>OX422209.1:425096402-426351402 GCA_949130495.1 Sambucus nigra
GGAGCAATTACGTAAGCGTAACATGGCCCGCACATCATCGTGAATGGTTAATATGCAAGAGGTTGATAAGAATATTAAGCGAAGTACCCTGGTGTAAGAAAGTAGTGAATGGTGGGTTGAGATTATGTCCTTAAGGACCAAAACGTGCCCCGTTTTGGAGAAGCTTAACAGGAGCTCGCAGAGGAGATAGAGAGAAAAGACATAAATATGCACACACAACATACAGAGATTTGCATGATTTGGCAAAGCCTACATCCACGGTGGTGCTTGCGTGTTCTCATTTATGCGCATCATTGAGCCAAGAGAGTGAAGGTGAAGACTATTCACCCTTAATGATTTTGTAGAAGTTAATATAAATACGATAATAGTGATTCTCTATAATGGTGTTTGTAAGGGCATTTTTTACATTCTCTCTTCAAGAGCTCTCCTCCTTTTTTATTGTGTGAAAGGGGTATTCTTATAAGAATCTTGGTGAGCAGGAAACAGTTGGAACAACTAGAATTCACTTTAGAGAACTATGTGAAACGGGCCAGTTGAAAGCAAACTCTAGCTTGGGCAACCACCACATCCCAACTCTTTGGGTTATCATCCCGCAAAAAACATAACAATTCTTTGCACTTGACTACTTACCATTAGTCTATAGGTGCAATATTGTGGAAAACTGTAGTGGACAACGTAGCAATTTCCATAAAATGCACCAAAAATGGCTTGTGAAACAGCCATCCCCCATTCAGAGATGATGGCCCATGGAACCTCATTCAATCGAAGTTTTTTTAATAAAGTATAAGGTGGCAACATGTGTAGCATCTGTCATGCAACGACAAGGAATAAAATGGGTCTAACTTTGAAAATCGATAAACGACAACAAATATACTGTGGAGGCCTACATTAAAATTCATGAATACATCTGCAGAGGAATTAAAAGGGGAGTGTACAACTTCACATTGGTGTGTTGGCCCTTTTCGTCTGCCATCGACAATATGCAATCGTATCGCCTCCAAAGGTCAGCCAAAATGCATTATCTGCACTCGACATTGGAGTGTTACGGGCTTAATTTGTTGTGCGAAAGGGGTTTCTTATAAGAATCTTGGTGAGGAAGAACAGTTTCACTTTAAAGAGTTCACAATTATACCCTCTACGCCTAAGCTATTTGAAAAGGGGATGTTGGAAGCAAACTCTAGCTAGGGCAACCACCACATCCCAACTCTTTGGGTTATCATCCAGCAAACAACATGACAATTCTATGCACTAAACGACTTACCATTGGTCAATAAATGTACTATTGTGGAAAATTGTAATGGACAACATAGCAATTTCCATAAAATACAGCAAAAATGACTTGTGAAACAGCCATTCCCCCATTCAGAGATGATGGTGCATGGAATTTCATACAATCGAAGTCTCTTTAAAGTATAAGGTGGCAACATGTGTAGCATTTGTTATGCGACGGCAAGGAATAAAATGGGTCATCTTTCGATCAACGACAACAAATATACTCAATAGAGGCCAACATTAAAATTCAAGAAAAAAAACTGTTGAGGAATTAGAAGTGGGGTATACAACTCGCCATTGGTGTGTTGGCCCTTCGTCATCTGCCATCGACGTGATATGCAAACGTATCGCCCCTAAGGGTCAGCCAAAAATGCATTCTCTGCATTCGACATTGGAGTATTACGTGCTTAATTGTAATATCGCTACAAATGTACTCTTTTAATTGTTCAGCTTTTATAGTATTTCCTTATTAGGTTAGCATATTAGGTAAGGGGGTAATATTCCCTTAGGATATTCTTAGTGCACCGTCTTTCGTATTTTATCTTCTAGGCGTATGTTGCTAGCAAGATAACTTAGTCTATATATAAGACATTTGGCTAACCATTGTATTCACCTCGTATTATATATTGATACTTGCTCTTGTGTGCCAAGCACTCCAGGGTATTGTTATTGTGAAACATAAATCATGACAGCTTCAATGGCGTCCGAGAGATTAAGCCAGATTGGACTCAAATGAAACCTCTTCGTCTTATTGAAGATGCTTGTCTTCTTCGTTTTAGGTTACGAGCCCTCACCCCGGAGCATCACAACCAGTGGCCGAGACCACCCCATTTCTGCCCTTCACTGCCTCCTCGTTTATCACCATTTCACCCAACAATCAACCCCACCATGAACCATCGCTCATCACCTTCGCCCAGGCCCAATATCCACATCAAAGACAATATTGCAAAAAAATGAATGTAAATGGAAGAAGCCAAAACAAGGCTGCTCGAAGAAGAGAAAACAAAGAAAGAGGAAGTCCTCTATGTCAACGAGGGCCAAGGAGGTTTTTATTGCTGATAGTGTTCCCTCGGCATACTCCCATGACCGACGACAACTTTCAGTCGGTTATTTAGAATTTGATGACGACCATAGAGAGGTCGATGTAGGGTTTTGTTTCCCTAGGTTGGTTTTCGCCCCATTGGTGGCAATCTCTGTCATAAGAGGAGAGAGATAAAAGGGATGAGGAGATTAAACGAACTTCAAATTTCGGACCTCCGACAGGAGTCACTTTAAAAAACAATGTTGCCCAAACGAAGTCAACGGCAAAGCGAAGGGATGCAACAACGAGAACGCCCGAGTCCGTAAAGAATCTCGCAAAGAGGAAGCCCTAATTGTTTGAGTTGCGACATACCGATGGCGAGAGTGGCGAGATTGATGGTTTGGCCAAAGATACAGCCATCGAGAGCAAGGGGGCACCAAATCGAAAATTTGTCGTACTGCCTTCTTAAGAAGACGTTTTTAGGGATCGTACTGGGGTGTGCACTGTTCGGTCTTTTCGGTTTTGGAGCGTATTTTCCCGTCGAACTGATTATGTCGGTTTTGTTCGGAGGAGGACCGACAACCGAACCACTAGTAGGAAAACGGTAGGTTTCGGTTTGAACGGAGAAGAAGAAAGAGCTAAAAATCCAAACCAAAATGTATAGAATCTGAGAATCGCAACAAATTTGTATATAATAAAATCAAAATGACAAATGACAAAAGGAAATCAAAATTTTCACATATTAAAACTATTTAACAGATTGGAGCAAATGTATGCATATATGTATACAAACACATAAGCACTAGTACTACATATCTGGATTATAAGCCCAACATACTTCGGTCATCTCATACCTTTGATTTAAGCCCTAGCCCTTTAAGGTGTAGTTTAGCTTCAAGCCCTACAACACCTTCAATTCAAATCCTAGCTTTCGTAGATTCCCCAACATTTATTCAATCCCTTACAATTTATGTTTGTTGAGAAAGAGAGAGATAGCAGAAAAGGTAAGGAGAAGTTGTCTGAGAAGAAAAGGGAAGGAAAAGTGGTAAATGGTATTTTTTTCATTTAGGGATTGTTTTGTGCGTATAATAAATTTGAGTACGGTTCGGTTCGGTTGAGCCGGTTTAAATTCATAGCGAACCGTGGGCTGAATCGATATAGGTCGGTTTTCATTAAACTAAACCGCCGCCCGAACCGTCTTATAAAAAACTGTCGGTTTCGTGCCGGTTCGGGCGGGTTTTTTTGCACACCCCTAGATCGTAGCGGCAAATTTGGTGCACCTGTAAGTGAGCTTGCATGAGAGGGATATTTACGTTGTGATTCTTTCCTTCTCACAACACAAGGGTGTCTAACAATGTTCTAAAAGGCGTTAGGCGCTAGGCAAGGGGCCTTTTAGCGCCTAGGGAAGTTTTATTTAATTTAATTTTTTAATGTAAAGCTATAGGAATAATTATTATAAATGTGTAGCAGCTTTCCAAGTATACATTTCACATCATTCATAGTTGATTATGTAAAACTATCAAAAGTAATAATCAACAAGATCTTAAAAAAATAAAGAGGTCATTTTAATTCAAAAGAGGGCAAGACAACAAGAATTTACAACCTGGCTTAATGTGGAATAAACTGAAAATTTCAATTTCTAAAAGGCAGGCGGTGGAAGTCCGACTAGAGCCTTGGCGCTTTTTTGGTCTAGGCTTCATATAATGGCCTAGGTGGACCTAGGCATGGACTTTTAGAACACTGGTATCTGGCAGCTCTTAGATCATGTTATACAGGAGCAGCGTCAGGTCTTTGTACATCACAGGAAAGCTCTTATGCTCTTCAGACCATCACATCTTGTGTAAGGATTTAAATGGGTCAAAAGGTCCAAAGGTCCAGCCAGATCTGAATCCAATATGTGGGGTGATATATATTTTTCTCTCAAGAGAAATTTGGGCCCAGAATTATCCCCACTTATTTAGGGCCCTTTGGGGCAAGTGGGTCATGACCATAGTTTTCAAATCGCGAATCGTATCGTGAATCGTTTACCCCCCGAATCGTGAATCGAATCGGTCGAATCGGAACCAAATGATAAAAACTTAGTAACACATGCGTAAATGGGATTTAACACTGTAGAATTGGTAATTAAGCGTAATATGACAAAAAACTAATCGTAGCACATGATAATATACCAAAATATATCACAAAAATTAACCGTAGCACATGTTCTCATTCATTTTAAGCTTAAAAATGTAAAAAACAAAAATATATCATAAAACAGACTACATATTAATTTAAAACATCCTACATATTAATTTAAAACAATAAAAAAAATACTAAGGTTAATTTAAAACAGTAAATTAAATTTTTGACAATTATGGTCGAAAAATTAAACGAATCGTTTTATGTGTGAATTGAATCGAATCGTACGATTAGAATAGCGAATCGTATAATTTTGACAACTATGGTCATGACTTTTGGTGCTGGACAGCTTGGATGTAGGCTGTTTGTTGGTTTATTTATGGTTGGATCTTCTTTAAAAATAACAATAATAATAAAAAATAAAAATAAAAAGTTCTCTCGACGGCCTATTTTTTAAGGTTACACTCGTCTCCAACTTTCAAAGCTTAAGGACGGGCTTTTTCTAAGAAAGGGAGAGCGATGAGATTGAAGGAAAGTTACGTTCTTAATTGTAATATTGTTGGAAATGTACTCTTTTAATTGTTTAGCTTTTATTTATTTAGCCGTTATTGCATTTCCTAATTTAGGTTAGTATATAATGTAAGGGGGTAATATTCCCTTGGGATATTCTTAGTGTGTCCTCTTAAGTCTCTTTTATCTTTTTAAGGTTGAGATAACTTGGCCTATAAATAAGGTCATGACCAACCGTTGTATTCACATCATATTATAGAAAGAGTTTTTTCTAATTTGTGCTTGCTCTTGTGCCTATTGTCGAATTACGTCAGATTCTTAATCATATGAGAGCTTTCCTGTGATGTACAAATTATTAAAACATGGAAAAAAAATTAGCACATATTTAGGATATCAAGGTTATTAAATATCCATGCATGTTACTAAATTTTGTTTGATTGGAAACAGAACTCTTTCATTAATGATTAAAAGAAAGTACAAGATAAGGGGAAATGCTCTATACAACCCAAGACAAACAAAAAAAATTATTATTATTCAACTAATAATTACAGCTGCACGTTACAAACTATGTGCTCCTAAAATAAAAGTTTCCTGTTTCGGATGTAAAATAATTACGTTCCTAATAGGCTACTCGAAGAAGCCTACCCATTATATCACGTTGTCATTCCACGTATAGCACTGGTCAGCGCTCCAGGCAATATTGAATAGAACTAGAATGTATATACAAAGATAGGTGAGAAGGTACAAATCCATAAGCTGGACCTTATCAAATTTTTGCAAAGTCTGAATCATAATGGAAGTGATACATTATATATACATATTACAAGGAAGACTGATTAAACACACCGCTATTTTGAACAAACTGTCGAAGCAATCGGCATGCCTCCACAAGGGCAGAAAAATCAGCATCATGTTTTGGATTAAAGAAGAAAAGTAACTGACGTAGAAAATCCGACTCCGGCCCAAAGCAATGCCTGAATGTACAGTGATTGAACAAAATTATAAGATAAGTAGAAAAGATAAAGAAAAAAAATAAGAACGATGACACAAAATTTTCAAGGAACATTACCAGAGAAAATTACCATGTAGGGATCAGATGAAACAATAATAAGAAAGAGAAAAAAGATAGTAGAATCATAGATAGAGGATAAGGATCCCATAATCCAACCTGTCAACATTTTGGCAGTGCTTCCCATAAGTCTTAAAAAACTGCTCTCGCACTTTAGAGCGTTCAGCTTCCACCACCTTTCTCCCTCTGAAGCATTTCTGTAACTAGTAATTAGTCAAATTCCAAACTTCCCACAACATATATGAACAAGTTTCTATAGTGCTCCTGTAACAAAACAGTGCTATAGAATGCTAGAAAACAACATAGATGCCTATCTTTTTTCTTTTCATTATTATAAGTAAAAAGTCAATCATATAAAAACCCACCTGAAACCTGTTTACAAATGTATTTGAAACAAACTAAGAAAAAAAGATGGATTGCTGAGTGAATGCTAGAACGTGATCCCAAAATGAGAAAGCACACAAAAAAGAAACATCATCACCTAAAGTACAAGACACCACCTCCTTGTCCAAATCATAATGAGTGCTATTCTCTCATTGGCATTATTGATTCTATGTCATAGTTTTGGAAAGTATATTAGCTCGGATACAAAATACAAATGCATACATTTTTTATAAATAACATCAATCAATATTCCAGAGAATCGAGAAAACGGATACATCTCTCGCCATAAGCTAAAACATCAATCATAAATATCAACTTCCATAGAGGAAGCTCGACAGCATAAAACATCTTCAATTCCTTCTCCTCCAAACTGACCACATGATGCACAGTGGTGCAACAGCCCAGCTTCTCCGCACTGCACCTTTCACCCGACAACCCCTGCCAAGAAAATAACAACTCTCCAACTGAACTCAGCATAAGCTAAGCAATTCCAAAAAGGGAAAATATGGTGGACTACAGGCTCTGTGCTATCTCACAATGAAGAAAGAGGGATCAACAGACTCCTCCCCATAGTTATATATCCAACATCTGATAGCATGCTGATTACCTCTCTTCGCCAAATTCTCAAAGGTCAAGATAACACAACCCGCGGTTGTAAGTTACAACGGGGATGGTGAGATAGTAGAGGGCAAGGAGGCTGCAAGGGAGATAGTCAAATCTTTTTCAGATCAGGAAGGAAGATACAAATAGTGCACGGGTTGAATGCATGGTTAAAGAGGAAGTCTGTTAAGGAAAGGTCAAAAGTACGGTTTGGGAGTGTTGTGAAGAAAAGTCCTCCTGTCCAGATGGATGGATGGAGTGTTAAGAAGTGATAATTGGAATTAATGAAAATTTTCAATGAGATTCTGGAGAACGGGGCAGTCAATATGTGTGTGAATAAAACATACATTTGCTTGGTACCCAAGAAGAGTTACTCTTTAAGAATTAAAGGACTATGGGCCAATTAGCTTGGTTAATAGACTTACAGATTTGGTTAAGTCTATTAACCAAAATAAGATCCATGGTAATATGTAACTTCTCATGGAAAAATAAGGCCTTTGTAGTTATCCCTCATAAATAGAATCTATATGATATTCCATTATTAAGAGTACCTACGCATTGCATGAGAACGGGTGGCACAATATGTCTTAAGAGGGTGACTTTTAGAAGCCGGTGGACTTAGATTTCAAGAGCCCTTAACTCTTTTCTCCAATGTGTGACCTTAAAAAGGTGGGAAACTGAGACTCGATAAGATTTGAGGAAAATGCATGCAGAGGAGATGAACAATTCAAAATTATCTATCCCGTGTCATATTGAATTTCATCCAACAAAAACAAAAATATTGCTTCTGTTTACTCGCAATCCAATGGCTCTATAGCATGGAGTCATTCTTTTAAAAGGAACCTAAAGATATAGGGTTTCTCACGCAAATCATTCTATAAATATCTCCAACACCTCCTCAAAGAATAATCACCTAAATTAGTCAATGTGTCACGATTCTAATGAGAATACATATCATTTGCTCCTACATTGTAATTAGGCAGAAGCTGATTATTGAACCAATTTCAAACCTACTCCTGAACAAGATATAGTCACACAAAACATGAACTATCTATCCAACACAATCAAATGAAAGCATCATTATATTATATACGTATATAAACACGTAAGAGTGTATATGTATACGAACCTGAATTTTAACAGCAGCGGAGTTTTGTTGTCGCAGCCACAATCGACGGTTCCTCTCTAACCTAGTCTGGTCTAGAAGCTTCTGTCTATCCCTCTCCTTGGTACTACGGCCGCCTAAATCGACGCGTTTCCGAGTAGACGGATCGCCTGTAAAAAACATTCTTCCACTACAATTTCAATCTCGATAATATGATCGGAGTTTGTAAGTTTTCGCCCTAGAATATGAGGGGTTTGATTTTCTCTTGGAAAGTGGATTTCACAGTAATTTGAGTACAGGAGGGGAAGATTAGGATTGATTTGAAAAAAGGGGTAGCTTAGGTGACTATATGTTTGGGTTTGTAAAAAGGTTTAGAATCAAATTGCAAATTATGTACCTAAAAGAATGCAAATTGCTCACCCATAAAGGGTTGTGCAAGTTGATACCTTACTATTTTTCTTTTCTTTCTTTAAACTTCGGTGCTTCCTCTTTTAATACGCACTTAAATTTAATACCTATCTTGCACACGTGTTATTCACGACTAACAATAGATTATGAGTGAAAGATTTTTAAAAAATTATTACAAAAATTCAATAAGTAATTTTTGTGCATATTTCTTATTTTGATATGGTAATTAATTATTATTAGTCATTCCAAGTAACGTATGATTTAAATTTTCAATAAAATAAAGTTATCATAAAATATCTACAATAAACATGACATAAAAAGTGTCCACGGTAGTAGTACTTTGAAAATCACTATTTTTATCATTGATTAAATCTCAAACTTGCATTGATAGATACATATATAATGTGACGTTTCCAATCATTTCGCGTTAATCCATCCATTACACATCTATTCAACTTTTGTGATCATGTCCAATAACAAATTTGTTTGACTAAATTTCTTTTTTAGTCCATAAATTATAACAAAAGTTTTTAAATGGTTTTTAATATTTTATTTGCCTCGCGTTGGTCCCCAAATTATTTAACTTGTTTCAAATCAGGGAGTCCGTCCATTTAGGCTGTTAAATGTTAACAGAATTATGCTCCATACTTGTTATGCCCTTATCTCCTTAATTTTATACTCTTATGCCCTTATCCTTTTAATTTTATACCTATGATGTAACTCATCTTTATAATTTTTTATAAAATCAAAAAGTTTTATAAAATGAAAAAAAAAAAAATTATATACCTTTTTATTAACTGTTTTATTTCAAAATAACTTTTTACAAAAAGTTTATATATCTGTTTTTACAAAATGTTTTTTTATTAAAAATAACTGTTTTTACAAAATGTTTAAAAATAACTGTTTTTACAAATAACTATTTTAAAAAAAAATTGTAACTGTTATTACAATATGTTTTTTTTATTAAAAATAACTTTTTTATTTCAAAATATTTTTACAAAATAACCTTTTTACAAAATGTTTAAAAATAACCGTTTTTACAAATAACTATTTTAAAAAACTTCTTATAACTGTTTTTACAAAATATTTTTTTAAATAAAAATAACTTTTTTATTTCAAAATGTTTTTACCAAATAACTGTTTTTTTTACGTTTGTAAAAAAAATGTTGTAATTTATCTTTATAAAATTGTTTCAAATACAAGAATAATTATAAAATTAGTCATTTAAAAAAAACATAAAGACCTGTTTTTTTTTTAACAAAAAAAATGTGCTTTTTTATTTTTTTACAAAAAAACTACTTTTTTTACATACGCAAATACATGTTAGTTTTAATAAACATATATAACTGTTGATACCAAATTTAGTATGCTGACGTGAACCGATTATGTGGAGACACGTGTCAACTTACATGGCACCCGCAAATATTTTTTAACAACACCTTGACTCCGAGGAACTCAACCTCCCCGACCAACTCAGAACGCTCCGAGCAATAAGTGTTCTCCGAGGAACTCTATTGTACCGAGCAACTCATGTATACCGAGCTACTTAGGCGGTCCAAGCAGCTTATGCGGTCCGAGCTGCATCTCGTACAGAGCATTCATATCCGGATAATCAAGAGGATGACTGCGCATTTAATGCTCATTACTATCACACAGACGCATACACCTATTGGACAGTTGTGTATTGTTCTTTCATTTGTATCGCCTCGAGGTTATAAATACATTGTAACCTCCTCATTAGCGGGGGACTCGGAATTTCTTGGTAAACCCATTATCGAGAATTCTGCAAACAGTTAGCAATAACACAAACAGTGGACGTAGGCCATTCTTTCAAGGTTGAACGACTTTAAAATTCTCTTGTATTGTTTATTTTTATATGTGATTAAATAATTAGGTTAAATCTAATTTTTTACATCAACAGATTGTTTGTATCGCCTCGAGGCTATAAATACATTGTAACCTCCTCATTAGCGGGGAACTCGGAATTTCTTGGTAAACCCATTATCGAGAATTCTGCAAACAGTTAGCAATAACACAAACAGTGGACGTATGCCATTCTTTCAAGGCTGAACCACTTTAAAAATCTCTTGTCTTGTTTATTTTTATGTGTGATTAAATAATTAGGTTAAATCTAATTTTTTACATCAACAGATTTGCGCCGTCTGTGGGAAACGACTGAAACTGTCATTTTTCACCAAAATAATTCATCCCCAATGGCTGATAATCCTGAATCCAGTAATCGAAACGCTGGAAACTCCCCAAATCCATCCATTCCTCCAAGTGTCCAAGATCTGGCTGGAATAATGGCTAATTTAGCTCAAGGCCAGACTGCCATGCAAGAAACCATGCGACAACTCATGTAAACTATCCAGGGTGGAGCACCTGCCCAGTCAGGACAACGCAGCATTCAGAGAAATACCCAATTGCCTTCCTCACGAACTAGACGAACATTACTCCCAGAAGAATCTCGATCTAGACATGTCGATTCATATCGCACTGATAGATCTAATGACTTTTCTTATCAACCTGGCCGAACTTCATCAGTACGAGCCACAGACACTGAACAAAACGTCACTATATCTCCAGAAAGGACCAGTGCTCTTGAAAGATTGAGTAGAGTCTCTCCCTTTGACCGTTTGGGTCCTAGGAAGAATAAAAGTCCCCCTAGGATGGTGTCGATGAACTCTCAACTATTCTCTGATTTAAAGGAAGGTTCTGCCCAATCCCGACCAGCTGCTCGTCGTGAAAAATCCCAAGAGGCAAACTCAACACGATCAGTTGCTCGGACTAACAGGCCCGAGGAGGCAAATGAAGCATGGAAAGGTTCTATTCAGAGGTTGGAGGATAGACTAGGGGAAATGGCTAAGGCCAAAAATCCTCTACAAAGAACTTTTGTCCAATGGACACATTTTATCCAAGCAATTGTGGATTTTTCCACACCATCAAAGTTCAAACCCCAGTGGTAACACCAAAATATGATGAAAAAACTGATCATGTTCTCCATATAGAACAATATTAGGCAGCTACTGATATTTATGCCGTTCCAGACGAGATGCGATGTAGGGCATTTTCAGGAACGTTCACTGGATCTGCTCAAATATGGTACAACAATCTTCCTCGGGGGAAGATTGAAACTTTCTTTCAACTGGTCGAGCTCTTTATTGGAAACTTCTGTTTTGGAGCAAAACCAGTTAAGCGAGTAGCACACTTGCTAAGCGTTAGACAAAAAGCAGGTGAGAGCACCAGTGATTATATTACTCGTTTCAATAACGAGAAGCTCGAAGTTATTGATTACGAGGAAAAGACAACAATCACTACTCTGATGAGTGGATCGTTGCCAAATAAATTGTACTATACTTTGGCCAAAGATCCACCTAGGACCATGTCAGAATTAATGGCAAAAGCAGCTAAAATCATGAATGCCGAGGAAGCTATGGCTGCAAAGAAGAGCATAGACACTAAGGAGACCAAAGGTGAGGCCGAGAAGATTGAGAATAAGGATCAGAAGAATAATGGTGGTAATAAGCAGTCAAAAGCAAAGCCAGCATTGGAACAATTGAAGAAATTTGGAAACTATACTCCTTTGAAGGTAGATATAAACCACGTTTTGGAAGAGATCAAGAACAGCGAGGAATTAAACTGGCCTGAAAAAATGAAAACAGATCCTGACAAAAGGGATAAATCCAAATATTGCGAGTTCGATAAGGATCATGGTCATATGACCAAAAACTGTATAGCTCTCCAGAATGAAATTGAAGAGCTCATCAGGCGATGAAAATTAAACAAGTATGTGAATCACCGAAATGGTGAAAAAAGCAACGACCGAGCAAGGCAGAGGTCTAGATCTCCTCGACGAACAAAAGAAGATAAGAAGATAAATCATAAAGAAGACCTATCAAGATGACCCCGATCTCCCCAAAAGACCAAAACAGCCAGAACGTGAGGTATTTTCTATCCGTTTTGGATTATTTGATTGCAATGTTATTACTGGTGGAGATGTAGGAGGTGGAGACCTTACTGCAGAGAGGAAAGCTTACCTCAATGAAGCTCAAGCTTGTTCGTATATTCAACGGATAAATCTAGCTGAAGAAGATCACCCGAGGAAGGTGAACAAAGATAAACTGGTCATCAGTTTTTATAAGAATGACCTCGCAGGTGTGCTATATCCTCATGATGACCCATTGGTGATCAAAATGAGGATGAAGAAAGTAGTGATTTCTCGAGTCTTGGTGGATAATGGCAGCTCGGCAGATATTATGTTCAACTCGTGTTTTGATAGTTTGAACCTAAAGTTATCCCAGTTGGAGCCATATCATCGGCCCCTCCTCGATTTTACTGGCGAGAAAGTTTTTCCACTTGGGACGATCAAGTTGGATATGTTCATTGGTACATGGTCTGCTTGTCGAACAGAAAGAGTGAGCTTTTTTGTGATGGATAAGAATGTTCAACCAGCTTACAATATCATCATGGGAAGGGTAGAATTGAAGAAGTTCGAAGCAGTACCATTTACTCTACATCAATGCCTAAAATTTCCAACCAACTTTGGAGTAGGAATTATGAAGGGTGACCAAAAAGTAGCTCGGGAATGCTACTATTTATCTGCCGAGCAAGAAGAACTGGAAGAATCCAGGAAAAAGACTACCACCTATCAAGTGGATGAAGGTGCAAAAATTGAAACGTTAGATCCTTGAGACGAGTTGCAACTCGTAAAAGGTCAGGTAGTGGAAGCTACTGAAGACGTCATTCTGGACGACGAACACCCAGAATGAACAACTCAAATCGGTTCATCGTTGGACACCCCACTAAAACAGGAATTGATAGCTTTCCTAAAAAACCGAAAATAAACTTTCGCATGGAGCCACAAAGATATGCCATGAATATACCCAAATTTCTTGTGTCATGAACTTAATGTGAACAAGGAAATCAAACCTATGAAGCAACGAAGAAGAGTGTTCAGCCCCAAGAAGAACCAAGCTATACAAGAGGAGGTTGAGAAGCTCCAAAAAGCTTGCTTTATTAAAGATGTCAAATATCCAGACTGGTTAGCTAATGTGGTGATGGTGAATAAGAAGAACAACAAATGGAGGATGTGTGTAGACTTCACCGACCTCAACAAGGCATGCCCAAAGAATCATTTTCCTTTACCCCGAATTGATCAATTAGTGGACGCTACCTTGGGACACGAGCTGTTGAGCTTCATGGATGCTTATTCTGGTTACAACCAGATTAAAATGAAACCTGAAGACAGGGAGAGTACCTTATTACCCCTAGAGGAACTTACTGTTATAATGTTATGCCTTTTGGTTTGAAAAATGCAGGTGCAACATATCAGCGACTGATAAACAAGGTGTTTGTAGAGCAAATCAGTCACAATATGGAGGTTTGTGTTGATGATATGCTGACGAAGAGCAAGAAAGCTGCTGACCATCTAATTGATCTAGGTCAAACCTTTGATCAATTAGATAAATATCAAATGAAGTTGAACCCTACCAAGTGCATATTCGGAGTACGAGAAGGCATGTTCCTCGGGTATATTATCAACCAACGAGGTATTGAAGCAAATCTAGAAAAGATCAAGGCTCTATTGGGACTACGATCTCCAACGACGAAGAAGGAAGTGCAAAGTCTCACAGGGCGAGTTGCAGCACTTAATAGATTTGTATCACGAGCAACTGATAGATGCCTCTCATTCTTCAAAACACTTTAAAAAACGTTTGAATGGAATGATGAATGCGAGAAGGCCTTTCAAGAGTTAAAGAAATACTTGGGAGCACCCCCAATGTTGTTCAGACCAGTGATGGGAGAAAGATTGTACTTCTATTTGGCAGTTTCGGAGAATGCAGTTAGCTCGACATTGATAAGAATGGAGGATGGAGTGCAAAAACTAATTTATTACACTAGCAAGGCCTTCCGATGAGCAGAGATCAGATATCCAAGACTAAAAAAGTTAGCACTAGCATTGATCGAAGTAAGTAGAAGAATGAGATCGTACTTCCAAGCTCATACCATAGTAGTGTATATCGATATGCCACTGAGGCAAGCTCTTCATAAACCAAAAAAATCAAGGAGATTGATGTACTGGGGAGTAGAACTTGGTGAATATGATATAATTTATGAGCCTAGGTCGTCACTTAGAGGGCAAGCAGTAGCAGATTTTATCGCAGAATTCACTTATCCTGACACCTCCGAGAAGCAAAAGCTGAATACCGACCAACCTGTGGATGTTACAGGATTATCAAATTTAAATCCCGATCAACTTAAGTCAGTTGACGATCAGGGGGAGATGGTCGACGAGCAGCAAGAAGTACTAGAGGAGGATAAAAGGAAGCAATAAATATTCTACCGAGGAACTTTATCCGATAAAAAATTTGAGGATGAGGTACCTATTGGAATCTATATGTAGATGGTTCATCTTGCATTACAGGTTGTGGGGCAGGGATTATTTTGAACAGCCCGGATGAGGTCGATGTGGAGTATGCTTTACGCTTCCAATTCAAGGCTTCTAATAATGAGGCTGAATATGAAGCTATGATTGCAGGACTTGGCTTGGCAAAAACCATGGGGGCGGAGCAAGTTATCGTATTCAGTGACTCGCAATTGATCGTAAATCAAATGCTGGGAGTATATGCAGCCAAAGGAGAATTAATGATCAGGTATCATGCAAAAGTAATGGAGGTTTTATCAAGCCTGATCGCAGTACAGATAATTAGAATACTAAGATTGAAGAATGTGAGAGAGGATGCCTTAGCTCGGTTAGCTTCAGCCACACGCACCGAGCTACGAAGAAAAATCACAATAGAAGTCTTGGCTAGTCGAAGCATAGACGAAGATCTAATGATGAACTTTATTACCCTTGATTTAGGACCATCTTGGATGGATCCCATCAGGGCATATATTGAGGAAGGGAAATTACCAACTGACAAACTCGCAGCCAAGAAGCTAAAGTTTAAAGATGCTCGTTATGTATTGACTAGTGGTATTCTATATAGACGAGGAATTATAGCAGGTCTGCAAAGATGTGTGCACCCTTCCGAGGTGAAAGATTTGGTTCAAGAGGTCCGTGAAGGATCCCGTGGAGCTCATGTAGCAGGTTGGACGCTTTTGCAAAGAATAATGACGCAGGGATATTATTGGCCGACGATGAGGGCTCATTGTATAGCGTATGCCAAGAAATGTGATAAATGTCAGCACTTCTCGTCCCTTCGAAGAACTCCTCAGGCATTGCTAACACCCATAACATCCCCTTGGCCATTTGCCATGTGGGGAATGGACTTGGTCGGACCACTCTCGACGACAAGAGAAAGGTTCAAATACCTCGTCGTCGCAGTGGATTATTTTACTAAATGGGTGGAAGCTGAACCTCTTATTGATATGACTTATGAAAAGGTGTATCAATTTATTTTGAATAATATCATTTGCAGATATGGTCTTCCCCGTGCATTCATTACTGATCATGGAACCCAATTTGATAACGAGGAATTCACTGCATATTATCATCAGTCAAACATTTTGAAAACCCACTCGGCACCAGGCCATCCCAGAGCAATGGACAAACTGAGGTGACGAACAGAACGCTGCTGAATGGTTTGAAGAAAAGACTGGATGATGCGAAGGCAAATTGGATCAACGAGCTACATTCTGTACTGTGGGCTTATCGTACTACACCACGAGCAGCAACAGGAAAATCTCCATACATGCTGGCATTTGGAAGTGAAGCTGTTATACCTACCGAGCTGGGTCTCCCCACACACAGAATGCTGAATTTCAATTCTCCTATCAGTGACTTGATGAGAAGATTAGACTTGGATATGCTCGAGGAAGTTAGATAAGAAACAGCAATCAGGAATGTTGCATACCAACAACGAACAACTCTGTTCTACAACAAGAGGGTAAAAAATTATGATTTAAAGGAAAGAGACTACGTGCTAAAGAAAGTAATTCAAAAGCACAATAAATTGGAAGCCAACTGGCATGGACCTTACAGAGTAACAGAAGTTGTTCGCCCAGGAACTTATAGGATTAAAACTTTAGAAGGAGAGGAGTTTAAGAATGCATGGAACGCAGAGCATCTGCGCAAATATTATCAGTAGTTCAATCCTTATGTAATGCAGTTTTCTTCGATATGAATAAAGCTTTGGATGTTTTACCCAATTCTCTCCTTTTGTTGAAATTTTTTCGGAGTATTAGTGCTACACACTATGCATCAAGTTTAAAATAAAATCCTACCAACTACGGTTGGTCGGTCTACCAACTATGGTTGATCGATAAATAAAATCCCATCAACTACGGTTGATCGGTCTACCAACTACGGTTGGTCGATAAATAAAACCCTACAAACTACGGTTGGTCGGTCTACCAACTACGGTTGGTCGATAAATAAAATCCTACCAACTACGGTTGGTCGGTCTACAAACTACAGTTGGTCGATAAATAAAATCCCACCAACTACGGTTGGAACTATGGTTGGTCGATAAATAAAACTCTACCAACTACGGTTGGTCGGTCTACCAACTACGATTGGTCGATAAATAAAATCCTACCAACTACGGTTGGTCGGTCTACCAACTACAGTTGGTCGATAAATAAAACCCTACCAACTACGGTTGGTCGGTCTACCAACTACAGTTGGTCGATAAATAAAATCCCAGCAACTACGGTTGGTCGGTCTACTAACTATGGTTGGTCGATAAATAAAATCCCCTAACTACGGTTGGTCGGAGAATAAAAGTTCACCAATTCCGGTTGGTCGAAAACAAATATCTTAATAAATTCTAGTTGGTCGGTAAGCCAATTACAATCATCTCCAGTTGTTTAAATTAAACAGGATTATGAGATAAAGGATGTTTTATCACATAAAGATCAGAGATTGATAAATCACTGCAATGAAATAAGCAACCAACAAGCAAAAACATTCTACAAATTATTTAGAATAAAATGAAATGACAAAAGGCAAATTTTCATTCATACTAAGTAAAATTACAAATGACGTGAGAAATGTATTACCAAAATTTTTCATTCAAAACTAGAAGGATTACATATGCTGTGGAAAGTAGAAATTATTAAATAAAATCCTATTCTATTGGCTTATTCCCTTCTACCTTTGAAACAGGTTCTACTCCAGCAGGAGGATCGTCTAAGGCATAAGGGGAATTTATGAAATTCAGATCTCGAAGCATTCGAACATTCATCACTGATGGCCGATCAAGCAGATGCTCAGGGCGAGAAATATCAACGTTGGAATGAAGACTGTAGTCGCCAAGATATTTGGAGATTAAGCACTGAGGGATTTCCCGAGCAGGAATCCAGCTCATGTCAAGTTTAAAAGGTGGCACGGGCAACTCGAGCAATCCAGGGTTATGATAATCCCATGGATAATGGCCCTGCTCCAATTTTAATACACCCAGTGCATTCAGCCATCCTTGTTTATAACCCTTATTATTCCCTTGCTGGATTCGATCATCAAGGTGATAGAGGGCTTCATTATAGCCAGCCATCCAAAACTCTCTAGGTTGTTTGTGGAATTGGTAAGTCAACCTTTCCAGATGCTCGTAGAGATTCTTCACAAAAAAAAATTTATTCTCCAAGACGAATCCTTATATGGAAAGTTGTTCGTTAAGGTCCAGAATCTTCTTGGACATCTCTGCCAGAGCTTTATTCTTCGCAACCAACTGAACTGCTTGATTTTGCAAAAATGCTTGAGTTCTCGCCTCTTCAATAGTAACTCAAGCAGCTCTTGCTCGTCCCCGAAAAACTCTTGCTCGTCCACGAGCAGATGAAGAGGGTCCAATTCTCTTTAAAGTCTCCAATTCGTCTCTCAAATTGGCATTTTTAACCTCCAAAAATAAGAAACCTTCGTCATTGACAGGGACCAAGGCTCCTGAGGTAGATGCTGCAGATTTCAGTTGGGATATCTCTCCTCATAAGTTGTTATTTTCTTGCTCCAACAGTTTCGCGATCTGCCTATTCTCTTCAACCTCGGTCTTTAAAGTCCTCTCCTTAAAATCATAAGCAGCGACTAACTTATCATATCCTTTGTCAATATTTAGTTGCTGATAATTTTTCTCATACCCCTGATGCAAAAGGGCAGATGATTCCTTGTATTGTTGCTGAAGTTCCTCGATGGTACCCTGGAGATCTCCAATCATCTCGTAATAAGCCACATTATTGGCAACAACTCGGTCGAATAAGCATTTCAGATATTGGTAAGCTTCCACTGCTCGTTCAGAGGCATCTGAGCCCAGGATATAAAAAATTTGTGACTCATCCAAGTCTGTATGGCCAGCTTTGAAATATTCATTACATTTTTTCATCAACTCAGTATCGTGAGCTGACAAGAGTTCCATCCTGGCCATAAACTAGCAAAGAAAAGCCATAAACAGGATTAATAAACGATAAAGGCAGAGCAAGACAAAGAAAGTCAACATGAACAATAAAAACTCAAATTTTTATTCATCAAAAGACAAGTACAAGGTTCAGGGTTACATCCAAAAGAAATAATAAAATTAAAGCCCGAGTAACTTTACACATTCTCCTTGTGTTTTGTGACTTCCTCGGAAAGCTGAGATGAGGAGGTTGGTTGCTCGAAGGATATCAAAAGTTGCTCGGTTGAAATATTAGTGGGCGGAAGTTGCTCATAGAAAGTCTGAACAACCGGAACGGGAGGAACTTGGTCTCCAATCATCATTGAAGACTCTTCATAGGCAGCTTCGTCCTCTTATTCTCCAGGAGAGGGAGGAAGACCATGAACATGGCGCTGAAAAATTTCAGAACTCTCTGAGACCTTTAACTCCTGCAGAGCAGCAATCCATCCATCCCTGAAGAATTTGAGGCTAGTAAAATCCAACTGAGAGGACATGGCAGCTAGGCCTTTGTTCCAACCTTTGTCCAAGCCAGCGCTAAAGGACTTTTTAACAACAAGTTTTCTCTTTGCTTTCTCTGAGGAAATCCTCTCAGTAAGAAGTTCCTCTGCTGCCTTCAACTTTCCTTCTACCTCTACCTTCTGACGATCAGCTTCACGAAGTCTACCAAGTTCCTCTTCAGCAATTTTAAGCCTGGTCTCAAGCTCTCCAGCATTCTTGAGCTTTTCTTCAAGCTCTTCATTTTTCTTCTTAAACTCTTTCATTTTCCTCTCCAACTCCTGAGAGGCCTTCACAGCTTTTTCTCTCTCTTGCTCGACAGACTTCAGTTGCTTCTCCCAAGCAACCTTATCTTTTTCATATTTCTGACGAGAATCCTTTAAGGATTGAGTCAGACCTACAAAAGCCTCCTCCACACCTCCCGAGGAGCTCTAAGCTTTAAGAGCTTCATCCTTTTTCAGAATAGTGTTGAAACAGGTTACCAGCTGGAAAAAGAAAATAATTATAAGACAGTGCACGGATAGAACATTGAAAAATGAAAGTTTAGATTAGTAATACTTACTGAGGCAATATGTTGAGCTGCCAAGGTGGTAACCCTATCCCGAGAAAGAGTGTCTTCAAGACCTTGGATTTCTGGGATAATCCAAGACTTCACAGAGCCCATGGAAGAGCTCGAAGCAATAAAAGTGGGAACACCACTTCCAGCAGTTAAAGGCTGAGAGACAGGTTCAACCAGTTTATCCGAGGAACTTTTCTTCAACTTCCTCGTGGAAGCAGTAACATTCTCAACCAAGGATGTTGTCTTGGTCGGTGATATAATGATGACCTCGCTTGGAGGAGAAACAGCTACAACCTTGCTCGGAGCCACAGGGGACTTCTCAGCAACTTTCTTAGCAGCAGCAGGAGGGGGTGCATCAACTTTTCTTATCCCTTCTTCTGGGACATCCTGCTTATTTCTCTTTGCCTCTACATTGGCAGAGTCTGATTTGTCAAAGTATAAATGATCTCTTCTTCTCTTCATTCTGTCATTGAGAGGAATATTTAATTCAGGAGAGGAACCTTCAGAAGCTGGTGTTGGTTCTATGTCACTTATTACTGGACGAGCGGTAAAAGATGAAGTGTAACTCTTATACTGCAATAAGTACGAGGCTGATCTGATATGTTCGTCAGCAACAGTTTGGTGCAAACTCCAGATAAGTTTCAAATGTCTCAAATTGACATCAGTTTCTTTAGGAGATTTCTTTTTGCTATCAACTGCAAATAAACAAAAATTAAAATGTCAATGACGCATTTTATCAAACACAAAGAAAACATAATTTCAAAAATAAAATAAAATAAAAATAACCTATCCCATTGCCATAGGGAGGGCATCTAGGACCCTGATACACATCATTTCCATTTAATGGAGCATGTTGCTAATTTTTCATAACAACCCCATGCTCGAAGTAATCCCTGTTGGCATCGGGGAGATTGACAACTAAAGCCCTATTTAAAAACCTAGTTTTTAAATAAAAAGTGCTATCACTAACAACCCATCTATAGCAAAACATAATTTCTGGAATTCCTAAACGAGTTCCGTGAATCTAATTTAACCTATGGACTCCATTAATTATTCTTCAGGTATTGGGAGCTATTTTTGCAGGTACCACGTCAAAATATTGACAAAATTCCAAACACAAAGGGTTTGGAGGAAAAGAAAAGACACATTCAGCTACAAAGAGACTGGGGAACCAATGTCCCTCAGCCAAACGAAAATAGTCAGAGGGTTCAGAAAGCTCTTCCAATATGACCCAGGAAGGAATCGAAAATTCAGAACGAAATTTATCAAGCGACTCAACAAGGTAAACCATGATGAACAAAAGAAATAAAAGATAAGGAAGAAGATCTTACAGGAAAAAGATGAATCAGGTGACAATGAACAATGAAAGAAACGAACGCACGAGACAGAGAAGAAGTGAAGAAATTCTAAGATGCAGATTTGAAAAAGTAAAAGATGATCGAGTTTTCTGAAGCGTTTAAATACTTTACCTCGAGAATGGAGAAAAGCAATGA
This sequence comes from Sambucus nigra, assembly GCA_949130495.1. NCBI lineage: Eukaryota > Viridiplantae > Streptophyta > Magnoliopsida > Dipsacales > Adoxaceae > Sambucus > Sambucus nigra. Next base: position 425,117,801 of record OX422209.1, read on the forward strand.
TTACCAAGATGGACGATTGCGTATCCGGCGGCTAAAAAGAAGAAAAAGGCACGAAACACGAAGCGATTATTGAAATTCAAAATATTTTAAAAAGCCTGATACTATGCACTAAAAAAGGGGCTATAAACAACGAATGATTGTCTAAAATATATAAAGTTTAGGCAGCGTAATGTTCCATACTTTTCTTCAACATCAAACTACGAAACATTGGGGGCTTCTATTGATACCAAATTTAGTATGCTGATGTGGACCGATTATGTGGAGACACGTGTCAACTTACATGCCACCCGCAAACATTTTTGAACAACACCTTGACTCCGAGGAACTCAACCTTGTGACACCCCAACTAATTAAATACCGGGTAGCTACTCCTTTATTAAATTAATTCAAAATGCCAAGTTGGCTCAGTTAATAGCATCACTGTCGAAAACATTTTTATTATTACTAACCACCTAGTATTTAAAAAGTAAGTGCCAAATTTTATTTAAAGTCTGATTAACATGCAGCAAGTGTAATAAAGAATAATAACACCATTCACCATAAAGAAGTAAATAGAATAACCATCACATCAAGTAAATAAAGTCTGGAGGAAAAACTCCTCACTACAATCCCACAACTGGAAAGTAAACTGAATACTAAATCAATACATGCCAAAGTCTGAAAACTGTAATGGAAATGTAACTCTAATAGAAATGGGCAACATGCCCTACAACTGATAGATAAAGAATCTGGAATCCAAGTGATAGAAGCGTCTACAAGCAAATCCCTGTAGCTTCCACAAACAGCTACAACTCGTCACCTGAATGAGTATCCTATGCATGGTGTCCTTGTGGCTGGACACCTAAAATGGTTTTACAAAGAAAATAGATTTGAAAAGCAAACGGGTCAGAGCCCGAATGTGGAGTTATATTTTAAAAACCTGCAAGTGCTTTAAAAACATTTAAAACATTAAATGCAAAGTACATGTTAGGACGTGCACTCACATGATATTCTCACCTCTCGTCTAACTGTGCACTCCTAACGTAAGTACCCATCTACAACGACACAACCCACTAGCTAAGTGACATCATATCTAGCTAGACTGTCATAGGTCCTACCCTTATTACTCTGTTCTATTAACATTATAATGCTCGTAATTAAATAGGGGTTTAACGTAAACTCAGATGCTCGATATGCAATATATATCACTATCAGTTAACTCGTTATATTTCTCGAAACAATACCGTAATTATATTCACAACATTAACATGAAGGTTCCCATTAATTAAGTGTATATTATTCACATCATAAATATACAATACAAGCACCCCGAGAACTAAGCTGCGGTGCACACATACTCTGCTATCCATCCCGGTACATTACATATTCCGAATCTCTCAGGAATAGTTCACAGATAACAACATCACAAATAATGGAGGCGAACACAGTCACATCACATGGGTCACGCACATACCTACGTTCCCACGATCAGCGGACTTATTAATATCCCAATAAGTCTTTCTATGACCTATGTTCATCAAGGTAACCAGTCTAAATCCGGGCAACACAAGGATTAGAGGGCCCTAAGCGAACGCAAACCTCCCGTGATAGCAAGTATGGTAGGTATGTCATACACACAATTCGTATACCAATACTAAGTAAACACACGTCTTAGTGATCCCGTAATTTAATAGTAGTACATATCGCATTCTCGTACCAACTTATAATTATCACAATTTATACTATTCCGGTTTATAATCATACGCGCCATAATTTATTCTCTCGTCGTAGTAGACACTCACGTCTCGACCCAAACCGTCCATTTAATTTAACTCTCGTATATAATTCCCTTCTCATAAATACCTAAAAGTCCCAATTTTATCATTACATCATCATCGGAATGTTATCTATATCCTCGAAGAAGTTTACGGGACTCCAAAAATCAAAACAGTCCAAAAAGGCCCAGACTGCCAACTCGTTAGAAGTCTCGTTCGAACGAGATTCCACTGTCAACTCGTAATAAGTCTCGTTCGAACGAGACTGTTCGAACGAGATTCCAGTTCGTTCGAACGAACTGTACCTTCTAACGATATCTCGTTCGAACGAGATTATCGAACGAAGTTCTCTTTCGTTAGAAGCGACTGGTCAATTCGTTAGAAGCTCGTTCGAACGAGTTCATTCGAACGACCTGGGCAGGGGCTTCTAACGACCTACCAGTTTCGTCCCAGATTTTTCTAAATCTCGTTTTTCACCATTTTTACTCCTCAAATCTCTTCTAAACTAAGTCCCAACAATCGTTTTAAGGTCTCTAAACAATCCTAAACATATTATAATCACATCCTAACACGTTTTGAAGGATTTACTTATCCTAACATCGATTAATATACAAATCTCTACACTTTTTCCCCAATTTTCTCAAGAACATGAACCCTAAAACTTGTAATCATCAATAGCCCATTCTAAATTCATCTTTGTTACATTCAACATACATTATTACCAGAATAATCATCTCTATGTGATTCTACATGCAATTTGTCCTCAATATTCAAATCCTAAGTCCAATTAACATGGGTTTTCATTCATCTTCCAAGAACAATTTTAATTCTTCAATTTTCTAACATGGAAAGAACATTCTCTGAATTTAAATATAATTAAATCACTTGCCTTGATTGTCTCTGAGTTTGGTGTTGATTTCTGTAAAGGTTTCTGCAGAATTCCTTCTCTTTCTTTCCCTCTCTAAGCTTCCTTCTCCAAAGGTGGCTAGGGTTTTCTTTGGGAAAGTTGGAAACCTAAATGATAACCTCCGTAGCTTAATGGGTTAATATGGGTTGGTTAGTGGCTTAGTGGGTCAATTCCCAATCAGATTAAAACTCCCAATTTTCGTCACTTTTAATTCCTCAAAATATAAAATTACCAAAATACCCTTTATGATGCCGGTATGGCCTAAAAATACCCCGGAATCCAAACTACACCCCCGGCTAGTGTTTTCTGACTATCTCGACCCTTACGGACGCGTTGGCGCACTCAAAACGACCATACGGATAATAGAAATAAAAATCACTTTATAATTAAAATAATATACCATGACGCGACGGTCACACGCGTCTCAACAAAATTCTCAAATTGCCGTATATTAATCTCACGATAAATTTCATAATTCCAAATTCATATATAATCATATATGCACATAATCAAATACCAACTCGCATCTCGTTAGTATTTTTAACCCGGATTAATTTCCAATTAATACGCATTTAATTAATTAATCCCAAAAATAAATATAGCCAAAAGTACGGGGTATTACAAACCTCCCCAACCAACTCAGAACGCTCCGAGCAACAAGTGTTCTCCGAGGAACTCTACTGTACCGAGCAACTCATGTATACCGAGCTACTTAGGCGGTCCGAGCACTTTAGGCGGTCCGAGCTGCATCTCGTACAAAGCATTCATATCCGGATAATCAAGAGGATGACTGCGCATTTAATGCTCATTACTATCACACAGACGAATACACCTATTGGACAGCTGTGTATTATTCTTTCATTTGTATCGCCTCGAGGCTATAAATATATTGTAACCTCCTCAGTAGCGGGGGACTCGAAATTTCTTGGTAAACCCATTATCGAGAATTCTGCAAACAGTTAGCAATAACACAAACAGTGGACGTAGGCCATCCTTTCAAGGCTGAACCACTTTAAAAATCTCTTGTCTTGTTTATTTTTATCTGTGATTAAATAATTAGATTAAATCTAATTTTTTACATCAACAGATTGTTTGTATCGCCTCGAGGCTATAAATACATTGTAACCTCCTCATTAGCGGGGAACTCGGAATTTCTTGGTAAACCCATTATCGAGAATTCTGCAAACAGTTAGCAATAACACAAACAGTGGACGTAGGTCATTCTTTCAAGGCTGAACCACTTTAAAAATCTCTTGTCTTGTTTATTTTTATCTGTGATTAAATAATTAGGTTAAATCTAATTTTTTACATCAACAATAACTGTTATATATATGTTATATATAACTGCTATATAATTCATGTCTTTCACGCCACTCTCATGTTATATAATATATATGTTATAACTGCTTTGTTATAATAGTTATGGTTGTAAAAAAATAGTTTTTTTTAAATGTTTTTTGTTAAGAAAAAGGAGGACTTTACTTCTGTAAAAAAAAAGTTCTTTATGTTTATTAAAATTAAACAGGTATTTACATTTGTGAAAAAAAAACATTTTTTTTGTAAAAAAAAAGGGTCATTACGTTTGTAAAAAAAACATGTTTTTTAAATTAAAAAAAAGGCTTTTTTGTAAAAAAAAAAAAAAAGGTCTTTATGTTTATTAGAACTAACAGGTATTCGCGTTTGTAAAAAAATAGGTCTTTATGTTTTTTTCCTAAATGAGTAATTTTATAATTATTCTTGTATTTGAAACAATTTTATAAAGATAAATTACAACACTTTTTTTACAAATGTAAAAAAAAAACTTGTAATAAAAAAACAATTATTTTGTAAAAAAAATTGAAATAGAAAACTTATTTTTAATAAAAAAAATATTTTGTAAAAACAGTTACAAGTTTTTTTTAAAATAGTTATTTTTAAACATTTTGTAAAAATGGTTATTTTGTAAAAAGTTTTGAAATAAAAAAGTTTTTTTAATAAAAAAAACATATTGTAAAAACAGTTACAAGAAGTCTTTTAAAATAGTTATTTGTAAAAACAATTATTTTTAAACATTTTGTAAAAATATTTTGTAAAAACATCTTGTAAAAACAGTTATTTTGTAAAAACATTTAGAAAAAAACAATGTTTTTAATAAAAAATTGTAAAAACAGACCTTTTTGTAAAAAGTTTTTTTTAATTAAAAAATTCATTTTGAAATAAAACATTTAATAAAAAAAGTATATAAACTTTTTTTTTCATTTTATAAAACTTTTTGATTTTATGAAAAATCATAAAGATGAGTTACATCATAGGTATAAAATTAAGGGAAAAAGGGCATAAGAGAATAAAATTAAGGAGATAAGGGCATAATAGGTATTGAGCATAATATTGTTAGCATTTAACAACGCAAATAGTCGAAGTCCCCGATTTGAAACAAGTTAAATAGTTTGGGGACTAACGTGAGGCAAATAAAAGATTGGGGACCATTTAAAAACTTTTGTAATAGTTTAGGGATTAAAAAGGCAATTTACTCAATTTGTTTTTTTTTTTTTCAAGTTAGAGATCATAAAAAAAACAATAGAGAATTAAGGTAAATGTCATGTTCCTTCCTATATTTGAATTTTTAAGACAATGTTTTTCAAGTTTATAAATCTTGTCCATGTGGTACAATAGCATTTATTTGTGTGGTCCCTTTAGAGTTAGGAGTTCATTTTTTTGCTCGCGGCAGCGACACCATTTATCACGGTGTTTTTTAGGACAGGGACTAAATTTATAAAATTATGTGGAGTGTCCTATTTTTATACACTTTGAGAATTATGAGGACCTTTTCTCCAAACCCCCTAAAAACAATAATAGTTGTGGGAAAGACTTGAATAAACAAAGACTATAACACTATTTCTACTAATGATGGACATTACATGATTATCCAAACATAGGAATCTTTTTTCATCCTTAATAAACAGATAATTTGGACATCTTCGGCATAAGAATTACTAAAAAAATAGCATAGCTTTTCTCATTATATTAAGTAACATTGATTTTAATATGAACTAAAAAATAAAATTATAAATCTTAGTTCGATCAAGCAAAGCAAACCTTGATAGTAGGCTCAAGCGAACATATTAAATCATGAGGTTGACTTAAATGAGTGTGGCCTTACATGAATTTAGTCAATTCTATATACTCCCATTGTCCCAAATTAAAGGTCCATGTTTTTATTTTCTATAGATTAAGGCTATACTCAATCAACGGTCAAGATCAACTATTTTTCACCATTATAGAACTTGGTTCATGGATTATGTCCATAAAAGAAAAGTGAACTTTTAATTTGGAACAACCCAAAAATGAATAGTGGACTCTTAATTTGGGAATTAGGGAATATTATTCATAAAAACTATAATAAATACATAGCAATTGATAAATAATTATTAGCTTAAGGTGCAAGAAAGAATAACCCCCACCCCTAAAAGACATTGTAAAGTTATTATTGAAACCATGTTGTTTTACATGAGACCCTAAAAATATATGAATTCATAAAATGAAATGGATGATTAAAAACTTAAAACATATCATAGGAAAGAAAAATAATACCATGAGCGTAATACTCATGATTAACATGACTAAGAAAAAAATCATCAATAAATAGTAAACCACTTAAATTTATATATTTAAATAATCCATTGTTTCACTTATTTATTTTGTAAATGAAAAGTAAATTACAATAATATTATGTTTACAACTAAATGTAGAAAAGGATCACTTCAATTTGAAGTTTCAACATTTGACTCAATCTAATTAAGAAAAAAAATGAAAGAAAGATAAATATTTTGTTGTGCCACTTATGTGTTTGGTAATTGATAAATAAATTACAATTATGTCATCATTGATACCAAAATTATAGTAATTGAATTGAATATCCAAATTAGTGAGAGGGGGAGAGTACGTTATAGCTTGTTCCATGACTAATGCACTTTGGCGTGTCAAGTATCACCGCTTCGTCTCTCTTTTTCTTTTTTAAACCCGATGGCTTTGTTAAATAAATATGTGGTAGAGCTCTTCTTAAATTTATGAATATAAATTAAAGTGGATCCCTTCAACTTTAAATTTATTCAGCCTATATAATTACTAATGTGGTAGAATATTGTTGAACAACCCCTAAACTCAATTCTATGAATATTGTAATTTCTTAGAGACATGTGGCCTTAAATTACGAGTGGAAATTTAAGACACAACACAATAACATAACAGGAAACATGACAAAATGAACCTCATATGTCACGTTTGTGCCGAATTTTCTAGCACAGGTCATGACATGTTATATTCGTGTCATAGTCATGATTCATATAGTCATGTTTAAGGATGGCAATTTAACCCAACCCGTAGAAGTTCCGTCCCGTCCCGACCCTACCCTAATGGGGCGGTTTTTAAAACCCGATTAATGAATTAGGAGCGGGTATGGATTTAAAAATAATATTTATTAAATGGAGCCGGTTAGGAGTTAATTTAAATAAAGTCCCCCCGCCCCGGCTCGTCCCGTTTAACTTATGCCTACATAAATACCCTTTATATGTATGTTAATTACAACTAAACCACACACACATATATATATACAAAAAAAATATTTATATGTGTATTAATTTTGTAAAAGATCTATGTGGAAACATGGATTGACAATTGGAGGACTGTCTCACATATTAGAATATAAACCATTATAGACCTTTAAGACTACTAGTTGTGCCCACGTGCGTTGCACGTGTGGCTGATCCAGATATTTGATTTGACAGGGTCGTAATTTTAGAGAGGTGATTGACATATGTAAACTAATTGATCTCGGTTTTAAGGCTATGAATTTAAATGGTATAGAGGGATGAAAAATGGGGAGTGGTTGGAGGAAAGACTTATTAGAATGTTTGTAAATTAATAATGGAGTTTTATCTGTAAATATATTTTATGAAGAGTTGGTTGTGGTGATTACTGGAATTTAATTGTTTGATTCTCATAGTTTGAAGTATATTGTGACTAATCTTGATTATATAATTGTTCATCACTTTATTATTTCATTTACTTTAGTTCATTTGTGATATTTAAAGACTACTTTATTTATGAATAATGTGTATTTCAAGAAAGATCATAAATAAAATTATGATTATATTGTATGTACATATGCTGTCATTAACCAAAATATGTAGAATTGAAATTACAATTTAATATTCATTATACATATTAAAGTAAATAAATGTAGTTACTCTATAAATGTAAGAGTTAAAATCTTTATTGTAGGCAAATTGATTAGGCAGATCGCTACCAAGAATCTCATCATGCTTAGCAGTATGTATATTTATCAGATGTGTTTGGGAGTTCCCCCCAAACACTTCAGCAGAGACTATTTCACTAAATCTTAATAATGAAATTGAGTCCCCAATGAAGTGGTTAAAGGAACTCTAGAGGACAACTTATGTTTCTTCAATATTCTTAATTATTTTATTTTCTTGTTTTTAACATACCCTACTATTCAAATTATGTTGATTTATTTGTTTCAAGTTCTAAATATTAGCTTAAGAGAGGACACAAATGTAAAAGAATAAAGGCATGGGCAGTGAACGTAGTCCCAAATGTGTGTTATATGATAGGTGGAGAATATTTGTTACTAAATGTAGTAGTGACATCCACGAACTAAGCAGTAACATCTACAGCTACTGATTGACATAATGGATCCACTACATATCCAAATTCAGTGGATGTTATCTCCATTTTAATAGAAGAAGGAAATTATTTGCCTATATTGAGTATTGTCATCCTCAAACAGTTGGAGGCTAATGTTATAGAACCGAAATCTGATCGAATACAACAAAAAAAAGAAATCAATGGGAATGAAGCAGTCCATATTGACCCTATAAACCCAACTTTGAACACTCATAAACCAATTGAGTATTCCAACACAATAAGTACAGATATGACCAATGGGAAACTACAGGTTACATTGATTTATATAAAGCTATAATAGCATAGTTCATATGTTAATTTAGTACAGTTATTATTAATTGCAACCAGAAATTGTAAACTGAATTCATACTAATCAAGCTAGACTTCATGGAATTTTGGTTGGGATTTATTTCTTCATTTACGGATTTTTTAAAACTAAGGTTAAGAAGATCAAGCTTTCATTTATTTCTTCTTTTGTCCATATAATAAATAAAAAGGTGGAGTATATAAGATTACAGAGAGATCTCAAACCAGGAAAAACTGATGCAGTATTGAATTTGTCTAAGGTATGCCCAAGCCCACGTCTAACAAAGCTTCATATGTGGCGATTCACCTCAAATCGGGTGAGGCACCTTCATTAAGGCCTATGCCTTGCGGCGTAGGCGGTAGGCTGAAGCATGGCTTAGGCTCACCTCATTATACATTTCGAATAAAGTATAAAATTTTAATGAATGTGATTCGCCACATTTACGTTACAATAGATTTTTATGTCCTATGAAGGATTTTGTCTACTATCATCTAGTCAATGATACATAGTTTTATCGAATCCTATATAAGAAAAACTATCTCAATTATTTGGCTTAGGATAAGGAGGTGAATTCCTATTCTAGCCCATAAAACAACACTGACAGACGTTTCTTTTTCGTTTTTGGGAACATAAGACAATCTTACATAGATCAGTTTTTCGTCAACTGGTTTCCAATTGGTCCTAAATACTATTGGATAGGGAATGCAAGAAATTTGTACTTCGTTTCAGTCCCATAATACCATTAACATATCCTTGGAGTCAATTTCTATATTGATAGTTCACCTATAGGACTGAGATCCATCTTAAATTAGGACTCCAAGAAGAATGAATTTAATTTAGGGAAGGTCTATAATTTTATTATGAAATTTTCAAGTAGATTAGTATCTTTATTCTTTTTCCTATCACCTTGTACACATTTCAAAATCAATACAACAACAACAATAAAACCTAATTACAGCTTGATGACATGTCATATGAATGGAATTAAAGACAAGAATACGTAAGTTTTAAGTTAAAAAAATATAATGAAAATATTTTGAAAAAATTAAGTTAAAAAAGCATATATTTGGCTAATATAAAAAAAATATGTGTGAATACGTAAGTTCTTGCATTAAAGTCATTTTAAACTTAGTGGTCCAAAAATTCCACTCACTGAGTACCCAATTGCTCCAAAAAAGCACACCAAATAATGAATCATCAAAGACTTTGATTCTTTGGGTTCATAGGTTGTTTCATTCATCATGATATCAAAACTTTAAATATGTATATTGCAATGACTTAATTTTGTTTATCCAAACAATTATATTATTCATTAGTTTATAAAGATTTGGGTATCTACTTGGTTCTACTCTATAATTTGTTATACATGCGTAGTTTGTGTTTCATATCATTCAATTGATATGATGTAATTTGTTTCCTAACTCTTTAATTTTTTTTCTTTTCCATAACAAAGAAAAAAAAGCTACAAATTGCAAATTGTAAAGCGTATGAATTTTTTTAGCTCATCTACATATTTCTTCAATTGATTTTATGATGGCCAGTAAATTAAATAAAAAATGATAAGTAAATTCGCAATCATACATTAATCAATTGCAATTACCTCGTAAATAAAATTAAGATTCCTTCACTATGAGATTGAAAGTCCAAAATTTTATAAGAAATACTGACAATATCCTATAAAAATCCAAACGAAATATATTACCATCTCGAATATAAATTATACAAAACAGTTTCAATATGGTATTAAGTACTTCACATACCACGTAAACAAAAGTAAAATTTCTTCACTCTCAGATTCACAATTCGAGCTTGTACCATCAATGTTGACAATATCCTACAAGAATTAACAATTACTTACAAAAAAGTGAAATGATAATAATTTCTTACGAACTATCAAATTACATTCTTACTACTGTTAACATACTTGTAAAGAGTAAGAACATCATATTATATAAGAATGACAATAAATCCCAAAAGTAGATAGTTGTCTTAGTGCCATCAACTAATGTATGTAATAGTGAACTTCCACCATACGATTTTTTTTTTGTTATCATGAGTGAAATTTCCGCAATTAGAAATTATATAATAATGAAAATATACCATAAATTTAAGTACTTGTCTTATCTGTAGTACCAAAATATTGAACTTCCACCTTGTGAACATAATAAAAAAATTTATTACCATGAGTGAAATTTTCGTAATTAGAAATTATATAAGAATGACAATAAATCATAAATTAAGTACTTGTCTTAGCTCCATCAATTATTGTAGTAGTGAACTTTCACCTTACGAAAGTAATAATTTTTTTTTTATCATGAGTGAAATTTTCATAATTAGAAGAAAATCACAAAAAATAAGCACAATCTTTAGTACTGGAAAAGTTTATATCAGTATGCATAATTTTCAAATTATTAACATTTAAAACAGTAGGCATATGTGAATGTATATAATTGCTTTAAAATTAACATTAAATTTAGAATATGTAATAAGTGCACATATCTAAAAACATGAAAAAAAATGAAAATGGAAAATACAAACTCTGATCACAAATGAGAGACAAAATTCTTCAATGAGATATATATAATTATAAAATTTATGTAATTGTCTTCATCTTCATATTAACAAATGCATACTTTGTTGACATAATAAAAAAAATATAGACGGAATTAGGAGTATTGAGCTTAATTTTGGCAGAAGAAATGATAGCAATGAAGCAAAGAAAAGCAAAGAAACGATGGACTTTCAATTAAATAGTCGTTTGAGCGTCCATTTGTAAAGATGAATTTCTAGGGTTGGAAGATGAATGTATTTTGATGGTTGATATGCGTGAATGAATAGGAGAGAGATATGATGCATGAATGTGAGTGAATTGGAAAATGAAATTTGAGGCAATTGAATTTGAATTTCCTGGGTTGGAACATGAATGTATTTGGATGCTTGGTATGTGTGAATGAATATGAGAAATATGAGATGAAATGAACCTGGTTATTTCGTAGGAGCCAATGAATTGGGGAAATATATATTGACTATTATTAAGGGTATAATAGAAATTTTAAATTTAATGAGGATAGTTTAGTCTTTTAACTGTCGAAGAGGAAGTTCCCTCTTTTTAAGTAGTAGAGATAATGTAATATTTTTAATTTTATTATTTTTAAAATTCACCCGACCCGCTGGAGCCCCGACCCACCCTGTTTATTAAAAAGGGTGGGTTAAGAGTTAATTTAAATAAAGTCGTCCCGCCCCGCGCCTATTATTAAATGGGACGGGTTAGGGTTTTTGAAAATTCGCCCCAAACCCGTCCCGTTGCCATCCCCAGTCATGTTATCATGTCACGTTGTGGTATTTGTGCTTTTAATCTTGTTTACATGTATTATCATATTGGACTGTGTGTAAAAATGTATTAATCATGTTAATCATGATGTGTAATGTTTTAAATGGGTTATGATCATGTTGTTTCGTGTTTATATTCATCTGTTACTAGTCGTGTCATGTGGTGTCGTGTCAAGACAAAACACACCCCCAGAATATGAATTGCCACTCTTAGCTCGAATAACCTTAACATAACAGTATATAATTTCAATTCTGCAACATATTGCAACAATATAAGGAAACACATTTTTTTATTTTATAAATTATAAATAGACAAAAATGGTTGCATGTTAGCAAATATAAAAATTCAAAAATAATAAGGCAACCCCTTATCTAAAGTCAGTCAACATCTAATCCTTATTTTTTTACTCTTGATCCCAATTGCGATTTTCCTTTAAAAAATTTGAACCATTACCATATACACACATAATAGAATGGAAGAGTCCTCATTATTGGTGGGTGAAATTGAAACTGATGGGAGTGTCCATGCCACCATATCTTTCTCTATTGCCATTGTGCCACTATTTGAAGCATTCTTGAGAACTCGAATAAGAGGTTATTTAGACAAGTAGCGGGGAAGGAAGAGATATAGGAACATGTGGGGTTGAGGAAGAGATAAGCCGGGAGGGTAAGATGGTTTAATAGCATACAATACTTGGAAAAAATTAAGGGATATTTTAATAATGGTTGATTTGGAATTATTTTGTTATCAAGGGGCATAAATATCTAGAGTGACATATTTCATTTAAGAGACATTTTAAGTCAGTATATATATAATGTAGGGATAAATGCAAATTTAATCCCAAGGTTTTAGATGAATTTGAATTTTATCCCATGTTTTTAAAAGTTGAAACCCGAAGATACATTTAGTGATGTAATTATAACTCTCAATCATTCATTTGTTAACAAACCTAACAAACTACCTATCCTAAATTATAAAATAATGTTTGTTATCCAATATATAATTATCTTATGGAAAAAAATATCAATGTATTAAGATAATACTCAGCCTCCCCCACGGTGTCGTTGCCCCTAACCTCCCCCTTCATACTGCCTTCTATCTTGTCCTTTTGTTCCCCTGAACGGTATCCACTAATTCCCATCGCCAAATTATCTATCTCTCATGTGCACGCTCACAAACAAACAAACATTGGAAATAAAAATCACTTTAGTGCAAAGTTAAAGGGAAGATATCTTACAATGGTCTGTGTTTGCACATTTGCCCACACAATGCACCACATCCATATATTAAAGGCTAACATGGAACAAATATCATTTATTCATTCTCGCTGATCTTTATATATGAAAGACCGAGTGCGATACTGATTTCAATAGTTGCGCAAATTCCAATCATAAACTTATTTAATCATAGTCGATTTATGAATTAAATCAATTCAGCCCTTAAACTCAAATAGCTACGTGCGTGGAAGTGTCAAACAAACATAAGAAAAGTATGCGGCACAAAGTTCAGGAAAATTCCCATCAGGAAAAACCCTTTTAAGTTATAAAACTTTAACAAGTTTACAAGACCATTAACTTACAAACAACTTGATAATCGCCCACAAGTGTAACGCACGGTATCTTCGTCAAACCTTCAAAGCAACGACTAGAAATCAGCAGTGGTTCACACACAGTTATACCACAAGGACACGCAGTCTTAAAACTCGGCAGAAACTCCCTCCACAATAGCACGCAACTCTCGATTGTAGAGATCTCCCCAAAAAGAATGAACAATAGCAAACTATGTTTTGGTTTCCACAAAACCACTGACACAAAAGCAATTGGGATTGTGAATTGTAAAACAAAAGTTATGAACCCTCAAATGGTTAGAGAATAGTATAAGAACGTATTATGTGAAAATCAGTTTTTCTCCACACAAAAATCGAGTAGTCTGGCACCCTATATATAATAAAAATTAAGGCGGTGATGTGTCAGTACAAAACTCTTGTCGTTCGAACAAGATACGACATCGTTCGAGCGAGACAGGCTCTCGTTTGAACGAGAACGCTGTCGTTTGAACGACAGTCCCTGATCCTTTTTTAAAAAAAACTTTCAGTCTTTTAAATAACTTGGAAACTTCAAAAATTAAAAATGTTCACAGGATCACAAAACGTTTATCCAAAACTTTTATAAGAAAATGTTTTTGAAAAATAAAAATCATTTATAAAAATTTCAAAAACCATTTTTCATAAATAGAAAAATATTTTAACTTTCACAAAAATATCCCAACACTTTTAATGTGAAATGTAAATGGAACTTAAACATAATTTTATCAAATTCATTGTTGGGCTTGAATGTTTAAGTCTTCTTGAAATTTGGATCCGTCATTTGTAGATGTTAACTTCCCAATTCTTCGACGACTTGTAGCGGTATACGACATAATTAATTGTGACGGATAATGTCCTTACAAACCTCCCCCTATGTCTATGTCGATATAAAATAAAAGTATCTGAATTATCAATCTCAAATGACTTATACATATTTACCCTCCCAAAAACTCAAAAGTGGAAAGATAAGTTGTCAAGTCTTCGAACTTTTCTTCAATAATCAACTTTTCAAAACTTCATGTTTTTCTCATCAGGGTGTGAAATCAAAAAATCTCCAATTGTACCTACACACATGAGATAAAGCAAATACCTCGTGACGTATCAAGTTTGAAATGATATAAAGCATAAACATGAAAGTATAATCAATTATTCCCCATACATAAACTCCCCCATAATATCATAATTCGTTCTCCCCCCTTTTTATTTGTCTGAAATAGATAAGGAAAAGAATAAACCAAGTAAATCAAATCGGGGTGTCATGGTAAACAAGGCAAACAGACTACTTTTTATTTTTTAAAATTTTTCATACAAAAATGCAAAAAATGATGTTATAAAAATCACACACCATGAATTTACACTAAGACAACCAAATCATGGATACGGAATGAATGAGTGTGAACAGATTCGATAGAAAAATTAACTCAATCATATCATATGTGCACGATGCATAAGTGTACTCCTAACGAATGAACATCAAAATAGTCCTTAGGTGTAGAATTGTTGAATTTAGATGACATCGTCTTAATCATATCAACAAATCAAAGTATAAATGATTTCCACACTAATAACGTCCAAAACTATGTAATGTTTTTTCATGACTTTCAAGGACGTGTAAATCGTTATAAATTTCATCCAAACTCCCTCATTAAAAGATAATGCTTTTTATATTTCTTATGAGGTGATGAAACTAAAATATATTGGCCCATTTTTGGCATATATTTCTTTTTATTGCCTTTCAATCTTTTGGGCATTGGACCTCGGATAATTTTCAATTTCTCATTTTTTAGGTCCATTTAAACGGTGGTTGTATCGCAAAGGAAAAAAATAAAATACCTTCCACATCCCTTTTCCGTTTTTAAAAATAAAATGCACAAACTCACAAATGGTTTATAACATGCACTACTTTTTGTCAAGTTTTATCGCATTTAGTTCGTTGTATAGACAGAATTAAGATGGAAACACTTAACCAACATGTGATAGACAAGCACAAAAGTCAAATAAATCCCTGCATGTGTGCAAATAAAGGACAACTGAGTCAAACATGTAGGTAACAACACTATATCATCTCAAAGACTCCAAACTTTGTAAAGCACATGAATAACATAACGTATTGTCTCAAAACACTATCAAATAGTCACGTGGATATGTCATGAAGTTGTGACTTGGTCATCCTAAATGTCAATTCATATATGGTGTAAAACAAAATACAAAACTCTTTTTGGATTTTTTTCAAAAAAAATTATCAAAACAAATGAAAATCTTTTTTAATTTTTCAAAAATGATCCCAAAAAAATATATGAATGTACATACAAAAAGTATACATGTCATAACACAAAAATATATCAAGAAGCACAACTAGCGTATGACAAACATGTAACACAATCATCTATAAGATATAACAAGAGAAGACTTGTGTGCAAGCAACGGAGAATCAACAAGTCTCATATTTAGTGCCTCTAAAAGTGATTTCCTAACCCAAATAGATGTGCAACGACGCATGGGGGTTATGGGAACCAAGGGAACACTAGACTTTAACTTCTTAGGAGCTTTTCTAAGATCGAAATAAAAATGCCTAAGGTGACCTTTCCTACCACAATATGAAGATGTGTAAACGGGTGGAACGACACCTATGGGTTGAAATTTTCTAATGTCCTTAGAAATAGTTAACCCTCTAAAATAAACTATGTTTTGGCTATAACACTCGAAGCATGAAAACAAGATGAGCCATTACCATCACTACACAAACTACTCGAGTCTTTCAAATCATTTTCAACTTCAAAATTTTAGACTCGAGCAGAAAATTAGACTCTTACAATTTGAGGGACTCCTTTTTCAAATCATCAATAAAACCTAAAAGGTTATCTCACTCAGTCTCAATTAAAACAAATTTATCCTTAAGAGTATTTTCACGTGCCGTAAAATCATTACTTAAATAATTATCATCAATGGCACAAATAGGAACCCTAGAATTTTTAAAGTCCTTCAACTCTTTTTCTAAAACAAGGACTCTATAATCACTTTCCTTTTTGGACAATTTTAAAGCATTAAAGTCCTGTCCCAAAGAAATAATTTTTTCATGATAAAAATCTCTTTAATTTTGAACCGTTTGTAAACGATCCATCGTGGATTTAAAATGAGAATTTTCTTTTTTCAAAACTTATTTCTTTTCGCAAACGTCAAATTCAAACTAGTTAAATCATTAAGACTTTGACTTGTGTCAATAGGAGGGGGCATCGAATTACATTAGTGTTCCATTGGAAAATTGCAATTTTTCACAAAATAGTTTTTTTCTAAAAAAAAAATCAACATCACACAATTTATGCGAAAAATAGGAATACGCAATAAATTAACGTAACCTGCTCTGATACCAATTTGAAAGACCGAGTGCGATACTGATTTCAATAGTTGTGCAAATTCAAATTATAAACTAATTTAATCAAAGTCAATTTATGAATTAAATCAATTCAGCCCTTAAACTTAAATAGCTACGTGAGTGCAGGTGTCAAACAAACATAAATAAAGTATGCGACACAAAGTTTAGGAAAAATCCCCTCGGATCAAAACCTTTTTATTTCTAGAATTTTGACAAGTTTACAAGACCATTGACTTACAAACAACTTGATAATCTCCTACAAGTGTAACGCACAGTGTCTTCGTCAAACCTTCAAAGCAACGGCTAGAAATCAGTAGTGGTTCACACGCAGCTATACCATGTAACACCCTGCACACCCGAAAAAGACACGCGGCATGCTACTACGATAAAACTAAATTAAAACCATCAATAAAAGTATAGAGTATCTAAATGTCCACAATTTAAATACAACAAATCCATAATTCTTCTATTTCCGCAATAATGATTACAATAAAGTTTATCTCAAAATACACAAATCTCCAATTATAATTATACCACCAATTATACAACAAAATAAATCTTTCAATCCATGCTCTAAAATAATTCCCCCAAATAGCCAATAGTGTCCTAATCCACGCTAACCTGCCACTAAAAGAAAATACGGAGAAGTACACAATATGACAGTAATAAATGCTCAAAATAAATAGCATGATGAATAAATCGCAATAATACGAATCCGCATATATAAATTAAATGAAATACTCAAGCATTATATCAATATTAATTTCTCAATAACACATCAATGAGTAACCAGGCCCCATCTCACCTCCCCTAAGCATCTCAAATCTATATACCGGTTTGTGGGACTATGGGTGGGTGCCCATTCTCCGTGCCATATTAAAATCTCATGACACGATGCTCAAATCACAATATAATATATCACAATGAATTAATATCAAGATTCCAATAATTTCCAGATTCCAAATGAATATCACAATTCAACATGAGTGCAATCGACACAGAAAACAAACAGAATACTCTCAAGAGAATTTAGGAGCATATTGTGTAAGTCCCTTACCTAAAATTATCGCATGAATTGTCACATAAAAATTAGCCTCAAAATCTGATCGCACCATCATGTTTCTCTCGCGAAAATAATAAAATCATGTTCTAGCCCCAACACGAGATAACCTCAAATAGGCCTATTTTAAAAACCCAGAAAAATAAGATCCAAAAATTATTCAAATTGCCAATCCGACTTCAGATTTGGATTCTACACGAAAAATTGAGTCAGGTATATGTTTTGAATTTTTCTCAAATCTCATCGAAATGCACTCAAAAAGAAGATCTAAACATTCCAAATTGGCTCTTCTCATTCCACTCGTTTTTTCCTCTTTGGATTTCGTTTTTGGCCTCTCTTTTTCATCTCCATTTCCTTATGATCACCCATAGTATTCCTTATATAGTCTCTCTCTCAAACCCTAGCTTGGTGCCTAAGCTAACTTGTATTACTATATTGCCTTTTAATTTAAAATTGTATAGTTTACATATTTGAACCATTACAAAATGCCCAAAAGCCATTTAAATTTGAATTTAAATATTTGATTCATTTCAAATAAAAAAATATAATATCCATATTCCGGTCAATAAAATAATAATATTATTAAAATCTTATACAATATTCATATTCAAAGCCCTCAAAATTCTGGGTTATTACACACTTCCCCCCTTGAAAAGGAATTTCGTCCTCGAAATTCGACGAAACCTAACACTCGAAATAAAATGCTACTCGATTCTATTTCCCAAAATCACACACTAAAGTCCTCAAATTAATTATAACCATCCTCACCACGACGACTAACACGTCCTCAAAATTTTTCTATCTCCAAAGAAAATATATCTAACCCGCATTCTAGACCCAATACCCAAGACTCGGGAGTTGTCGTATACCTAAGCTCTGATATCATCTGTAACACTCCTCACACCTGAAAGAGACACGCGACATGCTACTACGATAAAACTAGACTAAAACCATCAATAAAAGTATAAAGCATCTAAATGTCCACAATTTAAATACAACAAATCCACAATTCTTTTGTTTCCACAATAATGATTACAATAAAGTTTATCTCGAAATAAACAAATCTCCAATTATAATTGCACCACCAATTATACAACAAAATAAATATTTCAATCCATGCTCTAAAATAATTCTCCAAAATTGCCAATAGCATCCCAATCCACGTTAACCCACCACTAAAAGAAAATACGGGGAAGTACACAATATATGACAGGAATAAATGCTCAAAATAAATAGCACGATGAATAAATCGCAACAATATGAATCTTCATATACAAATCAAATGCAATACTCAAGAATTATATCAATATTAATCTCTCAATTACACATCAATGAGTCACCAGGCCTCACCTCACCTCCCCTAGACATCTCAAAGCCATAGACCGATTTGTGGGACTATTGACGGGTGCCCATTCTCCGTGCCATATTAAAATCTCATGACACGATGTTCAAATCACAATATAATATATCACAATGAATCAATATCAAGATTCCAACAATTTTCAAAATTCAAATGAATATCACAATTCAACATGAGTGCAAACGACAAAGAAAACAAACGAAATACTCTTGAGAGAATTTAGGAGCATCTTGTGTAAGTCCCGTACCTCAAAATCATCGCATGAATTGTCACATAAAATTAGCCTCAAAATCTTATCGCACCATCACGTTCCTCTCACGGAAATGATAAAATCATGTTCTAGCCCCAACACGAGATAACCTCAAATAGGCCTATTTTAAAAACCCAGAAAAATAAGATCCAAAAATTATTCGAATCACCAATCCGAATTCAGATTTGGATTCTACACGAAAAATTGAGTCAGGTATGTGTTTTGGATTTTTCTCAAATCTAATCGGAATGCACTCAAAAAGAAGATCTAAACATTCTAAATTGGCTTCTCATTCCACTCATTTTCTCCTCTTTGGATTTCGTTGTTTGCCTCTATTTTTCATCTCCCTTTCCTTATGATCACCCATAGTATTCCTTATATAGTCTCTCTCTCAAACCCTATCTTGGTGCCTAAGCTAACCTATATTACTATATTGCCCTTTAATTTAAAATTGTATAGTTTACATATTTAAACCATTACAAAATGCCCGAAAGCCATTTTAATTTGAATTTAAATATTCGATTCATTTCAAATAAAAAAATATATAATATCCATATTCCGATCAATAAAATGATAATATTATTAAAATCTTATACAATATTCATAAACAAAGCCATCAAAATTGCGGGGTATTACATACCACAAGGACACGCAGTCTTAAAACTTCGCAGCGACTTCCTCCACGATATCATGCAACTCTCGGTTGTAGAGATCTCCCCACAAAGAATGAACAATAGCAAACTATGTTTTGGGTTCCACAAAACAACTCACACAAAAGCAATTGGGATTGTGAATTGTAAAACAAAAGTTATGAACCCTCAAATGGTTGGAGAATATTATAAAAACGTATTATGTGAAAATCGATTTTTCTCCACACAAAAATCGAGTAGTCTGACACCATATATATAATACAAATTAAGGTGGTGACATGTCAGTACAAAACTCCTACCGTTCGAACGAGATACGACATCGTTTGGCGAGATAGGCTCTCATTTGAACGAGAACGCTGTCATTTGAACGACACCCCCAATCCCTTTTTAAAAAAACTTTCAGTCTTTTAAATAACTTGGAAACTTCAAAAATTAAAACTGTTCACGGGATCACAAAACGTTTATCCAAAACTTTTATGAGAAAATATTTTTGAAAAAAGAAAAACTATTTATAAAAATTTCAAAAACCATATTTCATAAATAAAAATATTTTAACTTTCACAAAAATATCCGACACTTTTAATGTGAAATGTAAATGGAACTTAAACATAATTTTACCAAATTCATTGTTGTGCTTGAATGTTGAAGTCTTTTTGTAATTCGAATCCGTCATTTGTAGATGTTAGCTTCCCAATTCTTCGACGACTTTTAGTGGTATATGACATAATTAACTATGACAGACAATGTTCTTACAATATCTTATTATAAGGAGAGAGAGAGAGAGAGAGAAAGTCGTACTTAATGTGTGTTGTCATGTGTATGGTGTGTATATATAAGTTTTCTTCCTCAAACTTTCATATATTTCCTTTGATATTTGCAAATGGAATCCCATAAACATGGTTATAGGTTGATAGGTCATCAAGAGGATGCTTTTGGACAGTTGACAGAGAGGGATATGTTATCGTCTGAAAATGGCGATAACAAATAAAGGAATAATAACTAAAAGAACAATGACAAAGATAATGGGGATGAGAGATAATGAGAGTGAGATATAATTTACGTAGTTCGTCCCCAAAAGGAAACCTACATCCACGGGTGTTATTAATTCTTATTCTATATTTATGGATTACAATTAGGGTTTCTATGATTACATAAATGATTGAGCCCCCTTCCATGTGGGTTTACTCTCAATTTATAGGTGATTTGTTGAGGATATTAACGGACAGGTGGACTACCTTTATATGTCAGGCAGTTACACCAATACAAATGTGATAACTGATTGATAACAAATTGATATGCATTAGATACCACGTGGTAGTTTTGAGAGTTGCGCGGATAATAACCACTTAACAACCATGTTTCCCTCATTACCACGTGACTTATGAGAAGTTCATTAGGTGTACGTGAGAACATAGTTGTACGGTGTGAGCAAGTGATCGCACCGTATGAGGACAATTATCCATTGAGGCTGGGTGAACAGGCAGGTACCTGAGTCAACCTCGTGCTAGAAGTGAGGCCGAGCACACGTTAAACAACTGTGGGTCCCTCCTGGTGTCATTTATGTTCCACGTAGGTTGGGTTCACATGGGTATAACAGAAAGCCCCCAAGACTTTGTGCATGAGTTATGTGGTTATTATGGAGCGAGTGGACAAAGTGTTTATTTTCCTTGTAGCTGAAGTATGTTGGTCGGCTCATTTTTGGTCGGCATGGGCGGAGCAGATTACCTTATGTTTTTATGGAAATACTAAGGACACGTGGTTGGCAACTGAACTATCTTCCTCTAATAAGGGCGTGTGGGCAGGTTCTCTGTACCGTCGGTTAAGTGTTGTAGGCTTTACATCTTTCTATGCAATAATTTTCCATCCGTCTTTTTCAAAATTATAAATACCCGTTGTCTGCATCAATCCAAACCACACTTTTAAATTATATATATATATATATATCTTGAGAGAGAGAGGGAGAGAGAGAGAGAGAGAGAGAGAGAGAGAGAGAGAGAGAGAAATGTGTTCTTAAAGTTTTGAGAAGGTTTTTTCCTGGTTCCTTCATCTGCGTGTTAAGGGAGTTTTTCAGTGTTGTTTTTCAGCTTAAATCCTTCGTCTTTTATTTCGTCTGCAGGTACGCCCTTCCACATATTTTATAGGGTTTATAACTCCTCTTGATTTTAGTTTGCCCTTTTTCTAGATGGTGCATGATTTGTTGTGAAAATTATCGGATGGGGTATGTTGATTTAGATGGATATTGCATTGGTTGACCTAGGACTTGGACGACATTAGAATTTTGGGTTTCAATTTGTTGTGTAGTATATTTTTCATTCAATTCCCTGGGACCACTATTGTGTTTGCTCCATCTTTATGAGTTTCTCGCCCCACGTTCAGTGTATTTATGACTTCATGTGCAAGCTTGAGTCTGAACGTCCTAGAATTATTGCGAGAAGATTTATCCAACCTTTGCAGGTAATTAGGCCAGAGGACGAATCAAGACACCCAAAATATACACCCTAAACTCCGTTTAGTAGTGGATCTACTCCTATCCCAGACAAGCCTTTTATTAAGTTTCCCGCTTTAGATAATTTTGAAGCAGGTTGTTGCGCCCCCTTCTTCCAAGCACTAACCCAGTGAACATTGCCTCCATGTCTTCCATAAATTTAGAATCCATTTTTGATGACGTCGGTTCAAACAAAGCTGAGGATGTGACCCAAAAGTGTGGGTCCCTTTCCATCTACTTCCCATGTGGATGAATCTATGCCTAACATGGCAGAGGAGGAGGAAGAGGGCTCTTCTGGGTCTTCTAATTCTTATGATCCTACCCAGACTGATTCTCAGTGGCATCTTAGTACCATTATTGAGGACGAACTGGATCATTTAAGAGAGAAGTATGGCCTCCCAATTGCTATACGAACGAGGGTTCCCTGTCCTAAAGAGAGGGTGTATGGCACAAATAATGCAAAAGAGTTTTTTTTACCCATTTGGGCTTTGCAAGTAGGGTTTAGGTTGCCCTTACATCCTGTGATATACTCAATATTGAGAGGTTATATGGGCTCATCCTAACCCATCCGCACCCTAATGTATATCGAACCATGTTAGAACATGATTTGATCTTACATGGGACATTTTCAGATATGTTCATAGGCGAAAGGATAATACTAAAGATTTTTAATGCTTATATTTTTCTCCTAAAAAATCCCAATATATGATGGTAACTGTCGTTTAGACCAACAATCATAGTTGGAAATGTCAATTTGTGTTTGCAAAGGGGGATTGGGAATTTAAGCATCATATGCAAGATAGATCATGTAGTATCCATATAGAATGTAATGGACCGAATATGATAGGTACATGTTCCCTTCTATTTTTATCTGCTTATTTACCTTGCCTCTTTTATTGTCCCGATGCCTTGCATCTAACTTTTTCAGTGAAGAAAGTCCCCATACTGGTTGCGTCCTTGGTGGATTTGATTGAGTCCTACTGTGAGAAGAAGCTCGTGAAGTTTGAAGAGTTTTTTCGGTGGAGAAGTTCATTGTTCTTGGCTATCATACTTTTCCAGGAAGCAATCATCACTAGAAGTCCAGGTTCCTCTAAAGGGGTGCATGTTGTATGAGACTCATCTCAACATGGTCGAGCAGGTAGTTAAAGAAGAGGGAGTAGGTGTTGAGACATGTACTATATGCATTTTCTTTTAATTCTATTGTCACTTTTTGCTTAATTGTCTTACTTATTTGCTCATCTCTTTTAAGCTATTACGGAGCACCCTTATGAGGAAATTTATGGTATGGTTGCTCGTCACATAGATCGTAAGGCAATAGAGCTAGTTAGGAAGAAGAAAATGGAAGTAGGTAAAAACAAAGAAGAGGCCGAGAAAAAGAAACAGGTCGAGCCAACTGCTCGGTACAAGGATGATGAAGTTATAGGCGCAACTGCCAAGTCAAAGGGGAAAGCTCCCATACATCTGAATGCTTCTAAAGTTAGGGAAAGCGACGTTTAGATTCTTCAGGTGCCTAGAATGTCAATACGATGACCCCAGTGGACGAAGTTAGGCCCCCTCTTCATAGGTTGGTGAGGGGTAAGGGTAATACCTCTAGATATGGAGAGGTAGCAGAGTTCAAGTTTGATCTTGCCCATAAGATCACACCTGAGGAGCTAAGGGCCGATTCAGACTCAATTTTCTATCATGCCAATAATGCTACTGATCTGCTCAGCTACCATAGCCATAGTAAGGATTTTGAATAAATGAGAGGTTATGACCTAATTCCTTATGGAGGCTGACCCAACACAGACTTTCAGTGGTAGTTTCTCCTTTTATTCAATACTTTTACATTTTATATTGCATTTTGGTTCTAATGATTTATCATTTTCTCATTGTCAGACTGCCATGACATGTACAAATTTGAGGGATAAGGTTGTGGTGAACCATTACGCCTTCGAGGAATTATTTGACGAGAATAATAAGTTAATAGCTGATCTAGAGTAAGTATCAGGTGAGTTGAAGAAGACTATCGACGAGCTAGAAGAAATAGATAATTAGTTAATGACCAAAACAACTGATCTGAGCTCGGTAGAGAATGAGATCACACAGCTTAAGAACAAGTATATCACTGATGATGCCACCATCAAGAGTCTAAACAAAGTCCTTACCGTTGCCTAAGAGGCCCTTTAAAAAACTGAGCATGATAAGGTGGTCATGTCGATTGAGATGAAGAGTGCTCGTGATGCTCTGACATCTGCTGAGAAGGTGGGCATTTAAAAGTATAAATCCTCAACTGACTATAATGTAGACTGCGTGGGCTTTTTTACGGACGATTATGAAGAATTGAAAAGGAGGGTCACGACCCATTACCCGAACATTGCTGAAAAGGTGAGCAAGTTGCAGGGAGATGATGAAAAAGCCACTACCTTGGCGAGGGAAGATGATGTCAATGCTCTTTTGGACGATGCTCCTCTAGACAACACTTTACCAACTCAGAACGTCCTCGACCCTGGTGATAAAGATGCTATTGCAACTTGATATCTTTATGTGAAGCTATATATCTGTTTGTTTTTTATTCTTTTTTTGGTGATGTAATCCGTTTTATGAATTGCTTGGTATAATTCTCATCGTTATATATATGGAGCACCGTAAATGGCTTTTTTGTGTAGTAACTGTTTTAATTTTCTTCGTGCTATTATAGGAAAAACATTTTTATGTGACCAGTTTTGCATGCTAAAGTACGAAAATGACTGACCATTTCTATTCATAACCCATTGGGTCGTAGGCTAAACTCCTTGTTCGCAACATTGTGAAGACAATATTTTATATGGAGATAATTTTTTGTTCGTGGTATGTTTTATTTAACGAACAATACAATTTTTATTTATGACTTGTTTGTTCAACGAAGTCATACAGATTGTGCTCGTCCTGTTCGTGACTTGTTTGTTCAATGAAGTTATATATATTATGTTTGTGACCTATGAGGTCATACAGTGGTATTTTTAAGTTTGTACAATTTTTCGTTCTGGTTGATGCCTGGTGATTAGATATGTGTACACATATCTCATTCTCGAAAAAGGAAAAAATGAAAGAAAAGCAGGGACAGTTGAAACAGAGAGAACATAATTTTATTAGCAAGAAGCCACTGAATACATGATTAAAATAGAAAATTTACTGATAATACTTTCTCAGATGCTCTGAACTCTATGGGTTCTTAAACTGCTCACTATTTAGGGTTTCGATGCGATAAGTTTCAGGCCTTGCGATGCTTGTCACCCGATATGGCCCGTGCTAGTTGGGTTCGAGTTTTTTGTTCTTCTAGATAACCTTCTTTAAGACATAGTCTCAATTTTTCAAACTACTCGGATGTATACGTCGATTGTAGTAGTGGGTAGTCCTCTACTAGTAGGCCGTCACACGCAGTGTCACGTTCTTCTTGGCCCCTTCAACTAGATCGAGGTATAACCTTCTCATCAAATCACTTTTGGGGGAATTAAATTTAAGAACCTGATGGATGGGGAGTTCTATCTCAATTGGGACCATAACTTTCGTGCCAAATGTAAGCATGTACGACGTCTCTCATGTTGTCATTCATGGAGTGGTCCTGTAGCCCAAAGTACGTTGTGTAGCTCATTAATCCAATTGCTCTTTGCATCACCTAGTCTTTTATTGATTCCATCTAGCAGCATTTTATTAGTAACTTCAATTTGGCCTTTGTACAATGGATGTCTTGGGGTAGAGTGCAACTTCTAGATGTTAGATCGGATGGAATTATCTTCGAAGTCTTGATTGTCAAACTGCGTACCGTGATTTGTAATGAATGCGTAAGGTATCCGTAGCAGTGGATTATATTCTTCTAGATAAATTAGAAGACCCTCTCATTGGGCATCGCCACCAAAGGCTTGTCCTCAACCCATTTTGTGAGCTAGTAGACCGCTACTACCAAGTATTTAAATTACCCTTTCGTCCCCGGTAGTGGTTCGACTAAATCAACTCCCCATATTGTGAATGGCCAAGATGATGTGATCGGGGCAAGTGGCGCTCCTGGTGTGCGATGAATTTTAACTTCTTTTTTACACTTGTCAAATTTTTTCGCATAATTAGCACAGTCTACATTCATCGT
This sequence comes from Sambucus nigra, assembly GCA_949130495.1. Lineage (NCBI taxonomy): Eukaryota > Viridiplantae > Streptophyta > Magnoliopsida > Dipsacales > Adoxaceae > Sambucus > Sambucus nigra. Next base: position 425,144,647 of record OX422209.1, read on the forward strand.
CGGCCAGTGTAAGGACATAATTTTATAAATGTCCAGGGTAGAATTTAGGAATTTTCTATTTATCCTAGATCACAGTTTGTATGTCTGATACCGCTACATTCGGCACGTCATCACGATCATCCACGATGACCTTTATTCGAATCCATGCATCCATCATCTTCACACGTGCATCATGCTACATGCGACGTGCTGCTCAACTATTTCCAACTACTCCACTACGCAATATTGGTAAAATGATTTATTGGAGTTGTTTATATTTGCATAAATATTTGGAAATTTTTTAGAAAATATTTTTTGAAGTCTGAAATATTTTTTATCGAAAGCAAAAAAATTTATAAGTGTAGAAGCGGAGTGCCTCGGTCGACGAGATCGTTCAAACGAGTTAGTACAGTCGTTCGAGCAAGATAAGCATCTCACGCGATGTCGTTCGAACGACACGTGTCCTTCGTTCGAGTGAGATGCCTATCTCGTTCGAGCGATGCCACCGCCTTGATTTTCGTATAAATACTAGTGTGTATTTTACACGTTTTCCCAAGTCTTTTACACACCAGTTTCTATGTTTTCACAGCCCAGAAAACATACTTCACTTTTTTAAGGTTTTATACCTTTTTTTATTCACAAATCCATTCCCATATATTTGTGTGAATCCTTAAACTTTCAAGAGGATTATTTACTCATCTAGAGTAACTTGTGGGGAGAACTCTATAACCGGAGAGTTACGTGCTATTGTGAAGGGAGTCCTTACGGAGTAACTTGTGGAGAAGCCGTTTCTCTTCTTCATTGCTGATCACTTGGAGTTCTTGCGGGAGATTTTAGTCGAGACATCGAAACTGACGCCTGAGGGTATTTTGTATGTCGCTCTTATTTTCATTGTAATCCGTGTAAACGTTTTTACAAATTATAGAGAAAATAAAAAGGTTTTGCCCCTTTGGGGAATTTTTCCTGAAATTGGTTGTTTTATCCTGCATGCTTTATTTTATTTGATAAATCATCTAGGTGCATGTTTTAGGGTTTAACTAAATTTGGGATTAATTAAAATTAGATTTTATTTGAGAAGTCGCAATATTTTCGCTGTAGCGATTCTACAGCCAGTAATAGCCTTGGGTTGCAATGCGCTTCACCAGTGATCTTGTAGCAGAATGTGCTCTGCAACATCCTTCATGCACTTCCTTAATTAGCTTGTTGACTTTGGTGGGATGGACACACCTCAACAGCGAGATAATGTATCCCCTCCTGTACAATACTCTGGCCTCTATTACATAGAGGGATGCTTTATAACGCAACTTCCTTGCTTTTTTGGGGTCAGAAGGGAGTTCACCAGCTTCAATATATACTAGTATAGGATCCATCTATAATGGTCCTAGGCTCACTTCCATCACTCTTAAAGTTCTCCTTGTTCGTGCTTCTACGGGATAATATTTTAATGGGTACCATCCTCCTTAAATTCGTCCTAGTGGTCAAGGCCAATCTTGCTAAGGCATCTGCTATGGTAGTTTCCGACGTGGGTATCCTCACGATCTTGATTTTTGCGAATTTTTCCAATCATTGTCGCCTTTTGGTCAGGTACTTCATCATGGATTCCTCCCTACTTCAAAGACCCCTAGTAGCTGGTTGACCACCAGCTGAGAGTCTCTGTGTGCAATAATGCAGTCGGCCCCTAGGGACGAGGGTACCCGAACCAGTCAATTAAGGACTCTTATTCTTCCTCGTTGCTGGAAGTTTCAAACTTAGTTTATGTCTATTTTATCTAGAGTAGCGATGATGATACCTGCACCACTACCCGCCGAATAAGATAATCCGTTAATAAATAACTTCCAAATAATATTGTTCTGGCCAAAATTTGCTTCTTCAAGTTTTCAAAATATAAACAACATCGTGCTAATCTCTCTCACCTTTCGATGAGGAGCTCTCTCTAAGGGGAGTCTGTTATACTTTTCCTGGAATTAAACTCTCTTCTAAAGAAGTATGCTTGCCTTCACGAACGAATGGAGCTATCTCTCGAAGGAGTGTGCTCACATAGATTCTCCTCGTATGTGAATTCAACAATAAAATCTGTTAATGCTTGCCCCTTTATGGTTGTCATGGGCTCGTACCGGATGTCGTTTTCACCAATCTCTATTGTCCAAGCCATCAGTGGATCGAATTTTTTTATTTACACAGTATTTGCCGTAAGGGTAAGTCGGTGTAAACCATAATGGTGTGGGCTTGAAAATATGACTTTATTCTCCTTGAAGCCTCCCTAAATTCTAAGGATAGTTTCTTCATTCGGGGGTACTGAATTTTGACTCCTTGGTACGCTTTACTAGTATAATAAACTGGCATTTGAATTCCTTCCTCTTGCCTCCCCAACACCGAACTGACTGTCGATTCGAACATGATAAGGTATAGGCAAAGCTTTTCCCCAGCAATAGGTCTCAACAAGAGAGGGGGCGAGCCTAAATACCGCTTCAGCTCTACGAAAGCATTCTCGCATTCTTCGTTCCATTAAAAAGACTTTCTTGGAACTTTAAAGAAAGGCATGCATTTATTTGTGGCTCTAAGGACGAACCTATTGGGGGCAACAACTCGCCTCATCAGTTGTTGCCTGTTTATTTTCATTGTCAGGGTTGGATTCAATACCCTGCTAATTAACGAAGAAGCCTTGAAGCATGCCTTCTTTTATCCCGAACACACATTTCGTCGAATTAAGCTTAATCTGATGCTTTTTAAGTTGGTCAAAAGTCTGCTCGAGGTCCTTAATGTCGCTTGCTACCGTTGTATTCTTTGTAAGCATCTTGTTCACATATATTTCCATGTTTACCTTAATCTAATCTTCAAAGACTTTATTTACCAATCACTGGTAAGTGGCCCTTGCATTTTTTATACCAAAAGGCATTACATTATAGCAATAAGTACCTCGACTAGTTCTGAAATACATTTTTCCCGATCCGAGGGATTCACCTTAATCTAGTTATATCTAGAACAAGCATTTATAAAGATGAGGATCTCGTGGCCTTAAGTTGCATCGACTAGCTAGTCAATCGGGGGTAATAAATAGTGATCTTTGGGGCACGCCTTGTTCAGGTCGATACACACATCCTTCATTTTTCATTCTTTTTTTGCACCGTCACTACGTTAGATAACCACTCTGGATATTTGATGTCCTTCATGAAATTAGCCTTCTGGAGCTTAAGCACAATCTCTCGCACAACAAGGTTCTTTTCGACATCAAAGACTCTTCGCTTTCGCTTAACTGGCTTCTCCCCTTTCCTTATGCTCAACTCGTGATAGATGAAACCAGGGTCAAACCCAAGCATGTCTTTGTGGCTCCATGCTAAAACTTTCCTTCGCTATCGCTGAAAGTCTATGAGCTTTCGCCTTAGATGGGTATCTAGTAAAGATCCGATTTGAGTTGTCCTCTCGGGGTGTTCGGTGTCTAGTGGAACTGTCTCAATTTATTCGATTACCTAGCCCTTGACCATATCCTTTTCATCTCGAGGATAAATGGTTTCAATCTGATAATGGTCATTAGCTTACTTTGCTCTTCCTGGTCGACGAAGGTGTAATAACACTCTTGTTCCTTTGTCTGGTTTCCCTTTACGACCCCCACTACGTAATGAGTTGGAAACTTCTGGCACTAGTGTACTGTGGATGGGACAACTTTAAAATTCTTCAGTCCAACTCTTCCTAGTATCACATTATAGGTGAAAATACAATTTTATCTAGGATGACGAATCGAATAATTTCGGTTTGACAGGTTGGCCACGTACCCACTTTGACCTCTAGTTCCACCATTCCTAGGGGATACACCTTTTCCCCCGAGAAGTGGATCAAAGGTCGATGATATAGTGTTAACTTACTGTCTCAGAGCTTTAACCTTCTGAAATCGTTGTAAAACATAACATCTGCTGAACTGCCGTTGTTAATGAATACTTTGGTGACCCTTCCTTCATAGATACTCGTAGTGACGACTAGCGGATCGTCATGAGGTTACGATACTCCAGATAAGTCATCTTTAGAAAAGACGATGATTAACTTATCTTTGTTCACCTTGCAAGGATGCGTGTTCACCTCCACTGCCAGATTGATCTGCCCCACATGAGCACAAGCTTTATCTTCGTTTAGATAGTCCTTCATTTTGGTTAGGTCTTATCCCCTACCTACATCTCCCCAATAATGAAGTGATACCCTAGAGATATCATGCCGACATCATGTACGGGTTCCTTAGGCTTTTTAGGGAGGTCTGAATCGTCGTTCGAGTCACCATTCTTTCTCTTTTCTTGGCATCTACTATTTATCATGATGACTATGATCGTCTCCTGGTCTTATGCTCATCAGGGTCAGGTCATCCATCATTGTCCATGTATCTGGACAGCTTGCCTCTCTTGATCAAGCTTTCAATCTTATTCTTTAAGGCGATGCAACTGTCAGTGTTGTGGTCGTGGTTCTTATAGAACTCACAATACTTGCTCTTGGCATGTCTATTTATCGGTGCCTTCACCTTACCGGGCCATTTGAGGTCCTTGCTTCCCCGATTTTCCTTGATAATGTGATGGATGCCGGTTGTCAATTGGGTATATTCATCATACTTCTTTAGCTTGTCGACCATCCTATCTTTTTGATCCTTTTTGTCTCTTGCCTTACTAGACACTGATTTGGGATGGTCAGACTCTTTGGCATCCATATCTTCTTCAGTATTTATGATTATTTTTACTCTAGCTAGCAACTCCGTCATTGTCCTAAGCGGTTCTTTTACCATCACCCAAAATAACTTCCCTAACTGTAAGTCATTCATTAAAGCAGATATAACAGTTTGATCATTGTAATCTACCACTTCCTTGTAATACCCCGAAATTTTTATATTAAATTAATGGATTAATTGGATTTTATTATTAATTAATTCATTTGGATTTTATCCAGATTGTGGATATTAAAATGTATGATTCTGAATATTACTTAAAGATATTTAGGTAATATATGAATATGATGTCATTATTATGACAGTGTGATATAATTTCGATAATTTGGATTTTTTAGTCAGACGCGGTATGGGACGTGTCGGGACTAATTTATTAAATTAAAAAGGAAATTTATTTTCTATAGACCTTATAGTCATTTCGACTGCGTCGTTGTGTCCGGAAGGGTTGAAATAGTCAGAAAAGTCTATTTGGATGTTGGATTTGGGTCTCGGGTCATTTGGAAATGAAAAGACAAGCCAAAAGGGCATTTTGGTTATTTTTACAAGGGGGGGGGGGGGGAATAGTGATTTCGAGCTTTGTCTTATTATAAGTATTTGGAGATTAATTGAATGTGGGTTCATTCATCTCTTCTACACAAAATTGAAAAGTCATCTTCTTAGAGAGAGTGGAAGGTTGCTTGGGAAGGGAAAAGCTTGCTTGGAAATGAGGAGAACCAAAGGTCAAAGGTCACCACCACCATCACCACCTATGTTATTCAACTCCAAAGGATCAGATCTTCAGTAAAGGCAAGTGCTTGATATTTGCAATTTAAGTTCGTATATTGTCCATGTTAGAATAATTATGAAAAGAGATGATTTTTCATGTTTGGAAGACATAATGGAGTTGTTTTATGGATTTCTAGAAACTGAAATGATATAGGAAGTTAACTCATGTTATAGGATGATAATAATCCAATAAATATTCATCAATCTGTGGAAGAAATTCTGAAAATAATTTAGTGTTCTTGAAGATAATATGTTGATAATTTTCTAGAAAAAGAGGCAAAAACGAGTGGAATGAGAAGAGCCAATTTGGAATGTTTAGATCTTCTTTTTGAGTGCATTTGGATGAGATTTAAGAAAAAACTCAAAACACATACCTGACTCAATTTTTCGTGTAGAATCCAAATCTGAAGTCGGATTGATGATTTGAATAATTTTTGGATCTAATTTTTCTGAGTATTTAAAATATGAGAATTCATGAAGTTGTTTCTTTTTAATGTTGGTTCTTATCCCAAAACTTTGGTAGATTTTTGGTGATTGTTAATGGGATATTATGGGACTTAGAGGAGATCAGTAAGACCTAGATAAGATTTGAATTGATTTGATTGGGATTTAATTGATTGGAATTATGTTAGTTAAATTGGAAGAAATTTCGGTTGCTAGATTCATGTGTTGGATTCTAATTTGTATGCTTGAGGATTAAGGATAGGTCCAGTAGGGTAGATTTAATATAATTTGAGGGTAGCCTTAGGGTTACAATTTGAACATCAAGGACTGAGTTTAAGCTCATTATTGATTTCGCAAAGGCTGAGTGTAGTACAAGAGCGTAGTGGTATGGCTCCTGGATAGAGATGGGAGTTTAGAACACATTTGGTTGAAAGAGGGTATGAGGTTATCCCGATCGCATAGTTGAAGTTGTCGGACCTCCTCGATCGACAAAGTTAAGTAGTAGTGTATTGGAGGGGTTCCTTGTTTGGTTTTCGCTTTGCGAGACGCTCCGCGCATGAACCTTAACGGCGTCGGGAGTGGAGAGATGTTATAGGATGCGAGGATAATTAAATTATGAAGTAAAGATATGATATTTTAATACGTGGAATTTAAAAGAGATATAATGCTACGTATGGGAATTATCTTAGGGTAGTGATATTACCTTATTGATATTATATTATAGGTATGATAATGCCTATTTTATTGATTAATGATTTATGTGTATGACATACCTAGCTTACTTGCTATCGGTGGGAGGTTTGCGCGTGAGGGCAGTCATATCCTGATGAATCCATGGGATCTTTGATTTATCGCTCGAGAACATAGGTCTATGAAAGACTTATCAGGGAGTTGATAAGTCCGCTGACTGTGGGTACGTAGGTATGTGCGTGACCCATGGATACGAGAACTATGTTCGCCTCCAATATGTTTGTTGTTGTTTGTGGTTCGTGGAATCTTACCGAACCTTTAGTCCCCTATTCGGTGACCTGCGATGATGGGATATGATAGCAGAGTAATGCATTGCACCGCAGCTGTGACTCGGGGTGCCGTATTATATATGAATATATATGTAATGGATTAAATGAATGATTGGATTTATTGTGGTTAAATCATCTACTGTGTGATAATTGTAGATAACGGTGAATAGAGAAAGAAAATGGAATTAAGTTAATGAATGTTTATTCTTAAAGAATTGAAAAGCTTAATTCATATTAATAAGAAATGATTCATGTTAATGAGAAACTAATCATATAAAGGATAAATGTAATTGAATAATAATGTGACGTATGGTATGGGACATGCGGGGGATTATGATATGGGAATGGAATTATAATATGGAGACTAGAAAAGAGGAACCATTAACTAGGAGGTTAATAGGAAATGTTAAGTGTGCACTCTAGTTGAGAGGTGAGAATGGCAAGTGCGAGTTGGGTCTAACATGTACATAATAAAAGATTTATTGCACTTGTTAAATACTTGTTGTTTAAAAAATCATCTACACATTAGGGCTCTGACCCGTTTCCTTGCATATTTTCTTTTTTATTATATCTTCTATATCAGGTGTCCAGCAACAAGGACGCCAATCTTAGTAAATTATGACGAGCTATGGAGCTATGGAGTATTACTTAGACGATTATCTTCATTTGATTCACAGTATTCTTAGTTAGGGCATGTCGCCCAAAGGATTCAGTTATCTCTTTTCTATCGGGGTCAAATACTATTGTATTCGTGTCTTTTAATACATTTAATATTGTTGGGATTACTGTAATGGATTAATATTATTTGGGAATGTTTATTCCAATTGCATTCAAATTATTTTGTGTTATCTACTTGGTTATCAATGTTGTAGAATAAAATGTGTTGTGTTATTCTTAAACTGGAAACGGATTTTGTTGAATTAAAATTTGGAAAGTTTTTTTTTAACACCAGCTTAATTGGGTATTGGGTGAGTTGTAAATGTTTTCGACAGTGATGCTAAGAATGAGCCAACTGTATATTCTGTTTTAATTTGGTATGGAACTGGCCACCTGGTATTTAATTAGGCGGGGTGTTACAGGTGGTATCAGAGCATCAGGTTCTAGTGTCCTTTAGGGTCTGTACGGCTTACTGTATTTTCGGCTTAGCGTTCTTTGATATAGAGTCCTATGTTTAGGATTGTTGATTTCTTTGGTAAGATTTCGTATATATTAGTGAATCTCATTTGCGTTCGGGAGTGATCGAACAAAGAAGTATGGCAGATGAGGGCCATTGAATGGATAGCGGAGATCGTACTTAGGAGGTTATGAAGTATGTTCGAGTATGATGACCGTAGTCGAGGTCACCCCTATTATGGAAAATTGAGGAGAGACATCAGTAGAAGTTCTTGAAATGCGTGAATTGTGTATGTTCCCTAACAAAGGCAATATATTGAAAGGCTTGGGTATATAGTGGAGTGTGGTTAACTAGAACTGAAAATTTGGGGTAAAATTTTTCTTGACTCACAGAAGCAAAGTTATAATATTGGGATTCAATAACCATCACCCGCAAATGAGGGTTTGTTTCCTATCGAAGGAAGTATGAGGCGTATTGATTTTTGTAGCGATTAATATTATATGGGAAAATGGGTTTCTAAACTTTGACAATAGCACTGTTATTTACGTAGACTCACCGACGGGTGTAGGATACCGATATTTTCATGTCATCACGTGGGTTTGATTTTTATCGCGGAATTATTTACTTTGGGAATGTCCGAGCATGATATAACTATCAGCATGCATTGACTTGTGGTGTACGAGAGCGTAAGTACTACTATTAACCAACATCTTGTCTTCTAGAGAAGAGTAGATGAGTAGACTCTATTTGAAATCAATAAAGCCTAATTTTTTTTGTTTAAATCGATAAACCTGATATGTTTTTTTTCGATAAACCAAATTTTTATATAATTGACTAAGGACCTTAGGAGTTTCGATGACCGACTACTTTAGGAAGTAGTGTATCGGGAATGTTCCTTGTTTGGATTTCGCTTGCGAGACACCCCACGCATGAAACTAATAACCGTTGGGAGTCGAAATAAGTTAGGTCTTTGGGATATGAGTTTACAACCTTTGCGAAAATTTTAATATTGAAAGCGGTACGAGAGGGTGTATGTGCGCCCTGGATGATTGCATTGTAGTAGTTTTCAAAATTGTGAAACAGTAAGTAGTTGTGACTTTAGGATTTATTTGTTTAATAAGTGAGGATCATTTTTCCCAAACTTTGCCACGAGGCCGGTATAGGGAAGATTGGGTATAATTTAAACTTGATTCAGTTGGAACTATATGGTGAGACTTAGTGAAACATCGATGGGGATTTTCGTTAATGTACTGTGTGGGCGGTACGTCTTAGATTTCTTGCGATGTGAGATGTATACTCGGAGTTGACCTTACCGGTATGACTTATATTCCTGAATTTGGGGATGAAATTCTGTTATAAGGGGGGAAGTATGTAATACCCCGAAATTTTTATATTTTAAATTAATGGATTAATTGGATTTTATTATTAATTAATTCATTTGGATTTTATCCAGATTGTGGATATTAAAATGTATGATTCTGAATATTACTTAAAGATATTTAGGTAATATATGAATATGATGTCATTATTATGACGGTGTGATATAATTTCGGTAATTTGGATTTTTTAGTCAGACGCGGTATGGGACGTGTCGGGACTAATTTATTAAATTAAAGAGGAAATTTATTTTCTATAGACCTTATAGTCATTTCGACTGCGTCGTTGTGTCCGGAAGGGTTGAAATAGTCAGAAAAGTCTATTTGGATGTTGGATTTGGGTCTCGGGTCATTTGGAAATGAAAAGACAAGCCAAAAGGGCATTTTGGTTATTTTTACAAGGGGGATGAATAGTGATTTCGGGTTTTGTCTTATTATAAGTACTTGGAGATTAGTTGAATGTGGGTTCATTCATCTCTTCTACACAAAATTGAAAAGTTATCTTCTTAGAGAGAGTGGAAGGTTGCTTGGGAAGGGAAAAGCTTGCTTGGAAATGAGGAGAACCAAAGGTCAAAGGTCACCACCACCATCACCACCTATGTTATTCAACTCCAAAGGATCAGATCTTCAGTAAAGGCAAGTGTTTGATATTTGCAATTTAAGTTCGTATATTGTCCATGTTAGAATAATTATGAAAAGAGATGATTTTTCATGTTTGGAAGACATAATGGAGTTGTTTTATGGATTTCTAGAAACTGAAATGATATAGGAAGTAAACTCATGTTGTAGGGTGATAATAATCCAATAAATATTCATCAATCTGTGGAAGAAATTCTGAAAATAATTTAGTGTTCTTGAAGATAATATGTTGATAATTTTCTAGAAAAAGAGGCAAAAACGAGTGGAATGATAAGAGCCAATTTGGAATGTTTAGATCTTCTTTTTGAGTGCATTTGGATGAGATTTAAGAAAAAACTCAAAACACATACCTGACTCAATTTTTCGTGTAGAATCCAAATATGAAGTCGGATTGATGATTTGAATAATTTTTGGATCTGATTTTTCTGAGTATTTAAAATATGAGAATTCATGAAGTTGTTTCTTTTTAATGTTGGTTCTTATCCCAAAACTTTGGTAGATTTTTGGTGATTGTTAATGGGATATTATGGGACTTAGAGGAGATCAGTAAGACCTAGATAAGATTTGAATTGATTTGATTGGGATTTAATTGATTGGAATTATGTTAGTTAAATTGGAAGAAATTTCGGTTGCTAGATTCATGTGTTGGATTCTAATTTGTATGCTTGAGGATTACGGATAGGTCCAGTAGGGCAGATTTAATATAATTTGAGGGTAGCCTTAGGGTTACAATTTGAACATCAAGGACTGAGTTTAAGCTCATTATTGATTTCGCAAAGGCTGAGTGTAATACAAGAGCGTAGTGGTATGGCTCCTGGATAGAGATGGGAGTTTAGAACACATTTGGTTGAAAGAGGGTATGAGGTTATCCCGATCGCATAGTTGAAGTTGTCGGACCTCCTCGATCGACAAAGTTAAGTAGTAGTGTATTAGAGGGGTTCCTTGTTTGGTTTTCGCTTTGCGAGACGCTCCGCGCATGAACCTTAACGGCGTCGGGAGTGGAGAGATGTTATAGGATGCGAGGATAATTAAATTATGAAGTAAAGATATGATATTTTAATACGTGGAATTTAAAAGAGATATAATGCTACGTATGGGAATTATCTTAGGGTAGTGATATTACCTTATTGATATTATATTATAGGTATGATAATGCCTATTTTATTGATTAATGATTTATGTGTATGACATACCTAGCTTACTTGCTATCGGTGGGAGGTTTGCGCGTGAGGGCAGTCATATCCTGATGAATCCATGGGATCTTTGATTTATCGCTCGAGAACATAGGTCTATGAAAGACTTATCGGGGAGTCGATAAGTCCGTTGACTGTGGGTACGTAGGTATGTGCGTGACCCATGGATACGAGAACTATGTTCACCTCCAATATGTTTGTTGTTGTCTGTGGTTCGTGGAATCTTACCGAACCTTTAGTCCCCTATTCGGTGACCTGCGATGATGGGACATGATAGCAGAGTAATGCATTGCACCGCAGCTGTGACTCGGGGTGCCGTATTATATATGAATATATATGTAATGGATTAAATGAATGATTGGATTTATTGTGGTTAAATCATCTACTGTGTGATAATTGTAGATAACGGTGAATAGAGAAAGAAAATGGAATTAAGTTAATGAATGTTTATTCTTAAAGAATTGAAAAGCTTAATTCATATTAATGAGAAATGATTCATGTTAATGAGAAACTAATCATATAAAGGAGAAATGTAAATGAATAATAATGTGACGTATGGTATGGGACATACGGGGGATTATGATATGGGAATGGAATTATAATGTGGAGACTAGAAAAGAGGAACCATTAACTAGGAGGTTAATAGGAAATGTTAAGTGTGCACTCTAGTTGAGAGGTGAGAATGGCAAGTGCGAGTTGGGTCTAACATGTACATAATAAAAGATTTATTGCACTTGTTAAATACTTGTTGTTTTAAAAATCATCTACACATTCGGGCTCTGACCCGTTTCCTTGCATATTTTCTTTTCTATTGTATCTTCTATATCAGGTGTCCAGCAACAGGGACGCCAATCTTAGTAAATTATGACGAGCTATAGAGCTATGGAGTATTGCTTAGACGATTATCTTCATTTGATTCACAGTATTCTTAGTTAGGGCATGTCGCCCAAAAGATTCAGTTATCTCTTTTCTATCGGGGTCAAATACTATTGTATTCGTTTTTTTTAATACATTTAATATTGTTGGGATTACTGTAATGGATTAATATTATTTCTGAATGTTTATTCCAATTGCATTCAAATTATTTTGTGTTATCTACTTGGTTATCAATGTTGTAGAATAAAATGTGTTGTGTTATTCTTAAACTGGAAACGAATTTTGTTGAATTAAAATTTGGAAAGTTTTTTTTTAACACCAGCTTAATTGGGTATTGGGTGAGTTGTAAATGTTTTCGACAGTGATGCTAAGAAAGAGACAACTGTATATTCTGTTTTAATTTGGTATGGAACTGGCCACCTGGTATTTAATTAGGCGGGGTGTTACAGGTGGTATCAGAGCATCAGGTTCTAGTGTCCTTTAGGGTCTGTACGGCTTACTGTATTTTCGGCTTAGCGTTCTTTGATATAGAACCCTATGTTTAGGATTGTTGATTTCTTTGGTAAGATTTCGTATATATTAGTGAATCTCATTTGCGTTCGGGAGTGATCGAACAAAGAAGTATGGCAGATGAGGGCCATTGAATGGATAGCGGAGATCGTACTTAGGAGGTTATGAAGTATGTTCGAGTATGATGACCGTAGTCGAGGTCACCCCTATTATGGAAAATTGAGGAGAAACATCAGTAGAAGTTCTTGAAATGCGTGAATTGTGTATGTTCCCTAACAAAGGCAATATATTGAAAGGCTTGGGTATATAGTGGAGTGTGGTTAACTATAACTGAAAATTTGGGGTAAAATTTTTCTTGACTCATCAGAGCAAAGTTATAATATTGGGATTCAATAACCATCACCCGCAAATGAGGGTATGTTTCCTATCGAAGGAAGTATGAGGCGTATTGATTTTTGTAGCGATTAATATTATATGGGAAAATGGGTTTCTAAACTTTGACAATAGCACTGTTATTTACGTAGACTCACCGACGGGTGTAGGATACCTATATTTTCATGTCATCACGTGGGTTTGATTTTTATCACGGAATTATTTACTTTGGGAATGTCCGAGCATGATATGACTATCAGCATGCATTGACTTGTGGTGTACGAGAGCGTAAGTACTACTATTAACCAACATCTTGTCTTCTAGAGAAGAGTAGATGAGTAGACTCTATTTGAAATCAATAAAAGCTAATTTTTTTTGTTTAAATCGATAAACCTGATATGTTTTTTTTCGATAAACCAAATTTTTATATAATTGACTAAGGACCTTAGGAGTTTCGATGACCGACTACTTTAGGAAGTAGTGTATCGGGGTGGTTCCTTGTTTGGATTTCGCTTGCGAGACACCCCACGCATGAAACTAATAACCGTTGGGAGTCGAAATAAGTTAGGTCTTTGGGATATGAGTTTATAACCTTTGCGAAAATTTTAATATTGAAAGCGGTACGAGAGGGTGTATGTGCGCCCTGGATGATTGCATTGTAGTAGTTTTCAAAATTGTGAAACAGTAAGTAGTTGTGACTTTAGGATTTATTTGTTTAATAAGTGAGGATCATTTTTCCCAAAATTTGCCACGAGGACGGTATAGGGAAGATTAAGTTAAAAAAAAATTTGATTCAGTTGGAACTATATGGTGAGACTTAGTGAAACATCGATGGGGATTTTCGTTAATGTACTGTGTGGGCGGTACGTCTTAGATTTCTTGCGATGTGAGATGTATACTCGGAGTTGACCTTACCGGTATGACTTATATTCCTGAATTTGGGGATGAAATTCTGTTATAAGGGGGGAAGTATGTAATACCCCGAAATTTTTATATTTTAAATTAATGGATTAATTGGATTTTATTATTAATTAATTCATTTGGATTTTATCCAGATTGTGGATATTAAAATGTATGATTCTGAATATTACTTAAAGATATTTAGGTAATATATGAATATGATGTCATTATTATGACGGTGTGATATAATTTCGGTAATTTGGATTTTTTAGTCAGACGCGGTATGGGACGTGTCGGGACTAATTTATTAAATTAAAAAGGAAATTTATTTTCTATAGACCTTATAGTCATTTCGACTGCGTCGTTGTGTCCGGAAGGGTTGAAATAGTCAGAAAAGTCTATTTGGATGTTGGATTTGGGTCTCGGGTCATTTGGAAATGAAAAGACAAGCCAAAAGGGCATTTTGGTTATTTTTACAAGGGGGATGAATAGTGATTTCGGGTTTTGTCTTATTATAAGTATTTGGAGATTAGTTGAATGTGGGTTCATTCATCTCTTCTACACAAAATTGAAAAGTTATCTTCTTAAAGAGAGTGGAAGGTTGCTTGGGAAGGGAAAAGCTTGCTTGGAAATGAGGAGAACCAAAGGTCAAAGGTCACCACCACCATCACCACCTATGTTATTCAACTCCAAAGGATCAGATCTTCAGTAAAGGCAAGTGTTTGATATTTGCAATTTAAGTTCGTATATTGTCCATGTTAGAATAATTATGAAAAGAGATGATTTTTCATGTTTGGAAGACATAATGGAGTTGTTTTATGGATTTCTAGAAACTGAAATGATATAGGAAGTAAACTCATGTTGTAGGATGATAATAATCCAATAAATATTCATCAATCTGTGGAAGAAATTCTGAAAATAATTTAGTGTTCTTGAAGATAATATGTTGATAATTTTCTAGAAAAAGAGGCAAAAACGAGTGGAATGAGAAGAGCCAATTTGGAATGTTTAGATCTTCTTTTTGAGTGCATTTGGATGAGATTTAAGAAAAAACTCAAAACACATACCTGACTCAATTTTTCGTGTAGAATCCAAATCTGAAGTCGGATTGATGATTTGAATAATTTTTGGATCTGATTTTTCTGAGTATTTAAAATATGAGAATTCATGAAGTTGTTTCTTTTTAATGTTGGTTCTTATCCCAAAACTTTGGTAGATTTTTGGTGATTGTTAATGGGACATTATGGGACTTAGAGGAGATCAGTAAGACCTAGATAAGATTTGAATTGATTTGATTGGGATTTAATTGATTGGAATAATGTATTTAAATTGGAAGAAATTTCGGTTGCTAGATTCATGTGTTGGATTCTAATTTGTATGCTTGAGGATTAAGGATAGGTCCAGTAGGGCAGATTTAATATAATTTGAGGGTAGCCTTAGGGTTAAAATTTGAACATCAAGGACTGAGTTTAAGCTCATTATTGATTTCGCAAAGGCTGAGTGTAGTACAAGAGCGTAGTGGTATGGCTCCTGGATAGAGATGGGAGTTTAGAACACATTTGGTTGAAAGAGGGTATGAGGTTATCCCGATCGCATAGTTGAAGTTGTCGGACCTCCTCGATCGACAAAGTTAAGTAGTAGTGTATTGGAGGGGTTCCTTGTTTGGTTTCGCTTTGCGAGACGCTCCGCGCATGAACCTTAACGGCGTCGGGAGTGGAGAGATGTTATAGGATGCGAGGATAATTAAATTATGAAGTAAAGATATGATATTTTAATACGTGGAATTTAAAAGAGATATAATGCTACGTATGGGAATTATCTTAGGGTAGTGATATTACCTTATTGATATTATATTATAGGTATGATAATGCCTATTTTATTGATTAATGATTTATGTGTATGACATACCTAGCTTACTTGCTATCGGTGGGAGGTTTGCGCGTGAGGGCAGTCATATCCTGATGAATCCATGGGATCTTTGATTTATCGCTCGAGAACATAGGTCTATGAAAGACTTATCGGGGAGTTGATAAGTCCGCTGACTGTGGGTACGTAGGTATGTGCGTGACCCATGGATACGAGAACTATGTTCGCCTCCAATATGTTTGTTGTTGTTTGTGGTTCGTGGAATCTTACCGAACCTTTAGTCCCCTATTCGGTGACCTGCGATGATGGGACATGATAGCAGAGTAATGCATTGCACCGCAGCTGTGACTCGGGGTGCCGTATTATATATGAATATATATGTAATGGATTAAATGAATGATTGGATTTATTGTGGTTAAATCATATACTGTGTGATAATTGTAGATAACGGTGAATAGAGAAAGAAAATGGAATTAAGTTAATGAATGTTTATTCTTAAAGAATTGAAAAGCTTAATTCATATTAATGAGAAATGATTCATGTTAATGAGAAACTAATCATATAAAGGGGAAATGTAAATGAATAATAATGTGACGTATGGTATGGGACATACGGGGGATTATGATATGTGAATGGAATTATAGTATGGAGACTAGAAAAGAGGAACCATTAACTAGGAGGTTAATAGGAAATGTTAAGTGTGCACTCTAGTTGAGAGGTGAGAATGGCAAGTGCGAGTTGGGTCTAACATGTACATAATAAAAGATTTATTGCACTTGTTAAATACTTGTTGTTTTAAAAATCATCTACACATTCGGGCTCTGACCCGTTTCCTTGCATATTTTCTTTTCTATTGTATCTTCTATATCAGGTGTCCAGCAACAGGGACGCCAATCTTAGTAAATTATGACGAGCTATGGAGCTATGGAGTATTACTTAGACGATTATCTTCATTTGATTCACAGTATTCTTAGTTAGGGCATGTCGCCCAAAGGATTCAGTTATCTCTTTTCTATCGGGGTCAAATACTATTGTATTCGTGTCTTTTAATACATTTAATATTGTTGGGATTACTGTAATGGATTAATATTATTTGGGAATGTTTATTCCAATTGCATTCAAATTATTTTGTGTTATCTACTTGGTTATCAATGTTGTAGAATAAAATGTGTTGTGTTATTCTTAAACTGGAAACGGATTTTGTTGAATTAAAATTTGGAAAGTTTTTTTTTTAACACCAGCTTAATTGGGTATTGTGTGAGTTGTAAATGTTTTCGACAGTGATGCTAAGAATGAGCCAACTGTATATTCTGTTTTAATTTGGTATGGAACTGGCCACCTGGTATTTAATTAGGCGGGGTGTTACAGGTGGTATCAGAGCATCAGGTTCTAGTGTCCTTTAGGGTCTGTACGGCTTACTGTATTTTCGGCTTAGCGTTCTTTGATATAGAGCCCTATGTTTAGGATTGTTGATTTCTTTGGTAAGATTTCGTATATATTAGTGAATCTCATTTGCGTTCGGGAGTGATCGAACAAAGAAGTATGGCAGATGAGGGCCATTGAATGGATAGCGGAGATCGTACTTAGGAGGTTATGAAGTATGTTCGAGTATGATGACCGTAGTCGAGGTCACCCCTATTATGGAAAATTGAGGAGAGACATCAGTAGAAGTTCTTGAAATGCGTGAATTGTGTATGTTCCCTAACAAAGGCAATATATTGAAAGGCTTGGGTATATAGTGGAGTGTGGTTAACTAGAACTGAAAATTTGGGGTAAAATTTTTCTTGACTCATCGGAGCAAAGTTATAATATTGGGATTCAATAACCATCACCCGCAAATGAGGGTATGTTTCCTATCGAAGGAAGTATGAGGCGTATTGATTTTTGTAGCGATTAATATTATATGGGAAAATGGGTTTCTAAACTTTGACAATAGCACTGTTATTTACGTAGACTCACCGACGGGTGTAGGATACCTATATTTTCATGTCATCACGTGGGTTTGATTTTTATCGCGGAATTATTTACTTTGGGAATGTCCGAGCATGATATGACTATCAGCATGCATTGACTTGTGGTGTACGAGAGCGTAAGTACTACTATTAACCAGCATCTTGTCTTCTAGAGAAGAGTAGATGAGTAGACTCTATTTGAAATCAATAAAACCTAATTTTTTTTCTATAAATCGATAAACCTGATATGTTTTTTTTCGATAAACCAAATTTTTATATAATTGACTAAGGACCTTAGGAGTTTCGATGACCGACTACTTTAGGAAGTAGTGTATCGGGAAGGTTCCTTGTTTGGATTTCGCTTGCGAGACACCCCACGCATGAAACTAATAACCGTTGGGAGTCAAAATAAGTTAGGTCTTTGGGATATGAGTTTATAACCTTTGCGAAAATTTTAATATTGAAAGCGGTACGAGAGGGTGTATGTGCGCCCTGGATGATTGCATTGTAGTAGTTTTCAAAATTGTGAAACAGTAAGTAGTTGTGACTTTAGGATTTATTTGTTTAATAAGTGAGGATCATTTTTCCCAAACTTTGCCACGAGGACGGTATAGGGAAGATTGGGTATAATTTAAATTTGATTCAGTTGGAACTATATGGTGAGACTTAGTGAAACATCAATGGGGATTTTCGTTAATGTACTGTGTGGGCGGTACGTCTTAGATTTCTTGCGATGTGAGATGTATACTCGGAGTTGACCTTACCGGTATGACTTATATTCCTGAATTTGGGGATGAAATTCTGTTATAAGGGGGGAAGTATGTAATACCCCGAAATTTTTATATTTTAAATTAATGGATTAATTGGATTTTATTATTAATTAATTCATTTGGATTTTATCCAGATTGTGGATATTAAAATGTATGATTCTGAATATTACTTAAAGATATTTAGGTAATATATGAATATGATGTCATTATTATGACGGTGTGATATAATTTCGGTAATTTGGATTTTTTAGTCAGACGCGGTATGGGACGTGTCGGGACTAATTTATTAAATTAAAAAGGAGATTTATTTTCTATAGACCTTATAGTCATTTCGACTGCGTCGTTGTGTCCGAAAGGGTTGAAATAGTCAGAAAAGTCTATTTGGATGTTGGATTTGGGTCTCGGGTCATTTGGAAATGAAAAGACAAGCCAAAAGGGCATTTTGGTTATTTTTACAAGGGGGATGAATAGTGATTTCGGGTTTTGTCTTATTATAAGTATTTGGAGATTAGTTGAATGTGGGTTCATTCATCTCTTCTACACAAAATTGAAAAGTTATCTTCTTAGAGAGAGTGGAAGGTTGCTTGGGAAGGGAAAAGCTTGCTTGGAAATGAGGAGAACCAAAGGTCAAAGGTCACCACCACCATCACCACCTATGTTATTCAACTCCAAAGGATCAGATCTTTAGTAAAGGCAAGTGTTTGATATTTGCAATTTAAGTTCGTATATTGTCCATGTTAGAATAATTATGAAAAGAGATGATTTTTCATGTTTGGAAGACATAATGGAGTTGTTTTATGGATTTCTAGAAACTGAAATGATATAGGAAGTAAACTCATGTTGTAGGATGATAATAATCCAATAAATATTCATCAATCTGTGGAAGAAATTCTGAAAATAATTTAGTGTTCTTGAAGATAATATGTTGATAATTTTCTAGAAAAAGAGGCAAAAACGAGTGGAATGAGAATAGCCAATTTGGAATGTTTAGATCTTCTTTTTGAGTTCATTTGGATGAGATTTAAGAAAAAACTCAAAACACATACCTGACTCAATTTTTCGTGTAGAATCCAAATCTGAAGTCGGATTGATGATTTGAATAATTTTTGGATCTGATTTTTCTGAGTATTTAAAATATGAGAATTCATGAAGTTGTTTCTTTTTAATGTTGGTTCTTATCCCAAAACTTTGGTAGATTTTTGGTGATTGTTAATGGGATATTATGGGACTTAGAGGAGATCAGTAAGACCTAGATAAGATTTGAATTGATTTGATTGGGATTTAATTGATTGGAATAATGTATTTAAATTGGAAGAAATTTCGGTTGCTAGATTCATGTGTTGGATTCTAATTTGTATGCTTGAGGATTAAGGATAGGTCCAGTAGGACAGATTTAATATAATTTGAAGGTAGCCTTAGGGTTACAATTTGAACATCAAGGACTGAGTTTAAGCTCATTATTGATTTCGCAAAGGCTGAGTGTAGTACAAGAGCGTAGTGGTATGGCTCCTGGATAGAGATGGGAGTTTAGAACACATTTGGTTGAAAGAGGGTATGAGGTTATCCCGATCGCATAGTTGAAGTTATCGGACCTCCTCGATCGACAAAGGTCTTAATCAATCTCAGAATTTAAAACAAAAACTTTTTGAGATTGAAAACCTCCAAGTGAGATTCCAAACTAGGTCAAAGGTTTAGTTTTACAAGAACAAGAAGCAGAAAACATTTATTGTTGATTTCAAAGTAAGAAAACGTTTTAGAGAAAATAATCAACAATATATTTCTCAAGATGAGAAATAAAAAAGAAACTAAGTGTAATGTAACATGAATAACTCAGATCTGAGATTTCTATGAAATCAGAAACTAGATCTAAGTAAAAGTCTAAGTTGGAAACAAGATCTCACGAACACAAGGTTACAGCAACAAAAATAACTCAACTCAAACTCTCAAACACTCAAGAACACTCAGGGTAGTGTTTTTGGATATATGGTGTTTTAAAGAAGTGTTTGGGTTAAGTTTGAAGAGGATTTGGACGAAGTTAGGGTTTATAACTTTCTTCTCTATCTGGTTTCTCTCTTCTCTCTCTTCTCTCTTCTCTCTCTATTCTCTCAGAAGAATGCAAATGGCAAAAGTCTTCGAAGTCTGAGGGAAGGGTCCTTTTTATAGTGGGAGAAGAAGGTTCGAGATATCTGATCAAAACCAAGGGCTGAGATCGAGTCAATTTAAATTGACTTGAATCTAAGGGCTCACACAAGGCGGTGCTTAAACAAACGCTGATTGGCTTAAAAAGTTACACGGGGATTCATCAAGGCAACATGCAGACCATTGATAAGAAATGATCCAAGGGCTGATAACACACGCGTCTATTGTCTCAGTAAAGAAACACACCTCTAACCAATCAAAGGGCAACAGGTGTTGGCCAGTTAAGGGATATAAAACGTGCGTCCAAACTAATTACAAAGTATACCCTGAAGTCTCTGTCGCTTTTGGATTCTACCCAAGGTAACATTAGGCCATAATACAGAACAAATAATATTAAGATATTGACCTCAAAACTTATAAATCAAGTTTTAATTAATAAAACATGGTTTAAAAAATCCCAAAAAATTATTAAAAATCAAACTTAGGGATTTAAACACACTCAACACATATACACACATAATTATGCAATATGATATGAAAAAATGAATTTTACTGTGTGTGAGTGTTGGCAATAGGTTCTTGATCAAAGCAAGAAAGAGAGATGACTAGGCAATCCAACTTCTGAGGCTCTTTGGTTTCTAGGTAGGCACAATTTTGTCACAATTTCCAAACTAGATGAGCACTTATACAATATAAACTCAAGTGAGTTAAAGGTATAAGGGCTTCACTAAAACCTTCAAAGTCATGCGTACGGGGCTAAACCACAACCGTGTAAACAGTTTAGGGAAGAAACATATTTTATTCCTAAACAATCTGCTTTTTAAAAATCAGGCATTTCCTGTAGACTAAACACAACACTTCTCAATAGATGATCACTTGTTTAATTGAAGAATAACATTTTATCAAAGTAAAATGAAAAATGTGCATGCGTGCATAGCCTTAGACATTCAATGGTAATACATGAAAAAGATACATCTTAAAATGAGTTTGGCAACAAAAGTCTTTGATGTAGAAAAACCAAGTAAGATCTTTAATGTTCACTTATATCTAATGAACATGACTCTCGCCACCAAACGTCTATATGAAATAAAGCATTTTGGGTGATAATGCACGGCTCAAATGCTTTGACAACAAATTACTCCAACTATACTATAATAATAAATGTTTACATTTCAATTTTCCCCTTGGATATTTTGTGGCAAAAAATTCAAAATACTTGATTACGACAAACAAGACTTACTCCATATTAGCCATAAAACGAGAGAATCTTGACGCAATACATATAAAATCCAAAATATCGAGATATAACCAAGTCGATTCTGGGTTGGTCTGAGTCACAATCTTATGACGATACCTATAAAAGCATGAACAACACCAAACAAGCATGCAGGTAAACTCCCCCTGCTTGGAAATCCTCCCCAAATAGGTTAATATTAACCACAAAAGGGTAAATATGCATGAAGAAATATATATAAATGTGAAAAATAAATTCTCCCTGAATCATATCAATATTAATATCAACACTGCAAGTTGTAATAGTAAGTTTTATGATTGCTCGTATTTTTTTAATTTGGCTTATCTCGTTACACAAACAAGGCACCGCCACAACTTCTCGGAACTCAAAGACTATTGTTGAAGACTGTCAAAGTTTGGAAAATTTGGTCATCTCAACAATCACAGCAGAAGTACGTGATTGGGTTGGTAAGTGGTATTTTATATTTTTTGGGGATTTGTTATATTTTCATGAGGTTGTTATTGTAAAAGAAAAACTTTATTTTTTATTTTAAAAAAGTGCTGAAAAATGATGCCTCGTTCGAACTAGGTTGACAGTCATTCGAACAAGATAATAACTAGATACAAAGAATATTCCATTGAGATCTCGTTAGAATCCTTGTTTGTAGTCATTCTAACGAGTTACAGGATGTCGTTTGAACGACATCCCGTTTCGTTCGAACGACCAGGCGAATTTTTGTTTTTTAAAGATTATCTTCCCAATATATTTTATATTTATCCTTTTTAGCACCCCTTCTTATAAAAAGGATGAACGGGAATAGATATTAGAAGAACTCTTTTCCAGAAATAAAAACACCTTTTGAGTTCTCTTTTGTGATAAAAACTCCGCATAATCATATTCCTCACCCCCGGGAATTATTCTTGTAAACGCGAAATAATCTAAGGGTCCTTCCAAACAAAAATTTCAACACTAATTTATAAATGTGGAATCCAATTTTAAACCGATTTTATCTTTCAGGTAGAACCTTTATTCACTACAAAATCTACAAGGCAGTCGACTTAAACATTTTGAACACGAAATAGGTATTTCTACAAATCTTGAGTCGGTGGGTCATTCGAATGATAATGCAAAGTCGTTCAAACGAGATGTTGATCTTGTTCGAACAAGATTTAATCTTGCTTCTAACGAGCTCTAAAAAACTTCGATAGTAAACTTCGTTTGATCCAAATTAGAAGAATAAGTAAAAACGACCTTCTAACGAATTTAGCATCTCGTTTGAACAAGAAATCAATCTCATTGGAACGAGATAAAAAATAAAATAATATTTTCTTTTTCGAAATAAAAAGTTCTTGTTCGTCTTTTGAAAAAATAAACAACCCAAACATTAATTATGTAAATTAATTCAAACTCTAAATTGTTATATACCTTAACGGGATGTCGGGAAGTATTCAAACTTGGAGAAGCTCGAGTTTGGTTCGTCTTGACGATGCATGACGATTTGTAATGAAATATGCCAAACTAGCCTAAAGCTATGCTATAAACAATGATAGAAAAATTGTTCTTACAAATCTTTTCCTTTGGCTATTCCAGTACAAAACAAACAAAAATGATCGAACACCAAATTAAAATTGAAATCTCCTATGACAAAAATTCTAATACCTTTACAACCCTAAAACGGAATGGCATAAATCTTTTTGTCTTCAAACTTCTTCTTTCCAAGCTTTGTCTTCATCCGTGTGTCTTGAATTCTGCTCTAAGTACTTACACACATGAGACGAAAACATATACATCGCGACGCATCGAGTTTGAAACAAAGTAAAACTCATAAATAAACTATCCCCATAAATCAAACTCATCAAAACTTAACCTTTTAATTTGCTCTCCCCCTTTTTTTATCCGAAATAGACAAAGAAGTAGAAACATAAGCATAAAGTATGAAGCATCACGTAGAAGATAAGATATCATCAAAAAAAGATATAAATCAAGCATGTGTAAAGATCATCTCAAAGGCAAACAACCAACTATTTTTGAAAGTTTTCATTTTTTTAAAATAAAAATGTAAAACTTACAAAAATATCATACAATACCGTATATAATATATGCAAAATATATCAAAGCAAATCCGACACATATATAGAGGTATAAACGACCATAAAACATGACACAAAACACATAAACTTTACACACTAGTATAGTATCAATTTGTCCAAACATGTGGGATGCAATGAATAGGTGTGAACTAGACACAAATGAATTACAACACAAACACTTAAATATGTTCAAGAAGTTTTAATTGATCATAAAACTTTATCCAACTAATCTTTAGCCTCAATTGATAAATAAAGTTGAACTTAATGAACAAAACAAGCACAATGCACACAAGGCTAGAATATTAATGATTTTACAAATCAATAGCATCATGACAAAATAAGCGTAACTAGGTATCATTGTGCAAAACCGTTGATCTTCAACTAAACTACCTCAAAAAATAAACATTATCATATATTCCATTCTTTTATTTTGAAGTGATTTCTTTTGAATGATTAATCAAACTAAACTATTTTGGCCCCCTTTTGGCAAATTTTCTCTTTTTTATTGCCTTCGCCTTTTACGGCTCTTTTCAAACGGTTGCTTGCACGACAAGTTCACAGGCCTCTCGCAACCCTTTTCCGTGTACACTCATATGTTTTCAACAATAAATAATCTCTCACGAAAAATGGTTCTTACATGCACAAAACAACCAAAGTCACACAAATATGTAGATGACAAAATTGATGGGATAACATCTCACCAAGCTCAATTACACATGTGAAGTAAAAATCCAACAAGCTCGAACATGTGTGTGCAGAGGCATTTACAAAGTCGAATCCGTAAAGCAAATTAAGTTCGAAACAACTCCATAAACATGGTTAAGATCAATATAAGTATCTAAAGTCATAACCAAATGTACTAGCCACATGAAAATGGCATAGTGAATTGGATTCAAACACTCCAATACGCCATACCAAATGTGTAAAACTAAAATGTGACACCCCGACTAATTAAAATATCGGGTAGCTACTCCTTTATTCGAATTAATACAAAATGTCAAGTTGGTTCAGTTCATAGCATCACCGTCGAAAACATTTATTTAAACAATTTCTATCCACCTAATATTTAAAAGGTAAGTTGTCAAATTTTTATTAAATTAAATTAACATGCAACCAATTAAAATTATTAGCTAAATGATACCACCATCACATCACAGTCATGACAAATAATAATGGAATAATAAATAAGTCTAGAGTAACACTCCTCTGAATAATCCCAAATGCTGAATAAAACCAAATACTACGTCTGAATAATAATGAATTAACTCCAAAACTGCAATGAAACTGAGTATGATAATACTGTCTCTAAAAGAAATGGGGTGACATGCCGTAACAACTGGATAAGTCGGAAATATAATCAATATAGAATGTGGAGGCGTCTATCATCCAAAATCCTGTAACTTCCACAGCAGCTACATCACGTCACTGAAATGGAACTCCTAAGCTTGGCGTCCCTGTAGCTGGGAACCTAAAAGGTTTTTCAAGAAAATAGATTTGAAAGCAAACGGGTCGGAGCCCGATGTGAAAATAGTTTAAAATATAGCAAGTGTTTAATTGCATTAAACAAAGTACATGTTAGTTTCGTGCTCTCACATGAGTTCTCACCTCTCAACTAATGTACACACCTAACGTATATCAATAACCCCTCCTAGTTATGCCGTTAACTATCTAGTCTATACCATAACATGTCCTCATATGATAATATAGGGGTTTGTTCAATACATTCCAATCTAACTAATGTGAATCTACCTTTTCGTTTCTCGGATTAATTTATATTAGATCTTATATGAAATTCTCATTTCTAACTTTACTCAAAGTGTCGCAAATATTCGCACACATTAACAAGGAGTCTGTTATCATCATCAATATATAAATTCCAACGTAATTATACAATTGGGGTACCCCTGGGCTAACCTGCGGTGCACACATACTCTGCTATCGAATCCCGGTACATCACGTACATAAGGACTACGTATTCCGAATCTCTCAGGAATCATTTTTAATAAGCAAAATCACACATATTGGAGATGAACATAGTTCACATACCCATGGGTCACGTACATACCTACACTCCCATGGCCAACTGACTTATCAACTCATAAATAAGTCATTCACAACCCTATGTCCTTAAGGTACCAATCTAAACCCCCCCGTAGGCACACAAAGATTAGATGGCCCTGTTTCGAAAGCCGACCTCCCGTGATAGCAAGTATGGTAGGTATGTCATACACATATAAATCCATATACTAAGCAGTCACACAACTTAGATAATTTATAATATTATTAAAGGTATGTTCTCAATCCCTATACCATTAATCCAATTACTATATTTTTATACTTCCGGATAGTTATATAATATAGTCCACCGACACATCTCTCGTCGTAGTTTCAAGTTCTTAAAACCTAACTCATAAAGGTTACTAAGTCTCGTATTATTCCCATATTTTAATCCAATACTCTTAAGGTCCATATTTCTACCACTAACCTTATATTATCAACCGTATAGATTTAACTCATTTAATCGTAGTCTTTAATAGTAGGTCGAACCTTATTAGGTCTAACATAACTCCTAAATATAATTCTAATAATAATCCGGGTCATATACATGCCTACTGGTCTTCCTTAAATCTAAAAGTGTTCACAAGGTCCCCACCAAAAATTCTCTGGGGTCGAAATTGCTAAAATTCAATAAGGGGAAAAAATCACAAATTCTGGGAAGGTCGATCGATCGACCTTGGATGTCGATCGATCGATGGTGGTCGATCGATCGATCTATGAATGTCGATCGATCGATCGCACCGGATAAGGCTACGGACTGCTTCGTTTTTCAGTCCCAGATTTGTCCCAAAACTCCATTACAAGGTATGAAATTCTCAACTAAGGATGTAGGATCATTATACTACCTAAATACAATATTTTTAACGTTCCAAAACCATTACATCACCAACAATTAACCTTACATGGATCAAATCTTCATAAAAACCCTAGTTTTCTATTTTCTTCAAGAATCATGATATTTCTCTTCTTAAATCCGTTATTAATTCATCAAGGGTTATATTTTGGTTACTAAATTTCGTCCAGAACTAATCTACATGCAATTCCTATCCAAGATTTATATATCTACCTCAGATTTCAAGGGTTTTTATCATCTTTCAAGACAAAAATCAATTTCTACACTAACATGGAAGATATATTCGCTGAAAACTAATGGAATTAAATCACTTGCCTTAAGTTTGATGTTCATAATCGTTGATGGTGTCCGAGGGTTGGTTCTTTCCTTCTTTCCAGTCACAATTCCGTCAACATTTGGTGGTGGTTGGTGGTGGCTAGGGTTTGGAAACCTCCTGCAACTTCTCCTCTAACTCACGTAGCCCACTCTTTGTTTTTGGATGATAATGGCCCTAATGGACTTCCCAATAATAATTAAATAAACCCTAAAATTCGTGGGTCTTATTTCCTTAAATTTTAAAATGACCAAAATACCCTCCCGG
Source organism: Sambucus nigra (assembly GCA_949130495.1). Taxonomy (NCBI): domain Eukaryota; kingdom Viridiplantae; phylum Streptophyta; class Magnoliopsida; order Dipsacales; family Adoxaceae; genus Sambucus; species Sambucus nigra. The sequence continues at coordinate 425,172,075 of OX422209.1, forward strand.
GTTGCCGGTTTGGCCTAAAAATACCCCGGGACCCAAACTAAACCCCCGGCTAGTGTTTTCTGACTATCTCGACCCCTCCGGACACGTTGGCGCCCTCAAAAAGACCATATGGATGATTAAATTATAATTTACTTTTTAATCTAATTAAATTGATTCATGACGCGGCTGACACGCGCGTCCCAACTTAATTTTCTAAATTGTCGTATTTATGACTCGCGACAATTTTAATATTATCAATAATCATATATTACCATATAAATTCAGTAATACTCAATATTATCATCATAATCAAATACCAACTCACATGTCGCTAGTATTTAAATTCGGATTAATTTCCAATTAATTTCCATTTAATTTAATTAATCCAATTAAATAAAATTAGTGAAATTACGGGGTATTACATACTTCCCCCCTAATAACAGAATTTCTTCCCGAAATTCAGAAAATAAAGTATACCTGGCAAGAATAACTCTGGATAACGCTCTTGCATCTCATCCTCGCGCTCCCAGGTGGACTCCTCGGCATTATGGTGTCGCCACTGAACACGTACTAACGGTACTATCTTCGACCTCAGTTTCCTCGCTCTGTGGTTCGGAATAGCAATAGGCTCCTTTTCATAGGAACTGTCAGGCTGTAGATCGATGTTCTATAAAGCAATGTGGGTATGGCCCAAGTCATCCCTAAGATATCTCCTTAGCGAGGAAATATGGAACACGTCATGAATCCTATGCAGGTGTTCCGGTAACCCAAGTCTGTACGCAATTGGACCAATTCTATCGATGATAGGAAATGGCCCTACGTATCTTGGTGCCAATTTCCCCTTCTTCCCGAAACGCATAATCCCCTTCATAGGAGAGACTCTTAGTAGCACCTGGTCCCCCACCTTGAATTCTCTAAAGAATCTCTTGGCATCGACATAACTCTTCTGTCGGTCCTGAGCTACCCGAATACGGCTCCGTATCGTCTATATCCTTGTCGAAGTATCCTGAATCACCTCCGGCCCAAGTAGTTTGTTATCCCCCACCTCTAGCCAACATGTTGGGGAACGACAAGGTATACCGTATAACACCTCGAATGGAGCCATGCCAATAGTAAACTGGTTGGAATTGTTATAGGAAAAATCCACCAATGGAAGATACTGCTCCCAACCACCTACAAAGTCTAGGATGCACATCCGCAACATGTCTTCCAACATCTGATTCGTCCGTTCGGTCTGCCCATCTATCTGTGGGTGATATGCTGTACTCAGCCGCAAATCCGTACCCATGGCTTCCTGGAAACTCTCCCAAAATTGCGAAACAAATATCTTGTCTCGGTCAGACACGTTATTGAGAGGCACCTCGTGGAGTCTCACTATCTCCGCTATAAAAATATGGGCATACTGTCCCGTAGTGTAGTTTGTCCGCGCTGGCAAAAAATGAGCAACTTTGGTCAACCTATCCACGATTACCCATATGGAGTTGTGACCCCTCTGCGATGCGGGTAACCCCGTGATGAAGTCCATGGAAATGCTCTCCCATTTTCACATAGGAATATCTAATGGCTGTAGAAGTCCTACCGGTCTCTGATGGTCCACCTTTACCAGCTGACAAGTGGAACATTTAGAAACGGACTCATCAAAATATCTCTCTTTATCCCGCTCCACCAGTACCGTCGCCTCATATCCTGGTACATCTTATCCCCCAGGATGTAACACGAATCGCGAACCGTGCGATTCTGTCATTACCTCGTGTCGCAAGCCTTCCCCCCTCAGGAACGACCAGTCTCCTATTGAAGTGTAATCCCCCTTTTGAACTAACGGTATAGGACTCGACATCTTCTGCTAGTAATCAGACTATCTGTTCTTGACAAAATGAGTCTTTTGCCTGGGCCTGTATCACTCTCGTAATGATTTGGGGCGTAACGGTCATCATATACATGAATGATCGGGCCACTACGTCCTGGTGTCCCAATTCCTTCCACTTTGCTTTCCACACATCATCCACCTCGTCCACCGGTCTCCGGCTCAACACGTCTGCTACCACGTTAGCTTTACGTGGGTGGTACTGGATATCGAACTGATAAACATTCACGAACTCAAGCCACCTACGTCGAAGCATATTTAATTCTTTCTGCATGAAGAGGTACTGTAGGGACTTGTGGTCCATGAATAAATGGAATTTCTCCCTAAGGAGATAATGTCTCCAAATTCAAAGAGCAAATATGACTGCTGCCAACTCTAAGTCGTGGGTGGAGAAATTCTTCTCGTGAGGCTTAAGATTACGGGAAGCATAAGCTATAGCCCGACACTCCTGTTGGAGTACACCCCCAAGTTCTAGTAAGGACGCATCGGTGTAGAATAGATACTCAACTCCCGGTCTAGGCAATGCTAACACTGGTGCTGAGATCAACTTGTCCTTCAACTCGTTGAATGCCAACTTACAGGCATCATTCCAGATAAATGGCACACCCTTTCGAGTAAAATGTGTCAAAGGACCCGCTATCTTAGAGAACACTCGAATAAACCTCCTGTAGTATCCTGCTAGGCCCAAGAAACTACGTATCTCAGTCGGTGTCGTGGGCTGTCCCCACTCCCTTACCGCTGATACCTTCCCCGAATCAACATATATCCCCCTGTCTGAAATGATATGCCCCAAAAACTGAACCTCCTTCAGCCAAAACCCACCCTTATCGTATTTTGCATATAATTCGTTCTCACGCAGCGTGTGCAAAACCTGTCTCAAGTGCTGTGCATGTTCCTCCTCTGTCTGGGAGTAAACCATAATGTCATCATTGAAGACGATGATGAACTGGTCTAGGAACTCTCTGAACACCCTATTCATCAAGTCCATAAACATGATTGGGGCATTGGTTAGGCCAAAAGGTATAACCCGGAACTCGTAGGAACCATATCTCGTCAAGAAGGCAGTCTTTGAGACGTCCTGTTCCTTAATACGCAACTGATGGTATCCTGATCTCAAGTCAATCTTTAAGAATAAGGTCGCACCTCTCAACTGGTCGAATAAGTCATCGATTCGGGGCAACGGATTCTTGTTCCGTATCGTGACTTTATTCAACTCCCGGTAATCCACACACAACCTCAAAGATCCATCCCTCTTCTTCACAAACCGCATAGGGTCACCCCATAGCGAAGTACTCGTACAGATAAACCCCTGACCCAACAGCTACTCTATGTGATCCCGTAGCTCTCTCATCTCCGCTGGAGCCATACGGTAAGGTGCGCGGGATATTGGTCGAGTGCCCGGCGTCAAATTGATAACAAAGTCTATCTCTCTATTAGGACATAATCCTGGAATATCCTAGAATACATCAGCGAACTCTCTAACAACTGGAATCGAATCGAGTGGTATTACCACTTCCTTAGAGGTCTCCTCCTCTATATAGTACAAGTGAGTGAATGATCCTCCCTCAGGACGAGGCATCGCAACTAGGAACATCTCCTGTCCGGGTATGGCAAAAATAATACTCCTACTGAAACAATCAATCATGGCTCGATACGCAACTAGCCAATCCATACCGATAATCACATCGTACGCGGTCATATCGAACACTAACATATCAGCAGGTAAAGTAAACCTCTCGATCTCTACATCCACACCTCTACATATAAGGGAAATCACAGACCCCCTACTCAATGGTGAATTTACACAAGTAATAGTGCTCTCCGCGGTGTCTAATAACCCCATAGTACGTGCAAATCTCATGGTAATGAAATAGTGTGTGGCTCCCGTGTCAAACAAAATACGCCCCATAGTCCCTTGAATAGAAAACATACCCTCAATAATGGGTGGATCCTGTGGGACTATGGTCTGCTGGAGTTGATAAACTCGCCCGTGCTGAAGTTGTCCCTGCTGGACTAGGACTGCTGGGATGGGTGGTAAAGCTGGCATCTGCGGTAGTGCTGAGAGGGCGACGGGAAACATAGGTCTCTGGGGCTCGTGTCGAGCACCCTGCTGTTTCTGTTGTGGGACCCTACCCCTTTCAGGACACTCCTGGAGTTTGTGGCCAATTTTGCCACAAATCAAACATTTCCCCGCAAAGTTTTCCCCTCTCTAACCCTGCTGCCCACGACCCTGGTGGCCGTTACCATTCCTATCCTGACCTTGCTGGCCCTGCTGAAACTGCTGCTGCTAGCCCTGATGGCCGTGCTGAGCCTACTGGTCATGTCGAAAACTTCCCTGACCATTTCTGAAACCTCCGGATCTAAATCTCTTATAATCCCCCTGCTGGGAACTCTTATCACCCAGCCTGTGCTGACCCTGAGCTGATTGTTCCCCGCTGGCACCTCTCCCACCTGTCCTGCCTTGATAGATGAACTCTTCTGCTTGCTTACCCTCTGACAAGTGAAATCGATGGTCCTGGAAGTGAAGTAATGATGCGTTAACCACATCAGAATAAGTGGCAAACGAGAGATTTCCTAGCAAGTGCTGACGAATCCTCCATGTCAATCCATCCATGAACTTATGGATCTTCTTCTCTTCAGGATCTCATCGGGAATAATGTTTAAAAGATTTATGAACTCGGCCTCATACTCAACAACTGTATTCCATTCTTGCTTGAGGATCATCAACTTTCTCCTCATCTCGGTATGAACTACTGAGGGAAAATACTTACGGTCAAACCGTACCCAGAACTCCTGAAGGGTAAGAACATCTCTCTCGTCTGTGGTGGTAATAGACTCCCAACACTACAACGCTGCTTCTACCAGCTTAAAAGTAGCCAGTATCTACCTCTGTACATCCGTACACTCGTACATCCTCAAGTGTCTTTGGATGTCCTTCTTCCACTGAGTGGACACAATGACGTCGGAGCTACCTGCATACTCTGGAGGGTGCACCTTCTGAAAGGAATCTCAGACCCGTTCCCAAGTAGACGGGAATGCATGATCCTGGACCGGGGCAACCACAGGTGCCTGAGGTGGCGCCTGCTGCACAACTGCTAAAGCGGCATTTATCGCCTGGGCTACAATGGCCGCAACTTCTGCAGCGTTCATAGAACCCTGAACTGGTGCAGGCTGTGGCTCGGGCTGGGCACCCCTGGGAACTTTTTGTGCACGTCGTGGAGGCATCTGAAATGAGAGAGAAGTTTTATAAGTCCACAGTTAGTATCTCAAAATAGCTGAAGAGCGTAAGATAAACAAAAGATTACAACAATCCTAAAATATAGGGCTCTATATCAAAGGACGCTACGCGGAAACATAACAAGCCGTACAGATCCTAAGGACACTAGAACCTGATGCTCTGATACCACCTGTGACACCCCGACTAATTAAAATACCGGGTAGCTACTCCTTTATTCAAATTAATACAAAATGTCAAGTTAATTCAGTTCATAGCATCACTATCGAAAACATTTATTTAAACAATTTCTAGCCACCTAATATTTAAAAAGTGAGTTGTCAAATTTTTATTAAATTAAATTAACATGCAACCAATTAAAATCATTAACTAAATGATACCACCATCACATCACAGTCATAACAAATAATAATGGAATAATAAATAAGTCTGGAGTAACACTCCTCTGAATTATCCCAAATACTGAATAAAACCAAATACAACGTCTGAATAAAAAATGAATTAACTCCAAAACTGCAATGAAACTGAGTATGATAAAACTGTCTCTAAAATAAATGGGGCAACATGCCCTAACAACTGGATAAGTCTGAAATGGAATCAATATAGAATGTGGAGGCGTCTATCATCCAAAATCCTGTAACTTCCACAGCAGCTATAGCACGTCACTGAAATGGAACTCCTAAGCTTGGCGTCCCTGTGGCTGGGTACCTAAAAGTTTTTTCAAGAAAATAGATTTGAAAGCGAACGGGTCAGAGCCCGATGTGAAAATAGTTTAAAATATAGCAAGTGTTTAATTGCATTAAACAAAGTACACATTAGTTCCGTGCTCTCACATGAGTTCTCACCTCTCAACTAATGTGCACACCTAACGTATATTAACCCCTCCTAGTTATGCCGTTAACTAACTAGACTATACCGCAACCTGTCCTCATATGATAATATAGGGGTCTGTTAAAGACATTCCAATCTAACTTATGTGAATCCACCTCTTCATTTCTCAGATTAATTTATGTTAGATCTTATATGAAATTCTCATTTCTAACTTTACTCAAAGTGTCGCAAATATTCACACACATTAACAAGGAGTCTGTTATCATCACCAATATATAAATTCCAACATAATTATACAATTGGGTCACCCCTAGGCAAAGCTTCGGTGCACACATACTCTGCTATTGAATCCCGATACATCACGTACATAAGGACTATGTATTTCGAATCTTTCAGGAATCATTTTTAATAGGCAAAATCACACATATTGGAGGCGAACATAGTTCACATACCCATGGGTCACGCACATACCTACGCTCCCATGGTCAGCTGACTTATCAACTCACAAATAAGTCATTCACAACCCTATGTCCTATAGGTACCAATCTAAATCCCCCCATAGGCACACAAAGATTAGATGGCCCTGTTCCGAAAGCCGACCTCCTGTGATAGCAAGTATTGTAGTTATGTCCTACACATATAAATCCATATACTAAGCATTCACACAACTTAGATAATTTATAATATTATTAAAGGTATGTTCTCAATCCCTATACCATATATCCAATTAGTACATTATTATACTTTCGGATAGTTATATAATATAGTCCACCGACACATCTCACGTCGTAGTTTCAAGTACTTAAAACCTAACTCATAAAGGTTACTAAGTCTCCTATTATTCCCACATTTTAATCCAATACTCTTAAGGTCCATATTTCTGCCACTAACCTTATGTTATCAACTATATAGATTTAACTCATTTATTCGCAGTCTTTAGTAGTACCTCACTCGTTGAACCTTATTAGTTCTAATATAACTCCCAAATATAATTCTAATAATAATCCGGATCGTATACATGCCTACTGGTCTTCCTTAAATCTAAAAGTGTTCACAAGGTCCCCACCAAAAATTCTCTGGGGTCGAAATTGCTAAAATTCAATAAGGGAAAAAATATCACAATTTTTGGGAACGTCGATCGATTAACCTTGGATGTCGATCGATCGATGGTGGTCGATCGATCGATCTATGAATGTCGATCGATCGATCGCACCGGATAAGGCTACGGACTGCTTCGTTTTTTAGTCCCAGATTTGTCCCAAAACTCCATTACAAGGTATGAAATTCTCAACTAAGGATGTAAGATCATTATACTACCTAAATACAATATTTTTAACGTTCCAAAACCATTACATCACCAACAATTAACCTTACATGGATCAAATCTTCATAAAAACCCTAGTTTTCTATTTTCTTCAAGAATCATTATATTTCTCTTCTTAAATCCGTTCTTAATTCATCAAGGGTTATATTTTGGTTACTAAATTTCGTCCAGAACTAATCTACATGCAATTCCAATCCAGGATTTACATATCTACCTCAAATTTCAAGGGTTTTTATCATCTTTCAAGACAAAAATCAATTTCTACACTAACATGGAAGATATATTCGCTGAAAACTAATGGAATTAAATCACTTGCCTTAAGTTTGATGTTCATAATCGTTGATGGTGTCCGAGGGTTGGTTCTTTCCATCTTTCCGGTCACAATTCCGTCAACATTTGGTGGTGGTTGGTGGTGGCTAGGGTTTGGAAACCTCCTGCAACTTCTCCTCTAACTCACGTAGCCCACTCTTTGTTTTTGGATGATAATGGCCCTAATGGACTTCCCAATAATAATTAAATAAACCCTAAAATTCGTGGGTCTTATTTCCTTAAATTTTAAAATGACCAAAATACCTTCCCGGGTTGCCGGTTTGGCCTAAAATACCCCGGCACCCAAACTAAACCCCCGGCTAGTGTTTTCTGACTATCTCGACCCCTCCGGACACGTTGGCGCCCTCAAAAGGACCATATGGATGATTAAATTATAATTTAATTTTTAATCTAATTAAATTGATTCCTGACGCCGCTGACACGCGCGTCCCAACTTAATTTTCCAAATTGTCGTATTTATGACTCGCGACAATTTTAATATTATCAATAATCATATATTACCATAAAAATTCAGTAACACTCAATATTATCATCATAATCAAATACCAACTCACATGTCGCTAGTATTTAAATTCGGATTAATTTCCAATTAATTTCCATTTAATTTAATTAATCCAATTAAATAAAATCAGTGAAATTACGGGGTATTACATACTTCCCCCCTAATAACAGAATTTCTTCCCGAAATTCAGAAAATAAAGTATACCTGGCAAGAATAACTCTGGATAACGCTCTCGCATCTCATCCTCGCGCTCCCAGGTGGACTCATCGGCATTATGGTGTCGCCACTGAACACGTACTAACGGTACTATTTTCGACCTCAGTTTCCTTGCGCTGTGGTTCAGAATAGCAATAGGCCCCTCTTCATAGGATCTATCAGGCTGTAGATCGATGTTCTATAAAGCAATGTGGGTATAGGCCAAGTCATCCCTAAGATATCTCCTTAGCGAGGAAATATGGAACACGTCATGAATCCTATGCAGGTGTTTCGGTAACCCAAGTCTGTACGCAATTGGACTAATTCTCTCGATGATAGGAAATGGCCATACGTATCTTGGTGCCAATTTCCCCTTCTTCCCGAAACGCATAATCCCCTTCATAGGAGAGACTCTTAGTAGCACCTGGTCCCCCACCTTGAATTCTCTAAAGAATCTCTTGGCATCTACATAACTCTTCTGTCGGTCCTGGGCTACCCGAATACGGCTCCGTATCGTCTATATCCTTGTCGAAGTATCCTGAATCACCTCCGGCCCAAGTAGTTTGTTATCCCCCACCTCTAGCCAATATGTTGGGGAACGAAAAGGTATACCGTATAACACCTCGAATGGAGCCATGCCAATAGTAAACTAGTTGGAGTTATTATAGGAAAACTCCACCAATGGAAGATACTGCTCCCAACCACCTACAAAGTCTAGGATGCACATCCGCAACATGTCTTCCAACATTTGATTCGTCCGTTCGGTCTTCCCATCTATCTGTGGGTGATATGCTGTACTCAGCCGCAACTCCGTACCCATGGCTTCCTGGAAACTCTCCCAAAATTGCGAAACAAATATCTTGTCTCGGTCAGACACGTTATTGAGAGGCACCTCATGGAGTCTCACTATCTCCGCTATAAAAATATGGGCATACTGTCCCGTAGTGTAGTTTGTCCGCGTTGGCAAAAAATGAGCAACTTTGGTCAACCTATCCACGATTACCCATATGGAGTCGTGACCCCTCTGCGATGCGGGTAACCCCGTGATGAAGTCCATGGAAATGCTCTCCCATTTTCACATAGGAACCTCTAATGGCTGTAGAAGTCCTACCGGTCTATGATGGTCCTCCTTTACCAGCTGACAAGTGGAACATTTAGAAACGGACTCATCAAAATATCTCTCTTTATCCCACTCCACCAGTACCGTCGCCTCATATCCTGGTACATCTTATCCCCCAGGATGTAACACGAATCGCGAATCGTGCGATTCTGTCATTACCTCGTGTCGCAAGCCTTCCCCCCTCAGGAACGACCAGTCTCCTATTGAAGTGTAATCCCCCTTTTGAACTAACGGTATAGGACTCGACTCCCTCTGCTAGTAATCAGACTATCTGTTCTTGACAGAATGAGTCTTTTGCCTGGGCCTGTATCACTCTCGTAATGATTTGGGGCGTAACGGTCATCATATACATGAATGATTGGGCCACTACGTCCTGGTGTCCCAATTCCTTCCACTTTGCTTTCCACACATCATCCACCTCGTCCACCGGTCTCCGGCTCAACACGTCTGCTACCACGTTAGCTTTACCTGGGTGGTACTGGATATCGAACTGATAAACCTTCACGAACTCAAGCCACCTACGTCGATGCATATTTAATTCTTTCTGCATGAAGAGGTACTGTAGGGACTTGTGGTCCATGAATAAATGGAATTTCTCCTTAAGGAGATAATGTCTCCAAATTCGAAGAGCAAATATGACTGCTGCCAACTCTAAGTCGTGGGTGGGGAAATTCTTCTCGTGAGGCTTAAGATTACGGGAAGCATAAGCTATAGACCGACTCTCCTGTTGGAGTACACCCCCGAGTTCTAGTAAGGACGCATCAGTGTAGACTAAATACTCAACTCCCGGTCTAGGCAATGCTAACACTGGTGCTGAGATCAACTTGTCCTTTAACTCGTTGAATGCCAACTTACAGGCATCGCTCCAGATAAATGGCACACCCTTTCGAGTAAAATGTGTCAAAGGACCCGCTATCTTAGAGAACCCTCGAATAAACCTCCTGTAGTATCCTGCTAGGCCCAAGAAACTACGTATCTCAGTCGGTGTCGTGGGCTGTCCCCACTCCCTTACCGCTGATACCTTCCCCGAATCAACATATATCCCCCTGTCTGAAATGATATGCCCCAAAAACTGAACCTCCTTCAGCCAAAACCCACACTTATCGTATTTTGCATATAATTCGTTCTGACGCAGCGTGTGCAAAACCTGTCTCAAGTGCTCTGCATGTTCCTCCTCTGTCTGGGAGTAAACCATAATGTCATCAATGAAGACGATGATGAACTGGTCTAGGAACTCTCTGAACACCCTATCCATCAAGTCCATAAACATTATTGGGGCGTTGGTTAGGCCAAAAGGCATAACCCGGAACTCGTAGGAACCATATCTCGTCAAGAAGGCAGTCTTTGAGACGTCCTGTTCCTTAATACGCAACTGATGGTATCCTGATCTCAAGTTAATCTTTAAGAAGAAGGTCGCACCTCTCAACTGGTCGAATAAGTCATCGATTCGGGGCAACGGATTCTTGTTCCGTATCGTGACTTTATTCAACTCCCGGTAATCCACACACAACCTCAAAGATCCATCCCTCTTCTTCACAAACCGCACAGGGGAACCCCATAGCGAAGTACTCCTACAGATAAACCCCTGACCCAACAGCTACTCTATGTGATCCCGTAGCTCTCTCATCTCCGCTGGAGCCATACGGTAAGGTGCGCGGGATATTGGTCGAGTGCCCGACGTCAAATTGATAACAAAGTCTATCTATCTATTAGGACATAATCCTGGAATATCCTAGAATACATCAGCGAACTCTCTAACAACTGGAATCGAATCAAGTGGTATTACCACTTCCTTATAGGTCTCCTCCTCTATATAGTACAAGTGAGTGAATGATCCTCCCTCAGGACGAGGCATCGCTACTAGGAACATCTCCTGCCCGGGTATGGCAAAAATAATACTCCTACTGAAACAATCAATCATGGCTCGATACGCAACTAGCCAATCCATACCGATAATCGCATCGTACGCGATCATATCGAACACTAACATATCAGCAGGTAAAGTAAACCTCCCGATCTCTACACCCACACCTCTACATATAAGGGAAATCACAGAACCCCTACTCAATGGTGAATTTACACAAGTAATAGTGCTCTCCGCGGTGTCTAATAACCCCATAGTACGTGCAAATATCATGGTAATAAAATAGTGTGTGGCTCCCATGTCAAACAAAATACGCCCCATAGTCCCTTGAGTAGAAAACATACCCTCAATAATGGGTGGATCCTGTGGGACTATGGTCTGCTGGAGCTGATAAACTCGCCCGTACTGAAGTTGTCCCTGCTGGACTAGGACTGCTGGGATGGGTGGTAAAGCTGGCATCTGCGGTAGTGCTGGGAGGGCGACGGGAAACATAGGTCACTGGGGCTCGTGTCGAGCACCCTGCTGTTGCTGTTGTGGGACCCTATCCCTTTCAGGACACTCCTGGCGTTTGTGGCCAATTTTGCCACAAATCAAACATTTCCCCGCAAAGTTTCCCCCACTCTGACCCTGCTGCCCACGACCCTGGTGGCCATTACCATTCCTATCCTGACCTTGCTGGCCTTGCTGAAACTGCTGCTGCTAGCCCCGATGGCCGTGCTGACCCTACTGGTCATGTCGAAAACTTCCCTGACCATTTTTGAAACCTCCAGATCTAAATCTCTTATAATCCCCCTACTGGGAACTCTGATCACCCTGCCTGTGCTGACCCTGAGCTGATTGTTCCCCGCTGGCACCACTCCCCTTGTCCTGCCTTGATGGATGAACTCTTCTGCTCGCTTACCCTCGGACAAGTGAAAGCGGTGGTCCTGGAAGTGAAGTAATGATGCGTTAACCACATCGGAATAAGTGGCCAACGAGAGATTTCCTAGCAAGTGCTGAAGAATCCTCCATGTCAATCCATCCATGAACTTATAGATCTTCTTCTCTTTAGGAACTCATCGGGAATAATGTTCAAAAGATTTGTGAACTCGGCCTCATACTCAACAACTGTATTCCCTTCCTACTTGAGGATCATCAACTTTCTCCTCATCTCGGTATGAACTACTGAGGGAAAATACTGTGACAACCCGCCTACTAAAATAATAGGTGGCCAACCCAATACTCCAATAATTACAGGAATCATAGATGGTCCATTCTTAGCATCACTGCCGATTAAAATAATAGTATGAGATAACCACCAATCATTTTAGAAAACGGAATGTCATAAACAAAAAATTAAAAGTAAAATAGAAACACTTAGGCAAATCCCATTTGTAAAAACGGTGGGTATCAAAAATCGATGAATAAAGTATGACAATACAATAAATAATCACCGAATAAGCTGTCGGTGCACAGACCAATACAAATAATACATTAAGTATTACAATCAATATTTACAATATAATAAATGAGTGCAATACCTTGGGCAAACACGCCCGAATAAAAGTACTGAACATAACTAGAGTACAACAGAGGGGAGCGTCTACTACAAGTATCCTACAACATCCGCAATATGCCGTAGCTCCATGACAACTGGAAATGGAAATGTAAACACGGGTGTCCATGCGGAAGAGCACCTGTAACGGCAAAGAATATGCAGAAACAAGGAAATATAGAAACCGGTCAGGGCCGGGTTTGATATGATTACCATGTGACTAAAATGCATGGCAGGTAAGTGCGTAAATCTCTCGCAGATAACAATAATATTCCTCACCTCTCAATCTAGCAGCAACCTAGCGCAATACAAATGATGCTCAGGTTATAGAAAGAACAGAAGGCTAACTTCTCCCCAGTCTCAACACTATGCCCTATTCGTGCGTGGGGTGTCTCGCAAAGCGAAATCCAAACAAGGAACCCCCCGATACACTACTACTTAGGCAAGGTTGATCGTCGAGATACATTAGACACTGTCCTAATTAATTTAAGTACTAAAGGTTAACTTCTCCCCAGTCTCAACACTATGCCCTATTCGTGCGTGGGGTGTCTCGCAAAGCGAAATCCAAACAAGGAACCCCCCCGATACACTACTACTTAGGCAAGGTTGATCGTCGAGATACATTAGACCCTGAGCACGAAATAATAAATAAATACATGTGTGTGCATAAGTGTGGGAGGTCACATCTACAGCTACACAAAGAAAATATAAAAGTAAAACCCATCCGTCATCTATTGGCACAATTCCTAATTCTATCTTTAGGAATATACATATAAATGGTACAACACTTTATCAAGTGTTTACTAAATTAATCTCATCATCCACTAATTCATTTCATGAATTTGTTCCTTATCAGGAAATATAATCATACTTTTCATGCTCTAGTGGCATTTATCTCAATTGTTCACTTTATAAAAATATCTTCCTTATCAGGAATATGATCATCATCATAGGCTCTTTATGGCCTTACATCGTGCTCTTTATGGCACTCAACAAACATCAAGTCCAACTTGATTTAGAATAGTTATATTCATATATATATATATAACGATTCTAAGACCGCCCGTCCGGGTTTCCCCACTGTGCGCGCCCCTAAATGGCTATCATCTTCCAGGGCCTCCAAGACAACCTGGGATCCTATCGAAACGTCGGGAAGCGGCCATGAGCCTGCGTGGTAGCCAAGACCACACCCGAAATCTCCCTACCCCCGCAGAAAAATATACAACCATAAGCGCTCCCATGGCCTAGGGACTATATCCACCCTGCATCATTAGCCAGGGGGCTTCACCACAACGCGCGCGACTTCCCTTATGATAGCGATTTTGAGAGGTGTGTATCCATAAGTTATCATTTATGAAAAACATTACTTTTTCCATTTTTGAAAACTCATATTTTATATTTCCAAAAATCATCCATTTAGCCATTAAGCACCAGCTTTTAGAAGGTGCATTATTTCCTTATTAAGTCATATTTTATTAATGACCTAAGACCCCAAAGTGCCACTAACCATCAAAATATCCCCAAATAGTTTATATAATTCATAAACCCTAAAAGTGAGTCTCCATAATGGAGTGTCTCTCAAAAGCTCAACTTTAATATTTTAACTTCAAATTTCATTTCTAGGTTAATCTCCTAAATCATTCGGATATCAACCTACGCAACTTAGCCCTCGGTAAGCCTAAATATCCCATTATCATCCTAGGGCATTCGTCTACCCAAAACCACCCTCTAAGACTCTTAATTACTTCCCAAAGGAAGGTTCCTAAACCTTGGACCTAAAAGAAAAAGAGCTAAAAATCAAAATAAGAAAATCTCACAAAAACAGGGGAACCGAATCGATTCGCCCCTTGGGCCGAATCGATTCGCCCTTGCGAATCGATTCGCTACATAGCCGAATCGATTCGGTGAGCAAAAACTGGCTTTCTGCAATTGCCGAATCGATTCGCTTTAAATCCGAATCGATTCGGTCTGCAAGACCTGTAACCCTCTCCTTATCCGAATCGATTCGCCCATAGGGCCGAATCGATTCGGTCCTGGGATTTTGCCCAGTTTGGGGCGACGGGTTACATAAACCCTAAAATCCCAAAACCCCAAATCTTTGCTTTTGCCCAACATCAACAACATCTAATTCTACCAAATCATTCCTACACCCTATACAACTAATAATTTATCCTCAAATCAAATTAAAACTAAGATTTAAGGGTTTAATCATCAAAATCAACAAATACCCATTTATGGGTTAAATCTCCAAAACCTAACTATACATGCAATTTATCACATTAAATCAATATCTAGCAAGTAAGAAACTTGCCTCGAGGTTCGTAGTCTCGGAACACCTCCGGTAGCGACGGGTTCCGGCCCAAATCTTCCATCTCTCTACTTTCTCTTCTCTCTCTCTCTCTCTCTCTCTCTCTCCTTTGGCTTCTCTCACTCAAATGAAGAAAAAGAAAGGGGGTGGGGGATTTATAAGGGTCAAAGTATAAACCCCCACTCCTAATTGCTAATACACCACTAAAATGACTCGTAACCACTTAATTGAGTCATAACCCCTTTAAAATGCCTAAATCTCAAAAATTACAACTGGGCACTTATTTCGACTATCTCGACTATTCTAAAAACAACTGCACCCCCTATTTTGGCATTCGGGAAAGTGTGAACTATTTTTATGTCCCAATTCCATTTTAAATTCATTAATTATACCCGATTTAAATATAGGTCATAACCGTCATTTTACATATAACGACGCAAAATACACAATATAACACTATTTACCTTCTTATAACGGTAAATAGTCAGAACTTAGTAAATATTATCCCTAAGTCTCACGGGAAAAATAATATTTACTCCAACATTCCTTATTTTATATAATTATCCCAATAGGCAAAATAGTATAAAATAGTCGCTCGAAAACCTGGGTTGTTACATACTCCCCCCCTTAAAGGGGAATTTTGCCCTCAAAATTCAGGCGTAACCCATAACTATATAAAGGGTATACTATAATAAAAACCGTGCTATCATACTAGCAAACCCCCGAATGGAAATGTCCCCCTAGGACTCAGACTAAGGTCATCGCTATCGATCTCAGAAACTATCGATCCTACCCTTCTACTACGGGAGGAGATACCCACACAAGTTCGGCACTAATTGCCTTACTTTCCGAAACACGTTATACCTCTACTAGGGAATAACTACACTAACTTGCAATCGTTAACCCCAACACTACTTACTCCTATTCGCATTGGTGTACTCCTCAAAGGTCTACTTGCTCACTGAGCCCAATCTAAAGGAAGGTTCCCGGACCACTCCCAGTCCCAGGAATATACTATTCGCTGTTTCCATTCCAACGAGTAGACAAGGCATATTGCCACCTATACTAGGCTATGCATGGCCTAACGTTAATCGAAGACGATCCGAACTATTGCAAGGAAATTCGATCCACAGAATTTTTACTCCGATCTCACCTTAAATCAAATCCACCCTTCCACTTACGGGTGGTAGGATATACCCCATATCCCAACGGTTCCCATTCTTCCTGGAGACTTTACCTATACCTTGACACCAATGTCTCGTCTCGGTGAAGCTCACTCCACTGGGCATTCCATGCCACGAATAAACTATAAGATGGTATCTACTCGGCGCCTATACTACTCCCGTCCGCATTGCCTTAGCGAAAGGAAACATCCTAATGAGCTCAAAATCCCATACTTCTCGTCTAGGGACCCAAATCCTACTTAGAGTTAACCCACAACTTATTGTGGTCAACTCCCAACCATCTTCCTAAACTAACGCCGCATGCCCTAAGGGCCTAGCATCCTAAGAATCCTAAGGTTAATCTATCTATCCTAACCTAGCCGTATAAGTATAATACTAAATATCCCTAGTGTCCAAGACCTTTCCCGACTTCCGACATTAGCTCGGTTTCATGCGTGGGACGTCTCGTCGAAGCGAAATCCAAACAAGGAACCCTCCCGTTACACTACTACCTCGCATTGTCAGTCGTCGACAAGTAACGGTCGAAGACACATGATCGGGGTCGACGGAATTCTAACTCTAAACTCTACTAATACATATATACTTCTACGTCCTACCATAACTATCGACCGAGGCATTTACGTTCAGTAAGATGCCACCACTACTCTACTCCAAGAGACACATATACCTCTGCACAAATGGCCTTCTCATTAAGGCACAACCATAAGTCCCTATCGGACTTTCATCATCCTAGTCTTCCCCACATCGATTTAGAGGAAAACCATCATCGCGCTCATATATTGCACATGAACTTAGCCCTTAATCACTCATATACGTGATTCTTGGCTAAACCTTCCAACCCAACACTTAACCAACAGAAAAGAAAAGAAAGAAGAAAAGAACAGAAAAGAAAATGCACATCTCTCCACTCCCAACGTCGTTAAGGTTCATGCGTGGAGCGTCTCGCCGAAGCGAAATCCAAACAAGAAACCCCTCCACACAGTCACCTTAACTAGCCGGTCATGGAGATAAGGCAATAGCATACACAAGCAAGGCAAACAAAGCAAGCAAAGAGAATAAAATAAAAAAAAAATAAAAAATAAAGGAAACTATCTACACACCGTAAACCACCTCTATAAAGTCTCAACCCGTATCTAGGAGAGATGTTATAGAACAACTAGTCCTCCTCCTAGAACGAGAACTAGGATAGCCTTGCGATATATTCGCTTGCTATCACCCCAACCAATCTAAGAATATCTCTACTCGTATAATATATAATACAAGTAGCACGTACCACATATATCACCACTCGCCCCATAACGAGTGTGAAGGAAAATACGGAACTCCCCTATCATGGAAGCCATATAAATATACTTACTACTATATATAGAAATACATACCGATACCATCACAAGCTCGATATACGCACCCGAATCTAGGGCTAGCACCAATATACTCCCATCTTACCTAAGGAATGCACTACTCGCACCCTAGTTAGAAAGTCCCACCAACATACTAGCCAACCTCCCGGGGCTGCTACCGATAGTTCCAAGACACGACATTCTAGTCTTACCTGAACCAAACTACTTCCATCAATGACTCAACTAGGAGTCCTATTCTTGCCGGTTATCTTCAATCGACAAGATCAGAACGCATACTTCCCTTGACTTCTTCAGCAAGGAGAACATCCTACCAGCCTCCCCGACCTTAGTTCCACGAGCCTTCCCCAGGTGGATGTCCACCATTGGGGTCTCATGAACACTATTTATCCAAAAGTGTTTCCAACACTTACTTATGAGCTTAGCATTTCCACTGAGAGGCTCTCTCTACGGGCAAAAACATTCTGTCCCACCATAAAGAGGCGACTATCATATCCGCCACTTCAACCTTACTCCTAAGGGTGAAAGGTTTTCCTAAGATCCTCACACCTGAGCACTCCTATACCCAACTCTAGGCCAAACTCTCGGGTCTTACGCTCTCACCGAACGAAGTTACATTTCCCCGATCCAACCAAACTTTCAACATGTGGTCCTAATAAGAACCTCTCAACTCCGAATTAAAATTGCTCGGAGTCCCAAGCATAGTACCACTCTCTACCGACAACGGTACTTGGGAAAACTATTTTCAAGTAGTCACGGCAGCATTATAAAATAATGCTACAAGGGAAGGACCTCCCAAGCGGTCCTTATTCCCGACCACAGCTTACAGTTTATAGTAATCCCATCCCATGACGCCTTTACAACGGCCTTCCTCAACGCCCTTCACCTAACGACTTACAAGTCTCACACGATCGCGAAGAAGATCTTCGGGGTCCTCATACCATAGCAGGAGAACGAAATCTCACCAGAGAATTCAATGACCTTATTCCTAAGGCTCTACATCAAACAGAGAGGAACGCAGAAGACGTAAAACATCCGCACAGATTCCTAAGGACTCTAGAACCTAATGCTCTGATACCATCTGTGACAACCCGCCTACTAAAATAATAGGTGGCCAGCCCAATACTCCAATAATTACAGGAATCATAGATGGTCCATTCTTAGCATCACTGCCGATTAAAATAATAGTATGAGATAACCACTAATCATTTTAGAAAACGGAATGTCATAAACAAAAATTTAAAAGTAAAATAGAAACACTTAGGCAAATCCCATTTGTAAAAACGGTGGGTATCAAAAATCGATGAATAAAGTATGACAATACAATAAATAATCACCGAATAAGCTGTCGGTGCACAGACCAATACAAATAATACATTAAGTATTACAATCAATATTTACAATATAATAAATGAGTGCAATACCTTGGGCAAACACGCCCGAATAAAAGTACTGAACATAACTAGAGTACAACAGAGGGGAGCGTCTACTACAAGTATCCTACAACATCCGCAATATGCCGTAGCTCCATGACAACTGGAAATGGAAATGTAAACACGGGTGTCCATGCGGAAGAGCACCTGTAACGGCAAAGAATATGCAGAAACAAGGAAATATAGAAACCGGTCAGGGCCGGGTTTGATATGATTACCATGTGACTAAAATGCATGGCAGGTAAGTGCGTAAATCTCTCGCAGATAACAATAATATTCCTCACCTCTCAATCTAGCAGCAACCTAGCGCAATACAAATGATGCTCAGGTTATAGAAAGAACAGAAGGCTAACTTCTCCCCAGTCTCAACACTATGCCCTATTCGTGCGTGGGGTGTCTCGCAAAGCGAAATCCAAACAAGGAACCCCTCGATACACTACTACTTAGGCAAGGTTGATCGTCGAGATACATTAGACCCTGTCCTAATTAATTTAAGTACTAAAGGTTAACTTCTCCCCAGTCTCAACACTATGCCCTATTCGTGCGTGGGGTGTCTCGCAAAGCGAAATCCAAACAAGGAACCCCCCCGATACACTACTACTTAGGCAAGGTTGATCGTCGAGATACATTAGACCCTGAGCACGAAATAATAAATAAATACATGTGTGTGCATAAGTGTGGGAGGTCACATCTACAGCTACACAAAGAAAATATAAAAGTAAAACCCATCCGTCATCTATTGGCACAATTCCTAATTCTATCTTTAGGAATATACATATAAATGGTACAACACTTTATCAAGTGTTTACTAAATTAATCTCATCATCCACTAATTCATTTCATGAATTTGTTCCTTATCAGGAAATATAATCATACTTTTCATGCTCTAGTGGCATTTATCTCAATTGTTCACTTTATAAAAATATCTTCCTTATCAGGAATATGATCATCATCATAGGCTCTTTATGGCCTTACATCGTGCTCTTTATGGCACTCAACAAACATCAAGTCCAACTTGATTTAGAATAGTTATATTCATATATATATATATAACGATTCTAAGACGGCCCGTCCGGGTTTCCCCACTGTGCGCGCCCCTAAATGGCTATCATCTTCCAGGGCCTCCAAGACAACCTGGGATCCTATCGAAACGTCGGGAAGCGGCCATGAGCCTGCGTGGTAGCCAAGACCACACCCGAAATCTCCCTACCCCCACAGAAAAATATACAACCATAAGCGCTCCCATGGCCTAGGGACTATATCCACCCTGCATCATTAGCCAGGGGGCTTCACCACAACGCGCGCGACTTCCCTTATGATAGCGATTTAAAGAGGTGTGTATCCATAAGTTATCATTTATGAAAAACATTACTTTTTCCATTTTTGAAAACTCATATTTTATATTTCCAAAACTCATCCATTTAGCCATTAAGCACCAGCTTTTAGAAGGTGCATTATTTCCTTATTAAGTCATATTTTATTAATGACCTAAGACCCCAAAGTGCCACTAACCATCAAAATATCCCCAAATAGTTTATATAATTCATAAACCCTAAAAGTGAGTCTCCATAATGGAGTGTCTCTCAAAAGCTCAACTTTAATATTTTAACTTCAAATTTCATTTCTAGGTTAATCTCCTAAATCATTCGGATATCAACCTACGCAACTTAGCCCTCAGTAAGCCTAAATATCCCATTATCATCCTAGGGCATTCGTCTACCCAAAACCACCCTCTAGGACTCTTAATTACTTCCCAAAGGAAGGTTCCTAAACCTTGGACCTAAAAGAAAAAGAGCTAAAAATCAAAATAAGAAAATCTCACAAAAACAGGGGAACCGAATCGATTCGCTACATAGCCGAATCGATTCGGTGAGCAAAAACTGGCTTTCTGCAATTGCCGAATCGATTCGCTTTAAATCCGAATCGATTCGGTCTGCAAGACCTGTAACCCTCTCCTTATCCGAATCGATTCGCCCATAGGGCCGAATCGATTCGGTCCTGGGATTTTGCCCAGTTTGGGGCGACGGGTTACATAAATCCTAAAATCCCAAAACCCCAAATCTTTGCTTTTGCCCAACATCAACAACATCTAATTCTACCAAATCATTCCTACACCCTATACAACTAATAATTTATCCTCAAATCAAATTAAAACTAAGATTTAAGGGTAATCATCAAAATCAACAAATACCCATTTATGGGTTAAATCTCCAAAACCTAACTATACATGCAATTTATCACATTAAATCAATATCTAGCAAGTAAGAAACTTGCCTCGAGGTTCGTAGTCTCGGAACACCTCCGGTAGCGACGGGTTCCGGCCCAAATCTTCCATCTCTCTCTTTCTCTCTACTTTCTCTTCTCTCTCTCTCTCTCTCTCCTTTGGCTTCTCTCACTCAAATGAAGAAAAAGAAAGGGGGTGGGGGATTTATAAGGGTCAAAGTATAAACCCCCACTCCTAATTGCTAATACACCACTAAAATGACTCGTAACCACTTAATTGAGTCATAACCCCTTTAAAATGCCTAAATCTCAAAAATTACAACTGGGCACTTATTTCGACTATCTCGACTATTCTAAAAACAACTGCACCCCCTATTTTGGCATTCGGGAAAGTGTGAACTATTTTTATGTCCCAATTCCATTTTAAATTCATTAATTATACCCGATTTAAATATAGGTCATAACCGTCGTTTTACATATAACGACGCAAAATACACAATATAACACTATTTACCTTCTTATAACGGTAAATAGTCAGAACATAGTAAATATTATCCCTAAGTCTCACGGGAAAAATAATATTTACTCCAACATTCCTTATTTTATAAAATTAGCCCAATAGGCAAAATAGTATAAAATAGTCGCTCGAAAACCTGGGTTGTTACAAATACTTGCGGTCAAACCGTACCCAGAACTCCTGAAGGGTAAGAACATCTCTCTCGTCTGTGGTGGTAATAGAATCCCACCACTACAACGCTGCTTCTACCAGCTTAAAAGTAGCCAGTATCTACCTCTGTACATCCGTACACTCGTACATCCATACACTCGTACATCCTCAAGTGTCTTTGGATGTCCTTCTTCCACTGAGTGGACACAATGACGTCGGAGCTACCTGCATACTCTGGAGGGTGCACCGTCTGAAAGGCATCTCAGACCCGTTCCCAAGTAGACGGGAATGCATGATCCTGGACCGGGGCAACCACAGGTGCCTGAGGTGGCGCCTGCTGCACAACTGCTAAAGCGGCATTTATCGCCTGGGCTATAATGGCCGCAACTTCTGCAGCGTTCATAGAACCCTGAACTGGTGCAGGTTGTGGCTCGGGCTGGGCACCCTGGGAAATTTTTGTGCACGTCGTGGAGGCCTCTGAAATGAGAGAGAAGTTTTATAAGTCCACAATTAGTATCTCAAAATAGCTGAAGAGCGTAAGATAAACAAAAGATTACAACAATCCTAAAATATAGGGCTCTATATCAAAGGACGCTACGCGGAAACATAACAAGCCGTACAGATCCTAAGGACACTAGAACCTGATGCTCTGATACCACCTGTGACACCCCGACTAATTAAAATACCGGGTAGCTACTCCTTTATTCAAATTAATATAAAATGTCAAGTTGATTCAGTTCATAGCATCACTATCGAAAACATTTATTTAAACAATTTCTAGCCACCTAATATTTAAAAAGTGAGTTGTCAAATTTTTATTAAATTAAATTAACATGCAACCAATTAAAATTATTAACTAAATGATACCACCATCACATCACAGTCATAACAAATAATAATGGAATAATAAATAAGTCTGGAGTAACACTCCTCTGAATTATCCCAAATACTGAATAAAACCAAATACAACGTCTGAATAAAAAATGAATTAACTCCAAAACTGCAATGAAACTGAGTATGATAAAACTGTCTCTAAAATAAATGGGGCAACATGCCCTAACAACTGGATAAGTCTGAAATGGAATCAATATAGAATGTGGAGGCGTCTATCATCCAAAATCCTGTAACTTCCACAGCAGCTATAACACGTCACTGAAATGGAACTCCTAAGCTTGGCGTCCCTGTGGCTGGGTACCTAAAAGTTTTTTCAAGAAAATAGATTTGAAAGCGAACGGGTCAGAGCCCGATGTGAAAATAGTTTAAAATATAGCAAGTGTTTAATTGCATTAAACAAAGTACACATTAGTTCCGTTCTCTCACATGAGTTCTCACCTCTCAACTAATGTGCACACCTAACGTATATCCATAACCCCTCCTAGTTATGCCGTTAACTAACTAGACTATACCGCAACCTGTCCTCATATGATAATATAGGGGTCTGTTCAAGACATTCCAATCTAACTTATGTGCATCTACCTCTTCATTTCTCAGATTAATTTATATTAGATCTTATATGAAATTCTCATTTCTAACTTTACTCAAAGTGTCGCAAATATTCACACACATTAACAAGGAGTCTGTTATCATCACCAATATATAAATTCCAACATAATTATACAATTGGGTCACCCCTAGGCAAAGCTTCGGTGCACACATACTCTGCTATCGAATCCCGATAAATCACGTACATATGGACTATGTATTTCGAATCTTTCAGGAATCATTTTTAATAGGCAAAATCACACATATTGGAGGCGAACATAGTTCACATACCCATAGGTCACGCACATACCTACGCTCCCATGGTCAGCTGACTTATCAACTCACAAATAAGTCATTCACAACCCTATGTCCTTTAGGTACCAATCTAAATCCCCCCATAGGCACACAAAGATTAGATGGCCCTGTTCCGAAAGCCGACCTCCTGTGATAGCAAGTATTGTAGGTATGTCCTACACATATAAATCCATATACTAAGCATTCACACAACTTAGATAATTTATAATATTATTAAAGGTATGTTCTCAATACCTATACCATTTATCCAATTAGTACATTATTATACTTTCGGATAGTTATATAATATAGTCCACCGACACATCTCACGTCGTAGTTTCAAGTACTTAAAACCTAACTCATAAAGGTTACTAAGTCTCCTATTATTCCCACATTTTAATCCAATACTCTTAAGGTCCATATTTCTGCCACTAACCTTATGTTATCAACTATATAGATTTAACTCATTTATTCGCAGTTTTTAGTAGTACCTCACTCGTCGAACCTTATTAGTTCTAATATAACTCCCAAATATAATTCTAATAATAATCCGGATCGTATACATGCCTACTGGTCTTCCTTAAATCTAAAAGTGTTCACAAGGTCCCCACCAAAAATTCTCTGGGGTCGAAATTGCTAAAATTCAATAAGGGAAAAAATATCACAATTTTTGGGAACGTCGATCGATCGACCTTGGATGTCGATCGATCGACCTTGGATGTCGATCGATCGATGGTGGTCGATCGATCGATCTATGAATGTCGATCGATCGATCGCACCGGATAAGGCTACGGACTACTTCGTTTTTTAGTCCTAGATTTGTCCCAAAACTCCATTACAAGGTATGAAATTCTCAACTAAGGATGTAGGATCATTATACTACCTAAATACAATATTTTTAACGTTCCAAAACCATTACATCACCAATAATTAACCTTACATGGATCAAATCTTCATAAAAACCCTAGTTTTCTATTTTCTTCAAGAATCATGATATTTCTCTTCATAAATCCGTTCTTAATTCATCAAGGGTTATATTTTGGTTACTAAATTTCGTCCAGAACTAATCTACATGCAATTCCTATCCAAGATTTATATATCTACCTCAGATTTCAAGGGTTTTTATCATCTTTCAAGACAAAAATCAATTTTTACACTAACATGGAAGATATATTCGCTGAAAACTAATGGAATTAAATCACTTGCCTTAAGTTTGATGTTCATAATCGTTGATGGTGTCCGAGGGTTGGTTCTTTCCTTCTTTCCGGTCATAATTTCGTCAAGATTTGGTGGTGGTTGGTGGTGGCTAGGGTTTGGAAACCTACTGCAACTTCTCCTCTAACCCACGTAGCCCACTCTCTATTTTTGGCTGATAATGGACCTAATGGACTTACCAATAATAATTAAATAAACCCTAAAATTCGTGGGTCTTATTTCCTTAAATTTTAAAATGATCAAAATACCCTCTCGGGTTGCCGATTTGGCCTAAAAATACCCCGGGACCCAAACTAAACCCCCGGCTAGTGTTTTTTGACTATCTCGACCCCTCTGAACACGTTGGCGAGCTCAACATGACCATATAATTGATTAAATTATAATTTACTTTTTAATCTAATTAAATTGATTCCTGACGCGACTGACACGCGCGTCCAAACTTTATTTCCAAAATTATCGTATTTATGACTCGCGACAATTTTAACATTATCAATAATCATATATTACCATATAAATTCAGTAATACTCACGTCTCGCTAGTATTCAAATCCGGATTAATTTCTAATTAATTCCCATTTAATTTAATTAATCCAATTATATAAAATCAATAAAATTACGGGGTATTACATAAAATAAACCAAAACCGATTTTTTTTTGTATTTTTTCAAAATTTTTATCAAAATAAAATCTTTTTGTATATTTAAAAAAAATATCAAACGAAAATATTTTTATATTTTTCAATGTGATTTAATAAAAGAAAAATATAACACAAAAGATAAACGTCATAACACTAGCAAACTTATATCATGAAGCGCAACTAGAGTATGACAAACAAGATCAACAAGATATAACATGGAAAACATCATGTGCAAGCATGTGAGAATCAACCAACCTAACATTTAGCGTCTCCAAAACTGATTTCCAAACCCAAACAGGTGTATACATAACTCGAGGGGTCATGGGAACCGATGGGACACTACACTTAAACTTCCTAAGATGTCTTCCAAGATCATAATAAAAACGCCTGAGGTGACCATTTGAAAACGTGTTAGTGGCCCGATATGTGTTTCAAACAAAACCAGTTTTTCTCCGAAAAAAATCCAACTTTTAATTATACACCAAACCAAGTTGTGAAAACCCAATTCTTACTTTAAACCTATTTTATCTTGATTAATCCTAAACATGCATCTAGTGATTAAAAAAAGAAAAGTAAAGTAAAGAATACTCACAAAGCCAGATGTACGAGGAAAAAACCCAAAACGGGAAAACAACCTCGGACGATCCAAGCCAGAAAATCACTATGAACAATGGTTTTACAAAGACAGATTAGCCTTACACTAAGACTCGATCCCCACGGGTCTTGATGCTCCTTCTGATCTTCAACCGTTCTTCAATAGTGCCCACGTAGAAATTTCGTCTTCCACGATCTCTGTCCACAACACACGCGTCCACGTATGTCTCGGTGTCTACCGATATGGCTTTGATACGTCTACGATGTCGAACACGATGTCCGTCGCTTCTTCACCGCAAAACCCTTTGTGTTTAATGTGTAGAACAAACAACTTTGGTGCAGCAATATCACTTAAACATATAAGAATGATAACTCGGATCTTTGCAAACTCTAAGGATGTGTTTATGGTTTTAAACCTTATAAAACATGTGCAAACAAGGTTCTGGATCGTAAAACTCTTTTCCAGAAAGCACACTTACGAAATTACGATGAAAATATTGTTTAAATAGGATTTAAATGCCGCCTCGAAAAATGTGTCGTTTGAACGACTTGAGGAACTTGTTCGAGCGACATCCCATCTCGTTCGAATGAGATTGGATGTCGTTTGAACGACAGCGCGAAAGTTTGACCTTTTGACTTTTTATTTAAAAAAGTCTCTTTTAAAGAGAGATCCAAAAATGTCAAACTCTTTTACGAGCTTATCATCATAAAACGTATTTTAAACCTTTAAAACACTTTTAAAACATTTCAAAACATTTTTCTTTATAAAAATTCATCCTTATCTTTTATAAAAATAATTTCGAGTACCATAAATTATACGCATTCATACCTAAGTGATCTTAGAATGAAATTAACTTTGAAGACGATTAAACTTGCACCAATTAAACTTCGGCATGATTAAATCTTTGAAGCTTTTCCGCAACGTCTTCAATTTTTTCAATGCGTCATAGACAAAGTGGGATCGTGACAAAATAAAATTCTCCTTATGACATATTACAAACACAGTTTTGTTCACGGAATTAAGTTAAAACAATACATGGACTCAATTGGAAATTTATGTCCTTACAAATATCCCCCTTTGACTATTCCGGGACAAAACTAAACCAGTGAAATGCCTAACCGGGCCGTCAAGCCATATGACACCTAAATCTCATCCCGTAAATCCAAATTCAAAAATACAGGACACGGACTAGAATATGTAGCACCGGTAAACATGAACTGTCTGAATGTGATGTAGACTTGAAATCTCGAATCGCTGCAGCATACCTACACACATGAAACAGACAAACAGATACCCAGTGAAGTATGGAGGAACAAATGATACCAATTTATATTTCTAATAAGAACAAATCAGTTGACACATGTGAGCAATTATTTGATACCAATTTGAAACAAATATAATCAAAAATATGTAAATCCAGATATCAAAAGTAGCGCTCAACAACAAATCTCCACCTACATCACATACATCTCTCCCCCTTTTTGTCTCGAATAGACAATCCGGTGAAAAGATAAACCAATATAAAATATCTAGCATGACAATATGAAACCAATTTGAATCAAGTTCATACCAATTTGAGAATTGAAAACCGCTAGATAATCATGAAACAACCAGCTAAATATGATCAAGCAATGATAAATCAATAGCTAGTAAACCAAGGAATCACACAAAGAGTATACCAATCAAATCAAGTGTGATAAACGGACTCATATGCAAAATACCAATATGGAACGTAAAAGAACCTGTATATAAACCAAACAGTCCAGAAATGCTTCCGCGGTACAAAAAACATATCAAATTAAACCAGTGGACTGCAAAACCAATCATAAGCTATTTTTGACTCTGTCGTTCGAACGAGCCAGGGACATCACTCAAACGAGATGAGGATGTCGCTCGAACAAAGTCGGAAGTCGTTCGCGCGAGATGAGTTGTCGTTTGAACGACTTCGCGCGACTTGCCAAAATTTCCCAATTTTCCAGAAATAATATAAAGTATTGCCTAATGAAAAAAATTCCACAAAAAAATTCCAGGAAGGGCCTGACAGATGCAAAACAGTAGGCTTTTAACACAAAACGTAAAAACTCATAAAAACTAAAAATGCGAGTTACATGCAAACATAGTACCGATGTGCTCAAACATGGACATGGAATGAATGGGCGTGAAACTACAATAAATGAGTCACAATTACAACACATCAAAACGATCAAGAAGCTCTAATTGATAGCGATAAATCATCAAACTTTATCATAACCATATGACAATTAAAAAGTGAGCTTAATGAACTAAACATACTACATGCACACAAATCCAGAATTTTGATGATTCTACAAATAATAACGTCAAATTGCAATGTTTCAACATTAGGATTAGATGTGCAAACCCGTTTAATTTTCTCCAACCAAAACTCCCTCATATATATATATATATATATACTTTTTCAAGTTCTTTTGAGGTTTCTAGCATTCTAAACTTAGAGAAAATCTTATTGGCCCATTTTCTTATCATATTACTTTTTCTTTTGGGCTCTTTTAAACCGTGGCTTTCATGACGAGTCAATTTTGAACTCTCACAACCCTTTCCAGTGAATCATTCATCATTTTTACCAATTTTAAATCCTCAAGGTAAACGGTTATTACATGCACACTTATCCTTAAGTTTACTTACGCATAGATGATAAGATTGAGATAAGAACGCCTCACCAAATTCAAATATGCAAGAAAAGTCAAACATTCATATAAACTCGTGCATGTGTGCAATGTTGGCATATATACAAAATCGAATCAAAATGCATATCAACTTTGAAACAACCCCATATAAACAATGGTTAAGATTATTCTAAGCATCGATAATAATGACCAAATGTCCTAGCCACATGGATAATGAAATGATGAGGGGGGGGGGGGGGGGGTGCAAGCACACCAATATGCCACATCAAATATGTAAACTCAAAACAAAAACTGAAAATCTTTTTGTCTTTTCAAACATATTTTGACTCAAAGAAAAGCAAAATCTTTTTGGATTTTCAAAACTTTTCTCCTAAACAAAATCTTTTTGTATTTTTCAAATAAGACTCAAACAAGTGAAAAATAAAATACAAAGAGATAAACATGTCATATCACTAGCAAATAATAAATCATGATGCAAGGGCTAGCATATGACAAAAACATGCAAGCTACTAACCATAAGAAATAGCAAGAGATGAATCATGTGCATGCATGTGAGAATCAACCAACGAGGCATTTAGCATCTCCAAAATGGATTTCCTAACCCAAACAGGTGTATACCTACTAACAAAACGGGTTTTGGGAACCAATGTTACACTACATTTAATCTTCCTAGGGTCTTTTCTAAGATCAAAATAAAAACTCCTGAGGTGACCTTTCCTACCACAATGCGAACAAGTGAAAACACGATGAGGAACGGGACCTTTAGGTTGACCTTTTCTAATACCCTCGGATGTGGTTGACGCTCTAAAACAAACTATGGCTTTGGCTTTTACAATCGAACCACTAGAACAAGATAAGCCGCTACCATCACTACTTGAGTCATTTAAATCATTTTTTAACTTCAAAACTTTTGACTCAAGCAAACAATTAGACTCCTCAAAAATTCGGGACTCCTTCTTTAAATTTTCAATTACCCCTAGAAGGTTATCTCGCTCCTCCTCAATGTGATCAAACATATCCCAAAGAGCCTTTTCTCGTGCCACAAAATCATTAATCGAAATGTTTTCCTCAACGACACAAACACTAGAATTTCTCAAATCCTCTAACTTTTTTTCTAAAATGAGGACTCTATCATTACTCTCTTTTTTGCCCAATTTTAATATAATAAAATCTTTAAACAAGGAACTAAAGCGCTCATGACAAATATCTCTTTGAATTTGAAACGTTTGCAAATATTAATTCTTATTTTTAAAACCGAAATTTTCTTTTTCCAAACTTCAATACGATTTTCAAACTTTAAATTCAAATGATGTAGATCGTCAACACTTAGAGAATCCATCGAGAGACAACAAACACAGGAGAGATAAATAAACACACGGGATCACAAAACAAATAAAATATGTTTCTAGCTGTGATACCAATTTGAAAGAGTGAGTAGACAAATTGTATCATAAAGTAAATCCTAGAAAAATAAGGATCACCCGGTAAATTAGCGTAACCCGCTCTGATACCAATTTGAAAACGTGTTAGTGTCCCGATATGTGTGTTTCAAACAAAACCAATTTTTCTCCAAAAAAAATCCAACTTTTAATTATGCACCAAACCAAGTTGTGAAAACCCAATTATTACTTTAAAACAATTTTATCTTGATTAATCCTAAACATGCATCTAGTGATTAAAGCAAGTAAATTAAAGTAAATAATACTCACAATGTCGGATGTACGAGGAAAAAACCCAAAACGGGAAAACAACATCGGACGGCCCAATCCAGACAATCACTATAAACAATGGTTTTACAAAGACATATTAGCCTTACACTAAGACTTGATCCCCACGGGTCTTGACGCTCCTTCTGATCTTCAACCGTTATTCAATAGTGTCCACATAAAAATTTCGTCTTCCATGATCTCTATCCATAACACACGCGTACACGTATGTCTCGGTGTCCACCGATATGGCTTTGATACGTCTACGATGTCGAACACGATGTCCGTCGCTTATTCACCGTAAAACCCTTTTTGTTCAATGTGTAGAACAAACAACTTTGGTGCAGCCAGATCACTTAAACATATAAGAATGATAACTTGGATCTTTGTAAACTCTAAGGATGTGTTTATGCTTTTAAACCTTAGAAAACGTGGGCAAACAAGGTTCTGGTTCGTAAAACTCTTTTTCAGAAAGCACACTTACGAAACTATGATGAAAACACTATTTAAATAGGATTTCAACGCTGCCTCAAAAAATGTGTCATTCGAACGACTTGAGGAACTCGTTCGAGCGACATCCCATCTCGTTCGAACGAGATTGGATGTCGTTTGAACGACAACGCGAAAGTTTGACCTTTTGACTTTTTGTTTAAAAACGTCTTTTCTAAAGAGATATCCAAAAATGTCAAACTCTTTTATGAGCTTATCATCATAAAACGTATTTTAAACCTTTAAAACATTTAAAAACATTTTTCTTTATAAAAATCCATCCTTATCTTTTATAAGAATAATTCTGAGCACCATAAATTATACGCATTCATACCTGAGTGATCTCGGAATGAAATTAACTTTGAAGATGATTAAACTTGCACCAATTAAACTTCGGCATGATTAAATCTTTTAAGCTTTGCCGCAACGTCTTCAATTTCTTCAATGCGTCATAGACAAAATGGGATCGTGACAAAATAAAATTCTCCTTATGACATATTACAAACAGAGTTTTGTTCACAGAATTAAGTCAAAACAATACATGGACTCAATTAGAAATTTATGTCCTTACACCTTTCTTACCATAATGTGAACGTGTGTAAACGGGAGGAATGTTACCTATGGGTTGAACTTTTCTAACATCATTGGTTTTGGTTGACCCTCTAAAATAAACAATGGTCTTGGCTTTGGCACTTAAAATATTAGAAACATGTGATCCATTACCTTTATTACCAACACTGCTGGAGTCTTTTAAATCATATTTTAACTTCAAAATTTTAAACTCAAGCAAATAATTTGACTTTTACAATTTTAGGGACTCCTTATTCATATTTTCAATCATTCCTAGAAGGTCATCTCTCCCCCCCCCCCCCCCCCCAAATGAAAGTAAACTTATCCCTAAGAGTCTTCTCTCGTGCTTGAAAATTATTAATCAAAACACTATCCTCAATGGCACAAACATTAACCCTAGAATTTTTAAAGTCCTGTATTTCTTTCTGTAAAAACCAGACTTTATTATCACTCTCTCTCTTGAACAATTCTAATTTTTTAAAATCATGCTCGATATCCACAAGTCTCTCAGGAAATAAATCTCTTTAATTTTGAACAGTTTGCAAAAGATCCATATCGGATTTAAAATGAAAATTTTCTTTTTCAAGAGTTTCAATTCTTTTAGCAAATTTCAAATTCAAACGATTTAAGTCGTCGAAACTTGGAGAATCCATCGAGAGAAAAACTAAAACACCCAAAAAACTTTGTGAAAACTAAGGATCACTCGATAACTTGGAGCAACCCGCTTTGATACTAATTGTAAACGGGAAATAATCCAAGGGTGGTTCCAAATAAAAATTACAACACCAATTTATAAATGCGAAAGCCAATGTTAAACTGATTTTATCTTTTTATCTTAAGCACGCTTCTTAGTGATAAAACAGATAAATTATTCAAGCACTCAACAAATATCGGGTTTAAGGGAAAACCCCTTTCGGGTAGAACCTTTATTTACTTTAAAAATTTACAAGGCAGTCGCCTTACAGACTACTTGATAACCGCCACAAGCATAGTACACTAATCTTCATAAATCTCTAGTGAACAACTATGATTGTCGTAAGAATCAAAAGACCGCAGTTCTCCATCAGCCTCAGTCTTCGACTTCAGCAGTGAATCCCCTCAGGTATTACAAGTCATCCATGTAGATCCTCTCCACAAGGTGCGTGAAAAGATACAAAACTTTATAGGGTTTTAAATGCATTCACAAGAACAATATTCAAGGATTTTTTTGTTGCGAATTAAACAGCATTTTGGAACACAAAATAATAAAAAACTTTCGTAAAAGTTATGCAAAAAATGAATCTGGCAAAACTCTTAAATGTTTCAAATACAAAACATGTATTTATACAAATCTTATACATTCGAATGATAATGAAGAGTCATTCAAATGAGATGTTGATCTTGTTCAAACGAGATCCGATCTCGCTTCTAACGAGCTCTAAAAAACTTAGATAGCAAGCTTTGTTTGATACAAATTAGAAGAACATGTAAAAATGACCTTTTAACGACTTTAGCATCTCGTTTGAACGAGATAAAATATAAAATAATTTTGTTTTTTCGAAATAAAAAGTTCATGTTTGTCTTTTGAAAAAAATAAACATCCCAAATACAAATTTTGTAAATTAATACAAACTTTAAATTATTATATGCCTTAACGGGATGTCAGGAAGTCTTCAAGCTTAGAGAAGCTCGAGTTCCGTTCGTCTTGACGGTGCGTGATGATTTGTAACAAAATATGCCAAATTAGTCTAGAGCTATGCTATAAACAATGTCAGGAAAATTGTTCTTACAAATCTCCCCCTTTGGCTATTCCAGTACAAAACAAACAAATATGACCGAACACCAAATTAATATCAAAATCTCCTAGAATACTAACACCTTTCCCTACCCTAAAATGGGATGGCATAAGTCTCTTTGTCTTCAAACTTCTTCTTCCCAAACTTTGTCTTCATCCGTGTGTCTTAAATTATACTTTAAGTACCTACACACACGAGACAAAAAATATATACCTCATGACACATCGAGTTTGAAAAAAAGTAAAACTCATAAATAAACTCTCCCCCATAAATCAAACTCATCAAAATTAACTTTTTAATTTTCTCTCCGCCTTTGTTTTTATCGAAATAGATAAAGAAATAGAAACATAAGCATGAAATACGAAGCATCATGTAGAAAATAAGATATCATTACAAAAAGATATAAATCAAGCATGTGTAATGACCATTTCAAAGACAAACAACCAACTCTATTTGAAAATTTTCATTTTTCTTAAAAATAAAAATGTAAAACATACAAAAATATCATACAATACCATATATAATATACCAAAGAAGGCTTATTGTACCACACCCTTGTAGAGACTTTCTCTATGGATGATTTTGTGAAATGAGATTTCACGACTGAAGAAGAAGGCTGATCGGTGGATACCAAGGTTAAACCGCTACTTGTGGACGACTCTGGAGCTGAGTCGTATCTGTTGGCATTTTGAAGACTCTACGCATATAACTTAGTTCAAATAATTGTTTAATAAGTCGATTGTATTTAAAACTGTCAATAGTTCAAAATGAAAGGTTTTGCCCATCTTAGGGATTTTTCCTCATCTTGATTATTTTTGCATGTTTGTATCGAAAAATTGTAAATCAATATTTGGACACAATTCGCATACACCCTTAATTATTGAAGAATAAAATTTGATTAAAAATTGGTTTTGTGTGTTGGGGAATTTAATTAAATAAATTGCTCCATCGTCTCGTGCGCAATATCAAATTGGTTTCAGAGCAGGTTACACTAAAATATCGTGTGATCCTTTTTCGGCAAAAAAAAATTGATATCAATTTTTTTCGAAAAAAAAATTATTGACCTTCAAAAATCTAGGATTTAATGAATAATTTGTATAACCGAATGTCCATTTTTTATGGTTTCAATTATGCTTACTGGAAATCTAGGATGGTATCTACATTAAAATCTATTGATGAACGTGTCTGGTTGCCTTGTGAAATAGGGTATACACTACCCAATTTGACTGTTGACAATGTCGTCAGTCCTAAACTTGTCTCTTATTGGACAGAGGAAGATTTTAAATGGAGTAATTTTAAGTCGTGCGGTTCGAGTGCCCTCTCGGGAGCTGTTACCCCTAACGAGCTCATAGTATTATGACGTGCACCATGTCCAATGAAGCTTGGGATACCCTCCAGCTCACTTTGGAGGGAACTAACGCTATTAAAGCTTTTGAGCTGCAAAATCTCATCACACAATTTGAAACATCACTATGCTTGAATTTGAATCGTTTGACGAGTTTTATGCACGACTGTCCGATATAGTTAACTCGAGTTTCAATTTAGGTGAGAGAATACATGAAACTCGCATCGTTAAGAAAATTTTGATATCGCTCCTTGCCCATTTTATTCCTAAGGTTAATGTACTGAATTCGTTAGGGATTCTAGATACTTTTAGGTTAGAAGAACTCGTAGGAGACCTTCAAACGTATCAGATATATATGTTCCCTATAACTATTAAATCTAAGGATATATAAATTAATTTGAAGCTCAAACTAAGAAAAAGAAGAAAGATAAAGTTTGTGAGTCCGATTCTTAATTTGATTTTGAGTTGAATGACTTAGCCTTTTTTGCAAAAAAAATCAAGAAATTTCTCAAATTTTTTAAAGAAAATTCTTCCAAAGAAAAGACTTTTGAGAAAAATAAAAATAAGAATGAGGGGAAGAAGGTTTGTGAGAAAGAAGAGATAAGATGCTATAATCCTGAGGGCAAAGGGCACAAGGCACATGAGTGTCCCACTAGGCTTAAGAGATAAGGCAAAAAAGTTACTAATAAAGCCACTCTTAGAGATAGTGATGTCGAGTAGGTAGATTCAGGGGGAGAATCACCACATAAACCGTGCATTGCGTTCATAGTTAGTCATGTTAGTACTTCTAGTTTGTCCCACACCGATGAGGACATATCTAAATGTGAAAGGCTCGATGATGTTTCGAGTCATTCTAGAGAAAGTGAGAGTGAGAATGAGAATTTAATTGAGGGAGAAGGTAGACTCCAAAAATAATTTAGTGATCTTTACATCGAGACTTTAAAAATGAAAAAGCTTTGATTTAGAGAAGGAAGCCAAAGTATTGTGAGAGTGTGAGGCGACAGTGAGTCAACTCGAGAAGGTGAAAATTTCTTTGTGTGAGCAGTTGATTGTTTTAGGAAGGGAGAAGATCTATTTGACCAATATCATAACTTGTCTTATAAAAGATCTTCGAGCATCCATGGTGACTCGTGAAAAACTTGAAGCCCTTGTAACTATAGAGGATACATTGAAGAAGGTAGGTAAGATTCTCATTGGTCCCGCGTTAGGTAATGTAAGAGGCAAGGAGTAGGTTATGATGGTGCATTCACTTCCAAAGCCGCACCCGAGCCGGTTCCCGAGTTTGTAATGGATCCTTATGGCCATCAACCTAATCCTCCTTGTTAACCTAGACCACCTTGTCAACCTAGCCCACCTATAAGAGGCCGTCCTTGACGTTTTGAGCAAGGTGGACCCAAGCCTGTGTATGTTTGTACCCACTATAAATAAAGAGGTAACCTTAGAGAGTTTTGTTTTAAGTTAGGGAGAGTTTTTCATATGCGTGTTCCTCGGTACTGCTATCGCACGCATTCCTACACATGTTACTATGCATACTCCTACATATCACTATACAGATTTAAGAGTTTTCGATGGCAAGTAGAGTTTTTAGTCAAAACTTCACAATTATTGTTGGAGGAATTTCATAAGATGACTTCTCCTTTTGAGAACACCTAGGACCTATTAATTGAGGTTAAAACTTGTTTCTATAATAGGACAATTATCTCTGTCATATCTTATATTCCTATTGCTAAATTATATTATCATAGTATTTATATTTTCCATTTTGATATTTTTAGAAACATTTAAAAAAGGAGTTTTGTTTTTCTAGAAAAAAATTGAAAAATAAAAAAAGATTTTCGATTTTTTAAAAAAAGGTGAAAAGGTAAAAAGATTTTATTTTTGATAAAATTTTTAAAAGAGATAAAAAGAGTTTTGTATTTTTTTTGGTCACCATATATGGGTGAATATTTAAGATGTCTGGATCACCCATTCATTCCATTTTCACGCGACTTTTTCGTAGTGTTTTGACACATAACATTAATTTTATAGTGTGCTAATGTGTGTAGTCATTACGTTGATGTTTAATGATTACTTTCTACATGTTTGACTCCTAGTCACCTTTCATGCACACGTGCATGAACTTGTTCTAACATTGCACTTTCTTATCACTTCTCGAATACGATGTTCTCATCTCAATTTTGCTTTATAACAAACCAAATGTAAAAAGAGATAAAGTTGTGCATGTAAGAACCATTGCCCAAATTTAAGTTATATTTCCAAAAAAATTGTTATATGTGTTGATACCAAAATTAATACGCTGATATAAATGAATCATAAGAAGACACGTGTTGATCTACATGGCACAATAGCAACGAGGAGGTTTATTTCCCCGACCAAGTCTTACTCATTCCGAGGAACTCAACACTCCGAGGAACTCAACACTCCGAGGAACTCATGAACGAAGAGTAACTAAGGCGATCCGAGCTGCATCTCGGCCACATCATTAATTGCCAGATAATCAACAGTTCAACTATTCATTGAATGCTTATCATACAGACGTATACTCTTAAAGGGCATTAATTGCTTACCCTTTCACATGTACAACCTAAAGGCTATAAATACCTTGTATCACCCTCATTCAAAGGGACCGGATTTTCTTGATAGAATTACATATCGAGAATCCCCAAAACACTTGGCAATAACAGAAACAGTGGACGTAGGCCATTCTTATAAGGCTGAACCACTTTAAAATTCTTTGTCTCATTTATATTTATCTGTGATTAAATAATTAGAAGCAATCTAATTTTTTACATCAACAGATTGGCGCCGTCTGTGGGAACGATTGTTGTTATCGTTTTTCACCAAAAATCATTCATCATCGATGGCAGATAATCCGGAATCCAGCAATCAAAACGCTAGAAATGATGGAAATCCTCTAAATCCCTCTGCACCGCCAGATCTGGCTGGAATTATGACAAATCTGGCTCAAGGACAAACCGCCATGCAAGAGACAATGCGACAACTCATAAAGACCCTTCATGGCAGTGCACCTGCACATTCGGGACAGCGAAGTGGTCAGAGACAAACCTATTTACTATCTTCACGATCCAGGCGTACAGATGCGTATCGTAATGAGGAATCTGATGATTTCTCTTATCAACCTGGGCGAACTTCATCAATACGGGCTACAGATACTGAGCAACGTATCACTCTCTCTCCAGAGAGACCCAGCGCCTTGGAAAGACTGAGTAGGGTATCTCCTTTCAGTCGATTAGGCCCTAGGAGGAATAGGAGTCCACCTAAAACCATGTCGAGGAGTTTCCGACAACCATCAGATCTAAGAGAAGGTTCAGCACAATCACGACCAGCTGCTCATCAAGATAGATCCCAGGAGGCCACTTCAGAACAATTGATTGCTCGAACTAATAGGTCTGAGGAAGGAAATAATGCGTGGAAAGGTTCCATTCAGTGGTTGGAGGATAGATTGAGAGAAATGGCTAAGGCAAAGAACCCCCTACAACGAACTTTCATTCAACGGACACCTTTTGTACAAGCCATTGTGGATTTTCCTACACCGTCGAAATTCAAAGCACCTGTGGTGACCTCCAAATATGATGGAAAGACAGATCCTGTTCTTCACATAGAGCAATATCAAGATGCTGCCGACATCTATGCCGTCCCCGACGAGATGAGATGCAGAGCATTCTCCGGAACTCTTACTGGATCTGCCCAGATATGGTACAATAATCTTCCTCGGGGTAAGATTTCAACTTTCTTTCAGTTAGTCGAGTTGTTCATTGGCAATTTCTGTTTTGGAGCAAAGCCAGTAAAAAGAGTAGCACACTTGTTAAGTGTTAGACAAAAATATGGTGATAGTACTAGAGATTACATAACTCGTTTCAATAACGAGAAGCTGGAGGTCATAGATTATGAAGAAAAGACAGCAATCACTGCCCTGATGAGTGGGTTGTTGCCTAACAAGTTGTATTACACTTTGGCCAAAGATCCACCTACAACTATGTCAGAGTTGATGGCAAAAGTGGCCAAAATCATGAATGCCGAGGAGGCTATGGCTGGGAAGAAGAATATGGATAAAGAAACCAAGGTGGAAGACGACAAATCCAAGAGGAAAGAGTATAAGGGCAATGGCGGTGACAAGCATTCCAAGAATAATAAGTCGTCATGGGAAGTCCTGAAGAAATTCGATAATTA
Organism: Sambucus nigra; assembly: GCA_949130495.1. Classification (NCBI taxonomy): domain Eukaryota; kingdom Viridiplantae; phylum Streptophyta; class Magnoliopsida; order Dipsacales; family Adoxaceae; genus Sambucus; species Sambucus nigra. The sequence continues at coordinate 425,210,991 of OX422209.1, forward strand.
TACTCCTTTAAAAATGGGTATTAATCATGTCTTGGAAGAAATCAAGAATAATGAGGAAGTAAAGTGGTCAAAGAAACTGAGGTCAGACCCTGACACGAGGAATAGAGAGAAATATTGCGAGTTACATAAGGATCATGGCCATATGACCAAAAATTGCATAACTCTTCAGAACAAGATTGAAACACTCATCCGAAGAGGGAAGCTAGCAACGTATGTTGATCGGGGAGGTGAAAGAAGAAATAATGACCGAACTAGAGAGAGGTCTAGATCTCCTCGTCGAGTAGAGGAGAAGAAGAAGAGGGATCATGAAGATGATACAGAGGATGACCCCGATCTTCCCAAAAGGCCAAGGCAACCAGAACGGGAGGTATTTTCAATACGTTTCGGAATATTTGATTGTAATGTTATTACAGGCGGAGATGCAGGAGGAGGAGATCTTACTGCAGAAAGAAAATCTTACCTTGGTGAGGCTCAGGCTTGCTCATACATTCAACGGATAAATTTGACTGAGGAATATCGCCCAAGGAAGATAAACAAAGAGAAGTTGGTCATTGGTTTTTCAAAAAACTACCTTGCAGGTGTTCTTTACCCTCACGACGACCCTTTGGTGATCAAAATAAGGATGAAAGAAGTAATGATTTCAAGGGTTCTGGTAGATAATGGTAGTTCAGCAGACATCATGTTCTACTCATGCTTTGACAGTTTAAATTTAAAATTATCTCAATTGGAACCTTATCACAGACCTCTTCTGGGTTTTGCTGGCAAGAAAGTTTTTCCACTTGGGACGATCAAGTTGGATATATTCATTGGAACTTGGCCTGCTTGTCGAACAGAAAGAATACGCTTCTTTGTGATGGATAAGAATGTGCAATCAACTTACAACATCATCATGGGAAGAGTTGGTTTGAAGAAGTTCGAAGCAATTCCATCTACAGTACATCAATGCTTAAAATTCCCAACAAATTTTGGAGTAGGAGTTGTGAAAGGTGATCAAAAAGTAGCTCGGGAATGCTATTATTCATCTGCCGAGCAAGAGGAGCTTGAAGAATCAAGGAAAAAGACTACTACCTACCAGGTGGATGGAGGTACAGAAATTGAAACACTGGATCCTAGAGATGAATCCCAACTTGTAAAAGGACAGGTGGTGGAATCTACAGAAAATGTTATTCTGGACGATTAACACCCTGAACGAACAACTCAGATAGGTTCGTCGTTGGATGCTTCAATAAAACAGGAGTTGATAATTTTCTTGAAAAACAGAAAGAAAACTTTTGCATGGAGTCATGAAGATATGCCAGGAATAGATCCAAACTTCTTATGTCATGAACTCAATGTGAATAAGGAGATCAAGCCTATAAAGCAGAGAAGAAGAGTATTTAGTCCCGAGAAGAATCAAGCTATACAAGAAGAGGTCGAAAAACTCCAAAAAGCCCAATTCATTGAAGATGTGAAATATCCAGACTGGTTGGAAAATGCGGTGATGGTAAAGAAGAAAAACAATAAATGGAGAATGTGTGTTGATTTCACCGACCTCAACAAGGCATGCCCAAAGGATCACTTTCCATTGCCCAGAATTGATCAACTAGTGGATGCTACCTCGGGACACGAGCTGCTCAGCTTCATGGATGCTTAATCTGGCTACAACCAGATCAAAATGAAACCTGAAGACAGGGAAAGTACTTCTTTTATTACCCCTAGAGGAACTTATTGTTATAATGTTATGCCTTTTGGTTTGAAAAATGCAGGAGCGACATACCAGCGACTGATGAATAAGGTTTTTGCCGAATAAATCAGTTGCAATATGGAAGTCTATGTCGATGATATGTTGACAAAGAGCAAAAGAGTTGCGGATCATCTAGTTGACTTAGGTCAGACCTTTGATCAACTGGATAAATACCAAATGAAGCTCAACCCGACGAAGTGCACATTTGGAGTACGAGAAGGAATGTTCCTCGGGTACATTGTTAACCAACGAGGCATTGAGGTGAATCCAGAAAAGATCAAAGCTCTTTTAGGGTTGCGATCTCCGACGATGAAGAAAGAAGTGCAGAGCCTTACAGGACGAGTCGCAGTGCTCAACAGATTTGTATCCCGAGCAACTGATAGATGCCTCCCATTCTTCAAAACACTTCAAAAAACTTTCGAGTGGAATGATGAATGTGACAAAGCCTTTCAAGACTTGAAGAAATATTTGGGAACACCTCCATTGATATCCAGGCCAGTAATGGGAGAAAAGTTGTACTTGTACCTGGCAGTACAGAGAATGCAGTCAGCTCGGCATTGATCAGAATATAGAATGGAGTCCAGAAGCCAATTTATTACACAAGTAAGGCTTTCCGAGGTGCAGAGATCAGGTACCCAAAGCTGGAAAAATTGTCAATGGCATTGATAGAGGCAAGTAGAAGAATGAGGCCATATTTCCAGGCTCATACCATCGTCGTGTATACCGACATGCCTTTGAGACAAGCCCTTCATAAGCCAGAAAAATCAGGGAGACTGATGTACTGGGCAATAGAGCTCGGTGAATATGATATTGTGTATAAACCCAGATCATTATTAAAAGGGAAAAATATAGCAGATTTTATAGCAGAGTTTACTTATCCTGATACTCCCGAGGAACAAAAGTTGCTCGCTGATCAACCTGTGGATGTTACAGGATCAACAAACACAAGTTCAGACCAACTCCGGTTGGTAAAAGGACTTGTGGATGTAGAAGGATCATCAAATTCGAGTTCAGACCAACTCCGGTTGGTAAAAGGGCAAGAAGAGATGGTCGACAACGAGCGAGAAATACCAGGGCAGGATGAAAGGAAACAACAAATATTTCACCGAGGAACTTTGTCAGATAAGAAATTTAAAGATGAGTTACCTACATGGAGATTATATGTAGATGGGTCATCTTGCATAACAGGTTGTGGAGCAGGGATTGTTTTGAACAACCCAGACAAGATTGACATGGAATATGCCTTACGATTCCAATTCAAAACCTCTAATAATGAGGCTGAGTATGAAGCCTTGATAGCAGGTCTTAATTTAGCAAAGATTATGGAAGCACAACAAGTGATGGTATTCAGTGATTCTCAATTAATTGTGAATCAGATGATGGGAACATATGCAGTTAAAGGAGAATTAATGGTCAAGTATCATGCAAAAGCGATGGAGTTGTTGGCAGAATTTGATGCCATTCAGTTGATCAGAATACCAAGAATGGAGAATGCACAAGCAGACGCACTGGCCCGACTAGCATCAGCTACTCGTACCGAGCTGCGAAGAACGATACCAATTGAGGTGTTAGAAAGTCGAAGCATAGATGAAGACCCGACGATGAATATTATTACTCTTGATTTAGGACCATCTTGGATGGATCCCATCAGGGCATATGTTGAGGAAGGAGAATTACCAGAGGATAAGCTCGCTGCCAAGAAATTGAAGTTTAAAGCTGCTCGGTATGTACTAACTAGTGGTGTTTTGTATAGGCGAGGAATTATGGCAGGTTTGCAAAGATGTGTACATCCCTCCGAGGTGAAAGAATTGATTGAAGAGATCCATGAAGGGTCATGTGGAGCCCATGTAGCAGGTCGAACACTTTTGTAAAGGGTAATGACGCAGGGATACTACTGGCCAACGATGAGGGCTGATTGTATAGCCTATGCTAAGAGATGTGATAAATGCCAACGTTTATCTTCCATCCGACGAACTCCACAAGAACTGTTGACACCTATAACTTCCCCTTGGCCATTTTCCATGTGGGGAATTGATTTGGTTAGACCATTGCCAACGACCCGAGGAAGATTCAAGTACCTCATCGTCGTAGTGGATTATTTTACTAAGTGGGTAGAAGCTGAGCCCCTCATTGATATGACATACGAAAAGGTGTACCAGTTCGTTTGGAAGAACATCATCTGTCGATATGGTCTCCCTCATGCCTTCATCACAGACCATGGAACACAATTTGATAATGAGGAGTTTGCCGCCTATTGTCATCAGTAAAACATTTTGATGGTTCATTCAGCACCAGGCCATCCTCAAAGCAATGGACAGACTGAAGTGACGAACAAAACATTATTAAATGGTTTGAATAAGAGGCTAAGTGAGGCTAAAGCTAATTGGATTAATGAGCTACAGTCAGTATTGTGGGCTTACCGAACAACTCCCCGAGCAGCAACTGGAGAATCACCATATATGCTGGCATTTGGAAGTGAGGCCGTAATACCTGCCGAGTTGGGTCTTCCAACACACAGAGTGCTGAATTTCAATTACCCAGTCAGCGACTTAATGAGAAGATTAGATTTGGACATGCTCGAGGAAGTTCGAGAAGAGGCAGCCATTAGGAATGCTGCTTACCAACAACGAACAGCCTTGTTCTACAACAAGAGGGTGAAAAAATGCGAGTTAAAAGAAGGAGATTACGTGCTAAAGAGGGTCATTCAGAAGCACAATAAGCTGGAAGCAAACTGGCATGGACCTTACCGAGTTACAGAAGTTGTTCGACCAGGAACTTACCGAATAGTAACTCTAGAAGGAGAAGAATTTAAGAATACATGGAATGCTGAACACCTACGCAAGTATTATCAGTGATGTAAAATGTAAAGCAGTTCCATCAATATGAATAAAACTATGACATTTTGCCATCTTCTCTCCTTTTATTGAAAGTTTTTCAGGGAATATAGTGTATAACACTACGCTGCTAGGCAGTAAAAACAACACGATAGTTCAAGCTCAGATCAACTCCGGTTGGTAAAAGAGTGAGAACAAACCTACTCCTTTGGTTAGGAGGCGTACACTGGCTCAAACCAACTCCGGTTGGTAAAAGAGTGAGTGGACATGATAGTTCGAACTCAGACCAACTCCGGTTGGTAAAAGAGCGAGAACAAACCTACTCCTTTGGTTAGGAGGCGTACACTGGCTCAGACCAACTCCGGTTGGTAAAAGAGTGAGTGGACATGATAGTTCGAACTCAGACCGACTCCGGTTGGTAAAAGAGCGAGAACAAACCTACTCCTTTGGTTAGGAGGCTAACACTGGCTCAGACCAATTTTGGTAAAAGGGCAAGTGAATATGATAGTTCGAACTCAGATCAGCTCCGGTTGGTAAAAGGGCGAGAATAATACTCCTAAAAATGCCAATCAATTGGTTAGGAAACAAGATATGCTCTCAAATGCCAACTTATAGTGGTCGGGAGGTAAGATTATTCCAGAAAATACGAAAGTTCCTCGTAGAACAAAATATTCCAAACTGAACCAAGTATGGTTGGTCGGGGATAAAAACCCATTAACTGTAGTTGATCGACGAGGAGAATTTATCGACCTTGGTTGGTCGGAAACATTTTATGAAAAAGATAAAAATTTACCAAGTATGGTTAGTCGGGGATAAACTCTCATTAACTATAATTGGTCGACGAGCATAATTTAACAACCTTGATTGGTTGGAAAAATTTTAAACATTTTTATACTCATTACTTTATTATTAAGTGATCGAGAAACATTACTAATACTTATAATTTTTTACTAAGTTGATCGATGAACCGCACAATATTGTTAAGCAAGCACAAATATAAAGTGTTTGACAGATACAAGACAATAGCAATACAAATTTGCAAACAAAAATGAAACTCTTTCATTAAATTCAAACTGAATTACACAAATTTATTACATTGATTATGTACTAATTATTACATCAGAATTTCCTATTCTACTGGTTTCTTCCCCTCTGCTTTTGAAATAGGCTCTTTGCCAGCAGGAGGATCTTCCAGGCAAAGGGGAGAATTAATGAAGTTAGGATCTCGGAGCATTCTGACGTTCATTATTGAAGGAGTGTCCAAAAGATGCTCGGGACGAGATACCTCAATCTGAGAATGAAGACTGTAGTCACCTAGGTATTTTGCAATTAAGCTCCGAGGAATGGCACGAGCTGGGATCCATTCCATGTCCAAATTATATGGTGGCACAGGCAAGTCCAGTACCCCAGGATCATAATAGTCCCAAAGATAATGTCCTTGTTCGAGCTTCAACATGCCCAAGGCATTCAGCCAACCTTGCTTGTAGCCCTCGTTATTGGCATTCTGGATACGATCATCTAAATGGAATAGTGCTTCATTGTATCCAGCCATCCAAAACTCCCTGGGCTGTTTGTGAAATTGAAATGTCAATCTCTCAAGTTTCTCGTGAAGACTCTGGATAAAAAGTTCATTAGTCTCCAACATTGAATTCTTTAAAGAGAGTTGTTGTTCCACTTCTCTAATTTTCTTGGACATCTCAGACAAGGCTTGATTTTTTGCCGACAACTGGAATGCTTAATTTTCCAATGCTGATTGAGTACGAGCTTCTTCAACAGTACGATGAAGACCTCTTGGTCGTCCCCGAGCAGGTTGGGTACTGTGTTCCTCGTCAATATTTTGAGCAACTCTTCCTCGTCCACGAGAACCTCTTCCTCATCCCCGAATAACAGTAGAAGGCCCAACTCTTCTCAAAGCCTCTAACTCTTCTCGCAACTTAGCATTTTCCACTTCCAAAAATAAAAATCCTTCATCGGTGACCGGTACCAAGGCAGTGGAAGATGAAGCTGCAGACTTATACTGTGCTAACTCTTTCTGAAAATTATTATTCTCTTGCTCCAGCAGCTCTGCAATCTGTCTACATGCTTTAACTTCACCCCTTAGGGTTCTCTCCCTGACATCGTACCCAGCAATGAGCTTTTCGTGGCCCTTCTCGGCAGAAAGCTGCTGATACCTCTTCTCATATCCCTCATGCAACAGGGCAGTTGATTCTTTATACTGCTGCTGAAGTTCATCGAGAGTACCTTGCAAGTCTTCAATCATTTCGTAATAAGCCACATTGTTGGCCACAGCTCGGTCAAGTAAGCCTTTCAAGTACCGATAAGCTTCTATTGCCTGCTCTGAAGCATCATGACCGAGGATGTCAGCAACTTCTGATACACTCAATTCTGTATGACCAGCCCTATAATATTCATGACATTGCTGCATCAGTTTTGTATCACTTGCAGATAGCAGATCCATCCTGGCCAGAAACTAATAGAGAAAGAAAAAGTAATCATCAAAAAGAAGATCAAGACAGAGTACAGAAGATAAAAGAGACAATCATATGGAAGAAAAGAACTCAAATTTTATTAGATCATAGTGCAGAGTTACAAAGATCTTAGTTACACTTAAAAAAAAAGAAGAAAAATAGAAAGAGAATACCGAACAACGTCACATCTTTTCCTTGTCTCCAAAGACTTTCTCGGGAGGCTGTGATGAGGAGCTCGGTTGCTCGGTGGGAACAACGAGTTGGTCGGCTGGAGCTGGAACTTGTTTAGGAGGAGCAGGCAGAGATGAAAGCTCCTCGTCAGCAGGCTGGGTAAGGATGAGATCACCCATTACCATTGAAGATTCTTCGGAGGCAGCTTCGTCCTCTTCTTCATCTTCGATGGCTGGTGGAGGACCAGGGAGATGTTGAAATAGTTCTGAGTCCTCATTAACTTTCAATTCTTGCAAGGCAGCAACCCAGCCATCTCGGAAGTATTTCAAACTCCCATACTGCACCTCAGTCATCATGGCTGCTACCCCCTTGTTCCACCCTTTGTCCCAACCTGTGTTGAAGGACTTCTTTATTGCCATTTTTCTTTTAATTTTCTCCGAGGAGAGCTTCTCGGATAGAAGATCCTCGGTGGCCTTCAACTTAGCATCCACCTCCTCCTTCTGGCGATTTACTTCTCGCAGAAGGGTTATCTCTTCCTCATCCAATTTTAACTTATTTTCAAGCTCCCCAAAGTTCGTGAGCTTCTCGACGTACTTCTTTTTCTCCTCCTCCAAGTCTTTCACTTTATTTTCCAACTGCACCTTTTCTGCTTCAATTGCAGTCAATTTCTTCTCCCATTCAGCCCTATCCTCGTCATACTTTTGACGAGAATCCTTCAAAGATTTGGTTAACCCCAACAAAGCATCCTCCACTCCAGACGAGGAGCTTGAAGCCTTGATCGCTTCATCTTTCTTCACAATGGTGTTACAGCAACTCACCAGCTGAAAAAAGGAGATAATAATAAGTCAGCACAGAGATACATTTATTGATGAAAAGAAAGAAAATTCAGAATATGAGAAACTTACTGAAGCAATGTGACGAGTAGCCAGGGATGTAAGCATATCCCTAGACATACTCTCCTCGATTCCTCGGACTTCAGGAATAGTCCAAGTCTTTACCGAGCTCATTGCAGAGCTCGGGGGAATGATAGTTGGAACACCAGCTCCACTAACTTGGAGCTGGGAAATGTTTTCAGCCAAATTGACCGAGGAGGATTTCTTCAGTCTCCTCGGTGGCATTTTAGCAGTTTTAACCAAAGAACTTTTGGTGGGGGAGATGGTGACCACTTCCACAGAAGCACTTTTCTTGCTCGAAGCCACTGGGGGCTTCTCGGCAGCCTTCTGCGGAACAACAGAAGGGGCGGCATCTACTTTCTTTATCCCCTTTGGGACGTCAGCCTTGTTCCTTTTTCCATCTCCAGCAGAGGTAGTCTCCTCAAAGAGAGCAGGAACTCTTCTTTTGCCCATCTTCTGACTTAGAGGAATGTGAGATTCTGGAGAAGAGTCCTCAGGGATTGATGCTGGTTCACTGGTGCTGACCACAGAACGAGCAGTAAAGGATGTTGTATAACTCCTATACTGCAACAAATATGAAGAATACCTGATGTGCTCGTCTGTAACTTTTTGATGCAAATTCCAGATATGTTTCAAATGCTTAATATTTACTTCTGATTCTTTTGGAGTTTTTCTCTTACTGTCAACTGCAAACAAATACATAGTGAAATATCAGTCACACATTTATTCAAACATAATGAAATCACAAGTTCAGAAATAAAATAAGATGAAAATAACCTATCCCATTGCCATATGGAGGGCATCTGGGACCTTGATATACTTCATCTCCAGTCAAAGGGGCATGTTGCCAATTTTTGATAACTACCCCATGTTCAAAATAATCCCTATTTGCATCAGGGAGGTTGACTACTAAGGCCCTATTCAAAAATCTAGTTTTTAAATAAAAAATATTGTCTAAAACAGCCCATCTATAATAATACATAATCTCAGGAATTCCTATGCGGGTTCCATGAGTTTGATTTAACTTATACACCCCATTAACTATTCTCCAGGTGTTGGGGGCTATTTTTACAGGGACAACATCGAAATACTGACAGAACTCTAAACACAAAGGGTTTGGTGCAAAAGAAAATCCACATTCAGCAATAAAGAGGCTGGGGAACCAGTGTCCCTCAGCCAAACGAAAATAATCTAAAGGCTCAGAAAGATTTTCCAGAGTTACCCAAGAAGGAATAGAAAAATCAGAACGGAACTTCTCAAGAGATTCAATAACATAAACCATGGCGAATAAAAAATGAAGAAGAAGTAAGAAGATCTTACAGGAAAAAGGGGGATCTGTTGACAACGAACGAAGAAAAAGATGAACGCATAAGAGAGAGAAAGACTATGAAAACTCGAAAGCAGAAATTGGAAAAGGTAGAAGACGGTGAGATTGCCTACGAAACTTAAATACTTTGCCTTAGGAAACGTCGAAAGAAGTGATTACAAAAAGAAACTATTACGCTACCGGCGACTAAAAGGACAAAAAGTGCACGAAGATCGAAGCGCTTATAAAAATTCAAAAAAGCGGATTCGACGAATTTGGAAGACATTCGAACACGGAGAAAATGCTCCTAAACACCAGGAAGGTCATTTGATATTGCCATATACCGAGAAAGAATGTTCCATATTCCTCAAAGTTCGAAAAATGAAACATTGGGGGCTTCTGTTGATACCAAAATTAATACGCTGATATAAACGAATCATAAGAAGACACGTGTTGATCTACATGGCACAATAGCAACGAGGAGGTTTATTTCCCCGACCAAGTCCTACTCATTCCGAGGAACTCAACACTCCGAGGAACTCATGAACGACGAGCAACTAAGGCGGTTCGAGCTGCATCTCGGCCACATCATTAATTGCCAGATAATCAACAGTTCAACTATTCATTGAATGCTTATCATACAGACGTATACTCTTAAAGGGAATTAATTGCTTACCCTTTCACATGTACAGCCTAAAGGCTATAAATACCTTGTATCACCCTCATTCAAAGGGACCAGATTTTCTTGATAGAATTACATATCGAGAATCCCCAAAACACTTGACAATAACAGGAACAGTGGACGTAGGCCATTCTTATAAGGCTGAACCACTTTAAAATTATTTGTCTCATTTATATTTATCTGTGATTAAATAATTAGAAGCAATCTAATTTTTTACATCAACAATATGTTAAGTAATGGAAAGGAGAGATGAAAGATCAAATATCTTTACGTGAAAAACCACCATTTTCATAAAAGAGCTTAAAAATATTAAAGGCACATAAAACCGAAAGTGCGAAGCCAATTTTTGATACATTGATGCTTCGCTACATATGACCATTTATTTCTTCAATTTTTTTTGAGAATTTATCATCATATATGCGATAATTTGAGGGAGTTAAAGTTGAAGATCAATGGATTTGTACAACTAAAATGTCTCAAGAAAAACATTACATAGTTTGGTGGCATTGGTGTGAGAATACATTATGTTCATGACCTATTGATTAAGTTGAGTCAATTTCACCCGAGTTCACTAATTTTACACCTAAGGTAGACTTTGAGATCTTTAGTTATAGGTGTCTTAAAACTTCGTGCACATATGTTATGACTATATATGTTGATTAACTTATGAAAATGTTCACACCCCTATATTCCGTATTCACGGTTCAAATATTTTTGTGTTATTTCATGATGTGTTGTATTTGTTCATTTTATACTTTGTATTTACAAGAAAAATAAAAAATTTCAAAAACAATTGGTTGACACATGCCTTTGAGAATATCACCACCTATGATTACTTGATTAATACTTGTGTTGATATCTTACTTCTTCGTGTGATGCTTTTATTTCATGTTTAGTTTTGACTACTTTATCAATTACGGACAAAAAGGGGGAGAACAAATTAAGGGTGAGTTTTTATTTTCTGTTTAAAACTCTATGCATCACGATATCTTTGTCTATCTCATGTGTTAGGACGTTCTGCTTGGATGATGATCATCTGAACCCACATAGGATGAAGACAATGTTTGTCAAAGAAAAGATCCAGTTTCAAGATTGAAGACTTGCACAATTTCTACATTCCACTTTTTATAATTTTGGGAGGGTAGTGTTTGTATTAAGTTAATAGGATTCAATTTGGCTACGGTTTATATTTTGTACCGAAATAACCAAATGGGGAGATTTGTAAGAGAAAGTTCGGTTTGGCGTATCCCGTTACACAAACACGACACGTCACAACATCTCTAAGCTCAAAGACTATTGTTGAAGACCGTTAAAGTTTGAAAGATTTGGTCATCTCAACAATCATGGTAAAAGTATGTGATTGGTTTGGTAAGTGGTTTTTTATATTTTCTGGGGATTTGCTATATTTTTATGAGGTTATTTTTGTAAAAGGAAAACTTTACGTTTTATTAGAAAAAGCGTTGAAAAAATAACACCTCGTTCGAACGAGGTTAACCGTCGTTCAAATGAGATGCTAACGAGGTGCAAAGCACATTCCACTAAGATCTCATTAGAATTCCTCGTTTGTAGTCGTTCTAATGAGTTACAAGATGTCGTTCAAATAATATTCCATTTCATTCGAAAGACAAGGCGGATTTTGTTTTTTTAAAGACTATCTTCCCAATATCGTTTATGTATATCATTTTTCATTATCCCTTCTTATTAAAAAGGCCGAACGAGATGAAATATTAGAAGAACTCTTTTCCACAAAGAAAAACACCTTTTGAGTTCTCTTTTGTGATCAAAACTCCTCACAATCATATTTCTCACCCCTGAAAATTATTCACGATCACGTTTATCAACCAAAGAAGGTTTCTTGTAATACACCCTTGTAGAGACTTTCTCTACGACTGATTTTGTGAAACGAGATATCACTGCTGAAGAAGAAGGCTGATCGGTAGATACCGATGATAGACCGCTATCTGTGGACGACTCTGGAGCTGAGTCATATCTGTTGACATTTTGAAGACTCTACGCATCTAACTTAGTGTAGCTAAGTGTTTTGTAGGTTGATTATGTTCAAAACTGTCAATAGTGCTTAATTAAAGGTTTTGTCCTTTTTAGGATTTTTTTTCTCATCTTGATTGTTTTTACATATTTGGATTGAAAAATTGCAAATCAATATTTGAACACAACTCGCATGCACCCTTAATTATTGAAGATTAAAATTTGATTTTGTGTGTTAAGGCATTTAATTAAATAGATTGATCCATTAGTTCGTGCGCACTCTCACAAGTGTATAGATTAATTTAACTCCCCCTTAAGTAAAAGTTTCTTCCCCTTTAAATAATGTTTCTCCCTTTGATACACATAAAAGTATCCAAGTAATAACTCCCACTTATCGTAAAAATTCATCCCACTTTTTAGCATAAAAAAGTTAAAAAAGAAAGTATAACAAATAAAGATAACGAGTATATAACATAGTAAGAAGCAAAATTACATAGGCAAGTGAAAAACTAGCAAAACATAAGCTATAAAGCATGTGACAAACCAATGCTAATGATAAAGGAGGGGTAAATCATAGGAATATCATCACAAATGACACTTAAGGTATGATAAGGCTATAACATCATGATATAAATAATGTGCAATAAGATATATAACATGTGAATCTCATATAACCAACAATCGAACTTGATATATCTAATCAAGATAAAAGTAAGATGATATAAACAAGTCCATCTAAAATAAGATCATAACACAATAGCGCTACAAGATGTATATCAATACTAAAAAAAACTCTAAATATAAAGTGTCAATTTCAAAACGTAATAGGTATGCAAAATCGTTTAGTCTAAAAAATGTATCATCATACATACATAAAACCACCATACACCCATAATCCCCTCCATACAAAAATATATGATAAATCATAAAATTATATCTAATCAGAAAAATAACTGTCCGATTGAGTGGACTCGATGTTAAAATCCGCATTGAAGTCGAAATCATATACATCAAATCTCTCAACAAAAGATGTTACTAATGTAGAATTAGGAGTTGTCTGTAATACCCCATATTTTTATGCGTATTATTTAATTTATAAAATTAGTATAATTAATTACGTGTGCTTGTTGTTGTTGAACATGTCATTATTTACATTTTTTTGTGTTATTTAATTCAGATTTGTAATCGAATTTAAGACACGAAAATTCATTAATTATATTAATATTTGCTGTGACGCCCTCATTTCGGGGATCAATGCGAAAAACTTTTATACTTTGATTCTTTTTTAAAAAAAAACTCCCTTTTAAAGTAAAATCTTGCTTCTATATTTTTATCATAAAATTCATTGGTTTAATTAATGAAATGATGTTTAGCTTATGAAACTTATAAGAATACTTGAAATAAAAGAGTTTGCCAATTTCATAGAGTAAATAGAAATTTAAGAAAGTCCACACCATCCTGTTTTATTACACACCAAATTTAAAATGCTTCAAAACAATTCAAAACCACTTAATCAAAAGTTTCATTTAAACAACATTTAAATAGTAAATATAGATCTACTACCACGTAAATCCTTCCTTGCCCCTCACGGTTTCCTTGCCTTTATCTTTTCTTGAAGTTTCTATTTTCTTTAGTAAATGGTGGGATATGAGCGTGTGCCCAATAGGAGAAATACTAGCACAGTAATATGTACAAAGAATACCTATACATATAAATTATATTTTACCAATTATGAAATCATCCTTCATTTGATTAAGTATTCTCATGCAAAATGCAACGTGACATGCAATTGACATTTTGACCATATAACCCGGGCGATAAGTTCACTCACACTTAAACTTTCTTTTAACATTTTCCATATCCATTTACTTTAACCATTAATGTACTTTCACATTTTCCAAGTTATTTCATAAACTTTACTCTACATTAATGTGTGTCGTGCTAAAAATAATCTTTTCACTTGATTAATCGGGGTACCAATCCATAAGTGTTTGGGGTCTAAGCATTAAGCCGCTCCCTAGGGCCCTTCTTAAATTTCCCCGTTACTTCAGGGTGCCTTTTTCTTATTACATCTTTGTAAGTGTTTTTCCTTTATTTCTTCCTTTTTCACTTTTAAACCTTTTCCCTTTATTTCCTTTTTACTGATCGATGGGGCCAAACACCCGAGACGAGACTATTCCCAACACACTTTAATTTCAAGTTTCACACTATTATATAAGTCCGTATAAATAGTCATGTAAATTATATATATGTATACATATAACTAACGTGCTTGATTTTAAACTTGAAAATAGTGTAGAACCCCTACTTCTTGAAGATATAAATCCTTTGAAGAAGAGGTAAAAAAAATCCCAAATAAGCTCCTGATTCCAAGCTCCTTGCAAGTTTTCTTCTCCAAGTAAGTACCTTCACCACTTTCCTTAAGTTTGGATAATTGGAAAGTGGAACAGTGGTCTCTAAAGCTTGATATATATGGATAATATAGAGGACTTTTGGTTACTAGTTTGGGCAAGAAAAGAAGACGTTACCCAACAACTCGGTAGAATTGAGGAGTAATGTGCGAATAAAGTCCCTCACCCCTTATTCTTATAATGCTCCTAGACACATGTAAATGGTTCTTCATACCTCAATTATCAAACCACCACGCTAAATAGGTTAGGAAGTACGAAAACATGGCCTAAAATCATGGGCTTTAGGACCCTAATCACCCATCACTTTTCACAAGTGGACAAATATTAAAAGAAAAAATCAGTAGGTGCCAAATTGATTCACCCTTGACATGTATGATTTTTTTGTCTTAATAAATTTTTTGAAGTGTTAGTGCACACCAAGAATTATTATTTTAGTTTTGAGTTTATTTTCACCCAAGTTTAAAACTGTAAAAAATTCACGTAATGCAATTCTTTTGGAAAATTCTGACTTTTTATTATTTTATAAAAAATCTTGTTTAAAATGCGTATACGGTACGTAATATTTATTTGAGATTTTTCTTTAACCTTAATTATAAAAGTAATCTATTTAAATAATCCCTAATAATTTCTCATAATGCGATTTTATTAATTTCTCAAAAATCCGGGCGTTACTACCTTTTCATCTTGGAAATTTTCATCCCCGAAATCAAAATATTACATAAGAAGATTAAATTTTCATCATTTCACTTTGAATTTAATAATTAATCTCACCGATATATGCCTATATGTACGCTTTCTTTTATTCATCGAGACTCATTGGCATGTTAACCTTGACATACACTCTTCGATGCCTTAGATATTTTATGCAAGTTTGCTTAGGTTCCATAATTTATTCAAATAACCTCTAATGGTTTTTAAAACCCATTGGTTCACTTTCTAAACTCGACTCACGATTAACCTTTTATCTTATAATTGAGTTACATTGTATGCAATAGTGTACGATATGGCTCTTTATCATTTATTCATCAAGGAAACTTTCAAATCACACATTGGATTCCATGACCTCCTTCACAAATCTTAACATACCGGTTAACAAGTAACACCCTATAGACCCTAGGTTCATCCCTCTTGCCAAACTGGTTATTCTAGGTCTAGACTTGACTTTAATGATTACGCAATCATCATAATCCTTCATTGTTCCTTTAAAACTAATTAGGTATTTATCGACACTAAGTTTTGTAGTGTAATTTATATCACCTAAGCTTAAACATCCATGAGATTTATTGCATGTACTTATTCCTTCCTAAGTATTATAATCAAATGGTCCATTCATAAGTAATTTCATGAAATCTTACCTTTAATTTAATGCTTATTCTTTCGGGTCATGATGACAAATCCTTTTCAATCATATGCCCAAAAATGCAATTCATCCGTATGACCATAAAGACACTTTCTTAGTCCAATGCTTATCATTTAATTGCGTTATTTAAACAAGTCTAATCTAACTTCCCGTTAGGAATCATAAATCTACACATGATCCACAACATTACATTTGTTTACAAATTCTCAAAATCCCTTTACTTAATTTGTTTGCACCTATAAATCTCATATATTCTTGATAGGATCTTATCAATTATGTGTTATATAGTTTAATTTACTAAGTCCACAACTTTATCCAATTTAAAACTCAGGCAAATAGTTGCGTAGATCGTGATGGAATACGACCATGTAATTACTATACGCAAATAACATCCATGACAACTTCTCGTATCATGAAATTAATTAATCATCAAGGACTATTAATTTCCTTTTGAACCCAAACTTTGAATTTGCATGATCATTATACATATCCTAATTTAGAAGTCATGATTATTCATTTTCCCCACTAAGATGACAACTTACAATTTAGTGCGAATACTAATTCGTCATCCATCAAACACTCTAAACCTTAAGGGTAACTAATTATAGTCTTACCGAACCAAGTCAACCAATAAAGCACGAGTAATAAAAAATTGCCATCCTTTACGCACTTTAAGCATCTTAATGATTCTATAACTCATCACCCTATACTATCAAGAAGACTTTAATTTATATCTATTCACTAACCATTTCGTAATTAACACTGGACTAACAATGCCTAGACTGCTATAGACAATACAATAGTAATCGTTGTTTACGATCTCAACACAATCTTATGTACTATTTAAACACGTGACATGAATACTATGTACCCTAGTATTAATCCATTGTGGGACCATGAATGTATATCGTTACATACATTTGATATTGAATTCCCTAACCTACGACCAAGGTATTCTCCTAATCGGATCGAGATCCTCAACCTAAACTATCATCCTAAGTAAAAGGGTTACATGACAAGCTTTAGAAGAAAAGGGACATTATTGTAAATCATTATGATGCTTCCCTCATTAGATATCATACTTGCTCATTTATCTTTAATGATCATGGTGTGCTACAAAATAAAATTAACACTAACACTAGTTCCCATTCTTATTGTATGGCTTAACTCTCTAATCGCAAGAGTTCATACTTGAACTTACAACCATTATCCCAAGACACCACTAACACATGCCGTTGAGAATCACTGGATACACTTAAATTATTTAGTATACTATTTCAATAAGGTTACTCTCATTGTTCTTTTACTATGGCTATGTGCCAAGTTTCTTAACCAACCTTTTCTCTTTGGGGAATATATACACCTAAACACCACCATAATATATTTTTCTCTAAACATCGCTACTAGCATCAATCAATAGATTAATCAACCCAAGTTTACACCAAGAATTATTTTTTTAGTTTTAAGTTTATTTTAACCAAAGTTTATAACTGTAAAAACTTCCCTTAATGCAATTTATTTTGGAAATTCCTAACTCTTTATTATTTTACAAAAATTTGATTTAAAATGCATAACTCAATATTAATGCGTACGCGGTACGCGTCATTTATTTAAATTTATTGCTTTAACATTGATTATAAAATTAATACATTTAAATAATCCTTAATAATTACTCGAAACGCGATTTTATTAATTTCTCAAAAATTCGAGCATGACATTTGGACTCGTATCGGTTAATTGGTAAATAACTGACTTGTTATTTATTTATTTTGGGTATAGATGGTATTTAGCTTTTGGGATGCGTAGAAGGTTCGTTTTTAGTTTAAAATGATGGATTATAGACCTATTGGGTTTGTATAAGGCTTGAGGTAATAATTTAAGTCGTTTGGAGTTAAATTTGGGCTCTTTTAGGGCCTATAATTTCGGGATTTAAGGGTTTTAAAGATTCACTAGGTATTTTTTTATCACAAAATACAATTTTGGAGGCACCTTGGGATTAGAGAAGAGTAGTATAAGGAGAAGAGGAGAAATTGGGAAGATATTTGATTATTTCTCTTCACAAATCAACTCAAACAAGCTTATATGGAATTAGATTATTATTGTATTCGTATTAAGATTATATTTATTCATTGAAATATACATTTAATCATGTTTTAAATCCGATTTAATTGATCATAATAATTAATTTTGTAATTAACCTAATCTAATTAGTAATCAGATTTAATTCATCCTTAATTTAATTGATTCCCTCGTTAATTGGAACTGAAATTGTTAGAAAATGATTAAAGCATGTTTTCTTTTGTAAATCAATTAAAATCACTTTGATTATATGTAGTAATCCATTGTAATCAAATATTGATTAAAAAATTTGGTAAAACTAGGGTTCATGAATGGTTAGTCGAAATTAAAACCTTAAATCTTGTTAGTTTGGATTGAAACGTTTAAATTTTGTGTTGTGAAGATGTTACACCATTTATATATTAAGGAGGATGGTAACTACACATTTAGAGTCTTGAAGTATGATTATGGTTTGGTTGGATCGCCATTTTCGAACTTGGGACAAATTTGGTGGTCCCAATTGCCGAATCTCTTCAAGAGTCAGGCCGAATCGATTCGCGCCTGGCAGAATGGTTAAGTGAGTTTTTTTTTTAGTTTCTTTTGGGGGGTTGGGGTGGGTTTTGTTGTTTACCTTTTGAAAAATTCTTAGGGATGGCTTGATGATTAGAATGGGTTGTATTGTGGAACTGAGAAGTGTAGGAATATATTTTTGATTGACCGAGGTGTGATTGGGGCTTTGGGTTAGGTTGGCTTGGCATTAAGTTTTTATTTGGAATAGTGTTGGATTTTAGTTTTTTGAGGTTGGGAAATTGGTGATAGGGATTATTTGAATATTAGTGAAATTTGTTAGTTTAAAGGGGTTAAATTGAATATAAGGCATTAAGTTTCAAACCCGAGAGTAGGATGGGTTATTGATTGGGATATTTGAAGTTTAGAGGATTATACTTATTGGCCGAAATAATTTTTAGCTGTTATGACCCACTAATGGGGCGTTTATCCTTGAGTGAGATTAGGATTTGTTAAAAACCTTGTGGGGGGGGGGGGGGGTAGTTTTCATGTTCGATGGTCTTATATAAATTAGGTGTGGGTTGATGCCTAGATGTGTTGCCTCAGAATATTGGGCTAGGATTACATGAGATTGAATATAGTTATTATGCATATTTTTAGTATAAGTTGCGTGTGAAACTATAACTAGAATTTGGAAGGCCTTGGTAAGTAGGGATAGTAACTAATATATTCGGATAGGGGTAACAAGTGTATTACCTTTTGGTAGTTTGGGCTATTATAGATGACCTGATAGTGACGGGTCTCTCTCTCTCTCTCTCTCTATATATATATATATATATATATATATATATATATATATATATAACCTGTTAGTGAGGGCTAAAAATGTGACTCAATAGCATTGGGTCGGTATGTGTATATGTTTATTTGATTCAACCAGTTAGCGAGGGTTATATTTGATTGGATGATTTATGTGCAATGCATACCATGTGTGAGTGCTCATGGCAAATGTACTAGGAGGGAATCCATTATGGGGCATGTGCTACATAGACTGCGACGGTGCCTCGGTTAGTATTTGAGTTTTCCCTGGTCATTTACCCCATGGTCCTACATCTAGGTATCTATGTACCGAAATGGTTTCACGAAAAAAGTTCATCGTATGGTATTGGGTATAATAGGCTATATGTATGACGTGTAGGCGTAGAGATTTAGCCCTTGATCATACTGAGGTATTAGGTTTGGGAAGACCAAAGAATATACCTAGTACGTGCGAGTGATCCCCAAAGGCAATAGGAATAGGCCTTCATTATATGCGGGAGTGTGATATGTCCATTTACTTATATGTGCCGGGGACTATACCTATGTGTGGGTGTTAGACGTATAGATTGTCTTTATCCCACCTTATGTGATTATTGTGTGGTGGTACTAGAGATAGTTGTACCAATTTGTGTGATTTATTAGAGATGTGTATGACATGTAGTAGGGATGCCAATCTATATACTTATGACTCGAATTTGTGTATTACATATACTAGAGCTGTGTATATTTCATTATTGGTGTGAGATATCCCAATCTGGGTAAACTTGAGATATAAGCCTTTTATTGGTACCATAGTTATAGAGTGAGACGTACCTTAGGTTTGAGACCATAGTACATCATGTGATTCATAATGGAAGATATTAACCTAATATTGTAATGGTAAAGATTAAAGAACAAAGAGGTAAAACTTTAATCACGTTGGTTACATAAGTGTTCGGGATTTAGAATCGCATGTTATTTTAGGTTGTTTGGTTTAGTAATTAATAACTTAAAATTCACTAAAAGACTAGAGGAAAATGTATATTTATAATGTGGCCGAGATTTAGGTATAATATTATTTTACATAGACTTGTTGTTTAGGTTGTTATATTTGTTTTCATTGATCTTAGGTTGTGGTGGTTCCTATAAACCGAGTTCATTGGAGGAGCATCTCTAGTGACGTTCCATTCATTACTCTTAGGTTATAGGAGTCGATAAAGTGTAGTTCATCCTCTTCCCACGCCTTTAAGTTATGAGTCAGCTTATATATATGGTTCTTGTATTCAGAAATTTTATGAGTTACATTTTTATATTCAAGTGTTGGTTTACTTGTATTGGCAATGATTGATATCATAGTTGGATTTGTGTTATTCAGTATTTCATTATCTTGTGATTACTTGTTCGGTTTTGATTAATTTATTATACTGAGGGTGTTACCAAATATTTTTTATTCCCGTGATTTTTATATTAAACCTGATCAATCTATTTGTGGATTTTGCGGTGTGTCTCGGTTGGTATCAAAGCATTTCAGGTTCAAGTGTCATGGGTATCTTGAGTGCATTTGTCATTTTTCTGCATTGAATTCATTGATTACTTTAGAGCTTTATCGTATTGGACTTGTATTCTCTATAATGACGACTGCTTAGGGGTTTCACACCATTGTTTCCTGACGAACGACTTGGATAAAGCAAGTGTATCAGGAGGGTTCCTTGTTTGGAGACGTCCCGCACATGACATCGACTTCGGTTGAGAGTTAATGGCTTTTGGACGCAAGACCTTTAGTAAGTGTTTGGCGTATGGTCAGAGGAAATGTTTTCACTTGCCATCCACAACAACAGTTGGAGTAAGTTTTGAAGACCTTGTATGTGTGACCGCATGGTTTCTAGTATGCTGGGGAGTCAATCTATATTTCTCTTTCTTCATTTGGAGAGATTGATACAAAAGAGAAGAAACATGTTCATGTTACTAGTTATAGCACGAGAAAGACTTTTTGGTGTTGGAAAAAACCTTATGCGAAAGGTTTGGAAGGTGTTATTGGGTAACTCACTCTTCACCACTTACGCTTAGCTGGTTGAAGTTACCCTGCTACATTAGTAGGAGCATTAAAACTATTGGAGGGATAGAGTTCCTAAGATTTCAAAGATCGAGGCCAAAGTGGGTCCAATGAGTAGAGACGGTGTAGCATTGATCTAGGTAGGGGATCTCACTAGCATAAGAAGGGGGATCTGGCCCCAAGAGATTTTCAAGAGTAGACGATATGATCTATTATGGCCAGAAGGGCCAGGAAAATTATGGACGGTAGAGCCACAACCAATGAGAGCAGAGAAAACGAGGCAAATTTTAGCATAAATAACCAAAGAAGTAAGGCCAGTAGAGCCGACAGTGGGGCCACCATTTCGATAGTTCCTTTAGAGGAAGGTGTGACGCGATGCAAAATGTGTGTGCTACGTGTGCACCTACGGCTCAAGTTAAAGTCGGTCGCTCAAGTAATACCCAGTAAGTAGAGGTTGAATCCTCAAAGAATAGGATGATAAACGTAACAACGACGATAAGGTAGGCTTCTAAAATGTACTTATCAACTCTCGAAAAAAATAAAAGATGATTTGATTTTTGGGAAAATTACTAAGTAACTACAAAAACTTAACTACCAATAGCTATTTAATTTGAAAAAAAGTAAAAAACTAGAATTTTGATTTTTGAAAACTATTTGAAAAAAGTGGAATCGGTATCCAATCCCCCAATCCGTAGGTATTTTCGTGAGATAATGAATTCTTGATAATTATATAAATGATTAAAAGAAAACATTAATTAAATCGAAGCACTAAATATGTGAGAATACCACTCCGCACAATATTTAGTCAATAACTAAATTAACGCGAATGAAAAATTTATTGACAAGTATATCGCATTGGGAAAAAATAATCTCTTCTATTGAGTTTGGAGTGCAAGAAAGTATGAAAATTGCTCAAAGAAGTTCTTAATGTTTTCTTACCTTACAATGGGTGATAGTAATGAATACTAAATCCCAATAGGTATTTACAAGTGTTAGAAGTCATTTTAACAAGACCCTATATACTCAAACCCTTTTAGCTAAAAGATAGGAAAAAAATAAAAAATCCCGACTTGGGGAGAACCCATTCGAAGAAACCATACCAAGCCAAACCCATAGAGTGAACCTGTTCGCATAGGCCACAGAGCCGGTTCGGTTCATTTCTCTGCCTAAGCTTGCCTTGTTTACTCAAATTGCCCTTATTTATCGCCATTAGATTCTTTTCTCAACTTTGAACACGTTTCTACTCGTAGCTCGGATCGGGGTGTCGTTTAATCCAGCGTACTCATGAATTCACCATGTTCAACTTTTCAGTTGGTTCCTCCTCCGGTTTTCGTCTGAAAAATTATGAAATTTCCCTTGACTTCCCTTTCTTACGATTTTTTCACCGCTTCGGTTTCTCTCTCGCATCCAGTCGCACGAATTACCTGTAAAACATGAGAAAAATACACAAAATACAAAATACTTACCAAAAAGGTTTAGTAGCATAAATATGAGATAAATATGGGTTAAATGCACTGTACATGACCGTAAAAATACTTAAATTAAGGGGATAAATATGGAATATTTATTCCTAATCAAATCCCCTGACTTAGAATGTTGCTCGTCTTGAGCATTGTAAAAGAATAAGAGTGTCAGCCTAAATAAACACTATGAATTGAGATTATCGAAAATATTTTTTTTTCTCTTCTTTTTCCTTTTATTTTTCTTGTTTTTCTCATTTTTCTTTCTTTTTTTCATTTATTTCTTTCAATTTTTGTTTGAGCATTTTTTCAATTTTTTCTGCCCCTTTTATGTACCATTTGGACTTAATTGATGAATTTTTTCGATTTGCACAACTCCGAGGTAATTGGTGTGACACCCCGACTAATTAAACACCGGGTAGCTACTCCTTTATAAAATTAATTCAAAATGCCAAGTTGGCTCAGTTAATAGCATCACTCTCGAAAACGTTTTATTATTACTAACCACCTAGTATTTAAAAAGTAAGTGCCAAATTTTATTAAATCTGATTAACATGCAACAAGAGTAATGAATAACTAAATAACACCATTCACCATACTGAAGTAACAAGAACAACCATCACAATATGTAAATATAACCTGGAGGAAAAACTCCTCAATACAAATCCCACAACTGATATGTAAACTGAAATAAATAAATAAAACTGAATACTGAGCAATACATGCTAGAGTCTGAAAACTGAAATGTAAAAATGCTCTAAATAGGAATGGGCAACATGCCCTACAACTGATAGATAGTGACTCTGGAATCCAAAAGATAGAAGCGTCTATGAGCAAATCCCTGTAGCTTCCACAACCAGCTACAGCACGTCACCTGAATGAGTACCTATACTTGGTGTCCTTGTGGTTGGGCACCTAAAAAGGTTTTACAAGAAAATATATTTGAAAGCAAATGGGTCAGAGCCCGAAAGTGGAAATCATTTTAAAAACCTGCAAGTGCTTTAAAAACATTTAAAACATTAAATGCAAAGTACATGTTAGGACGTACACTCGCATGATATTCTCACCTCTCGTCTAACTGTGCACACCTAACGTAAGTACCCATCTATATCGACCCATATTACTAGCTAACTGACAACATAACTAGCTAGACTGCCAAAGGTTCTACCCATATTACTCGGTTCCATTTAACGTAACAACGCTCGTAATAAAATAGAGGTTTACTGTGAACACAGTTACTAAATATGCCAATGATATAACTATCAGTTAACTCATTATATAACTCGAGACAATACCGTAATATTTTTACAACCTTAACATGAGGATTTCCATTAATTTAATGTATATTATTCACATCATAAATATACGATACAAGCACCCCGCAATCTAAGCTGTAGTGCACACATACTCTGCTATCCATCCCGGTACATCACGTACATAAGGATCACATATTCCGAATCTCTCAGGAATAGTTCAGATAACACAAATCACAAATAGTGGAGGCGAACATAGTCACCATCACATGGGTCACGCACATACCTACGCTCCCATGGTCAGCGGACTTATTAATATCACAATAAGTCTTTCTATGACCTATGTTCATCAAGGTACCAGTCTATATCCCCCCCGTAGGCACACAAGGAATAGAGGGTCCTAAGCGAACGAAACCTCCCGTGATAGCAAGTATGGTAGGTATGTCATACATACAATCCATATATCAATACTAAGTAAACACACATCTTAGTAATACCGTATTTTAATCGTAGTACATATCGCATTCTCGTACTAACTAATTATCACAACTTATTTTATTCCGGTTCATAATTATACGTGCTATAATTCATCCTCACATCGTAGTAGTCACTCACGTCTCAACCCAAGTGATTCATTGAATATAACTCTCGTATATGGTTTGCTAATCCCAACAACCCAAAAGTCCAAAATCAATCACTATATCATCAAAGGGATGCTAACTCTACCCTTGAACCATCTCCCGGAACTCCAAAAGTCAAAACAGTCCAAAAAGGGTCAAACTGTCAACTCGTTAGAAGTCTCGTTCGAACGAGGCTTCGAACGAGTTTGGACTGTCAGGTCGTTAGAAGTCTCGTTCGAACGAGGCTGTTCGAACGAGATCCCAGTTCGTTCGAACGAACTGACCCTTCTAACGACATCTCGTTCGAACGAGATATCGAACGAAAACCCCACTCGTTAATAACGACTGGTCAACTCGTTAGAAGCTCGTTCGAACGAGCTCGTTCGAACGACCTGGGGGCTGCTTCTAACGAGATGCCAGTTTCGGCCCAGAATTTCCCAAAAACGTTTTTCACCATTTATAACACTTCTAATCTCACCCAAAGTCCATCCTAACAACGTTTTAGGGTCTATAATCAATACTAAACATATATAGTCACATCCTAACATGTTTCTAAGGGATCAATCCATCCAAATATTAATTTAATTTACACCTTTCTACACTTTTCCCAATTATCTCAAGAACATGAACCCTAACTACATATCATCATCAAATCCCAGAATTTAATTCGTTTTCTTTCCTCCTAATCACAATTATAATAAGGGAAATCATTTACCTATCATACTACATGCAATTCTCTTCACAATTTTTAAGTTCTAATCCTCAAACTACATGGGTTTTCATTATCTTCCAAGAACAGTTGAAATTCATCAATTTATAACATGGAAAAGACATTCTCAGTAATTAAATGGAAATAAAGTCACTTGCCTTGGTTTGATTTCTGAATATGGTGTGGATTCGGTGTAGAATTTCTGCAGAATTCCTCTCTCTCTCTCCTTCTCCAAGCTTTCTTCTCCAAAAGGCTATGGTGGCTAGGGTTTGCTTTGGGGAAACTTATGAAACCTAATTTCAATAAACCTCCGTAGCTTGTTGGGTTAATAAGGGTTGGTTGGGGTCAATCCTTATCAGATTACAACTCTCAATTTTCGTCACTTTTAATTACCCAAAAATACCAAATTACTAAAATACCCTTTAAGTTACCGGTATGGTCTAAAATTACCCCGGGACCCAAACTATACCCCCGGCTAGTGTTTTCTGACTATCTCGACCCTTCCGGACGCGTTGGCGCACTCAAAACGACCATACGGATTATAGATTTTAAATTCACTTTTTATAAATAAAATATTATACCGTGACGCGGCGGTCCCACGCGTCTCAATAAAATTTCCAAATTGCCGTATATAAATCTCACGACAAATTTTATAATACCAAGTTCATATATAATCATATATGCACATACTCAAATACCAATTCGCATCACATTAGTATTTATAACCCGGATTAATTTCCAATTAATACGCATTTAATTAATTAATCCCAAAAATAAATATAGCCAAAAGTACGGGGTATTACATACTTCCCCCCTAATAACTGAATTTCGTCCCGAAATTCGAAACTAGAAAGTACCTGCTAAAAACAGCTCTGGATAACGCTCGCGCATCTCATCCTCGCGCTCCCATGTGGACTCCTCGACATTGTGATGTCGCCACTGAACACGTACTAACGGGACTATCTTTGACCGTAGTTTCCTCTCGCTTCGGTCCAAAATAGCAATCGGCCCTTCCTCATAAGAGCTATCCGGCTGGAGATCGATGTCCTCCACAGAAATGTGAGAATGAGCCAAATCATCCCTAAGGTATTTCCTCAGCGAGGAAATATGGAACACGTCGTGAATCCGATGCAAATGTTCCGGTAACCCGAGTCTATACGCAACCGGTCCGATCCGCTCAATAATAGGAAACGGCCCCACATACCTCGGTGCCAACTTCCCCTTCTTCCCGAAACGCATAATCCCCTTCATAGGAGATACCCTGAGCAAAACCTGGTCCCCCACTTGGAACTCCCTGAAAAACCTCTTTGCATCAGCATAACTCTTCTGCCTGTCTTGAGCTACCCGAATGCGACTTCGAATCAACTCAATCCTTGCCGAAGTATCCTGGATCACTTCTGGCCCAAGTAGTTTGTTGTCCCCCACTTCCAACCAACATGCTGGGGAACGACAAGGCCTACCGTACAATGCCTCAAACGGAGCCATGCCAATCGTGAACTGATAGGAGTTGTTGTAAGCAAACTCCACCAGTGGAAGGTACTGCTCCCATCCACCCCCGAAGTCAATAATGCACATGCGTAGCATGTCCTCCAACATCTGATTGGTGCGTTCTGTCTGCCCATCGGTCTGCGGATGATAAGCCGTACTCAACCGCAATTCTGTGCCCATGGCCTCCTGGAAACTTTCCCAAAACCGCGAAACAAATATCTTGTCTCTGTCAGACACGATATTCAGGGGCACACCGTGAAGTCTCACAATCTCTGAAATGAAGAGCTGGGCATACTGTCCCGCAGTGTAATCAGTCCTAATGGGTAAAAAGTGAGCGACCTTGGACAACCTGTCCACAATTACCCAAACGGAGTCGTGACCCCTCTGCGACGTAGGCAACCCCGTGACAAAATCCATGGATATGCTCTCCCACATCCATACCGGAACCTCCAACGGTTGTAGCAATCCTGCTGGTCTCTGATGATCCACTTTTACAAGCTGACAAGTGGCGCATTTCGAGACAAACTCAGCGATATCTTTCTTCATACCGCTCCACCAATACTGCCGTCTCATGTCTTGGTACATTTTGTCCCCTCCGGGATGTACCGCGAACCGTGAGCCGTGCGACTCTGCCATCACCTCGTGCCGCAATTCTTCCCCTTCCGGAACTACCAATCTCCCATTGAAGCGCAATCCCTCGTCTGAGCTAACGGTATATGACTCGGCTCCCTCTGCAAGCAATTGAACTATCTGCTCCTGACAGAACGAATCCTTTGCCTGTGCCCGTACAACCTTCGTGACGATCTGCGGTGTAACGGTCATCACAGACATGAAAGATCGGGCCACTGCATCCTGGTGTCCCAATTCCTTCCACTTCGCTTTCCACACCTCTGCCACCTCATCTGCTGGCCTGCGGCTCAACGCATCTGCTACTACGTTAGCCTTACCCGGGTGGTACTGAATGTCGAACTGGTAGTCTTTCACAAATTCAAGCCACCTACGCTGCCGCATATTCAATTCCTTCTGCGTGAACAGATACTGTAGTGACTTGTGGTCCGTGAACAGCTGAAACTTCTCCCCCAAAAGATAGTGCCTCCAAATCCGTAAGGCAAATACCACTGCCGCCAACTCCAAATCATGTGTGGGGTAATTCTTCTCATGAGGCTTAAGCTTACGGGAAGCATAAGCTATGGCCTGTCTCTCCTGCTGCAACACACCTCCAAGCCCTTGCAAAGACGCATCGGTGTAAACCAAATACTCAACTCCCGGTCTCGGCAACGCTAACACAGGTGCTGAGGTCAATTTGTCCTTCAACTCATCGAATGCCAACTGACAGGCATCACTCCAGATATATGGCACACCCTTACGAGTAAGATGTGTCAAAGGACCTGCTATCTCTGAGAAACCCCGAATAAACCTCCTGTAGTATCCTGCTAAACCCAAGAAACTACGAATCTCTGTTGGTGTCGTGGGCTGTCCCCACTCCCTTACCGCTGACACCTTCCCCGGATCAACAGATATTCCCTGATCGGAAATAACATGACCCAAGAACTGGACTTCCTTCAACCAAAACCCGCACTTCTCATATTTTGCATACAGCTCGTTCTGACGAAGTGTCTGCAAAACCTGCCTCAAATGCTCGGCGTGCTCCTCCTCTGTCTGAGAGTAAACCAGAATATCATCAATGAAGACAATGACAAACTGGTCTAGGAAATCCCTGAACACCCTGTTCATCAAGTCCATAAACACTGCTGGAGCGTTGGTCAAGCCGAAAGGCATAACCCGAAACTCATAAGAACCATATCTCGACAAGAACGCAGTCTTCGAGACATCCTCTTCCCTGATACGCAACTGATGGTAACCTGACCTCAAGTCAATCTTCGAGAAGAAAGAAGCTCCTCTCAACTGGTCGAATAAGTCATCGATTCGAGGCAACGGATACTTATTCCGTATCGTGACCTTATTCAACTCTCGGTAGTCCACGCACAATCTCAGTGAACCATCCCTCTTCTTCACAAACAAAACTGGAGCGCCCCAAGGTGAGGTACTCCTGCGAATAAAGCCCTGCCCTAACAGCTGCTCTATCTGATCCCGTAGCTCTCGCATCTCAGCTGGAGCCATACGGTACGGTGCACGTGCTATAGGTCTCGTACCCGGTAGCAAATCAATAACGAAGTCTATCTCTCGACTGGGTGGTAAGCCTGGTATCTCCTGAAACACATCCGAATGCTCCCTGACAACCGGGATCGAATCTAAAGGAATCACAACCTCCTTAGAGGTATCCTCCTCTATGTAATACAGATGAGCGGTCGATCCTCCCTCTGGGCGAGGCATCGCCACTATAAACATCTCCTGCCCCGGAATGGCAAAAATAATGCTCCCGCTGAAGCAATCAATCATGGCCCTATATGATACGAGCCAGTCCATACCGATGATCACATCGTGAACATGCATGTCTAACACTAACATGTCCGCAGGCAATACCAAACCACCAACCTCTACCCCGACTCCCCGGCATATAAAGAAAATAAGTGACCCACTCCCCAATGGTGAGTCGACACACGTCACTGTGCTCTCTGCCGTAGCTAACAATCCTAAAGCTTTCGCGAAGTGTGTAGCAATAAAACAATGTGTAGCACCCGTATCAAATAACACCCGACCCATAGTGCCATGGATAGGAAACGTACCCTCGATCGCGGGCGGTGCCTGTGGAACTGCAGCCTGGTGGACGTTGTAGACACGTCCATACTGTAGCTGCCCCTGCTGAGCTGGGACTGCTGGAATGGGTGGCAAAGCTGCCATCTGTGGCGGTGCAGGAAGAGCGGCGGGAAACATAGGTCTTTGTGGCTCCTGGCGAGCACCCTGCTGCTGCTGCTGTGGGGCCCTGCCCCTATCAGGACAATCCTGCTTCTTATGGCCAGTCTTTCCACAAGTAAAGCACTTCCCTGGGAAGTTCCCTCCCCTCTGCCCCTGCTGTCCCCGGCCCTGGTGGCCGTTACCATTCCTCCCTTGGCCCTGCTGGCCCTGATGAAATTGCTGCCCATTCTGTCCCTGCTGGCCCTGATGGCCGTTTGGACCCTGATGGCCCTGGCGGAAACCTCCCTGTCCCTGCCTGTAGTTCCCTGACCGGAACCTCTTATTGTCCCCCTGCTGGGTACCCTGCTCAGTCTGTCTCTGCCCCTGACCGGTCTGTGCCCCGCTGGCACCATGCCCTCCAGTCCTGCCCTGATGGCTAGACTCCCCTGACCGCTTGCCCTCGGCCATATGAAAACGGTGGTCCTGGCAGTGTAGTAATGCAGCGTTAACCACATCAGAATACGTGGCCAACGATAGGTTCCCTAGCAGATGCTGACGGATCCTCCAATTCAACCCATCAGTGAACTTCTCTATCTTCTTCTTCTCTGTTGGAATCTCGTCTGGAACGATATTCAACAGGTTAGTGAACTCGGCCTCATACTCGGCCACTGTCTTGCCCTCTTGCTTCAAACTCATCAGCTTCCTCCTCATCTCTGTATGAACTGCGGATGGAAAGTACTTGCGGTCGAACCGCACCCAGAACTCCTGAATCGTGAGGGTATCCCTCTCTTCCGCGGTGGTAATAGACTCCCACCACTGTAGCGCAGATCCAACTAGCTTGAAAGTAGCTAGCACCTGTTTCTGAACATCAGTGCACTCATGCATCCTCAAATGCCTCTGCATATCCTTCCTCCATTGGCTCGAGATAACCACATCTGAGCTTCCAGCAAACTCTGGTGGATGCGCTTTCTGAAAAGCGTCACGTACACGTTCCCAAGCAGACGGGAATGCATTAACCTGGACTGGCGCGGCAACCGGCGCCTGCGGTGGTGCCTGCTGAATCACGGTAATCGCAGCATTTACCGCTTGGGCTACTATAGCAGCAACCTCAGTGGCGTTCAACATGCCCTGAACTGGAGCGGGCTGTGGTTCGGGCGTAGCATTCCTGGGAACTCGTCGTGCACGTCGTGGAGGCATCTGAAACAAGAACAAAGTTTATAAGTTCACGGTTTATAAACTTAAAATAGCTGAAGAACGAAGCATACACAAAAGAATACAACAGTCCTAAAATATAGGGCTCTATATCAAAGAAACGTAGCGGAAACATAATAGCCGTACAGATCCTAAAGGACACTAGAACCTGATGCTCTGATACCACCTGTGACACCCCGACTAATTAAACACCGGGTAGCTACTCCTTTATAAAATTAATTCAAAATGCCAAGTTGGCTCAGTTAATAGCATCACTGTCGAAAACGTTTTATTATTACTAACCACCTAGTATTTAAAAAGTAAGTGCCAAATTTTATTAAATCTGATTAACATGCAACAAGAGTAATGAATAACTAAATAACACCATTCACCATACTGAAGTAACAAGAACAACCATCACAATATGTAAATATAACCTGGAGGAAAAACTCCTCAATACAAATCCCACAACTGATATGTAAACTGAAATAAATAAATAAAACTGAATACTGAGCAATACATGCTAGAGTCTGAAAACTGAAATGTAAAAATGCTCTAAATAGGAATGGGCAACATGCCCTACAACTGATAGATAGTGACTCTGGAATCCAAAAGATAGAAGCGTCTATGAGCAAATCCCTGTAGCTTCCACAACCAGCTACAGCACGTCACCTGAATGAGTACCTATACTTGGTGTCCTTGTGGTTGGGCACCTAAAAAGGTTTTACAAGAAAATATATTTGAAAGCAAATGGGTCAGAGCCCGAAAGTGGAAATCATTTTAAAAACCTGCAAGTGCTTTAAAAACATTTAAAACATTAAATGCAAAGTACATGTTAGGACGTACACTCGCATGA
Organism: Sambucus nigra; assembly: GCA_949130495.1. NCBI lineage: Eukaryota > Viridiplantae > Streptophyta > Magnoliopsida > Dipsacales > Adoxaceae > Sambucus > Sambucus nigra. Next base: position 425,242,614 of record OX422209.1, read on the forward strand.
TATTCTCACCTCTCGTCTAACTGTGCACACCTAACGTAAGTACCCATCTATATCGACCCATATTACTAGCTAACTGACAACATAACTAGCTAGACTGCCAAAGGTTCTACCCATATTACTCGGTTCCATTTAACGTAACAACGCTCGTAATAAAATAGAGGTTTACTGTGAACACAGTTACTAAATATGCCAATGATATAACTATCAGTTAACTCATTATATAACTCGAGACAATACCGTAATATTTTTACAACCTTAACATGAGGATTTCCATTAATTTAATGTATATTATTCACATCATAAATATACGATACAAGCACCCCGCAATCTAAGCTGTAGTGCACACATACTCTGCTATCCATCCCGGTACATCACGTACATAAGGATCACATATTCCGAATCTCTCAGGAATAGTTCAGATAACACAAATCACAAATAGTGGAGGCGAACATAGTCACCATCACATGGGTCACGCACATACCTACGCTCCCATGGTCAGCGGACTTATTAATATCACAATAAGTCTTTCTATGACCTATGTTCATCAAGGTACCAGTCTATATTCCCCCCGTAGGCACACAAGGAATAGAGGGTCCTAAGCGAACGAAACCTCCCGTGATAGCAAGTATGGTAGGTATGTCATACATACAATCCATATATCAATACTAAGTAAACACACATCTTAGTAATACCGTATTTTAATCGTAGTACATATCGCATTCTCGTACTAACTAATTATCACAACTTATTTTATTCCGGTTCATAATTATACGTGCTATAATTCATCCTCACATCGTAGTAGTCACTCACGTCTCAACCCAAGTGATTCATTGAATATAACTCTCGTATATGGTTTGCTAATCCCAACAACCCAAAAGTCCAAAATCAATCACTATATCATCAAAGGGATGCTAACTCTACCCTTGAACCATCTCCCGGAACTCCAAAAGTCAAAACAGTCCAAAAAGGGTCAAACTGTCAACTCGTTAGAAGTCTCGTTCGAACGAGGCTTCGAACGAGTTTGGACTGTCAGGTCGTTAGAAGTCTCGTTCGAACGAGGCTGTTCGAACGAGATCCCAGTTCGTTCGAACGAACTGACCCTTCTAACGACATCTCGTTCGAACGAGATATCGAACGAAAACCCCACTCGTTAATAACGACTGGTCAACTCGTTAGAAGCTCGTTCGAACGAGCTCGTTCGAACGACCTGGGGGCTGCTTCTAACGAGATGCCAGTTTCGGCCCAGAATTTCCCAAAAACGTTTTTCACCATTTATAACACTTCTAATCTCACCCAAAGTCCATCCTAACAACGTTTTAGGGTCTATAATCAATACTAAACATATATAGTCACATCCTAACATGTTTCTAAGGGATCAATCCATCCAAATATTAATTTAATTTACACCTTTCTACACTTTTCCCAATTATCTCAAGAACATGAACCCTAACTACATATCATCATCAAATCCCAGAATTTAATTCGTTTTCTTTCCTCCTAATCACAATTATAATAAGGGAAATCATTTACCTATCATACTACATGCAATTCTCTTCACAATTTTTAAGTTCTAATCCTCAAACTACATGGGTTTTCATTATCTTCCAAGAACAGTTGAAATTCATCAATTTATAACATGGAAAAGACATTCTCAGTAATTAAATGGAAATAAAGTCACTTGCCTTGGTTTGATTTCTGAATATGGTGTGGATTCGGTGTAGAATTTCTGCAGAATTCCTCTCTCTCTCTCTCCTTCTCCAAGCTTTCTTCTCCAAAAGGCTATGGTGGCTAGGGTTTGCTTTGGGGAAACTTATGAAACCTAATTTCAATAAACCTCCGTAGCTTGTTGGGTTAATAAGGGTTGGTTGGGGTCAATCCTTATCAGATTACAACTCTCAATTTTCGTCACTTTTAATTACCCAAAAATACCAAATTACTAAAATACCCTTTAAGTTACCGGTATGGTCTAAAATTACCCCGGGACCCAAACTATACCCCCGGCTAGTGTTTTCTGACTATCTCGACCCTTCCGGACGCGTTGGCGCACTCAAAACGACCATACGGATTATAGATTTTAAATTCACTTTTTATAAATAAAATATTATACCGTGACGCGGCGGTCCCACGCGTCTCAATAAAATTTCCAAATTGCCGTATATAAATCTCACGACAAATTTTATAATACCAAGTTCATATATAATCATATATGCACATACTCAAATACCAATTCGCATCACATTAGTATTTATAACCCGGATTAATTTCCAATTAATACGCATTTAATTAATTAATCCCAAAAATAAATATAGCCAAAAGTACGGGGTATTACAATTGGATTTTTTGGGTTAATCAAATGAAAATGAATACCATTTTAGGTTCAAACTCGCTTGCAAAAGGATATTTGCACGAGTTTTTATGGATAATACTTTTTGGGTAAACAAACGATGGCCTGACTTCATTTACATGAATTACAAATCAAGTAACCATATGCATCTCGAGATGAAATTAATTTTGAAATATTTTTAGCATATTTTCAAAATAATATTTCACTCATTTTTCGTAACTGATCAAACAAAGATTTAGAGATCATAAACAACTTTTTATCACCGAAAAGAACTTTTGAGTTGACTTTTAATTCGGATTGATTTAATTTCTCGAAAAAAATGATTGGCTAAAAAATTTCACCGGCTTAAAACCCCCACACTTATTCGTTTAGTCATCAATTTTCGTTCAATTTTCATTTTTGATCAATTTCGATTTAACACATTAGGATTTTTACAAATTGAGACTTCAAATAAAAATTTAGTGATATTTTTAAAGATTTTAAATTCCAATTTTTATTTATTTTGAAGAAAAATATTTTTTGACCTTTTAGGATTTTTCAGGCTTTTTGACTTTTTGATAGTTTTCAATTTTTTTGGGCATTTTAAAATTTGTGAAGCATAAAAGATGCACGTGAACCCCCCTTAACTTAGACTTTTGCATTATCCTCAATCAAAATGACTAAAATCTAAATAAGAAATGAATAATGTGGAAATAAAAAGAACAAAATCTAAAATGCAATGGACAATAAGAACTCAAATAGAGTTACATTAACAAGATATATAAGTTTACATAATTTCTTTTAAAGATAGAACGATGAAAATAAAGAAATTACATAATAAAACCGAATTAATTCTTCTCTTGCTAAAGCGGACTCAACTCACTCCTAAACATACTACGCACTCACACGACTTAAAAATACAACAAAACTCGCCCCATATGCATAGGGAGTGTGATAGTTTCTCTTCGAAAACCTACTCATCCTCGTATACAAGGTCCAATAAAATCATCTCAATCTTCTCCAAATCATAAATTAAAAGTCTGAATAGTTGGGAATCGACCCAATAGAAAAAATGGACACCTGGAGGTACATGATGAATGAGGTGAGTGAAATCATCGAGGTGCCCAATCACCTTGTAGCATAAATGGTCAGACTTGGAGAGACTATCATACTATAATGTCAAATGACACGCTAAGCCTATATTGTCCTTAAACTCGAAAATGCATGGATCGAGCTCTAAATCAGACGATACTCTAGTCATGTCCTCTATCGCATCCGAGAACTCAAGTCGCATGGGTGGAGGTTCACAAAGAAGGAATTGATCTACCCTATCTTTCCAGTCACTCTTATCTAAGTGACAAAATGAGTCCAATAACGATTGGACTTCAACAATGAGTTTCTCATCCACTGGCCCAAATTATTTCTCAAAATTTTTTAGGCTCATATCTAAAGACAAATCAGGTGGCCAAGCACATAGATCAGTTGCATCAACTAATTTCATTCTCACCTAGCATCTCTCTCCTCATACGCACTCTCGATCAATCTTTGAATGCTCCCTCTCTTGATAGCCGTCACTAAACACGCCTCACATGGATCCTCAAAATTATTACCCTCAAATTATTCGTGTACTCGCTCCTTATTAAGATCCATGCCGTGTAAATAATCCTCACCACCCGTTTGCTTGGTCATATTTAAGATATTCATTTCGAGTGTCATGTTCCCTAAGGTGAGTTTCATTTTTCCATTACGCGTGTTAATCAACGCGTCAGCCGTGGTTAGGAAAGGACGACCAAGAATAACGGGAACATGATGACTCGAGGGAGAGGAGGGATCCGTGTCTCAAATGACCAAATCTATCGGGAAGTAGAAAGTGTCGACTCAGATGTTCATATCCTCAACTATCCCATGGGGTATCTTCATGGAGTAAGCCACAAGTTGGAGAGTAACTTTGGTGGACTTAAGATCTCCCAAATCAAGCTTCCTATGGATTGAGTAAGGGAGAATGTTGACACTCGCCCCTTAATCTAGTAAAGCTCTTTTGATTTTATTCTCTCCAATAATGAATGAGATGGTAGGGGCACCCGGATATTTATACGTGGGTGGGTGGGAGGTCGCTCGAAAGTACCGAACTCACATTTTATATAAGAAAAACCTTATTTTTAACCTTTAACTTTCATTTCATCGTGAGAAAGTCCTTTAAGAACCTAGCGTACGTGGAAATTTGCTTTACAGCCTCAAAAAAAGGTATGTTTAACTTCACTTTCTTAAACACCTCTAAAATGTCATCACAAGCGACCTTTTTAGGAGGAGGGGCCAACCGTTGAGGATATGGTGCGTCTATAAGGGGTTTCACTATGAATTCGGGCCTAACTATGTTTTATTTTTCACTATATTCTAATAAGGCATCTTCGGCCGCTTGTATACCGGGCGAAACCTCCTTGTCTATTTGCACGTCGTGTGGAGGAGGTGACAAATCAACAACTCTTCCACTACGTAGAGTGGTTACCGTCTAACATTGCTCTTGATTTTCATTGGGAATAGAGCTTGAACAGTTTTGACCTTGGGGAGGTCGCTGGTATTGGGAAGGAAACCTTCCCTTCTCTTAAGGAAGATTGCAACTTAAAAAGCGATGACTTTAAGTCGACAAAATTTTGAGCATTTTTGGAATTTATCGCTGACTGAGTTTGCATAAATTGGGAAAGAGTGTTGTCTAGACTCTTCCATTGTGGGATCACATAAGGCACAAGAGGAGGCGCTTATATGGGTGGCACTTGTTGATAAGGTGGGAGTGGTGGTGGTTATTAGGCCACGTGTGGATTTGGGTTCATCGTTGAATTTGGTTGCCCGTAACTAAAACCCGAATGGTTTCGCCATGAGGGATTAAAAGAATCCTGTGAGGGGCGTTAAAATTACCCTTATAACTCACACCGCCTCAACTTGCTCTTAGAGCATAACTTTGTATGTGGGGCATAGTCGGACATTCCTTCGTTAAATGATCCGCCTCATAAATCGCGCTACTCTCCTCCGTTAAAGCTCGAGATGGGTTGTATATATCTCTCCCCTATCTTTGACCATGTCTTCTAGCCTTTTGGCTAATTGTTTAATTTAGAGCTTCAATTCGGCTTCCTTGTCCAAGTGATAGAGTCTGGACGCGGAAGGATATGTGGACGTGATTCTAGCTTTGGGTTGGGTGTTTGAATCTAATGTTTCCCAAGCTTGAGTAGTCTCGGTGACATACTAAAATTAGGCCTCCACATCATCCTCATCTAACCTGAAGAACTCTTCCGAGCACATAGTTTCAACGAGTTATTTTGAGCTTAAGCTAAGACCATGATAGAAGTAAGAGATGAGTCTCCACTTCTCAAAGCCATTATGTAGGAACATATTAACTAACTCATTGAACGTCTCCTAACACTTATCAAAAGGCTTGTTATCATTTTGATTAAAAGTCTGAATTTGAGCCCGAATAGAGTTGGTCCTATGTGCGTGAAAGAACTTTTGGAGAAATTTAGCCTATCTATCCACATAGCTGCCGAGTTTAGTGATACTAAACAAAGTCAAGTTTTGGCCTTGTCTTTAAGTGAAAATGGAAAAATCTTGAGGCGCACTACGTATTTGATGCAAGCTTGATCGTTAAATGTCTTGTTCGCCTCCTCGAACTCTCTAATGTGGAGATAAGGCTTCTTCGATTCCATACTGTGAAATTGTGGGATAATTTGAATCATCCCATTCCTAAAGTGAAATTGCTCCGCGTTATACGAAAAAATAAGGCATCCTAGAGAGACGGATCTTTTCGGATATAAGTGGTCTCTTATGGGGCGATACGACATCGTTCCCTCTCCCATTCGGAAACTAGCGTTACCAGACATCACACTCACACTTATAGAATCACTTTCATCACCGGAGATCCTAAACATATTACTCGTGGTGTGACTACTAGGTATTGGAGGTGGTACCCAGAAATTTAGAGTGTTTGGAGTGTTATTTCTAGAATGAGGAGTTCGACTATAGGCTCGGGATTTGGATTAGGCTGAGTATTTTGCATTTAAGGCTTCAAGAGAATATTTTTATTTTTATTTTTCTGCTTTTTTTGGATCTTTTGATTTTCTTTTAATTTTTGGGATTTATGAATTTTTTTGGCATTTTTTTTTCTAATTTAGAGTCAAATTCTCAGATTAATCGACATAACCTAGTGTGTCTACCTAATCCCTGGCAACGGCGCCGAAAACTTGACGCTAAGCAGAATCTATGTGCTATGTGTGTACATACAACTCAAGTGCAAGCCGGTCGCTCAAGTAATACCCGATAAGTCAGGGTCGAATCCTCAGGGAATAGGACGATAAACGTAACGATGATGACGAGGTAGGATTCTAAAATCTAGGTATCGACTTTTGAAAAAAAAAGAAAGGGTGATTTGATTTTTGGGAAAATTACTAAGTAACCATGAAAACTTAACTACCAAGTGCAATTTAATTTAAAAGAAAGCAAGAAACTAGAATTTTGATTTTTGAAAACTATTTGGAAAAATTGGAGTCGGGATGAAATCCCCAAATCGTAAATATTTTTGTTAGATACAAAATTCTGGATAATTATGTAAGTGATTAAAAGAAACATTAATTGAATCGAAGTACTAAATATGTGAGAATATTACTCCACACAATATTTAGTCAATAACTAAATAAACGCGAATGATAAATTTATTGACACATATATCGTATCCTCAAACACTCCGATATTCTATGATAAACGAAGTTAAGAGACGTACGATATTAGTCTCAATAAAAGTATCAAACCCTAGTAATTACGTATATGACTACGTCAAATTTTACGCCTAACATCCACACCTAGGTTGGGTTCATGTTCCCCAACTCTCTAAAAATCTAGTCGGACATGATCATAATAGCTACGCATAAATTTATTAAATTTCATGTAGATGTGATGAAGAAATAATGAAAAATATTCAGAAATTTAATGTTAGCAATGATGGAGAAAGTAAGGCATGAACAAGAATAAAGTTCGAATGAAAATCTGGAAATGATAAGCTCTTTAATTGAATTTGGAGTTCAAGAATGTACGAAAATTGCTCCAAGAAGTTATTAATGTTTTCTTGCCTTACAATTAGTGATAATGATGAATAATAACTCCTAATAGGTATTTACAAGGGTTAGAAGTCATTTTAAGAAGCCCCCATATACTCAAACTCTTCTAGCTAAAAGATAGGAAAAAATAAAGATTCCCATCTTAGGGAGAACCCTTTGAGAGAACTCATTCCGAACCGAACCTAAGGTGAACCGGTTCGCATAGGCCACTAAACCAGTTCGGTTCATTTCTGTAATACTCCGTATTTTTATGGCTTTTATAAATTGGGGATTTATTAAAGTTAATTTGAGGTATTAATTTAATATTAATCCAGAAATTATTTTTTAATATTTACTAGCATGATGTGAGTTAGTAATTATTGGAAATTTGTTGAATATTACTAGATGAGTAAAGTAATATATGAGATTAATTTTATTATAATTGTCACGAGTGAATAAAATGACAATTATGGAAATTTAATTCAGGACGCGCCTGTGTCGTGTCACGACTAAATTATTATTATTAAAGTGAATAAATTATAAGTCATTCGTATAGTTGTTTTGAGTGCGTCAAAGTGTCCGGAAGGGTCGAGATAGTCAGAAAAGTGTACTCGGGGGGTTTAGTTTGGGTCTCGGGGCGTTTTTAGGCCTAACTGACACCCCGGGAGGGTGTTTTAGACATTTGGTATTTTTGGGTAATTAAACCCACGAATTTTCTTAGTATTTATTAGACATTTAGAGTTGTCTCTTGGGGTTAACAAACACAAAGCCTAAACCAGCCATTAGAGAAGAAGGTGAAGTGATTAGAGAAGAAGGTGAAGAGATTTGAGAAGAAGGTGAAGAGTTTTTTCAAGCAATCCAAGGCCTATAACTCACCCGATTGCACCGCCACCACCACCAAAATGGAGATCGCATGACGAGGAACGCAACCATATATTTTTCATCAACAAATCATACCCTTCAATCCGAGGCACGTATCTATCTTACTAATTTTCCAAGTTAATATACCTTCCATGTTAGTCTAGGAATGAAAATCATAAGTTTTAATGGAAATTTTTTATATTTTGGAAGAGAATTTATATGTGTTGTAGGGACAACCCATGTAGTCTAAAATCTTGATCATATGTAGAGGATTTTCCATGAAGTTATTATAATATTTGGGAAGAAAATCTTGATTAAAATAGAGGGTGGTAATTATTCATGCAAAATTTGGTTTTATAAAGAGATTTGAGATTTAAACCCCTTTTTTGATTGATTCGTTGAGGATTTATTGATGTCGTTACGTTAAAACTTGTTTATGTACATTGCTTATACACTTGGTTTACTTTTATGGGAGTTTGGGATGAAATTATAGAGGTTTGGAGGGGTTAAAATGGTTGAACCCGTAGGTTGAATATTGCAGAAAACTGGGCAAGAACTGCTTGATCGATCGATCGACCCCCTTTCCTCGATTGATCGATCCCTCCTGGAAAACTGCATATTTTTTCCCTTTTTGTTTAGTCTGGTTAAAATGCGTAGGAACCCTTGATCATCATTGATAGAGTATAATGGGTTATGAAGAGAACCAATAGGTCCTAAGTAGACTCCGTTGAGTGAAATTAATATGAGATGAAATTATGGATTAACGAGAGAGTTATTCAAATATTGGAAATTGTGCGTACGTTTACTAAGAGATTGAGACTCGTGAAAGATTTAGACTAGAAGGTAAGTGAGGGTATACCTACTGAAATTTATACTTAGTGAGAGAGAATACTTCGAGAGATGAGAAGTAAGAACGAAGTAAATAATAAATGAGAATAAAAGAGACGAATCCGTTATGAGAAATAATTGAGTAAAATTTGTGTTGAGAATGGATAATAACAATTATGGGTCATGGGCGAACCTAATTTGAAACATATGAATATTTATATGTATGACTTTGTGATTGTGCATATATTATGTATCTGTGTATGACATACCTAGCTTACTTGCTATCGATGGGAGGTTTGCGCGTGAAGGCAGGATATAATCCATGGGATTTTTGATTTGTCGCTCGAGAACATAAGACTATGAAAGACTTATCGGTGAGTTGATAAGTTCGCTGACTATGGGAACGTAGGTATGTGCGTGACCCATGGGTATGAGAATTATGTTCGCCTCCAATTTTTATCTTGATATTTGTGGTTCGAGGAGTCTTTACCGAACCTATAGTCCCCTATACAACGACGTGATGTATTGGGACAAGATAGCAGAGTAATGCAGCACCGCAGCTGTGTCTCGGGGTGCAATATAGTATATATATAATATAGTGAATATATATATATATACATGTTATGATATCTACTATGTGGATAAAGTAGAAATGTAAGATAGTTATGTATGAAAACACTTAGTTGAATTGAATTAATCCACGTTGGATCTAAATGTATATATATATATATATATATATATATATATATATATATATATATATATATATATATATATATATATATATATATATATATATATATGTTTATAACATCATTATATGTATTATAAGGTTAATACGTGGGAATAATTTGGGCTATAAAGAATGGATACATGTGGTTAATCTAGTTAGCGTGGGAACTATAACTAGGATGTCCTAGAGGTACGGTAGGAGTGCACACTAGATGAGAGGTGATGATTGTCAAGAGAGTGTCGCATACTAACATGGTTGTGATATTAACCCGTAAGCATTTTAAATACTTGCTAAACAATTTTTAAAACTGTTTTACACTGGGGATCTGACCCGTTTTTTATCATTTCTTTCTCTCTTGTATATATATGTATGTATTACAGGTGTCTAGCCACAATAGCGTCATGCTTAGGTTCTTTGGACTGTACCTGCTGCAGTTTATGTGGGAGTTGCAGACCCTTGCTTTAGACGACTTCGTCATTGAATCAGTTCCTACTTTAGATCTTCATAGTTAGGTCATGTGTCGCCCGATTTCCTATTCCGTTTAGATCTTATCAAAGATTTATGTTCATTTATATTTTCGGTACTCAATACTCCTTGGGAGTTAACTCTTGTCAGGATGATTTCATTTATGGTTCTTAAACTTGGTATGGATTATATAGATGGTTTAATTCTTGTGTGTAAATTGCCATCCTTAGTATTTATGTAATTCTTAACTGTTGGATATTAAAAAGTTTTTTTATTGGTATTTAATAAAGGAAAAATGAGATTTTAAATGTTTTTGACACTTAGCTTAATTATTTAGGGTGTTCAAATTGGAAATATTATTTTACGACAGTGATGCTGAGAATGAACCAACCGTTCACCTTGATGTTAATTTAATAAAGGACTGATAACCCGGTATTTAATTAGGCAGGGTGTTACAATTTCTTTTCCTAAGATGGCCTTATTTGTTCGAATTGATATTATTTACCACTGGATTCTTTTCTCAACTTTAAACGCATGTAACCTTCTATCCGTAACTCGGATCAGGGAGTCGTTTCTTCTAGTCAACTCAAGACTTCAAGATATTCAACTTTTTAGTTGGCTCGTCCTCTAAGTTCAAGCTAAAAAATTACAAAATTTCCCTTGAATTCCCTTCCTTGTGATTCTTTCACCTCTTATGTTTCCTCTTGCATCCATTTGCACGAATTGCCTGTAAAACAATAGAGAAATACACCAAATACGAAATACTCGCCAAAAAAGGTTCAGTAGCATAAATATGAGATAAATCCGGGAAAATACACTGTAGGGGATCGTATGAATACCAAAATTAAGGGGATAAATATGGAATATTTATGCCTAATCAAGGTGTTACGCTCGTGGCGAGTGAGGCCACCTATTTATTAGATGCCTTAGTGGCAAACAATTTTGTATGGTTACCTTTGGGGGATGGTTATGGGTAAGATTATGGCTCGTGCACACGAGTCTGGCTTATACACCGAGTATTTATCATTCTTTAATAGTATTTGTGTGTACTATGATTATGAGGTATATAGATTTTCTTTGTGCTTTATATATCTGTGGTTACTCCCAGCGGGTAGGGGGATGCTTTACGTCGTGATTATAGAGACGTGGAAGTTGTTTAGTTGACCTATTTTTTAGCCGCCTTATTGACTTTTAGATGAGATATAATCGTATTAGTACTAAGATTGTGTGTATAGCTACATTGTATGCTCATATCGACTACCAGGGGTAGGCTTTGTTATGCCATTTTTAGGTTAGGATTTGCTTGGGGTTGTTGCACTTAAGCTCGGGAGAATGTCTGACACACTTGTTTATATATGAATATGAGTATATATGTGTGACACCCCCACTAATTAAATACCGGGTAGCTACTCCTTTATTAAATTAATACAAACTGCCAAGTTGGTTCAGTTCATAGCATCACTGTCGAAAATATTTTAATAATTACTAACCACCTAGTATTTAAAAAGTGAGTTGCCAATTTTAATTTAATTCAATAAACATACAATAAGTAAATTATGAAATGTTAACATAACCACCATAACATAGCACAATAGAATAACCATCAAATAATAATGAGTCTGGAGGAATACTCCTCACAACAATTCGAATACTGAAATAAATAAACACCAACTCTGCATCACTAAATTAATTACAACCCAAAGTCTGTAATAACTGAAAAGTAAGACGTCTCTAAAAGGAATGGGGCGACATGCCCAACAATTGAGAAAATCTGATAATGGAGTCAAGATCGGAAATGGAGGCGTCTACTGTCAAGGTCCTGTAACTTCCACAGCAGCTACAGCACGTCACCTGAATAGAACTCCTATGCATGGTGTCCTTGTGGCTGGGCACCTAAAAGGTTTTACAAAAAAAAAAATAGATTTGAAAGCAAAAAGGTCAGAGCCCGATTGTGAAAATAGTTTAAAAATTTGCAAGTGTTTAATATCATTAAACAGTGAATATAAAGTACATGATAGTGTGTGCACTCACATGAGTTCCTCACCTCTCAAATAATTGTGCACTCCTATCGTACCCGTACCCATTCTAGTTGTTCCCATATCTAACTAGTTTGATACCAAATTCCAATATTTTTATACGATATCCAATTCAATTTTCAACAACTTTTATTTAACAGAGTGTTATAACTTGCTACACAGTTTTCCCATGTTAGTACTACTAATTACTAGAGATCTTACATTTTCACTTTACAAACTGTTGCTATTATTGATCCTCACATTTATACATGCCAATTCATTTCAATTAACAGTATATTATTCTCATCATAAATATACAATACTAGCACCCCGAGATTAAGCTGCGGTGCTCACATACTCTGCTATCAAATGCTGGTACATCACGTACATGAGGACCACATATTTCGAATCTCTCAGGAAACGTTCATTAACAACAATCACAAACAATGGAGGCGAACATAGTTCACATCACATGGGTCACGCACATACCTACGCACCCATGATCAGCAGACGTATTTACTTCTCAATAAGCCCTTCTCTGACCTATGTCCTCGAGGTACCAATCTAAATCCCCCTCATAGGCACACAAAGATTAGATGGCCCTAAACGAATGCCAATCTCCCATGATAGAAAGTATGGTAGGTATGTTATACACAGATAACTACACATACTAAGCATTCACACATCTTAGATATTACAATATTTTATTAGTGGTATACTCTCATTCTTATACCAACACTTAGTGCTATACAAATCACAAGTCCCCGGTTTATATGTATTTAAGTTATCAATTATTCTCACCTCGTGATTAATTACTCGCTTCCCAATCCACAAATGTCATCCGATTTAATACACTATTCTAAGTTTTACTCCTCAATGTACCCTAATCTCCCAACTATACCCACTAGTTAATAAGGGAAGGTTATCTCACCATTTAAATAAGTCTACGGGATACTAGAAATAAATTCAGGCCAAAAAGGCCATTATGTCAACTCGTTAGAAATCTCGTTCGAACGAGTTTGTTCGAATGAAAGGCTTCGAATGAACTACCAACTCGTTAGAAGGGATACTGTCATCTCGTTAGAAGTTCGTTCGAACGAGGTCGTTCGAACGACCTGGGTAGGTCTTCTAACGAGATGGCAGATTCAACCCAGAAATTCTCAAGTCCGTTTTTCTCAATTCTTCTCTTCTCTAAATCCACCCTAAGACCATCCAATTTATGTTTTAACGTGTATAAACCATTTCTAATCATCCTAGATCATCTCTTAACATATTTTAGGGGTTAAATCTTACAAATCCTCAAGGAATTAATATAAATCTCCAAATATTTCCCAAACCATAGGAACAAGAACTCATAATTTTCTTATGCCCAATTACTCATCATAAATCCGTTTTTAAATCATCATATATAACTCTTCGAATATTAAATTAGACCATCATCATTGTACATGCAAATCCTAACCCAAGTTCAAAGTTTCTCCAACAATTTCATGGGTTTTTCTTCAAAAATTTCAAAATAAGATAATTCCTACACTAAACATGAAAGACATATTCAATGAACTAAAAATATCAAATCACTTGCCTTAGATTCATTTTTCAGAATTGATGTTGGTGAATGAAGGTTGATTCTCTCCTTTCTCTACCGATTTTCTCCCAAGGTTAAAGATGGCTTGGTTTTGGCTCTTGTAACTTCTCTCCAACTTCTCTCAAACTCCCGTAGCCCACTCTCTAAACTTTTGCTGGTAATGGCCTTAGTGGCCCCTTTTAAAATTATAACTATAAACTCCAATTTTCGTGGGTTTTAATTCCCTAATTTTTAAAATTACCAAAATACCCTTTTTAAGTTGCCGGTATGGCCCAAAAATGCCCCGGGACCCAAACAAAACCCCCCGCTAGTGTTTTCTAACTATTTAGACCCTTCCGGGCTCGTTGGCACACTCAAAATGACCATTCGGTTGATAAAAATAAAATTCACTTTTTAATTCAAATAATTACATTCCTGATGCGACTGACATGCGCGTCCCAACTAAATTTTCCAAATTGTCGTATTTCAGTCTCGCGACAATTTTAATATTTTCAATATTCATAAATTTCCATATATACACATCATAATCAAATACCAACTCACATCTCGTTAGTATTTATATCCGGATTAATTCTCATTTAATTTAATTAATCCCTTAAATAAATATCAATAAAATTACGGGGTATTACAATTTGAGGGGATTACGGTTGTGTGGAGGTGTCACCAATAGTCTAAGGTTCTTCTAGTCTTTATTTGTTTGGGTGTTGAGTTATCACCTACATAAGAGTTTAGTTTTGCCTTAGGGTTGGCACTAGTACTGGATCCGTCATGAGGGCATTTTATGAGAATCATGTCTCCAGGGTTAGTAGAGGTGTCGTGGGAGCATACACCACAATTTTGATGCAATTGAGCTTTCAAGGCATGGTGTTACTTTGAGTAAGGTTGATAAGAAGGATGGTTCACTATGCAGAGGTGTGAACCACCAGGAGCAGGATAAGGTCACGATATGAGACGTGTGCTTATTGTTATGTATCAAAAACCTTTTGGAACATTCAAGGAGAGTGTTTCCTCTTGACGATTTAAACATGAGTGAGTTATCATCGGTGGTAAAATTGAAAGGATAACATATTGAAGGCAACCTTTCTAGAACAATATGGAGCAAGTGCATCATTAGTGGATTTTTGGTCGTGCGAAGGGGTAGTTCGTTGTGGTTTAAGAAGATATCTAGATGAAGAGAGAATGGTGCATTAGTGGTGTTTTCTATACCCAATTTTTTTATCAGGAGTTGTTTACGCCCTAGTGTTAAAGTTTACCAAGAGTGGGTATGAAAATAGTATTGGGAATAGGTACTTTATCCGTATGATGACATGAATGAGCTACATTTTTCAAGGAAATATTTTTGGCCGGGGGTGGGGGTGGGAGGATCTTAAACTATGAGATGTGGTTTTGACCAAGGCACGTGTTTGGTGATTCACTTTATATCCCATAAATAATTGAAAGTATGTAAGTGAGAGGGTATTCTCATTTGATTGTGCTAGGGTTCAGGGGTCCCAAGGAGGACATGTGATCATTTGGGGTCATTGTATTTAGAATTCACCAAGTAGAGATACAAATTAGTAATCATTATTGTTTGGATGTGTATGAAACACCGTGAAGGATATGGTATAAATGGTAGAATGTGTGAAGATTTGTCGGGATAGGCAAAGGAAATTATGGACAAGCAAAAGCGTGGTTTGGACCATCAGGTGAATTGTGGAGGTTGGGTTCCAATAGGTAGTAAACATCCTGATGGTAAGTTCCTCTAGAAGGCCATGATAGGGCAAGGCTAGTGCCGTCTGACCTCATCTTATCACTGTTAGTGTACACGATGTTTTTCGGGGACAAAATGATGAGAGTTGGACCAGTTGGTGTTCAACGATTAGACTAGTTGGTTTAAAGTATAACTGAATGCGAGTTACGATGATAGAGACCTAGGTGTGTATTATGTTATAGTGGAGTGGATACCTTTATAGTAGTATGAGGACGCTACGGGTGAGATATCTTTAGACTTTCGAGTAAATCTATAAAGAATTCTAATTTCGAGGACTTAATTCCTTGTTTAAGGGGAGAAGAATGTAATACCCCATATTTTTATGTATATTATTTAATGGAGAAAATTAGTAAAAATTAATTTTGTGTGCTTGTTGTGACTCGAGATGTCACTATTTACATTTTATGTGTTATGTAATTCGGATTTGAAATCGGAGTTAAGGCACAAAAATTCATGAATTAAATTAATATTTGGACTCGTACTAGTTAGTTAGTAAATAATTAAATTATTAGTTATTTATTTTGGGTATATTTGGTATTTGGGTTTTGGGAGGCGTAGAAGGTCCATTTTTAGTTTAAAATGATGGATTATAGGCCTACTGGGTCAGTATAAGGCTTGAGTAAGGATTTAAGTCATTTGGAGTTGAATTTGGCTCTTCTAGGTAAGGACCATTAGGGGTCCAAGTATAATTTTAAGATTTAAGGGTTTTATTGAGATTTTAGAGATCTTTTTTTTTATCATAAAACAAAATTTAGGAGGTACATTAGGACTAGAGAAGAGGAGCATGAGGAAGAGGGGATCTTGACTTATTTCTCTTCACAAATCAATTGAGGCAAATTTATATGGATTTGGATTATGATTGTATTTGTGTTAAGATTATATCTGTTCATTGAAATCTATATTTAGTCATGTTTTAAATATGATTTAATTGATCATAATGATTAATTATGTAATTAACCTAATCTAGTTAGTAATTAGATTCAATTCATCATTAATTTGATTGATTCCCTCATGAATTGGAATTGAAATTATTAAAAAATGAATACAATGCATTTTCTATTACAAATTTATTAAAAGCCCTTTTATTATATGTAGTAATATGTTGAAATCAAAAACCAATTGAAGGAATTTGTAAAACTAGGGTTCTTGAATGAAAAGTTGAAATTAAGCCCTTCAATCTTGTTAGTTTGGATTAAAACGTTTAAATTTGGCGTTGTGAAGATGTTACAACATTTATATATGAAGTAGGATGTGAATTATACACTTTAGAGTCTTGTAGGATGATTTTGGGATTGATTGGATCACCATTTTCAAACTTAGGACATATTTGGAGGTCCTAGGTGCCGAATCAATTTGAGGGTCAGGCCGAATTGAGTCGAGCCTGGCAGAATGGCTGGGTGAGTTATTTTTTGGGTTTTCTTTTGGGATTTAGTTGATTACCTCTTAGAAACTCTTAGAGATGGCCTGATTATTAGAATGGGTTGTATTTTGGAATTAAGAGGTATAAGGATTATTTTGGATTGATCGAGGTATGATTGGGGCTTAGGGTTATGTTGGATTGGCATTAAGCTTTTATTTGGAATGGCATTGGATTTTAATGTTTCGAGGTTTGGGAATTGGTGATTGGGACTATTTAGATATTGGTTAAATTGGTTAATTCAATGGGTTTAATTGAGTATATGGCGTTAGGTTGCAAAACCGAGAGTAGGATGGGTTATTGATTGGTATCTTTGAAGTTTAGAGGATTGGACTTATTGCCTGGAATAATTTTTAGTCATTCTGATAGACTAATGGGAAATTTATCCTTGGGTGATATTAAGATTTGTTAAAATCCCTAGAGTAGGGTAGTTTTCATGTTCGATGGTCTTATATAAATTAGGTGTCGGTTCATACATAGACGTGTACCCTTGAATTGGTATGTGATTATATGAGATGGAATATAGTTATTGTGCATATTTTTAGTATAAGGTATGTGTGAAACTATAACTAGAATTTGGAAGGCCTTGGGAAGTAGGGCTAGTAACCTATAGATTCGGATTAGGGTAACAAGTGTATTACCTTTTAATATCTTGGATTATTATGAATGACCCGATAGTCACGGGTCTATATATATATTTATAATGATTTAACCCATTAGTGAGGGTTATATATATAACCCGATAGTGTTGGGTCGATATGTATATGTGTTTATTTGATTCAACCCGTTAGTGAGGCTTATATTTGATTATGTTCTTTATGTGCAATGCATACCATGTGTGAGTTCTCGTGACTAATGTACTACGATGGATTCCATTATGGGTTGCGTGCGACGTCGACCATGATGGTGCCTTGGTGAGTATATGAGTTTTCCATTGTCATTTTATCCCAGGGTCCTAAGTCTAGGTATTTATGTACCAAGATGGTTTCACGGAGAGAGTTCATCATATAGTCTTGGGTATGGTAGGCTACGTGTTTGATGTGTAGGCGTAGTAATTTATCCTTTTATCGTGATGAGGTATTAGGTATGGGGAGACCTAAAAATATACCCAGTATGCGCGAGTGATCCCTGAAGGCAATAGGAATAGGCCTTCGTTATGTGAGGGCATGCGAGATGCCCATTTACTTATACACGCAGGGGATTATACCTATGTGTGGACGTTAGACGTAGATATTATTTTTATCCTACCTTATGTGATTATTGTTTGGTGGTACTAGAAGCAGTTGTACCATTTTATGTTCTATAATAAAGATGTGTATGATTTGTAGTAGGGATGCCTACCTATATACTTATGACTCGAATTTTTGTATTAGAGATACTATAGATTCGTATATTGCATTATTGGTATGCGATAACCCAATTGGATAGACTTGAGATATAAGCCTGTTATTGGTACCATGATTATTTAATGAGATGTACCTTAGGTCTGAGACCTTAGTGCATCATGTGATTCATAATGAAATAGACTAACCTAATACTAAAATGGTAAAGATTAAAGAATAAAGAAGCAAAACTTTAATCACGTGAGCTACATATGGGTCTGGGATTCAAAACATCAGGTTATTTTAAGTTATTGGGTTGGGTAACTAACAAATTAAAATTCACTATAAGATGAGAAGAATATTTGTAGTTATAATATGGCCCAGATTCAGTTATAATCTTATTCTACATAGACTTTTTGTTTACATTATTGGTATATATCTTTTTACATGTCTTAGGTTGTGGTGACCGAGTTCAAATGAGGAGCATCTCTAGTGACATTCCATTCATTATTCTTAGGTTGTAGGATTTGAGCAAGTGTAGATCGTCCTCTTATGTACTTTTTAGTTCCGAGTCAACTTATATATATGATTCTAGTATTAAAAAATTATATGAGTTACATTTTTATATTTAAGTGTTGGTTTACTTGTATTTATAGTGATTGGTATCAGAGTTGGATTTGTGTTAATTAGTATTTCATTATCTTTTTATTACTCGTTCAGTTTTAGTTATTTCGTTATGCTGAGGATGTTACCAAATGTTTTTTATTCCCATGATTTTTAAATTAGATGTGATAAATCTATTTATGGATTTTGCAAGGTGTCACATTGTCGTTGTCGGCGCATGACATGCAAGTACTGGAAAGTCTGGGATTAATACATAGAGTTCACACTGAATCATAGTGTACTGATCATCCACATGATCCTCTAATATATTGAAACAACTCAAAATTAGATCTTAAGTAGGTCTAATCAATGCAAACCGAGCCTTCATAAATGCTCTCGTAGACCAATGTACTCACGGAACAATGGTCGGTAATGGTTAGGTGTCGGTGTTAGTTTTGCAGCCTGAGCGATAATGTCTACCTCTAAGTCAATCGAAAGAAATGCGGTGGGTCTCCTAGTAGTGTGACCTCCAGGACAAAAATGTGCTCGTGATCGCACTGATGATATATGCTCCAATCACCCTCGAAACCACATGAGAATATAAGTAACTGGTAAGCATATACCCAAATGGCAGAGCCTCAAGAGATACATGAAGTGCACCTTAGCGAATAATATATAAAATAAGAAAAGGTAAATTTATATTACATTGCAATGCCAGGGAATACATTAGACAAAGTGGAGAACGAATTCATGAGCATTAAGACCGATCTACCTAAATAATGATCCTACCCACATCATATCTCTAACCACAAAGAAACACCCGAAATAATCGAGAGAAACCCTTATGTCAGAGAACGAGATATACTGAGGATTCTTAATCCGACCAAGTTAAAGATATGATGCAAGAACATACCCAATCGACATAATCTCAACACCTCAAACAAAAGAGGTGAGAGTAAGTGGTGAATCAAAATTAACTAACAGCTTCACGTAAAACTCACGAACCATAGGAAGTTCGTCATGGAATGCGACAAGTGGAGGCATAAAGATAATAAACGTAAGATGTGTGAATCACGATAAACTCCATTGGGAGTGATCTATAGACATGTCATATCTATAACACACTTAGTATGCATGGGGTGAGTTAAAAAACATATATGTTGGAGTGTATTATCTTGGGTAAATTTCACGAATGATGGATCAGCGACTGAATCAATGATTGGATAATAAGTTCCCTTTTTACGTTGACATGTACATCGGTCAACAGATTTAGAAGGGTCTCTAGTCTCATCACGAGTCCTAGACGTGTTACTAGGACTCCTTGGGGACCTTTTGCTCACCAACTTTTTGAGTCAGTCGTGGAACTCGATAATAAGAAGTAAAAAGTGACAAAAGGTTGATAGCAAATCCAAGAAAATAATAATCGACCCCTAATAATATTCAAGCAAGTGTAAGATAGAATAAATCAAGGGTTGAAATATAAACATAATCGAAATCTCTCAGAACGGATCAAATGATGTTAAGAGTGATAAAATGATGCTTAGACAACCTTAAGAATCTTAAGACAAACTAAGATCAAATTAAATAAAATGATTTAGAATGTTTTCTTGACATAAAATCGAGAGATCACCAGATTTTTTAACTTAGAGGAGAAAACCTTAAATCTTCAAATAGGCACTCAAATCTTGTTTGTATCCTCGCAATAGCAATAAAATAACTAACTAGGATTAAATTCGGACTTTGGTTAAGATCTCAAGAGAGTAAGATGCTTAAAAATGTTTCAAATTGAAGTGGAATCCCCTTTAAGTAAAAAATGGAGTAGCGAATGGTCATAGTTATAATCCGCGTGCATGGGGAAAAAATGAACAGTGCAAATGACTGTTTATGTGGTTTTTACTTAGATTGGTTAATAGGTTTTAATCTTGATTGGGAGCTTTCCATGAGAGGATATGGTTTTTCCACCCAAAAGATCATATACTTATGATAATATCAAGCAATTGTGTACCATTCGATGCTTTAATTAAGAAGACTTGTTCTACCCTTAGAGAAGACTTTAATGTGAGTGATAAATTACTAAGAAAAACTAGAACAAAAGAAGTTGTAAAGTACATGAACTAAAAGAAAAGTAAAGAATAAAATTAAGGAAAAGTAATTACTTTAAAGTAAAGGATTAGACTAAAAAATCTAAAGCTAGAAAATAAAAGAAATAAATGCAAAGGCAAGAAACTTTTAATAAACTTGAAGAAAAGTTACAGACTACATTAAAATCTAATTCGAATTGAAATAAATCCAGTAAATAAATTAAAAGAAATGAAAGGAAAAGAACGGATAAAATTCGTTGCTTATTTATATAGTTTCTTCCCATGCAATGTAACTGCTGGTTGATTTTAAATATTTCCCGTCTAAGCGCACTAATGCCCCCATATAGGTTATTTTCCCTTAATGTCTACACTACGTCCCATCTATGATAGGTGTCATGCATGCACGCAACTAATTACCTTGAGCTTGTGTATTATAGTTAGGTTGTTATTATCGATTTATTATCCCACGTGGAAACATCCTATTGGGTTAGGATAATATGGTGTAAACATACTCCCCGCACAAATTTATTTTTGGAAGGAAAAAAATTAATGGACTGTTAAGCTTCTTAATCCACCACCCCACGTCTGATCATCATTACTTATGTAGCATAAGTTTGCATTTTTTGGTAGTGAGAACATTTCATCCCAATCAATCAACATTTTGGTCATTCAATATGCATCACTCATCTCTTCGCCTTATTTTCTCTTTTACATGACAATATCTCCTTTGGAGAACAACAATGGCGATTTCAAAAGTACTTATGATCCTCATTCTTCATTTAAATCGTCTAACACTGTGAAGACCCATGTGCCTTAGTTGGTGTTGTTACTCATTCGTCCAATGATGCAATCCAAACTAATGCTGACGACTGGGGATCTTGGGATACAACCATGCCAACTGAATGTGCTTCAGACTCAGAGTTTGTTGGACCTCCTTTACCCAAAGTGACAGGATTCCGTGTTGTGAATTCATCTTCAAATGTCCCTCATGAGCCAGTTATTCTTTATGATAAGCCTTTATTTTTTAGGCTTTTTAAAGGTTGGGCTGATCTTGTTTATGTGTGTCCTATTTCCTGTGAGGTAACTAAATTATTTTCTGTAATCAACAAACCTCAGTCTGATGTGGCCAACACTTCTGATTTACTTAAAGTTGGGGCAACCAAACAAGGTCTTAAGAAATTTATTTACGATAACCGCCATCTTATTCTGGTTAATTGTGACGCTCTATCAGCTCCCCCTCTTAATGAGCCGAGTGTTCATCGTACTATTGTATATCTTCACTTTCCTCTTAGTAATCTACCTTGAGTGGCATAAACTTTGTTTAATCATGGTCTTAGAGAGGATTACACTTGATCACTGCTAATTATCCCTTCATGTAGAGTGACAATGACTATGTGAAACTCTTAACTGATTGACATTATTTTATCTGAGGATAGTTCTGACCCGAGTGCCTTCGAATCTTTAGTCACTGAGACCATTTTATCTGTTGATATTCTTTATGGTCTCATCTCCCTTAACCATAAATTTTCGGGTGATCATTTCAAGAATTTGGAGAAACACATCGATAATGGATTTCCCATCGGCCATCCTTATTTAGAGTATTTATCCCTTTTCAGTGATGTTGGCAAGGCTTTGGAGGTCCTTCTCCCTTTTTTCCTATTTTCTTCATCCCATTCTGTTGAGAGGCCATGAAAATAATATTTTTACTTAGGTATGTATGATCCTTGAAAATCTTCCCAATTTCCCTAGCACACCCAAAGCTCGTATATCCTCTTTCATTCCTTCTCCTCCTTTATTTGTGAAAATGATCAACAACTCTCTTCCGATTGCAAAGCTTATAGAAGATGAGTTAAAACTCGTGATGAACTCTACTCTTTTTCCAATTGAGTTTTGAAGGAATGTAAATTTTTTGAGAGAGTTTATATGAGTGATATGGTGGATCCAGCCAACTTAGGTTTTGAAACTCTATCATCAAATATATTTCTCTTCAGGTCTAAGGAGTTTAAGAGCAAATCTGTTCACAAGGCTGTGGTGAATTTTTAATTTCATGAACCCTTATTTTTTAAAATGGTTGAATCCAAACCATGCTTGGATTTAGAGGAAAAAGTATTATAAGTATCTGTGGAATTCACTCCACCACTTTGTAACTTATTTCTTCCTCACCATTACACATTTCCAAGAATGTGATGTTATATGTATCCCTAAATTTTGTGATGCCCATTGTGGGAAATTAATGGAAGAAAATATTTTATTTTGGATTATTATTGATGGTTTGGGGGAAAACCAATTTTGTTTTGAATGCTTGTTTTTTTAATTTGATTTGGTATTTAATTTCCACATTAAGCAATATTATTACATTGATATCTAATTTAATTCAACCATTTGGTAAATAATTGCATCACACCCAAATTTGGCATAAAATGTACTCACAAAACTTTTTTGCCCTAAAATGTTCAAATTCTAGAGCCCTTTTGTGCGCATGTCTTTTTATTGGCAACGGTCCCACCAAATCTCATAACACGCGTGGAAGTGTCTAAATTATGACTTTTAGTTGTCATTTGAGATTAATTAATTCAAATATGGATAACTTTTTATATTTTTATTTAACCAATGCACTTAGTTGTTTTGGAACTCTTGCCAGTTGATTTTTCATTTTTAGGTCATTAATAGACTGCAAATCTAATCATGAGGGTGTTTGGATTTATATAGCCACAAAAGTATCACTTGCCTCTCAATTTCCCCATTACTCTGCCTTTTGGAGGGAGCGTGCTCACAGACACGTGTCAACTTTTGCCTTGGCATTTTTTGCATTTCAAATGGTTCTCCCTTAGCTACTTAAGCTCATTTTAGTGCATATTCCCTATTTTTACTATTTTCCTTCTCTTTCCAAACATATTCCCACCCTTAAACATACTTGCTTTTTCTCCAAGCTTTCATTGTTAATGCCCTCTATATATTTAGAGATCAATGAGAATCTTTCATTCAATGAAACCTTAAATAGGATTACGGACTATACTTGTATTGTTATTGGGAGAAATATTTTCCCCATCAAATCTTCGTGTGGGGAATCACCTACCCCTATTGGTACCTATTTTACACAAAATCTTTCCTTGCCCTGTTTCCTTATTACCCCAGGTTTGGGGAACACAATCTACTTGTTAAATAATCTGTTAAACTCCAAGAAAATCTCACATTCAAGTTTAGGATTTTGCCCAAAATGTTGGATGATAACTGGTCCAATTGGGTGCGTCGGATATTGGTCCTTAAAGCATCAAATATGGAGAAATCCAACATTTTTTACGCCATTAAACTCAATTTGATAAATATTGAGATTTACCCATTTTCTATTCTCAGTACTATGGTTGCACTACACACAAGGATTCATTAACTTCCTTATCACCTTACATTCATGGCTCAAGCAGAGGTTGAGGAAAATAGTGTAATGCCCCCAGATTTACGTAATTTAAATTGGTAGAATTACAATAATTAATTGCTTAGATATTATTGGGCATGAGTATGTGATTAAATTATATTGCATGTGTTGCATTGGTAAAACAATTTATTTTCATGTCACGTGAATTATTTATATTGAATGATTAGCATAATAAAAATGCGTGATTCATTATACACCTAATTGAATAGGTTTCGAAGTGATTTAGAAGCCCGTCTATGTGTTTTAAACATCTTAAGTTGGTCCTGGGGGATAGGTATAGACTCAGGAGATATTTTAGACCATTATGGGTAACATTTTGGGCTTATTTAGGGATTCGAAAATGGGCCTTATAGGGAGATATGGGATCAAAGAGTTTAATAATTATATAAGCCACCCTAATTAGGTTTCCCATCCAATTTTAATTGAACCTAGAATCCACAAACCTTATAGGGGAATTTTAAAAATTAGAAGAGGATCAAAGAAGAAGGATTTTCAAGGGAGGAACATTCATCCATCTTCTAAGGCAAGAATTATCTTCTAAAACCTTTAATAATATGTTTTTTTAGTTTACAAACATGCTTCTTATACCAATTCGGGTTATAATTATATTGGGAGTTAATCTATCTATATGATTTTTGGGATAATCCAATTTTGGAAGTCAGTAACTTTGATGACATAACCAGAAATTGATATCGTATAACTATAGAGAATGATATTAGAATCCATGTGGTAGGATCAATTTTTAACTCCGAGTTAAATCTGTAATTTGATTGTAGACATATGAGAATTTTGAAGGAGGATTATGAGCATGGTTAGTTAGAAAAAGTTATGGTTTATGATTAAATACCTTGAATTCTTGTAACAATCATGGTTAGATTGATTAGGAATCAATATGGATGTGTTCTTTCAAATATTTGAGATTCATAGTTAGATCAGACTGGAATGAGGTACCAAGAAACCTCTCCATTCAGACCTTATCAGAATTTTAGAAAAGATAAATGATGATAGATTTTATTATAAGATAAATGAAAATGAGATTGCCAACACTGCTAAAGCAACTAGACTTATATTAGAAAGATTAAATTTAATTTCTACATCCATAGCAGCTACCCAAGACTATAACAATAGCTTTGTTAAAGACTTGTATTTAGATTTAAAGGCTAAGACAGAAGGATTAACCACATTTTATACAGACTTTGTTAAATTCCAACAAAATTTAGCAAATTATCTTAATAATATGGAAAGCCATAACCTATCCAAGATGGATAGTATTATTAATGAACCTAGACTAAACATGGCCCAAGTAGAAGAAAAATATGAAGAAATTATAAATGGAATTAAGGCCGTATATAATAAACCTTCCCAAGCAGAAATAGACTCTCCTTTTATTCTAACTCATTTAGATAAAATAGAAAGTACTGTAGAATCTATAGAACCTAGATCTGTGCAACAATAAGAAAAAGATAATGAAATAAAAGACTATATTATAAATTTTGCAAAATCCCTAGTTAATTCTCTAGCTAGACATAGTGAAGAAACTTCTGAGAAAACTAGAAAAGAGAATAAGAATTTTAAAGAAGAAATCCCGAGCCAGATAAAAAGACAAAAAGATTATTCAGATTTCTTAGAAAGAATTGAAAAAAGACTTGAACAAAAACAGGTAACCACCTGTAAATTTAGAGAAACCCCTCCTATAGAAACTAAAGAAAGAAATACCATAGGTAGACGAGTCATAAATGACGGATTAGATAAGACTAGTAAGATAATTATCTCTATCCCAAATATTGGACAGAATGATCATATTCTCCAAAGACTTAAGGATTCATCCTCCAATGTTAGGACATGGTGGAAAGAGAGAAATTTCATCAATTCTATCCAATGGAAAGAATGGGGTGAGGTTGACTGGAAGATTGTTGAAGATTCCATTCATAATGGACAACTTCCAGCCGTTAGATACATAGACTTGTTTAAAGAAAGTGACACTCCTAAGACTCCTAATTATAACATGACTTACCATTGTAGGAATCATGTGTTAGACAAATCTTATACTGAGCTCCAAGTATTTGACTCAGAATGGCTTAGATCTAGAGGAACTGATAGGAAGTTCCAATTCTTAACCTTTAGACTCTTTTAAGCAAGAATCCAAGGATTACATAGACCTCAGAATAATATCAACATATTATGTTATTTAGTAGACAAAAGATGAAAAGATTTTGAGAAAAGCCTTATTGGGATAGCCCAATTAGAAATGTCAGACAATATAGGCTACTTTAATGTCATTCCGGCGTTTATAGTAACCGTAGACACAACCAAACATTTTAAGTTAATCTTATATGCTAGTGGCTATGAAGATTATATTATCCCAGACACTAATATAAATATAGAATTCAAAAGCTATGTGAAGTTCTCCCAATTTCCTTATGAAGGAATGCAATCGGGAATTCCTAGCGGTAGACTTAACGAAGAAATCTTAGTTAGAACTAATGTTTCCGACTATAATCATACTTACAGTATTAGGAATACTGGACTTATGAAAGAAAAAGCTAAGACCCTCTGGAAATTGCCAGAATTTCAAGAAACTAAGATTGTACAGAATAAACCTCTGTTTATTAATCAAGACGATGTCACTGGAAATGTTACTATCCAGTTTGCCCCCTAAGATTATCAATAAGAATATCCAGACCGAAGAAATTAGATTTAGGAATATGGGAGAAGACATAATCAATGATCCTTCAGAAGGAGAATACAGTAGTAAGACTAGTTCTAGTTTACTAAGACAAGCCCCTATAATTAGACCTAGAAGGTCATTTAAACAAAAAGACTTAATTAAAGAAAAAGCTAGGATCCAAAACTTTGGACATGAACCCTCAGAATTGGATATGAAGACATTCAAAGATAACCTTAAGAAAAGTCATTCTGTTGATTTCAAGAAAGAGAAAGATTTAATATGATAACCCAAGACCGCATATTAAAATTAAAAGAATCTAAGAATACGAAAGAACTTCTTAGAAACCGAAGACTAATAGAAGAAGGAGAATAAAGATTAATGCCAGCTACACAAGTAGAACCGAATAAACAAGAGATAGGAAGTAGTAGTAGGCTAGAAGATGCTCGTAGACTTTTTAGTAAACCAATAGGAATAAATATTCCTATATATTCAAGCACCGTAGTAAAGAATAAACCTGATTATAAGAAAGACTTTCCGACTAGTGACAAGAGCTTCACTCCTGTTAAGACTATGGCAAGCCAAGCCATAAATCCAATAGGTATATACCTTAACTTAGACAACGTTCAAGATAGGAAGAAGGCCTTAGATGAATGGCGTAATCAGATGAACATGTGTTTTGCATCTAATGAACAATGGGATGCAAGTTCATGTAAGCAGTACGCTGAGCAATCCATTAGAGGTATTGCAAAAGATTACTTAGATAGTTTAAGAAAGTCTACATATGAAGAATCCTTAGATAAGATTGAGAAGATGAAAGAAAACCTAGAAGAAAGATCAATTGAAGAATATAATCAATTGTTTACATCAGAATCCATTGGAGCTGGACATCTAGCTCAAATCAATGAACAAGACCTAGCAAAAACTAATTAGCCCTCCTTAGCATTTGCAAACTAGATAAGATAAATGAATATAGTAATAATTATGAACAACTATATTACCAAATTAAAGAATTTGGAGAGACCCTTAAAGATGAATAGTTTATAAAGATACCAGCCATATGACAAATCCTAATTAATGAATATAGAAATTGGCCAGGAGTAGCTGGAGTTAAGAATAACTCCCTTGGTGAAAGAATCAATTTCGCGAAAAACTATATCATATCTAAAAGACATGATATAACTCAAGGAAAGTTGATAGAAGAAACTTTCAAACAGATCCCTCCAATCAAAGACGAAAGAGACATCGCTCCAATCCAATGGGGATGTGGAAGTGAATCTAAGAAATTCAAAAAGAAATTAGAATGGAAACATAGGAAGTTTAAGACTAGACCTTTAGGATTTCCAAAGAAGTATAAATTTAGACAATCTACTACCTTTAGAGAAAAGAATCATCAGACTAAGAAGAATAAATTTAACCAAAGAATATACTTTAAGAAGAATACTAGTAAATATAAGAAGGTTCCTAATTATAGAAAGGACAAAGATATAGCTCAATCTAAGACTGCCATCAAAGAATGTTAGACTTGCGATAAAGAAGGACACTTTGCTAAAGACTGCCCTAATAAGAAAGATAAAGAAGGTATTAAGATTATTAATACAATATTAGACTATTCAGATTAAGAAGAGTTAGATATCCTATATGCTATAGAAATATCAGACATAGAAGATGATGACAGTACTAATATCTATAGTGCATATACAGATAGTGACTCGAAAGACTATAATGGTGATACTGATGAGTACGTAGACTCTCAGGATACTTTAGACTTGTATATGATGCAAACTAATTAAGACAATTTAGATAATGAATATATAGACTTTGAAGAAGCTTGGTATAAATGCATATTAAGCCCATTTAAAAAAAAAAGATGGACAGTTAGTAATCTTGAGTTACTAACCTATATACCTAGATGCTACTTTGATGAAAGACATTATTGCACATTTGAAATGAAATGTAGCAAGAAAGACTTTAGATGTGTAGAATGCTTTGAGACTATACAAACAAAATTATTCATGGTTTGTGTTATTTGTCAACTACATTACCATGAAGACTGTTGGAGAATTAGATTTAGAGCAATTTATACTAGCCAGTATGATGCTCAAATAGACATAGATATTAAAACATATTATCAAGACATTGATAGAAATATAGCCAAAAGATTGCAAGAAAATGAAGACTTCAAAGGAAAAGAAATTTCCTATGATTTTGAAGAAAACCATTTTGATAGTAGTTCAGAAGACCAAATAGCCTTAGATTTTACAAATAAACCTCAGAAAGGAATATCTACTTTAGAAAAGAACAATTTAGGAATTTCTACTAAACCACATGCTTGTTTTGTAGAATTATTTGTTCAACACAAAGACTATCCTAAAAGACTTTCAGCTTTTATAAATACAGGATGATCTGAGAGTATTTGCAAGGCTAATGCCTTCCATGAAGATTATTTTTCAGAAAGTAATCAAGAAATCTATGGTAAAGTGGCTAATGGAGATCCATTTACCTTATATTTCCAAACTATTCCTATTTATTTTAAATTAGAAAATCAGACCAACAAAACCGTTAATCACCGATTTTGGATAATGGATCCTCGTCCTAGTTTCACAGGAAACATTATTTTAGGACAAGACTTTATTAGTAAATATCATCCTTATACTTAGTATAACAATAAGATATTAATTAGTGATAAAGAGGAATTTAATATTAAAGCTCCTCTAATAGATCACAAGACATCTTTGACCTTATGCAGGTCAAAACCAATTATAGACCTATAAAACATCAGAGTTCTTCAGTTGAGCATGGTGGACCTAGACCTACAACCCAACAAGAAGCCTTAGAAATTACTAAGCCCTTACAAAAATAATGTAAGTGTCCAGTTCATCCGAGTATCTGGGAGGTTATCCAAGTAAAGGGTGACTGATTTAATTGAGGATTAGTGTGGTTAACCATTTGGTAACTATTTTAATAATTAACCAAGGAGTTAATATTCAAGATAGGGAATTTTATTTCAAGGATTATCGAATCAAGTTAAAGTAGATTAGCATAGGGTAGATACGATTTATGAGAGTAATTATATATGTAATGTTATATATATATGTATGTATTTTATTCTTGTGTGGACATATCCATGTTCGCGGTGAGTCAATTTGTTGGGGGTTGCGTTGGACATAGGGACTGTGTAACACGCACCAGCTGAGATGTTCTTGGATGCAATAGAGGTCATTTTTTTAGATCACGCATTTAGGGTCACCACATCGTGATGAGAGAAGTAGGATGATCGAATCCATCTACATAGCCGGGGTATGGACATTTGGTGGTGTTACTGCATAGTGATCGCCCCATTTATATGTGTTTTGTTTAAGTCCGTTAGGCGGAGGACTCTTCTGAACTTGCTGATAGAAGCACGAGGTGGACACCGAGGGTGGATGCCTTCAAGTGTTATATATATGTGTGTGTGTCTATATATATATTTATATGTATATGTATATATTTAGGAATCACATAGAGAACTTATATAGTCTAATGAAGTAGAGAATTATTAGTTTACCCAATACTACATAAAATACATTATGTGATGTGACTGTATTTCTGTGGGGGTAGTATCGTGTGTGTTAGTACTTGTGACTGAGGTCGTATACGTATAGGTAGTGACTTTCCGATTATACGAGGATTAGTTGTTCTTAGTTAATTTGGTAGTATAAAGACCATTTATCATGTTATGTCGTGGGTTAGGAAGGCATATAGTATTGCACTTAAAAGAGGGGTGGGGTACTTTTGCATTATTTTCTATTAGTTTTGAAAGTTAATTCTTGCAACTTTATGGATCTGATCCAAATTATTAAAATTATTTTCTAGGGTTTTCTAGACAATATCAGCAGGGCTAACAGAGGATCAGGCTTGCAGTTTCAGTTGCTTAGTGGATTCAGCTATTTGATTTTGTTTCTACTCTTTTTACATTTCAAATATTATATGGGAATAGGCCCAAGACTTACTTATTTCAGTCGGTTTATTTCCAGTCATATTAGACATATGTTTTATGTCAGTGGGGATTGAGACTTATGTATTTATTCAGTTTATTATTTCATTTCCTTATAATATGCGGGGATGTTTTAATTTAAAAGCTTTTATTATATGGTTTGATGCTAAGAATGATATAAATTGTTATATAGCGCCATCTTTGGCTTATTATGTTTGTGCAACCTTTATGTGGAAAATGCGGCTTTCAACAGTTGGTATCAGAGCATCCAGGTTCTACTGTCCTTAAGATATATGTTGCATTCGTTACGTTCTGCGTTGTGTTCTTTGATATATAAAGTTGTATGCCTAGGAATCGTTTTACTCTTTATGATGTGTTACTGATATGAACATTTTTTCATTTAGATGGTAAACGCTCGATGAGGTAGACCATGGCGCGCTATCAACGAGGCTGAACAGGACAGGGATCAACAGGAGTCGTAGCTACACCCACACCCATTGCCAGTACCACCTGTAGCTACAACAACTGATATAGGTACTATAACTACTCACCCATTATTTATAGCTATGAATACCATGCCCTGTAGTAGGTGGTGTTCCCTGTTTAGTCATAGGTCTCCGTTTAGGGGAGAGGGAGGCTTTTACTAAGGGCCATCCACCAGAGTTTGCTTGGAGTACATAAATTTCGGTGGCAAGCCATTGGAAGAAAGATATCCAAAGGCACTTGAGGATGGTAGAGTATAAAGGGGTGTACAAGTAGATATTAGCTTCATTCAGACTTGTAGGAGAAGCCTTATAGTGGTGAGAGTTAGTTACCACGCTTGAGGAACAAGACAAGATGACCATCGATGAGTTTTGGGTTAAGTATGGTGGAAAGTATCTTGCACCTGTAGTGAAGTTAAAGACGAGGAGACGATTTATTGAATTGAAGCAGGAGAACTGTAGTGCAGCAGAGTAAGAGGAAGATTTATCGTACTGTCACTGTTTGTCGCGAATAAGGTGAATGCCGAGGAGAAGAAAATGGAAAAAGTTACGATGGGGTCAGCTTGGCACATCAAGAAATCCATCTTGGGAACCTTACTTTTACCACCTATACTCAGATGGTGAATTACTCTTTATTTCATTCTCAGGATCACCGATCGTTCTAGAACAGTAAGGGAGAGAAGAGGACTAATTCAAATTTATCGAGCCAATCAGGAAAGATAGGTGGGAATAGTAATCAGAGAGTCTGACCGTTTAAGGGACCCTAAGCAGAAGATTAGTTCAAGAAGCACAGGGTTTTTGATGATCATAACAAGTAGTGCCATTTGGGCCAGGGACAGAACTAGAGAGGCCATCATGTATAGTGACAGTAGAGCTATGGCTAACATGGACAATAGAGGTAGTAGCACATTAGGCGTCAGTTCCTGGGAAACTGTTACGTCTGCGGATATAAGGGACACTTATTACGTCCGTGGAGAGACGAGATACCCATTGAATAAATTCCCTCTGGGAAATCAGGGGTCATAGGATCCGGGAGGTCAGAGTAGGTATTAGGCACCTCAGGTATAACGTCAGAAGTTCCCAAACCAACTAGTTATCATAGTTCTAGCACTACGCGTACCACCAGCCCCACCTCAGGGATAATAATATCAGATGTAGTATGGGCGTGTGTATCACAACTCACCTAGAGAGGGGCTAGCACTAACATAGGCAGTGGAGGGTATGCTCCCTATCTTTGGACATTTTGGGTGCAATTTATTCGATACTGGTGCATCACACTCATTTCTTAGTACTAGTTTTGCTCGATCATCGGGGATGGTAGACTTAAAGTTTGACATAGTATTTCACATCGACTCACTCATGGGTAGAGATGCACCTATACGTTCCATGTGCATAGGTATTGGGATAGAAATTGGGAGACTTAGGTTCCTGGCAGACCTACTTATTTTAGATATGCCAGAGTATGATGTTTTCCTGGGTATGAATTGGTTAGTGATTGGTTAGCTACTTACAGGGCTTGTGTGGATCGTTATGGGAGGTCCATGGTCTTTGTCATTCCAGGGAAAAATATATACTTAGTTGTGATGTCGCACATGGAAGGAGGGTCGAGCATGCACTTATATTACATTAAGAAGGATATTTCTAAGGAGGTTGTTGTTTATCTAGATTCTATTCCGATCATTGGGGAGTTCTTAGATGTGTTTAGAGATATTTCGGGGTTACCACTAAGTAGGGAGATTGATTTTGTGATCGATTTTATTTTGGGTAAGAAATCCATTGCTTGCTCACCATATCACATGGCTCATTTGCAGATGAGAGAGCTTAGGTATCAGATCAATAATTATTAGGTCAGGGATTCATTGGGAGGAGTACTTCGCCTAAGGTGATCTAGTTTTGTTCGTAAAGAAGAAGGATGTATCATTGAGGTTATATATCAATTATAGGGAGTTGGATAAGGTCACTATACGAAATAAATACTGATGATTTGATCGACTAGTTAAGGGGTGCTTCCCACTTATCTAAAATTAATTTGAGGTCGGCGAACCATTTGTTGAGGATTCGGGATCAAGATGTGATAAAGACGATGTTTTTGATGAGATATGGGTCTTACGAGTTCATGTTAATGCCTTGTGGTCTGACCAATTCAACAACAATATTTTTGGACTTGATGAACAGGATGTTTAGTGACTTCTTAGATCAATTTATCCACATGTTCATAAATGAGATATTAATTTATTCTCAGATCGTAGATGAGCATGCACATCACTTGTGGATAGTCTTATAGACATTGCGGGACCATCAGTTCTATGGTAAGTTCGAGAAATGCAAATTTTGGTTGAAGAAGGTTCAGTTTTTGGGCCACGTTGTATCTAAGGCAAGGATATCAGTAGATTCATAAAGAGTTTTAGCGGTGATGGATTAGGAACAATCCACTACACTTACGCAAGTATGCTGTTATCTGGGTTTAGCAGGGTACTACCATCGGTTCATTAAAGGGTTCTCGAAGATAGCCGTGCCTCTAACGAATTTGACGCAAAAGGGTGTACCATTTATTTAGGACAATGTATGTCAACATGATTTTGACGAGTTGAAGGTCAAGTTGGCTTCAGCCCCGATGCTCGCCTTACGTCGTGGAGGAATAGACTATAAAGTCTTTACTGATGCGTCGAGATCCTTTTTTTTAGGATAAGGCCAGACATTTGTTAGCAAAGGGAGCAGAACATTATTCAATTAGTTTGGATGGAGGATTACAGTTTCACAACAGGTTAATAGTTTCAGAGGGTGATGAATTACGACGAGAAATTATGATGGAGGCACATGGGTTACGTTTCTCAGTACATTCCGATGGGGATAAAATGTACAAGGATATGAGGCGCTAATATTAGTGGGTAGGCATGAAGAAGGACATCGCTATTTTTGTGTCCAAGTGTGCCACATGCCAAGTGGTGAAGTAGACCATCAGTGACCAACCGGTGTTCTACAACCTCTCGATATCTTGATATAGAAATGGGAGAACATTTCTATGGATTTTATCATGGGGTTACCTATGTCGCAGTGGGGATATGATGCCATCTGGGTGATCGTATATTATTTGACAAAGGTGGCTCACTTCTTTCTAGTTCTGACAGACAACACTTCTGATTAATACGTCAAGCTCTTCCTTGCAGAGATTATGAAGTTGCATGGTGTATCACTTAATATCATGTTGGATAGGGATAAGACATTTTTGTCTAATTTTTAGAGGAGATTCTAGCAGGCATTAGGGGTGGAGTTGAGGTTGAGTACCTCGTATCACCTACAGATGGATGGTCAGACGGAGATGGTGAATCAAATGTTGGAGTGCATGTTAAGTATGTGCATTTTGGATTTAAAGGGTAGTTGGGAGCA
Source organism: Sambucus nigra (assembly GCA_949130495.1). Taxonomy (NCBI): domain Eukaryota; kingdom Viridiplantae; phylum Streptophyta; class Magnoliopsida; order Dipsacales; family Adoxaceae; genus Sambucus; species Sambucus nigra. The sequence goes on from OX422209.1 coordinate 425,277,618, forward strand.
GTACTTACCATTGGTAGAGTTTGATTACAACAACTCATTATTAGTATAACACCATTCGAGGCATTATACGGGAGGCCTTGTCATTTTCCCCCTTGTTGGTTAGAAGTGGGGGATAACAAGCTTCTCGGATCGGAGTTCATTTTGGACACATCGAAGAAGGTGGAAATGATCAGGTCTAGATTCGAATTGCCTAGGATCGATAAAAAAGTTATGCTGATACGGAGAGGAGGAACTTGGATTTTGAGGTTGGAGAACAGATGCTGCTCAAGGTATCTCCCATGAATGGGGTTGCGTGATTTAGGAAGAATGGGAAGTTGGCTCCTCGGTATGTAGGACTATTCCCTATCATTGAGAGGATTGGACCCATGGCTTATCGATTAGCATTATCAAATCACTTGTAAAGGATCCATGATATCTTGAATGTCTCGACACTATAAAGGTTTCATAGGGACGAGGTAGCTTAGAAGGACATAGATATTAACGAGATAGAGCTCTATCTTGACATCACTTACGAGGAGAAACCTGTTGCCATTTTTAACCGTAGGGAGCGTAAGCTTCATTCTAAAGTAGTTCCTTTAGTACATGTGTAATGGGGACACCATAATGAGGTTGAGTTGACGCGGGAGAGGGGGGATAACATGCGAGAAAAGTATTCAAAACTCTTCTAGTCAGGTACGTACTGAATTTCAAGGGTGTTTTTAAGGGGAGAATGTAATACCCCTGTACTTTTATGTCATTTAAATTTGTAGAATTATAATAATTAATTGCCTAGATATTATTGTGCATGAGTATCTGATTAAATTGTATTGCATATGTTGCATTAGTAGAATAATTTATTTTCATGTTACGTGAATTATTTATATTACATGATTGGTACAATAAAATGTGTGATTTTTTGTACACCTAGTTGAGTAGGTTCCAGAGTGATTTAGAATCTCGTCTAGGTGTTTTAAACATCCAAAGTTAGGCTCGGGGAATAGGTATACCCTTAGGGGAGATTTTGGACCATTTTGGGTAACATTTTAGATTTATTTTGGGGTTCAAAAATGGGCCTTATGGGGACATACGAGATTATAAGAGTTTAATCATTATATAAACCACCATAATTAGGTTTCTCTTCCAATTCTAATTAAACCTACCATCCAAAAACTATCTGAGGGAAGCTAACAAGTTGAGAGAGGATCAAAGAAGAAGGATTTTCAAGGGAGGAACTTTCATCCATATTCTTAGGCAAGAATTCTCTTACAAAGTCTCTAATAATATAATTAATTAGTTTTTAAACATGCTTCTCATTTAAATTTTGGGTTAAAATTATATTGGGAGTTAATCTACATATATGATTTTTGGGATTTGAAGTGTTTAGAAATATTTGGGGATAATACTGTTTTGGAAGTCAATAACGTTGATGACATAACCCTAAAGTTATATTATATAGATAAAGATAATGGTATTAGAATCCACGTGATAGGATCAATTTACAACTCTGAGTTAAATTTGTAATTTGATTGTATAAATATGAGTATTTTAAAGGTGGATTATGAACATGGTCATTTTGAAAAAGTTATGGTTTGTGATTAAATACTTTGAATTCTAGTAACAATCGTGGTTAACTTGATTAGGTTTCATTATGGATGTGTTCTTTCAGGGATTACAGGCAAAAGGTCCCATTTTGGAAAAAAAATTAGTGCCCGATCCCATGTATTTCCATTTTGGCAGTCGATCCTTTTTTGAGGAAATCAATAGCAACGTGGGCAAGTTTTGCACAGGCATAAAGACACTTAAGGAGAAGTTATGGGACTATTAAAAACGTGAGTTCTGGTATTGAGGACCAGTTATGGGACTGTTTAAAAAAAACACACATGGGATTGGTGACTTATAAAACACAAAGAATGGGACTTCTCTTTAAAAAACTAATTCTTCCAAATGTTTGAGATTCATAGCTATTATAATTGAGTTATATAAAGCTTGAAATTTGTCACTAGAAATTAGGGAGAAGACCCATTTTTAAAATACGGACTATCCGGGCTTACTGTCCGGGCCGAATCGATTCGGCCCCTTATTAGAATGGATTTGGCTCCTGGACTAGGATCGGGAGAGTTCGGGGGAAAATATTTTGTAGGATTTTTCCGAGTTCATTCGAGTATGTGGGAGGTTATCCAAGTGAAGGGTGATTGTTTTAATTAAGGATTAATGTTGTCGAGCACTAGGTAACAATTTTAATAATTAAGTAAGAAGTTAATATTCAAGATAGGGAATTATATTTTGAGGATTATGAAATCAAGTTGAAGTAGATTAATGCAGGGGAGATTCGATAGTTTATGAGGGTAATTACATATGTATTGTGTGTTATATATATGTATTTTATACTTGTATGAACATACCCATGTTCGTGGTGAATCTATTGGTTGGGGGTTACGTTCTTGATTGGGATTGTGTAACAGGCACTAGTTGAGATGTGCTTGGATGTAGTGGAGGTCATTATTTTAGATTATGCGTTTAGGGTCACCACTTCATTATTAGAGAAGTAGGATGATCAGATCCTCTACATAGGCGGGTATGGACGTTAAGGGGTGAAACTGTATAGTGATCACCCCTTTTATGTGTATTTTATTTAAGTCCGTTAAGTGAAGGACTCCTACGAACTTACCGATAGAGACGTGATGTGGACACCGAGGGTAGATGCCTTCGAGTGTTATATATATATATATATGTGTGTGTGTACACACACACACACACACACACACACACACACACACACACACACACACACACACACACACACACACACACACACACACACACACACACATATATATATATATATATATATATATATGTGTGTGTGTGTGTGTGTATGTATCACGTAGAGAACTTATGCAGTCCAATGAAGTAAGAAATTATTCACGGACCCAATACTACATAAAATACATTATGTGATATGAGTGTATTTCTATGGGGGTAGTATCGTGAGGGTTAGTTCTTAAGACTAAGATCGTGTATGTGTAGGTAGTGACTTTTCGATTATATAATGATTAGTTATTCTTAGTTAATGTGGCAATGTTGAGACCATTTATCATGTTATAGCTTGGATTGGGAATGCGTATAACATTGCACTTAGAAGAGGGGTGGGATACTTAATGCATATGATATAACTGCATTATTATCTATTGGTTTTGAAAGTTAATTCTTGTAACTTTAGGTTCTGACCCAAATTATCAAAATTATTTTTCAGGTTTTCCCAGACAAGATCAGCAGGACTGATAGAGGATCAGACATACAACTTTAGTTGCTTAGCGAATGCAACTATTTAATTTTAGCCCAGGTTGATACTCCTTTTCCATTTTAGTCTTTTCCATTTCGAAGACTGTATGGGCATAAGCCCAAGACTTACTTATTTCGGTCTATTTGTTTCTTATTATATTAGGAAAATGTCAGTGGGGGTTGAGACTTATGTATATATTTAGTTTATTATTTCATTTCCTTATTGTATGCGTGGAATTTTAATTTTAAAAAATTTATTCTACGATTTAATTCTAAGAATGATATAAATTGTTAAATAAGCCCCATATTCGGTGTATTATGTCTGGCCAACCTTTATGTGGAAAATGAGAGTTATCATAAATAGCTTATCTTTTGACATAGTCCCTTTCTCAAGCCGAATTGTTGAGGCTGCCAAAGGCTTACAGGACCTGGGAGACATTCAAAGCATAAAGACTTCCCTTTCTGATAAAGAAGAGTTGGAGAGATAACTGGTCAGGGTCAATGTTTCACTAGAGGTGTCCATATTAGAAAATGTAGACTGCTAGTAAAGAATTATTCAGTTGGTTGGAGAGAAACACATCTCAACCATTACTGCTTAACAATTTGATGCGAGGGAGATTCAAATCAAAACCAAAAAGCTTGCTTATGAAAACTTTTGGACCAACTTTATGTCTCATGTATTAAAACATTTTCATTAATATGCAAGTTTTCCAATATCTAATGAACTTATGTATCTTGTTTTTGTTAATTTCTTCCCAAATGGTTGGGTAATATGGATTTAGAAATATAACATTTGTTTTTCTCATGTGAATGTAACCATTGATGTCTCTTAAATGGTATGGTCCACCCTTAAATGCTATATAGACTTAAAATAGTCCTTTCCACTTTGGGGACCATTTACCATAAGCTCGATATTTTGATCCTATAGCAAAAATGGTTTTCTAAACCAACTCTCCTTCCTTGAAGGTCCTCATCTTAACATTCTTATTATAGCTATTAACTATTTTCTTCTTTTCGAACAATATATTATTTATGCCTCTAACCCTATCCTAATCTATGTTGTCTAGTCCCATCTGCATAGCTTGGTCATAACCTTCTACTTTCAATTCATTTTGGGCTACCAATCTTAATGAATTAAAAGTGATATCAATTGGTAAAATAATATCATACCCATAGGTTAAGGAATATGGAGTTACCCAAGTACTTGACCTTTTAGAGGTACTATAAGCCCATAAGATTTCCGGAAACAAATTGTGTCAATCCCTTGGATTTTTCTCAATCACTTTGCTCAAGTTGTTCTTGATTACCTTATTAGTAGCCTATAATTAAACATTTGATTGAGCATAATAAAGTTCATCTTTTATTAAAGTTATTCCTAACCTTGAAGTATATTCTAGCACCATCTATGCTTCTAAAATGCTTGCATTGTTCGAGGTTATAGTTTCTGGGATCGCAAACCTATATAAAACGTCTTATACAAAATCTATTAATTCATTCCAGGTAACTGACTTTACAAACTTTCCTTCTACCTATTTGGTAAAGTAATTTATTGGTACTAACATAAAACTTTATAACTTGGGGGATGGGGGATAAATTTTTTCAATGATATTAATAGCTACCCTCTAAATAGCCATGGCTTCTTTACATATTATGGGGTTATAATAGGCATATGTTTTAGAGGACCATGTTGTTGGAACTTATGACATCCTTTTGCAAACTCAATACATTATTTTAGAATGGATGGATAATAAAATTCATGTCTTCTTAACATCCACCTTATCTTAGGATCAGCCTGACGAGCCGCATAAAGTCCCTTATAGACTTTTTCTATGGCTAGAGATGAAGGCTTAACAACCATAGAAAAAGTTTATAAGGGCCTTTATGTGCCTCGTCAGACTATATAATGTTAATCCATCATGAGCACATCTGTATTCGCCAATTAATTATCTTATAACCAGTTGATAATCACCAACATTCTTATTACTGAAACATTATAGCTTTGAAGGATTTCTAGGCCCATTATCAAAGCCTCATATTCTACTGGATTATTGGGGCATGTATTTTTTCTAACATGTATCCAGTCATCAAACCATCAAATCATAAATTCCATGGGCTTAGGGATATGTATCATATCTCATAATCCCCTTTTAGTACATCCTCACATGGATGATCTGCCAAGAAATCGGCCAATGCTTGGCCCTTTACAGCTATTTTAGCTGCGTAATGTAGGAAAAACTTTGATAGATCTAACACCCATTTACCAATTCTATTGCGCAAATGTGTCGAATCAACATATATTTTATTAAATCAAACTTTGAAATGACAAACACCTCTCTAGACAGTAGGTAATATCGTAATTTTATAGAAGAAAAGTACAAAGTTAAACATAATTTTTCCATTATGGAATATCTACATTCACAGTCATTTAAAAACCTAATAATGTAACACACAACTTGTTACTTATGGTTCTCACAATCTTGAGCCAAAAGTACTTCAATTGATGTATCAGAGGTTGAAATGTACAACTTCATTGGCTTTTCATCTCTTGGAGGTGCCAAAACAGGTGGCTTTACCATGTATCTCTTTAGTGTTAAAGCCCTGTCATGCTTCTCTTTTTGATCCAACTCCTCTTGGTCTTTTAGCTTCAAAAAGGAGAAAATTAACTTGACCCAAAAACCTTTGTAACTCATTATTGTTTATAAGAGTTGTCCTTTCAATTGTGGTTTTGGATTTGTTATAATAAACTTGTATTCCCTTTTTTTTGTAAATACCCTGAGAAATTTCTTGTAGAAACTCAATAGGCACATGTGAAAGGATTTATTTTAAGTTAATAAAGACTCATACTTTCAAAAAATTTTGTAAGGTGTTGACACGTGTTTGGGTGACTAAGCTCTCACAACGACGAGTTAGCGTTGAAGTGTCGCATAACGGAGCGGTCTTACAGTCTTATTTCACCAAACAACGATACGTGTTTTAGCTTTTTCTAAATGCATGACATGTGTTTTAGCTTTTCCGCTAAAGACGACACGTGTACGGTAGAGGTGTCAAAACCAAGCACAACGTGGAAAGTTATTAAGAGTATAAGGGTCATTTTACACATGAAGGGAATTTTGTTAATTTCATACTATACTTTCAATATTTCTTAAAGGTCCTTAAAAACATTTTATTTATAAAAAGGTCCTTTTTTATTTTTTATTTTGGTCCCTGAAACTTTCTTAATTAAAATTAAGTCCCTAAAGTTTCATAAAATTACATTTTCTACCTCGAAACTTATCATTTAGCTTAAGATGTGTCATAAAACTTCAATTTGACCCATTTTACAGTTGATTCTTAAAATTAAAAAATGGGCTTTATCATATTAAGAACCTAGAATATCATATATGTAATAATACAACATGTATCAGATAATAAGTGAGACGCAATTGTAAAAACAAACTATATATGAGCATATAGAAGTGGGGTCATTACATCCTACTCTCCTTATAAAAAGTTTGGTCCCCAAACTTGACTTATATTAATTTTCAAATGGTATGAATATCTCTCCTTTATTTCATCTTCTCGCTCCCATGTTGCTTCTTCAAATAAATGATTATGCCATAATACTTTGACCAGTTGAATTACCTTGGTTCATAATATCTGATTTTTATGGTCCAGAATTTCTACTAGATGCTCAATGTAGGTAAGATCTTCTCTAACTTGAAGAGGTTCATCACTTAATATATATGCTAGATCTGGGAGGTACTTCTTCATCATTGACATGTGAAACACATTATGCACACTAGAGAGTTCAGGGGGAAAGGCTATTCTATACACAACAACTCCTATCCTTTCAAGGATTTCAAAAGGTCCTATGTATCTTGAACTCAACTTCCCTTTATTCCCAAATTAGATTACTCCCTTTGCTGGTGATACTCGTAAGAACACAAAATATCCTCTTTGGAATTCTAGTTGGCAGTGTCGATTGTCAATGTAACTTTTTTACCGCTTTGAGTGATTCGAAGTCGGTCTGATATCAATTTCACTTTCTCTGTTGTGATCTGAATTAATTTTGGTCCCAATAATTTTCTTTTTCCAACTTCTACCCAACATGCAGGAGAATGACACCTTCTACCATAGAGTGCCTTATACGGAGCCATTTGAATACTTGTTTGATAACTATTATTTTATGAAAATTCCACTAATGGTAAATGATCATCCCAATTATCCTTTAGATCCAGTACACATGCCCTAGGCATATCCTATAAGGTTTGAAGGGCTGTCTCAGATTGTCCTTCTGTTTAAGGATGAAAAGCGGTGATGAAATTCAATTATTTTCCCATGGCTGCTTGTAGGCTTTTTCAAAAGCGAGACACGAATCTAAGGTCACGATCAGAAATAATTGAAATTTAGGTTCCATGAAGCCTAATAATTTCACATACATATAACTTAGCTATTTTTTCTAAAGAATGGGTAATATTAATGGCAATAAAATGAGAAGATTTAGTTAACCTATCAATAATTACCCAAAAAAATCATTACCATTTGAACTCCTTGGTACACCTGTCACACAATCCATAGTAATATATTCCCATTTCCACTCAGGGATAGGTAGGGGTTGTAGTAATCCTGATGGTTTTTGATGTTCAGCTTTTACTTTTTGACAAACCAAACACTGAGATATAAATTCTACTATCTCCTTTTTCATGTTATTCCACCAATAACACTTCTCAAATATCCCTATACATCTTTGTACATCTGGGATGAAATGTGAATCTCGAGTAATGACTTTCCTCCAAAATTTGCCTCTTTAGTTAGGCATCACATGACACACACTCTATTTCCAAACCTTAATATATCATCTTGTATAGCAAATTTGATTCTCTTCCCTTCAATAACTTATTCTCTAATCTTCTTCAGTTGTGGGTCATTTACTTGTGCAATTTTGATCCTTTCCATTAACATGGGTTGAACTCGTAAGTTTGCGATTATTCCTCCTTTATTATAAATATGAACATCTATTTCCATACTTCTTAAATCCTTCAGCATAGCTTCCTGGCTTGTAATAAGACATGCTAAATTTGTTGTAGACTTTATACTTAAAGAATCATCTACTACATTAGCTTTCTCTCGATGATAATGAATATTTAAATCATAATCCTTCATAAATTCTAACCATCTCGTTTGTCTCATGTTGAATTATTTCAGAGTAAAGATATTTTTCAAACTCTTATGATCGGTATAAATCTCATATATCTCACCCTACAAATAATGTCTCCAAATCTTAAGAGAAAAAATTACAGCTGCTAATTCTAGGTCATGGGTTATGAGGTTTTAACTGCCTCGAGGCACAAGCTACTACTTTTGCATTTTGCATTAGCACACATCCCAAAACATTTTTAGAAGCATCACTATACATCATAAATCCTCATGTCCCAGAAGGAATAGTCAAAATTTGGGTAGTTACTAATCGATTATTAAGTTCTCGAAAACTATTCTCAATCCTCAGACCATTCATATTTCACCTTCTTTTGTGTTAATCTAAATAGAGGTTTGGCAATATTAGAAAATCTTTCAACAAATCTTTGATAATAACCGTCTAATCCAAGAAAATTATGAATCTACGTAACATTAGTTGGTCTAGGCCAATTTAGTATGGCCTTAATCTTTTGAGTGTCAACCGACACTCCCTCCTTGGAAATGTCATGTCCTAGAAAAGAGACGCTAGGTAACCAAAACTCATACTTCTTTAATTTCACATAAAATTTCTCCCTCCTAAGGATTTGTAACACTATCTCTAAATGCTTTTTGTGTTCTTCAATGCTTCTTGAATAAATAAAGGTGTCATCACACACTGATCCAAATATTTCATCATATCCATGAAAGCGGCTGGTGCATTAGTTAGTCCAAATGGCATCACAAGAAATTCATAGTGACCATATATAGTACGAAAAGATGATTTCGAAATATCATCTTCCTTAATCTTCAATTGGTGATAGCTTGACCTAAGGTCAATATTTGAAAATACTTGTGCACCTTAAAGTTGGTCAAACAAATCATGTATACGAGGTAAGGGGTATTTATTCTTAATGGTCACCTTATTTAGTTCACGATAATCCATACATAACCTCATCGTCCCATCCTTCTTTTTAACAAATAACACTGGAGAACACCAAGGGGATACAATTGATCCAATATAACCCTTGTCTAACAAAAATCTTGTAATTGAACTTTTAATTCCTTTAATTATAAAGGTTCCATACAATAAGGTGGTTTTGATATTGGTATAGTTCCAGGAATAAGGTCAATAGTAAACTCTATTTCTCTACTAGGAGGTAGAATGGGTAAATCATTTGGAAAAACATTTGGAAAATGTAAAGCTATAGGAATATCATCTTAACTAGGCTCTTTTGTTTGCAAATTAATAACATTTGCAAGGAATCCTTGACATCCCTTCTTAAGAAAACTATAAGCGTGTATTGCAGAGATAATACATATGGGAGATAGGATACCAGTTCCTTCAAAATTGAATTCTGGTTGGTTAGAAATTTGGAAAATAACTCTCTTCTCAAAATAATCTACCTTAGCATGATACGATGCTAACCAATCCATCCCCAAAATGACTTCAAAATCTCTTATGTATAAAACTAGCAAATCAACGAATAGTTTATAACTACCAACATCAATAAGGCAAGACTTATATACTAATATTCCCGTTAATAACTCACCCAAAGGAGTAGAAATGTGTATGCTATGATTTAAGGGTTCAGGCATATTAGGAAAATGATTAACAAATTGTATAGACATAAATGAATGGGTAAAACTAGGATCTATTAAAATTGGAAAAGGTTGGGCATATATAGAAAGTGTACCTGACACTACTGCGTTAGAAGCTTGTGTATCAGAAAGTGCAAAAACTCTACCTTGTTTGCCTTGGTACTTTTTTTCACCTAAAGGCTATATCGGAACCCTTGCGGGGGTTGGTCAGTATTTTATCTGATGTCCTTTTTGTCCACATTTAAAATAAGCTCCTAAATCCCTGTAATAAGGTTGTCCTCCATGCATCTTTCCATATCACTGACATATCTTATTATTATACTATTTGTTATCACTAGCTCCCCCACATTGGTTATACTCCTAAAATTATTTCTATTATTTGGGTTCTTCCCTATTTGTTCCCTAAACTTCCTCTTACCATCTCTAATTCGATTTTACTCCTCTCCATCCCTCTCGACTATCGTAACCCTAGTCACGACGTCACTATATGATGTTAACTTTAGGATGGAAATTCGACCATGAATATTCAACCTTAACCCATGTTTAAACTTATTGGATTTGTCAGTTACCACTACCTGTCGTGCAAAATGGGATAACTCAATAAACTTTGACTCGTATTGACTAACCATCATATTCCTTTGCACTAGACTCAGGAACTTCACTGCCGTTTCATCTTTCACCGTTTCAGGAAAATATTTCTCATAAAAGATCACTAAGAAGTCATTCTAACCTATGTAATTATTCATTTCGTCATGTATTCTGTTAGTCATTCTCCACTAATGGTCGGCTTTAACTTCTAACATAAATGTTGCAAATGGAACCCTTTGTTCATCGGTACACTTAACAATATCGAGCATCTTTTCCATCTGCATCACCCAACTTTCTACTTCAGTGGGATTAGGAGTACCTTTGAAAGATGTCAGATTCAACTTCTTGAACTGTTCAATAGTACAACTACTTAGTTCAAGATTCCTTGGCACTCTATTATTCACCTGATGCTCCACAATCTTTGCTAGACTTTAAATCCCTTTATATGCACCTTCTAGTCCTTCCATACTTAAACCACAAGTTTCCGTAATTAATCCTATCTTGGTCATTTTCTACAGTCAAGGACAAACATATGATGTATTATACTATCTCAATATTACAAATTAGAAGATGAATTATATATAAACAATTATATATAATGTAAGACATATGGAGGGTAATCACATAATTCGGGTATTTAATCCTACATCCTATGTATGAAAACTTAAAATCTATAACGTTCTAAACTTATGTTCAGTAAGCCAAATTAGTGTGGAATGAGTGTCTTGACATGCCACCAAGTTAACAAATATTCATGTTTTAAAATATTTCTTATAATGAATGAAACGGAAATACAGTCACATGGTTATAAATCGTAAAATACTAAAAATGAAGGAATTAAGTCATTAGAGCTTTCTAAAAGGAAACTTCATATACTTTAAGAGTATCAACGAGTTACAACTTAAGACAAAATTTAAAACTTATTATAATAGAGCCAAACACGATTCATATGATAAAACAAACATTTTATTTGAAGTAACAAAAAGAGCTCTAAAAGATGAATCTTTGCAAGGACATAATTTTATAAATGTCCGGGATCGAATCTAGGAATTTTTTATTTTTCCTAGATCACAGTTTGTATGTCTTATACAGCTACATTCGACACGTCATCACGATCATCCACGATGGCCTTGATCCGAATCCATGCATTCATCATCTTCACACGTGCATCATGGTACATGCGACGTGCTTCTCAACTGTTTCCCACTACTCCACGATGCATCATTGGTGAAATGATTTATTGGAGTTGTTTATATTTGCATAAATATTTGGGAATTTTTTCAGAAAATGTTTTTTCGACGTCTGATTTATTTTTATCAAAAGCAAAAATTTTTCTAAGTGTAGAAGCGGAGTGCTTCGGTCAACGAGCTCATTCAAACGATTTCACACTATCATTCGAGCGAGGTAAGCATCTCGCGCGATGTCATTCGAATGACACGTGTCCTTTATTCGAGAGAGATGCCTATCTCGTTCGAGCATCGCCGCCACCTCGATTTTCGTATAAATATCTGATCACTTTCTACACATTTTTTAAGTCTTTTCAAAACACGATTTCTACGAAACTGCCCAGAAAATAGACTTCACCTCTGAAGGTTTTATGCCTTCTTTATTCACATAAACACTCCCATCTATGTATGTGAATTGTTAAACCTTCAAGAGGATCATTTTACTCATCTGGAGTAATTTGTGGAGAAGCCGTTCTCTTCTTCATTGCTGCCCACCTGGAGTTCATGCGGGAGATTCCAACCGAGACATCGAAATCGACGCCTGAGGGTATTTCGTATGTCACACTTATTTTCATTTTAATCCGTGTAACCGTTTTTACATATTATAGTGAAAATAAAAAGGTTTTGCCCCTTTGGTGGATTTTTCCTCATTTTTGTGTTTCGTTTGTGATTGACTATTCTTGCATGTTCATATTGATTTCAATCACACCTAGATGCATGTTTTAGGATTTAATTGAAAAACTGAGTTTAATTAAATAATTTCTTAATTTGAACAAAAGCGCGCTCTTCAAATTGGTATCAGAGCCAATTACACAATTATACCGTGTAATTTTCTGCAAAATTTTTCTAAGATATCAATTTTCTGAAAAATTGATTTTTGAAAAAGGGCGTGTTCAATGCAGAAATTATATAATAAAATGACAGTTTTTGACGGGACAAACTATGCTTACTGGAAAGCCCGCATGAAATCATGTTTAAAAGCCATTGATGAACGTGTTTGGATTTTGGTTGAAAGAGGGTGGACACCTCCCTCTATTACTGTTAATAACGTGACTAATTTAAAATCTGTCACTACATGGACTGAGAAAGAATTTAAATAGTCATCTTTTAATTCTAAGGGTTTAGGTGCTATTTCTGGATCCGTCACACCTGACGAGTTTCGACGGATAATGACGTTCACCACGTCAAAAGAGGCATGGGATGTTTTGCAACTTACCCGTGAAGGAACTAATGCTGTGAAAGAGTCTAAATTGCAAAATTTAACAACTCAATTTGAAACAATCACCATGCTTAAGAATGAATGTTTTAATGAATTTTATGCTAAGTTATCTGATATTGTAAACACTGACTTTAATCTTGGTGAACACATTCCTAATGCTAGAGTTGTTAAAAAGATTCTAAGATCACTGCCTAAGAGTTTTATCCCTAAAGTCACTGTGCTAAATTCTATGGGTAATTTAAACACGCTTAAATTGGAGGAACTTGTAGGAGACTTACAAACGTATGAAATTTATATGTTTCCTAAATCTGTCAAGCCTAAAGATAAGAGAATTGCACTTAATTCCCAGGATAGAAAGAGTGAGGAGTCGACAAGAAAGAGAGTTGAGTCATCTAGAAAAAGGGAGATAGAAACGTCAGATTCTGAGTGTGACTTTGATTTAGATGATTTGGCCCTATTTGCTAAAAATTTCAAGAAAATTCTTAAATTCAAGAAAAATGGAAATTTCAAAGATAAAAAGAATTTTGAGAAAAATAAGAAAAATGAAAAAGATTTTAAAGACCCTCGTAAGAAAGATAGTGAGAGATTCTATGAGTGCGACGGTAAGGATCATAGAGCTTTTGAGTGTGCTACCAGGCTAAACAAACTTGCCAAAGAAAAAGGCAAAGCTGTCCTTAATGCTACCCTTAGTGACGACAGTGAGGTCGAGTCTGTGGACTCTGGAGACGAGTCACCGCATGAATATAACTTCACCGCATTCATGGCTAGTCATGTGAGTACTTCTAGTGCTCCTCACGACGATGAGGATGCTGCTTCACAGGGACACCTCGACAGTGAGAACGATGTGAGTGAGGGGGAGGATGATATAAGTGAGAGCAAGAGTAACCTTCAATGCGCCTACGCTGAGTTATATAATGAGTCATTTAAAACCAAAAAGCGTAACAAAGCATTATTTCTTAGGATCACCACTTTAGAGGAAGATTTAGAAGATGCGCGCGAGAGAGAGTCCTCCACCTGCGCTACCTTGAGAGAGAGAGTCTTCCTGTGTTGAGAAAGAAAGTTTGTTTAGAGAGAGAGAGAGACTTGTAATACCCCGAGGTTTTTTTGGACTAATAAATTAATTATTTTTGGAAGACATAATATTATTTTAATTAGAGAATAATTAAATTGACATTTGAGGTAAAAAATTTGAGGATGTTAGAAAGTAATTCGAATGACGACTTTGAGTGTGCGGTTGATTCCGAAAGGGTCGAGATAGTCAAAATGACTGTACTTAGATCTTATTTGGGCTCCGAAATATTTTAAGTTCGTTTGGCTCGAATTGGAGTAACCGAGTCATTTAAAGTGTGAATTATCATTTAAAGTTGGGTATCTTGGATTTAAGGCTTAAAAGCCTACGTGAGAAGTCATTCTCACTTAAGAGAAAGAGGAAAGCCCTGGAGAGAGAGAAGAAGAAAGGAACAAGATAAAAGAGAATAAAAGCTTGGGAATTCCGGTAAATCCGCGATTTCGAGGAAGATTCAGACTCTACAACTTTGAGGCAAGTGATTAAACTTGCTAAATAATTCTTGTGCATCTTTTATTTCATGATTTGTGGATAAAAATTATGGATTTTGAGTTTAAAATGTCAAAACCTGGATTTTGGGTAAATCTTACATTTGAGGTATGGGTATATGGATTTTGGGTTTTAACACTTGTTGGGTAGAATTCTAATGAGTTTTGATGTTGTATATATGTTTGGATTGAAGAAAAATGGAGAGGAGATGATAAATGTGATTTTGTAGAAGATTTAGGTTTGGGAAAGAAAGATTTGGGTGATGGCCGATTTACTAGGTACCGGATAGATCCGGTCCTCCCAGGAGGCGGATCGATCTGGACCCCTAAGTTTCTGCATATGGCACAATTATCGAACCGATCCGGGTGAAATGGACCGGACCAATCCGATTCCCTATTTTCAAATCAGAAGTTTAGATTGTCTGTCTACTCCTTTCTTTTAAGGTTTGAAGCTTAGGAACCTTTATATATATGTCACGAGAAGTACGTTTTGGGAATTTTAGGGAGTTCATTTATGATAAATTATTAGGGTCGTATCGAGTTATTTTGAGAGAAAATAAATTGAGGATTTTCGTGTAGCATAGTGGGAAATCCCACTATCATTGAGATTTCTAATTGGAGATAATTATGGGTCTATAAGAGAGAGGCAGGATGCGCTTAGCGACGTTGGACTTTTGGATTAAATAAAAAATGTGATAATGTTAATGGTTCGAATGATTGATTGAGCCATAATATGGATTGGGGAGAATGATTGTTGATCGGTGTATATTCGGATATAGATGGTATCCTTAAGGTTGATTGAATTATGAGACTTTTTATACTCACAGGTTTAATGAATGAGCTTCAAGTGAGGGGTCGTATTATGAAGTAATGGTAAGGTATGCGAGTTAGCAACGGTTAGTATAGTGAGAGTTATATACTATGAATTCACTCCCTTTACACATATGAGCGTAATAAGAGTATGTATACTTATATGGCGTGATATATATACCTTGTGTGCTGGTATAAATTTATATGATGTGATGGTATATGTATATCTAGTGTGTATGAAATATATATATATATATATATATATATATATATATATATATATATATATATATATATATTTATGTGAAGAATACCCCCCTATGCTATCATGGGAAGTTGTGCACTATGGGTGAGGCCCTTGGCTTGAGTAGCAGGGAGCGTATAGTCCCCAGGTCAGAGCGTCCATTATTATTGTGTGACTTTTATTAGGGGTGAGACGTGGTGGGTATGTTTCGTCTCATTTTCAGGTAGGAACTATGACCGCTTCCCATACGTTGTGATTGTGTTTTTACCAAGGCGGTGTGAGATTCCGACCGTTGGTACCCAGGATGATACGTGAACGATTCCCTGGTAGATGATAGCATTGAGAACCTGCGTCCTCAAGTTATAGCTCGCTGGGATGGTTATTATTATACTTGTGTGAATAGTATGTTATTTGTATATGATTATGAGCTATCATATATATATATATGTCTCTAGTGTAAAGAGACATCAGGATATTGATTGAATCTCATTCCGGGAGATTTTATCCGGACTAAATTGTGATGAAAATATTAAAGTGAATATGAAACGTATATATCAATATGAGTATATATTATGTTGGGTCCCGAGGACATAATGGTCCCCAATGACCAACATTGTCAAGGAGTAGTGTATCGGGGGGGTTATTTGTTTGGATTTCGCTTGCGAGACGTCCCACACATGAAATGCAGTGCAATGTTGGGAGTGAGGAGAAGTTTAGTCCTTAGTACTCAGATTTATATATTAGTATATCTAGACAAATAACTGTGTCAAGGAGTAGTGTATCGGGGGGTTCCTTGTTTGTATTTCGCTTTGTGAGACGTCCCACGCACGAAAGGCATTGCACTGTTGAGAGCTGGGAATAGTTTAATTATTTATATTAATGTAGTAATTGGGGTTATACGCATCATGCATTGAGGGCATAATGAATCTCGATAATCAATACTGTCAAGGAGTAATGTATCGGGGGGGTTCCTTGTTTGGATTTCGCTTACGAGACGTCCCATGCACGTAATGCAGTGTAGTATTGAGAATTGGAAGAAGTTTAGTCCTTAGCATTCGATGCTATTGACTCATTTATGTCAATAGCTAGAATATAAGAAATTATAGCAAGAGAATACGTATATGATTATTTATATGCTAAGTGACGCACATTTGGGGGATTATGGTAAGATTGGGAATTGATGGTTATGCTGGATGGAAGTCTAAATGAGTATAAATTTGGGTGTAGGTTAGATTAGATTGCCCCTAGATAGTGTTGGCAATTATTTGAGGATCATGTGCATGCGTTTAGGTGCATACCTTAGATGAGAGGTGAGTTGGATTTTTTTTGGAGAGTGCGACTCCACTTTAATCATGTCATAATGCATTTATAATTATTGTGCATCTTAATGCACTTGTAAAATGTTTTCACACCTCAGGCTCTGACCCGTTTATATTTTCTTCTTGCTATATATATTGTACTATCTTAGGTGTTCCTCCGCAAGGACGCCATTATTGTTTTCTATCCAGTGTATGCGTGGAGCTGTAGCATTTGCGAACTGTTGCAAAATTTTGTGATAGCCGATTTCTATCTTTTGTATATCTAGATTAGGATTCAGTCTGTATATCGGGTTTACACCCAAGAGTTGTAGTAGTAGCATTTCTTTTGTATTTCTTTTCTCAGACTGTTGTATTGTCTGTGACCCGACAACATATTCGGGTATTTTTCTTTATACATTTGGTTATACTCTAGTACTCTTCCCTTTTATATAGCTTGTGTGTGTTCTTTATCTATTTATGTAGTTGTCATGTTGTTGGTTGGTTATTGCTTTGTATGTTTTAATTTTTTTTGGCACTCTCTTTCTGTAGTAATGGGTTGTTAGCTGTGTTTATTTTAGTATCGTCAGTAGATGCTGAGAATGATCCACTTGAGATTCCTGATTATTTTAGTATAGGGCTGGCCACCCATTATTATTTTAAGCGGGGTGTCACAAGACTATTTGGAGAGAGAGAGAGAGAGTTGTTTTGAGAAATAGAAAGGGGACTTAACTAAATAAGTGGCTAGTCTTATGAGTGAGATCCATTCCTCTCTAGAGACTCGGAAGAAACTTGAAGCCCTCGTAGCTCAACTTACTCATGATCTTGAGAGAGCACGGGAAGTCAAGGTTCAAATCGAGGACAGATTTGGAAAGATGCTCCTCGGTCCCGCTTTAGATTTTGGTGATAGGTAGGGAATAGGTTTTGATGGTGCATCCACATCCCAAATTGCACCTGGACCAGTTCCTGAGTTTACTACGACTCCATATGGCCATCGTCAAAAACCACGGAGAAGAGTTCGACCAAGAAAAGTAAACCCAGGTCCGCCTAAGACTTTATTCTTTTGTACGTACTTCAAAAGAAAAGGCCACCTCAAGGAGTTTGGATATAGTTTGGGTTGGACACGACGTACTACTGCTCCACTACATCATACTGATGATTTTTCTAGTCTGAGAGAGCGTGTTAAGTTTTTAGCTGCCATATCATAGAATTTGATAAAGGAATTCCGACGGATGTCTTTTCCGTCAGTGAATACTTCTCACATCCCGACTAAAACCTGCAACAACATGGGTAAATAAAAGGTCACCTCTTCTTGGGTACCTAAGAAAGATAAAATGACCCTTGTTGTTCATGTGTCTCTCAAAGCACATAATACCTCACAGTGGTATTTTGATAGTGTGTGCTCCAGACATATGACATGTGATGTCTCTTTTTTTACCTACGTAGAGGAGTATAAGGAAGGTAGAGTCACCTTTGGATATGGGAGAAAGTCTAGCATCGTAGGACGAGGTACAATAGAGTTACCAGGATTTCCTAAGATAGAGAATGTTTTCTACGTTAAAGGTTTGAAAGAAAACCTTCTCAGAATTAGCCAGTTGTGCGACGCTAACTTTGCCGTAAAGTTTGATCGGGACGTGTGTAATGTCTATGATCAAGCCAGTAAACTTTTAGTGCAAGGGGTGAGGACAGAGGATAATTGCTATGGGACTGTTCCCACATCCTCACTTGTCTACAACTGCGCCACGATCACTCCTATGGATCTGTGGCTCCAATGTCTAGGTCATGTGAACGTTAGAGATTTGACACGCTTAGCTAAAAAGGACTTAGTACGTGGCTTACCATCACTTGAAAAGCTAACTTCCACGGTTTGTGGACCCTGTCAGTTGGGAAAGCAAATTCGTATCCCCCATAGGAAGTTGCATTCCATTACCACCTCACGTGTACTTGAGTTGATTCACGTGGATCTTATGGGTCCTACTCGTACTGAGAGTCTGGGTGGTAAGAGGTATATCCTCGTGATGGTGGATGATTTCTCCAGATATTCGATTGTAGGTTTTCTGAGAGAGAAATTCGATGCTGTAGAGTTTTTAACGATCAAGTGTCGTGTCCTGGAAAATTAACACGGAGTCACTATTGACATGATACGTAGTGATAACGACATGGAATTTAAGGAAGAAAATATATATCTTTACTGTGACAGCCTAGGAATTAAACATGAGTTTTCTGCTGTGAAGACTCCTCAGCAAAATGGAATTGTTGAGAAAAAGAAGAGAACGATTAAGGAAATGGCTAAATCTATGCTTCTAGATCGTAAGGTTGCCAGGAGATTTTGGGCAGAGGCAGTGTCTACTGCATGCCATACGGTGAATAGGGTTTACCTGCGTCCACACACTCTTAAGTCGCCTTATGAATTGTGGACTGACAAGAAACCCAACCTTGCATATTTCTGTGTCTTTGGGAGTAAATGCTACATCCTACGGGATAGAGAGCAATTAGGAAAGTTTGACTCTCGGAGCGATGAGGGAATATTGCTAGGATATTCATCAAATAGTAGAGCGTACCGGGTTTTTAACCTGAAGAGCTCTAAGGTTATAGAGTCAATAAACGTCACCGTGCAAGATGACAAACCTTTGACGTTTATTGATCCTAGCCTTCCGTGTGAGGATGAGAACTTTTCTAGCAGCGATTTACTTATCCCTCACCCACATCTTGTGGACCCTACTGCTGTGTTAGGGTACAGACCTGCTTGGGTTTGCAAGAGTTATGACCCTGCCTCCATTGTAGGCGATCCCACCTTAGGGGTCAAGACTCGTGCTCATCTAGAGAACGTTGTTAGTCATTTTTGCTACACGTCCATAGTCGAGCCCAAGAATCACAAAGAAGCACTCAAGGATGAACACTGGATATCTGCCATGCAGGATGAGTTGCTTCAGTTTAAAAAGAACAATGTCTGGGAACTTGTCCTCCTACCTAGTAAAACTAATGTGATAGGTACTAGGTGGATTTTCAAGAATAAAATGGATGAAAATGGTACCATAACCAGAAATAAGGCTAGGTTGGTCGCTCAAGGCTACACACAGATAGAAGGTGTAGACTTTGGGGAGACATTTGCTCCTATTGTGAGGCTTGAGTCTGTCTGCTTACTACTCGCCATCGCATGTTATCTGCGCTTTAAGTTATATCAGATGAATGTCAAGAGTGCCTTTCTAAATGGAATTCTACAGAAGGAGGTTTACGTGGAATAACCAAAAGGGTTTGAAGACCTTAAGCACCCGGATCACGTCTACTATCCGAGGAAAGCCTTGTATGGTTTGAAGTAAGCACCCCGTGCTTGGTACGAGAGGCTTACTTCCTATCTCTTAGCCCGTGGATTCAAGAGAGGGGAAGTTGATATGACGCTGTTCGTCAGGAGAGATGACGGTGCTATTTTGGTTGCCCAGGTCTATGTGGACGACATAGTCTTTGGATCCACGTGCTCCCAGAATGCTCACCACTTTGAGGAGGAGATGAAAAGTGAGTTTGAGATGAGCATGGTAGGTGAGATTACTTTCTTCCCTGGTCTCTATGTTCATAAGCTAGAGGATGAGATGTTTATCTCCCAATCCAAGTATGCTAGAGACCTAGTGAAGAAATTTGGTTTAGACTCCACTAAGCATGCACGTACACCTATGAGTACTTTTATTAAGCTTAGTAAGGACATTTCAGGCAAGGACGTAGAGCAAATCTTGTATCGGAGTATAATAGGTAGTCTTCTCTACTTGACTGCCACTCATCCCGACATAGCCTTTAGTATTAGAGTCTGTGCATGATATCAGGCATCCCCAAAAGAGTCACACTTACTAGCTCTAAAACTTATTATCAAATACGTAAGTGGGACTCTCTCATATAATATTTGGTATTCCTTTGATACCGATGACCGTATGTCTTCCTATTCGGATGCCGATTGGGTCCGGGATGTAGATGGTTGTAGGAGCAGTTCTGATGGCTATTTTTATTTTGGTTATGCTCTTGTCTCCTGGCTGAGCAAGAAGCAAAACTCCATCTCTTTGTCCACTGCGGAGGCTGAGTACATCGCCGCCGAGAGTTATTGAACGCAACTCTTGTGGATGAAGCAAATATCAGAGGATTATGGGATTTCACAGGACACCATGACCATTTCCTATGATAACACGAGCACGATACACATATCCCGCAATCCAGTCCAGCATTCGCGCACAAAGCACATCAGGATACACGAGCACTTTATACGACAATTAGTTGAGGAGAAGGTCGTATCCCTGAGTTTCGTAGCCACCAACCGTCAGTTGGTCGATATTTTCACGAAACCTTTAGATGCCCTTAGATTCGAGAGCCTTAGGAAGTCTTTAGGGATTTGCATAGTTGACTGAGGGGTCCGTGTCTAGGATAGGATGCTTTCTCATGTTCATATCATATTATTCCTATTGCTAGTTTGTATCATGTGTATTATTATTTTTGTTTTTTTATATTTTTTGAAAAATCCAAAAAGATTTTCTTTTTATAAAATTTTAGAAAAGCACAAAAAGATTTTTGTACTTTATTTGCACCTTTTATGGATGAGCATTTAAGATAGCCGAGTCACAAATTTCATTCCATTTATCCATGTGACTGTTTGATAGTGATTTGTGACGCTACATCATTGCATCCATGTGCTTTACATTGTTTGGAGTCTTTGAGATGTGATTAGTGATATCTTTCTACATGTTTGGCTCCTTATCTTCTTTATTGCACACATGCACGATTTTATTTGATTATTTTACTTGTCTATCACATTTTGGCTCGAGTGTTTCCATCTCAATTCTGTCTATACAACGAACCATATGCGATAAAACTTGATAAGATTGGAATGCATGTAAAAAACCGTTTAGTGAGATTGTGTATTTTTTTAAAAATGGTGAAGGGCTACGAAAGGTAATTATCTATCCTTTGCGATTCAGCCATCGTTAAATCAGACCTAAAAAATTGAGGAATTTTATTATCCGGGATCCAAAGAGGTTAAAAGAGCCCGAAAAATTTAAAGGCAATAAAAAGCAATACATGCCAAATATGGGCCATTAGGTTTCACCATCAATTCTCCAAAGTTTGAGAATTTAGATCCCCTCTATTCAAAATATAAATCTGAGGGAGTTTGGTTGGATAATTTAAACGGGTTTGCACTTCCTTGAAAGTCCTGAAAAAACATTATATCGTTTTGGACGTTATTGGTGTGGAAATCATTTTGAGCTTTGATTTGTTGATTTGATTGAGTCAATGTCTCATATTTCCATCTTTTTACAACCAAGGAAGATTTTGAGTTCATTCGTTAGGAGTATTCGATATTCATCGTGCACATATGTCATGTTTGTATGCATTGATATTCCTATCGAATTTGATCACACCTCTACATTTACAATATCACCGACTTAGTTGTTTTTGTGTTCTTTCATGGTGTGATTCTTTGTTGTATATTTTGTGTGAAAAATTTTGAAAAATTAAAAAATAGAATGTTTATTACCATGTGACATTTTCCATATTTATGCTTCTCATATCTGTCTATTTGGGGACATCATAAAAAAGGGGAGAATGAATTATGGGGGAGAATTTTTGTTGGGAGAATTTTTATTGATTTATCAATGATTTGCTTAATTTTAATTGATCTTTGATTTTTGCATATCATTATATATCAAACTGTTGCGTGTCACGGGTATCTGCTTTATCTCATGTGTGTAGGTACAAAGTTGATTTATTAGATTGCACACCCTAATGAGAAAAGCTTTGGGAGTTTCTAAAGAGCTGAAGATTTGAAGACGTTGAAGTTTGATTGAAGACATGTTATTTAATATTCTCAGTTTGAGGGTTTAATGGGGATATTATCTTGTATGTCATTTGATTGTATAATTCAGATTTTTTATGTATGTACCGGCATAGACATAGGGGGGGATTTGTAAGGACATAAGTTTATAAATGTCCGGGGTAGAATTTAGGAATTTTTGTTTTTCCTAGATCACAGTTTGTATGTCTTATACCGCTACATTCGACACATCATCACGATCATCCACGACGGCCTTGATCCGAATCTATGCATCCATCATCTTTACACGTTCATCATGCTACATGCGACGTGCTGCTCAACTATTTCCCCCCTGCTCCACGACGCATCTTTGGTAAAATGATTTATTGGAGTTGTTTATATTTGCATAAATATTTGGAATTTTTTTCAGAAAATGTTTTTTCAAAGTCTGATTTATTTTTATCAAAAGCAGAAATTTTTCTAAGTGTAGAAGCGGAGTGCCTCGGTCGACGAGCTCATTCAAACGAGTTCACACTGTCGTTTCAGCGAGATAAGCATCTCGAGCGATGTCATTCGAATGACACGTGTCCTTCGTTCGAGCGAGATGCCTATCTCGTTCGAGCACCGTCGCCGCCTCGATTTTTGTATAATTATCTGGTCACTTTCTACACGTTTTTAAAGTCTTTTCAAAACACGATTTCTGCAAAAAAATGCCCAGAAAATAGACTTCACCTTTTAAGGTTTGATGCCTTTTTTATTCACATAAACACTCCCATATATGAAAATAACCTATATATATATAACTATGAAAATAACGGCGTACCACGCACTCTCGCGAATCATCACCCGATTAAATCTCCAAAATTCATTTAAACCTCAAGGTCCTTAAATTTCTTCATATCACAAAAATCGATACTTACAATAGCCAACAATTTGCTCTAACAATACCCAAAATAACTCTAATATTCCAAATCACCTCTAAAGATATTCGCATAGAGATTATAAATTCTAACATCAATTACCACAATCGCTACAAAACTCCAAGTTATCTAAATGCTAACGCATCCTTCTCATCGACATTCCCATTTCCACACTTCGCTAACATGTATGCTAGGACCACTATTTTAGGAGGTACGAATCAACAAAGGAATCAAAGATCGGTAACGCGGAAGATAAACAGACTCATAACCTACGAGACCTAAGACCATGCTCTGATACCATCCGTAACACCCCGCTAAATTCTGGCGTCGGCCGCCACCAAAATTAAGCCGGGCGTTAATAAATTAAATATCATCCTTAACATGTGACAGGTGTGAGACATATAAATTTTAATCCACAAGATAAATATTTTAAATCAATCCCAAATATTAAGGACATCCAACTGATTTATCACCAAAGTGCGATATAAAGTCCGTCACATGCAATCTCCGAATATCTTAATTATTACAATAAATCAAACCCAACTGAAATCTTAAGACAACTTTGGAACCGAAAGGCCCAATAAAAATCCAAATACAGTCTCACAATAAATACGACTGAATAGGAGAAGAAATAAACTACTAAAACAATAGTATAGCTCCAGCTGCACTTCCAAAAGATCTCCAATAATTTCTATGCAGCTACTCCAATTTAATTCCTGAAAATATTAGTCAACGCATGTATCAGAACAAAAACCCCGAGCATGAATACTGGATACTCCTTTCAAATAGGGTCCTTGAACCCAGACAATAGTTCTATACATATCGACCATAACAATAGAATATTTTAATGGAAAGAAAGTCTATAATCTCAACAATAAATTTCTAAGTACCCACAAGGTTTAAATGTGCCACACCAATATTATTTTAAATTATCCCAAGTCCCACGATGTTAATGTGTTTGAATTAATCAGGATGATTTGTTCTCACTTTATGATTAGGTAAAGCGGTCCTCCCGCCATGGGAGACTTACACCAAAATACATTATAATAGCTATCCTCCCGCCACGGGTGATTTTCTCCACCAAAATTTGACGGTCCTCCCGTCATGGGTGATTTACACCAAAAACACTTCCCCTTATCATACTCGCCGTCTGACCCGTTTTTATCATGCGATCCTCGACATATGACAAGGTGTCACACACGACACGACATAAACGCCCTCTGACCCGGTTAAACTGTCGGCGCTGGACACATTATGTCGCCAATAAATTTTAATACCAGTTTTAGTCTTGCGGTATTAATTTTCCAAAATTTCTCGTACTAGTTATTCACATAAATTTTTCCCACCCTTAAAAGCGATGTGAAAATCCTCAAAATATTCCTTAGTCCCAATCGAAAGTTCCCAAAACACAATTTCGTCTCATCATTAATAAATGATAATTATAACAATTTTACTTCACCTAGATATCAATCCTAGGTTATCACAACAACGATAAAAATAGAAAATTTGCCCCCACCCCAATTTATATAACCCGCATAGATTTATTTTAATTAGTCCCATACCTAATTACCATAAATCACAACTAAGGCCCACTTATTAGTTCCATACCTAACAAGTGTATTATAACAAGGGGTGAAAACCAATTATCTAAAATACCAACGTTCCCGAAATATTCAATATTATAATATTTCATAATTGACACAATTTATAATTTATGATAATATTCTAAACAACACTAAATTCCCAATAAATGATTTTTAATCTAAATGGGGAAATTAAGAACACGCAATTATTATGATTTTTTCGAATATTTATTATTCGCAAGTTCCATAATAGTTATTTATTTTCTAGCACGAGTAATTTAATTAATTTAGGAATTTTTAAATAAACATCCAAATTAAATTACTAAGGGATCATCTACATGTATATGCCCACAATATCACCAACTAAGTAAATACAATCCAAATATCAACAAAATTATAATTATTTAGTATTTTTAATTATTTTCACAAAACAGCCCCATAATTAATTTCGTCAAAAATATTATGTTCTTAATTTATTTTAGAACACTTGAGTTTTAATGGACACTATAATCAAGACACATAACACTAAAGGAAATGAATAGGATAAACATGCCTGATTTTTAGATGTTGAAATTGACGAGAGATTCGGGTTCTCCTCGAAAAATTGACCGAAAAACCCTCTTGAACCACCTTGAAATATTTCTGTTTTGACCCCCAAAATTAAGCTTGAAAATCTGTTTTGATGGAGGTTTAGAATTTGGAGGTGGAAGATGATGAGAAATGAGGTGGTTTGCTGCTAAGGGTTGGTAAGAGTTGTGTGTTAGAAATCATAACCCGAGCTTCCTTTATATAGTAAAGTTTGGGGGTTAAAAATATAAATAAAATTCGTTATTTTGTCAAAATGACGAATTGCTGCGCACAGATTCTGGGACCATCGATCGATTGATGAAAATGGTCGATCGATCGATCATGCAAAATATCTGGCAGTTTCCCTTAAAAATGCCATAAGGCAAAATATTAAAAATTCGTTTTAAATCCGATTTCAATTACGCTTGAAGTTCTATTCTTCTAAAATCATAACCAACATATTTAACCAATAAAATTTATAAAATTCAAAAAATTATTTTTCTCGAATATTCCAATTTTTTTATTTAAAAATACTCATTTAAAAATCTGGGTTGTTACATTTCATTGTAAACTTTTGGAGTAATTTCGTGTATAAATGATCCCAAGGACTCAATTTATAATTTTTCAATGATATTTGGGTGTTGACACGTGTATCGGTGACTAAGCTCTCACAACGACGAGTCATCATTGAAGTGTCACCTAACAGAGCGATCTTGCAGTCTTATTTCACCAAATGGCGAAACGTGTTTTAGCTTTTTATAAATGCATGACATGTGTTTTAGCTTTTCCGCTAAAGATGACACGTGTATGGTGGAGGTGTCAAAACCAAGCACGAGGTGTCAAGCACGAGTTATAAAGGGTATAAGGGTCATTTTACACATAAAGGGCCTTTTGGTAATTTCACACTATATTTTCAATATTTCTTAAAGGTCCTTGAAAATATTTTATTTACCAAAAGGTCATTTTTTATTTTTCATTTTGGTCCCTGAAACTTTCTTAATTAAAATCAAGTCCCTAAATTTTCATAAAACTAAATTTTCTACCCCAAAACTTATCATTTAGCTTAAGATGTGTCATTAGACTTCAATTTGACCCATTTTACAGTTGATTCTTCAAATTTAAAAATGGACTTTATCATATTAAGAACCCAGAATATCACATATGTAATAATAAAATATTTATCAGATAATAAGTTAGACGCAATTGTAAAAACAAACTATATATGAGCATATAAAAGTGGGGTCATTACAATTTGAGTCTGAACCAATTTGGTATTTTGTTTGTTTATTTTAAGAAGCATGGAATATGAAATTATGTTAATAACTGTGACATTATCTACTAAAATTTTATTACTTAAAATTCCATTTATCCAAGCTTTTATGAACATAGACTTGATATGATTAATGATATGATTAATCATATTCTTAGTAGGCTCTTTGAACCCATAGGTAATATCTAGAGATAATTCAAATAAGTTAAATTTATATACCTTTGACTTATCTTCTTCATCCACCTATATCACAAAGATCTCTCGTCCTACCTCATCTTTGAACCTCCTTGGGAGGATCATAGCCATATTTATTAGCACTTATTTAGGTAGAGACCCAAACTGGATTAACTGTTTCTGCTCAACGTCTTGTTTGGGAATAATGGCATCAACTACCATAATTTCTTCTTTTTCTTCTTCAGTAGAATAGCTATCCCCAAATCAACTATCCCCATCCACACTTATGGCCTTTCCCATATTTTTAAGACTTCACCCAACAGGTCTAAAGAGGGCTTACTCACTTCTAGTTTCCTGTGAACTCTTGAATTTGGGTTTGCTGATGATGAGGCAAATCCATATGATCCACTAGTACGTATAATCTCAGAGGCCTCTTTCCATGCCTCGTACTTTCTTTGGATCCTTCTTTATTAGTTCTAATAAATCACCACCTCTAGATCCATTTTATAGACTTGGGTGGCTGCACCACATGCCATATACATGGGGCCAACTATTGGGGCTTCACTGCCTTTGGCTTCCTTAGAATTTCATTAAACTATTATACCACATTTGGATCTTGTACAATAAACTAATCTAACACTCCTTTCACTATTGGGATAGACTTTGGCATCTTTGTAAGTCCTAAATTTCCAACATACTAGTGTGATTTGGCCTCTTTGAAGCCATACCTAATGTATTGGTCATTTCATGACATCTTAGCAAGAATATGAGGGTAATAATAACTAGAGAATGGTCTTACCTTTCCAAAATGCTTTGCTTGGAACTTCCTCTTGATTTTGGAGCATTGAGGTTTTTGCAGCATAGCCAGTGTTGCCATTCTTGTGGCTTTTGAACTATTGCTTTCCTTTTGAAGCCACTAGTTGACACAATTTTGCATAATCCTCCCTACACCTGATGCACAATTGTTTCATGAACTTTTGGTCTAGATCCTCCATCAATTTAGTCTTTTGAAACCTTTGATTCCAATTTAGGATTTATTTTAAACTCAACATGTTCCTTATTTCCAGGCAATTGAATGTACTGCATATTTGTCAGCACCTCTTTGAGATTGGGAATGGGTTATCATCCACACCCATTATGATTTCTTATTTCTTAAGGAATTTGATTTTTTCCCTCCTGATTTTCAATTTTGTCGCAAAACACATAACATGCAGTTGAGTGGGAGAACATATTGTACTATTTATAATAATTTTTCCTATAATCTCATAATATTTCTTAGCATCATCAAATGGTTTCAACATTTTATCCTTTAAGAGATAATAAAAAATATCACTAGCCTTAAAAATGTCAAACGAATATTTTTTTTATCATTACCTTAGTTTTAGGAGCAAAAGGCTCTACTGTTGTGTCCTTTCGAATCGATGGTTCATAAACTATAGGTTTGATTCCTATAATTTTAGCAGCATCTATTTCGAAGTTAAGATCTTTATAATATGTGTTTAAAGAAGAGGAATTTCTTTCATGCTCTAGTTCTAGAAGATCCTTATATATAAATACCTTGGCCTTTAACTCTACCAAATCTCTAAAATCAATGGCATCAAATTTCTTTCGAAACCTAAATTCTAGAGTATTTTATGCTAATTTCACAAATTTAGACCCAGATCGGACTATCTTGCATTTGTTTTTAGACCTTTTAAACCTATTTATGAAGGTAGTAGCCTTTTCATAAGGTTTTTGGCTTAACCTAGCTAAGTAAACCATGGAGACTTCTGGATCAGTTTGAAAGAATGGTGCATGAAACAAGTCCTCCATTTGCTGCCAATTCTGGACAGAGTTAGGTGATAAACTTATGAACCATGTAAAGGCTGCATCAGTGAGTGAACTAGAAAATAAAACTAGCTAGAACCAACACATTGACTAGTGAATCTAGCAATGTGTGCCACAATGGACTGACTTTCATCCCCTGTAAAGAGGGTAAAGGTTAAGAATTTAAAACATTTTGGGAGTTCAATCTAATATACCCACTCAGGGTATGGCTTCTTATAAACTTGAGTATACACTCCCGATCCATTGGTCCCTATATTTCATGAATGAGATCCACAATATCCTTTCTTCCCACTCCCCCAGGTAGTTGCTTGTTTGTGGAGCAATTGCCTGATTTATTAAGGGAGTTGGTTGCACTAATGGTGGTGACACTTGAGGCAAATTTTGTCGTGCTTGTTAGGCCATAGGTTGTTAGACTTGGGGTATTTGGTTATCACATATTCTACCGTTACCCACCTCCCGAGTTCTTATTCAAACACATAGTTATTAATAATCCCATCGTTCGAAGCACTTGGGAAGCCTATATTGGAGTCATTTTGGTAGGGCCTAGTTCTTCCTACCTCTCGGAGATATGTTATCCCTACTGGGTTATTGTAACTCAACTGCTAGTAGGTATTTGATGGTCCTAAGATTTCCAATGGGTTGTTAATTCTTAGACCAATCGTGTTAGGGTATGCTCTTATCCTAAGATTATATCCAAAGTTGATTTCACCACTATTAGGTATATAATAGACATAATGGTAAGTATTGGATATAGTCATTGGGTTTACACTAAACGGTGGTGCATATCCCAGACCATTAAACACTGCATTAACAGGTGTAGAGAACCCGCTTTTCACTGTGGTGATCATAATGTTAATATTATGCACCATATTCCCAAGATGATAAAAAACTGGGTTCATTTGGATGATCAATTAATCCTAGGAACTTGTGGGTGCACTAACAACAGACGTGTTATGAATATTATCGTCTATTGGAGTCATTGGAATATTCAAATCTTGATTGTGAGCATTTGGTATCAACTAGTGTGTTGTTTCAACCATTATTTGCTTTGAAGTGGTAGTATGTTGGTTGGATTAATCAATTTCACCAACATTTCCAGTTCTATCCTCGCTTTGACGCGTCCTAGACATTTCAAACACGAATTCAACATTAAGAGTAACACTAGGTGTGCCAAAAATATATTTATGTATTTTCACTTGGCTTGGTTAATAGGTTTTTAATCATGATTACGAGCGTCGCAGGCAAGGATATGGCCTTTCCAACCAAAATATCTTTAGCCTTGTGATAATATTACACGATTGTATACCGTCTGATGCTTTAATTAAGAAAACTTGTGCTTCCGTTAGGGAATACTTTGATGTGAAAGCCAAATTACTAAGAATAACAAGAACAAATGAAGCTGTAAAGTATATGAAGTAAAATAAAAGTAAAGCTTTGAAATTAAGGAAAAGTATTTGCTTGAAAGCAAAGGATTACACTACGTAATTTAAAGCAAGAAAGTAAAATAAACAAATGCAAGGAAAATAAAATTTTAATAAACTTGAAGAAAAGTTACAGACTACCTTACAATCTACTCCAAATGGAAAGAAATGCAATAAAAAATGAAAAGAAAAGCAAAGAAAGGAAAAGAACTGATAAAAGTAAGTAAATGCAATTTTTAGTGAGGGAGTCACTTTTTCCTTTGTCTGCTTCGTTGCTTATTTATAGAGTTTCTTGTCATGTAACATAACTGCTTTGGTAACTTTTGGTTGGGTTTAAATGTCTCCCTCTTAGGTTCACTAATGTCCCAATGTTGGTTATTTTCCCCTAATTTCTACACCATTGGCCAACTGTGATAGGTATCACACACGTACACTGCCAATTACCTTGAGCTTGTGTATTATAGTTCAATTGTTATTACTGATTTAGAAACCCACGTGGCAATATCCTATTGGGCCGTGATAATATGGTGTAAACAATGTAGATCAAGAACAATTTGTCATGCAAACGACAAGTAACAAGAAAATTATTCGTGTGAACAGATTAAGGAATAAAAGTTTAATAACATAATTTTTGCACTGTCATGTGAACGAACAAAAAGTCCACCGTGCAAATTCTTTTGAAAAAAATACACAAATCAGGGAAATAACTCAAGAAAAGACTTGGTATGACCCAAAAAGTCTAAAATCTCTAAAAATATGCAACTTAAGATGAAAAATGCATGCTCAAAAACTATTTTTTTCAATTCTTTTATATTTTTGAAGAATCAAGCAAACACATACACAGGTAAATACAAAATATGTAAAGTGATCATTATCAGGTTATTAGAGATAAAATATATTCTTAACATAAATTTACTTTGGACTGAGATTAGTGACGTGTATAAAACACAAATCCGTACAAATATTAATTAATCAACCATATTTCTTCAAATTCTAACCAAATAAACTAAGTAATTTTGCATATAAATTGTGGCATAATGTGAAGAAATAATAGATCACATAATAAAGTGAATGCACAAAATTGTTTCATATGAATTACATTTTAAGCTTAATCATATCATTACATCAATATCCTTTCAAAAATTTTAAAATGGTAGATTCTAACTATATAATCTCCCTCAAATGATGTATAATCCCTAAAGTAGATACTAAAAGTAATACTAGAAAGATTGAAAAGACTTATCTCGTCTTTCTTTCCTTCAATTATCTAGTTCTTATCTTTGTCTCTTTTCATCATAAAATGGATTTTTTTACCGTGACTTTCACACACACTTCGCTAGACACCTATTGATGATACTTAAATTCATATCAATGTAATCTCATCCCTTTTCATTTTGAAAACAACTCATAAATCAACTCCATAAAGTAAAATCTTTTCCACATAAAACTTTAAATTATTCATAGAAACGTTTTAAAAGAACTGGCTAATCTTAGATACAGGGATTTAATCACGATTTAAACATCAAGGAATCATGCAAGTCACATAAAAGTCTCATATGATCAAAAGACATGCAAAGTTCATGTGTATAGTGAAATAAATACCAAAGATCTCAACAAACTTGACTTATCATGATTATTTATATTAATTCTAAACATATCATTGGATACATTATCATTATTTTGAATCCTTGTTTCAATAATTTTTTTCAAATAATTTCATACAATGTATCACATGTACACGTAGAATTTAATCAATAACTACGAAAAGAATAAACATAAAATATTATTGGTTTTTAAAGGATGATATGTACATACCAAGGTTCTAAAAAACACGGGGTGTGATCGAGGCGTGGAGGCCAAGCCTTAAGCCTTAGAAGCCTTTGCGTGCCTCAAGCGTAAAAAGGCATGAAAAAGCGTTTACACCTTTTTTTAAATATATTTTAACATTTTTAACTATAACAAGGCTATTAAAAATACTAAAATGCTACATACCTTAAAATATATCTGAATATATGAAAACTAAAATACTATTTTTGTAAAATACTAAGAAAAAAACAAAAAAATAAAAATAAAAAACGCGCTTTTTTAGACTATAGGTAAAGAGGTTTGGGATACCATTTGTCTTTTGATTATTTTGAAAGAGATATTGTTACCCTTTTTTAAAAAAAGTATTTAAAAGGCAATATCGTTTTACTAAATCATTTTTGTTTTTAAAAAAAGTACGCCTTAAGCCTTTTACCAAGAATAAGGCGTAAAAGGGCCTAAGCGCGCCTTGTAGAACACTGATACATACAACTATGTAAGCAACAAGCACATACGATAAATAAATGAAATGCAAACATGCACGAAAATCCTCACCAAAAGTGTGTTAAAATATAAATATGGCAATGAAAGAACTCACACCCAACATATGTCCCCACATAAATCAACTGTTAGAGTTGTAGACTAAAATCATGTTTTACGTAATAGTTTTAGTTGTGTATTTATTATTTAATAAAATTATTTTTTCCTATTTGAATGTGCAAATGTAGGGGCTATATGCATTCACTTGTGTCTTAGGTTACACACAAAAAATCTTATTTTTAACCAAATTTTATCTTGAGTATAATTAGGTTCACATGAAAGATAAAGTCTTAATTAGATATGCCAAACCACACAAACAAAGAACACCAACTAGAAGAATTTGAGGAAAAATCCCTTGAAGGGTAAAACCTATATTTCAACACTGTTACAGTGTTTGACAGACTCAATGACTTACAGACTACTTAGAGATCTGCTAAGTATATTACACAAGGTCTTCAAATCTTTGACGAAAAGTGACGCAATCTAGCACCACCCATATGAAGCAAGTCTTCCCTCGATTCCACCGATCAGCCTTAGGATGTGGAATCCTTTCTTCTTCACTAGTAGAGTCATAGCTCCATAAGAGTCAATCGTAGAGTAAACTATACTAGGGTTTAATGTGTGTGGGAAGTGGGTTTGACAAACTAAAGAATCATTCCACGGATGAAGATGATTTGGAAAATAAAGGTGTTTCTATGAAACAAAACTTATGGGACTTTTGGAACATGTATAAATTTTTTTTAGAAACACCTTTATTTTCCAAAACTTATAAGACCACAAGAGTTATTTTTTTTAGAGAAACACGATTTTTAAGGAGACAAACTCATTCGAACGGAAACCATAGTTTCATTTTAATAATATCCAATCTTGTTCGAATGAAAGGCATAACTTGTTCGTTTTAACAACTTAAGCACTTCGTTCCAATGAAACTACAACCTTGTTCAAACGAGAACAATGTCTCTTTCTAACGATAGGTCAATCTTGTTCCAATGAACTAAAAAATAAAAAAAATTATTTTGAAAAATATTTTTATGTAAAATGCCTCGAATAAAAAGATCACATTCCTGAATAAATTTGACCAAGAAAAATCAAATTCCAAATACCATATACGTCCATAATTTGTTTTTGATGATTCGAGTGACTTGAATTTCGGAAACGATGCTCGGTCAGTAACATGTATTCAAAGATTATGGAAGCATATGCAGATGTAGTGTTCGATTTGTAACGGGATACGCCAAAATATTTAAACTATGAGCAATTATAAATTCTTGCTCTTACAAATCTCTCAATTTGGCTATTTCAGTACAAAGATAAAAATCGAAAACCAAATTAACACCCTATGACAATGTTTTACTAATTCCTTCCCAAACCCAAAACGTAATGACATTCAAGACTTTGTCTTCAATTAAAATTCTTCATATTGTGTGGTCCATGAGATAATCGTCAATGCGAAAGAGACCTACACACATGAAGAAAAAGAAGTATCATGATGCATATTAGAAGTTTTAAGGAAAAATAAAACTCCTCCTCAATTTGTTCTCCCCTTTTTTGTCCGTAATATATAAAGTGTTAGAAAGTAATCATGAAAGTGTTAGCATCACACGAATCCAAATGAAATAACGTCACAAAGAAAATCAATTAAGCACATGCAATGAAATTTCGAAGAAGCATACAACCTATTTTTGAATTTTTTTTAATTTTCTCAAGTATAAATAGTACATGTATAAAAATTTACGTATAGATACAAATACATCCCACCATGGAATATCACTAAAATATTCGAATCATGAAAGCAGAATGTAGTTGTGTGAATATTTTTCACGGGCAAATCAACATAGACATTCATAACATAGGCGCACAAAGTCAATGAGATATTCCAAAGAAAGAACTCAATTTCAACCTTAGGTGTAAGAATATTGAACTTAAATGAAATTGACTCGACTTATACAATATGCCATGAATTTAAATGATGATCAAATTAATAATGCCAAACTATTTAATGCTTTTCAAGGGATTCCATTGTGCAAACCCATTGATCTTATACTTTATAACACCCTCAAAATCTCACAAAATTATTATTTCACTCTCAAATTCTAAAGACATCATAATGCTCATATGTAGCGAAGCATCAATGAACATAAAATTAGCCTTGTCACTTCTGTTTTTGTGTCCCATTAATTTTTTCGGCTCTTTTGGAAAATGGTGGATTTTAACGCAAAGAGAGTTTTCTCCTTCGTAGCACTTTTCCATTGCTGAACATAATTTTTTTTAGAGAAACGAAATCCGGGCAGTTGTTCTTACAAGCATAACTTATCTCTAGTACATTTGGTTCGTTATTAAACATTATTGAGATGAGAACGCCGTATTCGACATATGACAAGAAAGTACAATATTCGTAAAGTCCGTGCATGTATGTAATAAAGGTGATAAAGAGTCTAGTATGAAGATAATGATCATCAATAAACAACGAAATGCTAGTCACACATTATTAATCACATTAAAGAAACGAAGTCATGTATCAAAACATCATGAAAAAGTCACATGAATGGATACAATGTATGGGTGATTCGAAAATTTTAAATTCACATCCATATATAGTGAAAAACAAATATAAATATTAAAAATTCACATCCGATTAACGTGTAAAGATTGTAAGGTTATCCCGGGAGAGAGCTTAACCTCACAACATAGGATAATGGTGTTGGATATAAATATTAAAAATCAATCACGAATGCAAAAAGTGAAGATTAACCCAAGAACTAGGTGGTGGAATTTAAAAGGAAAGAAATTAGAACTATTTAAAGATAAAGTATTAAATGAAGCAACATGGAATTGTGAAGAAGAAACTAACATAATGTGGAATAAGATGGCCACATGCATTAGGAAAATATCAAAAGAAATTCTTGGAGAATCAAAAGGCAAAGGGACACAGTCTAAAGAAACTTGGTGGTGGAATGAAGAAGTACAGAATATAGTAAAAATTAAAAGGGAGTGCTTTAAAACATGGCAAACAAATAGAAATGAAGAGAATTTTGAGAAATATAAATGGGCTAAAAAGGAAGTTAAGAAAGTGGTAAGAGATGCTAAGTTAAAAGCGTATGATGATCTTTATACAAAATTAGGAACACAAGAAGGGGAAAAAAGTATTTATAAGCTTGCTAAACTTAGGGATATGAAAACAAAAGATTTCAATAACGTTAAGTGCATCAAAAGTGATGATTCGAGAGTCCTAGTCAAAGATGATGAAATTATGGAAAGATGGAAAAACTACTTTGAGAGGTTATTAAATGGAGATAATGGGAGTAGATTAGATATAGAGGAACTTAGGGAGACTCGAGAAGATATATTTTTTCGTAGAATTAGGACAACAGAGGTCAGGATTGCTCTAAAAAAGATGAAAACAGGGAAGGCTTTAGGACTAGATGGTATCCCTATTGAGGTTTGGAAGTGCTTAGGGGAGGATGGAGTATCATGGCTTACCAAATTATTTAATAGAATTTTAATGACTAATAGGATGCCCGATGAATGGAGAAAAAGTATTTTAGTACCTATTTATAAAAATAAAGGGGACATACAAAGTTGTTCAAATTATCGTGGTATTAAGTTAATGAGTAATACAATGAAACTTTGGGAGAGAGTGATTGAATATAGATTGAGATTGAAGACAACAGTATCTGAGAATCAATTTGGGTTTATGCCTGGGAGGTCAACAATGGAAGCAATCTATTTATTGAGGAGATTAATGGAGAGGTATAGAGAGAAAAAGAAGGATCTTCATATGATTTTTATAGATTTGGAGAAGGCGTATGATAGGATACCCAGAGATATAATATGGTGGGTTCTACATAAAAGAGGAGTGACTCGCAGATATATTGACGTGATCAAGGATATGTATGATGGTGCGATGACTACAGTAAGAACATCAGCTGGAGAAAGTAGTGAATTTTCAATTACGGTAGGGCTACACCAAGGTTCAGCATTAAGTCCTTATCTCTTTGCTCTTGTTATGGATGAGTTGACTGGACAAATACAAGATGAGGTGCCATGGTGTATGCTATTTACAGATGATATTGTTTTAGTCGATGAGACTAAGATGGGGATAAACGCTAGGTTGGAATTGTGGAGAGAAACTTTAGAAACAAGAGGATTTAAAATAAGCAGAACTAAAACAGAATATGTGGAGTGTAATTTTAGTAGTAATAGGAGGACAAATGGAGATGTGGTGAAATTGGAGGGTCAAGAAATACCTAGAAATGATCATTTTCATTATTTAGGATCGATTATACAAAAAGATGGAGATATTAGTGATGATGTTACGCATAGGATTAGAGCAGGCTGAGTTAAGTGGAGAAGTGCGACCGGCGTTCTGTGTGATAGGCGTATACCTTTGAAGTTAAAAGGAAAATTTTATAGGATGGCCATTATACCCGCCATGTTATATGGGACAGCGTGTTGAGCAACCAAGAAACAAAATGTACAGAAAATGAGTGTGGCGGAGATGCGAATGCTAAGATGGATTTGTGGTAAAACTCGAAAGGATAAAATTAAAAATGAACAAATTCGTAAAACGGTGAAAGTAGCTCCTATAGAAGATAAATTGAGAGAAAATCGACTTCGATGGTTTGGACACGTCAAGCGTAGACCAATGGATGCTCCTGTAAGGAAGAGTGATTTAGTTAGTATTTATGGTAACCCAAGGGGTAGAGGTAGGCCTAAATTAACTTGGTGGGATATTATAAAAAAGGACATGATATCATGTGGTGTAACCGAAGATATTGCACTGGACATAATGGAATGGAAAAATATGATTCATGTAGCCGACCCCAAATAATTGGGAAAAGGCTTTGTTGAGTTGAGTTGAGTTAAATTTTTTATCAAAAATAAAATCTTTTTGGAAATTTTCAATCTTTTTCTTAAAAATAAAAAATCTTTTGGTATTTTTCAAAATATTAAAAAGAACAAGAAACATGTATAATATTACAATAGAAGAATAATCTAACAATAGGGACAAAAGATATGAACATGTTAAGCACCCTCCTCTAGATAAAGTACTTGAACTCAATCGATAAAAGAAATAGCCAAAGACTTTCTAAGATTGTCAAATCTAAGTGCTCTAAAGGTTTCATTAAAATATCGACTAATTGATGTTCAGTGTTCACAAAGCTCAAGGACACGACCTTCTCTTCAATGAGATCACGAATGAAATGCTCATGTATCCTAATATGCTTCGTGCAGAAATGTTGGACCCGATTACGGGATATATGAATTGCACTCATATTACCACATAAAATAGTCATTGTGCCTTGGGAAATCCTATAATCTTCTAACATTTGCTTCATCCATAACAATTATGTGCAACAACTCCCAATCACTATATATTCAGCCTCTGCTGTGGACAGATATATGGAGTTTTGCTTCTTACTCAACTAAGAGACAAGATCATTCCCAAAGTAAAAAAACCCACCCGAAGGTGCTCCTACAACCATCAATATCCCTAACCTAATCGTTATTCGAATAGGCGGACAAACAGTCATCAGTATCAAAGGAATACCAAATATCGTAGGAAAGAATGCCACTCACATATGTGATGATACATTTAAGTGTGATCAAGTAAGACTCTTTCGGTAATGCTCATAAATTCCAATGCTAAATGTAATATCGGGGCAACTAGCGATCAAGTAGAGAAGACTACCTATCATGATTCGATAAAAGGGTTTTCTCTACATCTTTGACTAAAGTGTCTTTTCTAAGCTTAGTCTATGTACTCATAGGGGTGTGTGAGTGCTTAACAGAGTCTAAAACAAACTTCTTCACTAGGTCCTTATTATATTTGGATTGAGATATATATATATATCCCCTCCTCAAGTTGACGCACTTGGATACCTAAGAAAAACGTAAGATAACCAACCATGCTCATATCAAACTCACTCTTCATATCCTTCTCAAATGCGCGACGTGTTAAAAACACGTGGATTCAAATACTATGTCATCTACATAGACATGTGCAACCAATATAACACCACACTCTCTCTCTCCTCACAAACAACATCTTATTCACCCCTCTTTATTGAAGCCATGAGCTAAGAGATAAGAAGTGAGCCTCTTGTACCAAGCACGGGGTATTTGATTTAAATCATATAAGGCCTTCTTAAGATAAAAGACGTATCCTGGGTACTTTGGGTCTTCGAACCCTTTTGGTTATTCCACGTACACTTCCTCCTATAGAATTCTATTAAGGAAGACACTCTTGACATCCATTGGTATAAC
The DNA here is from genome assembly GCA_949130495.1 of Sambucus nigra. NCBI lineage: Eukaryota > Viridiplantae > Streptophyta > Magnoliopsida > Dipsacales > Adoxaceae > Sambucus > Sambucus nigra. Next base: position 425,316,728 of record OX422209.1, read on the forward strand.
TTGAACCATAGATGATATGCTATGGTGTGTAGTAAGGGGACGGACTTAAGCTAGTAACATGAGAGAATGTCTCGTCAAAGTCTACACCCTAAATATATGTGTAACCTTGAGCTACCAACGTAGCCTTATTGTGTAGGGACCCATTTATTATGGTCCATGAGACTTGTCGGCCATCCCAGACTGCCTAAAGCGTCGCCCGACCCAAATCAGATATTTAATTTACTCACGTGTATTTGAAACACACTAGAACACCTACGGATATATTCAAACTGGTTACCACCAATCTTGGAGGAGATATTCAGGGACACCACGAATTATCCAGGTGTTAATTGAGTTCCTAAGTGATATCTATCTATCAAAATGTATCAAGGACTTGTAAAGACTAAAAAATATTATAGGTTAGGTTTTTTCCCTATCCACAACGCAATGGCATGTGCAAAGCATGTGGACGCAGATAAATTATATTCACTGTATGGCATGTAGTATTAATCGCCTTTACCCAACAACGTTTATGCACGTTTATACCAAGAAGCATGGATTTATCCATCTATTGAATCGTCCAATTCTTCCTCTCAACTATCCCATTTTTGTAGGAGTACGAACGACCAAAAACTCGTGTTTGATGCCCTCTCCGTTACAATAGCTATCCATTCTGGCTTCTTTAAATTCATTGTCTATGTCACTATGCATGTGATTAATAGTGACACCATATTGGTTTTGTAGTACATGACACTTGGTTATTAAGAATGCAATCGCATCGAATTTTCTCTCAGAAGCCCCATGATAGAGTGTCTCGAAAAGTCATCGACCATTATGAGAATGTATCACATACCACCAATGCTCTCCGTATGAGTAGGAACCATAAGATCCATGTGTATTAGCTCCAACACACGAGAGGTGGTAATGATATTCAACTTCTGATGGGGATTTTGAATTTATTTTCCTTATTAGCAAGGACCACAAATCGAGAAAGTTTATTTCCCAAGTTATGGTAGGACATGAACTAGGTCTTTATTCACTAATATCTCAAAATCTCTAAAATTCACATGACCTAATCATTGATGCCAAAGGTCCTTAGAAGTGACCGTGGCATTATTTCACACAAAGGAGGACCTGGAAATGATCCCAAAGAAATTATCTTTATTCTTCACTCCTTGTAGTACAAGTTCACCGAACTGATCATATACATTACACTCGAAACGGTTAAACTTTATCGAAAAGTTTTCATCGCACAGTTGCTTTTGCTAATCAAGTTCGCTTTCAACCATTCGATGTACAACACATTGTCTACCTTAGGAAATTCAAGTATTTCAACACAACATCCTAAAATGGTAGACCTACTCCCATCTCTAAAAGTTACTTTGCCTTCCTTGCGACCGAAAAGGTTAGTAAAATACGACTGATCATCGGTCATGTGCCTAGAGCAAACCCTATCAAAATAATATTGGGAAGTATTTTGAACATTGAGAGCATCGTGAACAATAATGGCTTTCAAGTGGAGGTAACATTTTTTTTCCTTATCGTTATTGGCTCTAGTCATATCAAAATAATATCGCATGAGAAGTGAATGCATCATCGTAATCTATTCCTTGCCTCTCCCTAAAACCTAAAGAGGGATCGAGGAACATTTCGTTACCTTTTTCAATGACTCGTCTATAGTAACCTTGACCTCCTGAACACGTTAGAGATTTTTCTCGAGCTGAGATACAAGGGCTTCAAGTTTCTCATGAGTCTCCAATGAATCTTGAAGATCTCTCATAAGACTAGACACTTTGTTGGTCAAGTCACCATTTTCCCTCTCCACTAAAATAACTCTCTTCCCCAAGGTAACTCTCATCAAGGACTCTCGTCTCTCTCTCGTCTCTCTCAACTCCTTCTCCAAAGCCAACACCCTAAGTGCCAAATTTTATCTTGCTTTTTCGTTTTAAAGGACTCAACGTAAAGCTTGATGTGAGTGCATTAGAGGCCTCTTTCTGCCTCACTCAAAACTTCATCTCCCCCTCTCTTGAGAATGACTAGACTCAAGCTCATCATGTTAAGGTTAGAATAGAATAAGTAAACTGGTGAGAGAAATGAGATATTTATGGTTAAAATAAAATAAGTAAATGGGTTGGGTTGGTGGGTTTATTGTGTGGTTTTATTTTTTAGTGTGTGGGTGGGTTATTATGTTGTTGTTGGGTTTAGTGTATGAGTTTATTTTAAATAGAATAAATTTATTGTTGGGGGCCTTTTTTTAAGTGATAACTCTAATTTTTTTCATAAATAATTTTTTTCGTGGAGCCCTTTTTTTACAACTAGTTTTTTTATACCTAATTTTTTTTCCGGAAGGGGTTCCAATTAATTGAGGGCCCTAGACGGCGACCTAACCCGCCTATGCCTAGAGTCGGCCCTGAATGTGAGGTTGGGGGTGATCCCTTTTTTCTTCTTTTTAATTGGTTTTATTTTTTGAGGTCACATGCGTAACACATGGCCATTATGTTTAAGTAAGATTTGGTGGATTATACATCAAAGTCTAAAGAATTGTCAAGGTACGTAACTTTAAATACTACTAGGATACCTAACAAAAAGAAACCTCAATGTAATTATTTCACTTAAACATATTTTTATAACACAGTTTAAGTAATTTTATTTACTTTATGACATACTATTCACTTCACACTAACATTTAAAGTAGTCTTAATTGAGACATTTAAAATAGGCACAACTATCACATCCCTTATAAATAATTTTATAAGATGCCAATAAAATTATTATTTTGACTGATCATATATAAATAATATTTTCAAAAATTTATTAACTAATGACCTTGAAACTTATTCTTAATAAACAATATAATTACTCTTTATCTTCAAATCATTCAACAAAATATGAAACCAAAGTACTGGAATAACTTTTAAGTCGGAAACAACATACATGTGGTAAAAGGGCAAATTAATTTTAGTAAAACGAGAAATTGAAACCCATCAGAGTGATTTGAGTAGATGAGAAACACATAAAGCAATACAGGTAGGACTGTCGTGGAGAAAACGTAGTCCACTTGAGTTAATCTAGTCTAGTCTAATCTAATCCTGTCTTTGCCAAAAAAGAGTAGGTAGTTCGTGTTGAGACTCTTTCCATTGTCCCACGTGAACACACGTGTCACCACCGCCTGTCACCGGTAACAGGTCAGCACCACTGCCAAACTCCATCTCTCTCCTCCTATATTAACACACAAAACAAATCTACATACATCTATACATACATATCATTACATCATATTATATTATACATATTATATATATATATATATATATATATAATTCTTAAAATAATTTAGAGAGAGAGAGAATAAAGGAACCTCACCCCTCCTCCCCCAAAAATTTTGCCCTACAGCCTGCTTTGATTTGCAAAGAGAATCCAAAGGACCTCTTAGACAAACAACATTAACAACACACACACACACACACACACACACACACACACACACACACACACACACACACACACACATATATATATATATATATATATATATATATATATATATAGAGAGAGAGAGAGAGAGAGAGAGAGAGAGAGAGAGAGAGAGAGAGAGAGAGAGGATGAGGTACTAGAGGGAGAAAAAACCACAACACCCACAACACATATATGATATATACAAACATACATGTAAACACAGAAGGATAGATAAAGATATTGTTTTTCTTCACATAATTCCAATCAACTCACAGGTTTTCTTCTTATCCAATTTGTAAGTAATACTGTCTATGATATCATTACTTTTTCTCTTTTTCTACTACTTTTCTAATTCGTCTCTTTTTTTCTAATTTCTTCCCTGGGGGGAAAAAGGGAGAAAGAGGATCCCCCGGGGAAGAAATTGCATCGCGGTCTCTAAAGCCCTTATACTTTTGACTCATTTGAGTCTAGACTGTATAAGAGCTCATCTAGTTTGGAAATAGTGACAAAATTGTGTCCATCCTAGAAACCAAAGAGCCTCAGAGATTGTATTGCTTCTTCTCATATTCATCTTGTAATGATCCTGAGACTATAGCCATCACTCACACACTTAGAACTTAATTCTTGCATATCATATTGCACCTTCATGTGTATTAATGTGGTGAGTGTGTTTAAATCCCTCAATTTGATTTTTATTAATTTTTTGGGAATTATAAACATATTTTAATTAAGGTTTTATTAAATTAAAACTTGATTTAAAAGTCTTGGGGTTAATATCTAAATATGTTTTGCTGTGTTTTTTGGCCTTAAGTTACTTTGGGTAGAAACCGAAAGCGCCAGAGACTCCAGGGTTGGCTTTGTAATTATTTTGGGACGCGCGTTTGCATTCGTCCTATGGCCAACACTTGCTGCTCTCTGATTGGCCAGAGTTGTGTTTCTTTACAGAGACAAAACTTCGCATGTTTACAGCCCTTGGATCATCCCTTATCAATGGCCTGCATGTCGCCTGAGTGAATCCCCATGTAAACCTTTAAGCCAATCACAGCCTGTTTAATCCACCGCCTGTTGTGAGCCCTTGGATTGAATTCAAAGAAGCTTGACTCAATCTCAGCCGTTGTTTTTGAACGATAGTCTGGAACCTTCTCCTCTTCCTATTTAAAGGCCTCTCATCTCAGCCTTCAAAAGCTTTTGCCACTTTGAAAATTCTCAGAGAGAAGAGAGAGAGAGAGAAGAGAGAAGAGAGAAGAGAGAGAGAAACCAGAGAGCCAAGTTAGAAACCCTAACTTCGTCAAATCTTCTTCAACCTAAACCACTTACCTCTCCAAAAACACCATAACCAAATAAACACCATCCTTAGTGTTTCTTGAGTTTATGAGAGTTCGAGTTGAGTGATTTCTGGGTTGCTGTAACCTTTTGTTCATAAAATCTTATTTCCAACTTAGACACTTACTCAGATCTTGTTTCTGATTCAATAGAAATCATAGATCTGAAGTTTTTCATGTCACAACACACTTAGTTGCATTTTATTTCTCATCTTGAGAAGTTCGTTATTGATTGTTTTCTGTTAAAACATTTTCTTACTTCAGAATCAACAATAGATGTTTTTCTGTTTCTGTTTTTACAAAACTTAACCTGACCTAGTTGGATTCGCACTTGGAGGGTTTTCAATCTCCTAAATATTTTCAAAATAGATTGAAAAAGGTCTTGTACGATTTCTTAAGCAAGATCTCCGTGGAATCTGGGTTATATTGAAAGGTCAAAAAGGTTTTTGGTTTTGTAAGAAAGAAAAATAACAAACACACTGCATATAGACTTTATATGTAATTTGTATAAGACTGTTTGTATATATAAGTGTGTGTGAGTTCATGCATGTGGTATAGAACACTATTCATAAACATCTTCACACTACAAACACTGAAAGTGTTGGCTATAAGATTTGGTGAACATAAGTCGACGTATACTGCTGAAACAAAGGAAGAGTTGACAAACTGAGAAGACTACATCAACAATCAAGATCTGCAGAAAAGTTTAAGGACGCCAGAGGGTATAATCCTGAACTTGTATAGACTTGTTATTGTGTGCATGTTAGTTAAATAGATTGTAACTCACATATTTGTTTTAGTGATATTTTCTTGTTTTACTCCGTAGAGGGAGTCGTGGATGTTTCCTCAAGGTTGAGGTTTTACCACGTTAAAAATCATGAGTATTAATATTTCTACATCTTCTCATCCCATTCTGATGTGTGCTGAGTTTAAAATATTTTAAACTGTTTACTAAAACTTGTTATCAAATCTTGTCCATATCTCGTACATAATTTTTGTTAACACATCTTGTGTTCAAAATCTTTTTGATTTAAGTAAAGAGTTTCTTCAGCAAACTTTCGGAGTTGCTTAAATAGTTTATTTTCAATAAACGGCTTTGGCAACGCTATTTCAGTCTCACACACTTCTCTTTGAAGAGGGGGCTTCGATCGTCGTCTGTGTGGGGTGAATGTAAAGAAATAGATTCACCAACCTATTTTTCTCAAAACAGGCAAAAGAATATGTTTCCACCTCAAGAGAGCATCATCAAGGACAAAACTGATGCGTGCGAAACCAATAGATCCGAGGTTCGGGGGCTAAGTTACGGAATGGGAAGGAGTTAGTCACCCATTCTGCCCTTTCGGTCTCTCATGGGCAAATGTTAATGTTTTCCTTTTTATCCCTGTGAAGTGTACGCATGTGTTTATATAATGGAGATTGGAATCGTTCGACCCATACCATGGAAAAGATAGGGTGAGGTCATCCGTAGGAATATTCCCAAAATAGTAATAAATGTAGAAGAGAGAATATGAGCGTTCATCATGATATTGATCGTTATTGGGAAACGATAATATATGTGGGATGAGACGCGAACAAATATGTTATATATATGTATGATGATAAAAATAAGGGATTTGAGAAATGATGGAAATGATAGAAATTAGAAAATTAGGAAAATTGGACTCGAGTCTCGGATTTTAATTCGAGATGCCTACGTAGCCTATAAAGGCATCAAAGTGCAGGTAGTTTGAATGTAGAATAGGGGCGGGGTTTATTCCATAGATTCGAATGGAATTTTATTAGGTGTGTGCGTGTAGAAAATGTGTTTCTAGTTTTGGAAAAAATGTGGTGGATAATTCCGTTCAGAATTTACGGGTGTAACCCTCTTTTATTTGTTTTTTTATGAAAAATAAAGTATGTTCAATATACTAATAAAAGTGTAGATGTTAATATGTATAAACTAGAATGAAACTAGATTATGAATATAAGGTAACTTATACAAAACAAGAAATTAAAAGAGAGAGAGAAAGAATTGGACCTTTCTTGGAGCTTGAACTTGGATCTTGAATGAACTCCTTTAAATGTTAATGAGAGAGAAGGATATTTTGCCAAATTGGGTGTGAAAAGGATGGGGATTTAGGCTTGAATGAGATTTCTCATATGGAACTTCGCTGACTTCGAGAGAATGTCGCTGAGATCACTGATGCTGATGGATTTTTGTTCTCCCTTAGTAATGAGGTCATGGACCTTATTTATAGGGTCAGGGGGGTGCCGATCGGCGTACCCTAGGGGGTGTCTATCGGTAGGTCACCCTTGTCACTGTGCCGATAGGCAGGTTTCAGGACCTGCCAATTAGAAGTCTCGTGCGGAATTTTTTAGAAAAATAACTGTAGAGCACAAATCGTTGATTCGAATCGAGCACGGGGCATACCGTGAGAAAGGTATTTCAGAGTCCTTCGAGAGTCCTACCGGGAGTTGACTTTGGGTTAAATATGGCTTGGAAGCGCATGTCGGCCCTTTGGACGGGAGATCGTCGAACACAAACGAATCGTTCGTCCGCATGGTAAGTCATAATCATGCATGGCGTGGACCATTGGAAAGGTTAGGAGATGTACTTTGACATTCCAAAGAGTTTTTCTTGGTTTGGAAAGTTAACCTTGGTCAACCAGGGCCCGAAAGCGGCCGGTGACCTCTTGGAGTAAAACAGATCGTTCGTCTGTATCGTAGGTCAGAATTGTGCACGGGGTAGACACTTAGAAAGGGTATTCAGTGCCCTTCGAAGATTTTTTTAGTCTCGTTAGAGCTGAAGAGTTGACTTTTGTCAAACAGAGCTTGAGATCCCCCGACGGCCTCCGAATCAATTTTAGGGGAAAAAACTGATCGTTCGTCCAAATAGTTATTCTATTTTGCACATGGGGTGGATCATTGGAAAGGGGTTTCAGTACCTTTTGAAGATTCAAAGAGCTTTCGCTCTGATGATGGAGTTGATTGCGATCAATTGGGAGCCTGGGAGCACCCGATGGTCTTTAGATCGGTACTCGAAGCGCGACCACCTAAGTTTATGGTGAAGGGGGAAGTTCTAAGAGTCTGAGGAGAGACTTAGGGGGTCCTAAAATGTGGTGTCTAGAGAGCCCCTCGACGGGTGAGCTTAGAATAAGTGATGGCCGTCGAATAGACACCATATAATGGAAGGAGGTCTGTTATACTGATCTAAGGGATGTGGATGACCGATTCAGAGGGTGGAGGTCAATCTAATCTAGAAGAGGTGATGACCAAGGACTGAGGTCAATTCTGACCTAAAAAGAGGTGACGACCGAGGACCGAGGTCAATTCTGACCTAACTAAGGTGATGATCCAAGACCGATGTCAATTCTGACCTAAGAGAGGTGGCGATCGAGGACCGAGGTCAATTCTGGCCTAACTAAGGTGACAATCCAAGACCGAGGCCAATTCTGATCTAAAAGAGATGACGACCGAGGATCGAGGTCAATTATGACCTAACTACGGTGACGATCTAAGACCGAGGTCAATTCTAACCTAAAAGAGGTGATGGTCGCGAACCGAGGTTAATTCTAACTTAAGAGAGGTGACGATCGAGGATCGAGGTCAATTTTGCCCTAACTAAGGTGACGATCCAAGACCGAGGTCAATTCTAACCTAATAGAGGTGAAGACCGAGGACCGAGGTCAATTCTTACCTAACTAAGGTGACGATCCAAATCGAGGTCAATTCTAACCTAAAAGAGGTGTACTTTCCTTTGAGAAATTCGGGGATTCCACTGGGAAAAAAGATTGGATTTTGGGTTCCGCTAGGGGAAAGTGAATGAGCTGGGGGAAAATTAGAGCGTCCTTTGGAGACATTTTTGGGGATAATGATTCTCTGGAATTTCGATGGGGATGTAAAAAAGGTGCTAGGATAGATTTGGCAATTTTAGGAATTTTTCAATTTTTTTTGGTATTCTTTAAGAATTTTTGTAAGAAATTTTAAGGGGTGTGCCGACCGGCATAGATAGAGGTGTGACAATCGGCATTGGCACGAATTTTTGGGGTGCCTTGAGTAGGTGAAAGGCTCAGTGCCGATCGGTGGGTGGAGGGGACTGCTAATCAGCATGACCCTTAGCCTCCTATAAAAGGGGGCGGGTTCTCCTCATTTGGCACAACTTTCTGACTTCTTTTTTTTCTGCTATAAACCTCTGCAAATCGTCCCAACGTCCGAAATGGATAACTTCTCAAGCAGTGCAATCCATATGGCGTGGCTCAATGCCGATGAATGGGCAGGCTTGGAGTGGAGGGCTAGGGTGCCCCTCGCATTGGGTAACGAGAAATCCTTTGACTCGTTTGAGCCTGTGGCGGATGATCAGACTCTTTTGCGTGAGCCTTCACGTCATCACTCTTCAAGGGTGGTGAACCCTGGTGGTTATGTAAGTATTGTATAACTCTTGGTATTCTTTTATTCTTTTCTTGACAAGATTGTTTTATTTCCTGAATCTGACAAGGATTTTCCTCATTACTTGACAGTCTGATGTCTCCATGTTCGTGCCCGTGGTACGACAGGTCTTAGGTATGTTTGGGAGAACTTTCCTACTATTGTGCCTTGGATGGTATCCTCTGCGGGTTTTGGGAGGCTAGTTTCATCACTGGATGAGACGCCCCGCTCCACCGCGGTTCTATGTGCTTTGGGAGAGAGGTGGTGGGACACTACCCAAACCTTCCATTTTGGCTTCGGAAAGATTTTTTTTAGGAAATGGCAAGGAGCCCTAGATTATTAATTAAATTTTTGAGAAATAGCCTCTCCAAGGTGGCGTTACAAGCAAAAGCAAACTTCAGAAAATTACAAAATTCTAACATTTGGCATTCCCTATCTATCTAAATTCATCAACCCCTAATCATCTTTGGTAACTTACTGAATTTTTAAAAGATCCTTGTTTCTTTAGATGAAGAAGCTAAATTAGTTAAACCATCTGCAACATAGTTATTCTGCCTCCAAGTATGTTGGATAATAAAAATTAGAGAGGAAATCAACACTCTAATTTCATTAACCAAATCTTTTAAGAACCAAGGGACTTTCCATCTATCTTGAATCATATTCAGAGAAGATAAAAAATTAGTTTCAATAATAAGCTTATTGAAAACTAATCCTCTACAACTTTGGATACCATGAAGAATAGCTGATAGTTCTGATTCTAAGCTTGAAGATATTCCAATATATACTTGATGGACTTGAATCAAATCACCATAATGACCTCTAATAATAATTCCAATCCCACTTTCACCTGGATTGCCTTTACTTAAACCATCAACATTCAGATTTATTTCAAGTCTTGGAGGAGGTAACCATTTGGTGATAATAGAGGAATACTGCTTTGGGCTTACCTTGATATTGAAGATTTGAATCAATTTCTGATGATCTCTATCAATATTACTTTTAAACTTGAGAATAGAAGCATGTTGAGAAACCACTGCAACAACATTTCTGACTACAGACTGAACTTGCATAGCAAGTCCTTCATAATATGATTTGCATCTGGCTTTCAACAAAACTGACATAGGGATAATTTTTATGAAATTTTTTAAGTAATCTTTCATAGGAACCATTGTCCATTGGGACATTAAAATAGAGGAGACAGAATAAAAGGAGATATTGACATCAAACATATTAGAAAAATTCTTCCAAACTTGAGATGCAATAGGACCTTGACAAAATAGATGATTGGCATTTTCTTCATGAACCAGATAGCATTGACATCTTGAAACCAAAGGAATCTTAAGATCTTTAATATTAGAATCCATTGGAACAATATTATGAATCATCTTCCATGAGAATAGAGAGATTTTTGGAGGGACCTTTTTAGACCACAAATTAGAAGCTATAAAGCTTTTAAAGTTTGGAGGAGAGCAGATCTTATAAGCAGATTTTAGAGCAAAGTTTCCCGAGGAAGCATGCTTCTAGATAAGCTCATTTGTAACAACAATAGAATTCTCTTAAATAATGTTATTAACCTTCTTTATCATTTTAAAGATCATTGATCCATTCAATTTTTGAAAGTATTTATATTTGTTTCTCATGAATGCATCCCAAATCCATTTTGAATTAAAAAACCTCCATCCAATTTTCAAGTCAAAGGCTTCACTAAAAAATGGTGGTGACTCCTATTGATGTTCAACAGTTGCTGGGGTTGGACTATGAGGGTGCCCAGATTGAGGTGGACAGGACGCTGCGGGTGACGTCGGAGGCGGTGACGACGACTCTTGGTGATGTGGATAGGGTCGTTTCTAGAGATTCCATTCGCCCGTCTTCTTTGAGGAGCTTTTGCTGATGAGGAGGATTAAGGAGAACGACGGGCAACAGGTATGTCATATGGCCCGTCTGTTTATCTTGCTGGTATTGGGAGGTTTTCTGGTGATGACGAGTGGCGACGTTGTCCATTTATGGTTTCTGCCATTTATGAGGTTGTTTTCGAACACCCGCCTCTATGATTGGGGGAGTCTGACTTTGGTGACTCTTTACAATTATTTGGATGCATTCATCCGGTTCTGCCGGATGACTTTTACTGGGGCCATGTATCTTCTGGAGATATTCTTTATTTTGCACATTTTCCACTCATGCATTTCTTTTTGATTTATTGAGTGCTGATCCTTGTCCTTTGCAGACCTGGTTCTACGAGGTGATTGGGTTGAACACCCAACTGATTTCTCTGAAGGATGACTCCTTTGGGGACTTTTATCGGATGTTCCGATGGCGGAGGTCCAACCGACAGTCGAAGAAGAACCTTTCTTAAGAGGCAGTGCGTCAGGTCTTGAATGAACTAACGAGTGAGCGGGTAAGCATTCTTTTGTCCTTGAGACTGTTCTTTTCCTTTGATTTCATCTTATTGATAATGATCCTTCACTTTTGTTGGGGATTTTCAGGTGACCGCTATTTAGCACACCGGGGTGATTGGGGGACATGCGCAAATGCGGCACCTGCTGGTGCATGAGTTTGACCACTCCTGGTATCGTGGGGAGAGGATAGTCTGTCAGATTATGGAGGATGAGGTTATGGTGTCGTCGATGAGGCCCCTTATGTTCATGAGGCGCGTGCGGGATATATTTGATAATACCCAAGTGGCTGCGATGATGGGAGAGCCATACTCCCTGTATACTAACATAATGGTGATGTATGACTATATTAACTTCATCACGAGTTAGCAGACACCCCTAGCATTTATGATGTGATGCCTCTCCCTAGGGTAGGCTTGAGTCGGCAGGTGGGGTCTTCTCATAGAGCAAGTGGTGTGGCTATGTCAGCGGCGGCGGCGACGATGACGACGACGACGACGACTTCAGGGCCTTCTTTCATACAACCGCATTCCCCTAGTTACAACCTTCAGTGAGATGATCGGGGATCCGTTAGTTTGTAGCATCGCCCTCATGCGATGGACCCGGAGGAGTTGGGTCCGACTGAGGAGGTCCTTTGGCTTATGGTACGTCTTTTTTGATTTCCTTAATTTCTATCTATCTCCTCATGCTTGACTAATTTGATCTTTTCTATCATTCCTTGCAGCATATCAATGTTTCGACCACTAGGTTGAAGGATATCAGGGACTGGATATCCTCGACGAAAGTTCACATTCATGAGTCAGTTTCGATTCCTTCTTGCTTGGTGTCGTCTGGGGGAGGATTGAGCTTTGGTAGTGGGGGCACATTGTCTCGCCGCAGGGGGAAGATGGCACACCGCAGGGATGGGGATCCTAGAGAGAGAGATAAGAGAGAGAAGAAAGAAAGAAAGAGAGAGAGAGAGCGAGATTGGGTTCAGGCTGAGTCCCATTGTTTTTTTCCCGTAAAATGTTAATGTAACACATCAAAATATATGCAAATGAATAATGAAGATTTTTGTTAATTTTCTTGTTTAGTGATTAATGCACATGCTCTTTTTACTTTGCTCCTGAGACCGTAAAAAGATTTTTGAAAATTTATTTTGAGAAGTATTTTATTCGAAATGAGATTAGTAAAGCATAAGTATAAAGGCAATTCAGAATTCCCTTAAGATAAAAATTGTTTTTCTTTTTTATTTTGACAAAGGAGGAAAAGGGGAAATTTCCCAAAATGGGGGGTTGCCGATCGGCATGACCCTGTCCTGCCTATCGGCATGTCAGGCCAGTCCAATCAATCCAAGGCTTTGATTACACTTTATTTAATTGCTTGGTACTTGGTGGGGAAAATTTTACTCCGATTTTTGCAGGGTTCTTGTCTTGGCTTGGGATTTTCCAAGTATAAAAGGGGGTGTGGATGGGGCTTTCCTCCTCACACTTTCACCTTCTTTCTTTTCCACATTCTTACTTGCTTACCATCTCTTAGTCTTTTAAGATGGCTCTCCCTGGTAGCATTGAGTTTGCTAACTACCTTGAAGACTTGGAAGCAATGTGTTCTTATAATGTTGATTATGATGCCTTTCACATGCGGTGAATCTCTTTGTGGCTCAACCGGCCAATTGAGTGGAACATGCTGATGGTGGTTGTCAAGTTTTGGTATCCCGAGGATCATGTCTTCCGCTTCTGGTTGGATGAGATTTGTCCTACCTACGAAGAGTTTTCTACCATGCTGAGGATAAATCCCAGCGTTGCTGCGGCTTTGCCTGAGTTTTCCCGCTCTCCTAAGGAATTATTCGCTGGGCTTCTTCATATTTCTCCTTCGGTGGCCAGGACCTTAGTTATTAGGGAATGATTTCCCTCCCGGCGGTGTTGCAGTCCGTGCATTCATAGGACGTGGGTGATGACAGATATGCCGGGGCCGTCATCCTAGGCACTGTTTCAAGAGTTCTGTTGGTGACCGGAGAGATGCTGGTGGACCCCCAACTGGCTACTATTATTTCTTGGATATTGTACTATCGCAATCCTATGGCAGTGATACTGATGAGACCTTAAATGGTCTGGATGTCAGGAGGTAGGGTCGTTCTGACTTTCTGAGGGGTAGCCCTATAATGTTGTTTATGTGGCTATTGGAGAGGTTTCGTATGGAGGTCCCACCTGAGTATCCTTTAACGGAGGTTCCAAACTTCTTCTCGCACTATTTCATTATCGTGGGCTTGAACATCGAGAGTTGGGGCAATTGATTTGTAGAGCACGGGGCTCAAGGCCTACGCTGGTCCGTGCCTTGGTGGGGGAGATGCTTCCCATTCTGGAGCTTAGAGAGTACCAGTACGTCAGACTGGTTGGACTTAGGCATACCTCTTTCTACTTTCCCTAGTGGTTGCTGCGCTAATATGGTTGGGAGAAAATTGTGCCACTGCGGACACCAAACTTCTTTCATGTGAAGGATCTGACAGAGCGTATGCACATGCGGCTTGGTTCCCTATGGGAGAATCGTCGTCCATTGACCCATCCTTTTCAGTCTACTGGGAGAGTCTGACATGTATCTATGGACTATATGAAGTGGTTGTGAAAGAAGGTAGTGGCCATGATGATGGCTATGGAGACCGGTCAAAGGTGGTTTGCCATATCTAACACTATATAAGGGGGCATTGTAGTCTATCCCAAGATAGTTCAGGCTTATCGCTCTATGAAGCGTCTACGATACTTCATTCATGAAGGGGAGGCTTGGGGAGTCCAGGGTGTAGGTGACGATGGTGATGGTTCCTCTGGAAGCTATGGGTAGGGTTTTGTGAAGCTTCTTGTAAAAGGTGTTATTTTTGTGTTTTCTGGGAATAATTGGATTGATTTTCAGGAGTAGTGGGGCTTATTATTATCTGGGTTTTTTGTCCAGTGAAGTTATTTGACTCTTTACGCCGATGTAATCGTACACAAATTTCAAATAATGAAATAAATAAGTTTTTAATCATCTAGTTGTGCCTTTTGATGACTTTTTGCATTTTGAATTATCTATACCAATCGCTAAGGCATACATAATCCTTTTGTTCATGTATATGTTAAAAATGAACTGTTGTTCTCGGGGATAAGAAAATAATAGCATTTTATGAAAAAGAAGGGGGTCGGTCTCATATGAAGCGAATGAGATGCCTACGTACCTCTGAGGGTTTTGAAAAACTTTGAAATTCACTTTTGAAAATGTTTTTAGATGATCAGACCAACGTAGTTATGGGTAGGGGAAATGAAGAGTTTTTTTTAAGAATAGAAGGGAGATGAGGAGAGTCGTAGCGTGCCGAGATTTCGGACTAGGGGTAGAATTTCTTGAGACGGCCCAGGTTGAATGGGCGTGTCATTTATTCCTTGATGAGGTCAGTGAGCACAGCGATGTCGCCCAACAAGATCTTCTTCACAATATAGGGACCGCTCCAGTTGGGCTTGAATTTCCCTCTAGGGTCCCAGATGGGCTCTACTATTTCTTTGAGGGCTAAGTCCCCTTCTCAAACACCGCGATCCTTGACTCTCTTATTGAATGATATCACTATATAACTATGGTACCCTTGTATGTGATATAGTGCTTTTAATATCTTTTCGTCTAAGAGGGTCAGCTCGTCAAGACGGCTTTGGTACCAGTCTTCTTCACCGACCTTGCTTTCAAGCATAATATGCAACGAGGGTATTTCCAGCTCCACGGGTAGGACTGCTTCCATGCCATAGACTAGAGAGTACGGGGTAGCCCCAGTAGAGGTTCGAACTGAAGTGCGGTATCCCCAGAGGGCGTAAGGAATCCTGTCGGCCCAATCTCGATAAGTCTTGATCATCTTTCAAATGATGGTTTTGAGATTCTTATTGGATGCTTCAACCGCTCCGTTGGTTTGAGGCCGGTATGGAGAGGATTTATGTCTCTGAATTCCATACTCGTTAACCACTTCTGTAACCTCTGCCTCAAAATGTAACCCATTGTCTGATACCAACTCGTGTGGGACCCCATATCGACAGATGATATTTTTCTTGATGAATTTGGCCACTTTCTTGGCATTCAAAATAGCGTATGACTCAGCTTCGACCCATTTAGTGAAGTAGTCAATAGCGACTAGGATGAACTCATGCCTATTAGAATTTGGATGCCTTCATTGTAACTTTCCCTATGATGTCGATGCCCCATGTGGAAAATGACCAGGGAGAAGCCATGCTGTATAGTTCTCACGGACGCAGATGCTGTAAGTTGGAGAATTATTGGCATTTGAGATATCTTCGCACGTAGGCTGTGCAGTCCTGTACCTTGGTAGTCCAGTAGTATCCCTGTCGGATGATCTTTTTGGCGAGAATATGGTCATTTATGTGGGGTCCGCATTCCCCACTATGGATTTTCTGCATTATCTCTTTAATGTCAACTCCTGCGATGCAGTGCATATGGGTTCCATCGAAGTTTCTATCAAATAATGCTTTATCACAAGCAATGTGCTAGGTGGACAGTCTGCAAAGAGTTCCTCGGTCTTTCTTGCCAGCTCCTTGGGGATACCTACCGTGTTTGAGGAGGTTCCAAATATCATAGTACCAGTAGTCGACTATTTTGAATTCTTCCTCTGTGTAGAACTCGATATGGTAGCAGTGGGTTGGTTTATCTTTTTTTTAGACAAGGAAAGGAGCCATGGTTATTCCTTTGGGCATGTCAATCATGGAGGCTAAGGTAGCAAGGGCTTCAACAAAGTTGTTCTTTGCTCGGGGCAGGTAGTGAATGATCTCTTGGAATTGGGAAGCAAGTTCTTTAAGGTAGGCATGGAAGGGTAAGAGTTTTTCATCCTTAACTTTCCATTTCCTGAGTACTTGACCGATGATGAGGGATGAATCCCCGTAGACATCGAGGTATCGAATTACCTTCTTGAGGGAAACTTTGAGGCCTATTGTGCATGCCTCATATTCAGTCATGTTGTTAGTGCAGGGGAAATCTATTTTGATGGCAATAGGAGTGCGGGAGTCATCAAGGGAAATTAAGAGAATCCCAATGTCATATCCCTTTTTATTGGCAGCGCCGTCAAAGAACATTTTCCATCGAAGATCTTTGTGGGAGGCGCAAAGGATATTCTCATCTGGGAATTCAGAAATCCAGACATCGGCCTCTTTCATAGGGTAGTTAGCAAGGTAGTCAGAGATGGATCTTCTTTTCATGGCTTTTTATGTGACATAAGTGATATCAAACTCAGCTTGAAGCATCCACTAATGGGCCATTCGGCTGAATATGGCGGGTTTCTCGAGTAAGTATTTGATAGGATCCATTCGGGATACGAGTTTAATGGGGAAGGCAAGAATGTAGTACCGTAACTATTGGGTAACCCAGATAAGAGCGATACGTGCTTTTTTGAAAGCGGTGTAGTTAACTTCGTAACCGACTAATTTTCTACTGGCATAGTAAATGGCCTTCTCTTTACGAGTTTTTTCAAGGTATTAGGCTAGCAAAACCCTGGCTATAGTATTGATCACGATTAGTTATAGGAGTAAGGGAAGACCAGGCTGTGGTGGCATGAGCATCGGAGGTCGAGTTAGGTATTGCTTAATTCGGTCGAAGGCTTCTTGACAAGATTCATTCTAGACCTTGGTTGAATCCTTTCGAAGGAGTTTGAAGATGGGTTCACAGATGGAAGTCAATTGGCTGATAAATCGACTGATGTACTATAATTTTCTAAGGAATCCTCGAACTTCTTTCTCCGTTCGAGGAGGTGGAATCTCAAGTATGGCTTTTAGCTTAGTAGGATCTTCTTCTATCCCTTTTTCACTGACCATGAATCCCAAGATTTTCCTTTTGGTGGCACAGAAGACACATTTCTGTGGGTTAAGCCGCATTTGATACTTTCGCAGTAGTTCAAAGAATTTTCAGAGAGCAGGAACAAGACCTTCTCTAGTCTTGGACTTGATAATCATGTCATCTACATAGTCCCCGAATTCCTTGTGTATTAGGTAATGAAGAATGGTTGCGAGAGCCCTTTGGTAGGTAGCCCCTGTATTTTTTAAATCAAATGGCATGACAGTATAGTAAAAGGTTCCGCAAGGGGTGATGAATGCAGTTTTCTCTTGATGATCAGGGTGCATCTTGATCTGGTTATATCCAATAAATCCATCAATGAATGACTTGAGAGCATGACTGGCTGTGTTGTCCATGATCATATCGATGTTTGTTATTGAGTAATCATCTTTCGAAGAGGCTTTGTTCAAGTCTCGGCTGATAACACACATGCAAACCTTTCCTCCTAATTTCGACACAGGTACGATATTGGCTAGCCATGTGGAATATTCAATTACATGAATAAAGCCCACATTCAGTTGCTTGACTAATTCTTCTTTTAGTTTAAGTGACCATTCAGTATGGAGATTTCACAGCTTCTGTTTGACTGGTTTAAATTTCGGGAGCATTGGAATCTTACACTGTGCTATTTCAGGGTCAATGCTGGGCATATCATCATAGGACCATGCGAAAACATCCACGAACTCCTTCAGTAGCTCTTTGAGTTGCGTGCGCTCGTGCTCATTAAGGATATACCCTAACCTAAGCTCGCGCATTTGACTACTAAAACCGAGATTGATAACAACAGTTTCATCTTCATTAACGTGAACACGGTTATGTTTCTTATTATTAACCTTATTTATATCAGTTAAGAATTGTTCATTTGCAAAGTCATCATCATCAAGAGTTTGATTAGAATCAAGACAATTAATATAAGGCACAACACGATACTCAAAATCTTTATTTATTTCATTGATAAGAAAAACAGCATTGAGAACCTCATCAAAGGAGGTCTCGATTACATCAGAGTGAGAGGAAACAACTAAAGGGGAAAGGGGATAAACATCAGGGTTAGGTTGAATATCAGCAGGTGGCACAGGTGTAGCATGCTAGTTGAGAAGGGGTATATCAGCATCTTTGATGAGGTAGGATGGATCAGATGATGTAGTTCTTGAGTGGATCATGCAGAGTGCCATCTCCAGTACCTGCAAGTTAAAAGAGTCCTCGACATCGCAGTCCTCAGAATCCCCGACATCAGTTATGGTCTCCTCGGTGAGTGATTGCACACAGTGTTAGGAACTTTCGTCTCTCGGGTAGCTGTCTTGAAAAAAGATCTCCATTCCTGGTATCATCCTTTTGTCTATAGGGTCATACCAAGGTTCAAAGAAGCCGCAGAAGGGGAAATCTTCATCGCCTTTGATGAATCCTCCCCTTTTTAATGAATCCTACCTTTAGGGGATCTCCCGGTATAGTTCTGACGCATTCTAAATTTTTCTTCAGTCGAGGCTAATGGACGAATTTGAGTTCTTCTTCTGATGGTTGATAGCCTAAGCCATGGGGAAGAAAAGCCTCCTTCAACACAATCGGTTCAGTTATCCCTTAGTGCCTTTGCCCTAGCCCCAGTCCGGGCCTGAAGTGACTATTCTTAAACATTTGGATTACATTGACATTTCCATAAGGATCATATTCTGGACAAACCCTGTTTTTGAAGTCGTCCCCTACTGGGAGTAGGAGTAGTTTGACCTGGAAGCCTGATAGAAGCATATTGTTCACCCTGTGTTGTATCTCGAGTACCAGATTACTAATGCTTGCATTCTCTATATTTTCACTGTCTCCTAAGATGGTGATAACTTGTCCATTGGTAAAAAAATTCAATTTTTGATGAAGGGAAGAAGACACCCTTTGATGTTGTGGAGCCATAGACGTCCGAGCAATAAATTAAAACATGTTGGGATATCGATGACTGGGAATTTAGCAACAGGATTTATAGGGATAACCCCTATTGCAAGCTTTATGGATCCCATTACTTCTTGGAGGGTGTTGTCATAGTCACGTACGGAAGCAGAGGTTGGAGCAAGGTCACTAATTTTCAATCCCAAAAAATTTAGGGTTCTTAACGGGAAAACATTCAGAGCTGATCCGTTGTCGACGAGTGAGAGGGGAATAGTTTTACCCATGACTTCAACAGAGATATTAAGAGCATGATTATGGTTGGGACCATTCTTAGGGTTCATCTTCAGAAAAGGAGATCATTCGGGCAGAGGTCAAGGGTCCAACTAGGTTCACTGCTTCTTCTGGTGTGGTTGCGGGAGGAACTGTGGTCCTGTGAGTAGCTTGATTAGGGAATTTCGATACAGTTGGGAAGATATGAAAAGTCCCCATAAAGTGATGTTAGCTTGAGTTTTCTTCAGTTGATCAAGGACCTTTCTTTCTTCAAGGGTCATTTCTGGCATAGGGAGATTCTCAACACCTTTCCCTTTATCGCATGCTGATTATTTTAAGTTTGCATTCTGGTAATGTCTCCCTGACCTGGTCATGTGGTTCACGAAAGATGAGAAAAATAGAAACCATGTTTCTTCGTCGATGTCGGGTTGATCAAATACCAAGTTAATATTTTCTAGCAGCTCCTCGAATGACATCATTCCGCATAGGTTGGCTATTAGACTAGTCTTTCTTAAATATGGCTCTTCATCTGAGTCTTTAAAGTCGTCCCCCCATCCGATGGCAAGGATATTATCTTTCCATGCAAAGTCAATACACTCTACAACTTCCATGGCCTCTTCGTATAATTCCTCCTATTCGTCAGGGAAATGCAAGACTGAGGGAACTAGGTGACCTTATAATTTCAAAGCGTCGAGAAGCTCGGATATGCTAAAAATATCACTAGCCCGTCGAAACAAATCTACTATGATCTGGACCAGGTCATCTAAACTCACTTCGCCGGCTGGCACTACCCAGTTGTCTGATTCTCGAGCCCATTTTTGAGCTTTTAAGAATAACCCACTGAATCTTTGATAGTCAATGGTCATCTGGGAGGTCAATTTCAGCTCGAACTCTAGGAGTTGGTTCAGCACTTTTGATAATTCCATATTTTTACCCCCAAAGACAATGATGCAGGATCTGGTGAGGAGTGATAAGGTTTGATCGGTAAGGTTGGTAAGATGTAAGAGGAAATATGGGCATGTTTGGAGAGGTTTAAGAGAGTATATGAGTATGACTAGTGATTTACTTAGTATGATTTGGATAGATGGGTCGAGTTTTGAGTCTTCTTCTAGGAAGATGACGTTTGTATAACTTGGGAGTGGATTATGGGTAGTGTTTGGTTTAGGATTAGCTGGTGTGGCGATGATACCCCAGTCAATCAGGCTTTGGATTGTGTTTGGATATGGAAACATTGGTCGGTGATATGGCCAGCAGTTTGGTGATAGTCATAATGGGCATCAGGTTTGAAATTCTTTGGAAGAGGGTTTGGTAATGGACGAGGGTCTAAGGGTTTGATCAGGTTTTGATTTAAGAGAGCCTGGTAGACTTTGGAGAGAGGAGCGTGAAGCTTGGTATATTCTTTTTGAATTGGGTTTGGGCGACTTTATGGTGCCCATGAAGCGGCAGGCTGAGAGATATTTTTGATAGTAGATGCTATGGTACTAGCAGGCATTTTAAAATTTCTAGGAGAAAATTGTCCAGAGATTTTCTTCGATTCAATCTTTGTCTTAGCAAGACCTTTTTTAATTTTGACTCTTGCTTCTCGGAGGGCTCAAAAGGGAGGGTAATATTGTCTTCCCATAGTTGCTCGGACATGGGGTAGGAAGTTCTTCTTCATAATGCTGACTTATTCTTCTTCGGAGGGCCGATTGGTCATGGTAGCTGCCTTTTGTCTCCATCTTGCTATGAAGTTGTTGACTGATTCCCCAGGATTCTTCTTAAGTAGCTCTAAGTCACGACGGGTAAACTCTAGCTCCTCGTTATACTTGTACTGTGACGTGAACTCACTGGCAACATCTTCCCAATTGCGAATTCTGGATTTTTCAAGGGATAGGAACCAAAAGAGGGCGCTATCCTTCAAAGTATGCTGGAATATTTGATCCATTATTTATTCAAAACCCCCAGGAGATTCATGGCTCTGTGATAGCTATGTAGATGAACGATTGGGGGTCCACTACCTCCAAACTTCTTGATGTTGGGCATCTTGAATTATTTTGGTAACTTGGCTTTAGGATAGGGAGACATGTGGGTATATTCCATGTAGTTCCCACAGATTCGGACTTGATCTAATTTCTTAATTAGCATCTTGAGGTCTTCCTTAACCTTGTTCAGTTCTTCCTCTTTCGGATCAACAATTATGGGTAGATTAGCCCCGATCTGAGTAAGATTTTGCATGGGAAGCTGGGCTGGTGGCGTCCCATTAGCAGGAGGAGCTCGTGGGGCATGATGGTATTCTTCAGGAACCCAGATAGTCTCAGGTGTAGGCGGATCCATGGCGCGAGGGAAAATGGCCTCAGGATCCTCGAGGATAGGGACTCAATTTATTTGCATCTCATGAACCTCGGTTTGAAGACTGTCAATTTTGGTAGTGAGCTGAGCCAGAACCGTGAACAAATCTGGCTGTGCATTCGGCACTTGATCCGTGTTCGCCATGGAAGGCGTATGAGTCTCGAACTCGGAGGAAATGAAAGGGCTGATAGAACTTCGGGGTGGTTCGACTGAAGACCGAAGCTAATAAGGAGCCAGGCCAAGGGTATGTGATCGATCTAAGAAAAAATGGAATTTATTTTTTGGAAAAGAAAAAGGGAAACTTTTATTTTTTAAAAAGGAGAATATATATATATATATATATATATATATATATATATTGATTTTTTTCGAAAAAAATGAGAATGAAAATGTTTTTGGCATTTTTAATAAAAGAGGAAAAATGTTTTTTGATGCTTTTTGAGAAAAAGGCAGGGGAAGAGACTAGAGTCGGATCTCATCATGATTATTATGTTTATTAGGTTCCCACTTGTATTAAACTCT
Source organism: Sambucus nigra (assembly GCA_949130495.1). Taxonomy (NCBI): domain Eukaryota; kingdom Viridiplantae; phylum Streptophyta; class Magnoliopsida; order Dipsacales; family Adoxaceae; genus Sambucus; species Sambucus nigra. The sequence goes on from OX422209.1 coordinate 425,339,097, forward strand.
CCTAAATGCAAAATGAAATGCCGGATGGGATCCGAGCCTGGAAAAGTTGGGTTTGTAACATATATAAAGCTATGGTTGGACTTATAACCAGGCTCACGGGTAGGGTCCCGTTTTAAAATTGCACAAAAATTTGGGTGGTAGGCCGACCCTGAATTTCGGCAGAGTTTCGGGTCATAACCGACAATCTAACATTTGTGTCCTAGGATTGACACCTATATGTGGGTATGCAGTTTGGTTGGGTGAATTGGAAAGGGTTCCCCCCTTTGGTATGACTTTCACGATATACATCTTGCTTTTGAGGACAATCGATAAGTGTGGACAAGACATTTGATATACCTGAGTGTATGTGAATTGACTCACTATATACCTCGTGGGGATGATACGTGTGAGAGAGAATTCAATATACTCAACGTACGTGAATGAGTTCCCTGCGATATACCTCCTGTCATGACTTTGGTCAAGCGATACGATGCGGGGGAACCGTTCGATATACGTTTAAGGTACTTGGCCAATGGAAGGTGAGAGTCATATCGCTTAGGCTAACTGCACCCTTCCGGACCAACGCCCATCTTGAAGTAACTCTCCTGTTACAGGACATAATTTGGTAAATAACAATGCTCTTTGGTGATGTCGTGTGAATCATGCATTATTATCTTATTAGTATCTTATAACGAGAGTATCTTTTTCTTGATCATGCCAAATAAGGAGAAAAGTATGAGTACCAAAAGTATACTAAGCATGGATAAGTGATGTGTGAGTGATGTGTAACTAGCTATAAGTAAGTGAGTGATAAGTGAGCACGGAGAATCTTCTACGAGTGTGTGAATAATAGCATAAGCATGAGGTACACATAAATAATAAAGGGTGAATATGCAAGTAGGAGAATATACAAGAAAATAAAACACCCATGTATATAGAGTCTAGCCCTCTTAAAAGTAGTCCCTAGTGGAGTCGCCACTGTGGCCATCCCGATCGGTGCGGGGTTCGTTCCGGGGGAAAAGGGAGAAAGAGGATCCCCAGGGGAAGAAACCGCATCGTGGTCTCGCAACCTTCTTTTCGAAAAGGGGGCTTCGACCGCCATCGGTGTGGGTTGAATGTAAAGAGATAGAGTCGCCAACCTATTTTGCTTAAAACAGGCAAAAGAATATGTTGCCACCTCAAAAGAGCAGCATCAATGACAAAATTGATGCGTGCGAAACCAATAAATCGGAGGTCCGAGAGCTAAGTTATAGAATGGGAAGGTGTTAGGCACCCATCCCGTCCTTTCGATCTCTCATGGGAAAATGTTAATATTTTCCTTTTTATCCCCGTGAAGTGTATGCATATATAATGGATATTGGAATCGTTCGACCCATACCATGGAAAAGATAGGGTGAGGTCATTCGTAGGAATATTCCCAAAATAGTAATAAATGTAGAAGATAAAATATGAGTGTTCATCATGATATTGATCGTTATTGGAAACAATAATATGTGTGGGATGAGACGCAAACAAATATGTTATGTATATGTATGATGATAAAAATGAGGGATTTGAGAAAGGATGGAAATGAGAGAAGTTGGAAAATTAGGAAAATTGGACTCGAGTCTCGGATTTTAATCCGAGATGCCTACGTAGCCTATAAAGGGGTTAAAGTCCACGTAGTTCGAATGTAGAATAGGGGTGGGGGTTATCCCATAGATTCGAATGGAATTTAATTAGGTATGTACGTGTAGAAAATGTGTTTCTAGTTTTGGAAAAAGTGCGGTGGATATTCCGTTCGAAATTTACGGGTGTAACCCTATTTTTTTTGTTTTTGGGTGTTTTATAAAAAATAAAGAATATGAAATATACTAATAAAAGTGTAGATGTTAATATGTATGAACTATAATAAAACTAGATTATGAATTAAAGGCAACTTATACAAAAAAAGAAATTAAAAGACAGGGAGAAAGAATTGGACCTTTCTTGGAGCTTGAACTTGGATCTTGGATGAACTACTTTGAATGTTGATGAGAGAGAAGGATATTTTCCAAATTGGGTGTGAAAAGGATGGGAATTTAGGCTTGAATGAGATTTCTCATACGAAACTTTGCTGACTTCGAGAGAATGTCGCTGAAATCACTGATGTTGATGGGTTTTTGCTGTCCCTTAGCAATGATGTCATGGCCCTTATTTATTGGGTCAGGGTGGTGCCGATCAGCTTACCCCAGTGGGTGCCTATCGATAGGTCACCCTTGACACTGTGCCAATAGGCAGGGTTCAGGACCTGCCAATTGGCAGTCTCGTGCGGACTTTTCTGGAAAAATGATTGTAGAGCACAAACCGTTGATCCGAATAGCGTACGGGGAATACTATTAAAAAGGTATTTGAGAGGCCTTTGAGAGTCCTTGAACCTCTCCCGGGACCGAGAGTTGACTTTAGGTCAAATGTGGCTCAAAAGTGCATGTCGGTACTTTAGACAGGAGATCGTCGGATGCAAACGGATCGTTCGTCCACATGGTAAGTCAGAATCACGCACGGGGATGATCGTCAGAAATGTTAGGAGATGTACTTCAACATTCCAAAGAGTTTCGCTCATTTTAGAAAATTGACCATGGTCAATCGGGGTCTGAAAGCGCCCGGTGACCTGTCGGAGTAAAACAGATTGTTCGTCCGTACCGTAGGTCAGAATCGCGCACGGGGTGGACCGTTAGAAAGGGTATTAAGTGACCTTCGGAGATTCATTCAGTCTCATTCGAGCTAAAGAGTTGACTTTGGTCAAACGGAGTCCGGGAGCACTCGATGTCCTCTGGATCAATTTTTGGGGAAAAATTGATCGTTCGTCCGAACGATTACGCTGTTTCGCACATGGGGCGAATCGTTGGAAAGGGGGTTCATTGCCCTTTGAGTATTCAAAGAGCTTTCGCTCTGACGGTGGAGTTGATTGGGGTCAATTCTGGGCCTAGGAGTTCCCAATGGTCTTTAGATCGATACTCGGAGTGCGACCTAGGTTTTCGGTGGATGCAGGAAGTGCTAGGAGTCTAAGGAGAGACTTAGGGGTTCCTAAATGTGGTGTCTACAGTACTCATCAGCGTGAGATGTACTCGATGTACTAATATGACTGGCCATGAACACGATAAAGTTACTTCCATTCGGTGATTCATCCCCAAAATCCGCGGAATCGACCTCGCTATCATTAAAAGTGGCATTATAGGAGGATTTGCCTTTGCCTTGTATCCTTAGTCCCGTAGCACATGCGTGGACTTTGTGACCCTTACCCTCGCACTTGTAGCATCTATTTTCATCTTTCTTAGGGTACTCTACTCTCACATTTTCAAAAGTTTTCTCGCCCGATTTAAACTTTTATCCTTTTCAATTTTTTTTCCTTGGAAGTATTTTCTTTTCTTAGATTGAGAATTTTGTTAAAAGTTTTAGAAAAAAAGTACAAGATCATCTAGATCAAAATCATACTTGGAGTCAGAAGACACCTCCTCTTTCGTTTTAGATTGAGCTTTCAAAGCAATCCCTTTTTTCTTTATCTTTTGAATTTTAGGGAACATATTGATTTCGTAAGTTTGAAGGTTTATTCTAACCTAAGCGTATCTAAAATTCCCAACGAATTAAGGATCGTGATTTTAGGGACACAATGGGATGGCAGGGACCTCACAATGGGACACAATGGGATGGTAGGGTTGTACTAATGCACTTTATGGGTATTGAAGGGGACCACCTTAAGGTCATTATCTTTGTACTGATTTTATAAGACAATGTACAACTCATGATTATTGAATTTACTTAAGGTTCTTAATCTTAATATGCTTGATGGACACGTGCACTAGTTATTTATTGCCTCGACCTATTACGTGAGATTCATAATTGGATCAATATGCCTGGTAGATTGGGAAATGGTGATTAATGTATGGTGAAAGTATTTTATGGATGGATTCCACGTCTCATTATAGATATTTGTGATACCCCTTTGAGATTCTTATAAGTTTTGTATATGTCAAACCCTACACGTGAATCATGTTAATACGACACTACAATATGTTAATCTAAACCGATTAAGGACTTAAAGAAGTTAATCAATTAAATTTCAGTAACATATTTTATTAACGGGAATCAATAAACTTAATGTGAGGATCATTAAGTAATTAACAATAAGGAGCTCGAAATATAATTTTGGGTTAAAGAGTGGGGTTGCAATTATAATTATTTAGTAATATTAATTATTATTAATGGATGAGGATTAGAATCTAGGCCATATTAGATTTCTCTAGGCCCATTAGGATCCATGCCCTTATCTCTCTTTAGAGTCCATATCGTATCTTATATATACACTTAGGGCTCTCTAATTGTTACAAATTCATCACTCTGAGAACTCAAAAGACCCTAATGTGGATTTGTGTGTGAGAGAGAGAAATAGATAAAAGAGAGAGCATAAGTGACCAGAAGGTGATCACGAAGGAAGATCCCACACTCTGTTAATGATAGTTCATATTGGGAATATGGTAGAAGATCATGAGATACATAGATACCGTGTTCTTGATTAATCTGCATTCAATACTATTTGTGTTGATACGAGATCAAACTAGAGAGATATATAAGGTAAGCCCTAAATTATGCTTTGTAGGGTTTTACGTTTGGGTAATATTTTTTTAGTTAGATTTATACACATGATCAACAGATCTTGGGAAGTCGCTCCAAGATCAAATAGTATCTAGGTAAGGAACGACAAATACCCTAGATATCATATTCAGAGAGGGGGTGTTACCTCTTCCTAGTATTTAGGAGACACACAAACGATATTTTTCTTCCTCTCAACCTTCTTTTGATGAATCACTATCTCAACCTTCTCTCTAGGAGCATTACTCAGTGTATCTCTCATAGGATCCCAACATTCTCTCCTCAAAGGAGTTATATTCCTAAGAATCTTGTTTCTATGTCTAGGCAATGGAATCATTATTTTATCATGTTCATTCATAACTAAATTAACTCATCTCCTGAGATTTTCAATCTCATTTCTATGCTTTCTCTCAAATATATCTTCTCTCAACAACCCTTTTCTTCCTAAATAATCTTCTCTTCCCATCCAACAACCATTTATAAGTCATATTTGTACGTAAATACAAATTACAATAGGAGCAATATGACACATTTCTTCTCAAATGGACTTAGGCTAGATTCATGAGATTTTAATTCTCATTGTCTCTTAAGTTTCTTTCTTTTGAAGAGAAAATGGGCAATGTGATTTGCTTTCCCACAAAATCAGCAATCTAAATTACTAGATTTAGAAACAAATTTTTCACATTTCATTTTAAAATCTATTTCCTTGTTCTTGCTCTTGCTACAAGAAGATGATTTAAATGTTGATTTTGAAATTTAGTTTTCTTTTGATTTGTACTCAATAAAACCAAGACCATGTTTGCCATTTTTCACTTGACCATGTTTTAAAAGTATGTTGTCAAGTACATTGTTCCTTTCTACCAAAATCAAGTTTCAAAATTTTGGCATGTTTGGGTTCAAAAGATAATTTCTCAAAATTAATTTTCAAAACCTATTTTTGAAGATCAATCTCTTCATTATCTTTGAAAACCACTTCATTAAAATTTTTCAAAGAATCAATATCATTAAAGAATCTATCGACATTTTTATGAAGTTTAGTATTATCCAATTGAACACATCCAAATTTCTTGATGTGTTGTTTTTGTTAACATTGAATTGCTTTTATTTTTGTTTAAAGATTGATGTTAGACTTGCTAATCTTAAGAGATTCTGGATCAAGTTCTTCAAATGCTTCATGAATGTTTTCCTCTACATCATCATTATCATATGACAATCTAGGACAAGATGTGTGTGATCTCATACTAACACGAGATGAGGAATCACTAAAATAACTATAAATATAATCTTTCTTCCTACTCTTATTCACAAACACATAACTAGAATCATTATCTTCACTAACTATATCGCTTTCATTTTTTAACCTAATCATAAAGACTATCTCACTTCCACTCTCTTCATTTGGGGAACTCTTATACGATTTGGTATCAGAATCACTTTAGCTAACTTTGTACACTTTTTTTTGAAAATATTTTGACTTATCTAGATTCTTCAAATGTGTAGGGCACACATTTATATGCTTACCAACTTCACCATAACCAAAACATTTATCTTCATCTTTCACCTTTCCTCTATTAAATTAGAAAATCAAAGTTAATTGTGACAAAAATTAATAATATGCAAATCATATGGTTAATTTTAATGGATATATGTAGATTTAATCTAGATTTAAGTGTTGTGTGTGTTAGAGATGTGATAATCGAAATAAATAACACACAATTAATCCACAAGGTAGATCTATGAGGACCCCCCACCTAGGAGTAGAAACTTTAATACATCCTAATATCTTATCCAACATAACAAAATTTTATATAATGTAAGAAAATACCTATATCTTGTTTTTTAACCAGAAGCTATTTGACAAACATTGAACTCCCCCTCATTCAAAATGAGTGGTCCATCTGAAGATCCAGTGGACGAACAAGGAAGTAACATTATCCTCCTTAGAATCGCATCATGCTTGAACTTCCCAATAACTAAAATAACTCTTTAAGATATAAGTTTTGATCCGTGACACCCCTCCTAATTAAATACCGAGTGATCAGTCCTTTATTAAATTATAACCAAGGTGAACGGTTGGTTCATTCTTAGCATCACTGTCACAAAATAACTTTTCATATTAAACACCCTAAATAATTAAGCTAAGTGACAAAACCATTTTAAAGACATCAATTCCATATTTAATTTAAAACCAACATTTAAAACCTTTCATAATCCATAGTGTAAGAATCACACAACAACTAGACTAGAAAAGATAATCCAAGAAATTTAAGCTTCAACTAATTAATTCCAACTTTAAAACTTCAAAGGAAAAACATCCTCATAGTAACAATCCCAAAGTATAAATACTGGAAGTAAATGAATCACAATCTCTAATAAAACCATTTGAATAATGGAAAAAGGGAGACACATGCCCAACTGTATAAAAGAGAACTAGAAGTGGAATCAATAATGAGGTCGTCTAAGCAAGAGGCCTGCAACTCCCACCTAAGCTGCAGCACGTTCCTTCCAAAGGATCCTATACAAGATGCCCCTGTGGATGGGCAATTATAATATATACATATATATACAAGAGATAAGAGAAAATAGGGAACGGGTCAGAGCCCGATTGTAAAATAGTTTAAAATTTAGTTTAGCAAGTATTTAAAATGCTTACCGGCTAATGCAACAATCATATTAGTATGCGGCACTCTCTTGAGGAATTCTCACATCTATTTTAATGTGCACACCTACCGAACTATTTATCCCAACAATTTAGCTTTTCTTAAAATTCTCAAAAGATTTTCATGCCGGAAATTACTAGCGCGAAGATGGTTAATTTCTAAAGGCAAAGTCTGAACAAAACTCTCATGTTTTTATAAAATTTTCCAGTATTGCCTCAAACTTTTCGTACACTTTTAAATATCGGAATATTTATTCATCACTCAACTACTTTTAATCAAAGAAGAAAGTTTTCTCAATTTAAATTCTATATATATATATACTATCGGCACCCCACATAAATTTATGGTGCGAGCATACTCTGCTATCAAGTCCCCACATTACTTATACTCAGGGAAATACTAGTTCGGAATCACTCTCGAACTGTATTAACACAAAACACATACAAATTGAGGCGAAGCATAGTTACAAGTCACTAAGAGGTCAGCACATACCCTCACGTCTTTTAGGACCGTCTGACTATCTATCCGATAGCCTGTATCAAGGATTCCTATGTTCTAGGGTACAAGTTAATATCCCCCATAAAGGTCACATCGAGATAAGACTGTCCCGACGCGGTAACCTCAGTGATAGCAAGTAGCGCGGGAATGATTTTTACACGTATATAGTATATGCCCAAACACAATCATATATGTATACTAAAATTTCCATTTCTAATTTAGGTACACTCACGACCCATAGTTATGATATTTATTCTTATTGCACATTACTAGGTTATCCCGTATAACGGTTTGTCTCTCTCATTCTTATTTGGGATTATTCCAAACTTACTTCCTAACTCTTGTGAAAACCTATCTTCCTAAGTGTAATTTCAGTAGGTACTCTGTTATATTATGATGTAACTTTCTTACGAATTTCATCCTTTAGACACAGGTTCCCATTATTCCTTAAGTGTAAAACACCTCCGTTAAATGTAAATCTCTTCTTACATTAATGGTTGCATTTTTATAAAGTCCCACTGGTCTTCCTTATATCCCAAAATGTTCTAACAATAATGTCCAAGGATTTCTATTCATTTAAGTTGGAACAAACTATTTAAAAATGGGAATGTGAGTTTTCCAGGAAGAGTCGATCGATCGATGGTATGGTCTCGATCGATCGATCGATGCTCTTTGGTCGATCGATCGATCAAGCAGTTATGACGAAACTGCAGAAATACCAGTTACGGGAAAGATATTCCAAAATCATCCAAATCATCATATTTGATTCCCAAACTCCCAACAATTGATACCACAAGTGTTATATCCTCAAATAATTAATATTCTACGTAGGACATGCGAGTTTTCATCAATTATAACGGATTAAAATGGCCAAAATCCATAAAAATAACAAGAACCCTAATATTTTCTTTAACTTAGTTCTTCCCATTCTTTTTCCTGATTTTCTACTTCTAACTCAATGAAATTTCGTGGTTCAACCTCTACATATGAATATGATTTCTAGAATACGTCTTTTATCTCTACAACATGCGAATCCGAGTCTCCCATACATGCTTTCTTTCAAAATAACTAGTCCTAATCAACCCTAGACAAATATCATTGAAGCATTAACTAAAATAAAGAAAGATAGATACTTGCCTGGGAATTATTAGCTCAAATTTGTGGAAAAGATTGTGTGGTTGTGATCCTCGTTGCGCGATCTACAATTTGGCGGCGACGACGGTGCAAACGGTGGAGTTCTTGACCTAAAACTCCTTGGAAAGCTTCTCCCCTTCCTCTCCAATGGCCGTCTTTGGTTCTTGGTTATTATAACCCTAGAAGACAACTCCTACCATCTGATATAACCTTACAAAATTCGTAGGTTTCCATGCCCAAAAATACGAAATGTCTAAAAAGCCCTCCCGGGATGTTAATTAGGCCTAAACACGCCCCGAGACCCAAACTAAACCCCCTGGTACATTATTTTGACTATTTCGACTTTTCGGACACATTGACGTACTCAAAATGACCATACGGGTGACTTATAATTTATTCACTTTTAATAATCCGAATTTAATCCCGACATGACACAGGCGCGTCTCGATAAAATTTTTAAAATTATCAAATTAGATTCTCGTGATAATTTTTCTAAATTTGATTACACGTCTTACTTCACCCATAAAGTAATTTACAACAAAATTCCAATAATTACTAACTCTTATCATGCTAGTAAATATTTAAATGATTTTCGGATTAATATTAAATTAATATCTCTAATTAAGTTTAATAAATCCCCAAAATTAAAAGTCATAAAAATATGTGGTATTACATACTTCCCCCCTAATAACTGAATTTCGTTCCGAAATTCAAAAAATAAGGTATACCTGGTAAGGATAACTCTGGGTATCTTTTCAGTACACAACTATCTATAGAGTATGGCATTCTATCACTATAGCCCCCGTATCACGGTGAGCTTGGATAACACTCTCCTCAACAATACCTCTCATTGAGCTCCTATCCGACAACATTCGCATGAGACGAGCCTATAAAGCATTGATTCCCATTATTTCAATATCCTTGGGAGGTCGCACCTCAGTACATGACAACTACTCGTATTTCTAAACACAAAACTCCCATTCAGAGAAAAAAAACCCATACGAACATCTAACCATTCTTATTCGCTTAAAACAGTCGGGCAATTCTACCATAGTCATCAGACTAACTCAACTAATCCAACATTCTGATTATCCGCCCCTCTCTTAACATTTAGAGTGAGAAAGTTAAGGTTTTTCCCATATTTAAACCTCAATAAGCATCATGTTCACATTAAACAGGTGCGCGTACTCCCACGGAATCCTACCATTTTGTAATATCATCCCCCAATTACCGTACTCTACTCCACTTGTTAGTCATAACCGTTGAGGAAATGAAACGATCACGATGAATCCAACATTACTTTTACGCAGCTCCACTAATCGTTAATTACCGTGCGCCTATTCCCCGGCTATGGGTGATACACCCTACTCAAATCGAAATGTTACTCCCGCTCCTTACTTAAATCCCATATTTAAGGTGGGATTCAAAAATTTCATCCCGATTCAAAATAATACCATGTGGGACTATGTACCTGAGCGATCCTTCCTTTCAAAGGAAGACTAAGGAACACTAGTTACTATTATAAATCACCCCAAAGTAATATTAATCACTTTCCTCTTGGGAGACTTATCCCACTTATTTTAATGGACCCTTGATCTCATTTTTAGGATGGCAACCTAACCAATAAACTTTACTGACTTTACCGGCCTCCTCCATTACAGAAATTATCGATAGTCCCATAATTTCTCTGGTTGGTCCTCTTATTCCAACCGATCTCTATATATGAGTGGTGCATGCAGAGTCTACTCACTATGTCCCACTAAACATCGACTTTTACTTGAAATGTCTCACGTGAAGTGACACTTAATACTCCCCTTCTTTCCTGGGCGTATATTAATGTGCACTTCGGGACCTTTTTTATAATATATTAACATCATCACTCCTTGTATGCGTAAGTCGCTCTCATATTTAAATAGTTACAACTCTTCTTCGAGTGTTCTATAAAATAATCAAATTCTATCCTTATCAAGGAATACCCCTTTTTAAATGGCTTCCCACAGCTACCTAACCAAGTTCGGGGGTGCTACTCTAATCTCACGCGTATATATGGATTATCGTCCCTCACGCGATGCTTAATTCACTCTACCACTTCCACCTCGTTATGCTAGTCCCACAAACATATATCCCACACGTCCATTCCCACGTCCCTCCAACTCGGACGATTTTAATATCATCTAACCAGGATGTCCAGTTCTTGTAACGCCCCGACCATCTGGGAAGAGTGAGCGGAGCGTTACTCATCGATAAAACTAATCAAATTCCCAATGCAACAAGGTATAGAGTATCTAAATCCCTCAACGACAAAAGAGAAACTACAAATTTCCAATCTCTTCAGATAAGTACAACAATTCTCTCGAATAATTTCAATAACTAAAATAAATCACTAATGCTCAATACATCAAAATAAAAACAAGTCTTCTTTCTTGTATTTAAAAAAAATTCCCCCAGATAATCCACCCTAAAATCATCCTAAGTCTTTATTTCCCTTGTGTTCCGAATGCGGTTACAACACTTGGGTACTCTCAATCACCCTAGGAGTCAAAATTTTAACGCCTCCTTATAATCGTTCCACTCCTCAACTCTTGGTGATAAAACTTTTAATTTTTTCTTACCACACAACCGGCTCTACTGGCCTTAAATCATAACTCAACTTTCAACATATAGATATAATTACCTGCTCCTATTACGACCGAGGTACTAAACTCATGGACTAATGATCAAATATTTTCCTACTCCCAACCTTACGCTAAGTTTCATGCGTGGGATGTCTCGCAATGCGAAATCCAAACAAAGAACCCCCCGATACACTACTACATAGCATTTTCGGTTATCGAAATCCGTTAGGCCCTCCGTCCATGGCATGTACCCCTTTATTCTATCTCTTGACAGAAAATTTACATCTTTTCTCGTAATTACACTTAACAAAGAACATTTGTCAATTGCACTATCGTTCAGCATCGACGGTAATCACATTCCATAAACCTCGAATGCATACCATCGAGATTCTCAAAATCTTGTTCTCAAACATATGGGTATAACTCTTAACTCTCACATCTCTAAAGGATAGATATATCAATGCGCTCTTCCTATCACCCAGTCCTGAGCGCTGAACATAACAATGAGTTAATTCGTTTCGCTCAACAGTAATCCCAATGCATACTGAATGATAAAAGAAAAGTCCCTACACACACCGGAATCGAATATCTCGAGCCCATTATTTCCTCTGAAGTTTCTAAAATAGAAAATATAAGTGCGAGTCCGTCCCTCTCGCAGGTGAGACCTCGCCAGAACAAAAATGGTTGCACCTATGCAACCATTTCGATAGCCTTGCAATTACTGCCCACTATCGTACTAACCATTACTATAAAGTTATAACCAAGATAATATCATACTCGTATATCACACTACTAAAATGAGTAACCTCAATAAATCATATAACACTATTTGAAGCACCTTATACCTTTGACTTACTTAAGTCTATATTGTATAAGTGCTCAACTAATTTGGAAATAGTGACAAAATTGGTTGTCTAACCTAGAATCCAAAGAACCTCAGAATTATTCTCTCTAATCCTCTTCAATGATCCAAACAAGGTATAATTTAATCACACTACACACATTAGAAGTGCATACATGTGTATATAATGATTAAAATTGATTGTGTGTTAAATTCCCTTTAAAATGTTGTTTTAATAATTTTTGGGAATTTTTAAACATTTTTAAAATAATGATTTCTTAAATAAAAAGTGTTTTTATAAACTTTGTGGGGTTAAAATGCTATTATGGAAAATATGTTTTTCATTAGAATGTTTGATTGGGTAGAATATCAAAGCGCTAGAGACTTCAGGGTGTTGCCTGTAATTACTTTTGACGCGCGTTTGGAAGCCAATAGAATGCCAACACTTGTCACGTTCCTGATGTATCATTTTGTGTTTGTTTTGTGAGAGAACTTCCTGGTGTGTTGTGGATCGTTAGATCAAATCTTATCTATGGCCTGCATGTGTTTTAAGTCCATCCATGTGCTATCACTTTGGACTAATCACATTCAGTTTAACCACCGCTATTTTACCACCCTTGGATCAAGTCAACATAAGGAAGACTAGATCTCAACCATTGATTTCGATCATCAATCCAGAACCTTCCTTGGCTCCTATATAAACCATCCTATTCTCAACCTTTGGGAACTTTTGGCAGTCGTCTAAATTGAGAGAAAAAAAAGAGAGAAGAGAGAAGTGAGAGAGAAGAGAGAAAAGAAAAGAGAGAAGAGAGAGAAAGGGAAATGTGTTAGAGAAACCCTAACCCTAACCCTAAACAACTTCAAATCATCTTCAAACCTTCGTATATACAAAACCCCAAACACAACCTTGAGTGTTTGAGAGAGAGTGGTGTTACTGGTTTGTTCATTTGAAGCTGTAACCTCTTGATCTGTGATCTTATTACCAACTTAAACATTTTTGTGAAGATCTGTATTTCTTTATCATAGAAATCTTATATCTACACCTTGCATGTTATATTTCACTAGATCTGCATATTTCTTTCTCGTTTTAATAAAATCTTTACTGATTTAAATCTGTAAATATTTTATGGTTTCTGTTCTTATGAAACTTAACCTTGACCTAGTTGGATTCTCACTTGGAGATTTTCAATCTCAAAAATATTTTTAAAACAGAGGTTGATTAAGATCTTGACCGATTTTGAAGCAAGATATCCGTGGAATCTGGGATAAATTAAAGGTCAAAAAGGTTTCAAGTTCTGTAAGAAAGAAAGAAAAGAAAATCACAGCATATAGTCTTTATATGTAATTCTTCTAGGACTGTCTGTAAAAACTAAGTGTGTGTGAGTTCATGCATGTGTTTAGAAATCACATCACAAACACTTAACACACTACCACACAGGAAGTGTTGGGTATAAGATCAAAGATTATTGAGTCGACGCAAGGAAGCTAAAGCAAAGGGGAAGTTATCAAACTGGAAGAACATCATCAACAATCAGATCTAAGAGAAGTTAGAAGGACACCAAGTGAGGTATATTCCTAAACTTAGAATAGGCTGAGTTGTGTGCATGTATGTTGTATTGTTTGTAACTGCTATTTGTTTTTTAGTGGATTTTTACTTTTGTGACTTAGAAGTCACCATGGATGTTTCCTCTATTGGGAGAGGTTTTACCATGTTAAAATTATGTGTTCTGATTATCTTCATCTCCTCATCTCATTCTATAGTGTGCTGAATTTTTGAAACTATCTTAGTTTTAAAAAAACTGATTACAAAGTCTTGGTTATTCTCGTACATAAGTTTTTGTAAACACATCTTGTTGTTTATCATTTTTATTTTCAAAAGAAAAGGGTTTCTTCAACAAACTTCTCGGAGTTGCTTATACAGTTTAATTTTTGTATTAAACGGCATTAGCAACGTTTTTCACTATTAATACACACACTCATCCTCCTCGGATAGCACTAAAGATAATCCCGCTACACTAGGGAAAATATTCACATAATAATAATGTTTATAGTTATACACATTAAACTTGTCTCACATGTTAATCTAGCAATGAACAAAATATATTGACTCGCTCGTGTCACATAAAACATGACTCATCCTCCGAGGATAAAACTCATACTTCTACCTTGCCAAAAGCCTTGACTGTACAAAAGGTTGTCGGACGTAACACGCCTGTCCAAACCAGACCAACACTACTTTAATCGTTCTCCTTTACTAGGAATTATACTCTTGTACCCTATAATCGTTTCAGAAAAAAAAATATTTGCGCGTGTGATTTCACTCTCCACAAAACACCTCAACAAATAATCCCCTCATCGCCTGTCATACTAACCATGTTAAGATTGTCATTCTCTTGGACTTTGGTAAACTCGATTTCTGATGCTACCCCCGTTATTCCCTTAGCCTAGTAGGCCCCAAAGAATATGTTACTGACTACACTAGTCCTTACTAAATCTACCATTGCTTGGTAAGAATTTACCTATCTGAATCATTTAAATGGGTCCCCAGATGTGTATCCACATCCCCTTGTGGTGCTACACTACCACCGTTGTATCCCGTCTTATTCTTGACTAAATTCTTTGATTCTTTTAGCTTCCCACACCAAGAAGCATTATCATCTTTATTGACAAAGTACGATCATATCAACCCCTGAATCGACCGTCCAGCAAAATTCCCTTTTCAAGTGTTATCAACTATTATTACGATTCGAACTCCCACTTGGAGTTCTTTACTCCATTTGTATCTACATCTTTCGATACAAGATTTGCTAACGATTTAGACTCATATTCACAAATGGACCTCTGTCAGGTCCTACTGTGATGAGTTCAGAACAACATTCACTTCTTATCCTGAACATCTGATGAAGGAACTTGCGGTCAAACTGTACCTAAGATTCTCCTATAGGCATAGCATTTAACTTTTAAAAGTAGTGGCTAACTCCCACCATAATAACCTTGTTCCGACAAGCCAAGAAAATTTGTCTCCAAATTTTCACTTTCAGTTAGCCACACTCCGTCCTATGTCCAAGCCTTTGGATACTTTACCTCCTTGGGCTAACACACACAATTTCCACATTTCTAGAATTTCCACTGACAATTCTCTACAATGCTTTGTCTGACTTTTCTCAGTCGTACCATGTTGGGTGAGTCTACTCTCGCACCTCTTTCGACTATATAAGCACTTGGAAATCCTAGGCCGCGTTCTAGACGTCTTTACAGTCCTGGCTTCTCGTGCCGTAATAGGGGTGACCTTAACTACGGTCATCATCCTCGAATATTCTCTACAACCTCAACTAAGCCTTGCCTCCTGTTGTCCGCCCAACGTCCCTTGCCTTCCATATTTAATTGTTCGAACACGCCTGAACGCAATTAAGATTCACTAAGGTACATACGTTATAACAGGAGAACGGAATCTCACCATTAGAAAACAACAATTCTAAACATAGGGATCTGTATCCAACAAAGTAATGCTAGGAGCATAATAAGCCGCAAATATCCTAAGAACACTAGAACCTGATGCTCTGATACCACCTGTGACACCCCGCCTAATTAAATACTGGGTAATGAGTCCTTTATTAAATTATAAGCAAGGTGAACGGTTGGTTCATTCTTAGCATCACTGTCGCAAAACAACTTTTCATATTAAACACCCTAAATAATTAAGCTAAGTGACAAAACCATTTTTAAGACATCAATCCCATATTTAATTTAAAACCAACATTTAAAACCTTTCATAATCCATAGTGTAAGAATCACACAGCAACTAGACTGGAAAAGATAATCCAAGCAATTTAAGCATTCAACTAATTAATTCTAACTTTAAAACTTTAACGGAAAAACATCATGACAGTAACAATCCCAAAGTATAAATACTGGAAGTAAACAAATCACAATCTCTGATAAAACCATCTGAATAATGGAAAAAGGGAGACACATGCCCAACTGTATAAAATAGAACTAGAAGTGGAATCAATAATGAGGTCGTCTAAGAAAGAGGCCTGCAACTCCCACCTAAGCTGCAACACGTTCCTTCCAAAGGATCCTATGCAAGACGTCCCTGTGGATGAGCACCTATATTATATACATATATATACAAGAGATAAGAGAAAATAGGAAACGGGTCAGAGCCCGATTGTAAAATAGTTTAAAATTTAGTTTAGCAAGTATTTAAAATGTTTACCGGCTAATGCAACAATCATATTAGAATGCGACACTCTCTTGAGGAATTCTCACCTCTCTTTTAATGTGCACACCTACCGAACTATTTATCCCAACAGTTCTTAAAATTCTCAAAAGATTTTCATGCCGACAATTACTAGCGCGAAGATGGTTAATTTCTAAAGGCAAAGTCTTCACATAACTCTCATGTTTTTATAAAATTTTCCAGTATTGCCTCAAACTTTTCGTACACTTTTAAATATCGGACTATTTATTCATCACTCAACTACTTTTAATCATAGAAGAAAGTTTTCCCAATTCAAATTCTATATATATATATATACTATCGGCACCCCAAATAAATTTATGGTGCGAGCATACTCTGCTATCAAGTCCCCGCATTACTTGTACTCAGGGAAATACTAGTTCGGAATCACTCTCGAACTGTATTAACACAAAACACATACAAATTGAGGCGAAGCATAGTTCCAAGTCACTAAGAGTTCAGCACTTACCCTCAGGTCTCTTAGGACCGTCTGACTATCTATCCGATAGCCTGTATAAAGGATTCCTATGTTCTAGGGTACAAGTTAATATCCCCCATAAAGGTCACATCGAGATAAGACTGTCCCGGCAAAGTAACCTCAGTGATAGCATGTAGCGTGGGCATGATTTTTATACGTATATAGTATATGCACAAACACAGTCATATATGTATACTACCATTTCTATTTCTAATTTAGGTACACTCACGACCCATACTTATGATATTTATTCTTATTGCACATTACTAGGTTATCCCGTATAACGGTTTGTCTCTCTCATTCTTATTTGGGATTATTCCCAACTTAGTTCCTAACTCTTGTGAAAACCTATCTTCCTAAGTGTAATTTCAGTAGGTACTCTTTTATATTACGACGTAACTTTCTTACGAATTTCATCCTTTAGACACACGTTCCCATTATTCCTTAAGTGTAAAACACCTCCTTTAAATGTAAATCTCTTCTTACATTAGTGGTTGCATTTTTAAAAAGTCCTACTGGTCTTCTTTATATCCCAAAATGTTCTAACAATAATGTCCAAGGATTTCTATTCATTTAAGTTGGAACAACCTATTTAAAAAGGGGAATTTGAGTTTTATAGGAAGGGTCAATCGATCGATGGCACGGTCTCGATCGATCGATGCATCGATCGATCGATGCTCTTTGGTCGATCGATCGATCAAGCAGTTATGACGAAACTGCAGAAATACCAGTTACGGGAAAGATATTCCAAAATCATCCAAATCATCATATTTGATTCCCAAACTCCCAACAATTGATACCACAAGTGTTATATCCTCAAATAATTAATATTCTATGTAGGGCATGCGAGTTTTCATCAATTATAACGGATTGAAATGGCCAAAATCCATAAAAATTACAAGAACCCTAATATTTTCTTTAACTTAGTTCTTCCCATTCTTTTTCCTGATTTTCTACTTCTAACTCAATGAAATTTCGTGGTTTAACCTCTACATATGAATATGATTTCTAGAATACGTCTTTTATCTCTACAACATGCGAATCCGAGTCTCCCATACATGCTTTCTTTCAAAATAACTAGTCCTAATCAACCCTAGACTAATACCATTGAAGCATTAACTAAAATAAAGCAAGATAGATACTTGCCTGGGAATTCTTGGCTCAGATTTGTGGAAAAGATTGTGTGGTTGTGATCTTCGTTGCGCGATCTACAATTTGACGGCGACGACGGTGCAAATGGTGGAGTTCTTGACCTAGAACTCCTTGGAAAGCTTCTCCCCTTCCTCTCCAATGGCCGTCTTTGGTTCTTGGTTATTATAACCGTAGAAGACAACTCCTACCATCTGATATAACCTTAGAAAATTCGTAGGTTTCCATTCCCAAAAATACGAAATGTCTAAAACGCCCTCCCGAGATGTTAATTAGGCCTAAAAATGCCCCGAGACCCAAACTAAACCCCTTGGTACATTATTTTGACTATTTCGACTTTCCGGACACATTGACGTGCTCAAAATGACCATACGGGTGACTTATAATTTATTCACTTTTAATAATCTGAATTTAATCCCGACACGACACAGGCGCGTCCCGATAAAATTTTCAAAATTATCAACTTAGATTCTCGTGATAATTTTTCTAAATTTAATTACACGTCTTACTTCACCCATAAAGTAATTTACAACAAAATTCCAATAATTACTAACTCTTATCATGCTAGTAAATATTTAAATGATTTTTGGATTAATATTAAATTAATATCTTTAATTAAGTTTAATAAATCCCCAAAATTAAAAGTCATAAAAATATGGGGTATTACATACTTCCCCCCTTATAACTGAATTTCGTCCCGAAATTCAAAAAATAAGGTATACCTGGTAAGGATAACTCTGGGTATCTTATCAGTACGCAACTATCTATAGAGTATGGCATTCTATCACTATGGCCCCCGTATCACGGTGAGCTTGGATAACACTCTCCTCAACAATAGCTCTCATTGAGCTCCTATCCGACAACATTCGCATGAGACGAGCCTATAAAGCATTGATTCCCATTATTTCAATATCCTCGGGAGGTCGCACCTCACTACATGACAACTACTCGTATTTCTAAACACAAAACTCCAATTCAGAGAAAAAAAACCCATACGAACATCTAACCATTCTTATTCGCTTAAAACAGTCGTGCAATTCTACCATAACCATCAGACTAACTCAACTAATCCAACATATTGATTATCCTCCCCTCTCTTAACATTCAGAGTGAGAAAGTTAAGGTTTTTCCCAAATCTAAACCTCAATAAGCATCATGTTCACATTAAACAGGTGCACGTACTCCCACGGAATCCTACCATTTGGTAATATCATCCCCCAATTACCGTACTCTACTCCACTTGTTAGTCATAACCGTTGAGGAAATGAAACGATCACGATGAATCCAACATTACTTTTACGCAGCTCCACTAATCGTTAATTACCGTGCGCCTATTCCCCGGCTATGGGTGATACACCCTACTCAAATCGAAACGTTACTCCCGCTCCTTACTTAAATTCCATATTGAAGGTGGGATTCAAAAATTTCATCCCGATTCAAAATAATACCGTGTGGGACTATGTACCTGCGCGATCCTTCCTTTCTAAGGAAGACTAAGGAACACTAGTTACTATTGTAAATCACCCCAAAGTAATATTAATCACTTTCCTCTTGGGCGACTTATCCCACATGTTTTAATGGACCCTTGATCTCATTTTGAGGATGGCAACCTAAACAATAAACTTTACTGACTTTACCGGCCTCCTCCATTACAGAAATTGTCGATAGTCCCATAATTTCTCTGGTTGGTCCTCTTATTCCAACCGATCTCTATATATGAGTGGTGCATGCAGAGTCTACTCACTATGTCCCACTAAACATCGACTTTTACTTGAAATGTCTCACGTGAAGTGACACTTAATACTCCCCTTCTTTCTTGGGCGTATATTGATGTGCACTTCGGGACCTTTTTTATAATATATTAACATCATCACTCCTTGTATGCGTAAGTCGCTCTCATATTTAAATAGTTACAACTCTGCTTCGAGTGTTCTACATAATAATCAAATTCTATCCTTATCAAGGAATACCCCTTTTTAAATGGCTTCCCACAGTTACCTAACCAAGTTCGGGGGTGCTACTCTAATCTCACACGTATATATGGATTATCGTCCCTCACGCGATGGTTAATTCACTCTACCACTTCCACCTTGTTATGCTAGTCCCACAAACATATATCCCACACGTCCATTCCCACGTCCCTCCAACTCGGACGATTTTAATATCAGCTAACCAGGATGTCCACATCTTGTAACGCCCCGACCATCTGGGAAGAGCGAGCGGAGCGTTACTCATCAATAAAACTAATCAAATTCCCAATGCAACAAGGTATAGAGTATCTAAATCCCTCAACTACAAAAGAGAAACTACAAATCTCCAATCTCTTCAGATAAGTACAACAGTTCTCTCGAATAATTTCAATAACTAAAATAAATCACTAATGCTCTATACATCAAAATAAAAACAAGTCTTCTTTCTTGTATTTAAAAAAAAAATCCCCCAGATAATCCACCCTAAAATCATCCTAACTCTTTATTTCCCTTGTGTTCCGAATGCGGTTACAACACTTTGGTACTCTCAATCACCCTATGAGTCGAAATTTTAACTCCTCCTTATAATCGTTCCACTCCTCAACTCTTGGTGATAAAACTTTTAATTTTTTCTTACCACACAACCGGCTCCACTAGCCTTAAATCATAACTCAACTTTCAACTTATAGATATAATTACCTGCTCCTATTACGACCGAGGTACTAAACTCATGGACTAATGATCAAACATTTTCCTACTCCCAACCTTACGCTAAGTTTCATGCGTGGGATGTCTCGCAATGCGAAATCCAAACAAGGAACCCCCCGATACACTACTACATAGCATTTTCGGTTATCGAAATCCGTTAGGCCCTCCGTCCATGGCATGTACCCCTTTATTCTATCTCTTAACAGAAAAGTTACATCTCTTCCCGTAATTACACTTAACAAAGAACATTTTTCAATTGCACTATCGTTCAGCATCGGCGGTAATCACATTCCATAAACATCGAATGCATACCATCAAGATTCTCAAAATCCTGTTCCCAAACATATGGGTATAACTCTTAACTCTCACATCTCTAAAGGATAGATATATCAATGCTCTCTTCCTATCACCAAGTCCTAAGCGCTGAACATAACAATGAGTTAATTCGTTTCACTCAACAGTAATCCCAATGCATACTGAATCATAACCGAAAAGTCCCTACACACACCGGAATCGAATATCTCGAGCCCATTATTCCCTCTGAAGTTTCTAAAATAGAAAATATAAGTGCGAGTCCGTCCCTCTCGCAAGTGAGTCCTCTCCAGAATAAAACATGTTGCACCTATGCAACCATTTCAATAGCCTTGCAATTACTGCCCACTATCGTACTAACCATTACTAAAAAGTTATAACCAAGATAATATCATACTCGTATATCACACTACTAAAATGAGTAACCTCAATAAAGCATATAATACTATTAATACACACACTCATCCTCCTCGGATAACACTAAAGATAATCCCGCTACACTAGGGAAAATATTCACATAATAATAATGTTTATAGTTATACGCATTAAACTTGTCTCACATGTTAATCTAGCAATGAACAAAATATATTGACTCGCTCGTGTTACATAAAACATGACTCATCCTCCGAGGATAAAACTCATACTTCTACCTTGCCAAATGCCTTGACTGTACAAACGGTTTTCGGACGTAACACGCCTGTCCAAACCAGAACAACACTACTTTAATCGTTCTCCTTTACTAGGCATTATACTCTTGTACCCTATAATCGTTTAAAAAAAATATATTTGCGCGTGTGATTTCACTCTCCACAAAATAACTCAACAAATAATCCCCTCATCGCCTGTCATACTAACCATGTTAGGATTGTCATTCTCTCGGACTTTGGTAAACTTAATTTCTGATGCTACCCCTGTTATTCCCTTAGCCTTGTAGGCCCCAAAGAATATGTTACTGATTACACTAGTCTTTACTAAATCTACCATTGCTTGGTAAGAATTTACCTATCTGAATCATTTAAATGGGTGCCCTGATGTGTATCCACACCCCCTTGTGGTGCTACACTACCACCGTTGTATCCCGTCTTATTCTTGACTAAATTCTTTGATTCTTTTAGCTTCCCACACCAAGAAGCATTATCATCTTTATTGACAAAGTACGATCTTATCAACCCCTGAATCGACCGTCCAGCAGAATTCCCTTTTTAAGTGTTATCAACTATTATTACGAGTCGAACTCCCACTTGGAGTTCTTTACTCCATTTGTATCTACATATTCCGATACAAGATTTGCTAACGGTTTAGACTCATATTCACAAATGGACCTCTGTCAGGTCCTACTGTGAGGAGTTCAGAACGACATTCAGTTCTTATCCTGAACATCTGATAAAGGAACTTGCGGTCAAACTATACCTAAGATTCTCCTATAGGCATAGCATTTAACTTTTAAAAGTAGTGGCTGACTCCCACCATAATAACCTTGTTCCGACAAGCCAAGAAAATTTGTCTCCAAATTTTCACTTTCAGTTAGCCACACTCCGTCCTATGTCCAAGCCTTTGGATACTTTACCTCCTTGGGCTAACACACACAATTTCCACATTTCTAGAATTTCCACTGACAATTCTCTACAATGCTTTGTCTGACTTTTCTCAGTCGTACCATGTTGGGTGAGTCTACTCTCGCACCTCTTTCGACTATATAAGCACTTGGAAATCCTAGGCTGCGTTCTAGCCATCTTTACAGTCCTGGCTTCCCGTGCCATAATAGGGGTGACCTTAACTACGGTCATCATCCTCGAATATTCTCTACAACCTCAACTAAGCCTTGCCTCCTGCTATCCGCCCAACGACCCTTGCCTTCCATATTTAATTGTTCGAACACGCCTGAACGCAATTAAGATTCACTAAGGTACATACGTTATAGCAGGAGAACGGAATCTCACCATTAGAAAACAACAATTCTAAACATAGGGCTCTGTATCAAACAAAGTAACGCTAGAAGCATAATAAGCCGCACATATCCTAAGGACACTAGAACCTGATGCTCTGATACCACCTGTGACACCCCGCCTAATTAAATACTGGGTAATCAGTCCTTTATTAAATTATAAGCAAGGTGAACGGTTGGTTCATTCTTAGCATCACTGTTGCAAAATAACTTTTCATATTAAACACCCTAAATAATTAAGCTAAGTGTCAAAACCATTTTTAAGACATCAATCCCATATTTAATTTATAACCAACATTAAAAACCTTTCATAATCCATAGTGTAAGAATCACACAACAACTAGACTGGAAAAGATAATCCAAGTAATTTAAGCATTCAACTAATTAATTCTTACTTTAAAACTTTAACGGAAAAACATCATGACAGTGACAATCCCAAAGTATAAATACTAGAAGTAAACAAATCACAATCTCTGATAAAACCATCTGAATAATGGAAAAAGGGAGACACATGCCCAACTGGATAAAATAGAACTAGAAGTGGAATCAATAATGAGGTCGTCTAAGTAAGAGGCTTGCAACTCCCACCTAAGCTGCAGCACGTTCCTTCCAAAAGATCCTATGCAAGACACCCCTGTGGATGGGCACCTGTAATATATACATATATATACAAGAGAGAAGAGAAAATAGGAAGCGGTCCAGAGCCCGATTGTAAAACAATTTAAAATTTAGTTTAACAAGTATTTAAAATGCTTACCGGCTAATGCAACAATCATATTAGTATGCGGCACTCTCTTGAGGAATTCTCACCTCTCTTTTAATGTGCACACCTACCGAACTATTTATCCCAACAGTTTAGCTTTTCTTAAAATTCTCAAAAGATTTTCATGCCGACAATTACTAGCGCGAAGATGGTTAATTTCTAAAGGCAAAGTCTTCACATAACTCTCATGTTTTTATAAAATTTTCCAGTATTGCCTCAAACTTTTCGTACACTTTTAAATATCGGAATATTTATTCATCATTCAACTACTTTTAATCATAGCAGAAAGTTTTCCCAATTTAAATTCTATATATATACTATCGGCACCCCACATAAATTTATGGTGCGGGCATACTCTTCTATCAAGTCCCCGCATTACTTGTACTCAGGGAAATACTAGTTCGGAATCACTCTTGAACTGTATTAACACAAAACACATACAAATTGAGGCGAAGCATAGTTCCAAGTCACTAAGAGGTCAGCACATACCCTCACGTCTTTTAGGAACGCCAAACTATATATCCGATAGCCTGTATCAAGGATTCCTATGTTCTAAGGTACAAGTCAATATCCCCCATAAAGGTCACATCGAGATAAGACTGTCCCGGCGCGGTAACCTCAGTGATAGCAAGTAGCGCGGGCATAATTTTTATACGTATATGGTATATGCACAAACACAGTCATATATGTATACTACCATTTCCATTTCTAATTTAAGTACACCCATGACCCATACTTATGATATTTATTCTTATTGCACATTACTAGGTTATCCCGTATAACGGTTTGTCTCTCTTATTCTTATTTGGGATTATTCCCAACTTACTTCCTAACTCTTGTGAGAACCTATCTTCCTAAGTGTAATTTTAGTAGGTACTCTTTTATATTACGACGTAACTTTCTTACGAATTTCATCCTTTAGACACACGTTCCCATTATTCCTTAAGTGTAAAACACCTCCGTTAAATGTAAATCTCTTCTTACATTAATGTTTCCATTTTTATAAAGTCCTACTGGTCTTCTTTATATCCCAAAATGTTCTAACAATAATGTCCAAGGATTTCTATTCATTTAAGTTGGAACAACCTATTTAAAAAGGGGAATGTGAGTTTTCCAGGAAGGGTCGATCGATCGATGCTCTTTGGTCGATCGATCGATCAAGCAGTTATGATGAAACTGCAGAAATACCAGTTACGGGAAAGCTATTCCAAAATTATCTAAATCATCATATTTGATTCCCAAACTCCCGAAAATTTATACCACAAGTGTTATATCCTCAAATAATTAATATTCTACGTAGGGCATGCGAGTTTTCATCAATTATAACGAATTAAAATGGCCAAAATCCATAAAAATAACAAGAACCCTAATATTTTCTTTAACTTAGTTCTTCCCATTCTTTTTCCAGATTTTCTACTTCTAACTCAATGAAATTTCGTGGTTCAACCTCTAGATATGAATATGATTTCTACAATACGTCTTTTATCTCTACAACATGCGAATCCGAGTCTCCCGTACATACTTTCTTTCACAATAACTAGTCCTAATCAACCCTAGACTAATATCATTGAAGCATTAACTAAAATAAAGCAAGATAGATACTTGCCTGGGAATTCTTGGCTCAGATTTGTGGAAAAGATTGCGTGGTTGTGATCCTCGTTGTGCGATCTACAATTTGACGGCGACGGCGGTGCAAACGGTGGAGTTCTTGGCCTAGAAC
The DNA here is from genome assembly GCA_949130495.1 of Sambucus nigra. Classification (NCBI taxonomy): domain Eukaryota; kingdom Viridiplantae; phylum Streptophyta; class Magnoliopsida; order Dipsacales; family Adoxaceae; genus Sambucus; species Sambucus nigra. The sequence goes on from OX422209.1 coordinate 425,364,720, forward strand.
TCCTTAGAAAGCTTCTCCTCTTCCTCTCTAATGGACGTCTTTGGTTCTTGGTTATTCTAACCCTAGAAGACAACTCCTACCATCTGATATAACCTTAGAAAATTCGTAAGTTTCCATGCCCAAAAATACGAAATGTCTAAAACGCCCTCCCGGGATGTTAATTAGGCCTAAAAACACCCCGAGACCCAAACTAAACCCCCTGAGTACATTATTTTGACTATTTCGATCCTTCCGGACACATTGATGCACTCAAAATGACCATACGGGTGACTTATAATTTATTCACTTTTAATAATCCGAATTTAATCCCGACACGATACAGGCGCGTTCCGATAAAATTTTCAAAATTATCAAATTAGATTCTCGTGATAAGTTTTTTAAATTTAATTACACGTCTTACTTCACCCTTAAAGTAATTTACAACAAAATTCCAATAATTACTAACTCTCATCACGCTAGTAAATATATAAATGATTTTCGGATTAATACTAAATTAATATCTCTAATTAAGTTTATTAAATACCCAAAATTAAAAGTCATAAAAATATGGGGTATTACATGATCTTCAATTATGATGTGGACCAATTAAATTGAATCTATGCTAAGTGGATTTGATCTCAAAACACTCTGATTTCCTCACAAAAAGTAGATGACGTATATATCTAGGTTTTCTCTCAAATGTGAAAGGAATAATTGATTTTGATTTCAAATATGAAATTGATTTCCTCTTAACCTCGCACATACTCTCTCAGCATAAGAGAAGTAAAGAGGAATTTAGATATTTTGAAAAGGAGGAAAAGAACTTTGTTTATAGATTTTTTTTACAAATCTAACTGCATCGTACGTCTGGATAAAAATAAATCCATGCGCATAATTTTTAGCTACACGCTTGTCACGCTAAAAACGTGTGATCTTGCACACATATAAAAAACCATTCGTGAAAACGATTTTAGGCAGTGGCCTAAAACCTCCAGAGCACTACACATGGTGCTAAAACACAATCGTGTAAACATTTTAGGGTGGAAACATAGTTTCCTTTTTTGAAAACTGAAACTTTCCCTTAGGTTAAACACATTACATATTTGTAAGGGATATTCAATCCACAATAAATGAAATATTATAATCACCCCCGGATATAAATGCAATGCAAAAAGTGACATAAGATGTACATAGTTTGGCCGATCATCTTGCCTATATCCACAGGGAAAGACGGAAATCTATATATTATTTGAGGATGATTAAAGTGCTAGGTTTGTTAGATGATATCCCAATTCATCGTGATGGGGATACAATTTCATACTCCTAAATTGGTTGGGGTTACCCTTATTTATAAATACAAGGTTCCTACACATCTAGATCTCTTCTTTTCGAGCTTATCCCCGAAGTGGTAGAATCGTGACGGGTTCAATGATCCATGACATGTGGTGATCTTCCTTGATTATCTGTTAGATGTCCCTTGGCATTCAGATGACTACATCACCTTAATTTCAAGTTGCACGTGTCAGTCCTGTGGCACAATTGACCAAAATTCCCTTTAATTGCCCTTAAGATTGGGGTTTATCGACCTTTAAACCAGGTCGGCCTAATCTTATTATCAGTTTTACACGTGTCCACATGATTTTTGTCAAATTTTGCTAATAAATTGGTAAACTCTGCCCGGTGTGTGTCCATTGGAGAGCATCCCACATACTTGTCGATTACAGCCTAATTATTGGCTCTGGCAATAATTTTATAATTGTCCCCTAGGTAACTGTTGTGGACTACACTGTGGTCAGTATACCTTAGAGAGTTACGTTGTGTCAATCGACTTCGGTGAAGGGGATTCCTTTTTTGATGACTTTGATCCCCTCTTTTCTTACAAATATATCGACGTCTCAGGCCTACTCCGTGAAGAAGTTGAAGAGGAAGGGAGTTTTCAGTTGGAAAAATTCACTTTCCCCCTTATTGTAACATGAATACGACGTGACCCAAGAATCAATTAAATAGCAACGACATGACTCATCCGTTCCCTAAAGGAGGTGATCGTCTTGTGTAATTCTGGTGAGCACTAGTAGTCAGCTTAACTCACCCAACCCATAACTATTATTAGCGTCACTTAACCCCGTAAGCGTGTATGTACCATATGCTGGGGATGAAATCAGTATCACTAACTAGACATCACATATGACTTATATTTTTCTATTCCTCCACTATTAGCGGGTAACATGGGTTATGTTAATCCTCACTTATAAAAGAATGACATTTGTCATACTACATTATTTTTGTCTCCATTGATAACACATACATATGACACACAATTATAATACCCCATACTTTTATGAGTATTTTATTTTCATGTGTGTATTTAATTATTAATTTAATTGGAGAAATTAAAATGGTTTCGGTAAATAGTAATTAGCGAGTTCAAGATTAACATTTACGATTATTATTATTACTTGCATGTAATAAGTAAACATCGATGCAAATTATTATATTTTCGTTTAATGAGTGAAAGCGACAGATTATATTATGTCATTAGAAAGTTCGAATGATAGATTTAATAGTTTGAGGGAGACATGTACAGTACGCATGTGTAGGGTCCAATTAATAATATGATGGAATATTTTTAGTTCTGTGACCCATACGTACTTTTTGAGTACACCGGTGATTCGAAATGGATCTAAATATTCCAGAATAGGTACTCAAGGGTTATACTTGGGTTCCAGGGGATTTTTAGACATAGTAGGGCATTTATGGGGGTATGGTCTGCCAAGCGAATTGGCTCGAATTATTGGCCTGTCCGAATTTTTGTTATGCATTGTTTTGACCATTTAGCATTGGGTAAATCGGCGTATGGGTTTTCAGGGTAGTTTAGGATTTCCTTGGAACATAATCAGGGGTTAGTAGGTGTTTTAGGTCACTCATTAGTTGGATTCGAAGGAGATGAATCGAGTGACAAGTGAGTGAACACTTGAATGGAAAATTGGGAAGTCGGTTCGGACTTCGGGATCGATAGTATATTGGACATACCTACTCGTTTGTACTATCATTAGGAGGTTGCGTGTAGTGGGCAGTCCACTATGGCGTTGACCAATAAGTGTTGGATTGATGCCCCAGGTCATTGTACTGTTTCATATCCACTATCCATGTGTGAGGATATGTGTTAGTTTGAAAATCGGTTGGGTGTAATATGGTATGGTTGCGACCCCCAGACGTATGTTTATGATTGCCTCCGTTATTTGTATTTATGTTTGCGTTCGGTGGTGAGATTCTGACCTGGTGGCCCAGTTATGGTATGCGGTATACTTGGAGCTCGATAGAACACGAGGGATGCATTTGTGAGGTCCTATTCTGAGGATGCGGTATATACGTGTATAACGAGTGATATGTATGTATGTGTATATGAGATGTTGTCTGTATAACTACTTATAACACATGTGTAGCTATGTAATATATAGTGAGGGAAGTATTTATTAGCTAATGGTGATTATTAGTGGGATGGGCTATAATAGAGGTTATTATACCAATTAGACTGGGTAGTATGATAGTAATTATTAGCGGGATGGGCACTTTATTTTATTTTTCCAAAACCCCAGGTATGTATCAATAGGGACCTAAAGTTTAGTCTCTTATTTATGCCATTGCAAGTAGTAGTTGTGGATGCTGCGAGATTTGATTATAGTCGCCTCAGTCCATTTTATCTAGATAGGATTCAATTTCAATATTTCCTTTTAGGCGTGTTGCCCGTAGTTGGATAGGACATTTTATTTATGTCAAATATTTTATTGACTTTGTAGTATTCATTACGTTGGATTGTTTGTGGATGATGATGGTTTATTCGATTTACATTGATTATATTCATGCTTTTCAGTGCTGCTATCATTTCCTCTGGTGTATTTTATATTGTCTTTATATCTATATTATTTGTTGAGACAGTTAAACTAAGAATGAAATCATAATGATTCTTGTTTAATTTTAATAAAGGCTTGATCTATCAGTAATAGAATACGCGAGGTGTCATAGTTGGTATCAGAGCATCAGGTTTTAGTGTCCTTAGGATCTTCACGAACTTGCTACATTATCAGCTTTGCATTTCTTTGATATAAAGCCCTATGTTTAGAATTATTGTTTCATATTGTGCATTTTTGTTCTTTTGCTACTATTATATATGTAAGTGGAATCTCATAGCCAATATGAGAAGGATATCTAAAGGCATCTTCATATGGTTAAGTAAAATGACACTCAGAAGCTTATACCATCCACTTATAAGCTAGTTGGGGAAGCTCGATAATGGTAGATGTTAGTCACTACGCCAGAAGAGACAGATTCTATAATGATTCATGAGTTCTGGGTGCGGTTTGACTGTAAGTTCTTTCCATCAGCTGTGCAGACAGAGATGAGGAGGAAATTCCTGGATCTCACACAGTGGGGTTGAACAAAGGATGAGTATGAGGAATATTTCACTCGCCTGACAAACTTTGTGCTAGATGAGGTGAACATTAATGAGAATAGGATTATGAAGTTTATGGACAGGCTCACTTGAAGGATCCGCCAACATCTGTTGGGGAAACTAGAGGACTAACACTGATTTCATTAACATTGCATTGCTACACTTTTAAGATCATTTCTTTCATCTGAGAGGAGCAAAGAGGATAAGATAGTCGAGCCAGCAGGGCAAGACTGGGAGTAGCGGTGTCAGTGGGGCACTTCAGTAGTAAGATAAGTAGCAGGAGTGGGGTTCTCGGTAAGGGGACTCATCTAGGAGGTTCAGTCCAGGTGATGGTAGTTACACGCACATAAATTAAGGCCAACAGTGTACCCCTCATGGCCAGAAAAGCGAGGGAACTAGACTGGAGGCCACCAAGGCCGGGGATATCATGGCCAATAAGGCTAGCAACAGGAGCATCCTCATCAGGGTTAGTAGGGACAGAGGTCGAGAGACTTTGTGAGGAGATATTTCGTATGTAGGGAGCAGGGCCACACACGGTGTGCATGCTCGTATAGGGATAGAGGTCAGCAGCAGGATGCCCAATAAGGGCAGCATCTATCACAGTTTCTAGCCCCACCAGTATTTCCATCATTTTTGCCTCCACAAGTGCAGTTACAGTTTGGGTGTGTCCATAACATCCGTGGTCCAATTTTGGTATGTTTCCTATTGATGGGCACATAGTGCCAGTATTATTTGACATAGGAGAATCACACTCTATTATTAGCACTGGATTCACATGGGAGATGGTACTAGTGGATAAAACATTCGATATTATTATGACCATAGATTCACCGTTGGGGATCAGGGCTCTCATCCATTCCATGTGCATAGGAGTGGGTGTGGACATTGGGAGGTTATGCTTTGTAGCGAATTTGATTATTTTAGAGATGTACGAGTATGATGTTATTCTGGGTATGGACTATTTAACGACATATAGAGCGATGGTGGACTATTATAGTAGTATTATCATGTTTGATATTCTAGGGTAGGATATGTTTCTTGTGGCGATGCCTCATCCCGAAGGAGGGTCGAGCATGAATTTGTATTACATCGAGGATGAGACTTTCGAGGGTACCATCATCTTGCTAGATTCGATTCATGTGGTTAGGGAATTTGCTGATATATTTCAGGAGATACTGGGGTTACAACGAGTTAGGAGATTGATTTTTTAACAGACTTAGCACCAGGGACTAGGCCGATAGCACATGCGATGTATTGTATGGCTCCTTCAAAGATATGGGGGTTGAGAGATCAAATTCAACAGCTTTTACGACAGGGTTTTATCCGCAGGTGTACATTACCTTGGGGGTGCTCCAGTGCTATTTGTGAAGAAGAAAGATGGGTCATTAAAGTTTCATATCGACTACCGGGCATTGAAAAAGGTCACAATTTAGAACAAGTATCCATTATCGCGTATTGATGACTTGTTCGATCATTTGAGAGAAGTAACCTACTTTTCGAAGATAAATTTGAGATTAAGGTACCATCAGTTACATATTAGAGACTAAGATGTCTTTAAGACCTCATTTTTGACGAGATACAGGTCTTGCGAGTTCAGGGTTATGCTGTTTAGGCTAACCAACACACCAAATTTTTTCAACAATCTCATAAATCGATTGTTCAGGGATTTCTCAAATCATTTTGCCATTATCTTTATAGATGACATCTTGGTTTATTCATAGGCAGAGGGCGAGCACATATAATATTTTTGTATGATTCTTCCAACTTTGCGAGACCATCAATTATATGCCAAGTTCGAGAAGTGTGGATTCTGGTTACGGGAGGTGAAGTTCTTGGGTCATATAGTCTCCGAGAGGGGGATTTAAGTGGATCTGAGTAAGGTGTTAATGGTGAGGGAGTGGGGACATCCCACGACGTTGATAAAAGTTTATAGTTTTCTTGGGTTAACGGGTTACTACCGTCGATTTATCAGAGGATTTTTGAAGATTACGGGTCCCTTGACTAATTTGACTCGTAAGGGAGTACCTTTTATTTGGGATGATCATTGTCATCTAGCTTTTAATGAGCTAATAGATAAGTTGACTTCAACACTAGTGCTCGTATTGCCTAAGGGAGGAGTAGAGTACACTGTTTTTACCGATGCGTCCTTATAGGGACTTGTGGGAGTTCTACACCAGGAGGTGTGTTTTGGATTTTGCATCTTGAAAGCTTAATCCACATGAGAAGAACTATACCACTCATGACTTGGAGTTAGAGACAGTTGTTTTTGCCTTGAGGATTTGGAAGCATTATTTTTCAGGGGAGAAGTTTCGTTTGTTCGTGGACTATAAGTCACTGTAGCATCTTTTCACGCAAATGGAGATAAATATGAGGCAATATAAATGGCTTGAATTCATAAAGGATTACCACTTAGATATTCATTACCATCTGGGAAAGACTAACATGGTGGAAAATGCGTTAAACCGTATGCTTGTAGGGAAGTTGGCAGTAATTTGGAGGGCAAAGTGGGATGAGCTTTGTCAGGAGGAAGAGGTTGTTAGGTATTATATGGAAGTGATGACCATCACACTCGAGATCATTTTGAGGGTTGTGAAGGAACATATAAGGGATCCTTCATGTCAGAAGAAGGCGAGTCAGTTATTGGAAAACACAACGAAGTTCTACTTAGTCAGTTCTGAGGGTGGCTTATGCTTTAATAGGAGGTTGATTGTCCCACACGACGAGGACCCACGATGCGCAGTTATGGAGGAGTCACATAGGTCACGATTCTCGATTCATTCAGGAGGGGACAAGATGTACTAGGATATGAGGAGTCAATATTGGTGGGCCAGTGTAAAGTGAGACATAAGAGAGTTTGTCTCCAGGTGCACCACTTGTCAGATGGTGAAGGTTGATCATTAGAGACCAGCTGGGGTTTTGCAGCCATCGGATATCCTGGCATGGAAGTGGTATAGTACATCGATGGATTTCATCACGGTATTATTGACGTCGCAGAGGTGTCATGATTCCATCTGGTTATTATGTACCACTTGAGTAAGGTATCTCATTTCTTACTTATACTCGTTGATTACATGACAGGGTAGTATGCCCAACTTTTCACTGCAAAGATAGTGAGACTACGCGAGGTTCTGCTCAAAATTATTTTAGATCTGGATAAGATCTTTGTGTCCCACTTCTTGCAGAGTTTTCAAGAGGCAATGGGGACAGAGTTACATTTGGGGGTTGTGCCGAGGATGTGTATTTTGGATTTTAAGGGTAGTTGGGAGCCATACTTACCATTGGTTGAGTTTTCACATAATAACTCGTACCTGTTTACTATTAGCATGGCACCTTTTGAGGATTTATACGGGAGACCTTATTGTTTGCCATCGTGTTGGTTATAGGTGGGGGACAACAAGCTTCTCGGGCCGAATGTGATTCAAGACAAAGATTGAGTTGATTAGGAGTCATATTCATGTAGCTTAGGACCGTTTGAAGAGTTACGCTAATGCGAACCGAAGACACGTGGAGTTTGATGTGGGTGATCAGGTGTTATTGCGGGTATCTCCCATGAAGGGAGAGATGCGGTTCGAGAAGAAGGGGAAGATAAAGCCCAAATATGTAGTTCCTTTTCCCATCATTGATAGGGTAGGTCCAGTTGTGTATAGGATCGCCTTATCGGAGCACTTACAGAGGATTCACAACGTGTTCATGTGTCGTTATTGAGGATGTATCTCAGGGTTGATTTAGCATACCAGCATATTGCATTAGAGGGGGTAGACTTGCAGCAGGATATTACTTACAAGGAGAGACCTGTTGCCAATTTGGGTCATGGAGAGCGGAAGCTTCGGTCAGAAGTGGTACTATTAGGGCGTGTGCAGTGGGGTACCACAATGTCACTGAGTCGACTTGGAAGTGTGAGGATGAAATGAAAGAAAAGTATTCAGAGATCTTCGTAGCAAGTACGTTCGAATGTTGGGGATAAAATTCCGTTAATGGGGGAGAATTTAATACCCCATACTTTTATGAGTATTTTATTCATTTAATTATTAATTTAAGTGGGGAAATTAAATTGGTTTCGATAAATATTAATGAACGAGTTCAGAATTTATATTGATGATTATTATTATTTAGTTGAGTGTAATAAGTAAATCGTGATGCGAATTATTATATTATCGTTTAATGAGTTAAAAGCTACGGATTATGATATTATGTCGTTAGAGAGTTAAAACGATAGATTTAATAGTTTGTGGGGACGCGTACTATACGCACATGTCGGGCTCGGTTAGTGATATAATGATATATTTTTGGTTCGGTGACTCAGATGGTCTTTTTGAGTGCACTGATGATCCGAAATGAGTTGAAATAGTCTAGAATAGGTACTCGAGGGTTATAGTTGGAATCTAGGGGCAATCTAGACATAGTAACGCCCGTATGGTGGTACGATTGTATTTTTTACCCTTGGGGATACACCTAAAAATGGGATTAGGGTGTGATTAAGAGATATTTAAGGTTAAGTGGGGTTGATGGAAACCTCATTTTATCCTCTTCTTATTGGAGATTAAGGAACATATCAAAGAGAAGAGAAAAAAAGAAGAAAATAAAGAAAGAAAGCTTGGAGAAGAAAGGCAGAACAACTCCAAAAATCAATTCATCTCTACAAGCCGAGACTTCAGAATTAATCCAATAAAGCAAGTGTTTACTTGCTCTAGATTTGTAATTTTATGCATTTAATTACGTTCATGAATAATTAGTAACTAATCTGGTAATTTAAAAGATAAATCTTTTGGGGTTAATTGAAAGGAAATCATTTGTGTTTAACCTATGATCTTGATTGATAATTAATAAGTGAGAAATTCATGACATTAATTTGTATTTGTGATTATGAACATGGAAAACATTGATAGGGTGTTAGATCGATGAATTTCAAAGGTTTGATAAATTTTGATTTGAACGAATTAATTAATGATTAGGAATCCTTGAGTTTTAGTGTTGAATTCGGGATTAAATCAATGTTAAAATAATTCTGCAATGATTATATATTGATATGGGATCTTAATTTATGATGTTCAGAGGTTTGGGACCTCCATTGAAGGGTTTAGGAGGTGAAAACCCAATGTTGAAGACGAAGGGCAACCTAGCAAGCCGAAGTGGTTTGCTAGGGGAGCGAATCGGTTCGCTTGAGCGAACTTGTTCAATCTTCTAAGCGAACAGGTTCAATTTACTGGCCTATCTCGATTGTTACTATGCATTGTTTTGACCCGTTAGCATTAGGTAAATGGTTATATGGGTTTTTGAGGTAGTTTGGGATTTCCTTGGAACATTATCTAGGGTTGGCACGTGATTTAGGCTAATTATTAGTTGGATTCTAAGGAGATGAATTGGGTTACAAGTGAGTGAACACTTAAACAAAAAATTGGAAACTCGGTTCGAACTTCGAGATTGGTAGACTAGTATGCTGTAGGACTTTCGTACGTAGTCAGTACTATATATATATATATATATATATATATATATATATATATATATATATATATATATATATATATATATACATATATATTTATGTGATTGCTTTTGTATTCGTATTGAACATACCTACTCGGTAGTGTTATCCTTAAGAGTTTGGGCATCGTGGGTAGTCCACCCTAGCGTTGACCAACACATGTTTGATTGATTCCCTAGGACATAGTACTGTTACGTGGTCGCTATCCATGTGTGAGGATATGTGTTGGTTTAAAGATTATTTTTGGGTGAAATTTGGTATGATTGTGACCCTTGGACGTATGTTTTGACTGTCGTCGTTGTTTGTGTTTACGTTTAGGTTCGGTGGTGTGATTCTGACCCGATGATCCAGTTGTGGTATGTGGTATGCCTGGATCTCGATAGCACACTAGGGATGCTTCCGCGTGGTCTTGCTATGGGGATGTGGTATATACGTGTATAGATAGAGATATTTATGTATGTGTGTATGAGATGTTGTTTGTATATATACTTATAGCACATGTGCGACTATGTAATATCTAGTGAGGGAAGTATTTATTACTTGGTGATTATTAGCGTTATAGGATATGATAGAAGTTATTGTCCTAGTTCTAATGGGTAGTATGATTAGGATAATAAAATGAATGTGTTTGGTGCGCACTATAGATGAGAGGTGAGGGTAAGTTCATGTGAGTGCGATTGGAAAGTTAATTATGAAGGTAACTATATATTTTTATTTAAATCATTTGAATACTTACAAAATATTTTCAAATGTTTTTCGGGCTTTGACCCACTAGCACATGTATTTTTTTTTTTCAAAACACCAGGTATGCAGCAACAAGGATCATGAGTTTAGTCTCTTCTTCATGCCGTTGCGAGTAGTAGCTGTGGATGCTGCAAGATTCAGCTATAGCTGCCTCAATTCATTCTATCTAGATAGGATTCCGTTTCAGTATTTCCTTTGGGCGTTTTGCCCATAGTTGGATAGGACATTTCATATATGTCAGATATTTTATTCACTTTGCAGTGTTCATTATATTTGATTATTTGTGGCATCGATGGTTCATTTGGTTTACATTATTTATAGTCATGCTTATCAGTGCCGCTGTCATTTTGATTTAGTGTATGTTACGTTGGCTTTATATATATATATATATATATTTTTTTTTGCGACAATGATGATAAATATGAAATCATAATGAGTCCTATTTAATTTTAATAAAGGCTTGATCAACCGGTATTAGAATAGGCGAGGTGTCATAGCAATCCCTTATGAAAGGGATCGTGAAATACTTTTCATACGATTATGCTGCAAAACTCTAGAGTGATATTAAAATCATGTAACCATCCTTCATCTGTGGATTTTGCTCGTTGAAACTAGTACAATCATAACTACACCTATGGACGTAGGCACTATTTTGGGCTAAACCACGTAAACTCAATTTTCATCCTTTTCTCTCATCTTTCTTGCTCTAGATGAGTATAACTTTGATGTATATCTCTTTATCTTTTAAAGTTTTAGATTAGTGTATTCAAGATAAGGACCTTAATCCACACGCCAGTTTTAGATGATATTAGATTGGCGCCATCTGTGGGAAATTAACAAGACTATCATTGCTTTGCATTATTAGTTTTCTACTAAATTCTAGGATACCTAGTTCTCAAAGAAACGATGAACCAAAATTCGATTCATCTCTATTTAATTGTGTTTCAGGTCGTCCGATCGTCAGGTTCCACGTGAATCCTCTTTTATTCTTTATGTCCACCATCAGATTTTGTTCTTTATACTCTAGACCCACCTTTTCTGTAACTATTTCTATTGCTCTGTTTTCTGGGTCACAATACTTTATTTTTTGGAAATTCTGTGAAAATGGGTGAAAAACCAAAAAGTAGTGGAGCCGTCAAGGAAGCTTCGGCTACAACACCTAGAAAGATGCCAAGAGGTTATGAAAGATAGCATTCAATGGTTAACACAGAGCGTCTTGTATAAGCATAGGGGACTCGAAGAGAATCTAAACGGGGGGTGTAAACTCTGATCAAAGATGAGAGATACCTCATCTAGCCTTATACAGGGTCAAGGGACAAATGTACCACTAGAGGGTTAAGGAAAATCCCAAAAGATTAGATCTGGGTTCTAAAGGGGAAGCTAGTAGGTCCAGATACTCTATATCAAAACATGATGATTGATCTTATCACCCAGGAGAAACATTAACCATCAGAACATGTGGATATGATGACGAACATACTTACTGCCTAGAGTGCCCAAGAGTTTTGGAGAGGCTTAGAAGAGGATCCATATTTGATCGACTGGGCCCAAGAGCTATAAGGGACTCTCAATAAAGGGAGCTTAGTGAGCATAAAGCTAAAACTAGAAAGGTTAAATGCTCAGATAGGTCTAGACAGAGCATGCGAGGGTTGGCCAAATCCAAGAAGACTTCTTAGGAATAAAGCAAAGTAGAAAGCCGAGGACGAGCTAGAAAAATAGTATCCTCTAAGGCCGAAAAGGAAAAACAACCTTGGAAATGGCCTATCTAATGTCTGGAGGATCGTTTGGGCGAAATCATAAAGATAAAAAAGCCTTTGCAGAGGGATTTCATGCAAGGGACCCCATTCACATCTTCGATTGTGGGTTATCCAATGCCCGCAAAGTTCAAACCGCTTGTCATCATCCCCAAAAATGATAGAAAATTTGAACCCATGCATCATGTGATCATGTGGAGAAGTACCAAGCCTCTTCAGATATTTATCCATCCCAGATGATATGCGTTACTAAGAATTCTCTAGTACAATTACCGGATCAACCCAAATTTAGTACAACGGTTTATCAAGGGGCCATATCTCAAGTTTCTAATAGCTGGCCGACCTCTTCGTCAACAATTTCTATTTCATTATGATGCCGAGAAAAAGGGTGGCCCGCCCATTAAATGTTTGTTAGAAAATGGATGAGACAATGAGGGAGTTTATCACACTATTTAGTGCCAAAAAGTTGGAAGTCATTGATTACGAAGAGAAAACGACAATCACAGTAATCATGAATGGTCTATTGCTTGGAAAATTATATTGGAACTTGTGTGGAGAACCACTGAGTATAATAATTGAGCTGTTAGCCAAAGTTGGTTAGATTATGAATGCTAAAGAAGCTATGGCAGCTAAGGAGTTGAGCCATTCTAATGCCAATACTGACAAGAGCTTGGAGAAGAAGAAAGAGTTCACACCCCTAACTTAAATGTTGCATTGTCCTCAATGCGCATTAAGATCATAACAAAAAGATAGGAAAATAATGATATTACCCAATATCAGAGCGATTCCCAAATAAGTACGAGTCCATTGAAACTACAAAATAAGTTAGTACCAAGCATAACAAAAACAATAACAAAATATTTAACTAAATACCCTAGACTATAAGAAGAAGGAAAGAAAATTAAAAATAAAGAAAGGAATAAAATATAAAGCTAACTATTTACAACCTACAATTTGGACTCCACACTAACTATACACTAGAAGTCTAAATTTTTTACGATCCACCCAAATAACAATTTAATTTTAGAAGATCAACGGTGGACCCTACCATGAAAGCATTCCTCCTGAAAGTAGGAATTCCGTTTGAACAACAGAAGGCATGTGTAAGGAGTAAGAAATGAACCATCGCCAATTATAAAATTTTTGGGGACGATGGGGGATTTGGACAAAACGGGGGATAAGACCAAATTGATCTTGAGAAAATTAAAATCAACTCCCCAAGGTTTTTCAATTGGAAGTGAAGGTAGGGCTAGTGCAAGTTAATAGCCCATGAGATGAAGAATCTCAAAATAACATTCTCGTTCAAGAATCGGGTCAAAGTCCTCAAGACTTTCAACTGATTCTTCTGATAAATTTAACGGTTCGAGAATAGTAGGGGATACAGGAAAGGAAGGGCCATCAACCTCAATACAATTAAAAGAATTAATAAGAGGTTGAAATTCGAAAAGTTATTGGATCACTCTCAATTATTTCTTCCTCAAGGGGTGGAGGTGAAATGCAAGTTTCAACCTCAACCCGACTTTGTAAAGAAAGGATTTCATCGAGTTTGGAGTTATTTTCTAAATACCAAGCTTTGGAACTCTCGAACCGGTCATTCAATTATTAATCATTAACTCATGATCAAATGAACAAGAAGACATATCATCTTCTTGTGCGGCTCACTCATAGCTAACGGATTCCCCGTTTCCCAAAGTTTCCTGCCAAGGCGATGAGGGATTACTTACAAAATCTTGAATTTCACGCTCAATGCGCTTATCTTCAAGAATATTTAGGTATTCTCTCATAGTCTTAGGAGTATAACTTGGAAAAATATTCTCATAATAATTAAGGTTATCTAAAGAGTTATAGAGAGAAGTATCAAATAGGTAATTCAACAAAATTGACAAGCACCAAAATTTCAATTTCTCGAAATAATCTAGCGTAAGTCAAATGAAAGGTAAAATAAAGAATACAAATATAAATAAAAGAAATATAACGAAATACTAAATCAAGTACAATTTATAACAAAACTCTCCCCGACAACGACTCCATATTTATCTAGCTTGAATCGTGTGCTCGTGTAGAAGCACTGTCATTGTTTTCGGTTCACCACCTCAATACAAAAACCTAAACTACAACTACACTTGCAATACAAATATAGCGATAAGTCGAGTATCGTAAGAAATCCACAGGGAATATCGTATAGATTTTATTTGATTTATCACGTTAGGAATAAAAATGCAAAAGGTGATAGGTAGGTTATGTGAAAAAGAAAAAAAGTTAAAACTAAATTGCAACTAATTAAAATGAGAGTCAGGATCGCATTGTCGTCCCAGGATAAACAACACATAGTTAAAATATAGGTTCAAAAGCTATTTAACCGAGCATTTAAATTAAGCACAAACATCACACAATAAGGAATCCAATCCAAAGTTACGAGATTAAACATTTAATAGAAAATGATCACACGCAGATTAAATTCGAATTATCACTATAAATACTAACGTTGCAAGACAAAGAAAGATAAATACATAACAATCCGACTTTTTATACGCGAGGTTTCAATTAAATGCAATTTTACACAAAACCCAACTTTCGGAGCTTAATACCCATTAATGGTGGAAACACAATCCCAACCCATTATCTACGGGCTAGATATGGAATTAAACTTAATTAGACAACAAATAAACTAATGAAAGTAATAAATAAATGAAAATAATAATTATCTAGGCATGGAAATGAAATACAAGCAAGAAATAAAGCATAAACAAAGGAAGTAACAACAATATTAATGGTAGGGATAATCAATATTACAACTTAAAAAAACCAAATGGGCACAACCCCAAAGAGAAATGAAGATGAGCTCCAAAAACCCAAACCCAAAACTTATTAAAATGAAAGATATCCCTTCAAAATGAAGAGGAAAAACCATATATACCAAACCCTAGTGGCAAAATTACAAATAAGGAAAATAAGAAAAGCATGGCCGAATCAATTCGGTAAGAAACCAAAATGATTAGGAAATGAAAATCTCAAATTCTGTAGCACTGGGAAAAATGAATCGATTCCGCTTTTGGGCGAATCGATTTGTCCGTGACAATGTTGATTCTTCAACTTTGTCCAATAATACGAAAAATGCCGTAATTTCTTCCTTATAACTCAGAATTAGGCACGGTCGGAGGCTACGGGAAGATAACTCAGAGGGATACAATATCCAAGAAGAAATTAGGCCAAAAACCCTAATGCTAAAATTACTAAAATGCCCCCGAAGATGCAATATTCAATGAAATGTTTTTAGAAAGCAACAAAACTTCACGCTAAACACGTCAATACCTACAAAAGATCAATTATACATCATATAGCATGTAAATATATAAAACGGAAGTTATCCAGTTAACGAGCATAAATATAGGAATTAAGGTACCCGAGGGGGCTAAAATGCATAAGTATAAGTCTGAATAAATACAATATCTATGTCGAATCAATCATACCGTTATTGCATGTTGTGGATGCATTTAAATTCACTTTAATTATTATTATGATGATGATGCTGAGAATGATATAAATTAATTAAGGCACCCTGTCTTTGGTGTATTATAATAGTCAACTAGTATGTGAAAAATTAGGGGGTTGTTACATATTAATTTGTCATTGAAGGTATACAGTGCTATTAGTGTTGGTGGTGAATCACTATAATTGCCATTAACTTCTCGTCAAAACCATGTCACAAAAATTTTAGGGGAAGCGAGAGTGTCTTAAATGGAGAAAATGTAAAATTACTAACGATAGAACTACATTATGTGGCGAAATTAAAAACTTCGCAACCAATAAGATTTATCAATTACCCATAATGTTGGTATATTCTCCACCAAAATGAAAGTTGAAGGAAAATTAAATATCTAATACACGTGGTCCCTCCTATTTTTATGTTTTTATTAAATATGGATGGATCTTTTTAAGTTTTGGTAAAAAGATTCTGCCACAAATTGCTTTAATTATGCACCCAAAATTTTTTTTTATTCTAAACGACATCATTAAGCTAAATGTTTTGGATTGGGTGCACTTTTGGTTTCATACCCCTCCAAAATAAACCATAGATCTCTCTCTCTCTCTCTCTCTCTCTCTCTCTCTCTCTCTCTCTCTCTCTCTCTCTCTCTCATTAGATTCATATTTTTCTTATTTTCTTTTCTCTAGATCAAACCCTTCTGTATATTGAATTTCCTTATGTTAATATACCTTACAAAGGAGAAAACTCAAAGCTATTGATATTTGTCAGGCTTCTTTAAATATTGAAGTTTTTGTCATGGACATTCAAACACAAAAAAACACACTAACTTCCATGTTGATTTACCATGTTTATACATTGATTTGATAGTTGAAAATGCATGTATACTTTCCTATTATTGAAAACCCTATGTTTAATATTAGGGTCATTTTGACATAACGTCACTTTGATAATACGACATTAGACTTACCCCAAGTGTTTGATACTCATTAAATCGTGCATCGAAAAAACAAATGATTTTAAACATCCATCCATTACTTCTAGCATTTGGCCAAGCCACCATTTGAATTTTCTCCCTTTGTCTTGTCTATTCTATCTCTAGCCTCACACCCCTCTATCATTCTCAAGCTTTCATAAAATTTACAAAAAATAATTTTTAAATCTGGCAATATAAAAATATATTTAAAATTAATGGAAATCATAGAGAGATTTCAAAAAATACAAAAAATTCTTTAAAAATTCAAAAACTACTATAAAATATATGGATTTTTTTAAATGGACATTATTTTTTAAAAAACGAATTGTACTTTTAAAGAAAAAAATTAAAACATTTTTTTACTGATAAAGAAATTGTTTATAAACAACTTTTCTAAATAAAAATTGTTTTTTTCATAATTATATAAATTGTCTTTTTAATAAAACAATTTCCTTGTAACTTTTTGAAATATTTTATTACAACTTTTTAATAAAAAAAATAGCTTTCTATCAATAAAACCTAGTTTTTAAGTAAATATTGACTTTTTATACCCTTTTTAAAAAGTATTATTATACATTTTTTAAAGTTTAATTTTGCATTTTTTTTATAACTAAAAGACCTTTTTCTAGATAAAAAATCACCTTTTTTATAAAAAAAAAGTTTTTTTACCAACTTATTATACAAAACTTTTTATAACTTTTTTCAACTATAAAAATATTTTTTTAAGAAACAAAACTCACTTTGCTATGATACATATTTTCATAACTTTTTTGTACATTTTTTATTAAAAAAATATTATAACGTTCATATAAGAAAATTTTCTATAATAAGAAGTATCGTTCTTGTAAATAAAAAAATATTATTTATAAATAAGATAAGATAATACTCAATATTGAAATTTAATTAGTTAAAAATAATTATGTATTAGTTGATTCAATACCATATGCACAAATGAGACACGTAAAAGCATTATTAGATCATCATTAAAAAAAATCACGTATACATTGTCATAGGAGTATCACATTAAAAAAATTATGATATCCCCTAACCTTATTTTTAATCTTTTTAGTGTGTACGAAACTAAAAAAATATCTATAAAGAAGTATAATCAAATTATCTATTAAAACTACGCTAAACTTCACTACATAAAATAAAACTAATATGTATATTGACAAAAAAAAGGATATGTTATTATCAATTTTTTTTACAAATCAGTTATTTTATTTATACAAAATAGTTGAAATTATTTTTTTATAAATAAAGTTAAATAAAAGGATAACTTTACTGAATAGAAACTATTAAAAAACAACATGTTTTAAAAATGATTTATTGTTTTTAAAAAATAAAACAATCAAAGAATAGCATGCATTTTTACATAATATACCATTTATTTTATAAATTATAGTTAAAAATAATTTTTGAATAACATACAGTTTTTTTAGTGTAAAAGTTTAAACATAATGCATTTTTCAATGTAAATAGCGTAGTGTTTTTAAAATTTAATTAACATGCTATTTTTAATATAAAAGTAAAAACAATCATTGTTTTTATGTATTAAAACAGTTTACTCTTAAAAAAAGTTTAAATATTTTTTTAAATAAAAATTTTGTTTAGAAATATTAACGTATAATTAATTATCGTAGTTTCCATTTTTTTTTCACCAATTTCAGGATTTTTAAAGCATTTTTTTATTTTTGGAATTTTCATTATGTAGTTTTTTTTGAATTATTTTGAGATCAATATGAAACACTCTATATCTTTGACTCACTTGAGTTTATATTATATAGGTGCTCATCTAGTTTGAAAATATGACAAAATTGAGTCATACCCTTTCAATCCAAAGAACCTTCAGAGTCTTCATTTTGACTTCCTCTAATAGTCCAAAAGTTATAAGCAACAACACTTCACCTAGGATGCATTCATGTGTTGCATATGTGTTTGCCTTAATTCTTTATATGGTTGTGTGTGAGTTAAATCCCTCTAAAATAATTTCTACAATTTTCGGTATACTTTAAATAATTTCTAAAGATTTTTAAATAATTTTTAGAAATTTAAAATTGGTTTTTAAAAAAGTTGTGGGCTGTTTTATGAATTCCATAAGCTCTTAAAAATTGCTTGGATAGAAACTGAAAGC
Source organism: Sambucus nigra (assembly GCA_949130495.1). Taxonomy (NCBI): domain Eukaryota; kingdom Viridiplantae; phylum Streptophyta; class Magnoliopsida; order Dipsacales; family Adoxaceae; genus Sambucus; species Sambucus nigra. Next base: position 425,383,726 of record OX422209.1, read on the forward strand.
GCTTGAAAATTACGTGGGTACAATTTGTATTTGTAGAAGTTTAAAAACACGTGTTTGTAGTTCCATCTCAGCCTTATACTTGATTCCACAACGGCTAGATTTGTGTTTTTCTGCTCTCACATACTTGTGCTTACCTGTAATCTTTTTAATCAATGACATGCATGTTATCTGAGATGATCCTTGTAATGTCTGGATCAGCCAATGAGGGTTAGCTTATAAGCGATGCATTCTTAACCCTTAGATTTTCTTCGTTCATTCAAAATCAATCCTGATCATTGATTTGCTTCGAGGTTCTAGAGCCTTCCATCTCTTACTATAAATACAAGCCATATGTTATACGATTACAATCTTTGGCCAGCCTCACTTCTTAGAGAAAATAAAGGTAGAAGAGAGAAGAGAAAGAGAGAGAGAGAGAGAGAGAGAGAGAGAGAGAGAGAGCAACCAAACCCAAAAACTAAACTCCGGCCAAATCTTTCCAAAAAAAACCCTTTCTGAGAGTGAGTTAGTTTGAGATTCGAGTAGATTTATCCTATTCTGTCATTTATCTCGTTTCCAATTTAATCACGTTGATTCAAATCTCATTTTATTTCATATAACTTTGAGATTTGATCTCCGTGATACATATCACTTAGATTTTACTTAGTTTTGATTTCTTCTTTCGAGAAATCTCATTTTCTTGGATGTTTTCAAACTGATATGTTATTTTCAAACTCTAAGCCAACAAAATCTTTTCTGATTTCAGTTTCTTTTAATAGTCAGACTTAGATCTACTTGAGATCTTGATTGAAAATTTACACTTTCATATATTTCACATTTTGTGAAATAAGTGTACATATTTTCAAATAAGAAAGTTTTTAGGATCTTGTCTCGTGTTTATAGCAAGATTCCCTCTTGATTTTTGTATATTTTAAAGATCTAAAGTCTGATAATTTCGATTAGACTGATTTTGAAAATTTCTTTGCATATTTGTGATCTGTTTTGCATACTGTCTGTAATTAAGTGTGTGTGTGAGTTGTATGCATGTGATTTAGAGCACATCACCACTTATACCTTCACACTACTACACTGAAAAGTGTTGGTATTGAGGTCTTGGACTTTTGAGTCGACGTAAAGCTAAAAGGAGTGGGGTTACAATGCTGAGAGGACATCAACAACATCAGAGCCTTGGGAGAAGTCAGAAACTTTAGAGGACTTGGTATATTTCTGAACTTAGAATTAGGTCTGATTGTGTGTCTTGATTGTTATATAGTTTGTAAACTGTTACTCTATTTTAATGGATTTTTTTTACTTTTGAGGTGTATAGACCTCCGTGGATGTTTCCCCAATCGAGTGGGGTTTTACCACGTTAAAATTGTTCGTGTATACTTCCTCTTCCTCTCATCCCTTTCTCAAGGCTGCGTTGATTTAAGTTTTGTTTTTCAAAACTGTTAAACTTATAGCTAAAATAACTCGTTCATACTGTTTTACAAATCTTGTGTTTAAAGTTTGTTTTAAGAAAAGAGTTTCTCCAACAAACTATTCAGAGAAATTTTGATAGTTTAATCTTGAATTAAACGACTTACGTGGTATGTTTTTCACAAGAGTGAGACAAAGGGTTGGGACGATATATATATATATATATATATATATATATATATATATATATATATATATATATATATATATATAGAGAGAGAGAGAGAGAGAGAGAGAGAGAGAGGGAGAGAGAGAGAGAGAGAGAGAGAGAGAGAGAAGACAAATGATAGTTTAGCCAATTGTTAAAAGTAATGGATGGAAGTTTAACACCGTTTGATTTGTTGGTGCACATTCTAATAAATATTAAAAATCGTGGTTAAGTCTAATATCCTATTATCAAATCGAGGTTTTGTCAAAGTGATTATTATTATTATTATTATTATTATTATTATTATTATTATTATTATTATTATTATTATTATTATTATTATTATTATTATTATTATTATTATCATCATTAATATTTTCATTCTTTGATTTGGAATTTATAATCAATGATAGATCTTCGGGGAATGTGATTCCCCATTAAGCTCGAGATATGGTTTCACCCCACCAATTAAACTAATATGGAGAGAATTGAAGAGGGAGTGGGGATGGAAAAATAAAAAATGGTAAACCCAAATACTATAGAGTGTATTAAGGATTATTTCATAGTTGATCAAACATACAAATATTTATCTCGAACTCATATGTAAACAATTAGGTTATGTATGGGAATCCAAAAATGGTGCCACAGCATAAAAATTGGAAAATTTTGAATTCATTTTGAACTGAAAAATTTTCAATTCCCATTTCAAACCATGAATTTGGGGTTTTTAAAAATACCCTTAGGGTCAAACAATATACTTTTCATTCCCTAGAAAATTCGCATGCCCAAAAGGGGAAAATATCACATTCTTCAAAACCCATGTCGAAAAATCCAAAACTCTTTTGGATTTACTAAAAAGAAGTTTATTATCCTAATAAAATAATGCCATTTTTCTTGAAATTCTGTATGAAGACAAAAGGAAAAAAATTTGATACTTTCTTTGAATATCATTGAATGCTTGAAGATCATTCTTCTGTTCTTAAATTTCATCTTTTGGGTCTCACCACTAAATAATTTTTTTCATTTCTCGCATATTGGGTTCATAAAGTATAATTTCAGGATTGGGTTGTTGCAAATAGGGGTTTCCACTTTTTCCCCCTTATATATGTGTTTTTGTTTTACCAGTTTGTGGTTTGTATAAGTTTGAATCTCAACATCTCTAATGTCGGAATCCTTCTTCTTTTAATGTAAAATTTTAGGATTAGGCTTTTGCAAATAAGATATTTCTCTTTTCAATTCTTATATGTGTTTTTATTTTTTTTTTGTATCAGTTTTGGATCACTAATAGAACAATTAGCTTCTATAGTTTAACTTGAAAGGATTCCAGTCACATGTTGTTCAAGTATCAAAATATTCATTTTGAATCTATTAATAAAATCACATAGTCGCTCAATACCTAACTTGATGAAAAATAAAGTGCTACGGGTTTTATTTTTAAGAGTAAGTTACTCATCTGGCCCCAAAAGTATCACGATTATTTCAAAATGGCCTATGAACTTTCAAAAGTCTCAAGTAAGCCTTCAAACTGACCAACCCTATTTAACAATCCCCTTCTGTTAGTCTTGACCATTAAGTTAGATGGAAGTAAGGGTAAAATAGTAAAACATTCATACTATAAGGTTAAAAATAATTTTAAAAAATCAATAATTAAAATAAACATTATTTTCTTCTGTCTCTTAACTCCCTCCACCAACCCACATTCCCCCACCCAAACCACATGCTCTCTCTCTCTCTCTCTAACGACCACCTTCTTCCCTCCCATCCTAACCAATACACACACCATCTCTAACCCATTAAACCCAAGAAAATACGTACACCTCCATTAAATCCCACATTCTCCTTATTTCATGTTCCTCTCTTGATCCATGGGAATTTTATACCTATAAATCGGGTAGGACTCGTGGATCCCCAACCACTTATCAAGACAGATGGAATGATATTTATGTTTACACGACATCTCTTTATCCTCATCGCCGATTTCATACTTCGTCAAGAAAATCGAACTATTTTTTTCTTCCTCTTCCTCTGTTATCGTCACTAATAGTAGAGCTTCAATCGAGGCCTTTGTTGCAGAAAGGGCACATTAAATCCAAAAAAAACACTGCAAGAAAACCTATTGCCATCACCAACTAATACACACCATCTCAAGGAAACCCACCGCAAGAACGGGACCGTGTCGGCGACGGAGGCTTCGATTGATGCTCTATCGACGGTGAAGATAATGGAGGAGGAGAAAAAAAGAGTGTTCGAGTTGATTGACGGAGTATGAAATTGCCGACGAGGCTAAGGAGATTCCGTGTAAACATAAATAATATTCTGGCGGTATTGATAAGTGGTTGGCTATCCATGGGTCCTATAATACCCCGTAATTTCAGAATAAAATATTACGACATAAATAAATTTAATAATTTTGAATTTATTTTGAGAATAAATTAAATTGGGAGGATTTAAATTAAATGAGTAAAATTTTTAAATTTTAAATAAACAATTATTCAAGATTAGATAAATATAAAACTCAATTGGATAGTGGGCTTGCTAGTGAAAAATAAATCACACATAAATAAATTTATGGGCGTGTCGTTTAAACATAATGAAAATATCTAAGTGAAATAGAAATAATTGGGACGCGTTTTGGAAATTAAAGGCTCGGTTAAGTGTTTTAAATATTGAGAAATGGTCCCGGGTCATGGGTATATGAATTGGGGAACTTCTGGGCTAGTTTGAATGCGGATTCGGGTCCATTTGGGGTCCAAGAGTTGGGTTTTAAGCTTAACTCGGAATTATGTTTAATTAGTGTTTAAGTGGGGGTAAACCACTTCCCCACTACTAGTCAAAGAAAAACTAAACACAACTGTTAACGGGAGACGAAATGTGAAGAACCAAATGAGGGAGAACAAGGGCGAAGAATTAAGAAGGAATTAAAGGGCTTTCTTCCATGAATTTTTAAGGCAAGAATTCTCTTGCTTAATTTGAGTTTTTCAATGTATTTTCTTGATGCATGATGATAACCCATTAAAATTTCTGGGATTTACATTTGATATGAATAAATTGATGATTAAATATTATATGCATGTAAAGGATTGAATTTAATGTAGAATTAGTCCCCAAATTTAGGTATCAAAATCTTGAAAATTTAGGGTAGATCCCTTAGCATTTTGATAGTAATTGGAGATATTTTGGGTATTTGATGCAGAGGATATCACTATTGATTCACGGACTGAATATTTAATGTAGATCCCATGACAGATGCCTCTTATTATGAATTAAATAGGGTTAGAACTTGGAGAATGTTTCCATCGTTAAAATCCTTAACAAATATTTTATTTGGGTTAGAATATACTGTTTCCAGGATTGAGTTTTGAAATCACTAAAATCCTTAACAGATATAAATTTTGGGTTTGAGCATATTGTTTTCTCGATTTGATTACTGGGTTTGGAGTATACTATTTTTCTGGGTTTTGCGTTTGATTATGGGAAGAATACAGGTGGTGAATGATCGTAAAGAAGAGGAAGATGTTGTTTGAATGACGTATGACCTCGTTCGAGCGACATGCGATGTTGCATGAATGACCCCAAATGTCGTTTGAGCGACGTTAAGGGGTGTTTGGCAATTCGTTTCCTTTTTAATTTAGGCTGGGGTTTTAGTTATTAGGAGACCATGCGAATTAATGGGAGCGTGTATGAGTTATCGGGGAATTTATTAAAATTACGAATATGACCACATTTAATTTGGGAAAAATTTACACTTAACTATATGGCTAAGAACTTATTCTATGTAATGAAATTAATAATTCACTAGATGGTAAATTATAAATAAATGAAAATGTTGTGGACTTTAGGTGGGTTTTCTATGGTAATTATGGAGTAACTACCTATTCATATTATATGAGATAATAATATATACTTATATGTATTTGTGTGGACATACCAATATTCGTGGACTGTCCTATCGGCTCAGGGGTTCGTACATTCGAACAAGGTACCACACGTCGGCACAGGTGGGCTTGACATTGTGTAGGTCATATAGGGACTACGTGGATGCGCCATCAATGTGAGGTGGGTGTTGACGCTGACCCAACCTGTGTCACCGCCGGGTATGGGCCGTGAACAGGTATCCTGCGTAGGGACCGCCCCCAACTTACATGTGTTTTGTGATGTCTGCTCAAGATAAGAGATGCCTCCAGACTTGCCTATAAACTACGAACTAGACACCAACGGTAGAAGCTTTTGTATGTCAAATATATGAAGGACATATATATATAATTACCTGAAATTTATATAGGATAAATTATAAATGTCTAAGAATGTTGGCACAAACTACTACTTTGATTCTATAATGCATAATAGATGTTTATGCCCTTGATGTGTAACTTATGAGACTGGTATATTACGGGCATTGGTAATTAAATGTAGTCGGTACACTTAAGCATTTAATTTGTCAACAAATCCATTATTATTAATTTGACGCATTGTTATAATTGTCATTTGGGGACTTATTTGGATACAAATATTATCACACTTAGATGAGGGGTGAGGTGTTAAATGCATGAGAGTGACGAAGGGGATTATTCATTTTTGTATCAACTGTATTATTGCACCTTAAATTAAATAAATTAATTCTTGCACACCTAGGGCTCTGACCCAAATTTAAATGTTTCTTCCCCCCCCCCCCCCCCCAGGTTGTTTCTGGACAGCTATAACGGGATTGTTGTTGTTCTAGCCTTGCGATCTCTCGTGCTTATCAACTTTTCAGATTATTGACTATAGGCTAAGTGCTTTTCTAGTCATAGTTATTTACTTGAGACACTTGTAAGGGAATAAGCCCGAGATTTATTTATTTACATTATGTTGGGTTGTGATACTTACTTTTATGTCAGTCTTACCATGCACTTTATGTTGGTTTGGTTTTATGTACTTATTCTAGAAATGTTGATTTAAAATCCAATGATGGGTCTTTAATAAATAATTTATTTTACATTGGTGCTGAGAATGGTATTAATTGACAGAAAAGCCCCATCTTCAGCGTATCGTGTATGACCAACTTTTACGTGAGAAAATGGAGGTTGTTATAGTTGGTATCAGAGAATGGTTCTAGTATCCTTAGTATCTGTGTTTGATCTCGTTACATTCCGCGTTGAGTTATTTGATGTATAGAACCATATGTTTAGGAATCATTGTATTCTTTACAATCAGTTACTAATACAACCTCGTTTGCTTGTAGATGGAAAATAGTAGGGGAGGCAGACCTAGGCGTGCCACCTCACTAGTTATAGAGGAGGGGGCCTAACTGGAGCCTTAGCAATAGCCCTCTGCAGTCCCTCAAGCCATCAGACTAACATAGATTGCCACTATCATAGCTCAGGCAGTGTCCACTGCCATGGCATCTATGTTAAGGCATTTTCCACCACCGTAGCCTCAGCAGCAACCACCACACACATAGCAGGCGGTGCTACCAGTCTAGACACCTGGATTGATTTGGGACAAAGGTAGGGAGGACTTAACTAAAGTCTAACCGTAAGAGTTCGCTGTCAGTCTGGATATTGAAGTGGCAAGTAGGTGGAAGAGAGATATTCAGCGACATTTACGTATGGTAGAGTGCACACCTATGCAGAAGCAGATGTTAGCGTCATTCCGACTAGTGGGTGTCGCACTTCAGTGGTGGGAGACGATTACTAGAATTGCAGAGAGGGAAAATCTTACTATTGATGAGTTTGGGAGAGATTTAAGGGAAAGTACTTCCACCAGGCAATGCAATCCGAAATGCAAAACAAGTTCATGGATCTCAAGAAGGGGAGCCGTACTGTGGAGGAATATGAGGAAGAGTTTACTGCTCTTTCCTATTTTCTAAAGAGGATGAGAGTACAGATTAGAGGAAGATAGAGAAGTTTATGTCAGGGATGGCCTAGCACATCAGGCAGTCATTATTGGGGAATCCGTCTTTCACCACATATAACCAGGTAGTGAATGTTGCCTTACTGCATTGCCAGGATCATAGGACATTCCATAAAGATAAGGGGAGAAGATACACCACTCCGAGACGTACAACCAACAAAGTAGGGTGAATGGGAGTAACATCCAGGAGCCAAGAGGCCCAAAAATCTTGGATGAAGAATTGTGATGAAACCCGTAACTGCACTTCTGCAGAAATCGAAACACCTGTTTGATCGATCGATCGACCCTAGAGCGTCGATCGATCGAGCCCCAGTCGTCGATCGATCGACCCTTCCTGGCAGTCTCTTATTTCCCCTTGTTTAATTAGTTGAATTAATTTACCGTGGAATAACTTTTGGGATTATGAATAAAATGTTTTGGGATATAGGAGAGACCAGTAGGACATATGATTAAGTGTTGAAGAACTTTATTATGTGACGATATTTGGGTTTTAGGGACAATTATTTAAAGAACGAGGAAACTACGTATTTCAAGTGAGAGATTACGTCAAATACTTACGATAGTGCATAGACGTCTACCTACTGAATTTACTACTTGGATAGTTAGAATCCACGAGTATCACATAATTAGTGAGAAAACCCTTCGAGTTAAGGTTAGAGACGAAACCTTATACGTAATCTTAATAATGTGAAATTAAGGATAAATGTTGTAATTATGGGTAATGAGAGGAACCTATATTAATATGATGAAATTGGTATATTTATATGATTGTGTGTGCATATATTATATACATGTGAAAAACGTACCCGCGCTACTTGCTATCCCTGAGGTTACCGCGCTGGGACGACCTTATCCTGTGTTGCTTTTTGGGGGATATTGGTTCGTACCCTAGGAGATAGATATCCTTGGTACAGGCTATCGATTCGATAGTTCAGACGGTCCTATGAGGCGTGAGGGTATGTACTGACCTTTTAGAGACTTGGAATCTATACTTCGCCTCAATGTTGTTTTGTATATGTTAATACAGTTCGAGAGTGATTCCGAACTTGTATTTCCCTTTGTGTGAGCGATACGGGGATTGGATAGCAGAGTATGCCCGCACCATAATCTTAGTTGGGGTGCTAATATATATATATATATATATATATATATTGTCCGAGTAGTTTATATATATATATATGAGATTATGGAATTCAAACTACCTACTGTGACTTGATAAGTAGGACATGGTTGTTGACTCAAATAATAAATACTGTTTTGCGAAAGTATAATATGACACTGGGAAACTTTATAAATTAATGAAGTTAAGATGAGAGTTGTGCTACAACTAGAAAGTAACCTTTTTACACATTGATATTGTTCGGTTTTAAAACTTATGTGTAAGTTAAGATAAATTAAATTATTGGGGAGGTTAGTATGATCTAAATGTTAAGTTAAACCATTTGGGAAGGTTAGTACGATAGGCGTGCACACTAGAAGAGAGGTGAGAATTTCTCAAGGGAGTGTCGAACTAATATGTTGTTGCATTGGCCTGTATTAATTTAAATACTTGCTAAACTGATCTTAAATAACACACACTTTCGGGCTCTGACCCGTTTCTTCTCTCCCTCTCTCCCTTGTATATATATGTATGTATTTCAGGTGCCCAGCCACAGGGGCGTCTTGCTTAGGATCTTTTGGAACGAACGCGCTGCAACTTAGGTGGGAGTTGCAGGTCTTTTGATTAGACGACTTCGTTCATTCAGATCCACTCCTAGCATTTTCATTTAGATGGGCATGTGTAGCCCTTTCCATTTTTTTTTTATGTTGGGACATAGTTATTTCAGTTGTTTCCTAGTTCGTTATTATGGGATTTTGTTCAAGATGGATGTATTACTTTATTTTCTCGTATGTTGGCATTCGTTGATGGATGTTTTATATATTGGATTTTTGGTTCCAGTTTAGTGTGGCGTGAATCTTATTCATTGATTTTTGTTAATAAAATAAATAAATCTTTTCTTTAAATAAAATTTGGAAGTTTATGTTTAAAATTGGTTTTGACACTTAGCTTAATTATTTAGGGTGTTAAATTGGAAAATTATTTTTTATCGACAGTGATGCTGAGAATGAACCAACTGTTCACCTTGATTTAATTTAATAAAGAAGTGATCGCCCGGTATTTAATTAGGCGGGGTGTCACAGGTGGTATCAGAGCATCAGGTTCTAGTGTCCTTAGGATCTGTACGGCTTATTTCGCTTTCAGCTTAACATTTTTGATATAGAGCCCTAATACTAGGAATGTTGTGTTCACCTCTATACTTTGGGAATTCGTGCTTCTGCGATTTGTTTATTTGAATGATGAACTCATCCAAATTTACTTAAATTTTCAGATGGATCGTCAAGGAGAACTAGCTAAGACGGTTAAGGGAGTCATCGAGCAAGATCGACTCACACCTCAGGTATCCCCAGGGAGAGTATCAACCGCCGAGTTAGCAGGTATCGTGGCACAAGCAGTTACCACTGCAGTTCTACAATACCAAGAACGTAGCCTATAACTTAAAGGAGGCAAAAGACCTAGAGAGGTTAACCTAGTGCGTGTGAATGACGTTGGGAACTGTGCGAAGGCACCGAATCTGCGACAACAAAACAATCAAGATAGAGTCAGTTCCAGTAGTAACGAGATTTATGTACAGAGACAAAAGTGTCAGGGACAACGAAACCAGGTTCAGAATGAAATCACCAAGAGGTGTTTCGGTTGTGGAATGGAGGACCACAAACGTAAATCTTATCCGAATCAGACTGGGGATAAACTACAACCTGACCGGCAAAGAATTTTGAAACTCTACTATAAATGTGTACAACCGGGTCACAAGTGGATGGATTGTCCTCGCCCTGACATAGTTTTTTCGCAGATTTCCCCTCAAGGCCAGCAAGACGAGGGAAAAAGAGAGGCTAGTCAATACCGTAAGGAAGGAAAGCAGTTTCGGGGGAGGTGTTTCCAATGTGGCAGGAATGGCCATAGGCGTCAAAATTGTCCAGAGAAGAATAGGGCCCCACGGCAGGAATGTGCGGACAATGTACCTCTGAAGACAACTCCGCCACCTTTTCCAACAGCCTCAGTTCAGCAGAGAAAGCTACAGGGCGAACGTGTCTATAATTTCCCACAGGCAGCAACCCCACAGGCGCCAACCGCGGTTGAGGGTATGTTTTTTTCTATCCATGTTACCATGAGTCGAGATTTGTTTGTTACGAGTGCAACGCACTATTTTATAAGCTAATTTTTGCGAAAGCCTTAGGGTTGTTAGCCACGTCAGTGAGCTCAGTGACGTGTGTAGACTCACCATCTTGGGAGTGGGTCTTTTATTTTTCTTTATATGCCCGGGAGTGGGGGTAGAGATTGGTAGTTTGGTATTACCTGTATATATGATAGTCTTAGATATGCATTAGCATGATGTTATACTCAGTATGGATTGGCTCGCCGCTTATAGAGCCATGATTATCTACTTCGGTGGAGCATTGTTTTTGCCATTTCGGGGCAAAAGATGTTTGTAGTGGCGAAGCCTCGCCCAGAGGGAGGTTCGACCGCTCATTTGTATTACATAGAGGAGGATACCTCTAAGGAGGTTGTGATTCCCTTAGATTCGATCCCTGTTGTCAGGGAGTATTCCGATGTGTTTCAGGATATACCAGGCCTACCGCCCAGTCGTGAGATAGACTTCGTTATAGATTTAGTGCCGGATACGAGACCTATAGCACGTGCACCGTACCGTATGGCTCCGACAGAGATGCGAGAGCTACGAGATCAGATTGAGCAGCTATTAGGTCAGGGCTTCATTCGTAGGAGTACCTCACCTTGGGGCGCTCCAGTCTTATTTGTAAAGAAGAAAGATGGTTCACTGAGATTGTGCGTGGACTACCGGGAGTTGAACAAGGTCACGATACGGAATAAATATTCGTTGCCTCGAATCGATGATCTGTTCGACCAGCTGAGGGGAGCAACCTTCTTTTCGAAGATAGATCTGAGGTCGGGGTACCATCAGCTACGTATTAGGGAGCAGGATGTTTCGAAGACTGCTTTCTTGACAAGATATGGGTCTTATGAGTTCAGAGTGATGCCATTCGGCCTCACTAATGCTCCAGCCGTGTTCTTGGACTTAATAAACGGAGTGTTCAGAGAGTTCTTGGATCAGTTTGTCATTGTCTTTATAGATTACATCTGGATATATCCCCATTTCGAGGAGGAGCATGCCGAGCACTTGAGGCAGGTTCTTCAGACTCTGCGAGAGCATCAGCTGTATGCTAAGTACGAGAAGTGTGGATTTTGGTTGCGAGAAGTACAGTTCTTGGGCCATGTTGTTTCTGAGTAGGGGATAGTAGTTGACCCGAGTAAAGTGTCAACGGTGAGGGAGTGCGGACAGCCCACGACACCGACCGAAGTGCGTAGTTTCTTGGGGTTAGCCGGTTACTACAGGAGATTCATTCGGGGATTCTCCAAGATAGCGGGTCCATTGACGAATCTGACTCGCAAAGGGGTACCGTATGATTGGGATGACGCTTGTCAATTAGCTTTCGACGAACTGAAAGATAAACTTACTTCAGCACCAGTCCTTGCCTTATCGAAACCGGGTATGGAATACCTGGTTTACACCGATGAGTCTTTACGGGGACTTGGAGGAGTACTCCAACAGGAGGAGAAAGTTATAGCTTTTGCTTCCCGCAAGCTTAAGCCACATGAGAAGAATTACCCCACACACGACCTGGAGTTAGCAGCGGTCGTATTTGTATTGCGGATATGGAGACACTATTTATTGGGCGAGAAATTTCGTTTGTTCACAGACCATAAGTCACTGCAGTACCTGTTCACTCAGCGAGAGCTGAATATGTGTCAGCGCAGATGGTTAGAGTTTGTGAAAGATTACCAGTTCGATATACAGTATCATCCAGGGAAAGCCAATGTAGTTGCTGATGCGTTGAGCCGTAGACCGGTAGAAGATGTTGCGAACGTTTGGAGAGCAAAGTGGAAAGAGTTGGGTCACCAGGACGCAGTAGCCCGTTCTTTCATATCTGTTATGACTGTCACCCCCGAGATTGTTACGAAGGTGATACAGGCTCAGACCACAGACCCGTTTTGCCAGGAGCAGATTGTGCGACTTCTAGCCGAAGGTGCGGAGTCCTATTCTATTAGTTCTGATGGAGGTTTGCGGTTTAATGGGAGGTTAGTGGTTCCAGAAGGAGCGGAGTTACGTCATGAAGTGATGACTCATTCTCATGGTTCCCGATTCGCAGTACATCCGGGAGGCGATAAGATGTACCAGGACATGAGACGACAGTACTGGTGGAGTGGAATGAAGAAGGACATCGCTGAATTTGTGTCCAAGTGTTCTACTTGCCAGCTAGTGAAGGTGGACCACCAGAAACCGTCAGGATTACTTCAGCCATTGGAAGTACCCGCGTGGAAGTGGGAAAGTATTTCCATGGATTTCATTACCGGGTTGCCTACGTCACAGCGGGGCCACGATTCTATCTGGGTGATTGTAGACCGTTTGACCAAGGTGGCTCATTTTCTGCCAGTGAGGACAGATTATACCACGGGTCAGTATGCCCAGTTGTTCATCGCTGAGATTGTCAGATTACATGGGGTGCCCCTGAATATTGTATCAGATAGAGACAAGATTTTTGTGTCACGTTTCTGGGAAAGCTTTTAGGAGGCTATGGGTACAGAGTTGAGACTGAGTTCAGCTTACCACCCACAGACAGATGGACAGACAGAGCGTACAAATCAGATGTTGGAAGATATGCTACGAATGTGTGTTCTTGATTTCGGAGGAGGTTGGGAGCCACACCTTCCACTGGTAGAGTTTGCTTATAATAACTCCTATCAGTTTACGATTGGCATGGCTCCATTTGAGGCTTTGTACGACAGGCCTTGTCGTTCTCCAACTTGTTGGCTCGAGGTGGGGGACAACAAGTTATTAGGGCCAGAAGTGATTCAGGAGACCTCCGCGAGGATTGAGATAATCAGGAGTCGTATTCGGGTAGCCCAAGACAGGCAGAAGAGCTACGCCGATGCGAAACGGTTCTTCCGGGAGTTTAACGTGGGAGATCAAGTGTTGTTACGTGTATCTCCTATGAAAGGAGTGATGAGGTTCGGGAAGAAGGGGAAGTTGGCTCCGAGGTACGTAGGACCATTTCCCATCATCGAGAGAATTGGGCCAGTAGCATACAGGTTAGGATTGCCAGAACATTTACATCGCATCCACGATGTATTCCACGTTTCGTCGCTGAGACGATATCTTCGGGATGATATGGCCCATACTCACATCGCGATAGACGAGATCGATTTACAGCCTGATAGCTCTTACGAGGAGAGACCGGTGGCTATCCTAGACTATAGTGAGAGGATATTGAGGTCGAAGGTAGTTCCACTTGTGCGAGTCCAGTGGGAGCATCATAATGTGGAGGAATCCACTTGGGAGCGTGAGGAAGATGTGCGCGAGAGATATCCAGAGTTGTTTTTACCAGGTATGCCTTATTTTCCGAATTTCGGGACGAAATTCCGTTATTAGGGGGGAAGTATGTAATACCCCGTATTTTTATGCTATTTTTAATTTGGGGATTTATTAAATTTGATGTGATGATTTATTTAATAAAAATCCGGAAATTAATTATGCTATAATTATTAACGTGACTAGAGTTAGTAATTATGGGAAACTTGTTGTATATTACTAATGAGCATAGTAATATATTATATTGGTTATATTGAATGTCATAAGTAAATCATATGACTATTTCGAAAATTTAAGTCGGGACGTGCCCGTGTCATGTCGGGACTAATTATGTTAATTAAAAAGGGAATATTTTATAAATTGTCCATATGGTCGTTTTGAGTGCGCCAACGCGTCCGGAAGGGTCGAGATAGTCAGAAAAGTGTACCCGGGGGTTTAGTTTGGGTCTCGGGGTGTTTTTAGGCCTAATTAGTGACCCGGGAGGGCATTTTGGTCATTTTACAAAATAGGGTAATTAAACCCACGAATTTCAGCCATCCTTAGCAGCTATTTAGGTCAGCCTTTTAGGGTTAGAACATTCATAACCCTAGTACGTCCATTGGAGAAGAGAGGAGAGAGCTCTCAAGGTGATTCAAGGCCAAATACACCACCGTTTGCACCGCCGTCACCACCAACACGTAGATCTCGAAGAGGAAAACGCAACCACACCAAAATCAACAGGAAACCAGACCTCTGAAATCCCAGGCAAGTGTTTAACTTGCGTATTTTCGTTGGTGCAATATTCATATTAGTTAGGAATGATTAGGAGTATAATCTATGGAAGAAAATCCCACTTTTTGATAGGAATTTGCATGTAGAAAAAATTAAAACCATATTCTGGAAGTCTTATATGATGTAGATGATTAACCCACGAATTTTGATGATTATGTAGAAGGAAATTCTGGAGAAAAACTGATTAGAACAGAAGTTAAGAAAACTTAGGGTTCTTGATGATTAGATGAGATTTTAGGTTGTTTAATCATGTTTAATGATGATTATACGCATGCTTAACGTTAGAAACATCTGGTAATATGTTATTATGTTTGTGGTATAAGTTTTGGGACGATTAGTGTTGAAAAATATGCATTTGGATGAAGAATTGTGATGAAACCCGTAACTGCACTTCTGCAGAAATCGAAACACCTGTTTGATCGATCGATCGACCCTAGAGCGTCGATCGATCGAGCCCCAGTCGTCGATCGATCGACCCTTCCTGGCAGTCTCTTATTTCCCCTTGTTTAATTAGTTGAATTAATTTACCGTGGAATAACTTTTGGGATTATGAATAAAATGTTTTGGGATATAGGAGAGACCAGTAGGACATATGATTAAGTGTTGAAGAACTTTATTATGTGACGATATTTGGGTTTTAGGGACAATTATTTAAAGAACGAGGAAACTACGTATTTCAAGTGAGAGATTACGTCAAATACTTACGATAGTGCATAGACGTCTACCTACTGAATTTACTACTTGGATAGTTAGAATCCACGAGTATCACATAATTAGTGAGAAAACCCTTCGAGTTAAGGTTAGAGACGAAACCTTATACGTAATCTTAATAATGTGAAATTAAGGATAAATGTTGTAATTATGGGTAATGAGAGGAACCTATATTAATATGATGAAATTGGTATATTTATATGATTGTGTGTGCATATATTATATACATGTGAAAAACGTACCCGCGCTACTTGCTATCCCTGAGGTTACCGCGCTGGGACGACCTTATCCTGTGTTGCTTTTTGGGGGATATTGGTTCGTACCCTAGGAGATAGATATCCTTGGTACAGGCTATCGATTCGATAGTTCAGACGGTCCTATGAGGCGTGAGGGTATGTACTGACCTTTTAGAGACTTGGAATCTATACTTCGCCTCAATGTTGTTTTGTATATGTTAATACAGTTCGAGAGTGATTCCGAACTTGTATTTCCCTTTGTGTGAGCGATACGGGGATTGGATAGCAGAGTATGCCCGCACCATAATCTTAGTTGGGGTGCTAATATGTATATATATATTGTCCGAGTAGTTTATATATATATATGAGATTATGGAATTCAAACTACCTACTGTGACTTGATAAGTAGGACATGGTTGTTGACTCAAATAATAAATACTGTTTTGCGAAAGTATAATATGACACTGGGAAACTTTATAAATTAATGAAGTTAAGATGAGAGTTGTGCTACAACTAGAAAGTAACCTTTTTACACGTTGATATTGTTCGGTTTTAAAACTTATGTGTAAGTTAAGATAAATTAAATTATTGGGGAGGTTAGTATGATCTAAATGTTAAGTTAAACCATTTGGGAAGGTTAGTACGATAGGCGTGCACACTAGAAGAGAGGTGAGAATTTCTCAAGGGAGTGTCGAACTAATATGTTGTTGCATTGGCCTGCATCAATTTAAATACTTGCTAAACTGATCTTAAATAACACACACTTTCGGGCTCTGACTCGTTTCTTCTCTCCCTCTCCCCCTTGTATATATATGTATGTATTTCAGGTGCCCAGCCACAGGGGCGTCTTGTTTAGGATCTTTTGGAAGGAACGCGCTGCAGCTTAGGTGGGAGTTGCAGGTCTTTTGATTAGACGACTTCGTTCATTCAGATCCACTCCTAGCATTTTCATTCAGATGGGCATGTGTAGCCCTTTCCATTATTTTTTTTTATGTTGGGACATAGTTATTTCAGTTGTTTCCTAGTTCGTTATTATGGGATTTTGTTCAAGATGGATGTATTACTTTATTTTCTCGTATGTTGGCATTCGTTGATGGATGTTTTATATATTGGATTTTTGGTTCCAGTTTAGTGTGGCGTGAATCTTATTCATTGATCTTTGTTAATAAAATAAATAAATCTTTTCTTTAAATAAAATTTGGAAGTTTATGTTTAAAATTGGTTTTGACACTTAGCTTAATTATTTAGGGTGTTAAATTGGAAAATTATTTTTTATCGACAGTGATGCTGAGAATGAACCAACTGTTCACCTTGATTTAATTTAATAAAGGAGTGATCGCCCGGTATTTAATTAGGCGGGGTGTCACAGAAAGTTGAAGGAAATCGAATTCTAAGATCATTATTTCCCTTTTCATGTACATATGTGGGGGTATACTTGATGTATGGATATTCTTGGTATGAGTGGTACAAAATTAGGTGTATATGTGTCATTCACCTTTGTTAATATTATGTGTGTGTACATATAATGTGGAATATGTGAACACCCCAATGATGTTATGATAGGTATGGGAAAGCCTTTTCTTTTATCTCATGGGATATGGGTAAGGAATAGTTGGGTGTAAAATTTGGGTCAATAATGCATATTAAAATATAAGGTTGAGCTTTAGCAAATTTTGACGCCGAAATTCTGTTATAAAGGGAGGAGAATGTAATACCACGTAATTGCAGAATAAAATATTACGACATAAATAAATTTAATAATTTCGAATTTATTTTGAGAATAAGTAAAATTAGGAATATTTAAATTAAATGAGTAAAAATTTTAGATTTTAAATAAAAAATTATTCATGATTAGATAAATATAAAACTCAATTGGACATAGTGGGTTTGCTAGTGAAAAATAAAGCACACATAAATAAATTTACGGGCATGCCGTTTAAACATAATAAAAATGTCCAAGTGAAATAGAAATAATTGGGATGCGTTTAGGGAAGTGTTAGAGGCTTAGTTAAGTGTTTTAAATATTTAGAAATGGTCTCGGGTCATGGGCATATGTGTTAGGGAACTTTTGAGCTAGTTTGAATGTGGATTCGGGTCCATTTAGGGGTCCAAAAGTTGAGTTTTAAGCTCAACTCGGGATTAGGTTTAATTAGTTTTTAAGTGGGGATAAACCACTTCCCCACTACTATTCAAAGAAGACCTAAACATAACTATTAATGGGAGAGGAAAGGAGAAGAGCCAAAAGAGGGAGAACAAAGGCAAGGAATCAAGAAGGAATTAAAGGGCTTTCTTCCACGAATTTATAGGGCAAGAATTCTCTTGCTTAATTTGAGTTTTTTAATGTATTTTCTTGATGCATGGTGATAACCCCTTAAAATTTTAGGGATTTAGGTTTGATATGAATAAATTGTTGATGATTAAATATTATATATGCATGTAGAGGACTGAAATAAATGAAAAATTAGTCCCAGAAATTTAGGTATTGAAATCTTGAAAATTTAGGGTACATCCCTTAGGGTTTTGATAGTAATTGGAGATATTTTGACTATTTGATGCAGAGGATATCACTGTTGATTCACGGATAGAATATTTAATATAGATCCCATGACAGATGCCTCTTATTGTGAATTAAATGCGGTTGAAACTTGAAGAATGTTTCAATCATTAAAATCCTTAACAAATATTATATTTGGGTTAGAATATACTGTTTCTGGGATTGAGTTTTGAAATCATTAAAATCCTTAACATATACAAATTTTGGGTTTGAGCAAATTGTTTTATGGGTTTGGTTTCTGGGTTTGGAGTATACCGTTTTTCTGGGTTTTGAGTTTGATTATGGGAAGAATATAGATGGTGAAGGAGTGTGGAAAAGACAAAGAGTTCGTTTGAACGACGTGGGGACTCGTTCGAACGACGTGAGATGTCCTGCCAACGACCCCATATGTCGTTTGGGCGACATTAAGGAGTGTTTGGCAATTATTTTCTTTTGTAATTTGGGCTGGGGTTTTAGTTAAGGATATAATTAGGAGACCAGGCTAATTAATGGTACCGTGTATGAGTTATCGGGGAAATTATTAAAATTATGAATATGGCCGCATTTAATTTGGGAAACATTTACACGTAACTATATGGCTAAGAACTTATTCTATGGAATGAAATTAATAATTCACTAGATGGTAAATTATTAATAAATGAAAATGTTGTGAACTTTAGGTGGGCTTTTATGTTAATTATATAGTAATTATCTATACATATTATATGAGATAATAATATGTACTAATATGTATTTGTGTGGACATACCAATATTCGTGGACTGTCCTATCGGCTCGGGGTTTCGCGTCTTCGGACCGGGTACCACACGTCGGCATAGGTAGGATTGATGTTGTATAGGTCATATAGGTACTACATGGAGGCTACATCTACGAGAGGTAGGCGTTGACGCTGGTTTAGCCTGTGTCACTGCTGGGTATGGGTCATGAACCAGTATCCCGCCTAGGGACCGCCCCCAACTTATGTGTATTTTGTGATGTCCGCTCAAGATAAGAGATTCTTTCGGACTTGTCGATAAAGTTCGAACTAGACACCAATGGTAAATGCCTTTGTGTGTCAAATATGTGAAGGACATATATATATATAATCACCCGGACTTTATATGGGATAAATTAGAAATGTCTAAGAATGTGGACATAAACTACTACTTTGATTTTTATAATGCATAATAGATGTTTATGCCCTTGATGTGTAACTTATGAGACTGGGATATTATGGGCATTGATAATTAAATGTAGTCGGTACACTTACGCATTTAATTCATCAACAAATCCATTATTATTAATTTGACACATTGTCATAATTGTCATTTAGGGATTTATAGGGATATGCATATTATCACACTTAGATGAGGGGTGAGATGTTAAACGCATGCGAGTGACGAAGGGGATAATTCATTTTTGCATCAACTGTATTATTGCATCTTAAATTAAATAAGTTAATTATTGCACACTAGGACTCTGGCCCAAATTTAAATATTCCCCCTAGGTTTTTTCTAGATAGGGATAGCGGGACTGTTGCTATACCAGCCTTGCGATCTCTCATGCTTATCAGCTTCTTAGATTATTGACTCTCGTCTAGGTGATTTTCAAGTCATAGTTATTTATTTGAGACACTTATAAGGGCATACGCCCCAGATTTATTTATTTACATTACGTTGGGTTATGATACTTGCTTTTATGTCAGACTTACCATGCACTTTATATTGGTTTGATTTTATATACTTATTCTAGAAATGTTAATTTAAAATCCAATGATGGGCCTTTGACATAGAATTTATTTTACGTTGGTACTCAGAATGGTATTAATTGATAGACAAGCCCCATCTTCAGCATATCATGCCTGACCAGCCTTTACGTGATAAAATGGGGGTTGTTACAGGACCTTCTCGATTTATAGGTATAAAACATGTGAATAAATAGGGGAATAAAAAATAAGGTGGGTGTGGTATTCAACGGAGGTGCATACAGTTTCTTGGTGGAGATGGTGTGTACTGGTCGGGGTGGGAGGGGAGAAGTTGGATGGCAGAGAGAGTGAGAGAGATAGAGAGTGGTTTATGTGGTGGACTGTGGGTTGGTGGAGCGACCAAAAAAAGAGAAGGAAACATGGATTTTTTTCTTAAATTCATTTTGGTTTTTAATTATTTCTAACCTTATAGTATTAATGCTTTACTATTTACCCTTACTTCCATCCAACTTAATATCCAAAACTAATTGAATGGTCTTGTTAAATCAGGTTGGTTAGTTTCAGGGCTTACTTGACACTTTTGATAGATTATGGTCCATTTTGAAACAATCAGTGACACCCCAACTATTTCAATCACGGGTGATCAGTCCTTTACTAAAATAAATAGGAATATCATCAAGATCATTCTTAGCATCAGTTTCGAAAACATTTAAATTATTAATACCCTATAGGCCTGGTGTCAAATTTTATCTTTCATTAATTGCCGAAAATTAAACCATTCACCAAAAACCATTCAAAGTAATAAAAGCACAAAGAATCATGACAATAGTAAAGCCTAATGACAGAATAATTAACTCCAAATATCCAATGCACTATAGGTTAAAAAATAAACCATATACAATCCTCACTAGCTCAATTAAATAAATCAGAATATAAAGAGTCTGATAAAAAGGGGTGACATGCCCAACTAACAACTAAAATAGAATGTATCTAGGATATCAAAGATAGAGTCGGATACTCCAAAACCTGAAAGCCTCCAAATCTGCTACAGCTCATAAATCTTGAAAAGAGTAATCCTGCTTGGCGTCCCTGTGGCTAGACACCTAAAAGTTTTGAAGATATTTTGATATGAATCAGAGCCCAAAACCTTTTGAAATATATTTTGCAAGTGTTTAATTACGTTAATAAATATGCAATGCAATATTTCATATTTAAACTTGTGTCGTACTCATTAGATACCCCTCGCCCCTCCTATATAGTGCACACCTAACTGATACGACGCAAATATTACGTATTTCATCCCTCGAACCTACGCATTTTAGCCCCTTCAGGTATCTTATTCCCTATATTTATGCTCATTAACCATACAACCTCGAATTTCTACGTTAACATGTTTTGCAGGGGTTAATTGAGCTTTTATAGGTATTTGGATGCTAAGTATGAAGTTCGGACACATTTCGCTCGATTTCGTACGCAATCGCACGTTCAAGGGCATTTTAATCTTTTCATAGATTGGTCACCTGGACCAACATCTACACGGAAGTTGTATCCCTCCTCGCAAGCTTCGTGTGGCCACGAACGGTGCGCGATTCCGAGTCCGTATGAAGAAGTTATGAGAGTTTCAGCGGAAGGAAAAACAAGGAAACCAAAAGAGGAGGTGAGGAGGAACAAAGGGGAATGCAGTAGGCTGTAGTGGATGATCCCTTCTTGATTGATCGATCCTTCTCGACAGTGGGTTATTTTCTTCTTGATTGATCGATCATCGATTTTGGTCGATCGGTCGATCCCCTATTTCAGGAGATATTTTGGCCTTTCTTTTCTTTTTCCTTTTCTTTTCTAATTTAATTCGCACATGGTATATAAGACTTTTTGGTTGTAAATATCAGATATAATTCGTTTTAGGTAGGATAGGTTAGGTTTTGGAGGTTTGGGAGCTCATTTCTTCATTTCTTCTTGTATTAACACCCATTTGGGCTTGTAATTTGTGCTACCATCTTCCATTTCCATTAATATAGTTGTATTTCATTAATTCTTGCTTTGTATTGTAATTTCCACGCTTTCATAATTAGTTTACGTGCATTTTAGTGTAGGTTTACCGCATTTATTTACCGTATTTTTAGCATGCTTTCTAGCTAATTTAAATTAGGCTGTGTTTGAATTAAACTCACTCGAGTTGATGTGTTGCTTGGCTTTGGTGATGGTGTTTACGGGTCTATTTTGGGTGCGTTGTCCTAGTTATTGCGCCTAGGAGATTTGACGGGGCATATCATGTATGTCCCGTGCTTACGACCTTTCGTGCGCAATTTTTGGAATATTTGTTGACGCCAAAATCATATTAGTCTTTTTGCGGATTTAGGAGCGTGACAACCCTTGGTCCAATTAACTGTCGAAACGAGACGCATTATAAATAACTCGTCGACCCATGTATCCATTTTATACAAATTAACTCGGGTGAGGGATATTCGACGCAACCTATAGTTTTACCGCTTTGTTAATCTAGTTTAAATACACTCGCCTTGATTAATATTTTCTCTTTCATGCATTGTTTCCTTTTTAGTTTGTATTCACCTTTTACACTTTTATTTCGGAATATTATATCATCTAAATTCTAGCATCTCGTACCTGTGGATTTTCGATACCCGACTTACCCCTGTGCTTGCCTCGCAAGTGTAGTAGTAATTTAGTTTGTTTGTATAGTCGTGACGAGACAGAAAATAATGACTGTGCACTTACACGCTCACACCTCTCGCGCACTATCACTAACACACGTATTTTAAATACCCTAGCTATGCTACCCAACCTAACCCGAGTATTGTTGATCATTAATTTCTTAGATAGTTTACTCATTAGCTTAATTAATCATCTCACCATTTGTCATTCTCATAACTTTACTCCAGTTATTTATGACATTCACAATTAATGTTTTAAGCCCATATACAATTAACCACACCATTATGTATGTAATGAGATACTATAATAAGCACAAATTTGTTCATTCTTAATGTGTCAACCGAGTATATAATTAACTACACTATTATATACATAAATATATACTACAAGAAGCACATATATGTCGCGTATAGTCCCCATCCCCTGAGTGATAACTCATTCGATATTTCCATCCCTCGAGTAATTACTCATTCGATATTGCCATCCCCCGAGTAATTACTCATTGGATGCGGGTCTTTATAATGATGTTAAAATCTAGGGCATACTAACTTCATCCCGATTACTGGTGGTCGGACTCTCACACTGACTCGATAAAATCACAAACATATTGGAGGCGGTCATAGTTCTTCGATAGTGAGCCCTAATTATACACAAATCTTCTCACTTGAAATATAAATCACACAAACATAAACATGGCGATATGACCTAGGGACTATACTTACCATGCTTTTGCTCGCCATGGAAGATCACCCACATCACTCAACCTCCGCTGATAGCACTAGAGGGGTTAATTTCACATAAATATCACACACACAGACATACACACACACATACAAACACACACACACACACACACACACACACACACACACATATATATATATATATATATATATATATATATATATATATATATATATATATATATATATATATAGAGAGAGAGAGAGAGAGAGAGAGAGGCTCTCCAACATACCTCATTAAACATATCTAGTAACATATTATTTTTTTTAAATAGTGAAAAAAATAATTTTGAGTTAATATTTTTTATATGGGTTCATGATATTTCAATGTGACTCTATAAAAATATTTAGATCAAAATAGTGTGTTTTGATATTTTTAAAAAATAGGTAAAAAACCTGGCAGTTTTAAAGGGTAAAAACTGACAGTTTTTTGACCTATTTTTAAAAAATAACAAAATCATTATTTTCAATTGATTTTTTTTATAGGGGCACATTGAAATATCATAAACCCATATAAAAAATATCATCTCAAATTTTTTTTTTTTACTATTTTAAAAAAATGATATGTTGCTAGGAGGTATGTTAGAGAGCCTGACTATATATATATACCGCATCTATACCCACATATATATAAAATAATATCGGCTAACTGTGCATGTCACTCGTAGCACTATCCTATAATCTTCGAGTCTAAATTCGATCCCCAAATTCATAAGTAGTCACTTACTTATTTATATATATCATGTCTAAATTTTATTCTGGCTACTAAGTTTATCTCAAACCGGCCTGTAACCTAAATCTTTTTGAAATCCCAACCCGATTTCATAAGTCATAACCCGAGTGTTTTTTACACTAAAACACTTGTGGATATGTAACCTTATTTGATTTCCAACTAGAGATTTCAGTCTCGAACACCCTTTCGTAGAAGCTTCATAACTAATTCAACAAAAAATAAAAAAAATACGAAACTGGCAGCCACGAACTCGTAATAAAAATATCTATCTCCATCACTAAAACACAAGGGTCCTTCAAATGAAATACCAACTCGTTCGAACGAGAATCTCAATTTGTTATAACGAGCTTCTAACGAGATTGACGTTGTAACCCTCTTTCTTAAACGCGATTCATCATCTTCCCATTAATAATCCCATATATATCACCAATCTAACCTAAAATTTATACTTTTTATCAATTCTAGACATGATTATACCCATCTCCATATTCAAATTCATCCAACAATAATTAAACTCTTGTGGATTCAACATCTTATTAAAAAAAATATGCAGTTTCTTAATTCCAATTAAAGATTACACTAATTCTTAAAATTATCATTAAAGATAACATCTTTTTACTATGATTCAACCTTGGATTTCATATGGGATAGTAATCACATCAATTTTTATGAAATCATTCCCCAAAATATTAGTTTTATCATGTCAATCCCACCTAAAAATCCATACTCTGTTCACCAACTCTAATATAAATTAAACCACAACATATATGATCAAAGCTAGTTAAACACTTGCCTTAGATTATCACTGGGTCATAATACTTCTTTGTATATTAGATTATCATAGGGTAATAATCCTTCTTTATAGATCTTCCTTGCTCAAGAATCCTAGCCTGAAAATTGCAAATTTCCTCCTCAGGTTGCCTTATTGATTCTCCCTTCTCTCCTGCCTCTCTCTTAAGCCTAGGGGATTATAATGATCAATTGGGCCGCCTCCCTCATCCAAAACCCCTTAACATACTCCTAATCTCATTTTTAGGTTAACTAATAACATTAAAATGATTCGAATACCCTCGTACGAGTCTTATATACCTTTAAAAGTCCCCAGAACCTGATTACAACCCCCGAGACCTAATTCTGACTATCTCGGCCCTTTTCGGATCATCCGTGCACTCGAAGGCACCATTCGAGTCACATATCGTCAATTTACCATCTTATTCCTTTTATGTGCGTCCCTAAATAAGATCTTGTTAGCCCGTCACTTTTATCCACTTACGACATGATCTAAAATAACTCATAAATATTCTTCCAATATTTGCTAATTAATGTTTATTTAATTCTCTTTAAATTTCACAAATTAATTAAATTAGGAGCACACGTGTAATTTAAATATTTCCAAAAATATGAGGTGTTACATACTCCCCCTTCCCCTACAAAGGAATTTCATCCCTCAAATTTGTATATGCCTGGTACCAATAACTTTGAATACTTACCCACATGACTTCCCCACGTACCCAAAATTAACTTATGGCAATATTATGGTGCCTCCACTATATACTCACTACGCCCCCAAAAATAATAACCAGTCTGTTCAAATCCTTTATACTGGTATGCTACATTATTTCTTAAGGTATCACCTTGATGAAGATACTCAAACTATCATGAAACTTCTAAAAATACTTTAATAAGATGAGTTTATACACCATTGGCTCTGTCATCTCAATAATGGGGGACCGTCCCGCTTCCCTGCGTGTCAACTTCCCTTATTGCCAAATCACATAACTCTCACCATGGGAGACACCCGTAATAGTGCCTGACCACTCATGTCAGACCACAAAAACTTTGGTTCGCAACGACGTAACTCTTACGACGTTTCTAATGTTTGATTAACCCAATTGTTGCCAACACATCTGAATTATGCCCAGGTTGATAATCTTGTTAGCCCCCACGTTTAACAAACCAGAGGGTAGACGATAGCGTCTCCCACACAAAATTCTCAAAAGGCATCTTGCCAATGATAAACTGGTACGAGTTATTACTTGAAAATTTATTAACGATAATTATTCCACCCAATTACCCAAACATCTAGAGTACACATCCCCCACGTTCTCCAACATTTTTGTCACCTCCTCCGTCTACTTCTTTAGTAATATGTCTTCCTCTAAATGCAACTTCGTCCCCATCGCCTCCTGATAATTCCTATTAGAGGTGACACTTAAGGATCTCATCCTGATTTATAACAATGTTAGGTGGCACCTTGTGCCGACTTATTTCCCTTTCTTCTAAGAAATGTTGGGGATTTATGTACGATATTATAACTCACACAAATTATCAATAACTACCCTAACTTGGTCAACCCATTTCCAAAATTCGAAAGGGAACTTTTACCTTTTGCGATGTTGGTCACCTAATAATAAACTTTATCAGTTTGCTGGTCCATTTTGTCAATGAAACTATCAAAAATTTCAAAATTCTAGTTAATCATCTCTCACCATCGTTTTGTTTCTAACGAGTGGTGCACCTATAGACATCCTGTCAATGCCTCACTCCACACCGATCTACACACTTGACATCCCCCATCATGTGGTATTTGTTACACCCCATTTTCGGGGTACGCCAAAACTCGTGGCCCATGTGTCTGCCCTAAAACTACACACTTCTTGGGTCCTTTTTGTTTGGTCAAATCAACATCCTATTTAGGCGCAAGACACCCTCAAAATTTGACTGACTACAACTTCTCTTCTCCTTAAAACTGTTGGACCCTCTCTTGTTAAGAGAGATACTTGTGTCTCCATAATCGTCCAATCCATCTTGGGTGTGATAGCACCCATTATTATATACGTATTTGGACTATCTCCTTCCACTACACCAAATCTGCCTAATTATCACGGTCATTGACCTTGACATGTACAACTTGTCAAGGTCAATGACAGTGACAATTCAGGGCGAGACAACTTTTTTTGTCACGGACGTGTCACGGTCAATGACCGTGACAATTTCGTTAGAGTTATCACGGTCGTGTCACGGTCCTTGACCGTGAAAAGTTTAGTCACGGTTAATAACCGTGACAAAGCCTTGGCCATTTTTTAAAAAATTATCACGGTCAATGACCGTGACAATCCCGTGACAAATTTTGTCAAGGACTTGTCACGGTCAATGACCGTGACAATTCTGGGTAGAATTAAAAAAAATTTGCTGGGTAGTATGGCAACTGCCACTGCCCAGCAGTATATTTGTACCTGTTATAGCAACAATGTACCTATTCAAACATTATATATCTAAATAAACTAGAGATAATGCAAATATACATTCAAAATAGAAACTATTTAAGAAGAAACATCACCATCAATTATCTCAAATCTACAAACTATTTAGCTGGAAAAGAGAGTTTGTACCGCGACGCTCGGGGACACCTCCTTATCCTTCCCTTCTCATCCGAAGAGCCACATAAGTATCGTGCATATGTGGCCTACACCCAGGGCCACTCCCTGTCCCCTGAAATAAAATAAAGTAAAAATTAGTATCCGCCCCGCAAATATAGATAAATATAAATATAAATCGAAATCGAAATCGAAATTAAAATTGAAATTGAAATATTCATATAAATATAAATATAAATACATTACCTGTAGTGCCACCCAAACAAATAACTTGAGCTCATATGACACCTCCTTCCAACTAATGTACTCCGTACAATCGTGTCAAATATAATTCCCTTCATATATGAACACTAAGAAATGCCGTAATCCTATGGAGTTATGCTCTGCAAATTCCTTCCAACCATTGTGTAGCCAAAAATCACCAGTTGAAGTTGTCAATTTCACCTTCCATATTTTCCCATGTTTTGCTAAAGGTTCCAAGTGGTGGGGTATGGAAAGTGAAATTGACAACTTCAACTGGTGATGTTTGGCTACACAACAGTTGGGAGGAATTTGCAGAGCATCACTCCATAGGATTATTGCATTTCTTAGTGTTCGGAAAGACTAAGGGATTCAGTCTCCTCTCCTCAAATAGGAGACCCCAAATAACTATGTACTAATTACCTATTAAAGGTAAGAAGCGTATATTCATGGATTAGTATAAACAAAACTTAGATGTAGTTGGGATATTTATGTATTAATCTCCTCTCCACACACGCACACTACACAAGAGTGAAAATGATAAAGTGCAAATCAATTAAAAGCATTAAAAATGGATGTTTCGGTACAAATTGGAATATTTATTACAAATTGAAAAATTATTTCAAATTCGGGTTATCATAAAAAATGGATTGATATTCGGTAGGAGCAGCCAAGTCATCCACACTACTATTTAGACGCTTTGGCGCGTGCTGGACAATTGACCACGGCTCGTTGTTGATAAACTCCGAGTAAAATACTTGCTTAACCGTTTGAAATGCATAAACAAATGGCTCATCGCTCACGTGGTCATTGCTCTTCAACTCGGACAAGTCAACCATGATCAAATTGGTGACAGGATCAACTTTACAAGCATTTTTATCCTCAACTCTTACCCAGTCACAGTAAAATACAACCTCTTTGAATCTTATATAATCTAATTCAAATATATTTTGGATTACACCATAGTAAGTCATTTCAGCTTCAACACGGTTTTTATCTTTTACGCTCACTTGAAATAAGTAAGAGCCTTGTATGAAATTCCCGAGTTCTGTACATTTGTACTTTCCTCGTACACTTTAGCGCCGAAAATGTAACTGTTCAATCGATACTTTTTGTACTCTTGTGCCACGAATAAGGGTCCAGTGGCTAGACGAGCAAGCCTTGATGTCTCATCACCCGTCTTTAGGAGCTGAGAATATAGATATATTAATTATATTAGTGGTAAAATTTGAGTGTAATGTAACGTTATATAACGACTATTTTCATTATAATTACCTCTTGTGTCAACCACAACCTAAATTCACTGTTTGATTGTACCATTATTTTTCGTCTTTTATTGTTCTCACAAGCTTCATATTTTCTGTATATTACAAAATTAATCATATATAAAATAATCTAAAATAATGTTAAACATTATTATAATCGAAACTTACTTTTTCCATTCTTCGACATCTTCATGTGTGTCAAATAGATAACGAGCTACTTGTTCATGTTGTAAACTCATTAATTTCACTCGTTTTCCCATCACATGACCACCATCATCGACGAACTCATTAGTGTCATCAACGCTGGTCGAGTCAGGCATATATTCCCGAGTATATATTGATGACTCCACGGTGATGTATTTTTTTGCAATTGATCTTGCAATGTATCGCATATTATTGACGTAATCTTTAAAAACTTTCATCAATATTTCAAACGGATACTGATACGGCGGAAATATTGCGTATTTCACCCGTTAACCTACGCGTTATTAGCCCCCTCGGGTATCTCATTCCCTATATTTATGCTCGTTAACCAGACAACCCTCGGATTTCTATGTTAACATGTTTTCCAGGGGTTAATTGAGCTTTTGTAGGTATTTGTATGCTTAGTGTGAACTTCGGATGCGTTTCGCTCGATTTTCATACACAACCGCACGCGCAAGGGCATTTTAGTCTTTTGACAGCTTGGGCACCTGGCCCGACATCTACACGGAAGTTGTAGCCCTCCTCGCTAGCTTCGCGTGGCCGCGAACGGTGCGCGATTTCGATGCATAACGACAAAGTTACGTCGATTTGAACGACGTTGGATTGTATGCCAAAACAGGGGATTCTGCATACTGCCTGCTTGATCGATCGATCGACCATAAGGGTCGATCGATCGACCCTTCTTATTTTTGCCACGATTACAACTGTCGATCGATCGACCAAAGGGGTCGATCGATCGATCCCCTGTTTTCCCCTGCAGATATTTTCTTTCTTTTATTCCAACTTACTATATAAGTTGGTTTTTGTTGTGAGACTTTATATACTTAGATACACAGATTAGATAGTTTAGTTAGGGTTTGGTGTGGATATTTCCTTTCTTCTTCTTCTTGGATTGACAACCCATGGGTTTGTAAGATTGAACTATTCACTTCCTCTCCTTTAATCTAGTTTGTTCTTCTTCTTCTCTTGCCTTGTAATTTAGTTTCAATGCTTTCTAACTAGTTTACATGTTTTAATTCTTGCTTTCTTAGTTTAATTAGCATAATTTAGTTTAACTCACCATGCACCCTTAGATAAATAGGGTCGGGATTGTTTTCCGCCATTTTCGGGCCCCGAGCTCCGAAAACTAGGTTTAGTGCAAAATCGCTTTTAATTGAAACCGCGTGTATTAAAGTTGGATTGTTATGCGTTTAACTTTATTTGTCACGCAACTTTAGTGTTTATAGCGACAATCCGAATTTAATCCGCGTGTGATCATTTTTCAGTTAAATGTTTTATCTCGCAACTTTGGGTTAAATTCCTTCTTGCGTGATGTTTATGCTTAATTGAAAATGCTCGATTAGATTGCTTTCGAGCCTTAACTCTAGTTAGTAGTTGTTCCGGACCGTGTGGTGGAATGCAATCCCGATTCTCGCTTTCCTTTAATTTAGCGTTAACTTCTCTTTTCTTTTGTCACCATAACCACACATCACCTTTTACACTTTTATTCTTGAAGTAATTAAACAATTAACATCTAAGATTCAATAAATCCCTGTGGATTCTCGACACCCGACTTACCGCTCTATTTGCTTGTCAAGTGTAGCTGTAGCTTAGGTTTATTCTTTTTCATGTCGAGCGGGAGCCGAAATCAACGATAGTGTCCCTACACGAACACTCGATTTCCCTCGCATCAAATTGGCGCCGTTGCCGGGGAATTATTTTTTTAGATAGTAATTGTTTTATGATTTCGTAGTATTTTTCCTTTTCTATTCGTATTCTTTCTTTTAACCTTTCTTGCAGGATTTACATACTTTGAGCGCTAAGAAACTTCTATTCGCGGTTGCTCACTTTCTTTCTTGGATTCTCCATCTTTCAACAACGAGGTAACCATGTCTTTCTTTTATAGTTATTACGGTCATTCTAATGATTCTTACTTTGGGGATAGTTTTCAAGTTTTCCATTTTGAAGATTTTCTTGAAAATCAAAGACTTGAAAACATTTATCGGAATGAAAATCGTTATTGGGAGCTTGAGTTGGATTCATTATTCGAATCCAATGACGATCTTCATCTCATTACTTTGGAAGACGAGTTTCAAAAAAATGAGGAGTCCGAGGCTCTTGAGCCGAGGAAGCCTACTTTGGAAGAGACTTTTCTTCTTTATTCCCAAGGTTTGGAAGGCTTAAATGATGCTGGAATGAGACTTGGTTCACTTTGCGATGAGATGAATTCTTATGCACAAAACAATGAGGAGGTGGAAACTTGTGTTTCACCTCAATTTTTCAAAGAATTTCTCATCGAGTGTGAATATTTCTCCCTCAAAATTCGATCTCCTTCCGATGATGAGTCGATTGAGATTGAATTTGTTTCATCACCATATTCGTTTTTCGTGATCGAACCATTAGAATTACCGGTCGATTCCTATGAGTCGGTAGAAACTTTTAAAATTTCTACACTTCTTGCCGACGAGGACTCTTTACCGGACTTGTTTTCGATGGATGTTATCCCGATGTGTGCACCATCTCCCATTCCCTTTGAAAAACCTTTGGGAGATGAATCGATTTTTCTTGGACCTCAAGTGTATTTTTCCCCCTTGTTATCCAAATCCCCCATCGTCCGCCTAGAATTTCAAATTGGCGATGGTTCATTTCTTTCACCGCCCACATGCCTTCCGTCGTTCAAACGGAATTCCTATTTTCTGGGAGGCATGCATGCTCGGGAGGGTCCACCGTTGATCCTCCAAAGTCAAATCGTGTTTTGGATGGACCCTCAAAAATTTCGACTTTTGGTATATAGTTAAGTGCACATTCTAAGCGTAGGTTGTATATACTAACTTCTTTATTTTTGTTTTTATTGATTTTAGCATAGTGTAATTACTTAATCTCTTTTTATTTCTTTTTGCATGCTTGGTTCTAACTCTTTTGTAGGTTCAACGGACTTGAATTTGCAGAGATTACGCGCCCCGGCATACACTTTTATTGAGAAAATTCACGAAAATCACAAAAACATTCTTTTTTGGTTAGCTTAGGCCTATGTATGTGTATATTTTAGCCTATATCTATATAATTTTATTTTTATTTTTATTTTTATTTTTATATTTTTATTTCATATTTTTATATATATATATACTTATATATACTCTATATATATTTATATTACATTAAAGCCCCCCATATTGCCCCTAATTCAATTCCCCCCCCCCCCCCCCTCATTTCCCAACAGCCAATGCAGTGAGGTTTTCCTGTTTGGTCGATCGATCGACCAGTAAAACCGAATCTGCCTCTTTATTTTTCCCCTTTCTTCTTATTTCTCTCTTCTCCTCTCTATACGATTTCGTGCCCTAGTTTTCCCTACATCACATTTCATCATTTTTCTTCCATTCTCTACATTTTAAAGGTATAATTCTTCCCACTTACTTATGTTTTTGTAGATTAGGGTTGATTTTTGTCACAATTTATATGTTTAAACCCTTTATTGACATATGTTGAATGTGTATGGTTTTTCCCTTTTTCCAACTGATTTTTGATGTGATTAGTGTTATATATCCACTCATGAACACATGTAAATTGCTGCATTGTTGTTTTGTTCATGAGTGGGGCTTTTTGTTGGTTCATTGGCACATTTCGCACCCTTTACGCACATTGTGCACGCCAAGTGTTCGCCAAAATGCCCGAAATAGTTTTCAATGCATTTTTTGGCGCACACTTGGGTGATTTTTACTCGTTGTCGTATTCCGACATATTTTATCGCAATGTTGCACTTTGTTACCTCGGTTTTGCGCACTCGCACCCCATTTCAACTTGTACACTAAACTAACCATTAATTGCGCTTACAATTTTTTGTATTGCTTAATTCTTGTTTTGTAGGTTGAAATGGCACAATCGAAGAAATATGATTCCACTGTGTGCGTGCCCACCCTGGGTTTTGAGGGTTTCCGTTGCAAGAAGGAACGGGAATGGTTTCGGGCTTATTTTGAGACTGATCAGAGGCCGTTGGCCTACAATCTTGCCTGGAAGCTTGAGGATTTGCCAAGTGAGGCGCGTGTTATTTTGAGGCGCCAGTGATGGGAGCCTTTTCTCGCCATTAATGGGCGCATCAATGAAGAATTGGTCAGAATCTTTTATGCGACATTAGTGGTGGTGAAAGGTCACGGGCCGATCACTTACGAGGCCATGGTTCGAGGGGTGAGGGTACCTTTCCGCTTATCCGATTTGGCCGCCTTCATGAATGTACCGAACCCCGAGAATGCTGTCTGTTTAACCGATGGGGATGTTTTTGGGTTGACGACATTGATAGAGAGCCTTGCACCGGGTGAAGAATTGAAAAGAATGGCTTTTCGTTCGGCTGCAATGGAGGACCTACCTAGGCTACTTCACTACATCAATGTCCACTCCTTTATGGTGACGAGCAACCGATCTGAGGTGCGTCACAAGCACGCCGCATTTATCTACGCGCTGATTAATAATTTGGGCAATATCAGTTTGCCCAACATATTTCTGGATATGATGTGGGCAACGGCCAAGGAGAGAGCCAAGACATTTTCCCTCCCTTTTCCTGCCCTCATCACGAAGATATGCTTATCACACGGTTGCCCAGAGTTAATCGCCGACCGCAAACACGATCCACTCGGGCTTCTAACAAAAGCCAACATTACTAAGATGCTCAAGCACGAGTCGGGGCAACCGGCGTCGAAGAGGCAGAGGGCAGAGGTTGCTGACGATATGGCCGAGGAGGAGGAGATCAGAGAGATGGAGACTGGTGAGGGTTCTGGCATGCCACACACAGAGGCTGATGCTCGCTTTGCGGCATTTCAGGCTGTGCAGGACTAGCGCTGGGAGGAGACCCAGCTCAGGTGGGCGACTTGGGAGTCGCGCCTGGACCAGTTTCAGGCCGAGCAGCGGCAGAATTGGTTACAGCAGCAGGCTCATCAGGAGCAGTTTCAGGCCGAGCAGCGGCAGGAGTGGTCAGTACAGAGGCAGGCCAGGGCACAGAGCAGACAGGAGTACCGGATGATGCAGCGGATGATGAGAGATCTTTATCTGCAGCGCAGTGATTCCGATGCACCAGTGCCTCCTCATTTTCAGGACCCCTCCGATCCTAGTGGTTCTGGCCACTAGGCTGTTGTTGTGCTGGGTTTCATTTTTGTATTTTGGGATCGGATAGTATGTTGTATTTTTTATTTTTATTTTTATTTTTATTTTTATTTGTATTTGTATTTCTTTTATTTCTGAAGTTGTAATGTATTAAGTTATTTTGTATTGAACTTATGAAATGAGAAATGAAAATGTAGTTTGTGGTTGTTTATTGGATTTTGATGTGTGTGACCTTCCATTTTATAAAATCAAAAAGTTCACCATCAATTTATCTAGTATTTGCACTTCAGCCCCTCTATATTATTGTGACTTGTGACATAGATTCTCTTCACTTGATACATCTGTACATATTCTTCATATGCTTTGTACTAACTTGTTTTGCAGCTTCATTTGGACTTGTACTTATGGAGATCGCTCCACGTGTGGGTAATATCATTCTTTTCCTAGCTTTGTGTTGTGTTCTTTAATGGACGCATTGGGGACAATGCAACATTTAAGTTAGGGGGTGTAGGATAGTCTATCCATTTTGCTGTTTAGTCCTTGGATTGGATTACAATTTAGTTACAAAGCATGTTTTTGTTAAAATTTGAAAATTTTCAAAAATATTTTCTTTCTTTTTTCTCCTTTGTTGGGCATTTTGCCCTTGTTTCCGATGATAAATTTTAATAATTGCCCGATCAAATAGACAATTCAACTATGCATGTTCTCGATTTTAGAAGTTATTAGATTCTAGTCCCTAAATCATTAATATTATGAATAGCTTCATGAATTAAACTTTATCCGTGAACATATGCACCATTCTTGTTATATTGAATTGGCTTAAGATTTTATAACTCGGTATGCTTTTGCTGCATTGTATATACTTACACCGAGTGAGATTAGAGACTTATCTTCATTTGTGAGTGTATACACTATTCTTTTCTCATTGAAAACGTTACAGTCGTTGGTAATCTCTTTATTCTTTCATTGACCGTTCATTAATTGAGTTCATCATTGAAATGTGTTACTTGAGCATGATTTTCTTATGTTGTTTTGACTCGCGAATTGCGTATACTTTGTGAAATGATCATAGGACCTCTTTGATATATCACCCATATGACCTTGACCTCACCTTTATATGTTCCCTAGTCAACCCACTTGAGCCTATATACTAGCATTTCTTTTCACTACCCAAAATCCCATAACCAACTCCAAATTGGAGTTTTATACCATATATATTACCTTACATACCCTTGTTTGGATTGTTGTTTGGAATTGAATGTTATTATTGTTGTGTGGTTGCAATTTGAGTATGAAAAGAGTAAGAAGTGTCAGAAAAAGAAAGTAGTGAAAAAGAGAAATTTGAAAACAAAAGAAAACAAAAGAGAAAAAGTGAGAAAAAGGATGAAAAGAAAAAGAAAGAGAAAGTTGTAAATATTGTTTGTAGTGTTTCAATAAGCTTTGATTACTCTCTCAATTGTTATACCTATGCTCGTTTGGACATCTTTGTCCAACTTTTGATATTGCCCACTTTTTCACATTATCCCGAGTTTTCATCCCAAACACTTTGAATCCGTATATACGTCCCTTTCATTTCGTACCTTAACCTAGCCATACATTACAACCCTATTACAAGTCCTATGTGATCTTAAGTAGATGTAATTCAAATGTTTAAATAGTGTTGATAATCTGTGAAAATGCATTTCGCCTCTTTTAGTGTGCGGTATCCTTTCACTGAGATTGCAATTTTTTATTTCCTATATAGCGTTCTTCATTTGTGACATGTGTGCGGCCTAGTTTCCATTTACATTTACTCTTTAAGCCCGCATGTCCCGTGTATTACCTCCCTTTTCATAGTGAATTCATTTGTTGAGCGTAATGCCCGTGAGGATTGAATGTATGCATGCTTTGATGTTTAGTATCCGAATTATTTAAGTTTTTGGCCAAATCTTACCTTGCATATGCTCACTCCCCTTCCACATGCTAGAGTTTCGATTCATTGAGGTGCATTCGATAATGTTAATAACTACGGACTTCTCATGCGAATTCGTTTGCTATGCTAATAACATGTTGAAATCTTGTTCGCACTGATGAGTTTGTCTTACTTGATTGGGCATATTTTGAGGAAACTTTATGATGTTTGTGGGTTTCATCCCTGAAAACCCTCACGAGACGACACTCGTCCACTAGGGTAACCTAGGGGTTTAACGGCTTATTGCATATGCTAAATGCAATCGAATCGCCCGCGAAAGTGGCCTTATCTTTTTATTGCTTTTATACCATACTTTTGTACTCTCTCCTGTGTTGGTTTACTTGTTCTTCTTGTTGCATCTTATTTCATTGCTAGGGACTAGCAATGTGTAAGTTAGAGGGTGTGATACGGCGGAAATATTGCGTATTTCACCCGTTAACCTACGCGTTATTAGCCCCCTCGGGTATCTTATTCCCTATATTTATGCTCGTTAACCAGACAACCCTCGGATTTCTATGTTAACATGTTTTGCAGGGGTTAATTGAGCTTTTGTAGGTATTTGGATGCTTAGTGTGAACTTCGGATGCGTTTCGCTCGATTTCTGTACACAACCGCACGCGCAAGGGCATTTTAGTCTTTTGACAACTTGGGCACCTGGCCCGACATCTACACGGAAGTTGTAGCCCTCCTCTCTAGCTTCGTGTGGCCGCAAACGGTGCGCGATTCCGATGCATAACGACAAAGTTACGTCGATTTGAGCGACGTTGGATTGTATGCCAAAACAGGGGATTCTGCATACTGCCTGCTTGATCGATCGATCGACCATAAGGGTCGATCGATCGACCCTTCTTATTTTTTCCACGATTACAACTATCGATCGATCGACCAAAGGGGTCGATCGATCGATCCCCTGTTTTCCCCTGCAGATATTTTCTTTCTTTTATTCCAACTTACTATATAAGTTGGTTTTTGTTGTGAGACTTTATATACTTAGATACACAGATTAGATAGTTTAGTTAGGGTTTGGTGTGGAGATTTCCTTTCTTCTTCTTCTTGGATTGACAACCCATGGGTTTGTAAGATTGAACTATTCACTTCCTCTCCTTTAATCTAGTTTGTTCTTCTTCTTCTCTTGCCTTGTAATTTAGTTTCAATGCTTTCTAACTAGTTTACATGTTTTAATTCTTGCTTTATTAGTTTAATTAGCATAATTTAGTTTAACTCACCATGCACCCTTAGATAAATAGGGTCGGGATTGTTTTCCGCCATTTTCGGGCCCCAAGCTCCGAAAACTAGGTTTAGTGCAAAATCGCTTTTAATTGAAACCGCGTGTATTAAAGTTGGATTGTTATGCGTTTAACTTTATTTGTCACGCAACTTTAGTGTTTATAGCGACAATCCGAATTTAATCCGCGTGTGATCATTTTTCAGTTAAATGTTTTATCTCGCAACTTTGGGTTAAATTCCTTCTTGCGTGATGTTTATGCTTAATTGAAAATGCTCGATTAGATTGCTTTCAAGCCTTAACTCTAGTTAGTAGTTGTTTCGGCCCGTGTGGTGGAATGCGATCTCGATTCTCGCTTTCCTTTAATTTAGCGTTAACTTCTCTTTTCTTTTGTCACCATAACCACACATCACCTTTTACACTTTTATTCTTGAAGTAATTAAACAATTAACATCTAAGATTCAATAACTCCCTGTGGATTCTCGACACCCGACTTACCGCTCTATTTGCTTATCAAGTGTAGCTGTAGCTTAAGTTTATTCTTTTTCATGTCGAGCGGGAGCCGAAATCAACGATAGTGTCCCTACACGAACACTCGGTTTCCCTCGCATCAGATACATCCACCGATATCTAACTGGGCCACAAAGAAGTGCCTCGTCACATAGGTGTACCAACAAGTGAACACTTATGTCAAAGAATGCTGGGGGAAAGTACTTCTCCAATACACAAATCGCTTCGGTCATCGCCAATTTTGCGACCACTATGTGTTCTCGATTGACTACCTTCTCACACAAGAGGGAGAAGGTAATACTAATTTGCATAATAGCCCTACGCAAATCCTTGTGCTTGGAGAAACAGTGCTTAAACAATAGAGGAACCAATTTCATGATCACATGCCAATCGTGGGACTTACACTTATAGAAATCATGAGTAGCATAATTCACAATCCTTTGCAAGTTGGACGAAAAAGTAGATGGGCCCTTCAAATTATATATTGTGTCTAGAAGCACCTTTCTTTCCCCACTCGTCAAAGTAAACGCACCAGGGGGAATTATTTCCCTTCCCCTACTATCTTCTTTCAACCATAGTTGCGGCTTAAGTTTTAACGATTTAAGGTCTTTTCGTGCATTTTCTCCATCCTTCGAATGACTCCCCCCAAGGCAAGTGCCCATAATATGTTCAACGAAGTTCTTCTCTGCATGCATCACATATAATACATGGCGCACCAGGTTATTCTTCCAATAAGGCAAGTCAAATAAAATGGACCTCTGAGACCATGCCTTTCTTGTCTCAGTTTCATTCCCAGTTGGAGTCTTCTTATGCTTGACGTTCTTAAATTTGGTATTCTTACCTGGCATATTAGGGCCACATTCAGAAGATTTACTTTCAATTTCTGAACCCGAAAGTTATCTCGGCGGTAGCTTATGTTCAACCCCGCCCAATAAAAAATCGAAACCTTTCTCAGATCTGAAACTATGAGATGGGGGTAAAATCCTCCTGTGGCAATGGTATAAATTTTTTAAGCTAAAGGATAGACGAAGATATTCAGTCTCCTCTCCACAAATAGGACACCCCAAATAACCATGTACTACACAACCGGATAATGTCCTATAAGCTGGAAAATCATGAATTGCCCACATCAACATAGCTTTCAGCGTAAACTCTTCTTTTTTAAAAGAGTCAAATAATCGCACACCCTCTTCCCACAACTCATTTAATTCTTCTACTAAAGGAGCCAGGTAGACGTTGATGTCATCACTTGATGCCTTTGGCCCAGGTATCAACAAAGCCATCATCGAAAATTCAGGTCTCATACACTGTGAAGGAGGGACGTTGAGTGGGGCTAGGATCACTGGCCATACACTCTGATTGGTGCTTAGATTTCCAAATGGATTGAAACCATCTGTTGATATAACCAAACGAATGTTGCGTTGTCCTCGAGTAAAATCGGTATACTCAAAATTCATCCTCCTCCAGGCAGTAGAATCAATAGGATGACGCATGATATTACCCTCTACTTTTGCCCTAGCATGCCAAGTCATTGCCTCTGCAATCCATGGTACTATGCAAAATCTCTTTAATCTAGGCCCAATGGGAAAATATTTCAATACTTTTTTAGGCACTTTTGAGCTTGTGCCTTCCTTACTAGTAGATTGGACATATCTAGGTTCATCGCATACCGGACAACGATCGAGATTTTTATACTCCTTTTGGTATAGTATTTAGTCATACACACAAGCATGAATCGATTTATACTTCATTCCCAAACCTTTCAAACTGTTCTTCATAACATGACAGCTATTTGGAAGTGTATTCACCTTGGGTAATAAGCTCTTCACCCATTTCAGAATTTCCGTCACGCTATTACCAGACAAACCGTACTGTGTCTTCAAACTGTGTAAACCAACCATGGCATGTAAAGTTATTTGATCTTTCTCACAGCTAGAGTATAACGTTTGGGTCGCCTTAAATTTTAAACTTTGGTAGTCATCGTCAAGTTTTATCGTGTTATCTTCATGAGCACTTGAATCTTCTACATCATCAGTAACCTCATTCTCCTCTACTTCATAAACTCCGTACGCATCATCAACTAAATCCTCTAACATATTATGATCTACGTCATCCCCTTCTACATCTATTCTACTTGTTGAAGGTTGTTGTGAAGGTTGGTCGGGGATAAAAGAAACTTTAAATTCACCGTGAAAACTCCAAAATCGATAACTATCTTGCATACCCTATCTTAACAAATGTAGTTCAACTGTTTTCCACTCAAACACCTTACCATTTTTACACCTAGCACACGGACATGGAAATTCTTCATCATTATGACATCTCTTTGCATATTTCACAAATTCGTTAGCACCTCTGCGAAACACATCCCTCATTCTATTTGTCTCACCCATCCACTTTTTGTATTTCGAATATCTCATCACAGCTACCACAATTAATCACCTATTAAAGGTAAACAAAACTTAGATTTATAATATGTTTCATTTAATTATGTCTTACTTATATTCAAATTCAATTTATTATAGAAATTTCTATTTCCTCCATCTCCTCTAAAGGGTGAGTGGTCATATCCCATTCAAGAACGCATTTTTCTGTAATATACTTAACAGCTCATGCACATTGTTACGATTTGAAAAAAATTCGACAGCATATCCCCGTAGTTCTCTAAGTACACGACGTAGATTGACAAGTGTGAGTGTTATTTAAATTGAAATAACAGTCACACTTGTCAATCTAGTATGTACCCAGAGAACATTAAGATACGACTGCAGAACTTTCTCCAAAAGTAACAACTTTAAGCCACTAAGAATATTATACAGAAATTATACAGTCTCAAACTGTCCAAACGGGACAATTCGAGAGATCTCATTACATGAGTAATGACTCTCGAACGGGTCTAAGGTCTATTGAATGCGTACGCATAAGAAGTAGAAGGCTAGTATCTATGCGCACTATATTTAATTTCAAGTATGTTTCATTTAATTATCATACTATATATATATATATATATATATTGTTCGATATACAAAGTAATTTTCAAAAAAAGTTGAAAAATTCCACCCCCATATGGACAATAATTCAGTGGTCATGCCACTTTTAAAACTAACCAACCCAACATTTACTAAACAAAATAATCCAACAACAAAGTCAACAACAAATGTGTATCCCGTACTCCTTCTAATTCATCTACTCAATTAATTCATTTCATCAATTAAACTAACAATTAAAGTATACAATTATTAATTTACTAATTTATAATGAGGGGCAATCCTACTTTCATATGAAATGGGCACTAATTATTAATTTACTTTCATCTAAAACTATACAATTAAAGCTATACAATTTATTAATTAAAGCTATACAATTGTTAAGATTGCCCCCCTGCCCCCTCCCCCCGCCACACACACACACACACACACACACACACCCCACACACCCCACACACCCACCACTCCACACCCTGCCCCCTCCCCCCACCACACTCCCTCCCCCCTCACCCCACCCCCACCACACCTGCACACACACACACACATACACACACATCCCACCCCACACCCCCTGCCCCCCTCTCCCACAACACACCACCACACACATACATACACACACATATACACATACATATACACACATATATATACACACATACACACACATATAGAAATGAAAGAGAAAGAGAGGCAAAACATACCTTAGAGAGAGAGAGAGAGAGAAAGCTAAAATCGCTTAGAGAGAAAGAGAGAGCGAAAAACTAAAAAAACGGTGGGAAAAATTACTGAAGACATTGTCACGGTCGTGTAAA
The DNA here is from genome assembly GCA_949130495.1 of Sambucus nigra. Taxonomy (NCBI): domain Eukaryota; kingdom Viridiplantae; phylum Streptophyta; class Magnoliopsida; order Dipsacales; family Adoxaceae; genus Sambucus; species Sambucus nigra. Next base: position 425,425,448 of record OX422209.1, read on the forward strand.
GGTCCTTGACCGTGACAAGTCCATGACAACTACATTTGTCACGGACTTGTCACGGTCATTGACCGTGACTCAATAACCGTGACAAGGGTGGTCGGCTGAAAGGTGATAATTTGTCCATTTTGGTGTAGTGTTCCTCAACCAAAGTTCAGTCCATCCTACTTTTCTAGTTTTATTTCTAATTGCCCCACAGGCATACGTCTTAACACATTTTTTACCACATCTTCTCATCCCGGACAATATAAAAATTAGCTAAACCAGGTTGCCTATACACCTTATATCCCATGTATATCTGCAAAATATCATTGACGTCACATATTTGTCTCAAACATTGCCCCGCATGCTCAGCGTGTCTATCCAATAAGGGTACACTAGATTACCTACTAATCGTAACTTAATTATCCTTGAGATTTCCCTATCTGTCAACTAGGGGTTCTATCGTTTCCCAGTGCTTTCTACACAGCACTACCAGGCTCCACTGGACTTATATCTTATAGTAACTCTCAGCTCAAAGTTTTTTCTCCACGCGTACGTTAACTAACTTATTAAATCGATGCCCTAGCATCCAGTAACGTCTCCCAGCTCTCGATGCTCACCAAGGTTCATTCATGGGACGTCTCGCAAGTGAAATCTTGCCCCCACGATACACTACTACATAGCATTGTTGGTCATCAAGATTCGTAGGCCCAAAGCACCTAACCTGGACCATTAAAATCATGTCCTCGACGTATAAGTCTAATTATCTGCTCCCATATTTCTAAAGGAGTTATACAATACGAAGCTCGCACTATCACTAAGTCTCCAATGCTAAATCTTTAACGAGCTAGATCTCTCTGCTCAGCGGGAAACTCGATATCCCCTAAAGCACATCAGTAAAGGTCCCTATGCATTGGGATCAATATAAAAAGACAATTGTACTCCCGGAAGTCTCCTCCATAATGTAATATAAATACGTGCTTGGCCCTCTTTCAGGTAAGACATCGCAAAAACAACACATCATGCCCTAGGAACAACGAACAAGATAGCCTTATCATAACAATCCATTATCGCTCAAATTGTCGCTAACCATTCCATACATCGGATAACATCATACTCACATATTAAATCTCTCTAAAATAAGTAGATCTACAAAATATATCCTCTCAATGTCCACACATGCTCCTCTATAGATGGGACCAAAGAGATCCCCACTACCTAACGGCATTTATATACACATGATAGTAATACTAATGATACATCCACTAATCTCGTCTCATGCACGAATCTAGTGTTAACAAAATACTTTGACGCACTCGTGTCACGTAAAACTTACCCCAATTTACCCAAGGATAAAACTCATACCTTGAATTGCTAATGGCACTGGATACTCAACTGGTTCCTGGATATAATACTCACATCTAAACTGACCCAAAAATTACTATAACTGTTAGCCCAAGGGGGCATCCTTTTCCTATCATCTCACTCACTGTGAACAAGATAGACGTATATAGTCCCTATCTTTACATATAAAACACTTCCCTGTGAAATCCTCCTATCTCTGGCCCAACTAGCCATATCAGGGCCGCGTTACACTCTGGCCTTAGTAGCCTCAACCAGGATGGCTACTTTCGTTATTTCTTTGGCTTCGTTGGCCCCATGAAACACGTTGCTGGCCTAGATGACCCTATCTGAATCCACCGTCTTTCGGTCGAAATTCCCCTGATTTGAATCTTTCAAATGGTCCCTCCAATGGATTTCTCCTCTACGGTGCCTCACTCGCACCTACTATATATAATTTTGCCATCTTTACTGGACTTTTCCACTCTTTTGGCTCCTTTTACATGGAAGCGTTGATGTTGACTGACGACATCGGCATTAGTCATCCCAATCGTATTTCCCCCTAAGTGCTAGCGAATTCTACCCATGAGTCCATTTTCACACTTAAAAACCCTTTTCTCCTCCGTACCTACCTTGTCGGGTACAAAGTTTACCAAATAAGTAAATTCTTTCTCATAATCGACCACTGTTCGGCCCCCTTGATAAGTCCATAAACTTCCTTCGCATCTCTATTTGAAAAGCAAATGAAAGGACTTGCGGTCAAACCGCGCCCAAAATTCCTTAATATCTATAGTATCCATCCCCTCTGATGTGGTGATTGACTCTCACCACTGCAAAGCTACTCCCAAGAGCTTAAAAGTCACCAAAATTTATTTTTGAATGTCATTGAACTCCACCATACTCAAACACCTTTGGATGTTCCCCTTCCACTGGCTAGCTAATATCACGTTCGCATTTTCCTTAGAACTCTTGCGGATGGCCTTTCTGTAAAAGCCCCACCGACTCTTTCTCCCACACTAAGTGAATTGGGTGAGTATGAATTAGTGCCACCGTTTACTGTGGTGGTGCTTGGGAACAACTGTTATGCCCTAACGGTCATTACAGCATTAACTGCTTGAGGAGCAATAGTGTTGACTTATGCCACGGTCACCGTCCCCTACATAGTCTGCAGCTTCGGCTGAGCCACTCATCCCGCGATCCTCCTAATGACCCTTATTAGTCGTCCTCTACTTTTAGACATACAAAACTCCAACAAAATCGTATAATATTCACTTCAATTATACATAATGGTAGGAGAAAGTAAATCGCAATAGGAATCGACAATCCAAAGCATAGGGCTCTACATCAAAGAAAAATAATGCTGAAAATGTAGTAAGTCCGCATAGATCCTAAGGACACTTAAACCTAACTCTCATACCATCTATGACACCCCACATATTTCAATCAACGGTGATCACTCCTTTACTAAAATAAAAGGAATATCATCGAGATCAGTCTTAGCAAATTCTCCATAACGAAATTTACGATAATGCTTTCGACGTGACATGAACTTAAAAGGCGCCAGTAAATATTTTTAGTGGCGAATTTGGGAGTTAGTGATTATATATTTTGTCACAAAACCCCAAGTTTCTTGTAGTGCACGTGATGAGCTGATCGATGTAGAATTCAATGGTTTGACACGGAATAAGCAAGAATCTTACAAACTTTACATTTATAACGAGGCATAGTGCTCCGAGCCTAGGCAATTAGGGTGATGTGTCGTCAGGTGATATCACGTTTGCCTACAAACTAATCTGTCCGACCATGTATCCAAATTTCCCCATAGTAATGAAGAATCTAATTTGCAACAAATGACTAAATTTAAATTTTTTTACGTGAGTGTTTAGTTGAAATACATATAAAAATAATTATTTTTACATAATCCTCACTTTATAATGCTATATGTGATATAACTCCCACTATACTAATGTCTTAAACATAACCCCCAAAAACCTAACAGGCTTCTTACTCTGTTAACCCGCCTTTAACTTCTAATTAGAGTTGGCCATCAAATAGTTTTTTTACCAAAATATCCCTCAGTTCCTCTGCTTCCTCAAATCAAAATCCTAACTCTTTAACAAACCCTAATTTCTTTTAAAAACAACCTAATAAATTCCTTCAATTCATCATTAATTAATCTTTCAAGCAATCACAACAAGAAATCAACTCCCACCTTCAAACAACAAACAATTTAGTCTATTACGGTTTGTTGGATAAAATACTTTTATGGATCCGAGGAAGAATTAACGTGAGGTTCAAATGGAGAGAGGAAGAAACAACTTCTAAATCTTATTGCCATCATCGTGTAATTCCCCGCCTTTTCCCTCATCAACTCCACCCTCAACTTCACCTTATTCTAGTTTGTCACTAACCCCAACTGTGACGCTTTCACCCACTTTGACAGCTCTTTATAGCCCAACTACATTGGCACTTCCATCAGCGTTGTATTATCCTCACTAGCATGTTTGACTCCAGCGGGACTAAGCTCATGTCGACGAAGTTTACGTTGCAGGCTTACCCTTTGTCGGCGGCGTGTGGGGTGGTGGTGAGGAGGTGGGGAAGATGGAAATTTGGTCGAGGATGAAGTTGGTGAGGATGGTGTTGAAGGTGTTTACACATAGGGTGGAGAGTGGGGTGTGGTGTAGTGTGGCGACTGAAGTGAGAGATGGGATTATTATGGGGTTACATTGTTGATTATTATGGTCGTATTCTTGAGTAATTTAAGTTGTAATTACACATGAATTGAAAAAAATTGTTGGGTTCTTATAAAAAATAGGGTTTGTTGGATATTTAGGATTTTGATTTGGGGAAGAAAATGAATTGAGGAGTATTATGTTAAAAAAATTATTTAGGGACTAAGTTTAATTAGAAATTATAGGTGGGCTAACAGAGTTAGAAGTCAGTTAGGTTTTAAGGAGTTAGGTCTAAAATATTAATAAAATGAAAATTATGTCAAATATAGTATTATAAAATGGGTCAATTTTGAAAAAATTCATCAGATATTTTTTAATACACATTTAGTCAAAACCTTTTTATTTTATTCCAAAAAGTCTCTTAAACACCCATTTAATCAATATTCTTTTATTTTTAAAGGTCCGGGATAACGGCACTCCCGCCCCACATCCCCACCCCACCCTCACTACCAGAGCTTTGGTGACCCTCACCGGAGCTCTTTTTTTAGTGTTTTTATATGATGAAGGACTTTTTAAAACAAAATAAAAAGATTTGAATTAAAAGTATATTAAAAAATATTCGAGGAACTATTTGGTATATGCTCCTTATAAAATAGGAGTTGTGTAAAAAAATCAAAATTATTCTCATATTATGCTACTTTTCAAATTTGATGCATTCCTTTTACTCCGCTATGTCACTCTGAATCTCATTATCATAGCATTATATTTTCACGTGACTAAGAGCATCCGTAGTGGTGGATGCTTTAGAATGGCAATTTCAGAGAACCAATATGTCAGAAACCCTTTCATATATGATAAGCTCTACACTGGTGAAGGTTGGAGAGTTTGCAATTGAAGTTCCTATGAACTATTAAAGTTCATAAGAAATAAAAATCTACTTCCTACGAACATTTTGTCATAGGAAATGTTACGGACAAATGTTATTCGTAAGAACCCAAATATATAATTAAAATGATTATTTATATTTTCTACAAACTTTATTTCTTCGTAGGAATTCCTACGAACAAATAAAGTTCGTAGGAACCCTTTGCAAATTTTGCAAGTAATTTATATCTTTACGGAGCAACTTCAAATCAAAATATAGAATTTGTTAGGTTATATCCACCACGGTAAACATTTTATTTTGTAAACTTATAAATTTTTTTGACATTTTATATGTCATTGTAAATGTTCTAACTAATTATTTATTTTACTTGCTAAGTCGGCAAGAATCAAGCATAGGTTAGTGTATAGAACAATAGAAATAGCTGTGGGGATCAAAACCGGCTATCAAGTATGAACGCAACCCGACTAACCTTTTAACAAGCGCACAAAACACTAGTGACATACTTTCTTCGCCATTCTCGGTTTTGCAGACACACAGTTTGCAAAAGACCCAACATGATGATGAATTAAGTGTAATCAAACTTGCATGTGTCTTCGGAAACCATTATTTTAACCATAAAAGACAAATACTTAACATACTGTTCACAAAGAAGAAAGGTAGAAAGCATTATTTAAACAGAAAACAACAAATTCTTAAAGCCATTATAGTGTTTGGCAATTTAAGACTATATTATATAACTATATTCGAAAAGTTCTTTCCTGATTACTATTTTAAAACAAAACATTACATGGATACACATGTAGAGCAACATAAGCCATTATTCTTCTCTTTGTAGTGAACTAAAGTTTCAACCTTAGCCTAAAATAATCATCTCAACATCTGGTGGTTGACCCCATCTTCATTTTTACTCGTCAACTAAGGAAGCTTCTGGTTAATGTTGAAAATTTCTCGATTACTTTGTATTATTTTGCAACTAAAAAATATCGCATGTGTTATGGTTACAAGATCTCTTACTCAAAATTGTTATTTCCTTGCGTAATTCAAACCAAACTCGTTTTAATGCACTAATCCAAACCCAGAGTAATGGGTTGAGAGATCGCTAGAGTATTAGTGTGTATATTGCCATTGTTAATATTTGTTAGTAGCATAATAATGTAGATTGAATCTGAATTCAACTTTTTACCCTGATTTGATTTCCAATTCAAATTGAGTTATTCTACTACTACGGAACGGTGGACCAAAAAAGTGACGGAGTATGGCATCCTTTTTCCTTTGAAGCCTTTTACCTTCTCTATTGTATGGGAGTCTTTTTTTAACGAAATTATTAAAATATAAATATAAAATATAAATAGAAAAAAATAAAGTATTCATAAAATCATAAAAAAAAATTATTCAGTAAAATATAAATTATTACATGAAAAAATTTGTTGAATATAACCCTAAATGAGAAATTTGGTAAAAACATCACCAAGCAAGGCAACAACTTCAAAATTATAATAAAAAGAAATTCCACCCACCTTATCATCAGATAAATCTCTCCAAACCTTTTCGATACCACTTCTATGTCATTATTTATTCTCCCAATTTTTTTAATCTGGGCACTCTCGGTGTATAATGGATTTATATGGCGATTTATATTGGTATACTATAATGAATATAAGGAAATCTATTTTCGTTTCACACATATTACAAATGTTGCGACATTAACAACCATAAATAAAGAATAAAATGATATGACACCCAAACAGCTAACGATTTCCAGTAAATCTAATATATGTATACAGAAAGTCTCCTCAGACACTGTTTAAGGGTTATTTTAAGAGATTATTGTTAAAAAATAGTAAAAAATATTTTTTGATCTAATTATTTTATATGATGTTTAAACATTTAGGGAGCTCACAAAAAAAATCAGTTCGGAATAAATTTATTTGCCATTTTAACAAAATTAGGTGAAAATATGTAACTTTTAAAGAGTTTTAAGTTGACATAGTTTAACTAATCTTTTTAAAATAGAAAAGAGAAATTATTTTGAGTTGAAATTTTTTTGGGGACTTAAAAGAAATGTTTAAAATTCATATAAAAAAATCAAGTTAAAAAAATTATTTTTGGGCATAGGTCAGTAAATTGGCCTTATATAATGTCCCTTACAGGAGTTTGACTCGTAAATGTGTGTGTGTGTGTGTGTGTAAATATATGTACGTATATACACGAAAATATTATATTACGGGACATAATTATGTTATCAATTAGTGTGATCATATGTAAATTTGGTGTTGGTAGAAAGGCAGAAGTAAGGTGTTAAAGAATGATACTCAAATAACTTGGGGTTTTGCAAAAATTAAATTGTAAAAATATTACATACTTGTAACGTGAGCAAGGAAGAAGGAACCAAGTGGAACAAAGAATGACATGATATGACATCTAAAGAGCTAATCAATTCAGCAAATCTAATATATAACCCAGTTGATTTGTATGAGTTTAGAACTTGGAACGACCCCTGTATTTTCCCCTCAGGGCATAATTTCAAACTAATTAAGATTAATTAGAAATGAAGAGTGGGGGGAGAGGGAATTGTAGGCAGAAACTAAGATTAATCAGCAAAAATCATAAATATAAAATCGAGTTTCTAATATCAAATTGAACCCAAGAATTAAAGCTCTTCTTTGCAAACTAACGTGTAACAAAACAAGGTGAAACATAATCAATTAAAAAAACTATGAAATAGTTACAATCAAATTTAAATTCCCTCGCGCTAATACATTTCAGAGAAATCAAATATCATTTGCGAAATAATCAATTCAAGTATTAATGAAAAAAAAAACAAATAACTCAATCAATTCAACAAATAAGAATATAGCAAACAAAAGGTTTTACAAAATAATCAATTCAAACAAATCTTAAATTAAAGAATTTAAGAGTAAGAAATGTACGGACATATTTGTGACACCCCGCCTAATAAAATACCGGGTGATCAGTCATATACCAAATTAAAACAGGAATCCCAGTTGGATCATCCTTAGCATCACTTTCGAAAACTTTTTAAAACTTACTAACTACCTAGTATTCCAAAAGTTGGCGCCAATTTCAACTTTTTGATTAAACAAAAAAGTACATGCGGAATTAAAATATAAACTATTCACACAACTGAATGAAAAATAATTGAATCATTATTACATAACTTGCCGAATAAATCACCGGCCACCAAAGAAATAATTCCACACAAATATTCAACACCTGAATAAATTACACCTGAAAACTGTACCGAGAAGTCTGGGCGACAAGCCCTTAAATAAAACTGAAACTGATACAAGATTCCTACTCTAGGAATGAATGAATGATGCGTCTAATCCAAACTCCTGCTAGTATCCACATATGCCGCAGCTCCGTATCCCTGGAATAGAATATCAATCCTGGCGTCCCTGTGGCTGGACCCCTAAAAGGTTTTGAAAATAGTTTTATAGCAAGGGTTAGAACCCAAAACATTTTGAAAATATTTAGCAAGTGAATTAACTGCAGTAATTTAAAATGCATGAATGCGCTTCATATTTAAGTTAGTGTCGCACTCCCTTGAGGACATTCTCACCCCTCCACTATTTTGCACACCCACCGGTTACCTTAACCCTGCCTAGTTATACTACCCCGTCCAACTAGTCCTGGTATAACCTTCCCTTGCGATACTATTCTAACCCGAGTATAATAATTTCTTGAATTATAAGTTATCTCACAATTAACTTAATTAATTCCTCTTAAATAGTAGCATATAACTGTGTCACAAGTTATATAAAGTAAATACATCACACTATGCATTATTACCCGTATATAATATTTACCACCATTATATACGTACCTTTACCACAACATCCACACATATAACATACGTATATCCGTCCCTTTGAGTATGCCCTCGCCGGATGATTCCCTCTAAAATGCTATCTCACTAGGTGTGCTCATAAAACCTAGTTCCCCAATTTAGAATCGCTCACCAACTTTGCCCAAAATATAAACGTAGTGGAGGCGGTCATATTCCTTCCCTGAAAGTGAGATAAATCCCTCACCCATATATACCGGACGCTATGACATGGGGATATACTCACCCTACTCCTCAAGCTAGGGGATTCACCCACATCGCGCAACCTCTCTTGATAGCACCAGAGTATATAAATTATATTAATATCTACTCACTGATATTTAATATCATACACAATATATACACATATATATATACTATCACTACACCGTATATATAATAGAAACTCGGCTTTTACCGTGTACTGAAAAATCCCGTACACTGCCTGTAAATTAAATATCACACACAATACACACACACACACACACAGAGAGATATATATATATATACTATCACTATACCGTATATATATATATAACATAAACCCCGGCTTTACCGTGTACTCAAAATCCCGTACAGTGCCTCTAGTTTCCTGAGTCTGTGGCCCAACTCAACATAATAAATTTTCTCACTTAATAATTTATCACCATCCCGAGTCTATGGTCCGAATCTAATATAATTAATTTTCGCCTCAGTTAATATAATACTTCCCCCGAGTCTATGGCCCGACTCTAATTAAATTAATTAACACCCCCATTAATTAAATACCTCCCCGAGTCTATCGTCCAACTCTAATTAAATTAATTAACACACATATTAATTTAATACTCTCCCGAGTCTACAATCCCACTCTAATTAAATTAATTAACACACATTTTAATTTAATACCTTCCCGAGTCTATCACCCGACTCTAATTAAATTAACTAACACACATATTAATTTAATACCTCCCCGAGTCTATCGTCCGACTCTAATTAAATTAATTAACACACATTTTAATTTAATACCTCCCCGAGTCTACCATCCGACTCTAATTAAATTAATTAATACACCTATTAATTTAATAACTAACCGAGTCTACACCCTGACTCCATTTAAATTAATTATTACACCCATTAGTTTAATACTTACCCGAGTCTACAATCTGACCATTATTTAATTAATTTACACATTTATTAATCAACACAAATTAGAGTCTGTGGTCCGACTCTAATAAAATTCATTATCACCCTTATTAATTTAATAACTTGGTGTCACACACCATTATCCCCGGACTCGCTCACTTGGCCCATACCTTAATATTTTCCGAGTTTATATTCTGACTCCAAATTAATTACCCTCTCTCAATAATTAATTTAATACTTTGGTTTCACTTAACCAACGTACCCGGACTCGCTCACTTAATCCATTTTACATCTCATAATTTCATTCTCACATATTCGCCCACAATGTGTCACACATTCATCTCCATAATTTTCCCAATTATATTTACCTATAATTATTAGCATACCCGAACTCGCCCACTTGGTCCATAATTAAATATTTCACCTAAATTCCTTTAATAATGTAGTGCCACCCAACTACAATACCCGAATATTATTCCTCAACCCAATATCAATAATTATGAATTATTTCTCCAAATTCGTTCATCTCACGTCATACCGCTCACACCCTCCTAAACCCAATTATATCATCCTATAATTGTTAAGGAAATATGTGTCCATATGAATTTATCACTAAATAAAATCAAGGAATTAAATATTAAATAAAATCCTCTTCATAAACAAACTGGCCAAACTGTCAAGTTCCTGTGATCGTCGATCGATCGATGGCCCCCGATCGATCGATCGATCATCCCTGGGCAGCTCTTCTTCCCCAATTATTACTCCATTAACGAAAATTCAAGGTTTGTAAACCTTAATTTCAACCCCTGATCAAGTCATCCCATCACATAAACATATGAACTTTGATCTTATACATCATATACACCCTCTAGTATATAAATTTCTCAACTTATCTCACAATTTTCGAAATGGGTTTTCCATTCAAATTCATCAATCTTGTTCTACAAACCAAATTCCAAATCCAGATTTTCCCCAGTTTATATTCCGAATTCATATTCCAATTAAACATCTATACTCAGATATGTTTAACACAACAATTTATACTATGAATCTCATTCAATAGTTTCATGAACAAAAACCCCATTTTGTACCCATTTATCCCCAAAACGAATTTTGGTTTACACATCACTATGATATGAATTGATTATCATCAATTTAGAAATCGCAACATTTAACCACTTGCCTGGAATTGTTCGTAGGGTGTGATCCGTTGTTGATGTTCCTTAATTTGGCTCCAATAACCTCCAATTTGCTCTTGATTTGCTTTCCCCCAAATTCCCTCTCAAACCCTAGGTTTAGAGTTATGTTGGTTGCCATTCCTTAATCTCCCAATTAGGTTAAAAATACCAATTCCCGTTTTTAGCCTAATGGGCCCAAATCACCTCGTGTGGGCCCGGCTATTCCCAAAAATGCCTCGAGACCCAATTACTACCCCCGGGTACTCTTTTCTGACTATCTCGACCCATCCGGACACAACCGTGCACTCGGAATTGCCATCCGAAATACTTTTCGACATCACCAAATTTTGACCTCAAAATGCGACACACGAGATTTTGAACCATTAACTTAAAAGTCATCAATTATAAATAATTCGGCTCACTCAATTAAATTCTCCAACTCATGAATTTAAGTTTCTCCAATTTAAATATTTTTATAACTCCCAAAAATAATTAAATATTAAACCCTCAAAATTACGGGGTGTTACATACTTCCCCCCTAACAAAGGAATTTCGTCCTCGAAATTAAGATGAGCATAATGTTCCAAGCCTCGCATATTACTCTCTAGTCATGTGCCTCTAAGCTTGCTATATCTATCCCATCTGCTTCTGACCATACGTTACACAAGTATGCATTTAAAATTTGTCAGGGCGCCAATACACCCTATACCCGCGCTTAACCGCACAAAATTTGCCTTAATTATTTCGGATGCCCATACACCCTATCCCCGCGCTCTACCTCACGAAAGTTACCCGACTATGCTAGTCGTAATCCGTAATATAACTTCGAACCGGTAGTCATATCACACACACATATATATATACATATATTTACTGCCCGGGTACCCAACCCATGTGCTAACGTCCAAACATCTCCCCATAAATACCTGTCTCTCAACACAAAAGTATATATGCTTACCCTTATGCTACAAAAGACAACATAAAATATCGCGCTCTTACTATCACTAGTCCTTGCGCAAAATAAACCCCGAGCTATCTCTCTTTGCTCAAAAATCAATTTAACCACCCTGATTCACTTCACTAAACATCCTCACTTACCCGGATAAAATGTGAGAACACAAAACCTCACTATGTGCTATCGCACCATGCAATACAACATATATACATCCACATATATACAAGCTATACGCCCTCTCTGGTGATACCTAGTACCAATCCTACACTGGTGTCGCGAACACTAAAATTTTACACCACTATCTACAATAGTTAAATTCCATCGTTATCCAGCCGATCTTTAGGAAATATTATCAACCCTACTCCCATAATTCTCAAAAGTAGTAATTCTTCGCATAATTCAAACAATCACTCAGTGTACACCTCCACTCTCCCGTGAAGAACACCAAGGAACTCCGCTACATTACGGAAAGTTTATCCACATGCTATGGCTGCTACCGCCAACGCACCCACTAAGTTCGACTCACCTGCGAACTCTAGTGAAAAATAAGTCTTATATTGTGACATCCTCTTTGTCACTCAAAAATATACCCCATGCCCCTAGGGTAAAAATAATTACCTCTATACTCCAGCTGCAACGGCTGGTTCTTGGTTTCCGAAGCAGATTCTCACTGTCCGAATGCACCCATGACTTACTTTAGTGGTTGTACATCCAGGATCTCGTCCTGTAGTTGCTCCCTGCCTCTCTTAAGACAATATCTCTTCAATTGTATCGCTTTCCCCACAGACGAAACACCTTCTAATACATTCACCCTGCCACTGGTACCTTCCATGTCGACCTGGTTGAAATTCTTGGCCATCCTGCCGATAGCCTCCAGTTCTAAATCTTTTGGCATGATTTCTCTGCCGAAAATCCTGCCCCTGATCTCCCCCAGTCTGTTGCTGGGATACCCCACTGGTATTGTTCCCTCCTGCCTTATTCGACTGGCTAATTCCCACTTCCCTTCGCATGGAAGAGATATTCCTAACAGTGCCGGAGTGCTGCGTTAACAACATCAGTACAAGCTATTAATGCGTATTTACCTATTAAATGTTGTCTGATTCTCCAGATGAACCCATCTACAAACCTTTACTTTCTTTATCTCTTCATCGCTTACCTCATTCGGTACAAAATTTTGCCAACGAGTGAATTCTTCCTCGTAATCGGCCACTTAACAGTCCCCTGGAGTCCCCTCACAAAATTTTCTCCTCGTTTTGGTCTCAACCGCTGGAGGAAAAATACTTGCGGTCGAACCGCATCCAAAGCTCTGCAATAGCTAGTGTGTCCCTTTCCTCACTATAGTGATCGACTCCCACCACTGTAGCGCTGCTCCCACTAAACTAAAAGCGGTTAGCATTTGCTTCCGCACCTCATCGCAATCTCCCATGCGTAGGTGACGCTGGATATCTCTCTTCCTTGACACGCTAGCACTACATCTAAACCCCCTCGCAACTCTGGTGGGTTCCCACTAAAAATAACCTATCTCTCTTGCTTCCACGCCGACGACTCCGTGTGAGTCTGATCATCCGGCGCCACTGACACTGGTGGATGATCCCGTGGAAAGTACCCTGCCATTGCGACCGCCGTCGTTTCAACCGCCTACGCCACTAGTTCCATTACTTGTGCTGCCAAAATCATCTCTGACAGTTGCTGCGGTAACTCTTGCTCCTGAAGAGCCTCTCTCATCTCCCCCTACTGCCCTAGCTGCTCTCTCTCCTGGGCATCATCCAGAAGGAGAATCAAATTGTATGAGTTCACTCTCAAATATAAATTTCGCAAAAGGACATATATGCGCGTACGTATGAGAATACAACAATCCTATAATAGGGCTATATATCAAAGATTACTAAACCGAAACGTGAAAAGCCGCACAAATCCTAAAGACACTAGAACCTGATGCTCTGATACCATCTGTGACACCCCGCCTAATAAAATACCGAGTGATCAGTCCTATACCAAATTAAAACATGAATCCCAGTTGGATCATCCATAGCATCACTGTCGAAAACTTTTTAAAACTTACTAACCACCTAGTATTCTAAAAGCTGGTGCCAATTTTAACTTTTTGATTAAACAAAACAGTACATGCGGAATTAAAATATAAACTATTGACACAACTGAATGAAAAATACCTGAATCATTATTACACAACTTGCCGAATAAATCACCGGCCACCAAAGAAATAATCCCATACAAATATTCAACACCTGAATAAATTACACCTGAAAACTGTACCGAGAAGTCTGGACGACAAGCCCTTAAATAAAATTGAAACTGATACAAGATTCCTACTCTAGGAATGAATGAATGATGAGTCTAATCCAAACTCCTGCTAGCATCCACATATGCCGCAGCTCCGTGTCCTTAGAATAGAATATCAATCCTGGCGTCCCTGTGGCTGGACACCTAAAAGGTTTTGAAAACAGTTTTATAGCAAGGGTTAGAACCTAAAACATTTTGAAAATATTTAGCAAGTGAATTAACTGCTGTAATTTAAAATGCATGAATGCGCACACCCACCAGTTACCTTAACCCCGCCTAGTTGTACTATCCCGTCCAACTAGTCCTGGTATAACCTTCCCTTGCCATACTACTCTAACCCGAGTATAATAATTTCTTGAATTATAAGTTATCTCACAATTAACTTAATTAATTCCTCTTAAATAGTAGCATATAACTGTGTCACAAGTTATATAAAGTAAATACATCACACACTGCATTATTACCCGTATATAATATTTACTACCATTATATACGTACATTTACCACAACATCCATACATATAACATACGTATATCCGTCCCTTTCAGTATGCCCTCACCGGATGATTCCCTCTGAAATGCTATCTCACTAGGTGTGCTCACAAAACCTAGTTCCCCAAGTTAGAATCGCTCACCAACTTGGCCCAAAATATAAACGTAGTGGAGGCGGTCACATTCCTTCCCTGAAAGTGAGATAAATCCCTCACCCATATATACCGGACGCTATAACCTGGGGATATACTCACCCCACTCCTCAAGATAGGGGATTCACCCACATCGCGCAACCTCTCTTGATAGCACTAGAGTATATAAATTATATAAATATCTACTCACTGATATTTAATATCATACACAATATATACACGTATATATATACTATCAGTACACCGTATATATAATATAAACACCCGACTTTTACCGTGTACCGAAAAATCCCGTACACTGCTTGTAAATTAAATATCACACACAATGTACACACGTATATATATATATATATATAACATAAACCATGGGTTTACCGTGTACTCAAAATCACGTACACTGCCTGTAATTTCCTGAGTCTGTGGCCCGACTCAACATAATAAATTTTCCCACTTAATAATTTATCACCATCCCGAGCCTATGGTCCGACTCTAATATAATTAATTTTCGCCTCAGATAATATAATACTTCCCCAGAGTCTATGGCCCGATTCTAATTAAATTAATTAACACCCCCATTAATTTAATGCCTCCCCGAGTCTATCGTCCAACTCTAATTAAATTAATTAACACACATATTAATTTAATACTCTCCCGAGTCTACAATCCCACTCTAATTAAATTAATTATCACACATTTTAATTTAATACCTTCCCGAGTCTATCACCCGACTCTAATTAAATTAACTAACACACATATTAATTTAATACCTCCCCGAGTTTATCGTCCGACTCTAATTAAATTTATTAACACACATTTTAATTTAATACCTCCCCGAATCTACAATTCGACTCTAATTAAATTAATTAACACACTTATTAATTTAATAACTAACCGAGTCTACACCCTGACTCCATTTAAATTAATTATTACACCCATTAGTTTAATACTTACCCGAGTCTACAATCCGACCCTTATTTAATTAATTTACACATTAATTAATCAACACAAATTCGAGTCTGTGGTCCGACTTTAATAAATTTCATTATCACCCTTATTAGTTTAATAACTTGGTGTCACACACCATTATCCCCGGACTCGCTCACTTGACCCATACCTTAATATTTTTTGAGTCTATATTCTGACTCCAAACTAATTACCCTCTCTCAATAATTAATTTAATACTTTGGTTTCACTTAACCAACGTAACCGGACTCGCTCACTTAGTCCATTTTACATCTCATAATTTCATTCTCACATATTCGCCCACAATGTGTCACACATTCATCTCCATAATTTTCCCAATTATATTTACCTATAATTATTAGCATATCTGGACTCGTCCACTTGGTCCATAATTAAATATTTCATCTAAATTCATTTAATAATGTAGTGCCACCCAACTACAATACCCGAATATTATTCCTCGGCCCAATATCAATAATCACGAATTATTTCTCCAAATTCGTTCATCTCATGTCATACCGCTCACACCCTCCTAAACCCAATTATATCACCCTATAATTGTTAAGGAAATATATGTCCATATGAATTTATCACTAAATAAAATCAAGGGATTAAATATTAAATAAAATCCTCTTCATAAACAAACTGGCCGAACTGTCAAGTTCCTGTGATCGTCGATCGATCGATGGCTCCCGATCGATCGATCGATCATCCCTGGGCAGCTCTTCTTCCCCAATTATTACCCCATTAACGAAAATTCAAGGTTTGCAAACCTTAATTTCAACCCCTGATCAAGTCATCCCATCACATAAACATATGAACTTTGATCCTATACATCATATACACCCTCTAGTATATAAATTTCTCAACTTATCTCACAATTTTCGAAATGGGTTTTCCATTAAAATTCATCAATCTTGTTCTACAAACCAAATTCCAAATCCAAATTTTCCCCAGTTTATATTCCGAATTCATATTCCAATTAAACATCTATACTCAGATATGTTTAACACAACAATTTATACTATGAATCTCATTCAATAGTTTCATGAACAAAAACCCCATTTTGTACCCATTTATCCCCAAAACGAATTTTGGTTTACACATCACTATGATATGAATTGATTATCATCAATTTAGAAATCGCAACATTTAACCACTTGCCTGGAATTGTTCGTAGGGTCTGATCCGTTGTTGATGTCCCTTAATTTGGCTCCAATAACCTCTAATTTGCTCTTAATTTGCTTTCCCCCAAATCCCCTCTCAAACCCTAGGTTTAGAGTTATGTTGGATGCCATTCCTTAATCTCCCAATTAGGTTAAAAATACCAATTCCCGTTTTTAGTCTAATGGACTTAATCAAAATAGCCCAAATCACCTCGTGTGGGCCCGGCTATTCCCAAAAATGCCTCGAGACCCAATTACTACCCCCGGGTACTCTTTTCTGACTATCTCGACCCATCCGGACACAACCGCGCACTCGGAATTGCCATCCGAAATACTTTTCGACATCACCAAATTTCGACCTCAAAATGCGACACACGAGATTTTGAACCATTAACTTAAGAGTCGCCAATTATAAATAATTCGGCTCACTCAATTAAATTCTCCAGCTCATGAATTTAAGTTTCTCCAATTTAAATATTTTTATAACTCCCAAAAATAATTAAATATTAAACCCTCAAAATTACGGGGTGTTACAATATTTTATAACTACTGGTTTACATTAATGCATGTCATATACCGCTACAAACCGTCGAAGAAGATTCAAGTTCATTCAAGCATCAAGATGGATCCGTATATCAAAGTTCTTCAATATTCAAAGCCTCTGCGAGATTAATTTTGGTAAGGTTGTGTTTTGGTTACTTAACGGTTCAATTAAAAGTGTTGGAATATTTTTCTAAAATATTTTCTAAGTGTTGTGGCATTGGTTTTCGTCAAAATATTTTTCTAAGTGTTGAGGCGGATTTTTGAAATAAAAAATATTTTTTTTCGCTCCGTCGTTCGAGCGACATATGCCTGTTGTTCAAACGACATTAGCATCTCGCGCGAAGCTCGTTCAAGTGACACATATCTTCATTCTACCTACATATGGATTTCGTTCGAGTGATCTGCCGACTTAACTTTTCTATATAAGGTGTGTTAAAATTTCTCCGTTTTCGCTAAGAAGACCTGACGAATTTCTTTCTGCATAAACTGCAAACAACATATTACCTTTGTCTTCTTCATTTTGGGTTTAAATCCTTTTATTTTTAATTTACAAAAATCCTAAATACTTTAGTGAACTGTTTGGAACCCGAGATATATCTATATTAGAGTTTCTCTTGTCGGGAGGATAACCTACTACTGATCTAGTTACCACTTGAGGGAGCTATTGGGATGTCATTGACTGCGTGTCATAGGAAATACTCGTGGGTGTTCTTGGACTGATTCAGAACTACGCGTTCTTGTGGGTATCTGCAGATAATCATTGCAGATTTCGCTTGTAATCGTTATGAGTATTATTAAGTGAAATAAAAGGTTTTCCCTTTTGATTTTTTTTCCTGGAATCTGTGTATCAGCAATATTGTTTGTGATGATTTGATTTCACTCAAGTAGTTTCATGTTTTAGGCTTAATTTAATTTGGTTTAAAAATTGACAAGTGATTAAATAAATATTTAATTGGAATTTACGAATTTTGATTAAATCAGTATCACTCAACATTCTCAAGAACATTTCAAGAAAATAAGTCATAGTATCAGGCACACATGTGTTTTGTGATGTGTTTTTTAATCTTGATTTTGGAGTTGAGGAAAATTAAACAATTTTAAAGACGAACTTACCTAAATGATAGGAGAAGTGGGCAAGAAGGGCAAGGGCATCTGCTGCCTCCTCGGCCTGATGTGAGATATAGCGTATGAGATGGAAGGGATCCTTTATATAAGCCACCGATGACGTTCTGAAAAAGGTAACTGGAAGCTGAGGGTAAACAAATTAAATGATCCTCTTAGGAAGTTGGAATGTATGAGTTGACTTGTACTTTTGTAAAATCGAACAACCTATCTGATTGAGGCCAGCCATTTCGTTCGAGTAACTATTGCTTGAACTCCGGGATCGTGCCCTACTCTCTAGCCTCCAGAACCCTTGCAATGCCAAATGAGTAATTCTAAACGTCCCACCTGGGGACCGCCTACAAACAGCATTCTACCTCTTTTTTTTTTCTTTTTTTTTTAAGTTTCTTACTGTTTTGTTTATAACTTTTAATATAAAAACAGTTTTTATATTAAAAAAAAACTGTTTTTATATTTAAAAAAATAGTTTTTTTATATTAAAAAAAACAGTTTTTTCAATTAATATAAAAAATATTTTTTTTTCAATAAAAAATATTTTTTTTTCAATAAAAAATATCGCGATTAATTAGTGTCGTTGGCGCGGAGCCACATTCAACAAATGATTTAAGTCCGGAAATATGGGTCCGCGCCAGCGGCACTGATTAATCGCCTAATGTCGCTGACGCGGACCCACATTTATGGACCGAAATCATTTGTTGAATGTGGGTTCGCGCCCGCAACACAAATTAATCGCGATATTTTTTTCAATAAAATATCGCGATTAATTAGTGCCGCTGGCACAGAATCACATTTCCGGACCAAAATTATTTGTTAAATGCGGGTCCGCGCCAGCGGCACAAATTAATCGTGATATTTTATTGAAAAAAATATCGCGATTAATTTGTGCCGCTGGCGCGGAGCCACATTCAACAAATGATTTGAGTCCGAAAATATGGGTCCGCGCCAGAGGCACTGATTAATCGCCTAATGTCGCTGGCGCGGACCCACATTTACGGACCGAAATCATTTGTTGAATGTGGGGCCGCGCCAGCGGCACAAATTAATCGCGATATTTTTTTCAATAAAATATCGTGATTAATTTATGCCGCTGGCGCGGCCCACATTCCCAGACCAAAATCATTTGTTGAATGCGGGTCCGCGCCAGCGGCACAAATTAATCGCGATATTTTTTTCAATAAAATATCACGATTAATTTGTGCCGCTGGCGCGGACCCGCATTCAACAAATGATTTTGGTTCGGGAATGTGATTCCGCGATAACGGCACTAATTAATCGCGATATTTTATTGAAAAAAATATCGCGACTAATTTGTGCTGCTGGCGCGGCCCCACATTCAACAAATGATTTCGGTCCGTAAATGTGGGTCCGCGCCAGCGACATTAGGCGATTAATCAGTGCCTCTGGCGCGGACCCATATTTCCGGACTCAAATCATTTGTTGAATGTGGCTCCGCGTCAGCGGCACAAATTAATCGCGATATTTTTTTTAATAAAATATCATGATTAATTTGGGCCGCTGGCGCGGACCCGCATTCAACAAATGATTTTGGTCCGGGAATGTGATTCCGCGCCAGCGGCACTAATTAATCGCGATATTTTATTGAAAAAAATATCGCGATTAATTTGTGTTGCTGGCGCGAACCCACATTCAACAAATGATTTCGGCCCGTAAATGTGGGTCCGCGCCAGCGACATTAGGCGATTAATCAGTGCCGCTGGCGCGGACCCATATTTCCGGACTCAAATCATTTGTTGAATGTGGCTCCGCGCCAACGTCACTAATTAATCGCGATATTTTTTATTGAAAAAACTGTTTTTTTTTAATATAAAAAACTATTTTTTTAAATATAAAAACTGTTTTTTTTTTAATATAAAAAACTGTTTTTATATTAAAAGTTATAAACAAAACAGTAAGAAACTTAAAAAAAATAAAATAAAAAATAAAAAAAATGTTAGAATGCAATTTGTAGGCGGTCCCAGGTGGGACGTTTAGAATTACTCATGCCAAATAGGCTATTCACTTTGGTTATTCGTGTCCTCTCAAGTCATACCCAACTCAAGTGTGGGAACAAACAATGAAGTATCGTGTTTGTATACTAGGAGAGAGGGTTCTCTAGGGGGAAAATGAACAAAAAAAAGAAGGAATGCAAGAAACCCTTGGTGTGCCAAGAAACCCTTGGTTTGTCAAACAATTTGAATTGATTTTTTGTGTGTCTCTTCCAATAACTATTTATGTTTCATAAATTAAAGAGAGGCGTGTGAAGCTCACCCATTTGGAAATCAGAGGGAGGGTGGCAATTCGGGTTAGTCGTGCAATTTCGAGTCGCGTTGATTTTTATTTGAGTATAAGTTTTAGGTACTCTTAAATTTATACAAGTTAATCGTGTCAAATTCGGGTCATTTCGGGTTATTACCATAAACGGGTTATCGTGTTAAAAATTGTGCCTTAAGAGGGATGACGAATCAACTTGGAGAAATTTCAATTCCGTGTTAATTAAAGAAGGAAACGAATCAATAAAGATTTCAATGGATTCGTAATTAAACATAGGTGCCACGTGTCAGCTTCTTCTCATGTTAGACATCTATTTTATATATATACATAGATATGTAAGAGATATATATATTCTATAATTCTTTTTTTTTTTATTTTGTACAAAAGATATATTTTTAAAAATAAGTGAGTTGTAAACATTTTTTATTTTTTACAAAAGGATTTTTAATTATCTTTTTTAAAGAAAATAGTTTAACTTTTAATTATATGTACCCCAGACATATTTTTCAAAATAACTCTTGCACTGCATCAAGTATTTGTACATTGAGGTAAAATAACATAATGTATAAACACTTAATGCACTTTTGAGGATGTATGTTTTAAGAATGGTAACATTAATCTTGAAAAATATATCTAATCTTTATTATATAACTAAAATTGTATGGCTAATCTCGAATTGCCACGTGACATCTACTAAATGAAGATAGACCAAATTTACTCTAACGAAAAAATGAACTGAAAATGTGATCAAAACGTTGAAAATAGGTAGAGATTGTGAACCATTACATATTCTTTTTTTTTAATCTTAAAAGTTTACTTTGCAACCACATGTAAAAAAATAAAATAAAAAATCACTCTTTGACTCTCAATTTAAACAAATAAAGATGTGTATTAAAATTGTACTTAAACGTCATCATAATTTTTTTATATTTTTGAGTATATTATATAATATATTTTTTAATAAAATTAGTCTTTATAACTAAAAAAATTCACAATAACTAAAAAAAATTTAAGAAATAAAATTACCAAAAACGTCTTATAATCACCATACGTTTATTTTTTCGCACTATTTTAACCTACTTCTTACTATAATTATTTTTATTTAAACCGTACATTTCAATTTATTATTTCAACTTTAGTTAAACTCTTAGAATATTTTTGGAGTATGTGTAAAAAAAAGTGGGGTTGGAATAAAAATACCCTAAAAATCATCTCAAAATGATTTTTTTCACTATTTAAAAAAAATGGGTCAATGTTTTACAGTTTTTGAAACACACTCCTAATTTATACAAATAAGAATGTGCATTAAAATTATACTTAAAATTCATCATAAAAATTTTGTTTTTGAGTATAATATGTAATATGTTTTTTTTAAAATAAAGTTAATCTATATCTTAAATTAAATTGTTTAATTAGATTTACCACTCAAATTAAAAAATAGATATAGACTTACCAAATGGATGCGTGTTTTAGGAGTTTAACTAATGTGGGGGTTCTAAAATGAAAATTAATGTTTAAATAAAACTAATTATCAAGGAAAGTAGGTCAAAATGGTGCAAAAATTTAAACTTGTGGTGACTATAAGACATTTTTATTATTTTTATTTTTTATATTTTTTTAGTTATTGTGAGTTTTGTTTAGTTGTAAAGACTAATTTTACTAAGAAAATATATTATATGTCATATTAAAAAATAATAGTTTTATAATGACTTTTAACTATAATTTTAATGCCAATTTTTATTTGTATAAATTGAAAGAGTGTTATTTTAAAATATGAGAGTGAAAGATTGATTTTTTTTAAACATGTGATTGCAACTTTTAGAATTTAACCTTTTTACCTTTGTTCTTTTCATTTTCGTTTGAATTACCGTCATTATGTCGGGCACAATAGAGTTTCTCATTCAAATTTGAGTTGGATGAATATTGTTTTCCAACACCAAATATTTTAACTAATCAGAATCTATATTATACCTCTAATACGGTAATATTAGAAGTATTAATGCTGAACCATTCTAATTAATGCCAAAATCAATGTATTAAATGATCCCTCAATTTTAACCTCCCCACATGCAATTTATTTTAGCACTCATTTATTTAACGAATACCATTTACTAAATGTTTTCTCAATTTTAACCCGTCCACATAGTCGCCTATCTTATCACCCATTTATTTATTGAATAGGACAGGAGCACCTGTATCATAATTTCTCAAGGAAGAGTGACATTTTTACTGAACCTTTCAATCATTCAACAAAAATATGATATAAACTTTTTATAGGATATAGAGAGAAACATTCAAAAAAGTCACTTCATTCGTACCATCATTTTAATTTTTATAGGATATAAACTTTTCACATAAAAACTTGCACTAACTATGGCAAGTCTTGAAAAAGATGACATCATTTAAAATCCCAGATATTCCAGGTTATACCCCGATAGCTAAGTCTCAGACGAGAACTTTCAATTAATATATAAAATTGGGTGGGTATAAAATGTACAAATAATAGAAAATGAATCATTTACAAAAACAACTGATAGAGTTCTCGAGTAGGTATAAAGTTTATAAAGACAAACTGTATGATAGATTTTGACATATGAAATATTTTTCAAAAAGTAGAAATATTGTATTTACATATATTTTTTATTCATTTTTCTCCACTATTTAGTTGTAAGTAAAAAATAGGGTCATTTAAGGTTTGACCCCCATTTAATTCTCTATAATGAGTCAATCCCCTGAAAATTGATTTTTTTAAGATTTAACCCCCATTTTTAACTTTCCGTCCATTTAGCCGTTAACTCCAATATTTATTACCCTTTATACCCTTACCGATGTCCATCTTGCTTCTCAATTCCGGTGTGTTTTGTCAAGGCATAAACTGAAAGTACCCATTCCCATTGCATATGTGATATGTGTGTAGTACAAAAAAGAAAAAAGGGTAATGAAAAAACAATGAATTTTCTGTCGGAATTTTTTTCACATGGGAAAAATTAAAACCTTTTTTTCAAAAGGGGAGGGGAGGGTGCATTTGTTGTATACCTGAGTTTCTTGGGATTATTTGTAGTGTAAATGACATTGTTTACTCTCAAAATGTAAAATTTATAAATTTACTGATTTTACATCTCTTTATGTTTTATTCGTGTTTTCAATTTTGAGATTGAAAAAGATTGAAATTTTTTGCCGGTACGTTCTTTTGGGTTTCTCCCTAATGTTGCTCTGTTTGAGTTCGGTTGTGTCGCTCTTCTGAGATCGATGGCATCTGATGGAGATCAGTGTTGTTTTGTTCAAGTTTTGTGTTTGGATTGCTTCTTTATAATGCTTTCGATGGTCGTTGATGGTCTTTCCTATGTTTGGATGCTTCCGATGTCTGGTCAAGCATTTTTAGTTTTTGATTCATTTTATGTGTTTTTTTTCATTTTCTTTCCTATGTTTTTTTTTTTCATTTTTTGTGTTTGTTGTGTTTTTACTGTGTTTGCTGGTAGATAATGGTCTTAGCTGTGTTTTTTTATTCATTTTCTCTACCTTTTTTTTTTTATTTTCTGTTTTTATTTATTTCCATGTTAATATTTATTTTTCCTGGGTGTTTTTAAATTAATTCTGAGGTTAATATTTATTTTTTATCTTTTATTCATTTTCTGTATTTTTTCATTATTTTTGTTTTTTTATGGCCAATTTTTTTTAGCCGAAGCTTCTTAAAAAAATCATTTTATTAAGTGAATTTTTTTTTTTGTACTTTCATCAGTTTTATTTTCTTATTTTTATGTTGGATTTTTTTTTTGTTAATGGAAAACATTTTTTTGGAAAGCATATTAGTAGGTTAAAAACACATTTTCTTGGGAATAAATGTTTTTAACTTATATCCTTTTTAAACGTTTTTTTAAAATCATTTTATAAACCACTTTTTTTTAACTGAAAATCCTTTTTAAAAATTATAAACACTTTTTTAACATTTTTTAAACACTATAAACATTTTTAACCATCATAAACAATTTTTTTTAGCTAAATTTTGTTTTTTCTTGGGTGGAAATGTCCCCATTTTGGTAACAAAATGAATTGCAGGTTGGAAATGTCCCAACAATAATGAGGGGAAATTTGGGGAGAAAAGTTAGAAAACCAAATATAGGGAACTAAATGGGAGCTAAACCTTAAATGACCCTAAAAAATATTTCAAAACTAAATTCATCTTCATAGGATAAATTTTTACACACACACACACACACACACACAAGTGAACCTAAAAGATGAACTTTTTAATGAACCTTAACAAAAAATATTTAACAATTAATTAATTTTAATTTTCATGTTGTAATTGGTCCGGGCCAGCGGCAATGAACACGTGTGTCGATTGATCCCCAACACCCCCAACCCAACCCACCCACCCAGGCGCCCCCCCCACTACCCGCCCCCCCACCCCCATGGCAGCCTTGCTGCCATAAGGGCTGCCATGGTGATGGTGGTGGTTGGGATGGGGTGGGGGGGTGGGTCGGGGTGCCGGGGGGTGAGGGAGTTGGGAATGGATTGACACGCGTGTTCGTTGCCGCTGGCGCGGACCAATTACAACATAAAAATTAAAAGTAATGAGTTGTTAGGTGTTATTTTGTTAAGCTTCATTAAAAAGTTCATCTTTTAGGTTCACTTGTGAACCTCTCCCTATATATATATATATAGGGAGAGGTTTTCTAGTGGACCAAAAGAATGAACTTTTTAATGGACCTTACGAGCCCCCACTACCCCCTCCCCCCCCCCCCCCCCCCCAACCACCACCACCATAGCAGCTCTTATGGCAGCCCTTATGACAGCAGGACTGCCATGGGAGTGGGGGTGGGGGGTGGTTGGGAGGGTGGAGGGTTGGGAGTCGAACGACACGCATGTTTGGTCCACTAGAGAATCTCTCTCTCTCTCTCTCTCTCTCTCTCTCTCTATATATATATATATATATATATATATATATATATATATAAGTATATGTTTGCTAACAATTTAAAATAAATTATTTTGGAAATATTTGCTCTTTTTCTAAGTCTGAGTGTTATTTCTTTACAAAAGATGATATATTTGGAATGAATTTTTTACATTTGGTACAATGTTTGATTATTTAACTATAAAACATTAAATACAGTTTGTATCATAGAATTTTTGTTGCATGTAAAGTTATTGAAAATATGATATTTTTAATTTATTTGAAGAATTCAATAAATGAAAAAAATAAAATATTAATATAATGACTTTAAAATAAAATATGAAATCTACGATATATATTATTTGTTTTAATTATTTATATATATATTTATTGTAAATTGTTGCTAGCTTGATTAAAAAGGTTCGTTAATTGAACACACAGTCAACGCAAAAAGGCTCCGCACGAGAACCAGCCAACCGTAACCTGGTCAAAACCCGTGGCAGCTTAATTGACATACTGGTGTACATGGAATAGTCATATAATATACACTAATTAAATTATATCCACTTCCATGAATATACATTAATTAGGTTAATCTGCGGAAAAACCTAATTCTATTTTGACATGAATTCGAGAGTGGACATACATCCACTTCCATTATCGACGATTCTAGGGTTATATAATTTCAAAAAGTCTCTAATTTGTTCTCAAACTGTTTCTCCACCGAGCCAAGTTGTTGAACAAACTGACCGTTAAGTCAATATAAAGCTTCAATGGCAGCACAAATCAGATCTATCCAACTACATAAATATAGAAACAATTAATTTATGTTGCCATTTAAGGCACTGCCTCTCACCAACAGCGCTTTGTAATTGGAGCCTAGCTAGCAGATAATTCCTCTTGCACAGTGTTAATTAGTAGGATATGAGCCTCTGGGCTCTGTTGTTGTTATAATATTATAAAATTCGGTTAAAGGTGCTCCTTAAATTTGGCTCCTCAAAAATCCACGTTTTGGATAATGATACCCGCATAATCCAATCAACTTTTCAGAATTCACAAATATTTTCTAAAATTTAACTTTTAATGCCTAAAAAATTAGTTAATTTTTAATTATATATTTCAAACCTTAGCCCTAACCCTCGTACCAACACCATCACCATTAGCACGCCAACACCACCACCACCACCACCACCACCACCAACTCTCTCTTGCAGCGAAAACTGCTCCCACTGCAAGCAGAACCGCCAACTCTCTCTTTGTCGCGATAACAATTATTCTCTTTATTTCTACTAGGATCTTCACACACACACACACACACATATATATATATATATATATATATATATATATATATATATACACACACACAGACACAGTTAGGGTCTCCAATATACCCAACTTAACATATCAAACAAGATACCTCATTAAATGAACTGGGTTATGACAAGTTGGGTCATTTTTTTAAAAATGGGTCTGTATATAAAGTCCTAAAAAAAGTAACTTAACTCAACATAACATGTTCATCTAGGGTTTTAAACACTCCCCACCTCCCTCCTTCATCTTGTCGGATACTGTGACACCCCGCCTATTTTAACCACGGGTGAGAAGTTCTTTATTGAAACAAACAAGAATCTCATTTGGTTCATTCTTAGCATCACTGTCGAACACTTTTTAAATTACTAACTACCTATGTTAAATTTAAGCCGGTGCCAAATTTTATCTTGCATTAATATAACAATATACGAAAAAATAAATACATTCACCACACCATCCACATAATTATAATAGTCTGAATCCATCATATGATAACTAAGTGAATAAATAATAGCGAATAAATCATCGATTCCCAAAACAAAATTCAAAAATAAATCTAAAGGAAATATAACAGAATCCAAAACATAGTCTGATAAATAACTTTACAATTGTATCAACTGAAGGGGCAACATGCCCAAATGAAATGCTGAATAGTAAATCCTAGTCTAGGAATGAATAACTGAAGCGTCTAAGCAAACTCCTGTAAGCCTTTACAAATGTTACAGCTACGCATCCCTGGAATGATTCATCAAGCTTGGCGTCCCTGTGGATGGACACCTAAAATATTTTTGGAAAATATTTTGACACGGGTCAGAGCCTAAAACCATTTGAAAAATATTTAACAAGTGTTAAAAATGCAGTAAGAGCAGTTATTAGATATACATGTTAGTTTCATGCACTCTCCCTTGAGTTCCCCACCTCTCAACTAAAGTGCACACCTAATGTCTCCTAATAACCCTCTAAGTTATGCTACCCAGCCTAACTAGACATAATATATATCTAACCTCATGAAGTTTGGCTCTCCCGTACTGCCCATACAGTACGCTACCGTATTTAACATTTCTCGTATGTTATCATGTAAGGGTATAAATTTTCAATTCAGTCCCTGTATTGTTTTGACTCTTCATGAACAAAACTGTGTTTGTAATATGTCATAGGGAGATGTTTAATTTGTCACGATCCCACTTGGTCTATGACGTATTGAAGAAAATTGAAGACATTGCAGCAAAGCTTTAAAGAATTTATCATGCCGATGTTTAATTGGTGCAAACTTAATCGTCTTCAAAGGTAATTTCATTCCGATATCACTCAGGTATGAATGCTTATAATTAGTGGTGCTCGTATTTGTTTTTATAAAAGATAAGGATGTATTTTTATAAAGAAATGTATTTTAAAATATTTTTAAAAGTGTTTTAAAGGTTTACACTACGTTTTAATTCTGATAAGCTCGAAAAAAGAGTTTGACTTTACTGGGTCTCTTTAAAGAAACGTTTTAATTGAAAAGTCAAAAAGTCAAACTTCTCGCTCGAACGACATTAGATCTCACGCGAACGAGATATATAAGTCGCTCGAACGAGAACCTTAAGTCGTTCAAACGACACATTTTTCAAGGCGGCATTTTAATGTTATTTAAAGCGTGTTTCATCAGAGTTTCTTTAGTGTGCATTCTGGAAAACTGTTTACGAACCAGAAACTTGTTTGCACATGTTTTCTAAGGTTTACAAAGCTTAAAAACATCCTTAGAGTTTGCAAAGATCCGAGTTATCATTCTTATATGTTTAAGTGATCTTGTTGCACCAAAGTTGTTTGTTCTACACATTGAACATCAAAGGGTTTTGTGGTGAAGAAAAGAGAAGGACTTCTTGTTCGACATCGTAGACGAATCAAAGACATTCGGTGGACACCGAGACATACATGGACGCGTGTGTCGTGGACAGGTATCGTGGAAGACGGAATTTTTGCGTGTGCACTATTGAAGAACGGTTGAAGATCAGAAGGAACGTCAAGACACGTGGGGATAGAGTCTTAGTGTAAGGCTAATATGTCTTTGTAAACCCATTGTTTATAGTGATTGTCTAGCTTGGGTCGTCCGAGGTTGTTTTTTCGTTTTGGGTTTTTTCCTCGTACATCCGGGGTTATGAGTATTCTTTACTTTACTTGCTTTAATCACTAGATGAATGTTTAGGATTAATCAAGATAAAATTGGTTTAAAGTAAGAATTGGGTTTTCACAACTTGGTTTGGTGCATAATTAAAAGTTGGATAATTTTCTGAGAGATATTGGTTTTGTTTAAAACACATATATCGGACCGCACTTTCAAATTGGTATCAGAGCTAGAAAATATTATTTATTTATTTTGTGATCCCGTGTGTTTGTTTATCTCTCTCATGACTGCTTTCTCTCGATTGACTCTCTAAGCTTTGACGATTTACATCGTTTGAATTTAAAGTTTGCAAAACATATTGAAATTTTGGAAAAAGAAAATTCCGGTTTTAAAAATAAGATTGAATACTTGCAAACGTTTCAAATTCAAAAAGGTATTTGTCGTGAGCACTTTAGTTCCTTGTTTAAAGATTTTAATATATTAAAATTGGATAAAAAGGAGAGTGATGATAGAGTCCTCGTTTTAGAAAAAGAGTGAAAGGATTTAAAAAATTCTAATGTTTGTGTTGTTGAGAAAAATAATTCGATTAATGATTTTGAGGCACGAGAAAATGCTCTTAGGGATAAGTCTTCTCACATTGAGGGGGAGCGAGATAACCTTCTAGGAGAAATTGAAAATTTAAAGAAGGAGTCCCAAATGTTTGAGGAGTCTAATCATTTGCTTGAGTCGAAAGTTTTGAAGTTAAAAAATAATTTAAATGACTCGAGTAGTGATGGTAGCGGCTTATCTAGTTCTAGTGGTTCGAATGTAAAAGCCAAAATCATAGTTTATTTTAGAGCGTCAAACACATCCGAGGGTATTAGAAACGATCAACCTAAAGGTCTCGTTCCTCGTTCTGTTTTCACATGTTCGCATTGTGGTAGGAAAGGTCACCTTAGGAGTTTTTATTTTGATCTTAGAAAAGACCCTAGGAAGATTAAACATAGTATTATTTTGGTTCCCAAGAACCCGTTGTGTTAGGTATACACCTGTTTGGGTTAGGAAATCTGTTTTGGAGATGCTAAATGCTTCGTTGGTTGATTCTCAAATGCATGCACATGATTCATCTCTTGCTATTTTTTATGGATAGTAGATTGCATGGTTTGTCATACGCTAGCCCTTACATAATGATTTATTATTTTCTAGTGTTATGACATGTTTATCTCTTTGTATTTTATTTTTCACTTGTTTGAGTCTTATTTGAAAAACACAAAAGGATTTTGCTTTTATTTGACTCAAAATATGAAAAGCCAAAAAGATTTTCAGTTTTGAGTTTACATGTTTGATGTGGCATAATGAGTATAGAGCATCTAAATGCCATAATTAAAATATAACAAATCCATAATTCTTCTATTTCCACAATAATAATTACAATAATATCTCTCAAATATAAAATTCTCTACCTAAAAATTTCACCACTAATCATTACATCAAAATACATCTTCCAATCCACGCTCTAAAATAATTCTCCAAAATAATTTATAGTGCCCTAATCCACCCTAACCTGACAACTAAAAGAAAATATGAGTAAGTACACAATATGACAGGAATAGATGTTAAAAAATAATTAACACGATGAATAAATCACAATAGTATGAATCTGCGTATAGAAATCAAATGCAATACTCAAGCATTATATCAATATTAATTTCTCAACAACGACCTTACCTCACCGCGCCTATGTATTACTAAGCATATCCAGACTTTGGACTTTTGGCGGGTGCCCATTCTCCATGCCATATTAAAATCTCATGCCACTATGCTCAAATCACAATATACTATATCACAATGAATCAAATTAGATTCCAACAATTATTTCAGATTTCAAATGAATCCACTTCGTTATGAGTGCAATCGACACATAAATCAAAACGGAATACTCTCGAGAGAATTTAAGAGCATATTATGTAAGTTTCGTACCTCAAAGTCATCACATGAATCATCACATAAATTTCGCTCTCAAAATCTGATCGCACCATCATGTTCCTCTCACGAAAATAATCAAAAGTCGTTAGCCCAAACTCGAGAAAACACCAAATAAGCCTCCAAATATAAGTTTGAAATCTTGAACAAGTTTGGGGCTATGGTTTGCAGATGAAAGGGTGTAATTTTGGAGAGGTCTTCTGGTTGAAAAGTTTGAGAAAAAGTGATTTGAAAAGTCCATCCACGAATTAGTTGTGATATATAAAGGATTAAGAGTTTGATTAAGAAAAGAGTTATAATCAGATACAAACACTAAAAACTCTCTTTTCTAGAGAGTTTTATGTTTTGAGGAGTCTTCTATATAATAAAAATTCAATTAAAACTCCATTTTAATTCCGATTCCAATTTTGTTTGAAATTTTATTTTTCAAATATAAAGACCAATATTTTAAATTATAAAATTTATAAAATCCAAAATTTCATTATTTCCCGAATTCCAAAATTAATTTAAAAATTCCCATTTAAAAAATTTGGATTGTTATAATAACCTTTCAATTTTCGGAGTTCTTTCTACCCTGGTTTACCAAACGACCAAAACGCCGTCATATAATGGTGTGTTGGTCTAAAATTTCCCCGGGAAGCAAACAATTCACCCGGGTATAATATTTTGACTATTTCAACCCATTTGAAATCAATCGTGATCTCGAAATCACCATCTGAGTCACTTTACACTAATTTCCTATATCGACCTCATATAATCTACACACAACACCCGGTTGAGATATAACACTATTATGTCACTATCACTCGCTATGACATAAAATGATTATTTACTGTTCACTTAGTAATTTTATTCATAAATATTAATAATTATCGCTCTTGATTATCCATACATAATATTTAATTCAATTAAATTACATCACGCGTGTAATTTAAAATGACCGAATTAATTAAATTTTAAATACTCAGAAATACGGGGTGTTACAAATACCTCTTTCCCCACTGCTTTGACTAAGTCTTACTTCCTCGGTAACATGCTTTCCGTCTTGCCCAACTTGTCCAGGAAATATACTCTTTGGGGACACAATCAAGAACAAATCCGGCCATTTTTACCAAGTTCCACGCACTGGCATCTTTTTTTTTGCTCCTGATACATATTTTTATACATTCTAAACCTATTACAAATAGAGTTATTCCACGCATAGGTCCACTATTGCAGGCAACACGATTTTAGTTTGTAATACATTTAGAGCTCTAAAATTGTTTTCTTTAACACATGATTCTATTACAATAAAAACATAATTGTTCTTTAACACATATGAAAGTCCTAGAGGGTTATATATGGAAAAGGTTCAAAACAATCAAACCACTATTTTTAAATTTTCTCAAATTTAAGTTCAATAAAATTGATTAACCCAAATTAAACTTAACACCTATTAAACAAAAGTTGTGTTAAATAATTAACCAGTTTATCTTTCCTTAAAAATATGCATCTTGATGATATAATTAGGAGAAAATAAATCAATCACACAGCACCCGATGTATGAGAAAAACCCACAACGGGAAAAATCTTGAATGACCTACCTACGCAAATTCACTATTTATGGAATTACAAAGGACATAACAATAGACTTACACAACAACCTTAACGCCTTGCAAGCGTGGATGCTTTTTGCTCCTAAACCTTCACCACAGTGACACGCAGGAGTCCACCTATGAAGCAACTACAACATGTGAGTCCACACATGCCTCGGTATCTGTCGAACATGCTCAATAATCATCTATTAATCGGAATATGAAATTCACCACTTTTTCACCGCAACACCAAACTACGGAGTCCACCATGTGTAAATAGGAAACTGTGTACGGAGTCCACCGCACGAAATGATTCTCAACAATATAAGGAGAGTAAAACTTGTTGACTACAAATAATATCTCAAAGCATATAATAGATGAAACTTGGATCTTTAAACGATTGGATGTAAAATAGGGTTTGAGTTTGAAAAACTGATCATAAATGATCACATAAACACGGAAAGATTTTTGTAAGAGTTTGGAAACTCAGAATGCATGAAAAAGCCTCTAGAGTGAGATCAATTAAAACTTATGCTCCTCAATCTTGTTTATACTTGTTTTTCCAAAAACGAGATAAGGAGGGAAAAGTTGAATGAAAATCTCACTTTTTATGGAAAAATGCACTAGCTCGTTCGCATGAAGTCAAAATCGTTCTAATAAAGCCCCAAGTTTAGTTCGAACTAGCTTCTAATAAAGTATCCAATGAAAATTTGGAATGGGCCAAAACTTGCCTCGTTTGCAGTACGTTGGATCTTGATTCTAACGCGTTGTTGAGTCTCGTTTGAACGACATTACTATTGTTATTAAAAGGACCTATCGATTTTTCTAAAAATCCTTTTCAAACTGTTTAAAAATATATTTTTTAAATAACACCCCAAATTAAATTATCCAAGTATAAAAAATATATACAATCAAACCTGAGAGATCTTTGGAAGTTGAAGAAAAAATGTGGCATGAAATACGACATGATGAATGTAGAACGTCAAACATGGCCGCTACGTCTTCAAGCAAACACGTCATAGGCTTGAAAGGTAAACACATTCAATCCAACCTATGACTCAAAGGTTTTTTCTCAACACGAAATAAGATAAAACAGACAGGTTGAGTTGATTCAAAATTTTTTCCTCCCCCTTTGGCTATTCCGAGACAAAGTTACAAAATAAATACCTATGGGACGTCAAGCTCTCTAAATTACTTAATTTCCAACCCCAAATGGAAGAAGTATAGACACTTTTTAAGATCACGCTGAGTAGATTTATTCATGTGTAAACTATTAGAATGATATCCCAAAGGTTTGTTGAATATGATTCTAAATCGAACTACAAAAAATACACATATGCATGCACATACAACATTTTGTACTCTCCGTTATTCTCTTCATCACAGATTATAACTTAAGACCTTAATAACCACAAGAAAAATGTCTAGTGAAGAAGCACCTGTTGTGTCCATTGAGGCACCAGCACTAGCTTCATCTCTAGGGGAGCTCATGGATAGCATGATATCCTTACAGCTTATTTTGAGGAAATCACTTGCTCATGGTGGCCTTGTTCGAGGCTTTTACGAGGCTGCCAAGGTAATTGAGAAGCATGCTGCCTAACTTTGTGTCTTGGGAGAGGACTATAACCAACATGATTATGTTAAATTGGTCAAAGCACTCCGCGTTGATCATAACATTAGCTTGATAACCATTCCTAGTGTTAAGACTCTTGGTAAATGGGTTGGACTGTGCAAGTTTGATTCTAAAAGAAATGCGATAAAGGTTGTGGGCTGCTCTTGTGTTGTTGTGAAGGACTATGGAGAGGAAACTGAAGCTCTCCACATCATTCAAGGTCATGTCAAGTCTCACTAAGAAGCAATGATCCAATATTAAGTTGTTGTTGCTTCCAAGACATTTTTAATGTTAATTGAAAATTAAATTTGATTGAAAATTATACACATACGTTAAACCCTAAAAGACGAAATTAGGGTTTACCTTCAAGATCTCGTTAATTTGATCTTATCTCAGCACAAACAATATGTGATGATGGTTGATCTAAAACGTGGGCTCGATGAACGTTACGATTTTCTACCGTATTCTCAATTTGAATATTCATGAGCAGAGTGTTAGCTCTTAATTCATGACCACCATCTCTTCTCTCCTTTTCTCTTTGTTGCCTCTATTTCTCACAAATCCGAATTAGAGTTTTTGGGTCTCAAGAGCGACAGCTTGCATGAGAAAAAAGGAGCCTTAAGTGCATATATACAGGCGACGATAGGGATGCTAAGTACAGATAGGGATGTGCCTCCTAATGGGACTAAGAAAATCTAATCCAACCCGATTTCTAATACCATCGCATTAATTATAATTAATACCACTACATAATTATAATTACTACTCCACTCCTTAAAACAAAATAATATTTCGATGTCATTATTATTAATTAGATAATTATCTCCATGTTAAGGTTATAAATATGCGTTAATAAAATAAATTAATGATAATTTATTTAATTAACTTCTTTAAGTCCTTGAGTGGTCCAAGCTTAACTTATTTGTAGTGTCAGATTAACATAATCCACCTTTGGGGCTTGACACATTATAAGCATCTGAAGTGGATTTCACTAGTCTCTATACCGAGACGTGGATTCCATCTATAAAAAACTTTTACCACATATTAATCACCATTTCCCAATGTATTAAGATTATTGATCCAATAATTAATCTCACCTAATAGGTCAAGGAAATAAATAATTAATGCATGAGTCCATCAATGATATCCGAATTAGGAGCCATAAGTAAACCTAATAATCATTAGGTGTACATTGTCTTATAAATTCAATATAAAGACAATGACCTCAAAGTGGTCCCGTAATCAAGATAGATCTATAAAAATATTGTGCTATAGCCCTACTGATGGTAGGGGTGCACATGGAGCTGGTTGGTTTAGTTTCACTATAAAACCAGAACCAGAATCGAAGTTGGTCGGTTCCATAATTTTGGAACCAGAACCAAACCAATAACCTACCAAAATCGAACCGAACCAAACCACCAGTTCTCAATTTGGTTTGGTTCGGTTCATGGTTCTGGTTCATGGTTCAAGTTCACTATTCTAGTTCATGGTTCGGGTTCGCTGTTCGGGTTCACGGTTCTACTACACGGTTTTTCATTACTTTTGCAATTAATAATAGTTCGCTCAAATTATTTTCTAATAAATAAATAAAACACTTAAAAGTGGGCTAATATTAATTATTCAAGGTCAATACATCTTAATTAAATCATCAAATATTAACCTGCTTTATTTTTCTCAATTAACGTGTTTCACTAAAATAATTTATTTAAAAAAAATCACACACACACACACACAATTTGGCTAAAATTAACTATTTAATTTCATTACATCATAACTAAAATACCAAATATAAATAAAAATAGAAGCATTTTTCAAGTAGCACTATAGATACCGAACATAAATTATAAAGTACCAAGCAACTATTTGGGTCGGTTCTCAGGTTGGTTCCGTGGTTTTGGTTCTTAGATCGGTTCGGTTCCATGGGTTCAGTTTGGTTTGGTTCAGGTATAAAATCGAGAACCGAACTGAACACTTTGATTCTCAATTTTTTGGAACCAGAACCAACCTGTGGAGAAAAAAATGAACCAACCCAACCCACGAAGGTCGGTTTGGTTCGGTTCTTCGGGTTGCCTATTTTGATGCACACCTATAATTAATGGTATGTCCAGTTCCATCTAAGACAGTGAACGATAAAACTTATATTCCACAAAAACTAGTGATCTGATTCTCTGCGTCTAAGTCATACTCTACACATCAGAACACCTATTAAGCAGAATAAAAGACACATGCAATATATAAAACAATGCAAACATTATATCCATACATGATTCTCATTAAAATAGGAAAAATAAATTTTATTTTAACAATAATTTCATAGCTAAAACTATTACATAAAGCACGGTTTTAGTCTACTGCTCTAATAATCTTCCACTTAGACTCAAAGTCATGTTACAATGCATCTCACTCCCATCCCCTCTGCTTGACTATCAAAAGTCTTGTCTAGTAAGGTTTTTGTGAAGGGTCTGCCAGGTTGTTCTCTGATGCAGTCTTGGTAACTGTGACATCACACCATTGCAAAAATTCTCGAATGAGATGATACTTATGCTTGACATGTTTACCTCTCTTATGGGTCTTGATTTCTGTTGAGTTATCAAGTGCACCGCTATTGTTACAGTAAAGATTAATAAACAATTGAACTAAAGGTACCACTCCTAGATTCATTTGGAAGTTTCTAAGCCATATTACTTCCTTAGCTTCCTCAGAGACTGACACATATTCAATTTTCATGGTAGAGTCAATAATTCATGATTGCTTGATACTCCTACAACTAATGGCTCCACCGATTAGGTTAAACACATATCTTGAGGAAGACTTTTTTGAATCTTTATCAGACCAAAAATCCGAGTCAATGTACCCAATAGGTACTAGACTATCTACCTGGTAAACTGGCATATAATCTTGTGTCTTTTTTAGGTACTTGAGTATGTGCTTTATCGCAGTCCATTGTTCTTACCCAAGGTTAGAGTAATATCTACTAATCATTCCAATAAAAAAATAGATAGTGGGTCTAGTGCATAGCATATCATACATAAGTCTCCCAACTACCGAATCATAAGGGATGCCATTACACCAAAAATGCTAATCTGGCACGCTTGGACAGGGAGAATTTGGCAAGGTTTACAACAATGCCAGATTTTGGCATGGTTTATTGCTAATCTGGCACGATTTAAAACTATGCCAGAATCTGGCACAGTTTAAGATCATGCCAAAATTAGAAAGGTTAAATAAAAAAACAAAATACTAAAGTCAATTAGCTTTTCATTTATAGTCTTCTTCTTTCGTCCCGCTTACTCTCTCGCCCACTCTCCCTTCCAAATCCAATTCTTTCTTTACCATACAAATATTTCCGCATAACCTTCAACCACCGTTAGCGATTAATCAGTGGTTTAACCATTTTAGTTGATGAGCCTACTATTGGTTCCAAAACTCCAGTTCATTATGGTACAATGCCATTAACAAGGAGTGGTATTGGATGGGGTATTTTTGGAACACCAAGAAATGGATACCGATCGTCGGTGAGTGGTTGTCAGAATACACCGTCAGTGGGAAGTGGGTGACAAGACCGAGGGCATGGAATAAGCACGGTGTTACTGTAATACCCCGTACTTTTGGCTATATTTATTTTTGGGATTAATTAATTAAATGCGTATTAATTGGAAATTAATCCGGGTTATAAATACTAACGAGATGCGAGTTGGTATTTGATTATGTGCATACATGTTTTGATATATGTATTTAGTATTATAAAATTTGTCGTGAGATTGATATACGGCATTTTAGAAATTTTGTTGAGACGCGTGTGACCGCCGCGTCACGGTATATTATTTTAATTATAAAAGTGAGTTTTATTTTTATTATCCGTATGGTAGTTTTGAGTGCGTCAACGCGTCCGGAAGGGTCGAGATAGTCAGAAAACACTAGCCGGGGGTGTAGTTTGGGTCTCGGGGTATTTTTAGGCCATACCGGCAACTTAAAGGGTATTTTGGTAATTTTACATTTTGAGGAATTAAAAGTGACGAAAATTGGGAGTTTTAATCTGATGTGGATTTAACCCACTAAGCCCATTAACCAAACCATATTAACCTAGAAGGCTACGTAGGTTATTAGAAGAGTTTTCTAAGTTTCCCAAATCAAACCCTAGCCACCTTAAGCCACCATTGGAGAAGAAGCTTGGAGAGAGGGAATTCTGCAGAAAAATCTTCATCAAACCATCATCCAAACTCAGAGACAACCAAGGCAAGTGACTTAATTCCATTTAATTTCAAAGAATGTTCTTTCCATGTTAGAAAAATTCGAATTTTGTGTTTGTTCTTGGTGAAATATGAAAACCCATGTAGTTTGGAGTTTAGAACTTGAAAATCTTGAAGAGAATTGCATGTAGAATGATAGGTAGATGATTATTCTCATGATAATTGTGATTAGAAGAAATTAAAACGGATTAAATTCTGGGATTTGATGATGATGTAAATCTAGGGTTCATGTTCTTGATAAAATTGGGGAAAAGTATAAAATTTTGTGATTTAATGATGTTTAGAAGGTATTAAACCCATTAAAAGATGTTAGTATATGACCTTAGCATGTTTTAGTACGATTAGAGGACTTAAAACACTGTTAGAACGAACTTTGGAGAAGACTTGAGGTGTTAAAAATGGTGAAAACGAGTTTTAGGAAAATCTGGGACGAATCTGGTAGGTCGTTAGAAGCCCCTGCCCAGGTCGTTGGAACGAACTCGTTCGAACGAGCTTCTAACGAATCGACCAGTCGTTCTAACGAAAGGGAGCCTCGTTCGATAACTTCGTTCGAACGAGATCTCGTTAGAAGGGACAGTTCGTTCGAACGAACTGGATCTCGTTCGAACAGCCTCGTTCGAACGAGACTTCTAACGAGTTGACAGAGGGATCTCGTTCGAACAGTCTCGTTCGAACGAGACTTCTAACGAGTTGACAGTTTGGGCCTTTTTGGACTGTTTTGATTTTTGGAGCCCCGTAAACTTGTTCGAGGATATAGATAACATTCCGAGGATTATGTAATGATAGAATTGGGACTTTTGGGTATTTATGAGAAGGAAATTAGATACGAGGGTTATATTAAATGGACGGTTTGGGTTGAGACGTGAGTGTCTACTACGACGTGAGAATGAATTATGGCGCGAATAATTACAAACCGAAATAATATAAGTTGTAGATATTATAAGTTGGTACGAGATTGCGATATGTACTACGATTAAACTACGGGATTACTAAGACGTGTGTTTACTTACTATTGGTATATGAATTATGTGTATGACATACCTACCATACTTGCTATCACGGGAGGTTTGCGTTCGCTTAGGACCCTCTAATCCTTGTGTTGCCCGGATTTAGACTCGTTACCTTGACGAACATAGGTCATAGAAAGACTTATTGGGATATTAATAAGTCCGCTGATCGTGGGAGCGTAGGTATGTGCGTGACCCATGTGATGTGACTGTGTTCGCCTCCATTATTTGTGATGTTGTTATCTGTGAACTATTCCTGAGAGATTCGGAATATGTAATCCTTATGTACGTGATGTACCGGGATGGATAGCAGAGTATCTGTGCACCACAGCTTAGTTCTCGGGGTGCTTGTATAGTATATTTATGATGTGATTAATATACATTTAATTAATGGGAACCTTCACGTTAATGTTGTGAATATAATTACGGTATTGCTTCGAGATATATAGCGAGTTAACTGTTAGCGATATATATATATCGCATATTGAGCATCTGAGTTTACGTTAAACCCCTACTTAATTACGAGCGTTATAATGTTAGTAGAACCGAGTAATAAGGGTAGGACCTATGGCAGTCTAGCTAGATATGATGGTACTTAGCTAGGGATTTGTGTCGTTATAGATGGGTACTTACGTTAGGAGTGCACAGTTAGACGAGAGGTGAGAATATCATGTGAGTGCACGTCATAACATGTACTTTGCATTTAATGTTTTAAATGTTTTTAAAGCACTTGCAGGTTTTTAAAATATCTCCACATTCGGGCTCTGACCCGTTTGCTTTTCAAATATATTTTTCTTTGTAAAACCATTTTAGGTGCCCAGCCACAAGGACACCATGCATAGGATATTCATTCAGGAGACGAGCGGTAGCTGTTTGTGGAAGCTACAGGGATTTGCTTGTAGACGCCTCTATCACTTGGATTCCAGATTCATTATCTATCAGTTGTAGGGCATGTTGCCCATTTCTATTAGAGTTACATTTCCATTTCAGTTTCAGTCTTTGGCATGTACTGTTTTAGTTTTCAGTTACTTATTTCAGTTATGGGATTGTAGTGAGGAGTTTTTCCTCCAGACTTTATTTACGTTATGTGATGGTCTTTCTATTTACTTCATTATGGTGAATGGTGTTATTATTCTTTATTACACTTGTTGCATGTTAATCAGACTTTAATTAAAATTTGGCACTTACTTTTTAAATACTAGGTGGTTAGTAATCATTAAAATGTTTTCGACAGTGATGCTGTTAACTGGACCAACTTGACATTTTGAATTAATTTAATAAAGGAGTAGCTACCCAGTATTTAATTAGTCGGGGTGTCAGTTACCTTCTTAGTACTCAAGAAGACCTCTCCATGACATAACTGCTATTGTTCGGGTGGTTTATCCTGAGATTTGGATTGCACGGGCTAAGGAAATCCATGTTGAATGCAACCCGATTATGATATTTTGGCTTGATTTGTTTTCTGGTCTGATTTCTTGATTAACCATCTTGATTAAGTTTTTGTATAGATCTGCTAAAAATAATTTGATATTGTTTATATTGTGTTGAACATTTTTTTGCTAATTTGGTTTTATAGATAATCT
Source organism: Sambucus nigra (assembly GCA_949130495.1). Classification (NCBI taxonomy): domain Eukaryota; kingdom Viridiplantae; phylum Streptophyta; class Magnoliopsida; order Dipsacales; family Adoxaceae; genus Sambucus; species Sambucus nigra. The sequence continues at coordinate 425,466,737 of OX422209.1, forward strand.
CCACTGTTTAGAACGTTAGATCTTGAGTGTATACTATCTCTCTTAACACTTTGTTTATATAAAATTGATATTGGGTTTTTAGATATAACAAGAACCTTGTTTGATTCAATTTATTACAGTGCTTGGATAATTTTTTCTGTTTGAATATAATTCTTGTAATAAATATAAACTTATTGGCTCTTTTTTTGTGGTATTAATCACCTATTGTATACACATATTTTGGTACCTTAAAACATTGATTTGGATATTTATACTGGTATTGCTTTACCTATTTGGCCTTAGTTTTCTTTGAATTCATTTAACTTGATAGATCTTTTAGGGTACTATTAAGAACTTACTGGTTAATTATTTCTTCATAGTTTTGGTTTTATTACTGAGCATATGCTCACATATACTGTGATTTAAGAAATCTTTTTTATTATTAGGAGTTGTTATTTATTATTACTCAACTCAACTCAATTCAACAAATCTTTTTCCCAATTATTTTGGATTGGCTACATGAATCCTATTTTTCCATTCTATTTTCTCCAGGGCATTATCTCTAGTTAAACCACGTGATATCATGTGCTTTTCTATAATATTCCACCAAGTCAAGAGCTACTTTTATCGTTTCACGAATTTGTTAATTTCTAATTCTATCCTTTCGAGTTAAACACAATTTTTAAAAATAATAATAAAGAAAATTATTTTTACAAAACAGTCTATATCTCTTGATCTTCCAAACATTAGCATATAGTGGCCAAATCTAGATATTAGCCCAGTATCAAGCCTTAGCACTTTAGCAGTAGTACTGCTGAATAATGTACACAAGAATTGTACACGGTAATTGTAATATAATCAGCTTTGAGCTTTAATGCTTACACTTCTCATTATTTAATTCTAAATTTAACTTCTTATGTAGGTTGATCTCGGGAAACTTGCTTCGCTGACATGGCAACAAAAATTGAATTGTATTGGAACTCTCCCTTCAGAGTTTACTCTAGATTATGCACATGGTATTACTATCACTAGAGTGATTATAAAAAAAACACTAAAATGTATCTAGTCTTGTAATTTAACGGTGTGTTTTTTTACTTCTCTTGCCTATTATATCTTATTTACCTATTTATTTGTTTGAAGGCTCCATTTAGGATTGTGATTGTGGTGGCATATAAATGCAGAAGCTGCAAAAGGAGGAGTATTGTCCCTTTATCGATGATATCTCTTTTATATTTATTTTATTTGAGTTTGATCCAAATTTATTTACCACCATGGGATTTGCGATGGTGGGGGTGTTTATGATGATTAAGCATAATAATAATATATATTATTAAGTGTGTTATATGTTATTTGGATTCATATTAATTTTTAGTTTTCTTGATAACTTGTTTCAACAGGACATTCAGGGAGTATTTGGATAAGCTACTGGTGTATCTAATATATTTCTTTGTGCGGACAGAGCCCTTTCTAGATCTTGATAGAATATTCTTGAAGGCTCTCTCCAGGACGATCTTGATAGAATGTTTACTATGTTATTTTCAATTGTTGGAAGCCAACTAATTGCTATTTTCCATATAATTTTTTATTATCGACTGAGTTGCATACAATAAACATTCAAGAACTTCTACATGTGTAAATTTTTTCTGATGAAGGCCTGGCTTGTGGCAGGTAACAACTAAATTTGAAGAGCAATGGGCTAATTGTTTGGTATAAGGATGGGATAATGAGTCAATAAAATGGACACATTCTAGAGCAACATGCTGTAATTGATCTTGATTTTTATAGTAATCCTAAGGAGCTAATGGAAGTGGGAACTAAGAAGTTAAAGGAGGTACATGCGTAATTTCGGAGAGACAATGTATTACCTTGTTTGTACTGTTTATCACTTGTAATTTACAAGCATATCTTTCTGAGTTGATTATTTTTCCCTCCAATATTATTTTCATGTTATGTCCTGTGTCAAGTCAATGTTGAGAGATAATTTACATGTGTATGTGGTCAATAGATGTAAGGAGGGGTACAATCATAATTTATGAGAGACTATTTAGCAATTTCTTTTACATCCTTTTCGCTTATAATTTACGAGCTTATTTTTTTAGGGTATAGCTATTCCCACTCCAATTTATTACTAAGGCACTCCAAAATTTTATGAAATGACAAAATAACCCTCATCAATTCAATATTTGCCAAAAAGAAAATGCATTCAATGGTTCAAACAAAATAACAGTCCATCAATTCAACATTTGTCAAACGCAAAGACAAAAATAATATCATTTCTATCCCAAAAAAATTACAATTTTCACTTAGATAGTTGCCAAAAAAATCTGCACAATAAATGTTACTTTCTCCTTCACGAAATATATCATTTTCTCTTCAAGCTTGCACAAATGAACTTCTGAAAAGATCAAAAAACTATATCAATTATGTCTTAAAAAAATAACATTTAACAATCCAATATTTGACAAAAAAAATCTGCACAAAAATATTACTTCTCCACAAAAATCTGCACATAATCAGTCCTGTTCACAACACTTCCAATTCCAAAATTTGCACAAAAATATACGGTATAAATTTCAAATCTGCACAAAAATATTACTTCTCCACAAAACTGTTTTTTTAAATAGGATAACAAAAGGTTTTTATTAAATTTAATAAAAAACTATTTTTTAAATAAAATAGTTTGTAAATAAGATAAAAACTGTTTTTTAAATAGGATAAAAAATGTTTTTTTTTTAAATTTAAAAACTGTTTTTTAATAGGAAAAAAACTGTTTTTATCCTATTTAAAAAGCTATTTTTTTATCTTAAAAAACTCTTTTTTATCATATTCAAGAAAGTGTTTTTATCCTATTTAAAAAGCTATTTTTTTTTCCTTTTAAAAAAACTGTTTTTTATCCTATTTAAAAACAGTTTTTTATTCCATTTTAAAAACCGTTTTTTTAACTTTGAAAAGAAAAATGAAATTTTAAGTTATTTTAGGGACTAAATTGGTCAAATTATTAGTTTATGGAGTAAATTATTAGTTTATTGGCTAAATTGGATATTTTAAGCTATTTTTTTTTAAAAATAGTCATTTTTTACAGATAAACTTTAAACAACAGTTATTTTATCCTTTTTTTAGAACACATTTTTTTTGTAAAACTCAATTTTTTTTTTATTATTTGGAGTACATTTTAAAAGTTTTGACTCTCTAAAAACTCTGAATTTTTTACTTTGAAAAAAAGACAGTTTAAAATTGTTTTAAAATATATTTAAACAATTCAAAATTATTTTTAAAAATATTTTTAACTGTTTAAATTTTTTTAACTGTTTAAAAAAATTGTTTTTTTATTAAATTTAATAAGAAAGATTTTTTTAAATAAGACAGTTTTCTAAATAGGATAAAAACTGTTTTTAAAAACTATTTTTTTCTTATTTAAAAAAACAGTTTAAAAAAGAGACTGTTCTATTAATTCTGAAACTAATAAAAAAACAGTATTTACAAAACAGTTTTTTTATTTAAAAAACTATTCTACTAATTTCTAAACTAAAAAAAACTGTTTTTTATCATATTTAAAAAACCGTTTTTTATTAAATTTAATAAAAATATTTTTTTTATTAGTGTATGAATTAAATTGGGCAAATTTTAAGAATTAAATTGGTCAAACTTATAAAGTTTAAGGAATAAATTAATAAATCTTTAGCTTAGGAATTAAATTGGTCAAACTTGTATAGTTTAGAGACTAAATTAATCAAATTATTAATGTAGGAACTAAATTTGTTAAACTTAAATAATTTAGAGGCCCTTGAGATTTTTTTACTCAAAAATAGGGATTGTAACTTTGGTGAATAGCTTTTAAGGGTTGTTTTGTCATTTTAAATTATTTTGGAGCGTTTGAGTAATGGGAAGGAGTGTTTATGGCTTTACCCTTTTTTTAACTCAATTTCTTCCCCCCATTTGTTATTGTCATGTTGTGTGGAAAAATTTAATATTGAACGCGAGCCATCAACTTATGTGCTTATGTGGCGAATAAATGTGGAAGCTAGTAGGAAATAATGAGTCTATGTGTGCGTATCTCATTCTCACATATAAAAACCGTTACCAAAACTAATTTTTCATGTGCAATTGAACTTAAGTAATGGTAATGAAATAAGCATGATTAAAAGGTACATAGTATAGTGCCTATCATCTAGAGAAATAAGATAAGTGCCTGAGTATCCAGTTAGAATTAAAAACATGCTCTTACAGGTTGAAAACTCAAACCAGCCCCCAAACGGCCCCGTAAGAGGCATGAGCACCTCACACGGAGCCAATGAACTCGTAGGAACTGATTGTGTAGTCATGGAATTCCTAATTTGAGAATATGATGATAATTTGAAAAAATTTAGACTTTGGCTAAAAACAACTTGTCGTTATAGGGTGAAAACCCAAAACCACCCCTAAACGGCCCCTTAAGAGGCATGAACACCTCGCACGGGACCCATGTAACTCGTAGGAACTGACGACATAGTCAAGGGATCCCCAGTTTGAGAATATGACGACAATTTGAAAATATTTAGACTTTGACTTAAAAATATGTCATTAAATGATGAAAACCCAAAACCATCCCCCCAAACAGCCCCGTAAGAGGAACGAGCGCCTCGCACGGGAACTAGTGTTGCTCGTAGAAACTAACCGCGTAGTCAAGGAACTCTCAGTTTGAGAATTTGATGATAATTTAAAAATATTTAGACTTTGACTTAGAAACATTCCGTTAGAGGGTGAAAGCCCAAAATCACCCCTCAAATGGCCCCGTAAGAGGCACAAACACCTCTCACGGGACTAGTGTAATTCGTAGGAACTGACTGCGTAGTCACGGGACTCCCAGTTTGAGAATATGATGATAATATGAAAATATCTACATCAAGATTATAAATAAGCTGTTAAAGGATGAAAACCCAAATCGACCCCCAAACGGACTTGTGAGAGGCATGAACCCCTCACACGGGACCAATGTAACTCATGAGAACTGATCGCATAGTCATGGGGCTCCCAGTTTGAGAATATGATGATAATTTGAAAATATCTATACTTTGGCTTAAAAACATGTCGTTAAGGGTGAAAATCCAAACCAACCCTCAAACGGTCCCATAAGAAGCACGAACACCTTTCACAAGATGACTATAACTCGTAGGAACTGATCATGTAGTCATGGGATTATCGGTTTGAGAATATGATGATAATTTGAAAGTATTTATACTTTGACTTAAAAACATGTTGCTAGAGGGCAAAAATTCAAAACCACCCCCAAACGGTCCCTCAAGAGGCACAGACGCCTCACACGGGACCAGTGTCACTCGTAGGAATCGACCGTGTAGTAACGGGACTCCCAATTTGAGAACATAATGATAATTTGAAAATATATAGATTAGGCTTAAAAATAAGCCGTTAAAGGGTGAAAACCCAAACGACCTCGTTAGAGGCATGAACACCTCGCATGGGACTAATGTAACTCATAGGAATTGATCGTGTAGTCACGAGATTCTCGATTTGAGAATATGATGATAATTTAAAAAATTTAGATTTTGGCTTAAAAACTTATCGTTACAGGGTGAAAACCCAAAACCACCCCCAAACGGCCCCGTAAGATCCACAAAAACCTCACATGGGAATAATATAACTGGTGGGAACTAACCTCGTAGTCACGGGACTCCCATTTTGAGAATATGACGATAATTTTAAATATCTTTACTTTGGCTTAAAAACATGTCGTTGGAGGATGAAAATCCAAGCCAGCACTCAAACTCCCCGTAAAAGGCATTAACACCTCGCACGAGACGAATGTAACTCGTGGGAGCTGACCACGTAGTCAAGAGACTTCCAATTTGAGAATATGATGATGATTATAGCTCGTATATGCAATTTTTCATTTTGAATATGATTTTTTTTAAAATTACTTGGTTACCAATATCATCTCTTTTTTGTATTCCATTTTTTTACAGGATAACATTTTATCGTTAGCTTTTATTCACGTGGAACACACGAAGAAGTCAATGTCTTACAAAAAAGGGGTTGTTTATTTAGTGTCGTTAATATTTAGGATTCTATTTTTTATGTGTTATGGTCGTGCGGGCTTTTGTAATTTTATTACTAACTTTTATGGCCGTGCGGGCTTTTGTAATTTTATTGTTATATTTTATAACCATGCCGGCTTTACATTACGCAGGTTTTATATTAGTAGGTTTTAAAATGTCAAGAAAATAGAGGAAGCTCTACTCAATTTTTTATGGTCTGTGAACTATTAAGACTTGTAATATTTTGAAGTTTATATGTATATTAGTTTATCAACAACGTGTGAGATTCATAATGTGACACCCGCCTAATTAAATACCTAGTGACCAGTCCTTCATCAAATTAAAACAGGTTTCTCATCTGGTTCATTCTTAGCATCACTGTTGAAAATCCTTTTTAAAATTTACTAACCACCTAGTATTCAAAAAGTTGATGCCAAATTTTATCTTTCAATAAATCGATAAATGCACGTGGAATAAAAAAAATTAATCCATACACACAATCATTGAATCTAGAAGAATTCCGAATAGATAAATAAAAGACTTACCGAATAAACCATCGGCTATATATCCCAAATACAAAATACTAATCCAATAAATAAATACCGAGTCTGAAAGTAAATGGGCAACACGGCCTAAATGAAACTGTAACTGAGATAAGATTCCTAATCTAGGAATAAAGAAATGATGCGTCTAATCCAAATCCTGCATGCATCCACATGTGCTGCAGCTACGTGTCCCTGGAATGGATAATCAAGTCTGGCATCCCTGTGGCTGGACACCTAAAATGTTTTGAAAATATTTGCTGCATGGGTTATAACCCAAACATTTTGTAAATATTTAGCAAGTGATTAAGTTTGCAGTAATTAAAATGCATGAATGCTCTTCATATTTAAGCTAGTGTCACACTATCTTAAGATAATACTCACCCTTCATCTAAAGCGCGCACCTAATGCTTTCTTCCTAACCCTCCTAGTTGTACTACCGCGTTTAACTAACCTTGTTATAAATACTTTCCGACACACTACTCTAGCCCGAGTAATCTTACAGTTAATTTATAAGTTATTTATTGCATTTACTTAATTAATCATTTTTAAATAAAACTATATAACAATCTCACTAGTTATATACAAATAATACCATTTTACTTCATCTAATTTGTCCGTATATAAATACAGTTGCACTTCATATATTTCACCCGTATATAAATATCTATACTATAATATACGAACATAATTAATACAATTTCACTTCATGTTTTTCACCCGTATATAAATATCTACACTATTATATACGTACAATTAATACTACAACATTCACACACATGCCGTATGTATATCCATCCTCCTGAGTAATAACTCACCAGATGCTTTCTTTACAATACTATCATATCTCAAGTATACTCACTCTAACCCGATTACCACAATCCAGACTAACTCGCACCGAACTTTGGTAAAAATATCGCAAACGTAGTGGAGGCAGTTATATTTTCTCGAGAATGAGACCGAATCATACCCAAAACGTCTCACCCTGAAAATAAATCACACAATAAATAATGGACGATATGACCTGGGGACTATGCTCTCCCTGCATTCACTAGCCAGGAGATTTACCCACATCGCGAACCCTCCTATGATAGCACTAGAGGGGTATGTATTTATAAAAATATCTTACACCGACATTTAAAGAGCACACAAATATATATATATATATATATTATTAATAATAATAATAATAATAATAAATTTACACCCGGCTAGCCCGTGCCTAACTCCCGTAGCACTATCTTGAAAATATACCCGAGTCTAGATCCGGACTCTTAATTTAATTATTTTCACATTAATGCATTTAACAACGTGGTGTCACTCAACTACCATACCCGAACATAATTTATTCGGCCCGAAATTTTAAACCATTTTAGAATTTATCACTCCCAATTTCCGTAAATGAATTTCACACCTTTATTTTCTTTCATAATTATTTATTTTCGCCCCTTAAGTTCCTAAGTGTGTGATAAATAAAATTTCACTAGTTATATCCCTTTATTCCAAAATAAATCTCAGGCCCAAAAAAAAATTAAGCCAAACTGCAAAAGTTTTTAATGTCGTTTGAACGACTCCCGGGTCGTTCGAACTACTACAATGCTCCCATCCAACTTCGTCTTTCGCACAACTTCCTTCCGCCATTAATAAATATTCAAGGTTCCAATCTTCAAAATCCACCCTTAAATCATCGTCCTCATCATATCTTTATCCTTAAGACCAGTATTAATCCTCTTAATGGTTTCAAAACATTAACAAATTTCTTTAAAAATCATCAATTCCTAACTTGGTTTTTTCATAGTTTTCATATGATCCCATACATAAATTCAATTCTCGAATCTGAGTTAATCAACAATAATTATGGGGATCGTATTATTATTTAGATTTCCAACAACAATGAGTCAAGTTATACCATCAATCTTTAACAGTAGCAGTAAAAATTTGGGTTTGGCTATTCGCGATTTTCCTCCAAATTAAATTTCAAACTCCAATTACACAACATAGATTATTGGTCTACCACTGTAAATCAGATATAAACTCCTTTGATTCATAACACAACATTAATTTCATCTTTAATCTACGTAAATTGACCAATTCCTAAACACCCGTCTTTCAAGCCATAGCCCAGCCAAAAACGAATATGATTTACACCCACTATGATATGCATTGAAAATTGCAAATTATATTGAAAGCAAGTTAACCACTTGACTATGCTTATTCTTAGGGTGTGATTTCCTTTGGGGTAGACAATAATTTGACGAAGAATACACTCGATTCCCTCTTGATTTGGCTCCCCAAAGCTCCCCAAGTTATCCCTCTTTCCTCCTCTGCAAAACTTGGGTTTTCTTTTTGAGTCGTGTCTTCCACAAAATCTCTAATGTAGGTTTTATATTGTTAAGCCCTAAATCAAGCTTATGGGCCAAGTTAAAATGGTTCAAACACCCCCGTGTGAGCCCGATTATGCCTAAAAATATCCTTAGACCCAATTACTATACTTGGATACTCTATTTCGACCATTTTGACCCTTTTGGAATCAATCGTGCACTCAAAATTGTCATCCGAGTCACTCTATAATATTCTCCAATTTTGACCTCAAAATACAATACATGTGAAATTTAAAAATAATCCGAATTAATTAAATCTTAATTCACCAAATTAATTAACTCCTCCAAATTAATAAAATTCTATATCACCAAAATAATTAAATTTTATATCCTAAAAAATATGAGGTATTACACTAAATCTGTTATTTTTTTTATATTTTTTGCAAGTAATAAATATTTTTCCTACAAGATTTGGAATTTGCTAATTTTCCTGATTTGTTTTCAAATATATTTTTTTTATTAATTGAAAATTTTGGCACGGTTTAAAACCGTTCCAAAAGTGTGCCAGAAAATGAAAATCTGGCACGGTTTAAAATCGTGCCAAGAGCGTGCCAGATTCAATATCTGCCACGGCTTAAAAGCGTGCCAGATTGGGCAATCTGGCACGGTTTTAAACCGTGCCAGAAAATCTGGAACCCATGATTCTGGCACGATTTTAAACCATGCCTGATTGGGTTTGGCATGGTTTTAAACCTGGCAGATTACTATTTTTGGTGTAATGTGTCTTTCATCTTCTGTATCTCAGCAGGTGTCTTAGACACTGATCCTTGGATAGAGATATTCCTATCTGAAAGTGAGGAACCATTTCTTAGAATCTTTCATGCTAAAACTGGCAAGAATGGAATCGATATAAGTCACTTGTGATAATCCCGACATAATATTCCTATGATCTTGCATAATCTTGATCCTAAGGATATGACTAGCTTCTCCCAAGTCCTTCATATCGAATTGGCTGGACAAGCACACTCTAACCGAAAATAACACTCCAACATTATTTGTACTGACAAGAATGTCATCCATATATAGTACTAAAAACACCACTACATTTCCATTGCACTTCTTGTACGCACAAGACTCATTCAGATATTAACCAAAACCAAAATATTTGATTCCCTGATGAAAACGGATGTTCCATGTTCGAGATGCTTTCTTAAGTCCATAAATGAACTTTGTAAGCTTACATAATTTATTCTATTATCCTTGAGCTATAAAACTGCTTAAATGAACTATTTAGATACACTAGTTAAGATTCCCATTAAGAAATGAAATCTTCACATCAATTTATCAAATTTCGTAATCGAAATGAGCCGTAATAGATAAGAGAATCCGGATGGACTTCAACACAACTACCGGTAAGAAGATTTCCACACAATCAATGCCCTCCTTATTAGTAAATACCTTTATAATAATCCATGTCTTGAAGGTCTCAACCATCTCATCCACCCCTCTCTTCCTCTTATAGACCCACTTACATCCTATGGGTTTTATCCCTTTGGGTGGATATGCAAGATTCCAGACCTGATTGGAGTACATAGGTTTCATCTCATAATTCATAGTTTTAAGCCAAAGTTCTGCATCTTTGTCTTGGATAGCCTCGTTGTAGTTGCATGGATCATCTTGGAGTTTATTCGGGACCTTGTTATAAGACTCCCCTAAGAAAATAAACCGTTCATATTGACGTACAAACATCCCACTATAACGAGGTAGTCCCCGTGCTGGTGCACTAGTGTTAACACATTATGTTGTTTCATCTACTAATGGTGGTGTTGAATAATCTTGTTGGTTACCTCTCAATTCTTCAAGAGAAACTTCACTTTTGGGTTTATTATCCATCATATAATCCTCTTTTAATAATCGGTCATTGGTGCTAATAATGACCTTTTGATCCTTAGGACCATAGAATAAGTAACCCTTAATTTCTTTAGGATACCATACAAAGAAACATATTTCTTCTCGTGATTCCAACTTACTCGGATTCAGTACATGTGTTGGATTACCCCAGATCCGAATATGTTTCATACTGGGTCTGCACCTAATCCATAATTCCTTAGGAGTAGTAGAGAATGACTTTGAAGGTACCAAGTTCAGTAAATAAGTGGTTGTTTATAAAGCATGTACCCAAAAGGAATTTGGGAGATCTATGTAACTCATCATGGGCCTAATCATATCCACAAGAGTCATATTCCTCATTTTTGCTACACCTTTTTGCTGAGTCTACTAGATGCCGAAAATTGGAATGTGATCTCTAAATCTTCTAGATATTTCCTAAACTCCCCTAAGAGGTACTAACCATCACAATCAGATCATAGTGTCTTGATAATTTTACCTAGATGCTTCTCCATTTTTGCCCTATAAACTTAAAATTCCTCAAAGGCTTAGAACTTATGGTGTATTAGGTAAATATACCCGAACCTTGAGTAGTCATTTATGAAAGTCATAAAATACTTAAAGTTCGCTGATGCTCGGGTTGTCATTGATCCACATAGATCAGAATGAACTAATTCCAACATTTCTTTGGCTCTATAGCCCTTGATCGAGAAAGCCCTCTTGGTCATTTTACCTTCTAAATAGGCTTTATAAACTGGAAGTGCCTCCACTTCTATAGTGAGATCAATTTTCCACTTGCTACCAGTCTACGAATACTTCTTAGATTAATATGACGTAGGCGTAAGTGCCAAAGACACGTTTGGTTCACTAAGGAAGGTATTCTATTTAAATTTGTTTCAATTGAATTATGCAAAATATTATTTTTTTTGTGTGGGAGAGATAGGATTTATAATATTTAGATTATCAACTGACGTACCAAAATAAATAAAAGATTTTTTTAATAACTACGAGTTTATTAAAAGAAACTGAATATCCATAAAAGGTTAAGCAAGAAACTAAATTCAAATCCCTTCTAATGGAAGGTACGTAAAGACAATTTTTCAAAAGCAAACTCCTATCACCATTAAATCTTAAATAAACGTCTCCCACAATAACTACCGCTAGTCTTATTGCATCTCCCATAGTCAGATAAATCTCTCCATCACTAAGTCTCCTGGTTTCCTGAAACAACTGCAAAGAATTTCATATATGATTAGTGTCTCTCGTATTCACACACCAGGTACTAATAGTACGAACCACAAAACATAAGCCAACGATAAGTGATTGAATTAACCTATGTTGTTTAATTTTTTGTGCAAAACCGAATATTTATTCTTTTAGTGTCCTGACTGCTTATAATGGAAACACTTTCCCTTCGGCTTTTTCATACCTCCCTGATGCCCACGATCTGCCTGAGGTACCATAACCTATTTTTTAGCCTTCTTTTACTTCTTTTTGCCCATAAAATTATAAGTAGAACCATTCTCAGCAATAAAATTTCTTACGGACTTCTTAATCAGACCCTCAGTTGCTTGCAATTCTTTAAGTAGTTTCGCTAAAGAGTAAGAAAGCTTGTTGATGTTATAATTTAGGTACAATTACTTAAAGGACTCAGGAAAAGACTGGAAAATAATATCGACTTAGGTTTCCCCATCGATTTCTAATCCAAGGATTTTAGGCTCATTGAGAAGAGACATCATCCTTATTTCATGTTTCCTCACCGGAGTCCCCTTAACTATGTTTGTGTTCATGATTTTTTCATAGAAACCTACCTTGCAACATGATTATGATCCCCAAAAATATCTTTGAGGTTCAACATCAGGTCATAGTCATGGGGCATTGACTGATGTTGATATTGCAGAATATTTGACATGTATACCAAAATGTAATATTGCATCAACTTATCGGCCTTGATCCATTTTTGGTAAGCCTGGGTTACCTTTTCAATCGCCACCTCACCAAGTTGCTTAGGAAAAATCTCTAGAGCACCAACTTGTACTCTTCAGTAGTCAACATTATATTGAAATTTTTTTCCAGTCAATGTAATTAGGTCCAGTTAATTTTTTTCCTTGAGAATGACATAAAGTGGATTGAAAGAGCTTCCTATCTTAATATTGGGAGTCAAATAATAAAATGAATTATTATAAGGCATAAAACCTTTTGAATTCGAAAATTAAAATTAAGGTTCCCATTACCAATTTTAAAAGTATTCGTCGGCATCCTAATTACCATCTAAATTGTATTCCTCTTGGGAGAACCTACTTTCCAAAACAAATTAGGCTAGTTGATTCCTTTTAATTTTATTATCTAGACAAAAACTATGTCAAATAAAATTAAAAAGTCGCCACTTTGGTTCAACAAAATAATAATATTCCTCTTTGGAGAACCTATTTAATGTCTAAGTGTATACCATCAACTAATTTTAGATTATTCCATATCACATAGACTTCTCCTTTGGGGTCCGCTTATGTGAATAATGAATTCAAAATTACCCTTATGGAAACTTGTACTAACCACCATAATAGTTTACATTCCTTATTTTAGGACTTACTTATTATTAAAAATCTACAAATCGTTGATGGATACCGTGGGATTTGCTCCTGGCTCCCTGTCCCACTTAATAATTATTTTTTTTTTTGTAAGGATGAATTTTCAATCCAGTCGATTTGTTTGTAATTGTCCTAATTCTAAACAAGACAATTGAGCCATGGCTTAGGCTTTATATTATAGACCTCCTAAGCCTATGACGTGTTTGATGAAGCCGTAGCGACCAAGCTTGAAAGTTGGATACATCGTGCTGTGTTTACCATGCCAAGTTTGTCTTCACGTTTACTAAGGATGTTGCAGGTATGAATGCATTTTGAATATGGTCCTTGAATATTTTTTAATGGGTGATTATTTTGAACGAAAAAATTTGGAACTGTTTTTAAATTATTTTTTGAAAAAAAATAGTTTTTTATTTCTGGTCTCGTTAGAACGAGAATTAAATCTTGTTATGACGAAATGGCAGTTTCATTATAAAGAAATTTGAAATCTTTAGAATGACATTGGAGAGTGGATGAAATGTTCATATAACGAATATCAAACACGGGTTCTCTGTTAAGCACTGAACATCTCGTTGGAAGTTCGTTAGTACGAAAAAGGGTTATCGTTCGAACGAACCTTGTTCTCATTAGAATGAAAACTCATTCTCGATCGAATGAACTATACGTTATCGTTCGAACGAGTTTGTCACCTTGAAATTCATGTTTTTACTATTTCAGGCATGTTAGACTCATATTTTTAAGAGTTTTAGGTGGAAATTAATTCCTTATCTTTTTACCAAAGTTTTAAAACCCTAGTTTCACCTTTTGAGTTTAAAGATCCAAGTTACTTATATTCATATGTTTTGATGTCTTTAGTTTGGTAAGCGAGGTTTGATTCTCTACATCTGAAGAGAACGTGTTTCGTGTGGTAAATTTTGTACCTGCTATTTACATGCGGTGGACTCCGTGTTTATGGGGTTGCGGTGAAGAAAGGTTAGATTTTGTGTTCCAATCCATAGATAGTTATTGAGACTTATCGGTGGATGTCGAGGTATGCGTGGACTCGTGCATTATGGCAACTGGCATGGGTGAACTATTGAGCTACACAATGGAGGAGCAGTCGAAGATTATGAGCATCAAGGCTTATGTGGATCAAGTCATTGAGTAAGTCTATTGTCAAGTTTTGTAATTCCGTATCATAAAGATCTATTTGGATGAAGAAATAAAATTGGGTAAATTAGTTTTTCACAACAAAGGTTTAAAATTAGTGCATAACTTTTTAGGGTTAATTTGTTGAAAAACATAAAAAGAGTTTTTTTTGTTTGGACCATCCCTGCCTAGCGTTCTCAAATTGGAATAAGAGCGGGTTGCGCTAAGTTATTGTTTTTTAATACCGTGATTGTTAGGCATGAAGCTTGGTGGTTTAGATGGTATTAGAACCCCAGTGTTTGATGGGTCAAACTACACATACTGGAAAATGTATATTAAATCATCACTTAAGGCTATAGATTATTGGATTTGGCTTGTAATAGTTAAAGGGTGGTCTCCACCTATTACTAAAGAAGGTGAAGTGATTCATTTAAAACCCGTAGAAATATAGACTGAGGTCCAGCATAGGTTAGAAAATTTTAATTCTCAAGGTTTAAATGTCCTATTTTGTTTTGTCACCCTAAAGGAGTTCCTCCATATTATGACTCGCGAAATGTCAAAAGAGGCGTGGGACGTAATCCAAATCATCCATAAAGGAGCTAGTGTTGGAAAAGATTTTAAACTCCAAAACATCACCACTCAGTTTGAAATGATCAAGATGTTGGAGAGTAAGACCTTTATGAGGTTTATGCTAGACTGTCCGACATAGTTAACTCGCCACTTAATTTGGGAGAGACGATACCCGATAATTGAGTAATCAAGAAAATCTTAAGGTCATTTCCTGAAAGATTTAATCCAAAAGTGATCGTTTTAAATTGTTTGGTTATTTTAGATTCTATGAAACTTAAAGAGCTGGTAGGTGACTTACAAAATTATGAGCTCGACATGTTTACCTCCAAGAATGTGAAGAATAAATAAAAGGGCATTATTTTAAAAGCTCGAACGGAGGAAATGCCCGTTTCAAATAATTAGTCGAACATAAAGTCCGAGGATTTTCCATGATAGCAAAGAAATTCAAGAAATTTCTCAAATTTCAAATGCAATCAAAATATGCAAAAAGGTTTGAGAAAAATATGCTTAAGAAGGCTTATCACTTCCCTTAGAACCAAAATGATAATTGTAATATGGATGAGTCGGAGAGCTATTTTGGTTGTGAGGGTTACGACCATAGGGTAGCTGAGTGCCCCACTAAACTAAGAAAGGCGGGAAAGAGACCAATAACATATAATACCACCCTTAGTGATATAGTGATAAAAAAGGGACCCAGTTCACCCATTAAGCACAACTTTTTTGTGTTCATAGCCACTCATGTGAGCTTTGGTGAGAAATCTTCCCATTAAGATATTTCATTGCATGACACTTTCGAGGCCATAGTTTGTGGATCCAAATTGAGTGATTGTCGAGAGAGTGGAGATGAGAGTGAGGATGATGGTGAAGAGGAGGAGAGTGAACTTTAAGTTTCCTTCAATGAATTTTATGCAAAAACAATGAAAGTAAAGAAGGAAAAGTCAAAGTTGGAAGCTAAATTAAAGGAAAATGTCGTACAAAATAATGATAATGCTTTAATTGATGATATTAGGATAGGTGAGAGGACTCCTCGAGATAAGCTAGAATACATACAGGTTGGGAGAGATAGTCTTCTAGTTTTGATAGAGGCTTTAAAGAAGGAAGTTCTTGAGTTTGATGAGGCTAGATATTTACTTAAGTCCAGTATAGTTAAGCTAGAGGAGAGATTGAGAGATTCGAGTTGGGTCAAATCTAATTTGGAGTTTAGGTCGAAAAAGTTGGATAAAATGTTAGGCACTGCCCAAATCAAAGATGACAAGTGTGGAGTTGGATTTGATGATCGTAATGCTTCTACTACCCAAGCCAAGATCATTCGTTTGAGAGAGTTGACTAGGAACATTGAAAAGGTCAATCGTTAGGTAACAACCCTCGCCATGTTTACATTTGCACTCGTTTTTCTATGATCTTAAGAATGGTCCTAGGAAGTCTAAGAATAGAGTCACCGGGCTTCCTAAACCTAGAGAGCATCACGTTACACATACATGGTTTGGAAATCAAATTTGGAGGCTTTACATACTAGACTATTTGATTCTCGTTTACTTGCACATGATACTTCTCGTGATATATTTAATGGTTGATTGTGTTTCCATGTTTACATATACTAGTTTGTGATTCATGTTAAATATTCTTGATAATTATATGTCATTTGTATCTTTTGTATTTTGATTTTTCTTTTATTGAGTTATATTGAAAAAATACAAAAAGATTTTGTTTGTCTTTTGAGTTAGAGCTTATTTTCAATTTTTTGTATTTTCTTTTGAATTTTTCTTAAAAAACTCAAAAATATTTTAGATTTTTTTATATTTTAGTTTTACAGATTTGGTGTGGCATATTGGTGTGTTTAAATCCAATGCATTTCGTGTTTTCCATATGACTAGGACATTTGGTTATGATTTCTAATGCTTAGATTGTTTCGAATTTGATTTTCTTTATGGATTAGACTTTGTAGATGCCTCCACATACACATGCAAGAGCTCTTTAAATTTTAACTTTACATGTATACTTGATCTATGTGAGATGTTCTCCCATCAATCTTTTCATCTACATATTTTGTGACTATGAGAAATTTTTGCATGTAAGAGCCGTTGCCCGTGAGAATGTTTGATTTTTATTGAACATATATGAGGGTGCACGAAAAAGGGCTACAAAAGAAGAAAATCTCCTTTACGAAAAAGCCTATGTTGGCAAGAGCCTAATGAAAAGATGAAAGTCAATAAAATAAAAATAAATTTCTAAAGACCAACATGTTTAGTTTGTTTGATCTTTCAAAAGAAAAACCTTTAAAATAATTGAAAAAATAAAATAAAATATGATATATGTTTATCGTTTTAGGGTTAGCTGAATATCAACGGGTTTTCATAATGAATCCTTGTTATACTTATTTATTCATGACGCTATTGATTTGTAGAATCATTAATATTCTAGGCTTGTATGCATTGTGCTTGTTTGTTCAGAGAGTTCACTTTATCTTATCACTTGAGGCTAAATCTTAGTTTGATAAATTTTTATGATTAATTTGAACTGTTTGAACATATTTGAGTGTTTAGGTCATAATTCTTTTGTATCTAATTCACACCCATTCATTCCATCCCATATGTTTAGATACATCGATACTATGCTAGTGCGCAAAGATTATATGTTTGTGTCGAGTTCTTGTGGTGGTTTATACATATATATATGTGTCGGGTTTTCATTGGTATATTTTGCACATATTATATATAGCATCCTATTGTTTTGATTCTTTGCAATTTGCATTTGATCCATGTTTGCCGTATTTATTATCTTAGTGTGCTATATCATCATATTGATATCATACTTCATTGCTTATTCATATTGGTATCTTTTTGCATCGATATTGATATTTTTTGATTATTGTGTGGATTAGTTATGATTAAGTTGCCATATTTTGTGTTTGCTACACTTTACACCGCTGCGTGATTTTATTCCGTCCTCCCTAATTTAAAATTGTATCTCATGTTCACATATTCAGGGTAGTTTGGGTTTTGGGGGGAATAATAGTTTTATACTATATTGCTTTTTTTATCCCTGAAAAAAAAGGGGGAGAAATGATATATTTCTTTTCATGATTAGGATTTCTTTATCTTAGGGGGAGACGTGTTACCTAAGTTAAGATTATTTCAGACATTGTTAGATGTTTATCATTAGCGGATTTATTCTTGTTATATTCTCTTTGTATTTGAAGGTGTGTTTAAGTGTGCAAAATTACAGGTTTACAACACGCGACAAAGTTTTCAAGAAGGCAAAGCTACTCAAGTTTATGTGTCTGTCGAGCGTCTATACTCTTTTTCCTTTATAGCGTCGAGGATTAAGTATTTTTAGAGAGCTTGATGGCCCATAGAATTTTTATTTTATTTTATCCCGGAATAGCCAAAGGGGGAGATTCGTAAGGACAAATTTCCAATCAAGTCAATTAATTTGTAATTGGCTTAATTCCAAACAAAACATTTGAGTCATAGGTTATGGTTTGTATCTTATATTTCTCAATCCTATGACGTGTTGGATGAAGATGTAGTGGCCAAGCTTCAAAGTTTATTACATCATGCCGTATTTATCGAGCCAAGTTTGTCTTCACATTTACCAAGGATCTTGCAGGTATGAATGCAGTTTGAATATGGTCCTTGGATATTTTTAAAGGGTGTTTTCTTTTTAAAGAAACCGTTTAGAACTATTTTTAAATTATTTTTTAAAGATTTTTTTATCTCGTTAGAACGAGAATTGACTCTCGTTAGAACAAAATGACAGCTTCGTTAGAACAAAATTTTAACTCATTAGAAAGACACTGGAAAGTCATTGGAACGTGCATCTAACGAACATCAAATGAGGGGGTCTTTATCAAGCAGTGCACATCTCATTGAAAGGTCATCGGAAGTTCGTTAGAACAAAAAAGGTTTATCACCCGAATGAACCTATTCTCGTTAGAATGAAAACTCATTCTCGTTCGAACGAACTATGCATTATTTTCGAACGAGTTTGCCACCTTGAAATTCATTTTTTTATTATTTAAGGCGTGTTGGACTCTGATTTTTCAAGAAGTTTTGGAAAATATTAATTCTTTATCTGTTTACCAATGTTCTAAAACCCTAGTTCCATCCTTTGAGTTTAAAAATCCAAGTTCTTTATATGCATATGTTTTGAGATCTTTAGTTTGTGAACCACGATTTGATTCTATACATATGAAGAGAACGTGTTTAGTGTGGTTGATTCCGTACTTGATGTTTACATGTGGTGAACTCCGTGTTTGTGGTGTTGCGGTGAAGAAATGGTGGATTCCATGTTCCAATCTGTAGACAGTTGTTGAGCCGCATCGATGGATACCGAGGCGTGTGTGGACTCGTGCGTTGTGGTTGCTGGTGTCGATGGATTCCTTCATTGAACTGTGGAGTAATGGTCTAAGATTGAAGAGCATCTAGGCTTGTGGGGATCGAGTCGTTGAGTAAGTCTACCATCAACTTTTGTAATTCCGTATCATAGTGATCTGTTTTCCTGGGTCGTCCGAGGTTTTTCCCTTTGTGATTTTTCTCATACATCGATGTGTTATTGATGTTTTACTTAATTTATCTTCTTATCACCTAGATGCATTTTTATGTTTAAAAGATAAAACTGGGTAAATCAGTTTTTCACAACAAAGGTATAAAATTGATGCATAGCTTTTACCGGGTTAATTTGTTTAAAGTTTTATTCTTTAAAATTTAAAAACATAAAAGAGTCTTTTTTTTGGACCATCCCTGCCTACTGCATGCACCTAGAGTTCTTAAATTTTGGGAGGGGTATTAAAAAAATGTGTTTCCAATTTTTAATTAATTTAAACATTCTAGGACATTTGATATATTTCCAAAAATACCGAGATGCCCATATTTTAATATATTAAGCAAATGTGTGATAAATAAAATTTTCAAACACCCTTGATCATTATTTAAAAAAATTGATACTCAATTTTTATTTTCTAACCACACATATTAATGTACACAATTGAAAATAATTAGGAATTATTCATATTAGCATCTACATGATTAGCATCTACATGATCTAAGTTCGGTTAATTTTCAATGTTGTCCATAATACTAAGGAAACCATTAACATATATTAACAAACCAATAATTAAAACATAAATAATAAATACAAAAATCAACATAAATAAGAAAATCAAGATAAATAAAGACTTCTGGCTATTATGGCCAAGATGTAACTCTGTTGTAGATAGGACTCCTGAACATTCTTCCTTGAACCCAAACACTTCATGTTTCCATTATGCTGGGATGGCATGGGATTCCACAACATGTGAGTCCACAAACTCCTCGGTATCCATCGAACATGCTCAACAATTATCTACGGACTGGAACATGAAATCCACAACTTCTTTAGTTCAATACCACACCACAAAGTCCACCGTGTGTAAATAGGAAACTATGTATGGAGTCCACTGCACGAAACGATTCTCAACAATATGAGGAAAATAAACCTTGGTGCCCAAAAACTAGATCTCAAAGCATGTAATAGATGAAACTTGGATCTTTAAGCGATTGAGGTTAAAGTAGGGTTTGGGTTTGAAAAAATTGATCATAAATGATCACATAAACACGGAGAGATTTTTGGAAGAGTTTGGGAACTCAAAAAGCATGAAAAAGTCTCTAGAGTGAGATCAATATAAAATTCTCAATCCTATTTATACTTGGTTTTCTAAAAATGAGATAAGGATGATAAGGTTGAACGAAAATCTCACTTATATGGAAAATGCTTTGGCTTAGTCGAACGAATTCATTATTATTTGAGCGAAACTCGAAGTCTCGTTCGAACCAACTTCTAATGAAGTATCCAATGAAAAAATAGAATGGGATCAAACTTACCTTATTTAAATTTTTTCGGATCCTGATTCTAATTTTTTTTTAAAATAAACCCCTAAAACTAAATTGTCCAAGGATAAAAAAATATATGCATTCATACTTGAGAGAACCTTGGAAGTTGAAAACGAAACATGATACGATGAATGTAAAATGTCTAAATTGGCCACTACGTCTTCAAGAAAACGTATCATAGGCTTGAAAGGTAAACAAACTCAAGTCCAACTTGTGACTCAAAGGTTTTATCCAAACACGGAAGAAGCCAAAACATACAAGTTGGCTTGATTCAGAAATTTATCGTCGCTTTTTGACTATTTTGGGACAAAATACAAAATAAAAACCTAAAGGAAGTCAAGATCTCTAAAAGACTCAACCTCTAACACCAAAAGGAAAAAGTATAGACACTTTATAAGTCACGTTGAGTAACTTTGCTCTTGTGTAAACCGTTAGAGAGGTAGTCCCAGGGTCTATTGAAGCTGCGTATAAATTGAACCACAAAAAGACTACAAATAAGTGAAACCCTACAAGGAGGGTTTACCTTCCAGATATCTCTAGTTTGATCTCATCTCAGTACGGATAGTATGTGATGATAGTTGATCTAGAACGTAGTCTCAATGCACCTCACGATCTTCTATTGTATTCCCAATATAAACAGTCACGAGCAGAGTGTGGTCTCTTCCTTCGTTACCACTTTCTCTTCTCTATTTTTCTCTCTGTTGCTTCTCTTTCACATAAATTCGAATTAGAATTTTTTTGTCTCAAGAGTGAAGGATTTCTTGATGAAAAACGAGCCCTTGGTACATATATATAGGCTACGATAAGGAACTTAAGGAGAGATAAGGATGTGACTCCTAATGTGCCTAAGAAAATCAAATCCAACCCGGATTCTAATCCAAACCCATTAATTTTAATTAATACCACTATATAATTATAATTGCAACTCCACTCCTTAACTCAAAATTATATTTCGAGATACTTATTATTAATTACTTAATTCTCCCCACATTAAGGTTATAGATACCCATTAATAAAATAAATTATTGATAATTTATTTGCTTAATATCTTTAAGTCCTTGAGCGATCTAGCTTAACTTATTTTTAGTGCCAGATTAACATAATCCACCTAAAAAGGTTTGACACATACAAAACTAATAAGAATGTCAAGGGTGTTGGGGTTTTATCTTAAAAAAATGTATGATGGTTACTTTTATGTAAAGATGTGTCAATTTATATGGAAATAAGAATCATGGTTACGAGACTAACTTATATTTGGTTTAAATATAATATAGACATATCGGTCAATGGATCTTAGTAGGAACTCTAGTGATGAGACTTCAGGTTGATCACAAGGAGATTAGAATTTCGGTTCTAGCGCTTTTGAAACGTTCACAACCTAGATAAGTAGTTGACACCTTATCAGAATAGTTGCGATGCAATCCATGTAGTTCATCTCAAATTACGGGAACCTGTTTGATGGTTTGAGAACTTGTTTGATAGCTTGATAGAGGATTGTGTTCGGTACATTCCAAGAATATATTGAATAGTGCCACCCACGAGATTTGAGTCTAAGCGATGTCCTAATTAGATTCATCCAATCTCACACTATTTTCAAAGGGTGTCGAGAATTATGAGGATTGAATGCTTGTACCAGTGTCACTTTGATTGCTATGGATGGGATCTGATTTATATCGGGTCAAATGATCTCCGCATATTGGGTAACAGTTGTGTAAGTAGGTATGAGATCATAATTCGGAAGAATTCATGTCTCAGGGATACCCTGAATTGTGATCCCCCTTGATAGACTTATATGTTTTATTTCCATCAAGTAAAATATGGCTGGTGCATTATTTGATTATCTTGGTGGAGTAGTTGATAAGTTAAGCCCGAGAATTAAGGAATTGATTAGATGTTGGTTAAAATCAATTAACAGTAAATTGATTTGACCAAGTGGGTATTCGACTCTTAGCGTGGGGAATCATATTGTGTACCATAATCAACTTTGCAAATAGGACCTCATTATATCTGAGTGATTGCTGGGATAATTAAATTGGATTGCAGTCGTGATTATTTAGTGGAATTAATTCACGATTATATAAAGAAATAAAATAATTGAAGTAATGTGATAGGGGTTTTTGAGTATTTATTTGGAGATAATTTAATTATTTTTTGGGGGTCCCTAGTGTAGTCCATATACCCAAGTAGTAAGGCCCAGACTCTAAAGAAATCCAGTTTGGCCCAAGCCCACCTTTTGTACTCATATATAAAGGTGTGGGAAAGTTTTTATTTATTAATTTAATGATTCATTAAGGTTTAAGAGGGGTGATAGAAAGGACTATTCAGATTTTTGTGAAGATGCCCAGAGAGAGAGGACCATATCTCACTCATAAGGAGGGAGTTTCTTCTCAAAAGGTTCCCACACACCTACCTAGCTTTGGGGAGGATCATACACTCGAAGATCTAGTATTTATAGAAGGATAAGCATAGTTTTGGAGATCCAAAATAAGGAAACCCTGTCATTGACATATACTTTTCTCCACATCGGATCACAATCAGATCCGTAAAGGTATTGTATTTTAAACCATAGGTTTGTTCTTCAAACCTAAGTTTTTTTTTTAATACATAGTTAATCAAAGATCCGGAGGGATTAATTTTTTTTGCATTGGAAATATTAATTTCAAGTTATTTTTTCTAACAATTGGTATCAGAGCCTCGATTGAGATTGATTGTGTATTGAAAATGTCCATGTTGTTCCCAATGAAACCCTTATTTTTGTACGTTGGTGAATGTATGCATGGTTGTATGTATTCGGTACTAATATGGTTTTTATAGGGTTTTATAATATTTTCATTCCATCCATTATGGTCCAATGAATATTTGCATATGTGATTGGATCCTACGGTGGTTTATCCGTAGTTCCTTTTCCATTATATTCTATATGGTTGTAATAAATAGGGTTCTTTAATTATTGCATAAACTTTGATATATATGAAGGAATTTGAGACGATATTTTGAGGACTTATTGAAGAAGAAAAAATACAAGTTCTTGTTAAAGTTTCATGAAGAGGAGCTATGGAGGTTTTATTCCATGCCAATCTGAGGAAGAAGAAGAAAGTCATGTCACAGAAATTTGAAATCTTGTTTCATCCATTCCCGATGACCGGACCATTAGAATTGGTTGATTTTCTGAAGAAAAAATAAAGGAGTCTAGTGAAAATAAACTTGATCGGATACAATGAAATTCATCGTATTAGATGGTGAATGTCTGGGCCATAACATCTATAGTCAATGATCAGACCATTGGAATTTATTAATTTTGAAGTATGTTTTTGCTGAAGAAAAATAAAGGCGTCGAGTGAAAATTAGATTGATCGAGTGTCATTAAGATCATTGTATTGGACGGTGAATGTCGGGGCCATAACATCTAAAGCCAATGATCGAACCATTAGAATTCATTGATTTTGAGTTATGTTCTTATTGAAGACAAAATAAAGGTGTCTAATGAAAATAATCTTGATAAGATATTATTAAGGTAGTCTTATTTGATGGTGAAGGTCCGATCCATAATGTCCATAGATAATTGTCAAACTGTTGACATTCATTGATTCTCAAATATGTTCTTGGGGGAGTTATATCTAAGGTGTGAACCAAATATCATCTTGATGAGATAATGTTAAGCCCGCTTCCATTTGCTTTTGATGAATTTACTTCGATTTGGACTCTTGCCCAAATCAAAGTCTTCTTCAACAAGGATTCTTTTATATGGAGAGTTTCGCTTCAAGTTGGACTCTTGCCTAAAAGGAAGTTTACATGAACAAGGATTCTTTTGCATGAAGAATTTTACTTCATGTTAGAGTCTAGGCCATGATAAAAAGAACATTGATTTTTTAAAATTTTTGATGCATTTAATTATTTTATTTCTTACATGTCTCTTTATTTATATTATGTTGCATAGTTTGTGTGTTAATTAATTGGATAATTAGGAACACATGTTTTATGGATAACATGGATTACTTATTTTGAGACTACCTTTGATCACCAATTTTCTTTGAAAATTTGTGTCGTGTTTTATTCTTTTCTAAATTGAATTTAATTGGGGTAATTAATTTAAAAGTATGAATTTAAATTAGAATCTATGGAATTTTTATTTTAGAAAATGTAAATTATATTTTTTATTAAAAAAAATTAAAATATCAGGTGATTTAATTTATAAAAGTAAATTAAAAATTACTAATTATTTAAATCCGGGCATTTATAGTTGAATGTTCAGTTTTTCAAAACTCTCATGTTTTCAAATATAATGTGGAAGAGGGTTTTATCATAAACCCCATGGTCTCCATCAATAATTTGTAGACTTTAAATGTCATGTAGGTCCTCCAAATAGGAATACTAATTATTGGGGTGATCAATACAAGTTTCCTAACAGGTAATTCTGGATTCATTATTCACGTGGGCAGTCCTCCAAAGGAGGAGTGTATGTGATACGAAATAATCTAAAATTAGTTGGTGGTATATACTTA
Source organism: Sambucus nigra (assembly GCA_949130495.1). Taxonomy (NCBI): domain Eukaryota; kingdom Viridiplantae; phylum Streptophyta; class Magnoliopsida; order Dipsacales; family Adoxaceae; genus Sambucus; species Sambucus nigra. The sequence goes on from OX422209.1 coordinate 425,492,153, forward strand.
GACATGACATTTGATATCCTCCCAAAGAAGTCACTATCATTAGGAGTGGGACCAAAATTCACTAACTATTTAATATGTTGGATAGAGGATCCTGAACTGTTTAGATGTAATACCTCGTATTTTCAGAATAAAATATTACAACAAAAAAATTAATATTCGGATTCATTTTGAGAATAAATTAAATCGGAAGGATTTAAATTAAATGGGTAAATTTTTTAATTGAAAATAAATATTTATTCATGATTATATAAATATAAAACTCATTTTGGCATAACGAGTTCAGTAGCGAAAAATAAATCACACGTTAATAAATTTATGGGTACGTGTTGTTTAAACACAATAAAAATGTCTAAGTGAAATAGAAATGATTAGGACGCATTTTGGGAGGCTTTATGGGCACGATTAGGTGTTTTAAATCTTTAGAAATGGTCTCGGGTCATAGGTATATGAGTTGGAAAACTTTTGGGCCAGTTTGGGTATGGATTCGGGTCCATTTAAGTGGAAAAGATATGGGGTTTTATTCCAACTCGGGAATTGGAGGTTTACCAATTAATTAAGGAGTTAATTAACTCCTAGGAATTTATTCTCTTAGAACCCTAGCCACTCCACATAGAGAAAGAAAGAGCAAAAAGAGATTGCAAGGAGATTACAAAGAATTCAAGGGATGTTCCAAGGAATTTGACGGAGGTTTCATCAACTACGTATCTAGGAAAGAATTTTCTTCTTGATGCATTATAATAACCCCATATGATTTCTGGGATTTTGATTGGATTTTGATGAATAGTTGTTAGGAATTAATTTCATGTATGCAGATGATTAATTACAATATAGGCTATAACTCGAAAATCTAGGAAGCGATTCATGAAATTTGATGTTAGAAACATAGGGTTCTTGAGATGAAATAGAGGATTCTTGGAATCTTGTGTAGAGGAATTTAATACATGTTATGATTTGTAGAAATTTGACTCTAATTACGTGTTATGCCCCACAATCTGATCCGTACTTAGTTGTTCTTGTTGAACAAATTCTAGGATTAAATATTGTAAATCCTATTATGAAATCTGGGAAATTTGGGGGAAGAAATTGATGTAGTAGATTAAACAATTATAATATGTATATCTAAGTGTTAAGTACCCATTCATATGTTTACGTAAATGAAATCGTAACTGGACTAGAATTTGGGAACAGAAAGAGAGAGTTCGTATTAAGAAATTGCAAAAATTGGGAAGTAGTGACATTTTGAATCGATTCGTCCTAGTTTCAAATCAATTCAGCATGGCGAATCGATTCGGCCAAGAAATCGAATAGATTTGGTCCTGCTGTTAGGGTGCGTTTGGGACAGGGTTTAATGTTGTACATCTTTAGAACCCGTTCGAGTTATGGGGACGATGTTTGGGGCTACGAGGGATTTATTAAAAATTTAAATGTGACCCTTAATATAATTGAAATTATATATTTAACTAGACGGTTAAATATTTTTAAAGGTGGTGGAAATGAATAATTCACTGGCTGGTAAATTATTAATGATCAAACGATTGCGGTTAATATATGGGTGATCTTTAGGGTAATTATAGGTTAGTTACCTAGACATATTATATGAGATAAATAATATGTACTTATAGGTATTTGTGTGGATATACCAATGTTTGTGGGCGGTCCTATCGACTTGGGGTTTCGTGCGTTCGAACTGCGTAGCACACATAAACACAGGTGGGCTTGTCAATTGTGTAGGTCATATAGGTACTACGTAGGTGTGCCATCTACGAGAGGTAGGTGTTAAGGCTGGTAGCCTTTATCACCGCTGGGTAAGGGCCGTGAACTGGTATACTGCATAGGGATCCCCCTAACTTATGTGTGTTTTATCGTGTCCGCTTGGGTATGAGAGATTCATCCAGACTTGCAAATAGGACATGAACGAGACACCAATGGTAGATGCCTTTGCATGTCGCATATACAAAAGTATATATAAGACTGGGATACCTTGGAATTTGGTAATTGAGATATTCCTTCAGACTTGCCCATAGAGCACAAACGAGACACCAACGGTAGATGTCTTTGCGTGTCGCATATATGAAAGGACATATATATATATATATATATATATATATATATATATATATATATATATATATATAAGACTGGGATACCTTGGTATTTGGTAATTGAATATTGTCACCATCGTTTAATACTTGATGATAGTTAGTTCATTTGAATATTTAATTGGCATGCTGTCACATATAGTATTTTGGGATTGGTTGGGACCCGAATAATATCACACATTGTTGATGGGTGAGATGGTAATTACATGTGAGTGACGATGGAGAATATCTATTTTTGTATCAACTGTATTTATTTTATTTTAAATTGATTAAGTTAATTCTTGCACACCTAGGGATATGAGCCAATTTAAATGTCCCCCCCCCCCCCCCCCCCCCCAAGTTGCTCCTAGATAGGGATGGCAGGACTATTGCTGTATCAACCTTGCGATCTCTCGTAATTATCATCCTTTTAGATTATTGACTCTAGCTTAGATGTTTTTCTATCCATAGATATTTATTTGAGATATTTCTATCGGCATAATCCCGAGATTCATTTATTTACATTTGTTGGGTTGTGATACTTATTTTTAAGCCAGCCTTATCATGCACTTTATGTTGGTTTATATTTTTATACTTATTATGGAAATGTTGATTTAAAATTCAATTATGGGCCTTTAATATATAATTTATATCAAGTTAGTTGTAAGAATGGTATTAATTGACCGACAATCCCCATCTTCAGTGTGTCATGCCTGGCCAGTCTTTACGTGAGAAAATACGGGTTGTTACAGTTGGTATCAGAGCACGGTTCTAGTGTCCTTAGGATTTGTGTTTGATATCATTACGTTTTGCATTGCGTCCTTTGATATAGATCCGTATAATTTGGAATCATTGTATTCTTTGCGAGTTATTGCTACCCGTTCGGGAAAGGAGTTTTGGATAAAGAGCCATGGAGAACCCAGTATGGGTCACTTGCCAGAATTGCGAGAAGTTAGGGCATTTTGGTACCTAGAAATGTGAAGGGGAACATTTAGAGAAATCAAGGAATGTGATACTACACAATAGCATTAATTAGTAATTTTTTCTAGAGGAAGTCCGAAGGGAAGTTTCCCCACACATTTTTTCTTAAAATAAAAAGTGAAAAACAAGGTAGAGAAGAGATCTAACGTTTTCGACGACGTGCTAGCATGGATAGATCAGTAATATCATTTATTGAAGGACCTAACAATTTGAGTTGTTCCAAATGGGTAGTATATAAACAGGATATAAAAGTTTCGATGGTCAGAATAAGTAGGACCAACAAGGCCAAGACCCATAGCGAGAGGGGCATCGAGTTATAGAGGAAATTATTTGTAGAAAAAGGGGCCAATGATAGTATCAGGGATAAAGGATGCGTTTTCCCCTACTTTGGAGAATGTAGGATATGTTTTGTTGGATATGTGGACTTAGTGTTCATTCGGGTTTTGTTAGTACATTGGAGAAGATGGACTTCATCTTTGGGATAGTGTTTTACATTGGTTCACCGTGGGTGAGAATGGGTAATCTTAAGTTGGTAAGTAGATGCATATAAATTCCTACTTGGAGGCTTATGCTTAAGCTATCGTTGTAAGATTATTATCTAGAGATGAAACCTTCTTATTTATGTTAAGAGTATGCAAAGCGAAAATAATTTGTATTTTAGAAATATTTGGTTCCTTTGGGAGTATTAGGACTAGTCTTAGTCCCGATTACATGATGAGGTGTACGATCATAAATAATTTTATTATAATGATGATGTCATTGGAAATGGATAGTTATAGCCTTTACTAGAATGAGTAGGCCTGTGAAGCCATATAAATTGATTAAACACATTAATAGACTTAAGTTCTGGACCAACAGATCTCAATAACCGATAAAACTATGTAGTAGTGTATCGTGAGGGTTCCTTATTTGGATTTTGCTTGCGAGACATCCCACGCATGAAAGTAGAAAATGTTGGGAGTTGAGAGATGTTGGATTCTAGGACATTTTATTATTGTTCTTGGTATTATCACATTGATAATTTATCGGGCATTAGTGTTCACCATCACTGTGGGAAATATTAAGGGAATTGTGATACCTTGTGTGACAACCCGAATATAATTATGATAAATCATGTTTAAATCATGATTAGCTTATGTGATATGAATAATATGTTATTAGTATATATATATATATAATGTAAGTAATTATGTTTAGTTTAATCCTACCTTCATAAAGCTTGAAATATCGAATTAGTTACAAATGTGAAATTTTAAAGTTTTCGGTAGGAATGTTCCTGTTGGAGGCTAGTTTTGGCCTTTATGACATAACAATGAACTTGAGGTGTAAACTATATATTTGTAGATATATGAGTTAGGTTTATAACAAAACAAACGGTTCATCGAATGGACATCCGAGTGGGAAGATATTGTCTTTTTACGAACAGGGGCTAAAGTAGTCATTTAGCCTTAAATGATATTTTATTTTATATGATGCCACATGTTATAAATTGATTGGTTGGAGGTGGAGGTTGTTTTGGACGACTTAAACCCTTGAGATATCCTCCTTTCTTCAGTAAACTCAGTTTGGGAGAGTTTTAAGTTGAGAAAAAACAATTGTGAGGGTTAGGAAGAAGTAAGTGAGGAGAAACATTCAAAAAAATTCATAGAAAATTACATAAAAGCCCCTAAGGTAATTCCAACCATGAATCTTGATGTTTTTCTTTTATTTATGATTTATATGATATAAATCCTTGATTTTTTATTGACATTTCATGCTTGGGTGCATATTTATGGATATATGCAAGTTTAAGTTAAGTTGAATGTACAAAACCCTAAAATTGCTTTGTTTAAAAACTTTGTTTATTCAAACTTCCATATATTTTTGTATACTTACTGGAATTGATTGATTCCAATTGGAGATTAACCTGGACTCCTATATGTATGAGATATCAGAAAATCATGTGAAAATACCAAGAAATGAGTCTTTGGTGAGAGTTTGAAATTCGGGTATGAAATCTGCCCTAAGGGTGAAAATATGCCCGCCATGTGTTCGGTGTTTTGCTTGACATAGCAAACGAACCTTAAAAATTATGAAACTTTAATTTTGTATTTTTCAATATGTTTACTGATGTTGGGTGAAATATCATATAAATTTATGATGTAGAAAAATTATGGATATTCGTGGAAGTTGAATGAACGATAAGAGGGCCTATAGGGCAGATTTGCAATGTGGTAAAGAAATGAGCATATCTTGCTCTACGAGACCTAAAATGATGTACCGTCTTTTATATTGGAATACTAATATGACAAGGATTGAATTTAAAAGAATAAATGAATTTATATTTGGTCTATGATTTGGATATGTTAAATATACTAGCATGAATTTGGATGGAACTTCACTTGTGATAAATGATTTGAATGGAATCCTGTGATGCTTATGGATTGAATTATGTTTAAATCATTCTTTGTATTATTGATATTATTATGATAATACGAATATTTTTAGAATGATAGGAAGGGAAGAAGAGATGATTTAACAAGTACTGGATAAAGGCAAGGGCAAAGCCAATTAAACTGCCACGGTGAGTGTACTTATGATTTGTTTCATATATAATTATGAATATAGCTCTAAGATCGGATTTTTTTGAATACTTCGGTATTCAGGATTTATTTGGATATTAAAATATCCAGGATTTGTTTGGGTCTCATGATCCAGGATTGGTTTGAATACTTCGGTATTCAGGATTTGTTTGGATATTAAAATATCCAGGATTTATTTGGGTCTTATGATCCAGGATTGGAATTGGACAAATATCCAATGATTTGTTGGAACTAATGTTCTAGGATTTGTTATTGCCAATGGGAAGAATTGTTTGGATCTTATGATCCAGGATTTGTTATTGCCAATGGGCAGAATTATTTGGATCTTATGATCCATGATTTGTTATTGCCAATGGGCAGGATTGTTCGGATTTTATATTTACATATTCGATATAGAATTGTTATTCTATTGTAGGGAAGGAGTACCTCACTAAGCTTAATGCTTACGGTTTATATTTTAACAATTTTAGGTTCATACGCTGCCAACTAGGATACCATATGACCGATAGCTTTGAGATTTGCACCGTTGGAGAGAGCTGGGGTTTAAAAATGGGATTTTATCGTTGTCACACTGAAGATTTTAATATACTCACACGTTGTATATATTGATTTAGTATGGATTGAGTTGATAATATTTAATCATGGTTTTGTATGTTTGCTTGATTATGACTCTGATATTGAATTTTATGATATAAGAATAATATTATGTTCATTATGCACATTATGTAGGAAAATATTGATGAATGAATCATATTTCCAATGGGCTTAAGATTATGATCTAATTATTCCAATAACAAATGTTTAGTATGGATATTGGCTTTTGGGGTGTGACAATTAGTGGTATCAGAGCGTGGTTGTTAATTCTGGACGTGTGTGACGGTTAGATGGCAGTATTGAATTGATTTGATATTTATGAATTATTTATGTACTAACTAATAGTTTAGTATTATAAACTGTTATTATTGGTTGTTAGAACTTTTTTGTATTACAGATAATTCCAGATGGAACCTGGGAATGGACAACCTAGAGAAGAGGGAGTAGCTTCTCGTACAGACAATACTGAAGTAGAGCAAAGTGTTGCTGGAAGGAATAGAGTACAGGAGCAGCCTACAGAGATGCAAATAATGGCACAGGCAATATTGAGAATGGAAGAACAATAGGAAAGAAATATGGCATTAATGGCAGAACAACAGGCTAGATATCTAGAATCAAAGACTGTGGCCAGGATTGAGAAAGAGGCAAGGAAGGAAATGAAAGATTCCATGCATGAGAAGTTTTTGAAGTTGAATCCTCCAGAATATTCAGGGTCAGTTGAACCTACAGAAGCTGAGATGTGGGTCAGAGATCTAGAAACTATCTTTGCAGTTATGAAGGTTCCAAATAACCAGAAAGTGAATCTAGCTGTGTTTAAGCTCAAAGGAGAGGCAAAATATTGGTGGGAAGCCAGCAACCATTTGGTGCCCAGGTTGGAAGGTACTGATGTTATTACTTGGGCTGAATTTATTAAAGCTTTGTATGTTAAGTATTTCCCTAAGGTTTATAGGAGGGAGAAGTTGAGGGAGTTTATAAATTTAACCTAAGGGAACATGCCTGTAAGGGAGTATGATGCTAAATTTACTGCTTTGTCTAGATTTGCTACTAAGTATGTGCAGGAGGAAGAAGATAAATGTAGTAAGTTTCAAGATGGACTGATTTGTCCTATTCAAAATAGGGTGGCCACTTATGAGTTAGAAGGTTATGCTTCTCTGGTAAACAAAGCCACGATAGCAGAAAGGCAAATGAACCCAGGGGTGGCGAGCAGAGAGAGTTTTAAGAAAAGTAGATTCGATGCATCTCACTCGAAGGGAGGTGAGGGTGGAAGTGTTAAGATGGAACCTCATAAATTTCAGAGAGGTGGTGGAGATAGTGGTAGAGGTCAGGGGAGATTTGGCAGATATACTAGGGGTGGAGAATCTTCTAGTCTGGTTAGGAGGTTAGGAAGGGGTGAGGCACCGACAAAAATTATTACATGTTTCTTTTGTAAAGAGGAAGGGCATTATAAATCTGAGTGTCCTAAGCTTAAGGGATTGGAATGATACCATTGTCATCAAGTGGGGCATATTAAGAAGAATTTCCCGCAATTGGCAGAGACTCCAGCAGCACATAGTGAAGTAGCAAGCAGAATGTTATCTCCGGGCAGTGCAGTGAAAAGTATGGGCAGAGGATAAGCTAGTAGTTCCAGACCAGGTGGACGAGTTTTTACAATGAAAGAAGCTCAGATTACTCCAGATATGGTGACAGGTACACTTTCTGTTACTGATAGAAGTGCTTATGTTCTGATTGATCCTGGTTCCACACATTCTTTTGTGTCATATGAATTTTCCATATATCTGAATAGACCATGCACTCATTTAGAGGTGGGGTTGGGTCTTTCCATGCCTATGGGGGATATGATTGTAGTTGAATATGTTTTTCGTGATTGTGTTTTGACTGTGGGGGCTAGAGATACAGTTATAGATCTACTTCCATTGGATATTTTTGATTTTGACATAATTCTGGGAATGGATTGGTTATATAAATATCATGCATCTATGGATTGTTTCTGTAAGGAAGTTATTTTTAATATGCCTGGTGAGCCTGAATTTAAATTTGTGGGGGAAAGGAAAATTGTTCCCAGCTGCATCATTTCTGCTATTCAGACGAGGAAATTATTGAGTAAGGGTTGTGAGGGTTTTATTGCATGTGTTCTTGACACTAAGAAGGGGTATTTACAATTAGTCGATGTTCCTATTGTACAGGATTTTCCTGAAGTGTTTCCTAGTGAGTTACTAGGGTTACCTCCAGAAAGAGAAATTGAATTTAGTATTGAATTAGCACCGGGGACAACCCCTATTTCTATGACATCGTATAGAATGGCACCTGCTGAGTTGAAAGAACTCAAAATTCAGTTTCAGGATTTGCTTGATAGGGGGTTCATACAACCTAGTGTATCTCCATGGGGGGCACCAGTTTTATTTGTGAAAAAAAAAGATGGAACAATGCGTTTGTGTATTGATTATAGGCAACTGAATAAAGCTACAATTAAGAACAAATACCCTTTACCTCGTATAGATGATTTGTTTGATCAGTTACAGGGTGCTAAATTGTTTTCAAAAATAGACTTACGATCGGGTTATCATCAGTTGAGGGTTAAGGAGAGTGATATTTCTAAAACCACGTCTCGTACTCGATATGGTCATTTTTAATTTCTGGTGATGCCTTTTGGGGTAACTAATGCTCCGACTGTATTTATGGATCTTATTAACCGGGTACTGCATCCTTTTGTTGATTCATTTGTGATAGTTTTTATTGATGATATTCTGATTTATTCACGTGATATGGTTGAACATGAAAAGCATCTCAGAACTAATTTGAATGTGTTGAAAGATAAGAAATTGTATGCTAAGTTTAGCAAATGTGAATTTTGGCTTTCAAAAGTTGTATTTTTAGGCCATGTTATTTCTGGAGATAGTATATGTGTTGATCCCAAGAAGGTAGAAGCTATTGTAAAATGGGAGAGGCCCAATAACGTGACTGAGGTGAGGAGTTTTCTGGGTTTAGCTGGGTATTATAGGAGGTTTATAAAGGGATTTTCTTCAATTTCCTTGCCGATGACTACACTAACCTGGAAAGATGTTAAGTTTGAATGGAATTCTGATTGTGAAAATAGTTTTGATGAATTGAAAAAGAGGTTGGTAATTGCACCTGTTCTTACTATTCCGCATGATGGAGATGGTTTTGTTATTTATACTGATGCTTCACACTAGGGGTTGGGTTGTGTTTTTATGCAGCGTGGTAAAGTTATTGCTTATGCTTCTAGGCAGTTGCGTACACATGAACGTAATTATCCTACACATGATTTGGAACTTGCTGCTATTGTGTTTACTTTTAAATTATGGCGTCATTATCTATATGGTGAGGTATGTGAAATTTTTACTGACCATCAAAGCCTTAAGTATTTATTTACTCAAAAGGAGTTGAATTTGAGGCAGAGGCGATGGATGGAGTTAATTAAAGACTATGATTGAACAATTCAATACCACCCAGGGAAGGCAAATGTAGTTGCAGATACTCTGAGTAGAAAGGCTTTGGGAAGGTTATCTTGTATTCGGTGTGCTAGAGTTTCCCAAATCATGGAGTTGAGATTGATGGGAGTAGAATTGAAGCTAGTCGATGGGGACAGGTTCTTTGCTCATGTAAGCGTGAGGCCTTTGTTAGCTACCCGTATTCGTGATTTGCAAAGTCAAGATCCTTTTCTTGAGAAGAAACGACAAGATGCCCGAGATGGTAAGTCTGAAGATTTTTGTATTGTGAATGATGGCACTTTATTGTATAAGCAGCGATTGTGCGTGCCTAATGTGTGTGGATTGAAAGAGGAAATTTTAGATGAGGCTCATAATTCCATTTATACTATGCATCCTGGTAGCACTAAAATGTATAGGGATTTAAAGGAGCATTATTGGTGGAATAATATGAAGAAGAAAATAGGTGATTTTGTTGCGATGTGCCTTATATGTCAGCAAGTGAAAGTGGAGCATCAAAAACCTACTGGTCTGATTCAGCCATTTCCAATACCGGAATGGAAATGGGATCATGTAACGATGGATTTTGTGGTTGGGCTTCCTCGATCTCAGAAGGGGTCAGATTCAATTTGGGTAGTGGTGGATAGATTGACGAAGTACGCTCATTTTCTAGCAGTCAAGACTACGTATATAGTTGATAGGTATGCTAGATTGTATGTTAATGAAATTATTCGATTGCATGGAGCACCCGTATCTATTGTTTCAGATAGGGACCCTACTTTTACATCCATATTTTGGGATAGCTTGCAGTATGCTATGGGTACTAACTTGAATTTTAGTACGACTTTTCATCCTCAGATAGATGGGCAGTCTAAAAGGACAATACAGGTTTTGAAAGATATGCTTAGATCTTGCGTGCTTGATTTTAAAGGAAATTGGGATGAATATTTGCCTTTGATAGAATTTGCATATAATAATAATTTTCAGTCTACTATTTGTATGGCTCCATATGAAGCATTGTACGGTAGACGATGTCGTACACCGATATGTTGGGGTGAGGTTGGTGAAAGGAAGATAGAGGGTCCAGAATTGATTGAAGTCACCACTTAAAAAGTGAAGATTATTCAAGATAGAATGAGAACAACTCAAAGCAGACAGAAGAGTTATGCGGATAAGCGAAGAAAAGATTTAGAATTTCATAAAGGGGATTACGTGTTTCTTCTCATATCTCCATGGAAAGGAGTTATGAGGTTTGGAAAGAAAGGTAAATTAAGTCCACGCTACATTGGACCTTATGAAATTCTTGAGAAAGTCGGGATGCTTGCCTACAAGTTAGCATTACCACAGGAGTTAGATCGATTACATGATGTTTTCCATGTTTCAATGTTGAGAAAGTATGTAGTGGACCCTTCACATGTATTGGTGGAACAACCTATTGAGTTGAAGGAAGATTTGAGCTACGTGGAAGAACCACTTGCAATCGTCGATAGGAAAAAACAAATATTGAGATCAAAAGTGATCCCACTTATGAAAGTTGTGTGGAGAAGAAATTCCATGGAAGAAGCTACATGGGAGAGTGAGGATATCATGAAGATGCGTTATCCGTATTTGTTTGATTCGGACAACCAAGGTATGTCAATTTCGGGGACAAAATTTCCTAACGGGGGGAGAATTGTGACAACCCGAATATAATTATGATAAATCATGTTTAAATCATGATTAGCTTATGTGATATGAATAATATGTTATTAGTATATATATGATGTAAGTAATTATGTTTAGTTTAATCCTACCTTCATAAAGCTTGAAGTATCGAATTAGTTACAAATGTGAAATTTTAAAGCTTTCGGTAGGAATGTTCCTGTTGGAGGCTAGTTTTGGCCTTTATGACATAACAATGAACTTGAGGTGTAAACTATGTATTTGTAGATATATGATTTAGGTTTATAACAAAATAAACTTTTCATCGAACGGACATCCGAGTGGAAAGATATTGTCTTTTTACGAACAGGGGCTAAAGTAGTCATTTAGCATTAAATGATATTTTGTTTTATATGATGCCACATGTTATAAATTGATTGGTTGGAGGTGGAGGTTGTTTTGGCCGAATTAAACCCTTGAGATATCCTCCTTTATTAAGCAAAATCAGTTTGGGAGAGTTTTAAGTTGAGAAAAAATAATTGTGAGGGTTAGGAAGAAGAAAGTGAGGAGAAACATTCAAAAAAATTCATAGAAAATTACATAAAAGCCCCTAAGGTAATTCCAACCATGAATATTGATATTTTTCTTTAATTTATGATTTATATGATATAAATCCTTGATTTTTTATTGACCTTTCATGCTTGGGTGCATATGTATGGATATATGCAAGTTTAAGTTAAGTTGAATGTACAAAACCCTAAAATTGCTTTGTTTAGAAACTTTGTTTATTCAAACTTCCATATATTTTTGTATACTTACTGGAATTGATTGATTCCAATTGGAGATTAACCTGGACTCATATATGTATGACATATCCGAAAATCATGTTAAAATACCAAGAAATGAGTCTTTGGTGAGAGTTTGAAATTCGGGTATGAAATCTTCCCTAAGGGTGAAAATATGCCCGCCATGTGTTCGGTGTTTTGGTTGACATAGCAAATGAACCTTAAAAATTATGAAACTTTAATTTTGTATTTTTCAATATGTTTACTGATGTTGGGTGAAATATCATATAAATTTATAATGTAGAAAAATTATGGATATTCGTGGAAGTTGAATGAACGATAAGAGGGCCTATAGGGCAGATTTGCCATGTGGTAAAGAAATGAGCATATCTTGCTCTACGAGACCTAAAATGATGTACCGTCTTTTGTATTGGAATACTAATATGACAAGGATTGAATTTACAAGAATAAATGAATTTATATTTGGTCTATGATTTGGATATGTTAAATATACTAGCATGAATTTGGATGGAACTTCACTTGTGATAAATGATTTGAATGGAATCATGTGATGCTTATGGATTGAATTATGTTTAAATCGTTCTTTGGATTATTGATATTATTATGATGATACTAATATTTTAAGAATGATAGGAAGGGAAGAAGAGATGATTGAACAAGTACTGGATAAAGGCAAGGGTAAAGCCAGTTAAACTGCCAAGGTGAGTGTACTTATGATTTGTTTCATATATAAATATGAATATAGCTCTAAAAGCGGATTTATTTGAATACTTTGGTATTCAGGATTTGTTTGGATATTAAAATATCCAGGATTTGTTTGGGTCTTATGATCCAGGATTGGAATTGGACAAAGATCCAATGATTTGTTAGAACTAATGTTCTAGGATTTGTTATTGCCAATGGGAAGAATTGTTTGGATCTTATGGTCCAGGATTTGTTATTGCCAATGGGCAGAATTATTTGGATCTTATGATCCATGATTTGTTATTGCCAATGGGCAGGATTGTTCGGATTTTATATCTACATATTCGATATAGAATTGTTATTCTAGTGTAGGGAAGGAGTACCTCACTAAGATTAATGCTTACGGTTTATATTTTAACAATTTCAGGTTCATACGCTGCCAACTAGGATAACATATGACCGGTAGCTTTGAGAGTTGCACCGTTGGAGAGAGCTGGGGTTTAAAAATGGGATTTTATCGTTGTCACACTGAAGATTTTAATATACTCACACATTGTATAAATTGATTTAGTATGGATTGAGTTGATCATAGTTAATCACGGTATTGTATGTTCGCTTAATTATGACTCTGATATTGAATTTTATGATATAAGAATAATATTATGTTCATTATGCACACTATGTAGGAAAATATTGATGAATGAATCATATTTTCAATGGGCTCAAGATTATGATCTAATTATTCCAATAACAAATGATTAGTATGGATATGGGCTTTTGGGGTGTGACACCTTGAGTCTAAATATGGTTAAATGGACAACGATAGGGCCAAGGAAGCCTTATAAACTAATTAAACACATTATACACGTGGGTCCTAGACTGACGGATCTCAGCGACCGACAATGCTATGCAGTAGTGTATTGGGAGGGTTCCTTGTTTAGATTTTGCTCACGAGACGTCCCACGCATGAAATAGCAAATGTTGGGAGTTGAGAGATGTTAGACCCTAGGACATTTTGGGTTATTGTTCTTGGTATAATTAAACAGACAATTTATTAGGATTTAGTGTATCCCTTAGGCGAGATGAGACCTCAGTTGACAATGGGCTCAAATTGGAATTTATATGATTACTGCATATATTTTTCCTTATCTCTATTTCCTTCTGTCTTGGGTCGATGGATCTCAATAAATGACTAAGACGTATAGTAGTGTATCAAGAGGGTTCCTTATATGTATTTCGCTTGCGATACGTCCCACTCATGAAATTGGAAAAAGTCGGGAGTTGAGAGAAGTCAGATACTAAGATGATTATTTTTCTTTTTCATGTACATATGTAGTGGTATACTTGATGTATGGATATGGTTGGTATTAATGGTACTAATTGGATGTATATGTGTCATTGTTTTTTATTAATGATGCGTGTGTGTACATATGTTGTGGAATATATGGACATCCTAGTGATATTATGATATGCATGGGTGAGCATTTTCTTTTATCTCATGTGATATGTGTATAAACTAATTGGGTTTAAACTTAGGTTAATAACGCGGATTAAAATATAAGGTTAAGATTTAACGAATTTCGAGGAAAAAATTCCGCTATAAGGGGAGGAGAATGTAATACCCCGTATTTTCAGAATAAAACATTACGACAATTTTTTTTTAATAATTTCAGATTCATTTTGAGAATAAATTAAATCGGAAGGATTTAAATTAAATGGGTAAAAATTTAAACTGAAAATTAATATTTTTTTCATGGTTACATAAATATAAAACTCAATTTGGCATAATGAGTTCTGTAGTGAAAAATAAATCACACATTAATAAATTTATGGGTGCATATCGTTTAAACACAATAAACATATTTAAGTGAAATATAAATAAATGGGACACATTTTAGGAGGTTTTATGGGCTTGTTTAGGTATTTTAAACCTTTAGAAATGGTCCCAGGTCATACGTATATAAGTTTAGAAACTTTTGGGCTAGTCTGGTTATCGATTCGGGCCCATTTGGGGGTCTAAAATATGGGGTTTTAATCCAACTCGGGAATTGAAGGTTTACCACTTAATTAAGGAGTTAATTAAGTCCCAGGAAGTTATTCTCTTAGATCCCTAGACACTACATAGAGAAAAATAAAGAGGAAGAAATAATTGCAAGGAGATTTCAAAGAATTCAAGGGAAGTTCCAAAGAATTTGAAGGAGGTTTCGTCAACTACATATCCATGCAAGAATTTTCTTGCTCAATTTACATTACAATTTATTTCTTGATGCATTATAATACCCCCATATGATTTCTGGGATTTTGATTGGATTTTTATGAGTAGTTTTTAGGAATTAATTTTATGTATGTAGAGGATTAATAACAACATAGATTATAACCCAGAAATCTAAGAGTCGATTCTTGAAATTTGATGTTAGAAACCTAGGGTTCTTGAGATGAAATTGAGGATTCTTGAAAATCTTGGGCAGACGACTTTAATACATGTTATGATATGTAGAAATGTGACTCTAATTACATGTTATGCCCATAATCTGATCCGTACTTAGTAATTCTTGTGGAACAAAATCTAGGATTAAAGATTGTAAATACTCTTATGAAATCTAAAAAATTTGGTGCAAAAATTGATATAATGTGGATTAAACGGTTATAAGATGTATATAGAAGTGTTAAGTACCCATAAATATGTTTACGTAAATGAAATCATGAGTGTATTAGAATTTGGGAACAAAAAGAGAGAGTTCGTGTTAAGAAACTGCAAAAACTGGGAAGCAGTGACATTTCAAATCTATTCGAATTGATTCAACCGAGCGAATCGATTCAACCGAGCGAATCGATTCTTCCAAGGAACCAATTCGATTCGGTCCTACTGTTAGGGTGAGTTTGGGCCAGGGTTTAATGTTGTACATCTTTAGAACATATTCGAGTTAGGGGGCGATGTTTAGGGCTACGAGGGATTTGTTAAAGATGTAAACGTGACCCTCAATATAATTGAAATTATATATTTAACTAGATGGTTAAATAATTATTAAAGGAGGTGGAAATGAATAATTCACTAGCTGGAAACTTATTAATGAACGGACAATTGTGGTTAATATATGGGTGTTCTTTAGGGTAATTATAGGTTAGTTACCTATACATATTATATGAGATAAAAAATATGTACTTATAGGTATTCGTGTGGACATGCCAATGTTTGTGGATGGTCCTATTGGCTTGGGATTTCGTGCTTTCGGACTGCATATCACACGTCGGCAGAGATGGACTAGGCGATTGTGTAGGTCATATAGGTACTACATATGTACACCATCTTCGAGACGTAGGTGTTAACACTGGTAGCCTTTATCACCGTTGGGTAAGGGTCGTGAACCGGTATACTGCGTAGGGATCGCTCCAACTTATGTGTGTTTTGTGGTGTCCGCTTGTGTATGAGAGATTTATCCAGACTTTCCAATAGGACATGAACGAGACGCCAATGGTAGATGCCTTTGCTTATCACACACACACACACACACACACGCATATATATATATATATATATATATATATATATATATATATATACCTTGGGATTTAATAATTGAATGTATTCACCTTCGTTTAATACTTGACGATAGTTAGTTCATTTGAATATTGAATTGGCACGCTGTCACATATAGTATTTTAGGACTGACTGGGGCGCGGATAATATCGCAGTTAGTTGAGGGGTGAGATGGTAATTACATGTGAGTGTTGATGGGGAATATTTATTTTTGCATCAACTGAAATTATTATATTTTAAATTGATTAAGTTAATTCTTGCACGCCTAGGGCTCTGACCCAAATTTAAATCTCCCCCCTTCCCAAGTTGCTCCTAGACAGGGATAGTGGGATTGTTGCTGTATCAGCCTTACGATCTCTCGTACTTATTAGAATTTTAGATTATTGACTCTAGCTTAGGTGTTTTTCTATCCATCATTATTTATTTGAGATATTTATATGGGCTTAAGCCTGAGATTCATTTATTTACATTTTGTTGGGTTGTGATACTTATTTTTATGTTAGCCTTATCATGCCCTTTATGTTGGTTTGGATTTATATACTTATTATGGAAATGTTGATTTAAAATTCAATTATGGGCCATTAATATATAATTTATATCATGTTACTGTTGAGAATGGTATTAATTGACCGACAAGCCCCATCTTCGGCCTATCATGCCTGGTCAACCTTTACGTGAGAAAATGGGGTTTTTACACTAGGTGGCATAATGAAAGATGAAAGTCTGTCTAGTTCAAGGTGTAGTGATTTAAGCTTCCAACGAGAAATCCCACCTCATAAGGGAACTAAGATGTCTGACGGATTAATTTTAAATTGGCGGTTGAGGGAAATATAATCAAATGTTTTTTCTTGTGTTTAATTGGATTTTTTTTTTTAATTTTATGTTTCTAAGATTTTAAAAATTAATTTAATATTTTCCCACTATTTTTATTCTTAAAGATTAAATTGGAATAAGTCTCAAGGACTGAAAATGTTATTGGATATGGAAATTATTTTCGTCTTAAAAGTGAATGCATGATATATGGTTCCATCTATGGTAACTTAATATGTAAACCCTATAACCATAAATCAAGTTTGCAACTCGTTACGAAGGTTCTAGACAACCGGGCAATTACTTTAAAGAGTGATGTTCCTAGTTATTGGCATTAAGAATAAGGCAATGATATAAGCAGTAACGATATCTTTTAAATAATGGCGAGGACATAAAATTAATGTAAAAAATTATTTAATGTACGTAGGTTTACAAACAGATTTTGATTTTCTAAATTTTTTTTGAACATATATTAGATTGATTTTATGAAAATAATTTTATTAAAATTGAAAATCTTTTATCTGTTCTACTACATTGGGAAATATTTATACATTGTAAGTTGTCTCACCAACACTGCTAAATACTGAAATAAATAACATTGATGGATAATCATTAAAGAGAAAGAAAGCCGTCTTTAGACTCTTTTTGTAACAACCCACATTTTTATCGTCATAAAATGTAAAGTTGAATGATTTATTTATCAAAATGACATTTTTATTTTATTTTATCCAGTCAATAAATAAATAATAAATTTTAAAGAATTAATTACCAAGTATACACATATAAAATATCGTGTACTCGTTTGAACCATTCCATCTTTCTTCTTCCTTGTAAACCCTATCTAGGGTTTGCATGTGTGGGTACCTGGATTTAGCGATACGGGTCCGGACAAGTAGCCCAATTAAAACGGCCCAAAGTCCAAGCCCTTCGCACCTTAACATTAATCCAGTTGTATTTTAGTCTTCACCCATGTTCTCAAATAGAGATATTCCAGGAGAAGATGGTAAACGTGGGGGAGTCCAACACCCCCACTCCCCGAAGACAGATATGTATATAATAAACCCTAGGTCTCAGGCAAAAGACAAGCACTATATTGTCTGTAAACACTCCCTGAAGTATATAGAAATAATACTGACTGCACCACCATGGACGTAGGCATTCTTGCTGAACCACGTACATCTCCTGTTGTGTGATTGGAATTTTATGTTTCTTATTGTTCTTGGTGATTGCGCTTCTCTTATCTATTTGTGTTGAATAATAATTGTCACCACAATTGGCGTCGTCTGTGGGAACGTTTATCTTCCCTGAGAAAGCCCACACCAACAAAGAAATCTGAAATGTCTGGTCACAGTAGTAATGCTCCTCAGGCAGGAGACATCCAAGAACAACCTGCTCCTCGTAGGATCATGTCTAAAGTTCGGCGTTCAAATCAGAGGGCTCGCCTAAAAAGGCCAGCTTCAGAAGAAAGTCAAGGACCAGCGAAGTCCACACAAATATCCAGGTTGATTGATGCCTATGAGGCAAGGCTCCAAGAGCAGAGGGAGTCTTCTCACAGGAACGAAGCTGAGAATGCTAGCCTCAAAAGAAGGTTAAAAAGAATGGAGATAGAGCTCCATCGTGGCACCAGGAGGCGTCCGTACCACACTCCTAGCCCTCAGGCGAGCAAGTCTCGTAGCCAAGGAAGGAGCCTTAGACGCGAGTCCCAGAAAGTTGAGGGAAATGAGTCAGAGGACGACCTGCTCGAGAAACTGCGACTAGCTCGTAGTTGTAGGAGCCCAACTCGCAGTAACGAGAACATACGAAGTCTGGTCCGAAGGGAGATGGACCTATACCCTGCACATCGCGGTACCAGATTGACTCGAGAACTCGTTAGGCGAGCTCTCAAAACTCAGATGAAATCACCTTTCTCATGGGAAATAGAAGAAGAGGAAGCCCCCAAGAAATTTACTATTTTAAGGTTCAAGTTTTATGATGGTAAAACTGATCCCATTGATCACGTCAGGCAGTAGAGGCAAGCCATGACCCTCTGGAACCATCGAGACACACTGATGTGCTGAATTTTTCCCTCGATCCTACATGACGTGGCATAAAAATGGTTCGAAAGCCTCCCCCACAGGTCCATCAGAAGCTTCAAGTCCCTGGTTGGGCTCTTTACGGCCCGCTTCATTACTAGTAGCTCCCATCCCAAAAGGATGGATGCTCTGCTAATAATGAAAAAGACGCCTCAAGAGACCCTCCGAGACTACGCGAAGAGGTATTGGGAATTATTCAACGAGGTCGAGGATTTCTCGGAGCAAGTGGCAGTGGCGTCTTTCAAAATTGGGCTACCCATCTCTTCCCTTCTCTATCAGTCCCTGATAAAGAAAGAGGCCATGACCATCAACGACCTGATGGCTCGCATCGAGAAGTATGCCAAGGTGGAGGATGTGACCCGCCTTAGCACAGGGGAAATGGTCAAGCTAAGCTCGCTGCCAAAGGTAATGACAAAACTGAGAGAAGAAATGAGGAAAGAATGGGGGCAAGAATGGATCCAAGAACGGAGGAAACAATGGTGTGGCAAAACCATTTCAGGCGATCACCACCATCTTCAGAGAACCAATTTACAAAATTCTTGCAAAGATCAAAGACGAGTCATTTATTAAGTGGCCTAGGAAGATAGGAGGAGATCCCTCAAAGAGAAATAACGCGCTGAGATGCGCTTTTCACAAAGAAGGGGGACATAAGACTGAGCATTACAAAGCCCTTAAGTCCCACCTCGAAGAGCTGGCCCAGTCTGGGCATCTGAACGAATTCGTGGAAAAAAAGGCAGAGAAAGTTACATCCCATAGAGAAGCAAGACCTGACAATGTACTCGAAGACGACGCTGGCCATGAATTCACAATAATTCATGGGGCATCTGACGTAAAGCAGATTCAAGGAAATTCAGCTCGAATAGAGGTAAAAAAAAGCCTACAACGGTGATGTAAGCTTTTCAGATCGATCCAGTAAAGACGCAATCGGTAAAGCATCGGCGAGGAGATGACGTCGACTATAGTAAGCATATCGTATTCACAGATGAAGATCTGGTGGGAGTAAGAACCCCATATCATGATTCTTTGATCATTACTCTCAGGATAGCTAACTATGACGCCGACAAGTTACTCGTCGACCAAGGAAGCTCGTCCGAGGTAATATATCTCGACCTATTTAGAAAATTAAATTTAAGCATTACCGACCTAAAGGAATCTACTGTCCCGTTAGTTGGCTTCGCTGGAAAAGTGACTATGCCCTTGGAAAAGATCGTGCTGCCCGAACGGGCAGGAAATGTCTCTAAAATGATTGAGTTTCTGGTAGTTGACATTGACTCGCCATACCAGGCTATCCTCGGCAGAGGATGGCTGCACGCAATGAAGGCAGTCTCCTCGACCTACCACCAGAAGCTCAAATATGTGACCGAGCGAGGAGTAATGGAGATCTATGTCGATCAAGCGATGGCAAGAAAGTGCTTCACAGTGGCCATCCGCCCAAGACTAGATAGGAAGGTCGACAAGCCCAGCGAGAAAGTTGAGGAAGAAGAAGGTCTGACACCTTCGAAATATTAGTTAAAGTACAGAAGACTCGGAGTAGAGGAGACCAGGCTCCTCCCCTCTGAACGGGTCATCGAGAACCTAGAAGACTAATAGCTTGAGGTAGCGACGATGATAGGGTTTTCTTGATTGGAGCTTCGCTCACAGATCAGGAACAAAAGGAGTTGACGATTTTGCTGAGAAACAATGTAGACGTTTTCGCATGGGAACCATACGAGCTATCGGGGATTGATCCTAGTGTGGTTTGTCATCAGCTATATGTTGACCCCACCTTCAAATCAATCACGCAAAAAGAACGACGAACTGCGCCCGAGAAGGCAAAGGCCGTGGAAAAAGAATTTAAAAAACTGCTGGATACAGGATCCATTCGGGAAGTCCAATTCCCTAAATGGTTATCCAACCCAGTAGTAGTCCCAAAGAATAACGGAAAATGGCGAGTCTACATCGACTTCACTGACCTTAACAGGGCATTCCCTAAAGACAGTTTCCCTCTCCCAAAAATCGATCAGTTAGTGGACGCCACAGCAACTCACGAAAGGATGAGTTTTCTGGACGCATACTCGGGGTATCATCAGATCCCTTTGTATGCTCCAGACCAGGACAAGACAACATTCATCACCACCGTTGGATTATACAGTTACAAGTCATGACCTTCGGGCTCAAAAACGCAGGGGCAACCTACCAGCGGCTGGTCACCAAGATGTTCAAGGACCAAATGAGAGACACCATGGAAGTCTACATCGACGACATGCTCGTCAAAAGCAGGAAGAAATATAACCACCTCTCAGACCTATCAAGAACCTTCAAAATCCTTGAGAAATACCGAATGAAACTTAACGGGAGCAAGTGTTATTTCGGTGTCTAGTCAGGAAAATTTCTTGGGTACTTGGTAAGTAAGAGAGGCATTGAGGCTAATTGAAACCAGATCGATGCAATAAATATGGTACAACCTCCTCTCGCAATTCGAGACGTACGGAAGCTCACCGGCATGCTCGCTGCCTTGAACTGTTTTATCTCAAAGTCCTCCAATAAGTGCAAACCGTTCTTCCAGCTCCTAAAGGGAAACAAGACAGTATAATGGAATCAAGATTGCTCGCTGGTATTTAATGAGCTCAAGGCTTACCTTAGCTCCCCCCCACTACTCGTTATACCACAGGAAACAGACTCCTTGTACTTATACCTCGCCATTTCCAACCACACAGCTAGTTCTTCATTGTTGTGCGAAAAAGCAAGAATCCAGCACCCCGTCTATGATGCGAGCAAGACCTTATTAGAGGCCGAGAAGCGGTACCTACCACTAGAGAAGCTCTCCTTTGAACTTGTAGTGGATTCGAGGAAGCTAAAGCACTACTTTGAATCTCACACTATCATCGTCCTTACATCGCACCCCCTTAAAGCAATCCTAAGGAAAGCGGATTTGTTGGGCAGACTATCTAAATGGTCAGTCGATCTCGGGCGATTTGACATCCAATTTCAACCAAGGAACGCAATCAAAAGGCAAGTCCTTGCTGATTTCATAGAAGAATTCACAGGCGAGCAGCCTCTCGACCAACTTCAACCCGTGAAGCAAAGGAAGAATCACACGACAAGGGAAATCTGGAAATTATTTGTTCATGGAGCCTCCAATTCAAAGGGGGCAGGAGTAGGCATTGCGCTTATCACTCCAGAAAATGCAATCCTCGAACAGGGGATCGGGCTTGGATTTGAAGCCTCCAACAATGAAGCAGAATATGAGGCTTTAATATCCGAACTCCAGAAGGCACAGACTTTGGGGGAAAAACAGTTACAGGTGTTCGACGACTCATAACTAGTCTCCAATCAGATAAGAGGAGACTACAATGCAAAAGATGAAAGGATGGCAGCCTACCTCACCTTGGCAAAAAGTCTATTGGCTAACTTTTAGGAAGTCAATCTCCAGCAGTTTCCCAGAGGATAGAATAGTCATGCTGACACCCTAGCAGCCTTGAGTTCGGCAATCGATTCCGACTTAAAAAGAACAATCCCCATCGATTTCCTTGCTCATCCAAGCATTAACCGTAACAACGAGCTACCAAGCGTGGAGTAGGTGCTCCAAATTAAGTCAGCACCCAGCTGGATGGACCCTCTAAGGGACTATTTGAAAGATGGCGCGCTTCCAGATGATAAGAAGAACGCTCACCAGATAAGAGTCAAAGCTGCCCGCTTTCACTTATCTCCTGAGGCCAAATTATATAAAAGATCGTTTTCTGGTCGCTACCTTTGTAAGGACATTTTTGTCCATTATCAAGTTATATGTCATTCGCCGTGACACTGTTGAAGAAAGTCAATGGTCTTGTAAATTATTCAAAGTTCTAGAAATAGAAGGTTTTGCCCTGCGGGGATTTTTCCTTAACTTTGTGTCGCTTGTTTTATTTGTTTATGGGTTGACACTTGCACTTAGTTGCATGATTAGGGGATGAAATTAAATAAGTGTGCTAAATTAGAAATTTGCGAAGTTAATCAATTATCACACAGTCTCACGTTTTTCAAATTGGTATCAGAGCGGATTACGCTAATTTATCGCGTATTCCTATTTTCCGCCAAATCGTGTGATATTGATTTTTTTTCAAAATCAGTTTTGTGAAAGATCATTTTTTTTCTATAGAGCACTTATATAATCAGATGCCTATTTTTGACGGATCTAATTATGCCTACTGGAAAGCTCGTATGAAATCGATTTTAAAATCTATTGACGAGCGTGTTTGGTTGCTTTGCGAAAATGGTTGGACTCCTCCCACGGTCACTGTTAATAACATCACCACTTTAAAACCCGTGTCAGCCTAGACTGAAGATGATTATAAATTGTCCAATTTTAATTCTCGTGGCCTGAGTGCTATTCTGGTGCTGTCACTCCGGATGAGTTTCGCCGAATTACGACGTGCACCACGTCTAAAGAGGCCTGGGATGTTTTGAAATTGACACATGAGGGTACGAACGAGGTCAAAGATAGTGACAAGGAGGATGAGATCAGGTGCTTTGAGTGTGAAGGGAAAGGTCACATAGCTAGAGAGTGTCCTAATGGGATAAGGAGAAAGGTCAAAGAGACTGCTATACCCGCCACTCTTAGTGATAGTGAAGGTGATGAGGGTGATGAGGGAAATGAGTCTAATAAAGGTTTGGGACATGGGATGGTTATCGCCCTGTCTAGTCATGTGAGCACACCCACTTTGTCTCACGAGAGTGCACACGAGAGCAATGATAGTGATTTGGGTTCTTTGAGTGAGGGAGAAAGCGATGAGGAGTGTGGAGATGAAAGTGAGATCCAAAAAGCTTTTCGAGATTTGTACACCGAGACCTTGAAAACAAAGAAGTATAATAGGGATTTAGGTCGTCGGATTTTAGATTTGGAGAAAGAGAAAGAAGTTTTGAGAAAGGAGAAGTGTGATTTGACGAGTACGTTGTCTAGTCTGACGACATGTGTATCCCAACTCGAGAGTGATCTCGAACGTGACAGGGTGGTCAAAGTCAAGTTTGAGAATGCACCTAATAAGGTTGAAAAGGTGGTTCTTAACGGTAAAGGTGAGAAGTTAGGAATAATTCATGACAGTGTTTTTACTTCCCAATTAGCACCCGAGCCGGTTCCCACTTTAGTGACAGTTTCACATGTGTCTCACCCTAACCCACCTAGGCGTCCCATTCCTATTAGGAAAGTGCGTCCTAGAGTTTTTGAGAGAGGTGTTCCTAGGCCTATTTATGTTTGTTCCCATTGCAAGAGGAGAGGACACCTTAGGGAATTTCGCTTTAAGTTGGGTTATGTGTCACATTTTTCCTCCACAATTGTTTATGGCACACATGCACCCACACATGATACTTTACATGCTCCCGGAGACTACATGAGAGAGTTTGAACATTTAGGAGAGCAAGTTAAGTTTTTAGTCAAAACTTCACAAGAATTGATGGAGGTTTTTAATAAGCTGTCACCACCTTTGGAAAATTCCTCCGCACCTAATGATTGAGGTTTGACTTGTTTACTAGCATAGGGTGATTTTCATGATGACATTGTTTGCCCATTGCTAGTATGTATCATTTTTGTATGTTTTATTTTTAAATTTTTTTAAAAAAATACAAAAAGATTTTATTTTGATAATTTTGAGAAAATCCAAAAAGATTTTTGTATTTTGTTTGCACCGTTTATGGATGGACACTTAGGATGACCGACTCACAACATCATTCCATTATATTCATGTGACTACTTGATAGCGTTTTGAGACAATAGGTCAATTCATCCTTGTGCTTTATAATGTTTGGAGTCATTAAGATGTAATTAAGTGTTTCTTCCTACATGTTTGACTCATGTTTCCTTTATTTCACACATGCACGGATTTGTTTGATTATTGTGCTTGTCTTATCACATGTTGGTTGGGTGTTTTCACTTCAATCCTGTCCTTAAAACAAACCAAGCGCGATAAATCTTGATAAGGAAATTGTGCATGCAAGAACCGTTTTGTGAGTATTGTGTGTTTTGTTTGAAAATGGGGAAGGGCTGCGAAAGGTTCATTTTGCCTTTGCGAATCCTAAGCCACTGTTAGAAAGGACCTAAAAAATGGAGGAATTTTATTATCCGAGGTCCAAAGAGGTTAAAAGAGCCACCCCCCCAAAAAAGAAAAAATTGAAAGGCAATAAAAAGATATTTGATATACCCAGATATACCCTCCAACCGGACGACCCCCCAGGGGGCCGACCCTTCATCAGGCTCCGGACGACCCCTCAGGGGGCCGATCCTTCATCATGTTCCAGACGACCCCTCAGGGGGCCGACCCATCATCAGGCTCCGGACGACCCCTAAGGGGGTCGGCCCTTCATCATGTTCCAGACGACCCCTCAGGGGGCCGACTCCTCATCAGGCTCCAGACGACCCCTCAGGAGGCCGACCCTTCATCAGGCTCTGGAAAGTAAGAGGCCAGAATTGGGCCAGACTCACCACTGGAAGGAACTTTGCCTTCGGCCTCGGCTTATAGGCCGAGGGTGACATCATCACAGCGCGTGGTTTGGGAGACGCGTGGAACAGTGCGCGTGAGGCTCACATGGCACATGGGAGACTATTATAACAAAATCACACCCTCACGTGAGGGAATATTATGTCATCATTTGGCATCTACAGGTGTCAGCAGGGGATTGGCTAGATCATCATTCACATGCACCATGCATACTTGGGGGGGTACACTACACCCCCTAAGACCTATATATACTTGTCACCTACAACCCTACAGGGGATGGATAGATAATTGTAACCCTAGCTAAAAATCTGCTTGTACACACAGTAGAGAGAGAAAGTGAGCTTATGTGCATTGTAACCAAGGCCATTAGTGCCCATACTTAGTGGATCACACACTCACAGTGGATGTAGGCCGAATTGGCTGAACCACTATACATCATTGTCTTATTTCCTCTTATACTCATCCCCTTCTTACATACTTATACACTTATACATCTCTATGGCTGCCATGGTTACTACTGTTTGAGCTCATTATCACTTATCCGGTGGTGCTAAATCTTAGCATCATCAGTTTGGCGCCGTCTGTGGGAATCGAGAAGACATCTCTTCCTTTGTACAACTTGACCTCACTGGGCACTCTGGTGGTGAGCCAGCACTCCCCCTGAGAGGAGATGTTTCACCATTGAAAGAGACCCACTAAGGTCCTCAATCTCATCAGTATTTTCTTCAGTTCAGCTTTTCATAGCTCAAACACATAGCACCTGAAATGCCACCACCACCACTTCCCCCGTCGGATGATGGGGGAAGACCCAGTTCCAGTCAGCCGCTGCCTCAGTCTGAGATGGCTGATGTGGCGGCAGCCTTAAAGTCTCTGGCAGCAAGCCAGCGGATGATGCATGAGCAGTTCACAGCTCTAAGCCAGAAGATACTAAGACCACCAGGGGTTTCACCTGAGATGATTACTCCGGCAGCAGCTCCAGGACAATATGAGGCCAGGGGACCACCCCAGGCACCACGCAAAGACCTGCCACCCCCTCAGCGGCGTAGGGATGTTGCTGATCCCCGGCGTCTACGCCTGGGGAGGCAAGGAAACCCTTGCCCTGAGGACATGTATGACGATCTGGAGGGAGAGGAGGCCCCTATAGAATGCTGGGAACCATATGAGGTCTCCAACAATACTGTATGACCTCTCCAGGATAGTAGAGGAAAGTGAGGGAGACCAGATCCTGATGATCGCCCGAGAGGCTCTGCTTTTGATCGCTTGAGCAGGGGGTCAGCCTTTGAGAGGCTAGGCCCAGTAAATGACCTGCGGGAACAATTGTCCAGGTCAAGAAGTGATGCGAGGTCCAGGAGGGAGGCAACAAATGGCCGACCCCAAGGACGGGATGACGACCAAAGGGAAGTAAACAGCCGACACAGGCCCACCGCAGCAGAACCCCCCGTCCACCTTAAAGAGGCGGTAGGGGATAACATCGGCCAAGCCGACCCTATGAGGCCCTGGAATGACTCAATCCAGCGACTAGAGGATAATATTGGTGATATAAGGAAGAGCCGGGACCCTCTTCAGAAGGGATACACCATAGGCTCACCCTTTGTGGCAAAGATAGTCAACTTCCCTACACCATCAAGGTTCAAGCCACTTGTGGTCACCCCAAGATACGATGGGAGCACCAACCCTGTCCACCATGTTGAGATGTAGCAATCAGCAGCAGACATATACTCTATCTCAGATGAGATGAGGTGTTGTGCCTTTTTTGGTACCCTTACTGGGGCTGCACATGTCTGGTACACGTCTCTTCTACAAAATTCCATTGAAAACTTTAAGCAGTTGGCAGACCTGTTCATCCATAACTTTTTCTTTGGGGTGAGGCCACAGAAGAAGACCACCCACCTGCTCTATGTTAAGTAGGGGAAGAGTGAGAGCCCGAGGGACTACATAGCCAGATTCAATAAGGAGAAGCTGGAGGTGGAAGACTATGAGGAGAGCATAGCTATGACAGCCCTGATTGGAGGACTCCAAAAGGGGAAACTGTTATGGAAGCTTGCTAAAGACCCTCCGAGGATGATGGATGAATTGCTGTCGACAGTAGGGAAGGTAATGAACGCCGAAGAGGCGATGGCCACAAAATATGAAGACAAAAAAGGAGGTGCTAGTGGGGGTAGATACCCTAAGAAGAACAAAGAGGGGAAGAAGAGGTCTACGGATGACAAGTTCACTGGTTACATCCCTCTAATGGTCAGCTGTGAACATATTCTCAATGAGATAAAGAGTGACCAGTCCCTGAAGTGGCCTGAGAAGCTGAGGGCAGCCCCAGCAAGAGGAATAAGAACCTGTGGTGTGAATTTCACCAAGACCACGGCCACGTAACAGACAAACGCTTTGCTCTGAAAGATGAGATTGAGATGATGCTAAAAGAAGGGAAGCTCAAAAAGTACGTGGACAAAGGTGCCTTCAAGAGGGGCCGAGGAGACAACCCCAGAAAGAAGCGAGGTGATGCATGCAGAGAAGGTCCTCAAAAAAGAGGGGACGACCCTTCTGATGATGAGGACGACCCTGACCTCCCACCGAGAGACGACCAAGGTCCTGTCAAGAGTCTTAATATGATCTCGATCGGAGTGGGAATGATCTCCGGGGGTCTAGCAGGAGGAGGGTCTGAGGTCGCTGACAGGAAGGCCCATGTGGCTGAGGCCAAGGCAGTGACGAAGACGGTACACTCAACCTCTCTGGAAGTCAAGTCAGAAAAGAGGAAGAAGGTTGATATGGACACTCTGGTAGTGTGATTTTCAAGAATGTACTTCAAAGGCCTCTTAGCCCCACATGATGACCCTCTCGTCATCACTACCAGGGTGCACGGGTGCGAGGTGCCGAGGATCCTAGTAGATGGGGGCTCATCTGCAGACGTGATGTTTTGGCCGTGCTTCAAAGCCTTAGGTCTCAGTCGTGCTAGACTCGTCCCGTACCATCATCCATTGATTGGGTTCAGTGGGGAAAAGGTTCATCCCCTTAGAGTGTATGAGGCTGATGTTAGGATGGGGGACGAATGGACGAGATGGCTCACCAAGAAGGTCAGTTTCTTTGTGATGGATGGGCATGTGTTTTCGGCCTACAACATCATACTGGGGCGTGTGGCCCTCAAGGGGTTTGAAGCTGTGCCGTCTACAGTCCATCAGATGATCAAATTTGCTACCCCTTACGGGGTGGGGGAAGTTCAGGGAGACCAGACGACAGCGCGAGAATGTTACTATAACTCCGCTGAAGAAAGGGAGGCACACAAGAGGGCTACGACCACTTACAATATTGATACCCTAGATCCCAGGGACGAGACGAAGCTCAAGAAAAGAGAGGCCACAGAATAGGTAGAATCCATCATCCTCGATGAGGATGACCCGAAAAAAAACGTTCAAGTCGGCAAGTCTCTGAAGCCCAATATCAAGGAAGACCTCATTAAACTGTTGAGGAGAAGACGAAGCATCTTCTCATGGAGTCATGTAGATATGCCGGGGATTGACCCTGAAATCATGTGCCACAAGCTCAATGTGGTAGAGGGAGTGAAGACGGTAAAGCAGAAGAGGAGAATTTACTCTAGAGAAAAGTATGAGGTCATTAGGGACGAGGTCAAAAAATTAGAAGACGCTGAATTTATCAGAGAGGTCATCTACCCTGAATGGCTGTCCAATGCAGTCATTGTCCCAAAGGCCAACGGGAAGTGGAGAATGTGTGTGGACTTCACAGACCTCAACAAGCACTGTCCCAAAGATAACTTCCCTCTCCCCCGCATTGACCAGATGGTAGACGCTACCGCAGGCCATGAGCTCATGAGCTTCATGGATGCCTATTCAGGGTATAACCAGATCTTCATGAACCCTGAAGACTCAGAGAAGACAGCCTTCATCACTGACAAGGGGACATATTGTTATAGGGTCATGCCCTTTGGCCTAAAAAATGCGAGGGCAACGTACCAGCGCCTCGTAAATAAAATGCTCGAAGACCAAATTGGGAAGTCTATGGAGGTCTATGTGGATGACATGCTGACTAAAAGTTTGAAGGCAGAAGATCATGTAGCAGACCTGGAGAGGACCTTTAATACGATGGACAAATACCAGATGAAGATTAACCCGGAAAAGTGTGTCTTCGGGGTCAGAGCAGGGAAGTTCTTGGGGTTCATTGTAAACCAAAGAGGCATCGAGGCCAATCCTGAAAAGATAAAGGCCCTTGTTGAGATGAAGACCCCCAAGTCCATTAAAGACGTTCAGAGACTCACAGGGAGAGTTTCTGCCTTGAACAGGTTCGTTTCTAGGGCCACAGACAAGTGTTTGCCATTCTTTAAGATCCTTAGGAAGGCCTTCGAATGGAGTGAAGAGTGTGATGAGGCTTTCAGGGACCTAAAGTCATACTTAGGGTCTCCCTTGCTGCTGTCACGACCCGTGCAATGTGAATGACATTATGTATACCTCGTCATCTCAGAGTCGGCCATCAGTGCAGCCATTGTGAGAGACAAATATGGAGTACAGAAGCCTGTATATTTTAACAGCAAGGCACTTCAGGGGGCAGAGCAAAGATAC
This sequence comes from Sambucus nigra, assembly GCA_949130495.1. Classification (NCBI taxonomy): domain Eukaryota; kingdom Viridiplantae; phylum Streptophyta; class Magnoliopsida; order Dipsacales; family Adoxaceae; genus Sambucus; species Sambucus nigra. The sequence continues at coordinate 425,522,396 of OX422209.1, forward strand.
CCGAGGATGGAGAAGTTAGCCTACGCCTTGATCCATGCCTTAAGGAAGATGAAGCCGTACTTCCAGTCCCATACAATGGTCATCCTCACCGACTCTCGTCTTAGGCAGGTCCTACACAAGCCAGAAAAATTAGGCAGGCTAATGGCCTGGGCTATAGAGCTGGGGGAGTTTGACATAGTGTATCAGCCTAGGACGGCCATTAAGGGGCAAGCGCTGGCAGATTTCGTGGCTGAGTTTACTTGGGAAGGTGATGAAGCCGAGGGTGAGACCATCGGGAAGACAGATACACAACAAGACAGGCCCACCGACACACCCGCAGATAGGGCCGAGACAAGCACCGCTAGAAGGAAAGCGACTGAAAACGAAGAGGGAAGATACATCTTTAGACAGGGATCCCTCTCCGAGGGAAATTTTTCAGAGGGAAAGACTCCGTGGAGCCTCTTCATTGACGGGTCCTCCTGTGACAACGAAAGTGGAGCTAGACTGATACTATCAGCACCCGATGGCACAGACGTTGAATACGCCCTGAGGTTCAACTTCAAAGCCTCCAACAACGAGGCTGAATATGAGGCCTTGGTAGTAGGCCTCTCCTTAGCCAAGTCTCTTAGTGTCGGGCAGATTTTGGTCCATAGTGATTCAAGGCTAGTAGTGAATCAGATACTAGGAGCCTACGAGGCTAAGGACGAGAGGATGGCTAGGTACCTTGAGAAAGTGAGGTCATTACTGAAAGGAAAGAGGATACCTAGGCTCGACAATGGACGTGCTGATGCCCTTGTGAGGTTGGCCTCGGCAACTAGGACAGACATCAGGAGGACGGTCCCAGTAGAAATTTTTCTTCAGCCAATTATTGAAGACGCCGAGGGAACACTTGGCAATTTACTAAATGTTTCTCAAGAAGCTTCATGGATGGACCCTCTGATCAGATACATTAAAGAGGGTGAGATGCCAGAAGCAAAGGAAGAAAAGAAGAAGCTGAGGTACGGGGCGGCAAAATTCACTGTCATCGGAGACACCTTGTACAAAAAGGGGTTTTTGCTCCCCTTACTTAGGTGTGTGCATCCCTCAGAAGTCCCTTCCATTTTGCAAGATGTGCATGAAGGATCGTGATCAAGCCACATCGGGGGTAGATCCTTAGCGAAGAGGGTGATCACCCAGGGGTACTGGTAGTCGACCTTGGGGAAAGACGCAGCGGCATATGTAATAAAGTGTGACAAATGTCAAAGATTTTCCACCATCCCTCACTAGCCCCATCAGCCTCTTACTTCCATTACATCCCCATGGCCATTTGCAGTGTGGGGAATTGACCTAGTAGGACCCTTGCCTAGGGCCATCAATGACTATCGATTCCTCATCGTAGTCATTGACTATTTTTCAAAATGGGTGGAAGCGGAGCCGATGGTGACGATCACAGAGCAGAAGACCTTCCAGTTCATCTGGAAAAATATTATATGCAGATATGGTCTCCCCAACACCCTCATCTCGGATAACGGGACTTAGTTCAAGAATACCTCTCTACAGAAGTACTGTGAAAGGGTGAGTATCAAACAATTTTTCTCCACCCCAGGCTAACCTCAGGCCAATGGGCAAACCGAAGTTACGAATAGGACAATCCTAGATGGAATCAAGAAGAGGCTTGAGGAGGCAAAAGGAAGATGAGTCAAGGAGTTATATGCCGTGCTATGGGCATACAGGACGACAGTGAGGACCTCTACCGGAGAGACCCCATTCATGCTACCTTATGGCTCAGAAGCCATCATCCCCACCGAGATTGAGTTTCCTACTCATAGGGTCCAAATGTGTGACCCCCAGAGAAATGCGAAAGAGAGGAGACTCGACTTGGACCTGATTGAGGAAAGGAGGGAGGACGCTGAGATAAGGTTGGCCGCCTACCAGCAGAGGACTGCAAGGTTTTACAATCAGAGGGTGAAACAGAGGCCAATCGCAGTAGGGGACTTGGTCCTCAAGAAGACATGGAAAAAGCCCAACAAGCTCCATCCTAATTGGCATGGACCATATAGGGTCATCGATGAAGTCGTCCCTGGGACCTATAGACTAGAAAACCCAGAAGGGGAACCCTTTTCCAACCCCTGGAATGCAGATCATTTTAAGAAATACTATCAGTAGTGTTGTAAAGTCTTGATAGACCATAATTTTAATAAGAGTTCCTCCAACAGAACACTTGGAAAATTAATGAGAAATATCAGTGTTTCCCCTCATCTTGTGGTTATCAGTTCTAGTACGCATGGAAACATCTACAGAGAACTACCCTCAGCTATGATGAGGGTCAGTGGAGGGGAAGACCCCACCACTATCCTCAATAAAGAAGAGGTAAAACTTTGTTAAAAACCATTAATTTGGTAAGTTGAACCCTCGTCTATAATGAGGGTCAGTGGAGGGGACGACCCCACCACTGTCCTTAAGAAAGACGAGGGAAAAATTTGTCAAAAACCATTAATTCGGTAAGTTGAACCCTCGGCTATAATGAGGGTCAGTGGAGGGGACGACCCCACCACTATCCTCAAGAAAGACGAGGGAAAACTTTGTTAAAAACCATTAATTTGGTAAGTTGAACCCTCGGCTATAATGATGGTCAGTGGAGGGGACGACCCCACCACTGTCCTCAAGAAAGACGAGGGAAAACTTTGTTAAAAACCATTAATTTGGTAAGTTGAACCCTCGGCTATAATGAGGGTCAGTGGAGGGGACGGCCCCACCACTGTCCTCAAGAAAGACGAGGAAAAACTTTGTTAAAAACCATTAGTTTGGTAATTTGATCCCTCGGCTATAATGAGGGCCAGTGGAGGGGACGACCCCACCACTGTCCTAAAGAAAGACGAGGGAAAACATTAAAACCATTTGTTTGGTGAAGTGATCCCTCGGCTATAATGAAGGCCAGTGGAGGGGACGACCCCACCATTGTTCTCAAGAAAGACGAGGGAAAACTTTATTAAAATCCATTAGTTTGGTAATCTGATTCCTCGGCTATGATGAGGGCCAGTGGAGGGGACGACCCCACCACTGTCCTCAAGAAAGACGAGGGAGAACTTTATTAAAAGCCATTAGTTTGGTAATTTGATTCCTCGGCTATAATGAGGGCCAGTGGAGGGGACGACCCCACCACTGTCCTCAAGAAAGACGAGGGAGAGGTTAGTGATTATACAAAAAAATTCACAACGCAAACCATACAAAAGGAAAATAAGGAAGACAGTAAAGGAGATGACAGGATAAATGAAATGCCAGTGTTATACAAAATAGAGTACAAAAATGATAATTACATTAAGAGGGTATGGGCTACAGACAGCCACTCTATGGGACAATATCGGAGGGCAGGGCATCAACATCCACCAGAGGGGTTTCCTCAATGACCACAACCAGCTGATCCTCAGATGTGCCAACACCCTCGACTTGCACTTGTGATTCCACCTGAGTCATAGCCTCGGTGATCAGAGGGTCGTCCAATCTGACTGCTTCAATCGATGGGAGGACCGAGGAGACCACATCACCAAACCTGAGGACGACCCACCGGCAGGCCGTCCTGATTCCTCTCTCCAAATATTCAAGGCCGAAGCCTTAAAACTTGTCAGAAATTTTTATAAGCCTCAACAGCATCAGCCTCGGCTTTCCTGATAGCTGCTTCAAGATCAGTCTTTTGCTTGACCCCCATGTCGGTCAAGGCCTCGTCCTTTTCCTTGATAAGTAAGTCTTTGGCCTTAAGGTCCTCGTCGTGTTGCCTCGTCAGTTGGTCCAAGATCCTTGCATGCTCAGTCCTGGTACTTTCCAACTCGGCCCTTGCAGTATCAAGCTCCTATTGAAGATCTGCCTCGTGTTGAATAGCCCTCTCGGCTTCATGGAACTTTGCTTAGTTCTCAGCCATCCACTTGGTGGTCGAAGTAAAGGCGCATACAGACTGCACAATAGAAATAAACAGATGTCAAGAGGCCGAGGAAACAGTTGGTGAAAGAATGAAATTAAAAGAAGTGGGTCAAGACCAATACCTATGCAAGGGCGTGCAGACCATAGTCGTACACTTTGGCAGGACGCATCTTTGACAGGAACTCGTAATCAGCGGCCGAGGGAGCATAAAACATTGAGGCCTTGGCTTCCCTCAAGTTTGTGATCAGTGATGAGGGCTCAGTCCTGAGATGTGCCAGGTTCTGGGACCAGAAGGCCCCCATGCTGGATGAAGAAGCAGTCCCTTCAGATGCTTCGACCCTGGCCCTCGTCCGAGAATCCGGCCGAGGGTCAACAGGAGCCTCAGGCTCCTTTCTTTTGTGGCTATCGGCGGTCGGATCAACAACCGTCGGCCCAGCGACCTTCGTCTTCCTCGGAGCCTGCTGAGGCTCCTTACCCTTCTTCTTGGCCAAGCCGAATAGTAAGCTGGGAGCATTCATTTCCCAAAGGTAGTCTGATACACCTACAGGACGACCTGAAAAGGGTACGACGCGTAAGAAAAGTACAGAGATAAAGAGGAAACACTTCAAAAATAAGTAAAGAATGGAAAACGTTCAGTATAACTCACATAGTTCTGTCAGAGGGACGACCCTCAGACCAGCTTCTTTGAGGAACCGGGGGGTCATCAAATCTTCAAATTTTGCAATCTCACCCCCTCTCCCTCGTCCCCTCAGATACTAAACGATGTCCTTTTCTTCCAGATTAAGTCCGGGGTCTGACCTAGCCTTCATTGATGGGTTAGACCATCTACAGGAGACCCTCGAACCATCGGCTGCAGGGGATGCCTCGGCGGATAACTCCCACTCCCTAGAGACGAAGAAGAATATCTTTTTCCAATCGTGGTTGGAGGTTTGCGCCACGTGGAGGAGTTTTTTCTCAGACCTCCTCGCCCCCAGATGATAGTATCCGGGCTGTTTGGACGAGGAGGTGATATTGTAGCAGGCCAAGAATATGTCGGCCAAGGGCTCATCGGTGAAAGCGTTCTTCCACAGGGAGATGTAACCTAGTATTGTCCTCCAGGAATTGGGAGGAAGTTGAGAGGGGGCAACGCCAAGGGCCGATAAAATGTCTACGATGACAGGATGTAAAGGGAGTCTGACACCTACCTTGAACATTTGTTCATACACAGCAACCTCTCCCTCATCACCTTCAAAAACCCTCTCGTCCTCAGAGGGAACCCTCATGGTTATGCTAGGGGGCACTCCATATGCATGTCTCAACAATAAGAGGTCGCGATCCCTAACTGATGAGGTATAGGACGAGGCATGGGATGTATCAACCTGGTCATCTGAATCATCGCCCTCGTCCTCAGTCCCCTCTCCATCGGCCTCATCATCTTCCAGAGTCCCCTAGGGAAAGGCCATCTGAAAGGCATGTGGAGATAGGGTTATCACAGGGATAGCCTCGGAGGGAACCATACCCTCGGCCATCTGGACCAAAAATAATAGACCAAAAATAAGTAATGTAAAGAGATAGTGAAGAAGAATTGGAAATTAGTGGATTGTATTAATCCTATAATAGGGCTTTCCCTCAAGCTTAAAGAAGTCAGGAGAAATTTAAGTGCTTAGAGTAAAGCTTAATATGGAGATATAAGCCAGGAAGCTAGAAATGCTAAGGATTCTCTCCTTAATGCTGAAATTATATATGAACAAGATCCTACAGAAGAAAATAGAGAGGAATTGAACAAAGCCACATCTTATCATAATTTTAAATTGAAAATTGAAGCTGAATTTTGGAGCCAAAAATCTAATGATAGATGGGCAACTGAAGGTGATAAGAATATAACTTATTTTTATAAAATTGTGACAGGTAGTAAGAAGGGAATCAATATTCAGAAGATTAAGAATATGGAGGGTGTATAAGTGGACACTAAAGAAGATATCAAAGTTGCTGTTATCTAGTATTTTACTCATCAGTTTCAAGCTCACGAAGATATGGATCATATAGGACAGTCCAAAGTATTTGATGTTATTCCCAATTTTATAAATGATGATATGAATGCCTCTCTTGCTCAATGGCCTACCATAGATGAAGTGGATAAATCTGTTAGAGGTTTTCATGACAATAGTATCCCAAGAGTGGATGGATTTAATGGGTACTTTTTTATATCCTTTTGGAATATAATCAAAGCTAATATTTTTAAAGTTGTTCTATTCTTTTTTTTTCAGGAAATAGTCTCCCAAAGATGTGTACTACAACTAGAATTGCTCTAATTCCTAAGGTTGATCAGCCTCAATCATTCAATGACTTAAGGCCTATCAGTATGCAGAACTTTGTCAACAAGATTTTTTTCCAGAATCTTAAATGATAAGATTTCTCAGATTCTCCCTATTATCATCTCTCCTATGCAATCAGGATTTATAAAAGGTAGAGCTATATCAGAGAATGTGTTACTTACTCAAGAATGTATGTCTAGAATCAATTCTAAGAATGTTGGAGGAAATATAATCATAAAGTTGGATATTTCTAAGCCGTATGATATAGTCTCATGGTGGTTTCTTATTAAAGCTATGAAGAAGATGGGCTTTAGTGAACAATGGTTGGACCTAGTATGGAGACTTATCTCTAATACATGGATTACTCTTTTGGTGAATGGTGAAAATGTGTGTTTCTTTCATTCTACTAGAGGCTTAAGGCAAGGGGATCCCCTATCCCTAAGCCTCTTTATTATCATAATAGATGTTCTCTCTAGAACCCTTCATAATATAGTAGAGCAACCTAGATATGTGGGATTCAAAATTCCCATTGGTAAACCTAAATTTAATCACCTAGATTTTGTAGATGATATAATTATCTTTTCCTATGGAATGAGGAAAGAAGTGAAGAAGATTATCGAAGTATTAAAGAACTATGAGAGTGCCTAAGGTCAGCTGATCAGTAAAGCCAAAAGATATATAGTGGATTCAGATAAGATCAAGTCAAATTCTCTTATATTCTTGAGTCAGTGTACTGGTATGCAAATTAAAAAAGGTCCTATCATTTATTTAGGTTGTCCTCTGTATAGTGGTAGGAAAATAATTATTTATTTTTAAGGGATGGTTCAAAAAGTAAGGAAAATTTTAACTAGATGGAAATCTAAATGTATTTCTATAGGAGGTAAACAAGTTATCATAAAGTTTGTGTTAGTTTCTATGCATCTTTATCTTCTATCAGTGATGTCTCCTCCAAAATATGTGGTGAATAGATTGCATAGTCTAATGGCCAAATTCTTTTGGAGCTCTAGTTATGTTGATTAGGTTTATCAATGGTGCAAATGGGAGAAAATAATAAAGCCTACAATGGAAGGAATATTGGGGATTAGGAACCTTTATGATATTGGAGATTCTTTGAGTATGAAAATGTGGTGGTCTTTCAGAGAGAAGGAATCTTTATGGGCTTAATACATGAAGGCTCCATATTGTAGAAACCAACACCCTATGTCTGCTCCAAGAAGAAATGGGGCCCACACTTGGAATAGAATGTTCTCAATGAGAGATATAACTAAAGAAAACATGTTGTGATAGCCTGGGAAAGGAGAAATTAGTATTTACAAGGATATTTATGGAGTAGAAGCTATAAAAAAATGCTACTATTGATACTGATAAGTTTGTCAGCAATTTCTGGGATTCTAGGTAGAGATGGGATAAATGCAAAGTGGAGAGCTGCTTTCCTCCAAGTACTTATTTATTAATCCTACAGTTTGAAGAAATATATGTAGATCAACCTGATAAGGCAATTTGGCAGCCTAGTGGAAATGGAACTTTTATAATGTCCTTTTCTCGGGACTTATGTTGATCCAAACTCCCATCTCAGTTAAGTTCAAAATTTATTTGGCATAAAAACATCCCATCTAAGATTTCAATCTTTATATGGAAGTTGCTCAATAAATTTCTTGCTACAGATGAAAATATTAGATCTATTGGGATAAGAGGTCCCTAAAAATGTCAGTGTTGCTCTAATCCTAAATAGGAATCTATAAATCATATCTTTTTAGAGGGAGAAGTAGCTTCTCAAGTGTGGGAAACAATCTCTCAAGATCAAGGTATTCAGAGAGTAAAAGGAGGATGTTAAAATGTGATACTAATTCCTAGAATAGTCTAGAATATTCTAGATAATTCCTAAAATATTCTAGATAATTCCTGGAATAGTCTAGAATATTCTAGATAATTCCTAGAATATTCTAGATAAATCCTAGAATAGTATAGAATATTCTAGAATATTAGGGAAGTATGTAGGCTTCTAGAATGTTCCCATAAGGAGGTGGGAACCTTCTAGAGAATTAATCTACACCATTGATGTACTTTAATCTCCACTATCCATTAAGGGGGTGTGATGCCTATAAATAGGTGGTGAGGTCATTTGGCCAAACTATCTCAATCCAAACTAAGCATTGTATCATCAAGTCTAATAGAAAAACTTTCCTTCTTTTTTATATTTCCAAATTCTCCTCAATATTTCCCTGTAAATTCTTAATTGCCCATATCTAGAAATCCTAATTTCCTAAACTAAACATTTAACTACATTCCATACTACCTCCTAAAACTAATAGTGGTATCAGAGCACGGTTCCGTCACCAACTGGGCATAACCAATATTTCCTACCTACATTCCTTCACCATAAAATCACTCTGATTTTTTGTCTAACATGTCTAATTCGTTGATTCCAATACCTACATGTGATGGGATAACTATGACTTTTGGAGTTTCAAAATGAAGACATTTCTCCAAGCCCATGATATATGGGATGTCATTAATGAAGGTTTTGTCAATCCTTAAGACACCTCCACCCTCACAAACGCGCAAAAGAAGGAACTAAAGGTGAATATAGTGAAGTTGCAAAAGCTTTTAGTTTTCTTCAACTAGAAGTCAGCGACTCAATATTTCCAAGACTAATCGGAGCCACAAATTCCAAAGAAGCATGGGAGATCTTACAAGAAGAGTTCAAGGGCAACGAAAAGGTACGAATAATTAAACTACAAGCCTTAAGAAGGGAATTTGATAATTTAAAAATGAAGGAATCTGAGACCTCCAAAGCATACTATTCTAAAATAAAGGAATTAGTAAATCAAATGAGATCCTACGAGGAAGATATACCTGATAAAAGGATTGTCGAAAAAATCCTTATTAGTGTCACTGCAAAGTTTGATCCTATTGTAACCACAATTGAAAGTACAAAGGATCTAAAAACACTTTCAGTGATCGAACTAATGGGATCTCTAGAAGCATATGAACAAAGACTGAGTAGGTGTAGTGAAGATTCGATAGAAACTGCCTTCCAGTCTAAGTTCAACTCAAAGTCTCTGAATTCCAGACAAAGTGATTGGAGAAAATTCAAAGAAAATTCTAGAAGCGAGGAAACATCTAGAAATAACGGAGATTTGAAAAATCAAGGTGATAAAAAAGGAAGATCTCCACCTTGTGGAATTTGTAAAAAGACAAACCATTTTAAAAAAGATTGTTGGTTTCGAGATAAATCAAAATTCTGAAACTACAAGAAGTTCGGGAATGAAGAAAAAGCCTGTCGTCTAAAGGAAAAACACCAAGCCAACTTCTCCGAAGAAAAAGGCAAAGAAAAAGTTCTTTTTTATGCCAGCCAAGCAGCAATAAATGAGAAGGAGGATACTTGGTACATCGATAGCGGCTGCAGCAATCACATGACTGGAAAAGAAGACATTTTCCAAGATATCGACACGTCAGTCAAGTCACAAGTTCGATTGGGAAATGGTGTAGTTGTAGAAGCAAAGGGCAAAGGCACAATAGCCGTGCAGACAAAGAAAGGTACACACCTGATCAAAGATGTCTTACTTGTGCCTAGTTTACACCAAAGTCTACTTAGTGTTGGTCAAATGATGGAAAATGGGTACTCCTTATACTTTTCTGGAGACTCATGTACCATCTATGAAAAAAGAATAAAAATCTAGAAATAGATGTGGTAAAAATGAGGAATAATAGAAATTTCCCTATCGAGTGGAGATATGCAAAAGATACAGCTATGAAGGCACAAATAGATGACTATTATTTATAGCACCAAAGATTTGGCCACTACAACTTCTACGCGTTAAATTTACTCCATCAGAAGAACATGATGAGAGGCATGCCGTTGATAAAAGAGCTAGATCATGTTTGCGAAGGTTGTATGCATGGGAAGCAACAAAGACAACCATTCCCATCAGGCAAATCATGGAGAGCCAAGTCATTTCTGGAGTTGGTACATACCGATGTGTGTGGTCCTATGAGGACACTATCGCATGAGAATAACATTTACTTCATCTTATTTATTGATGACTATACAAGAATGATGCGGGTCTATTTTCTCCATGAAAAATCAGAAGTTTTTAGAGTTTTTAAAAAATTTAAAAACTTCGTTGAGAAACAAAGTGGTCACTTCATCAAAGTTTTGAGAAGTGATAGAGGAAAGGAGTATAACTCTAATGAATTCGATAAGTTCTGCGAAGATGAAGGGGTAGAACACCAACAAACTGTTGGGTACGCTCTAGCGCAGAATGGAGTTTCTAAAAGAAAAAATATAACAGTCATGGAGATGGCCAGAACGATGCTTAAGGAGAAAGGCCTTCCCAAGACTTTCTGGGCACAGGCAGTCTACACTACAGTGTACCTCCTAAACAGGCTTCCCACCAAAGCTATTCAAAATAAGACGCCAATCGAAGCTTGGAGCGTTCAAAAGCCATCAACAAAACATCTTAGAGTGTTCGGGTGCATATGTTATGCTCATGTTCCATGCCAAAAGAGAAGCAAATTCGATGACAAGTCATAAAAAGGAATCTTCTTAGGCTATAGTACTCAATCAAAAGGCTATCGAGTCTATAATCTGAGAACCAAGAAGTTGATGATCAATCATGATGTGGAGTTCAATGAGAGTGCTACCTAGAACTGGGAAGAAGAGAAGATTGAAAGAAGAAGCATCACCACATCTACACCACCATAACAGAGTGAAGCTACAGTGAATACAGCTACCCCGACACCAAAAATAATACCTCCATCATCACCAAGATAAGAAGACTCATCTCTGGAATCAACTCCTAGACGGACCAGACCACTAGCTGAGATATATGAAAGCTTCAATTTTGCAATTTTGGAACCAGAGAGTTATGAAGATTCTACAAAACAAGAAGTCTGGGTCAAAGCTATGGAAGAAGAGATGAAGATGATCGAGAAGAACAAGACTTGGGAGTTGGTGGATCGACCAAAGGACAAAGATGTCATCGGAGTAAAGTGGGTCTACAAAATAAAACTACAACCTGATGGCTCAATCCAGAAACACAAAGCAAGGTTTGTAGTAAAAGGATACTCACAACAATTTGGAGTTAACTACAATGAAACTTTTGCACCAGTGGCACGATTAGACACCATTAGAGCACTAGTAGCACTAGAAGCTCAAAATCACTGGAAGATTTATCAACTAGATGTTAAATCATCATTCCTTAATGGATATCTCGAGGAAGAAATCTACGTTGAACAACCAAAGGGATTCGAGGTTCAAGGGAAAGAAGATAAAGTCCTTCGACTGAAGAAAGCCTTGTATGGTCTAAATCAAGCTCCTAGAGCCTGGTACAACAAAATTGACGGATACTTCACCAATCAAGGATTCAGGAGGAGCCAGAGTGAGACAATTATCTACATCAAGTCCCAAGGTCAGAACCATATTCTTATCATTTCCCTTTATGTGGATGATTTAATCTATACAGGAAATGATGAAAAATGATCAAAGAGTTTAAAGAAGACATGATGAAAACATTCGAGATGAGCAACCTGGGCTTGATGCACTACTTTCTTGGCATTAAAATAAGCCAAGAAAAGGGTGGAATCTTCTTGTCACAAAATAAATACACCAAGAACCTCCTAAAGAAGTTCCGGATATACGACTACAAATTCGTTGCTACACTGCTCGTGACCAATAAAAAACTTAGGAAGGACGACGGTTCGCCTAAAGCACACACCTCTCTCTACAGGAGCCTTATTAGGAGCTTACTATATCTCACAGCGACTCGGCCAAACATAATGTATGCTATAAGTTTTTTTATCTAGGTTCATGCAGAGTCCAACTCAGATTCACTATAGAACGGCTAAGAGAACACTTAGGTACTTACAAGGCACGCAAGAATATGGTATAAGGTACAAGTCTACTACCTACTCAAGACTGATCGGGTACATGAACAGTGATTGGGACGGATCGTTGGATGACATGAGAAGCACTTCAGGCTATGAATTCACATTTGGTTCTGGATTCTTCTCGTGGGAATCAAATAAGCAAGAGACAGTTGCTCAATCCTCAGCAGAAGATGAGTACGTAGCAGCCTCAAGCTCAGCGTGTCAAGCAATTTGGCTAAGGCGAATACTTGAGGATATGGGAGTAATACATAATGTACCTATAGAAATTTACTGCAGCAGGAAATCCGCAATTGCGATGGAAAATAATGCAGTTTATCATAGCCTAACAAAATATATTGCAATCAAGTACCATTTCTCGCGAGAGGTAACATCCAACAAGGAGATCGAGTTGAATTATTGCAAGACTAAAGAATAAGTTGCAGATATTTTCACAAAAGCACTACCAACGACCAAATTCCAACAACTACGAGCCATGCTTGGGATTTCAGGAATTAGCATCAAGGAGGAGTGTTAAAATGTGACACTAATTCCTAGAATAGTCTAGATAATTGAACTATTTCAATAGTGGATTCATGGTCAATAAGCAGATCCTTCCATAAATTGAATCATCCCAGCTATAGTGCGTTGGTGTTTGTGGATCCAAAGAAATAAATGCAAGCATGAATCTCTTACTCCTAGCATTTTTTATGTTTTGTATTAGGTACATCAGCTAAAGTCTTCTCTCATTCCCAAGTAGTCCTCTCATAATCCAATTCCTGGATTGAAGATTAAATGGATGTGTCCTCCATCAGGTATCTTGAAGCTTAATACTAATGGTAGTGCAATGGAGAGCATACACAAGGGAGGTGGTGAAGGAATTCTCAGAAATGAATAAGGAGAGAAGATATAGGCTTTTATTCATTCTTTTGAAGATGTTTCTCGTATGGAGACAGAGGCAAAATCTCTTAATATTGGACTTGAATTCTTCATGGAAAGACTATGAGCTCATTATTAAAAGTGATTCCAAAATTCTAATTGATATTCTCCAAGGAAAGGCCTTAACTCCATGGAAAATAAGGTGGAATATTCTTCAAATTCAACAAATGTTAAAGAAAATAAAGTGTAAAAGAAAATAAAGTTTTCTCTATACACATACATAGAGAAGGAAATCAAGTAGCAGATTTCCTAGCCAAAAGAGGTAGTGTAGAAGGGATAAACATATTTTCTTATAATATTGAAGACTTTCGAAAGAATCTCAAAGGTTTAAGTACCATAGTTGGATGGGTGATGCCTAATTTCCAAAATATCTAGTTGTTTTTGGAGCATATGTATATCTATTAATGGTTTAAAGTTAGCTCTAATTTCATCTTTTGTCTTCTTTAATTTTGTAAAGGGTCCCATTTATAAAGATCCTCATTTAATCTTTAAGTTCTCCTTGCTTTCTGTTCTTGTCAGAGATGTAAGCCATTTAGAAGAGGCATTTTCTTCTAAGCACATCAATAAATGATTATCCCATTAAAAAATAAAAAAAAAATATCGCGTAGAGTTAAATAATTTTATATTATTATATACCAGTTTATATTAAAATAAAAAAAGATCCAAATTTAATTTTGGTTTTAAATTATAAATATAAACTTAAGGGTATACAAGTTTAATTCTTGAGATTCAAATCCTAGGCGATGAAAATGAAAATAAGAAAAACAATCTAAATTATCTAAGGTAAACTCTCCCTTTTTTATATATATGTTTCAGTAAAAAAACTTAAAAAGAAATTTCTAAATCGACCTCCCCCCCCCCCCCCCCCCCCAAACACACACACACACACATATTTACACACTTGTTTACTCATAAAAGCAAAAAAAATAATAACAACCCATCTTCTCCAATATAAACCTCCCGGAGAGGAGGGTGGAAAAAATAAAGTAAAAAAGAGAAAAACCCATCATTCTTCACTTAATCCCACAAACAAGTACACAATTCAAAAAACAAAAGAAAGCCCATCACCTTTATAACACCAAGAGCAGGAAGAAAGAAAAAAACCCTTTCTTTTCCTACACAAGACCCAAAAAAAGGTATGATTATTGTTTTTTCTTCTTTTTCCTTGGTTATATATATCTATATAATAAAGTCGGAAACTTATGTATGTCACAAGTTGAAACTATGATGTCATCAGATGAATTTTTTCCTACATTTCCTATTTTTCCCCTTAAATTTTAACTTCCTCTCATTTTTCTTCTAAAATTTTACTTTAATTCAAATATAAAGGGTATATTTGTAATCTGCATAAAGTTGAAGATTCAAACACGAAATCAAGGGCTCAGATTATTTTTTAACACGAGGAGATCTTTTATAATCTCAACATTCAATGAGTATGGTCTCTCTCTGAATTCTCAACAAGACTATTATCCACTCACCCGTCTCTTTCTCCCTATCTCCTCAAACTCTCACTCTGAACTCAAACCCCATCTCTCAGAGTTGACCCATTTTTTTTGTATTCATCTTCTACTTTAGATATGTGGAAAGGTATGCTTCTAGATATTTTAGATCTGAAATATCCTCTCTCACGTTTTTTTGTGTTTTCAATTTAGGTGCCCGAATCTACCAGGTATGCTTTCTCTTTTATCATGTGGAAAGTTTTATTACTGTTTCTACCATTTTTTTGTCTTCCTCTTCTACTTTAAATATGTGGGAAGGTCTGCTTCTAGATATTTTAGATCTAAAATATACTCTCTCACGTTTTTTTGTGTTTTAAATTTAGGTGCCTGAATCTACCCGGTATGCTTTCTCTTTCTTACTATTTCTACCCACCACCACCACTACTAATTATTTTTTTAATGATTTAGTCTTTTGATTTTTAGAAATTATGAAAATGGTGGAACGCCTTTAAAAAAGCTGTTGATGGGTCTAGGTTGGGGGGTTCCTTCGGATGGGTGTGGGTTCAACTCGGTGGTTGAGGCGGGAAGATCCCGACCCAAGATGAGTCCCAACGATGGTTGTGGGGAGGGAGGGTTGCTGGGACGGGTCTGGGTTCAGCTCTGTGGTTGAGTCATGGGGTTGGGATGTATGTTTCAATATGTGTATCTATGTTGTTTGCTTATGGAAAATGGGGTTTTTGTTTATGTTCTTTAGAGATTTGAACAAAAGTCAATATCCCTCCCTCTTGACTTTCAGATTTTGAGATTCAGGTTCAGCACTGGTAGATCAAGTGTTGTATTGCTTCTCCATGTCACTATTTCTTGCAGTGCCCCTGTGAAGTTTCTGTATGAGATCCATTGGGCACCCGTCAAATTAAAGGAAACGGAGGGATAGACGGGTGGGGAGGGGGCTGGGGCTGGAGCGGCACCATGTATTATAGGCACCCAGATTGTGAGAACTAGGTATAAAATTGTTGTAACAACTCTCTTCCAGGTCCCCGATTTAGAGTACAAACTCATTCATCAACTCAACTGTCATGTATTAGAGTGTTACAATATGCAACATTACAATTTAGAATATTTATTCCCGTATTACATCATTTGGATAATGAATTCTGAGATAGAGTTAAAACTTATATCATTTTCATTCAATTTATTATGGGAGGGCTATCCCCACACTCCTCTCATCTTGCTTCACACTCTTTGAGTGATAAATGATATATGTGCTCTTATTTTCACCCCTATCATCTTTCCCCACACCCTTTGGGTGACAAATGACATTTGTGCCCTTATGTTTATATAATTTAAATGTTTAATTTTTTAACCTCCAATTAAAATAAATATATTTAATAAGAACAAATAATTATATTTTAAATAAAAATTATTTTTTATTAAAAAAAAACTACTTATAAAACGTAAAATCTTATCTATTTTTTTATTATTAAAAAATTATTTATATAGCATAAAATTTGTCTTCTTAAAAAACCGTTTTCTTATAAAAGTGTTTTTTTTCTTTACAAATTTTATTTTTGGTTAAAACTGTTTTTTTGTACAATTTAAAAAATAATCTTGACTATTTTAAAAAAATATGGTCCGTGAGAGCGTTATGTATAGGCGGTTATACCACTTATACATACCGCTGGCGCGAACCATTTTTTTTAATATGTTGGTCTGTACTAGTGGTATGTATAAAAATGAGGCTTTTTTATTATTTTGAAAAGTCATTAATAATATTTTGGACGTATTGCATTGTATAAATCTTGGGTAAATAGCTCCAATGTCGTTATACATGAGGTGACGACTAATGGGACTAGACATCTGACATAAATAGCAATAGAAGAAAAGTAAGACAAATCTCACGCCTCTCAATCAGAGAAAAAAGGGAACAACTTTTTTAAAGAAAACTCTTATAAACAAGACCTAATCATTAAAACAAATGATAGACCAAACAACTTTCGGCTATGGATAAATTAATATTTCACATTAAATTGACATCGAGAATTGGAAAATACTTCATAAGGCAGTCATGATTGTTTGGTCACTTATAAACGCATGGATTTAGGCGATACTTGATAATAGATTGTAATTAGTTCAGATGGACAACGGGTGGCCCAAGAGGCATGTCAACTGACAAAAATACAAAATGGCTATCAAAGATGACTATTGTGTGGCTCAAATTTTTATAAATATAAGAAATTTTATTTTAATTTTTAAAGGCCAATTTTTTTAAATTACATTTTGTTTTGTTTGGGAACAATTTTCTTTGTCGTTTTGCAATTATGTACTTTGAAATTTTTTGTCAGTTTGTAATTATGTAGCTTGAAACTATTTATCGTTTTGTAATTATGTACTTCGAATTTTTTGTCGTGCCTTCAGGCACGGGCATACACGTGCTTACCCCCATATATGAAAAAGCTTCTCTCGTGTCTCGAACCTTATACTAATCGTAGCTTTGGTTAGGTAACTTGCCATCGCATCAAGGCACGACCTAATGCTTTTCAAAATTATCAGCGTGCCTTCAGGCACGGGCATACCCTAGTGTATATATATATATATATATATATATATATACAGTCAGGCTCTAATGCGAACGCAACTTGCGTATTTAACTTGCGGGCGAATTTTTGTGTGATTTTTTATAAATGGCAAAAATATCAAATTTCGACTTGATTTTTTTATGGTATTTAAACATTTTAGGAGACCCCTTTAAAAAATCAGTTCAAAATGAATTGTTTTACTATTTTTAAAAAATCGATCAAACATATGTCAATTTTTAAGAGCTTTAAAAACTAACATATGTTTGACTGATTTGTTAAAAGTACAATTCATTTTGAGTTGATTTTATTTATAGCGGTCCTTGAAATGTTTAAATACGAGAGAAAAAATCAAGTCAAAAAGGTTTTTTTTGCTATTTTTTAAAAATATGAAACAATCCGTTCGCAAGTTGCATTCGCATTATAACCGGCCTGGATATATAGATAGATTCCCCCTCGTGTAAGGACTCCTTATGGTGCAGACTCCGGTACATACCATTTTTTTTAAATAGTAAAAAATTGAATTTTTTTGATAAAACTTTGTGGATATAATCTCCACGGTGAGAAGATCATCTCCAATTGTTTTCATTAAAAAAATCGTTGAGATGAGGTGATATGTAAAAAAATGGTATAAATACGCATTTTCGACTGTTGAAATATTGACGATCATCTCAACCATTTTTTATTGATTTTTTTATGAAATTTAATGGATATGATCTCGACAGTGAGACAATCATATCCATGAAGTTTGATAAAAAAATTCAATCAATAAAATGGTTGGCGTTAACCCAACATTTCAACGGTTGAAAATGAATATTTATACCATTTTTTACATATCACCTCATCTTAATGATTTTTTTGTTGAATTTTTGATGGAAAAAATGGAGATGATCTTCTAACGGTGGACATCATATCCATGAATTTTCATCAATTTTTTTTTATTGTTTTTAAAAAATGGTATGTACCGGGGTTTACACCATAAGGAGTCACGTAATATATATACACACATAGAGAGAGAGAGAGAGAGAGAGAGAGAGAGAGAGAGAGAGAGAGAGAGTCAGACTCATGTGCACACACAAGCTTGTGTACCAAGTTTGCACATCGGTTTTTTGACATAGTAAACAAATTATTTTTTATTTGGTTTTTTTGTGTAGTATTTAAACATTTCAAGAAACCAACATAAAAAACTCAAAAAACTTTTTTTGCCATTTTAAAACAATTGGTCAAACTTTCACAACTTTTAAAGCACTTTAAAAGTTGTAAAAGTATGTCCGATTTTTTTAAAATAGCAAAACAAATTTTTTTATCTGATTATTTTATATGGGTCCCTTGAAATGTTTAAATATCACATAAAAAATTTAATTCAAAAACATTTTTTTTTAATATTGTTAAAAAATTGGTTTACGCCAGCAAGTATGCAAACTTAGTATGTACATGAGTCTCTCTCTCTCTCTCTCTCTCTCTCTCTCTCTCTCTCTCTCTATATATATATATATATATATATATATATATATATATATATATTAGGACTGACAATTTTTGACACGATAGCCCATTTATGGAAGAGTACCACTACATGGACCCTTTTTTCATACCCACTTTGGTACCCGTCTAATAAGACAAGGCTGATAAGGGGTTGTACCTTGTGCCCTGACGGGACCCATAACAACAAGGTACAACATTTTTATGCATCGGGTATGGAAAAAGGGTATCAAAGTGGGTCTGTGTAGCTTTATTCTTTATGGAAATAACCCAAACATGAAACGATTAGCTTGTATAGATTTAAGAGTACCAAAATCTTACTCTTAAATCAAAATCAACGTGATCCGAAAATGACACGACTAACCCGAATTGCAATATTTCGAGTTATTACCATAAACGGATTATCGTGTCAAAAATTTCCATCACTAATATATATATATATATATATATATATATATGTGTGTGTGTGTGTGTGTGTGTGTGTACATGAGTGTCTGTACATGAGTGTCATGACGAGATAAAATAAATCGAGACGAAAATAACGTTTTATTATCCGAGATAACATTAGTTATACGTATATTTCATCAAGAAAGAAAAGCAGTATAGTTTTAATCCCAAACGGTGACGGTTAGTCGACAGGTTAAAATGTCAGTTTTATAAACTTTGAAAATTCATATTTTTTAAACTATAACTCAGATAAATATATGGAACATACCATTGAATTTGCAGTATCAAATAAAATATTTTAGTACAAAAATATTTTTAATTTGACACTACTTTTTACAATGTCAAATTTTGGCCGCTATGCCAATCAAGGATCCGAAATAGCCTTTAAAATATTATTTTATGATATTTTTTCCAAATAATTTGCTCAATAAATTATAATAATTAAGCAAAGATTTTTTGCTCACATCATATAAATTTGGTATGAACACGAGTCCGCTACCGACGACAGTGTAATTACAAATTGAACTATGTGTAGAGTGAAATCAATATTTAGATTATTCGCAGTAATGCTTGCAATAAAAAAATTCAGTTGAATATTACAAATCACAAAGAACCAAACAAGATAAGCTCGCTCAAATCGACGCACAAGTAGTTTTTTTTTACCTTTTAACTATTACCTTCAGCGTATTTGACATACTCCTACTGATATCATCACATGATAACTCCTATTTACTCTGAATATGTTCCTGTTATAATACCGCCTAGGGGTGGAAGCGGTACGGGTTTTTACTGTACCGTACCGTTTTGGTCCGAAAAAAATGGTTTTGATTTCATATATTAAAATACCAGAAATCGGTCTTACCGAAACTGAAATTACCGGAAAAAAGTTGGTTGGTTTTGGTTTTAATATTTACAAAACCGATTTACCGAAATTACCGTACCAAATTTACCGAAACCTGAAAAAACCGTACCAAAATTACCGTACCGTACCAAATTTACCGAAACCAGAAAAAACCGTACCGAATTTATCGAAACCAGAAAAAGTTAGTTTTGGTTTCGGTTTTAATATTTAAAAAAGTTGGTTTTGTTTTTGGTTTTTTGGAGCTTTTAGTGTTGTTTACCGAAACCAGATAAAATCGAAACCAGAAACAAGAAAAAACCAGAATTTAGCAAAACCAGAAAAAACCAGAATTTATTGAAACAAAAAAAAACCGAAATTACCGAAAAAACCGAAATACCGTCCGGTTTGGTTTTGGTATTGATTTTGGTGTACCGGGTGGTAAACTGGTACAGTTTGGTTTTACCATCCAGAGTTTTGTTTTGGTATTGGTATCTACTATTTACCGACCAAACCGTACCGCTTACACCCCTAATACCGCCATACTACCTATTTTATTTAATATCATTGGTATTTTAATTTGAATCATATGGATCAAGTTAACCCCTCTCACCTCATAGCTGATGTCGTGTTCCCTATTGAATCAGTTCACCACCCATGTACTTATGTGCAAATTTTTTATATTATGAGCCTCAGTATTAACTAGGGAGTAGAATGCCATGTTATCCCACGGAATTTTTAGCTTGGTCTATGGTCTCAGATGTTTGAGATCTTGGATTATTGCTACATACGTGTGAGTGCCACTTTAATTGTGTGCCTAGACGGTTACTTGATTTTTATATGATTATACTGATGGCTTACCTAATTCTATACCCTTTAGTGAGTTGATAAGTATGGAATTATCAGTTAAAAACTCCTTTACTTTCTTTATGTGATCCTTAATGTTGTTACAAGAAACCTTTTCTTAGGTTTCAATTGATAAACAATGAATTCTATATACACTCCCCCTCTTTATATATATACTTGTTATAGGACTGGTAAAACCTTATTCAACCACTTTACTAATTCATTTTTTTTCAATTATTTTGCCCAGGTACTTATAGGAAATAATGAACACTAAAAGAATCATAGTGCAACAGTAAGAAATAGACAAAGAAACTGATAGAAGAATAAGCCTATTGAACTACAGATTAAGATAATTTATCTTCTATAAATTCTTAGTTAGTTTAGTATGTATGACTCATTTATGTTGTATCGCTATTTTAAGATAAACCTCACACTCGAAAAATCGGGATGTGACAACATGGTATCAGAGCTGAGCCAGGTTAAGTAGCCAATGCGAGACATAAGTTAAGCATTGGTATTAAGTGAGTGCTTCAACCATAAGGATCATGAGGACGAGGTGCTTAGATTTAAGTGAGGAATTGGTATCGAAATTACATGTGAGATACTGGGATTTTATCTAGGAAAAGAGTATAAGTGGTAATTGGTAAGATGAATCTATTTGTATAGATGGATTACGAGAATAAATCCTGGAACTACAATTTGGAGATATGTGATTGATTCCGATATTCAGATGATACATGACAGAAATAATCATTAAGAAATTTGGATTTTCAATGATGTTATTTAGGATTAGATGCATACTAAGAAAATTATATTTCAGAATAAAAAATTATGACATAAATAAATTTCATAATTTTGAATTTATTTTGAGAATAAATTAAATCAGGAGGATTTAAATTAAACGAGTAAAAAATTAAATTTTAAATGAATAATTATTCATGCTTATATAAATATAAAACTCTATTGGATATAATGGGCTTGCTAGCAAAAAATAAATCACACATAAATAAATTACGAGCCCGTGTCGTTGGAACATAATAAAAATGTCTAAATGAAATAGAAATAATTAGAACGCGTTTTAGGAAGCGTTATAGACTCATTTTAGTGTTTTAAATATTTAAAAATGATCCCGGGTCATTGGTATATGAGTTGGGGGACTTTTGATCTAATTGGGATATGAATTCGAGTCCATTTGAGGGTGGGTTTTAAGCACATCTCGAGATTTGACATTAATTAGTGTTTAAGCGGGGGTAAACCACTCCCCCACTATCATTCCATAAAACCTAAAAACAACTGTTAACAAGAGAGGAAAGGAGAAGGACAAAAAGAGGGCAAAAGGGCAAGGAACCAAGGAGAATCAAGGGGGTTTCCTCCACAAATCTTCAAGGCAAGAATTCTCTTGCTTAATTTAAGTTTTCAATATTTTTTCTTGATGGATGATAATAACCCCTTAAGAATTTCCGTGCTTTAGGTTTAACATGAATGAATTGATGATTAATTAATATTTTATGCATGTAGAGGACTGAATTTGATATAGAACTAGCCCCGAAAATTTAGGTGTTATATTCTTTAAATTTTGGTTATAATATGATGCCATGTTGTAGAAATATAATTTACATGAGAAACTAGATGTTAATAGTTGTTTAAATTCGGAGGATAGACTTGGAACTTGTAGTAAATAGTTGGGTAGAAATCATGAAAATCCATTTTGAAGATTTTAAACTTTGGTGAGAATCTATGATGTTTAGAGGTTGTGATGATGATTAGAAACCATTAGAGGTGGGAAATATAATATCCCTGTTGGGTTGTTGGGTTGAATCTGGGAAGAAACCCAAAACCTTACTTGGGTATTAATGGAAGAAATCCAAATCCGTAAGAAACCCATCTTTGAATTTAATAACTGTTATTGTTGATTGATGCCGTTTATAGGATAAACCCATGATTTGAATGAGTAATAGAGAAGGAAATTTCGATGAACTGTTAAAACTTCATCTTGGGTTGAGAAGAAAAAAACTCGGAGCCGTGGAAGGAGAAGAAGGTAGCGGTTGTTCGAACAACCCTGGCTATTGTTCGAATGACGCTAAGTCAAATTCGACCCTTTTTATTCCGGTCGGACAACTTGGACAATATATAATTTTGTTACGACTTTGGTAACTTTGGGGAAATTATTAAGGGTTGTAGTTAAGAGTTAACTAAATAAGAACCAATACTTTGAGTAATGGGGGATGGAGATAAGGAATTTTAAGAGTAAAATAAAAGGAGGAATTTGGAAAAGGGATTTTGTGAAATAAATTCCTAATAATTTAAATTACGGACCAAGTTTGGGAATCCGGACACTTTTGTTGAGAGACACGATGTTGATAAAATTTATGGAGGTGGAGTTAATTTAATTAAGGGTTGGAGGTTCGACTCAGATTATGTTTAGGGTGATTACTATGGGAGTTAGGCACGGGGTAGCCGGTTCAATTTATTATAGAGGAAACTTAAAATTAACTATTGGTAAGTAATTATTTAAATGGGTGAAATTAATAATGCACTAGATGGTAAATTATTAAAAAATAAAAATATTGTGGACTATGCGTGGGATTAATATGATAATAATGGAGTAATTACCTATACATATTATATGAGCAAATAATATGTACTTATACGTATTTGAGTGAACACACCAATGTTCCTGGATGGTCCTATTTGCTCGGAGGTTCGCGTATTCGGACCGGGTACCACACGTCGATACAGGTGGACTTGATGTTGTGTAGGTTATATAGGTACTACATGTAGGTTATACCTACAAGGAGGTAGGTGTTGGCGCTAACCCAACCTAAGTTACCGCCGGGTATGGGCCGTGAATAGATATCCTGCGTAGGGACCGCCACCAACTTATGTGTGTTTTGTGATGTCCGCTTAGGATATGAGTTTCCTCTAGACTTATCGATATAGTACGCATTTGACAATAATGGTAGATGCCTTTGTGTGTCAAATATATGGACATATATATATAATTACTCGGACATTATACGAGATAAATTGAAATGTCTAAGAACGTGGACATAAATTACATCTGTAGTTCTTTAATGCATAATAGATATTTGCGCTATTTATGAGAAATTTAACCGACTAGGATATTACAAGTGTCGGTAATTAAATGTAGTCAGTACGCTCAATCATTTAATTATCGAAAAATCCATTATTATAAATTTGACACATTATCATATTATTACTATTTGGAACTTTTTGGGATACGAATAATTTCACACTTAGATGAGGGGTGAGGTGTTTAACGCATGCGACTGATAAAGGGCATTATTTATTATACATCATCTTTATTATTGCTGAAGAAAGGCTTTAATACTAAAAGCTTGTTTACAAGGTTAATAACAGAATGTTATAAATTGTGTAGACTCCAAATAAACTTTTTGGGCAAAACTCTTTTCGAAAAACATAAGATGTGTTATAAAAGATTTTTGAATGTATGGATTAAATTTGATAGTTGATTACCTTTCTTTTTAAGTTTTAATAAACATATAATAAAGTTACCACGCAGTCCCAATCATAACAACAGTTAAGAACATTCAAAGAAATAGACACAAGAGTTTTTAACGCGGTAAAACCATTAAACAAGGGAAACATCCACGGTGCCCTCTATGACACAAAACAAAAACCCACCAGAATAAAAATAAAGTTACAACACTTAAGCAAACCACAAAGATCCTAACCTAAGTTCAGAATATACCTACTTGAGATTCTCCACTCCAAAGGTAATCTGAAGTGGACTGGTCTTTTCTTGCTTCTTCTTTGCTTTTTCCTTGATCTCCTTCTCTTTGAATTCTGATTCCAACAACTCTTTCAAAATCCAAGATTCTCAGACAAAACCACAGTGTCTAAGTGTTCGTGTGAGATAGTGTTTGTGATGTGCTACTACATGCAAACATGCAACTCACCCTCCCAAGATTTATACAAACTTTCCTAACAAATTACAACAGTTTTAAAATAAAAGTTATTTCCGAATCTTGATTTTTCAAGACAAGACTTCTTGATCTTTTATTTATCCACAGATCTCAAGGATACCTTGATCAATTCAAGGTCTTAAACAAATTCTGGGTTTTAAAAATATTTTTGAAATTATAAACCTCCAATTGAGATCCAAACAAGACTAGAAGTCTACTTTAACAAGCAGAGACTGATTCAATAATTTTTGGCATAAAAATTCCTTTCAGATCTATGATTACGCCTTAAAACTTTTTAGCAATAGTTCTTTGTGTTCTTTTTATTTTTGTACGCCAGTATTTCATAAAACATGAAATAGAAAACTAGAAACACACAACTCACTAGATCTGAAAAATATTTTAAAACTTAGAAGTTTTTTATTTCAAAATTTGTTGTAACAGAATATATCTAAATTTCCATATCTAAAAAGAGAACAAAAAACAAATCATGTGATGTTGTCTTTTAGAAAAACTCAGTTTCAAGAATGAAACTTAAATCTCCCTAAGAAATGTGTTCTGAGAGAATCAAAGATCTGAAGAGGTATTCAAACGAAAACACAACACCAAGAACATAGAAACCCTAGAAGGATCTAACTTTAAAAAAGATGGGTTTTCTGGTGTATGGGACTTTTTGGTGTTTGGTTTGGGATTAAACACTCAGAGGCTTTAACTATGAAGAAAACTAGGGTTTCTTCTTCTAATCTCTCTTTTTTCTTTCCCTCTCTTCTCTCTTCTCTCTTTACTCTCTCTTTTCTCTCAGAATTAACGAAATGGAAAAAGTCTCAAAATGCTGAGGCTTGGTTCTTTTTATACTAAATGTAGAAGGATCTAGAACATCGACCTCAACCCTATGGCTGAGATGGAGTTTTGACCATTTGACTTTAATCCAACGGTTCAACACTAGCGTGGTCTAAACGTTTGATGATTGGTTTAAACTGGGTTCACGTGGATTAACTCTCAACCCATGCAGGACGTTGATAATGTTGATCTAGGGGTTGAGATTGGTTAAACAGATTGTGTCTACGAGAAAGCACAAATCCAATCGATAGGTTACCAACACGTGCATGCACAGGATGAAGACAAAAGTACGTGTATGAAAGTAATTACAAAGCACACCTCCAATTCTCTAGGGCTTTTAGATTCTACCCAGCCAAACAATCAGTAAATAAAATAAGTTTTTAAAATTTAATTTTTACCCAAAACACTTTTAAAAACACATTTTAATTAATTCAAAAATCATTTGAAAGTGTTGAAAAACCAATAAAGCAAATAGGTGATATGTATTATACAGTGCAAGTGTCCTATTTGTGGTTTTAAGAATTTGAATTGACTTCCCTTTGAAGATTCTCTTGAACATGATTTCTTCCTTGAGCTTGTACCTTTGAGGAAATGGAGTTCTCATAAGAGTCTAACCTATTTTATCTAGATATCCAAACTAATTGGAATTCCTATATATGTAGACTCAAGTAAGTCAATATATAGTGTGTTCTCAATCTCTCCCTTTGGATATTAGAGAAAAAATTCCCTTAAGTATTCAAAACTCATGGGTCAAAATGAAAAGA
The DNA here is from genome assembly GCA_949130495.1 of Sambucus nigra. Classification (NCBI taxonomy): domain Eukaryota; kingdom Viridiplantae; phylum Streptophyta; class Magnoliopsida; order Dipsacales; family Adoxaceae; genus Sambucus; species Sambucus nigra. The sequence continues at coordinate 425,548,543 of OX422209.1, forward strand.
AATCCTATTTGTCCTATACAAAAGTTCTAACTTCCCTTTCCCATCCTAGAACTGAATATAAGGTGAAAAAAATACATCACTCAACTATATACAGACCAATTCCCTACAAAATAGAACAAGCTATACAACGGGTCTGAAATGTCTGTAACAAGATAAACACTGAATTGGCATATTAGTTGAGTTAGAATTAGGAATAGATAGAAAAATCGCTAAGCAATACTCAAGATATTCTCCCCCAATTTTTCTCAAATACACAAGGGGTATAAATCACAAAAAATAGAGATTAATTGAGAGTTATCATGCCTATAGCTGTTCGTAAATACTCAAATCGATAGTTATCTAAAGGTTTTGTAAAGAGATCTGCGAGCTATTTTTGAGTGTTCAGATATTCAATAATGAGATCTTTGGATTCTACAAGGTCACAGATAAAATAATGTCTCATCTTAACATGCTTAGTTCGTGAGTGCAGTATAGGATTTTTTGAAATATTAATGGCACTTTGTCTATCACAAAACATGGTTAATTATTTTTTTGTGAGACCATAATCACTAAGCATTTATCTAATCCATAGTAATTGAGCACAACAACTACCAGCTGCTATATATTCAGATTCATCGCTAGATAATGAAGTATAATTCTATTTCTTACACGACCAACCTACAAAATTATTTCCTACGTAGTAGCAAGCACCTTAAGTGCTCTTACTATCGTCAGAGCAACTGGCCCAATCGGCATCGATGTATCCTACAATAGAACTAGTCGTATCATTTGTGTAGCAAATACCAAATTTTAAAGTACCCTTAATATATTTACTAATCCTTTTTACACTTAATAAGTGAGATTTTTTAAGGTTACTTTGATATCTAGCACAAATACACATGGCGAAGGAGATGTCGGGTCGAGACGCTATAAAATACAATAAACTCCCTATCATACTTCTATATAGAATGGGATCAACACTTTTCCCATGATCATCCTTAGAAAGTTTAGTTGAAAGTACTCATGGGGGTTCTTGAAGTTTTAACATTTTCTAAGCCAAATGTTTTAACTAAATCTACAGTATACTTGGATTGAGAAATAAAAAGACCATCACTGCATTGTTTTACTTGTAAACCAAAAAAATATTATAGTTCACCCATAAGAGACATCTGAAATTCTGTATGCATGATATCAGAAAAATTCTCTACTTGTTTAGGACAGGTGGAAGCAAAAATAATATCATCCACATATACTTGCGCGATTAAGACATGTTGATTTTCCTTTCTAACAAATAAAGCGTTTCTGCCGTAGATAAATTTCTGAGACACTAAAAATGTAGACAGTCGCTCATACCAAGCTCTAGGAGCCTGTTTTAAGCCGTATAAGGCCTTCTTAAGCTTAAAGACATAGTCCGTGTGCACAGGATCAACAAATCCTTTGGGTTGTTCTACGTAAACTTCTTCAGATAAAATTCCATTTAAGAAAGTGAATTTAACATCCATTTGGAATAATTTGAATTGCATATGACAAGAAATTACAAGGAGGAGATGAATTGATTCTAGGCGTGTAATAAGTGCAAAGGTTTTGTCAAAATCAATTCCCTTATCCTGGGAGTATCCTTGTGCAACCAACCTAGCTTTATTTCTAATGACCTCCCCATTTTCACCAGTTTTGTTTTTAAAAATCCATCTTGTGCCAATAACCTTCGAATTTGTTGGTCTAGGAACTATATTCCAAAATCGTGACTCTTAAATTAGATTAGCTCTTCTTTCATAGCATTTATCCAAAAATGAGTCAGTAAGGACATCCTTAACATTTTTAGGTTCCTGAAGAGAAACAAAACAAGAAAATTATGCCACTTGTCGAAGTTGAGATCTAGTTCTAACTGGTTTTGAAGTATTGCCGACAATGGTTTCAGTGGTATGATCTTTAGAAACCCAAGTGGGTACAAAAGGACTCTCAGGTGGCAGTGGATCAGTATCATCTTGAGGATCAGGGGAGAAAACTGATTCATCCTCATCAAATGTTACTGGTTGAATGTCACTACTCCTTACACTAGTGTCATCTACAATTACATTAATTGATTCTATAATAGTTTGGGTTCTGTAGTTAAACACACGCAAAGCCCTACTATTTTGGGAATAGCCAAGGAAAATTCCATTTTCTCCTCGGGTATCAAATTTTAAAAGATGCTCTCTATCTTTGCAGATATAGCAGATACTATCGAAGTTTTTAAAATATTTTAAGTTTGGCTTTTTGTGGAACCATAACTCGTAAGGTGTTTCTTTAGAATTTTTTATGAGGTAGATACGATTAATAATGTGACACGCGATTTGGACAGCTTCTACCCAAAAATATCTAAGGAGATTCTTAGCATGTAACATAACCCTAGCCATTTCTTGCAGTGTCCTATTCTTACGTTCAGATATAACATTTTACTGCGGGGTTTTGGGAGCGCTAAACTTATGTTTATAGACATTAGCTACACAATACTCAGAAATTCTAGAGTCCTTGAACTCTCCGCCTCTATCACTCCTAATTCGACACACTTGGGTATCCTTCTCATTCTCAAATTTCAAGAGGATTCTTAAGAGTTCATTGAAGGTATCTGATTTTTATTTCATAAAAGCTACCTATGTATATCTCGTATATTCGTCTACTATAACTAGGATGTAAGAGTTTCCACAAACACTAATAGTTCTTGAGGGACTCATGAGGTCCATGTGGATAAGTTCTAGAGGCTTAGTGGTCAAGACATCTTTAACTTTCTTGTGTGGGGATTTACTCATTTTTCCTTCCTGATAAGGTCCACATACAGGAGTAAAAGAGTTTTTAATTTTTGGTAAACCTCTAACTATCTCTTGGGAACTCAATCTTCTAAGGTTATCATAATTTGTGTGTCCTAGTCTATTGTGACATAGATTAGAATCCTCTAATCTCGCAACATTACAAGATTTTGAATTTGGAATTACTGTGTAACAGTTTTTCAGGATTCTATTTCCTGTTAAGATACAATTACATTTTTCATCAATAATTTTACAATCATTTTTAGAGAAGGTAACTGAGTGATTGGAGTCACAAAATTGTGATATACTTAAGAGATTGCCTTTAAGGCTTTTAACTAAGAAAACATCATTCAGTTCAGGAAGCCCTTGCTCACTTAATGTTCCCTTACCTATGATCTGAGATGAAACACCATCTCCAAACATGACCGTACCTTAAAGGAAGTCTGTCTTATTTTTTAATTTGGTTTTGTACCTAGTTATATGTTTAGAACATTCGGAGTCTAAATACCATCCAGTTGAAGTGCTTTGTGCCTTTAAAGCATAAATGACAATGTTGCACTTGAGATGGGTAGTAAATCATCTTTTCTAATCCAAATAGGCCTAGTTTAAAAAATTTTGTGACCTTTTGATTTACAAAAGGTTTGAGGGGTCGTTCTGAATGATTTTTTCTTAGTCTTGGACCCTCCCTTTTTCTTTTTAGAGTTAGAGTTATTTACGGTCTGTCTAGGAAGTACATAAGTATTTTTGGATTTCCTAAAATAGTTATAGTTCTGGTAGTAGGAGTGTACAGCCTTTTCTCGAAACACTCATCAAGAGTATGGCCGAAAATATTGTAGTAGTAACAGAAATGATGGGTATAGGACTAGACTTTGTTGCTAAAGTCTTTGAAAGTTGGATTGGATCTATTAGGTACGGTAGTCCAATCATCATTAGATTTAGGCTTCTATCTTTGTTCTCTGGCAGAAGGACAAACATATTTGGTTTGACTATTCGGTTTCAATTGTTAATTGTCCTGATTATGTGTTGATTGAGAGACATTGAGACTATGTTCACCTTTTTGAACATTTTTGAGAAGTTTGGCCTTATTTTATAAAAGTAACATTTTCAGGAGAAACTTTGGTCTTACTTGTGTGCACTGTTTCTCCAAAACCTAGGCCAGACTTATCTTCGGAGTCAAATTTGTTTCCGATAATAATTTTTTCATAAGCTTTTGTTTGTGTTTCAAAGTGTCGGCATTTTTTAAACACATTTGAAACCTTTTGTTTTTACTCTTCTAGTTCAATAAGGGTTGCCTTGTATTTTTGTTCAAATTCATGGTTCTTTTGAATCAAAGAATTTATTCTCAAGTTGTAATTCTAAATCTCAATCTCAAGAGCAACACATTGGGCAATGTAATCTTCAGTGTTCTTTCGAATGGTTTGGTTAAGTAAATTGATACGCTCACTTAAGGTTTTTATCATTTTTTCTAGGCGAGCACTCTTCTTAACCATTTTAGTGTATAACTCATATAAATCAGGCAGATCATCATCAGACTCACTATGTGCATCGTTTGAATTATCCCCTATGTTTTTTTATAGATTCTTTACTCATGCACACGTTCAATTCGTCATCAACATTCTCACTTTGACTCACACATAGTCTTTCAGCGGTAATAGGAACAAAATAATTAGCAAGGTCATTAACAACTTCAACAGACATATCAAGTTCATGATCAGGAAAGCATGCATCATCAGTATATATTATCTTAGCAAAGAAAGACATGCAGTACTAATATATCTGGGTTGACTCAGTTTCATCCTCATCAGAATCACTAGAGTCATCCTATGTCTTACACATATTGGCCTTGTTATTGTTGTTAAAACTAGTTGGACATTTACTAGGATAGTGACTAAGTTTACCACAACGATGACACTTAACATCTTTTATGTTAGGTTTAGGTCTGTTGAAGTCATAATTCCTCCTATTGTCATTAGTGTGTTTGGTATTGTCTCTGTCATGAGGTCTGTGGGATTGATTACCTTGATAATTTGATTTGCCTTATTTAGAGGCTACAACATTTCTGAATTTCAAAATCTTTTTGAAATGCTTATTCATAAGAGCTATTTCATTTTCAAGGTTTTCCAAATCACAACTTTAAAGACAGTCAGTGTCAAAATCTAGAGTGTTCAATTTAGGCACTGGTAATTTAGATGAAAACACAACATTTTAACTGATGCTTTATTAGTCTGTTTGGTCAATTGCTTTTTAAAGTCTAGTTCCAATTCAACAGTCCTAAGTTTAATGTTAAGTAATTCAGGATTCATATTAGGGTCATTCATTTCCTCAATAGCATATCTCGTGTTGTCAAATTTAGATGGCAATAACCTAAGAATCTTTGACACAATTTACTTTCTACTGTAGGTTATACCATTTGCATGAAGTTTTGTAAAAATATCAGTTAAACTTATATAGAAATCGTCAAAGGACTCATTGTCATTTATAATTAGGGTGTTATACTGGTGAATGAGCCTTTGAGTTTTTCCGGCTTTGACACGTTCATCACCCTCATGAGCAATTACTAAAGTGTCCCATGCCTCTTTGTAAGTAGAACATATGGATATTATTTTGAATTCATGTTCATTAATGGACATAAAGATGGCATTCTTTCCTTTGTTATTATCAAGAGACAGTTTGTTCTCTTCCTTAGTAAATTCACTAAGAAGTTTCTTAATACTTGTTGGATCAGTGGCTGAAGTAGTTTTAGTAGGATGTTTAAACCCTATTTCAATCATTTCCCAGACTTCATCACCCAGGGTTCCTTGAATGAAAGAAGTCATTCGTACTTTCTAGTGTGGAAAATTATTTCCATTAAAGAGTGGTGGTCTGGATAGGTTACCTAACTTCTCAAATTTTTCTTTCATATTCACAAATTTTTCCAGAAAGAAGTTTCGAAAATAATTTCTCAAGTTTCAGGATCACAAAATGTGTTCCTGCTCTGATACCAGTTGAAGAAAGGCTTTAATACTAAAATCTTATTTACAAGGTTAATAACAAAATGTTATAAATTGTGTAAACTACGAATAAACGTTTTGGGCAAAACTCTTTTCGAAAAACACAAGATGTGTTATAAAAGATTTCTGAATGTATGGATTAAATTTTATACTTGATTACCATTCTTTTTAAGTTTTAATAAACATCTACTAAAGTTAGCATGCAGTCCCAATCACAACAACAGTTAAGAACATTCAAAGAAATAGACACAGGAATTTTTAACGTGGTAAATACCTTAAACAAGGGAAACATCCACTGTTCCCTCTACGGCACAAAATAAAAATTCACTAGAATAAAAATCAAGTTAAAACACTTAAGCAAACCACAAAGATCCTAACCTAAGTTCAGAATATACCTACGTGAGATTCTCCACTCCAAAGGCAATCTGAATTGGACTGGTCTTTTCTTGCTTCTTCTTTGCTTTTTCCTTGATCGCTTTCTCTTTTAATTCTGATTCTAACAACTCTTTCAAAATCCAAGATTCTCAGACAGAACCACAGTGTCTAAGTGTTCGTGTGAGATAGTGTTTGTGATGTGCTGCTACATGCAAACATGCAACTCACCCTCTCAAGATTTATACAAACTTTCCTAACAAATTACAACAGTTCTAAAATGAAAGTTATTTCTGAATCTTGATTTTTCAAGCCAAGCCTTCTTGATCTTTTATTTATCCACAGATCTTAAGGATACCTTGCTCAGAAGACGGTTCAAGGTCTTAAACAATCTCTGGGTTTTGAAAATATTTTTGAAATTGTAAACCTCCAATTGAGATCCAAACTAGGCTAGAAGTCTACTTTATCAAAATTGATTCAGACTTAACATGCAGAGACTGATTCGAGAATTTTTGGCATAAAACTTCTTTTCAGATCTATGATTATGCCTTAAAACTTTTTAGCAAGAGTTATTTGTGTTATATTTATTTTTGTACAGCAGTATTTCATAAAACATGAAATAGAAGACTAGAAACACATAACTCACTAGATCTGAAAATATTTTACAACTTAGAAGTTTTTTATTTCAAAATTTGTTAAAACAGAATAGATCTAAATTGCCAGATCTAAAAAGAGAACATAAATTAAATTGTGTGATGTTCTCTTTTAGAAAAAATCAGTTTCAATAATGAAACTTAAGTCTCTCTAAGAGATGTGTTCTGAGAGAATAAAAGATCTGAAGAGGTCTTCAAACGAAAACACGACACCAAGAACACAGAAACCCTAGAAGGATCTAACTCTAAAAAAGCTGGGTTTTCTAGTGTATGGTTCTTTTTGGTGTTTGGTTTGGGATTAAACACTCAGAGGCTTTTAACTATGAAGAAAACTAGGGTTTCTTCTTCTAATCTCTCTTTTTTCTTTCCCTCTCTTCTCTCTTCTCTCTTTACTCTCTCTTTTCTCTCAGAATTAACGAAATGGAAAAAGTTTCAAAATGCTGAGGCTTGGTTCCTTTTTATACTAAACGTAGAAGGATCAAGAGCATCGACCTCAATCCTATGGCTGGGATTGAGTTTTGACCATTTGACTTTAATCCAATGGTTCAACACTAGTGGTGGGCTAAACGTTTGGGGATTGGTTTAAACTGGGTTCACATGGATTAACTCTCAACACATGGAGGACGTTGATAATGTTGATCTAAGGGTTGAGATTGGTTAAACTGATTGTGCCTATGAGAAAGCACAAATCCAATCGATAGGTTACCAACATGTGTATGCACAGGATGAAGGCAAAGATGCGTGTATGAAAGTTATTACAAAGCACACCTCCAATTCTCTAGCAATTTTGGATTCTACCCAGCTAAACAATCAGTAAAGAAAATAAGTTTCTAAAATTCAATGTTTACCCACAACACTTTTAAAAACACATTTTAATTAATTCAAAAATCATTTGAAAATTATTTAAAATTATATAAAATAATTTGAATTGAATTAAATTTATTTGAAAGATAATTGAAGTGTTGAAAAACCATTAAAGCAAATAGGTGATGTGTATTATGCAGTGTAAGTGTCCTATTTGTGATTTTTAGGATTAGAAATAACTTCCCGTTGAATATTCTCTTGAACATGATTTCTTCTTTGAGTTTGTACCTTCAAGGAGATGGAGTTCTCATAAGAGTCTAACCTATTTTGTCTAGATATCCAAAATAGTTGGAAATCCTATATATGTAGACTCAAGTAAGTCAATATATAGTGTGTTCTCCACTGCATCTTAAATTATATAAGTTAATTCTTGCACACCTCGATCTCTAACCCAACTTTAAGTGTTTCCCTCCCTAGGTTATTTCTAGACAGGGATAGGAGGACTGTTGTTATACCAGCCTTGCGATCTCTCGCATTTAGCTGCTTTTCAGATTATTGACTCTAGTCTAGGTGCTTTTCCAATCTTCGTTATTTTATTTGAAGACATTTGTATGGGCATAAACCCGAGATCTATTAATTTACATTATGTTGGGTTGGGTTATTTACTTTTTGTCAGACTTATCATGCACTTTATGTGGGTTTGGTTTTATATATTTATTATGGAAACATTTATTTAAAATTTAATTATGGGCTTTTAATATATAATTTATTTTAAGTTGTGATGAGAATGGTATTAATTGAAAGACAAGCCCCATTTTCATACCTGGCCAACCTTTACGTGAGAAAATGGGGGTTGTTACAGTTGGTATCAGAGCACGATTCTTGTGTCCTTAGGATTTGTGTTTGAGCTCGTTACATTCTGCATTGCGTTCTTTAGTGTATAGAGCCATAACTCTTCGTCGTTCTGTTGAAGAAGCTCGTACTCAATCAACATTGGAAACCCAAGCGTTCCAATTGAATGCAAAAGATCGGGCTTTATCTGAACTGTCCAAGAAAGTTAGAGAATTGGAACTACAAATCTCTACAAAAGAATCAGAGTTGGAGACTAATAAACTTTTCATCCAGAATCTTCATGAGAAGCTTGAGCGGTTAACATTCCAATTCCATAAACAGCCCAGGGAGTTTTGGATGGCTGGATACAACGAGGCACTATTCCATTTAGATGCTCGTATCCAGAATGCCAATAATGAGGGCTACAAACAAGGCTGGCTGAATGCCTTATGTGTGTTGAAAATCGAGCAGGGACACTATTTATGGGACTACTATGAACCTGAATTGCTTGACTTGCCTGTGCCTCCATTTAATTTGGACATGGAGTGGATCCTTGTGCCATTCCTCGGAGCTTACTTGCTAAATATCTTGGTGACTACAGTTTGCATTCCCAGTTTGAGGTATCTCGTCCTGAGCATCTTCTAGATCGACCTTCTGTGATGAACATTAGGATGCTGAAGGACTTGAACTTCATTAACTCTCCTCAGACTTTAAATGATCCGCCTGCTGGCGAGGAACCTATTTCAAAGGCTGAGGGGAAAAAACCAATAGAGTAGGAATCTGAATGTAATAGTTAGTATACATTTTCATATCAATGTAATAAACTTGTGTAATTTATTTTGAATTCAATGAAAGACTTTCATTTTTGTTTGCAAATCTGTATTGCTATTCTTTTGTACTTGTCAAACACTTTATACTTGTGATTGCATAACAATATTTTGTGGTTCATCGACAAATATGGTGATAAAAAGTTTACAAGTATCAGTAATGTTGCTCGATCACTTAATAATAAAGTAATGAGTATAAAAATGTTTAAAATTTTTCCAACCAACCAAGGTTGTTAAATTTCTCTCATTGACCAACTATAGTTAGTGAGAATTTTTATCCCCGACTAACCATACTTGGTAAATTTTTGTCTTTTTCATAAAATGTGTCTGACCTAAGAATCATTGTATTCTTTGCGATTAATTACTAATACAACCTCGTTTGCTTTCAGATGGAAAATGGTAGGAGAGGCAGACCAAGACGTGCCAACGCCCTAGTTACATAGAAGGAGGCCTAGAAGGAGATGCAATAGCAGCCACCTCCAGCCCCACCCGTGGTAGGGCCGACAGAGATTGCCACTATCATGGAAGAGGTAGTGTCCACCACCATGGAAGCTATGTTAAGGCATTTTCCACCACCATAGCCTCAGCAGCAACTACCATACCCATAGTAGGCTGTGCTACCAGTCCAGACACCTGGATTGATTTGGGACAAAGCTAGGGAGGCATTCACTAAAGGCCAATCGTCGGAGTTAGCTGGCAGTCCGGATATTCTAGTGGCGAGTAGGTGGAAGAGAGACATTTATCGACACTTACGGATAGTAGAGTGCACACCCGTGTAGAAGCAGATGGGATATTAGCTTCATTCCGATTAGTGGGGGCCTCACTTAAATGGTGGAAAGATATTACGACGATTGTCCAGAGGGACAATCTTACCATAAATAAGTTTTGGGAGAGATTTGAGTTGAAGTACTTTACTCGAGCAATGCAAACATAGATGCAAAAGAATTTTATGGACCTTAAGAAAAGGAGTCACACTATGGCAGAATATGAGGAAGAGTTTACCTCTCTTTCTTATTTTTCTAAGGAGGATGTGAGTACATCGCAGAGAAAGATAAAGAAGTTCGTGTCAGGGGCTACCTCGCACATCAGATAGTCACTATTGGGGAATCCAAGTTTCACTACATATAACCAGGTAGTGAATGTTGCCTTACTACATTGCCAGGATAATAGGGCATTCTAAAAAGATAAGGGGGGAAGCGACACCACTCCGAGACGTCCAACCATCAAAGTAGGGTGAAAGGGAGTAACAAACAGTAGGCCTAGCAATCAACCTTTAGAGCATCACAAGAGATATAGGGATTTCGATAACGGGAACATATAGAGCTAATAGGTCCAGGGACAATAACAGAGAGGCCAGCAGGGCCAAGGGCATCAAAATCAGGGCTAACCGGGGCTACAACCAGATAGGCACAGTTCCGGGGCAATTGCTATATTTGTGTTGAGAAGGGCCACTTCGTCGGGAGGTGACCTCAGAGAAATTGAGCGGCACAGGAATCAGGGGGACAACGAGGACACCAGGCACCCCAGGGGGAGTTCCAATCGCTATAGGTATAGTTAGTGGCGATAGTGCCAGCCGCACCAACACTACCAGCCGCACCAACACTACCAGCTCGACCTCAGGGGAGTCGTGGCTATAGTACCAGCGTGTATATCAACTCGTATCAGGAGAGGGATTAGCGCCAGTGTAGACAGTGATAATATGATCCCAAATTCCTTTAGTTTGTAGGACATTCTTAGTTTAGTACTAGTTCACTGTACTCTGTAGTAAATGATATCTCGTCTACACATTGGGGAGGGTAGACCCTATTTTATTTAAGTGCTTTACATTATTTCACCCGTGAGTTGAGGGATAGGCACCTATAAGGCCTCGTGTGTAAGGGTATGGGGATTTACCTCGAAAGGACTTAACCCACAGAGATTGCATTGATTTTTACAAAAATAGTATAAAATTAATAGTCGAATGTAGTGTGACTAGTTGGCATTAATGTTCATTTTCATGGCGAAAAATACTAAAGGAATTGTGACACCGTGAGTCTAAATATGGTTAAATGGGAGACTATAGGGCTTGGAGAGCCTTATAAAATTAATTGAGCACATTATAGACGTGGGTCCTGGACTGACGAATTTCAGCCATCGACAATGCTATACAGTAGTGTATCGAGAGGGTTCCTTGTTTAGATTTCGCTTGCGAGACATCCCACGCATGAAAGTAGCAAATGCCGGGAGCTGAAAGATATTAGACCCTAGGACATTTTGGGTTATTATTATTAGTATAATCAAATGGGTTTAATTTATTGGGATTTAGTTTATCCCTTTGGCAATATGAGACTTTAGTTGACAATGGGAAAAAATTAAAATTTACATGATTACTACATACATATATTTTTGTTTCCATTTTCTTTTAATCTTGGACCGATGGATGTTAATAACTAAATAAGCCGTATAGTAGTGTATCGGGAGGGTTCCTTGTTCGGATTTCACTTGCGAGACGTCCTATGCACGAAATTGGCAAAAGTCAGGAGTTGAAGGAAGTCGGATACTAAGATCATTATTTTGCTTTCTCATGTACATATGTGGTGGTATACTGGGTGTATGGATATGCTCGGTATGAATGGTACAAATTATATATATATATATATATATATATATATATATATATATATATATATATACATGTTTCATTCATCTTTGTTAATGTTATGTGTGTATACATATAATGTGAAATATATCAACACCCTAGTGATGTTATAATAGGCATGGGTGAGCCTTTTTTTAATCTCATGGGATATGGGTATGGACTAATTAAGTGTAAAATTTGGATTAATAACGCGAATAAAAATATAAGGATGGGATTTAGCAAATTCCGAGGATGAAATTCCGTTATAAGGGGTGGAGAATGTAACACCACATAATTTTAGAATAAAATATTACTACATAAATAAATTTAATAATTTCGGATCTATTTTGAGAATTAATTAAATTGGGAGGATTTAAATTAAATGAGTAAATATTTAAATTTTAAATGAACAGTTATTCATTATTATATATATATATATATATATATATATATATATATATATATATATATATATATATATATATATATAACTCAATTGGACATAATGGGCGTGTTAACAAAAAATAAATCACAAAGAAATAAATTGCGAGCGCGGGTCGTTGGAACATAATAAAAATGTCTAAATGAAATAGAAATAATTGGGACGCATTTTGAGAAGCGTTAGAGACTCGATTTAGTATTTTAAATATTTAAAAATGCTCCCGGGTCATTGGTATGTGAGTTGGGGGACTTTTGGAGTAATTAGGATATGAATTCAAGTCCATTTTGGGGTCCAAAAGTTGGATTTTAAGTCCAACTCGGGATTTGGCATTAATTAGTGTTTAAATGGGGGTAAACCACTCCCCCACTATCATTCCAGAAAATCTAAAAGTAGCTATTAACGGGAGAGGAAAGGAGAAGGACCAAAAGAGGTCAAAAGGGGAAAGGAACTAAGGAGAATCGAGGGACTTTCCTCCACAAATATTTTAGGAAAGAATTCTCTTGATTAATTTAAGTTTTCATTGTATTTTCTTAATTCATGATAATAACCCCTTAAGAATTTTTGGGATTTAGGTTTAACATGAATGAATTGATGATTAATAAACATTTTATGCATGTAGAGGACTAAATTTGATACAGAACTAGTCCTAGAAATTTAGGTGTTATATTCTTGAAATTTAGGTTGTAATATCATGCCATGTTGTAGAAATCTAATTTATATGAGAAACTAGATGTTGATAATTTTTTAAATTCGGAGGTTAGACTTGGAACTTGTAGTAAACAGTTGGGCAGAAATCATGAAAACCCATTTTGAAGATTTTAAACTTTGATGAAAATCTATGATGTTTAGAGGCTGTGAATGTCATTAAAAACCTTTAGAGGTGGGAAATATAATAGCTCTGTTGGGTTGAATCGGGTAAGAAACCCAAAAACTTTCTTGGGTATTAGTGGAAGAAATCCAAATCCATAAGAAACCCATATTGGAATTTAATAACTGTTATTGTGGATTGATGTCATTTATAGAATAAAACCATGATTTGAATGAGTAATAGAGAAGGAAATTTTTATGAACTGTTAAGACTTAAGACTTCATATTGGGTTGAGAAGATAAAAACTCGGAGTCCGTTAATGGAATCCATGGAAGGAGAAGAAGGAAGCAGTCGTTCGAACGACCCAGGTTGTTGTTCGAACGACACTAGGTAAAATCCATCCCAATGCGACCCTTTTTGTTCCAGCTAGAAAGCTTGGACAATATATAAATTTGTTACGGTTTTGGTAACTTTGGGGAAACTATTAAGGGTTCTAATTTAGAGTTAACTAAATAGGAACCAATACTTTGAGTAACGGGGGATGGAGATAAGGAATTTTAAGGGTAAAATAAAGGGTGGAATTTGGAAAAGGGATTTTGTAAAATAAATTCTTAATAATTTAAATTACGGACTAAGTTAGGGAGTCTGAAAATTTTTGTTGAGAGACACGACGTTGATAAAATTTATGGAGGTGGAATTATTTTAAATAAGGGTCGGAGGTTCAACTCAGAATTTTTTTAGGCTGAGCACTATGGGATCTAGGCACAGGGTAGCTGGTTCGATTTATTGTAGAGGAAACTTACAATTAAATATTTTGTAAGTAATTTTTTAAATGGGGTGGAATTAATAGTGCATTATATGGTAAATTATTAATAAATGAAAATATTGTGGAATATGTGTGGGATTTCTATGGTAATTATGGAGTAATTACCTATACATATTATATGAGATAATAATATGTACTTATATGTATTTGTGTGGACATACCAATATTTGTGGACTATCCTATCAGCTCGGGAGTTTGTGCATTCGGAACGGGTACCACACGTCGGCACTGGTGGTCTTGACGTTGTGTAGGTCATATAGGTACTGTGTGGAGGCGCATCCTATGAGGAGGTATGTGTTGACGCTGACCCAGCCTATGTCATCGTTGGGTATGGGTCGTTAACAGGATTCCTACGTAGGGGCCGCCCCCAACTTGTGTGTGTTTTGCGATGTCCGCTTAGGATAAGAGATCCCCTCGAACTTACTGATAGAGTGCGGACTAGATCTCAATGGCATATGCCTTTGTGTGTCAAATATATGGACATATACATATAATTACCCAGACTTTATATGAGATAAATTGAAATGTCTAAGAATGCGAATGTTAGTACCAAATTTAGTCTACTGACGTGGACTAATCATATGAAGACACGTGTCAACTTATGTGGAAAATACGAATACTTTCAACGAGCAGCATACTTAAGCGCTCCGAGATACCGATCGACTTAAGCAGTCCGAGCTACTTAAGCCTACCTGGCAACTTAAACGGTCCGAGCTACTTAGCGTGCAGAGCATCCACATCAAGAAAACCAAAAGGCAACTACACATTAAATTCGTAGTATTATTATAAAGATGTATATGTCTGCTAGATAACAATGCATTATCTTTTCATATGTACAACCTCAAGGCTATAAATACATTGTAACCTCTTCATAAGAAGGGGACTTTGGATCTATTGGCAAAACCTATTATCGAGATTCAAGGAAAACAGTCAGCAATACAAAATAGTGGACATAGGCCATTTTTATAAGGCTGAACCACTTTAAAAATCATTTGTCTTATTTATTCATTTTTATATGTGATTGATAAATTAGATATAGTCTATTTTTTTATATCAACAGATTGGCGTCGACTGTGGAAAATGACTATACTTAGCATTTTTCACCAATACAACTCATCATCTATGGCTGAGAATCCGGAATCCAGTAATTGAAACACTGGGGTCCCTCCAAACCCTTCTACTCCCCCAAATATTCAAGATCTGGCTGGCATAATGGCTAATTTAGCCCAAGGCCAAACCGCCATGCAAGAAACTATGCATCAACTTATACAAACTGTTCAAGGTGGAGTGCCGGCCCAATCAGGACAACGAAGTGTTCAGAGAAATACCCATTTACCATCTTCAAGAACTAGACAAACGCTATTCCTGGAGGTCTCTCAATCTAGACCTACTAACTCATATCGTACCGAGAGATCTAATGATCCTTCGTATCAACCCGACTGGACCTCATCAGTACGAGCTACAGATTCTCAATGGAATGTCACTCTCACTCCAAAAAGGACTAGTGCTCTAGAAAGGTTGAGTAGAGTCTCTCTTTTGATCATTTGGTCCCTAGGAGAAATAGAAGTCCTCATAGGATTGCATCGAGGAACTCTCAACGACCATCCAACCTAAGGGAAGGCTCTGCCCAATCACGCCCAGCAGCCTATAATGAAAGGTCCCAAGAGGAAAACTCAATGCGATCAGTCGCTCGAACAAATAGGCCCGAGGTGGGAAACGATGCATGGAAAGTCTCTATTCAAAGGTTGGAAGACAGGTTAGGGGAAATGGCTAAGGCCAAGAATCCCCTACAAAGAACTTTTGTACAAGGGACACCATTCGTACAGGCAATCGTGGATTTTCCCACGCCATCAAAATTCAAAGCTCCTATGGTGACACCTAAATATGATGGAAAAACTGATCCTCTCCTCCATATAGAACAATACCAAGCTGCCGCCGATATCTATGCAGTTCCTGACGAGATGAGATGCAGGGAGTTTTTGGGAACTCTCACCGGGTCAGCTCAGATATGGTACACCAACCTTCCCCGGGGGAAGATTGAAACTTTCCTTCAACTGGCAGAGATTTTCATTGGGAATTTCTATTTTGGAGCAAAACCAGTTAAACGAGTAGAACACTTACTGAGTGTTAGAGAGAATCCAGAAGAATGTACCAGGTACTACATTACTCATTTCAATAATGAGAAACTTGAGGTAATTGATTACGAGGAGAAAATAACAATTACTGCTCTGATGAGTGGACTATTACCAGACAAGTTGTACTATACTTTGTCCAAAGATTCGCCTAGGACCATGGCAGAACTGATGGCAAAGGAAGCCAAAATCATGAACGCTGAGGAAGCCATGACTGCGAAGAAGAATACAGACACTAAAGAGACCAAGGCTGAGGTTGGTAAAATCGAGAAGAAGGATCAGAAGAATAATTATGGCAACAGGCAATCGAAAGTTAAGCAAGTGCTGGAGCAGATGAGGAAGTATGGAAATTATACTCCCTTGAAGGTAGATATAAATCACATTCTGAAGGAGATAAAGAACAATGATGAGTTAGCCTGGCCATGGAAAATGAAGGCAGATCTTGACAAAAGGGACAAGTTTAAATATTGTGAATTCCACAAAGACCATGGTCACACTACCAAACGTTGCATAACTCTCCAAAATGAAATTGAATCACTCATCAGGCGAGGAAAATTGGTTCTGTATGCTGATCACCAAAATGGTGTAAAGACCAGTGACCGAGGAAGGCAAAGATCTAAGTCTCCTCGCCGAACAAAAGAAGATAAGAAGAGAGATCACGAAGATGATCCAGAAGATGACCCCGATCTCCCCAAAAGACTAAGACAGCTAGAACGTGAGGTATTTTCAATCCATTTTGGGTCATTTGAGTGTAATGTCATTACAGGTGGAGATGAAGGAGGTGGAGATCTGACTGCGGAGAGAAAAGCTTACCTCAATGAGGCCCAAGCTTGCTCTTATATACAACGAATAAACTTGGCTGAAGATTATCTCCCTAGGAAGGTGAATAGGGACAAACTGGTAATCGATTTTTGTAAAACAACCTGGCAGGTGTATTATATCCTCATGATGACCCATTGGTGAGCAAGATGAGAATGAAGGAAGTGGTGATTTCACGGGTACTGGTGGACATTTGTAGCTCTACAAACATCATGTTCTACCCATGCTTCGACAATTTAAATTTGACGTTAGCCCAGTTAGAGCCATATCATAGGCCCCTCCTCAATTTTAATGGTGAAAAGGTTTTTCCACTTGGGACGATCAAGTTGGATATGCTTAATGGTACGTGGCCTGCTTGCCGAACAGAAAGAGTATGCTTTTTCGTGATAGATAAAAATGTCCAATCAGCCTACAACATCATCATGGGAAGGGTAGGTCTGAAGAAGTTTGAGGTAGTACCATCTACTGTACATCAATGTTTAAAATTCCTAACCAAATTTGGAGTGGGAGTTGTGAAGGGCGACCAAAAAGTAGCTCGGGAATGCTACTATTTGTCTACCGAACAGGAGGAACGAGAAGAATCCAGGAAAAAGACTACTACGTACCAAGTGGATGAAACAGAAGATGCAGAGATTAAAACATTAAACCCTAGAGACGAGTCTCAGCTCGTGAAGGGCCAGGTCATGGAAGCTACCGAAAATATCATTTTGGACGACGAACACCCAGAACGAACAACCCAAATTGGTGCGTCATTGGATGTATCATTAAAACAGCAACCGGTAGCATTTCTAAGGCGTAGAAAACAAACTTTTGCATGGAATCATGAAGACATGCCAGGGATAGACCCGAGTTTCCTGTGTCACGAGCTCAACGTGAACAAGGAAATCAAGCCAGTGAAGCAACGAAGAAGAGTGTTCAGTCTTGAAAAGAACCAAGCTATACAGGAAGAGGTAGAGAAACTACAGAAAGCCTTTTTTATTGAGGACATTAAATATCCAGGTCGGATAGCAAATGTGGTGATGGTAAAGAAGAAAAATAACAAGTGGAGGATGTGTGTAGACTTCACTGATCTTAATAAAGCCTGTCAAAAGGATCATTTTCCTTTGCCTCGAATCGATCAGCTGGTGGATGCTACCTCGAGACATGAATTGTTGAGTTTCATGGATGCTTACTCTGGTTACAACCAGATCAAAATGAAACCTGAGGACAGGGAAAGTACCTCTTTTATCACCCCAAGGGGAACTTATTGCTATAATGTTATGCCTTTCGGACTTAAAAATGGAGGTGCAACATATTAGCGGTTGATGAATAAGGTGTTTGTATAGAAAATCACTCATAACATGGAGGTTTATGTCGATGATATGCTGACGAAAAACAAGAAAGGTGCTGATCATCTAGTTGACCTAGGTCAGACTTTTGATCAACTAGATAAATATCAAATGAAGTTGAATCCCTCCAAATGCATATTTAGAGTACGAGAAGGTATATTTTTCGGATATATTGTTAACCAACAAGGTATCAAGGCGAATCCTGAAAAGATAAAGGCCCTATTAGAGCTACGATCTCCAGGTATGAAGAAGGAGGTGTAAAGTCTCACAGGGCGAGTTGCAGCACTTAACAGATTTGTGTCACGAGCAACGAATAGATGCCTCCCATTCTTCAAAACACTTCGAAACACTTTTGAATGGAATGATGAATGCGATAAGGCCTTTCAAGAAGTGAAGAAATATCTGGGGACACCTCCATTATTATCTAGACCCGTGATGGGAGAAAGGATATACTTGTATTTGACGGTTTCAGATAACGCAATTAGCTCGGCGTTGATAAGAGTGGAGGACGGAGTGCAGAAACCAGTCTACTACACCAACAAGGCCTTCCGAGGAGCAAAGATCAGATATCCAAGACTGGAGAAATTAGCACTAGCACTAGCACTAATCGAAGCGAGAAGAAGTATGAGGACATACTTTCAAGCCCATACTATAGTAGTGTATACTGATATGCCATTAAGGCAAGCTCTACATAAATCGAAGAAATCAGGAAGATTGATGAACTGGGCAGTAGAACTTGGTGAATATGACATAGTTGATGAACCTAGGTCGTCACTCAAGGGGCAAGCAGTAGCAGATTTTATAGCAGAGTTCACTCACTCTGATACATCCTAAAAGCAGGAGTTTAATACAGACCAACCCGTGGATGTTACGGGATCACCAAAGATAGCACCCGACCAACTTCCATCCGTGGATAAACAAGAGAACATAATCAATGAGCAGCGAGAAGTGTTAGGGGAAGACAAAAGGAAGTATCAAATATTCCATCGAGGAACTCAGTCAGACTAAGAGTTTGATAATGAAGTACTTGTATGGAACCTATATGTGTATGGTTCTTCGTGCGCTACGGGCAGTGCAACAGGAATAGTTTTAAACAGTCCTGATGAAATTGATATAGAGTATGCTCTACGCTTTCAATTTAAGGCTTCCAATAATGGGGCTGAATATGAAGCTATGATAGTGGGTCTAAATCTAGCCAAAACCATGAAAGCAGAGCATGTCGTTGTATTCAGTGATTCATAATTAATCGTAAATCAAATTCTCAAATTGCATGCAGCAAAGGGAGAACTAATGGTCAAGTATCATGCAAAATCTACAAAGGTTATCTCGACTTTTATCGCAGTTCGGTTTATTAGAATACCAAGAATGGAGAATGCAAGAGCTGACACCCTAGCTCGGCTAGCATCATCAACATGCACCGAGCTATGAAGAACAATCCCAATAGAAATCCTTGTAGATCGGAGTGTAGATGAATACTTAATGATGAACTTCATGTCCCTCGACTTGGGACCATCCTGGATGGATCCCATCAGGGCTTATATCAAAGAAGGGATTGTGCCACCTGATAAATTTGCAGCCAAGAAACTGAAATTTAAAGTTGCTCATTACGTATTGACCAGTGGCATTCTGTATAAAAGAGGATTTATAGCAGGACTACAAAGATGTGTCCATCCCTCTGAAGTGAAGGACTTGATTGAAGAGGTTCACGAAGGGTCCTGTGGAGCCCATGTAGCATGTCAGACGCTTTTGCAGAGAATAACAACACACGGGTATTACTCGCCAACAATGACAGTTGATTGCGCAGCTTATGCTAAGAAGTGCGATAAACGCTAATGTTTCTCTTCCATCCGAAGAACTCCCCAAGCATTGTTAACACCCACACGTCCCCTTGGGCATTCGCCATGTGGGGGATAGACTTGGTCGGGCCACTTCCAACGACCAAAGGAAGATTCAAATACCTCGTGGTTGCTGTGGATTATTTTACCAAATGGGTGGAAGCTGAACCTCTCATTGATATGACGTATGATAAGGTCAATCAATTTATTTAGAAGAGTATTATTTGCAGATTTGGTCTCCCACATGCATTCATTACTGACCATGGAACCCAATTTGATAACGAGGAATTCGCTGCATATTATCATCAATCCAATGTACAGAAGATCCATTCTGCGCCAGGTCATCCTCAGAGAAATGGGCAAATTGAAGTGACAAACATAACCTTACTGAATGGTTTGAAAAAATGACTAGATGATGTAAAGGGAAACTGGATTAACGAGCTACACTCTGTGTTGTGGGCTTATCGTACTACACCGCGAACAGTAACTGGGGAGTCTCCATACATGTTGACATTCAGGAATGAAGCTGTCATACCTGCTGAATTGGGTTTACCTACACATAGGGTACTTAATTTCAATTATCCCATAAGCGACTTGATGAGGCATTTAGACTTGGACATGCTCGAAGAAGTTACGGAAGAAGCATCAATCAGGAATGCAGCATATCAACAACGAACAACCTTGTTCTACAACAAAAGGGTGAAGAAATGCGATTTTAAAGAGGGGGATTATTTGCTGAAGAAAGTAATCCAAAAGCATAACAAACTGGAGGCCAACTGTCATGGACCTTACAGAGTAACTGAAGTTGTTCGTCCTGGGACAAACAGAATTGAAAATTTAGAGGGAGAAGAATTCAAGAACGCATGGAATGCAGAGAATCTGCGCAAGTACTATCAGTAATTAAAATCCATATGTAACACAGTTCTTTCAATATGATTAAAGTTATGTTTATCCCATATTTCTTCCTTAGTTGAAATTTTTTTTGGAATATTAGTGCTACACACTATACAAACAAAAATTCAGAGCAGCAACCACCAACTCCGGTTGGTCGACAATTCAATACCCACCAACTCCGATTGGTCGGCAATTCAATACCCACCAACTCCGGTTGGTCGGCAATTCAATAACCACCAACTCTGGTTGGTTGGTACTAAACTAGGCAAGAAGATGGATGACCTCCCGAGGCATCCACTGTCTAGGCAACAAGGTAATCCTGACGAGATTACTACAACTAAGCAGGAACATGGGATAAAAATCATTCCATTGCTTAGGTCCAAAGAGTGACAAGTCACTATAAACAAGAAGGACATTTCGTCCTTCTATATATATATAACAAAGACACTTTATAAAATATTTCTAAGAAAATGAAATTGTAAAAGAAACTAAACATCTCTTTATTAAAACCAAGCAGATTACATACGATATGAAATTTGATTCATTATATAAAAATGCCCTATTCTATGGGTTTCTTTCCTTCTTCCTTTGAAACAGGTTACACCCCAACTGGAGGATCATCTAATGCATAAGGGGAGTTTATAAAGTTTATATCTCGCAGAATTCTAACATTATTTATGGATGGCCGATCAATCAAGTGCTCTGGACGAGATATCTCAAAGTTTGATTGAAGACTATAATCACCGAGATACTTGGAGATCAAAATCCTGGGAATGGTACGAGCTAGAATCCAACTAAGGTCAAGTTTGAAGGGAGGCACAAGTAAATCAAGAACTCCAGGTTCATAATAATCCCATAAGAAATGACCTTGCTCCAGTTTCAGAACACATAAGGCATTCAACTATCCCTGCTTATGTCCTTCGTTGTTCGACTGAAACAAACGGGCATCAAGATGATACAAAGCTTCATTATACCCAGCCACCCAAAATTCCATGGTCTTCTTGTGAAATTGATAAGTCAATCTCTCAAGTTGCTCGTGGAGATTTTTCACCAGAATTTCTTTACATTCCAGAGCAGAACTCTGATTGGAGAGTTGGTCAGTGAAACTCTGAATCTTCTTAGACATTTCTGCCAAAGCCTGATTCTTCGCCATTTGTTGAACGACTTGATTTTCTAAGTCCAATTGAGTTCTTATCTCATCAATAGTAACCCGACTAACCCTTGCTCCTCCATGGGAAGAAGATCTTGCTCTACCATGAGCAGGTGTAGAAAGTCCAGTTCAATTCAAAGTCTCTAACTCATCCCATAAGTTAGCATTTTCTATTTCTAGAAAGGAAAAACCATCATCATTAATTGGGACCAAGGCTCCTGAAGAAAAAGAGGCAGCATATTTGAGTTATTTTATTTCCTCCCGCAAAGCGATATTCTCTTGCTCTAGTAGCTTAGCAATATGTCTATGCTCTTCAATCTCAAGCTTTAACACACTTTCCTTTTTCTCATGGGCTGAAATGTACTTATCATATCCCCGATCAAAACTCAGTTGTTGGCACTTTAGCTCGTAACCCTCGTATAGGAGTCTACTGGATTCTTTGTACTGTTGTTGAAGTTATTCGATCGTTCCTTAAAGATCTTAAATCATTTCATAATTGGCCACGTTGTTGGCAACAACACGATCAAGTAGGCACTTCAAGTACTGGTAAGCATCAACTGCTCGTTCAGAAGCACTTGATTCAAGGATGCCAATTATCTGGGCCTCAATAAGGTTTGCATGACCAGCTTTGAAATAGTCATTGCACTTCTTCATCAACTCTATATCATTAGCTAATAAGAGTACCATCCTGGCCACAAACTAGCAAAGAGAAAATTAAAAACAAAATCAACAATGATGCGAGCAGAGCAAGTAAGGGAGAAATTCCAGACGAACAACAACAACAACAGGGACCTGCTCTCCTGTCATCATAGAAGACTCATTTGATGTAGCTTTATCTTCTTCTTCCCCAGGCGAGGGAGGAGGGCCATGAGTATGCTCCTGGAATAACTCAAAATCTTCAGCAACCTTTAATTTCTTCAAAGCTGCTATCCACCCATCCCTAAAATATTTAACACTTGCATACTCCATTTGAGAAGACATAACAGTTAGGCCCTTATTCCAAACCTTATCCCAACCAGCACTAAAATATTTTTTAACAGCAACTTTCCTTTTTTCTCTCTCCGAGGAAGTCTTTTCCCTAAAGAGCTCTTTGGTAGACTTTAGTTTTTCTTCTACTTCTGTCTTATGTCACTCAACGTATTGAAGCTTAGAAATATTTTCCTCAGAATATTTAAGCTTGACCTCAAGCTCCTCTTTACGTTGTTCAGCATTCTTTAATTGCTTCTCCAACTCTTTGGAGGTAGTCACAGCTTGATCTCAGTTTAATTCAACAGAGTTAAATTGTTTCTCCCATGAATTTTTATCTTCCTTGTACTTCTGACGAGATTCCTTCAAAGATCGAGTTAGTTCAGCAAAAGCTTCTTCTATCCCACTCGAGGAGGTAGAAGCCCGGATGGCTTAATCTTTCTTCAAAATACTATTAAAACACATCACGAGCTGAAAAAAGAAAGAATTTTAATTCAATATATGAATATAGTACTAGAAGATAAAGGACTCGGGCTAACGATACTTACTAGTGTAATGTGTTGGGCAGCCAAAGTAGTAATTCTCTCATGAGAAAAGGTATCTCCAATGCCTTGGAATTCTGGGACAATCCAAGATCTGATAAAGCCCATAGCAGAGCTCGGAGGAATAAGAGATGGAACATTACCCTCAACATTTGAAGGTTGAGAGATAGGGTCAACAGGTCTCTCAGTAGAAATTCTTTTCAGTCTCCTCAGAGGAGCAGGAGCACTTTTAATTAAAGTTACTGTCTCTATTTGTGAAATGACAACAGTTTCACTCGAAGGTGCTGTCTCTTTTGGAGGCACAGGGGTCTTCTTGCCAGTTTCCTTAGTAGTAGTAGAAAGGGGTACATCTATATTCTTTATCCCCTCATTTGGGACATCTTGTTTGTTTCTCTTTGCCTCTTCAGTGGCAAAGGAAGACTTGTTAAAAAATACAGGAGCTTTCCTCTTCTTTATCATATTAGTAACATGAGTACGTAAATTAGAAGTAGATCCTTCCACACTGGTTTCAGAAGTTGGTATCTGATCAAGATTAGCCACTATAGGACGAGCAATGAAAGATGAGGTGGAGCTTCTATATCGTAACAAATAAGAAGCAGATCGAATTTGCTCCCGAGAAACTGATTGACGCAAGCCCCAGATAACTTGTAAATATTTAATATTAACATCAGTGTCTTTTGGAGGCTTCCTTTTACTGTCAACTGTAACAAAAAAAATTAATGTCAATGATGCATTTCATCGAATACAAAGAAAATAAGATTTCAAAAATAAAAACAACATATCCCATTGCCATAAGGTGGACACCAGGGACCATGGTACACATCATTTCCATTTAATGGAGGGTGTTGTCAATTTTTCATCACAACCCCATGATCAAACTAGTCCCTATTGGCATCGGGAAGATTGACAACTAAAGCTTTATTCGAAAACCTAGTTTTTAAATAGAAAATAGTGTCGCTGGTAACCCATCTATAACAATACATAATTTCTGGAATTCCCAAATGAGTTCCATGAAGTTGATTCAACCTATATATGCCATTACCTACCCTTCATGTATTTGGAGCTACTCTTGCAGGTAAAATATCAAAATATTGGCAAAACTCCAAATACAGGGGATTTGGCGGGAAAGAAAAGCCACACTCATCTACAAAAAGACTTGGGAACTAGTGTCCCTCCGGCAAAGAAAGTAAATAAGAAGAACAAGAAAGTTCTTCCAAAATAACCCAAGAAGGGATTGAAAACTCAGACCAAAATTTATCCAACGATTCAACAAGATAAACCATGGTGAATAAAGTAACTAAAGAAGAGGGAAGAAAATTATACAGAAGAAAGAGAAATCGGTTGACAATGGATGATGGAAGGAACGAAGGCACAAGAGAAAGAAAAAGTGAAGAGTTCAGAAATATAGATTTGAAAAGTAGAAGACGACTGAATTTCTATTGCGTTTAAATACTTTATCTCGGGAATAGAGAAAAGCAATGATTACCAGGAAAGGCGTTTACGTTTCTGGCGACTGAAAGAGGAAAAGGGCACAAATATCAAAGTGATCGTGAAAATTCAAAATATTTATAAAGCTTGATATTGTGCGCTAAATAAGAATTGAAGTATTCTCCTAAAATCTCTGAAAGCCAATAATCCGAGCAGTTTTCAAGCAAAATGTTCCACACTCTTCCTTAACCTCAAACTATGAAACATTGGGAGCTTCTGTTAATACCAAATTTAGTCTACTGACGCCGACCAATCATATGAAGACACGTGTCAACTTATATGGAAAATACGAATACTTTCAACGAGCAGCATACATAAATGCTCCGAGCTACTGAGCAACTTAAGCGGTCCGAGCTACTTAAGCCTATCGAGCAACTTAAACGATCCGAGCTACTTAGCATGCAGAGCATCCACATCAAGAAAACCAAAAGGCAACTATGCATTAAATGCGTTATCATACAGATGTATATGTCTGCTAGATAACAACGCATTATCTTTTCATATGTACAGCCTCAAGGCTATAAATACATTGTAACCTCCTCATAAGAAGGGGAAATTGGATCTCTTGGCAAAACCTATTATCGAGATTCAAGGCAAATAGTCAACAATAAAAAATAGTGGACGTAGGGCATTTTCATAAGGCTGAACCACTTTAAAAATCCTTTGTCTTATTTATTCATTTTTATTTGTGATTGATAAATTAGATATAATCTAGTTTTTTACATCAACAGTGAACATAAATTAAAACTGTGGTTCTTTAATGCATAATAGATGTGTTATGCCATTTATGTGAAATTTAACCGACTGTGATATAACAGGTGTTGGTAATTAAATGTAGTCGGTACACTCAATCATTTAATTATTAGAAAATCCATTATTATAATTTCACACTTAGATGACGGGTGAGGTGTTAACCACATGCGAGTGACGAAGGGGATTATTTATTGTGCATCAACTATATTATTACATCTTAAATTAAATAAGTTAATTCTTGCACAGCTTGGGCTTTGACCCAAATTTAAATGTTTTTCCACCAGGTTATTTCTAGACAGGGATAGCAGGACTGTTGCTGTACCAGCCTTGTGATCTCTCGCGCTTAGCATCTCTTTAGATTATTGACTCTAGTCTAGGTGTGTTTCCAATCTTAGTTATTTTCTTTGGAGACATTTGTATGGGCATAAACCCGAGATCTATTTATTCATATTATGTTGGGTTGTGGTATTTACTTTTGGTCAGACTTATCATGAACTGTATGTGGGCTTGGTTTTACATACTTATTATGGAAACATTGATTTAAAATTTAATTATGGGACTTTAATATATAATTTATTTTTCGTTGTGCTGAGAACGGTATTTATTGTGCCTGGACAACTTTACGTGAGAAAATGGGGGTTATTACAAATTGATACTCCTTTTGAGAATGAACTACTTCATTTGAAACTCCATTTTCATATTTGAAAGTTATTTTGAATTTTTATTAACCTTTTATTTTCGTCTTCCACATTATACTCTTGTTATATTGTGTACCAATCCCACTGGATTACGAGACTAGATTGGTTATGTTAGATTGGTACATGAATTAGATTATATAGGAAAATTATAGATGAACTCCTTAATGAGAATTGAAAATGTCTTTAGAAACAGGTAGAAGTATTAGAAATGTTAAGATTGAACCGTTCTACTCTTTAGAATGTAACGACATCACTTACTAAACCCTATTCAACAAACAACATTTTTTTTTAGTTTTACACAACCTTGACATTGAATTATGATTAATAAACCACTACTATACACCTTATAACCACTGTTAGTTATTCTTCAAATTTATCGTGACTTATGATATAATTGAAAACTTAATATCCCTGGAAACATTACGGATTTCGTAGTGAACCATTATTTCTTACTCAACAAAAAACTACAATAGTTTTGGTCAAATGAAATCTAAACCCTCTACATGAATTTGATACCACCAATGTGGTTTCTTTATAAACCATCTTTTCAAAGAAACTCCAATTTGAAACACAGATAATCTTGTTAATAAGAAATATAAATTTTCACCCATGGTAGGTATTCTAATTCAGTATTATTTCACGAAATGCTCATTTCATTATCTGATAATGCCTATTACCTTATGAACTCTTTTGTGTATCTAAAACCCTGTGTTGATCTTGAATCAATGAATTTAATTTAACCCGGTTCCATTTAACTCGTTCCTACATAACTTACAATATAACCAAGGAATAAACTACCCTTATACCCACGACAATATTATTTGTCTGTAGGGCTCGGAATATTGAGTGCCTAGTTATATTTATCCTATGTATGCCTCTCTTTGGAGTTTTGTCTCGATGGTGTTACCTTATCTCCAAGGTTTTGGATTGATTCGTTATTTGCGTTGCTATTAACCCCAAGTCTCTACAACAGATAATTGTGGGTTATCTTATTTTAGAAACCATCGCTAACCTTAACCTTGTAAACCTTATATTTCTAATTCAAGTAACATCATCATACTAATTATTGAATATTATTTCATATGAATTATTGTTATTTTAATTCTTAACTTCCTATATTTATCGAATTTTTATCCTAAATAAATTAGTATTGACTTTAATCAACGAGACATCTATACTATCCCATGAATTATAAAAAAACCCTTAACCTCGGAGTACTCATTCGTTTCTTAATTAATAAACCCAGCAAGCTATCGAGAAGATAAAACACATCAAAGAAATATTCAAGACAACCCAAGATACATTGGATCCTTCAGTATTATCAAATATATTAACTTTGTTGCTTATCAATTAGATTTACCTATAGAAGTGTCAAATATCTCTAAGGTTTTCCACGTGAATTAATATATTTTAGACCCACTACATGTTAACCCCATAAACACACCAAAAACCTAACTTTTGTAATTAAACCTCTCTCAAAAAAGTTAAGATTCCCATTTGTATACACCCCATTCTAGCACCCTCTATGCATCACTACAAACCTAAGTCATACCCCGGGTATTGACCTAGAGGCCATCAGACACTCCCAGGCTCCGTTTGACTAAAAGTTAAACTCTCCGGCTTGATCGAGACTGAATGAATCCTTGAAGTTCACTGAAACCCCTTTCTAACTCTTTGCCCCATGTGCGATTTTGACTTACGGTGCGGACAAATGATCCATTTTCCCTCGAAACTTAATCGGGAGGTCACCAGACTTTCTCGAGCTCCGTCTGACCAAAGTCAAATCTTAAGCTCGACTGAGACTGAATGAATATTCAAAGGGAACTGAAACCCCTTTCCAACGGTCCGCCCCGTATGCGATTCTGACTTACGGTACGAACGAACGATCCATTTTACTCTGAACGGTCACCGAATGCTCCCAGGCCCTGGTTGACCAAAGTCAACTCCCCAAACTGGTTCAAACTCTTTGGAATGTCTAAGTACATCTCATAAACTTTTCAATGGTCTGCCCCGTGCGCTATTCTGACTTACCATGCGGACGAACGATCCATTTGAGTCTGATAATCCCCCGCCCAAAGGACCGACGAGCGCTTTCGAGACACATTTGACCCGAAGGCAACTCTCGGACCCTGGATCAGTCCAAGGAATTTCTAAGGTCTATGAAATACCTTTCCATTGGTTCACCCCGTGTGTGATTCGAATCAACGTTTTATATTTTTTGACCGTTTTTTAAAGGAACCTGAAAGAGATTACCAAACGGTAGGTTCCAAATCGTGCCTATCGGCAGTGTGCCTAAAAACACCTACCGATTGGCAGGACCAGGCCTATACCGATCGGTAATGCCCTGGGCCTATAAAAAGTAGGGCCTGACCTCATTGCAAGAGGACCCAAGATCTGAAATCCATCACTCTCAGCGAACTCAGAAAACCCCTCTCGAAGTCAGCGTGATTTCCACATCCAAATCCTCTTCCAACCTTCACTTTTTGTCACCTTTTTAACCAAACTTGGTGAATTAACTACTCTTCATCACCATCTAAGTGCAAGGGCTACTTTCCAACATCCAAGATCAAGCTCAAGATCTTCAAGAAGGTCCAACTTTCTCAACCCTCTCTTCAAATTCTCCTAAATTCACATTAACTTATTTTTATTACTTAGCAATTTTATTCTCTGCATCTCACGTATCCTAATATACTTTTTATTTAGTATTATTTCACATCCCTTATTTTCATATAAATAAAACCCGAAAAACAAGAAAAAGAGGGTTTGCTAATAAATTCCAATCGGGAATTCTCACACTTTTCTCACAACTAAAACACCTTTTTACACACACACATACATAAGAGAAGTCCCCGATTGAATTTATGGATAAACCCCACCCCTCATTTTGTTTGCGAACTACGTTGACTTTGATGCCTCTATAGGCTACGTAGGCATCTCGAGGTAAAATTTGAGATTCGAGTCCTACTTTTCTCCCACTTTCTATTTTTCTAATTCTTTAACTTAATTCTCTTAGATTCTATATTTTTGCAGATACTTATATTTTTTCTTAGTGGCGTATTATTCCATATGTGTTATCGTTCCATTATAACGATCAACGTGAGGATAATCACATAAATCATATTTTCTAATATTATTTTTTGGAACATTCCTATGGATGACTCTCTTTATCTCTTCCATGATACAAGTCGATGATTTCTATCTCCACTACATATACACATGCACACATACCACGGGGAAATAAAGGAAAATAACAACAAATCCATGAGAGACCACAAGGGTGGAATGGGTTCCTAACACCTTCCCATTTCGTAACTTAGCCTCCGAACCCTTTTCAAATCAATTTTGGTTTCGTATGTATCAGTATGTCTTTGGATGCTGTCCTTCGGGATGGATCCACCCTTTTTTGTCTATTTTGAGTAAAATAGACTGGCGACTCCATCTATCTACATTTTTCACCTCACACATCGTCGATGACAGCCGAAGCTCTCCCGAGAGGGATGCGTAGGACCACGATCCTCTCATCATGGAGATGAACCCTCTCCTTTCTCTCTCTGTGAGGATCGAGGATGGTAACATTGGCGACTCTACTGGGGACGTTTTTATATGAGGGCTAGAATCTATTTACATGGGTGTTTTATTTTTTTATATACTCCCCTACTTTGCATGTTCACCTTTTCATGTGTACCTCATGCTTATGCTTCTCTTCACACACTTGTAGAAGATTCTCCATGTACAATTCGCACCACGTGAACCTAGGATCACATATATCCACAGATTGCCTGTATCACCAATCCATACTTGGTATACCCTTGGTACTTGGACTTTGCTCCCTATTTGGCATGATCAATAAAGACACTCTCATCATAAAATACTAATAAGAGAATCATGCATGATTCACACGACATCACCAAAGAGAATTGCTATTTACTAAATTTTGTCTAGTAACTGGGGGGTCACTTCCTGATGGGTGCTGCTCCGGAAGGGCGCAGTTAGCCTAAGAGATATGATTCTCACCTTCCATTGGACAAGTACCTTCGACGTATATCGAACGGTTCCCCCGTATCATATCGCTTGCCCAAAGTCATGACGGGAGGTATATCGCAGGGAACTCGCTCACGTACGCCGAGTATATCGAATTCGTTCTCACACGTACCATCCCTATGAGGTATATAGTCAGGCAATTCACGTACACTGAAGTATATCAAGTGGCTTGTCCACATGTATAGATTGACCTCAAAAGCAAGGCGTATATCGTGGAAGTCACGCCAAATGGGGTAACCCTTTTCAATTCACCCAACCAACTGCATACCCACATATAGGTGTCAAACCTAGGACACACATGTTAGACAACCGATTTTGACCCGAAA
The DNA here is from genome assembly GCA_949130495.1 of Sambucus nigra. Taxonomy (NCBI): domain Eukaryota; kingdom Viridiplantae; phylum Streptophyta; class Magnoliopsida; order Dipsacales; family Adoxaceae; genus Sambucus; species Sambucus nigra. Next base: position 425,579,450 of record OX422209.1, read on the forward strand.
CTCTACCGAAATTTCGTGTTGGCCTGCCACCTAAATTTTCACGCATTTTTAAAATGGGACCCTCCCCGTGAGCCTGGTCACAAGTCCAACCATAGCTTTGCATATGTTACAAACTCAACTTTTCCAGGCTCGGGTCCCGTCCGGCATTTCATTTTACATTTAGGAGAATTTAATACAAGTGAGAACATAATAATTATAATAATCATGCTGAGACCCGTCTCCCAAAAATATTTCTCCCTTCTTTATCAAAAATCCAAAAACATTTCTCCTTCCTATATAAAAAATCCTTAAACATTATTCCTTTCGTTATCAAACATCCAAAAATATTTTGTCTTTCAATCTCAAAAAAGAAAAAAATGTCAAAAATATTTTCATTCTTCTTTTTTCAAAAATAAATCCCATTTTACGCCTTCTCAGGTCGATTGCACGCCTTTGGCCTGGATCCTTATTGGCTTCGGTCTTCAGTCAAATCACCCCAGAATTTCGTCTGTTCCCCTGCTACTTTTTTTGAGTCTGAAATCCATCTGCTTTCCATGGAGAACACAGATCAAGTATTAGTTGTGCAGCTAGATCTGATGCCAGTCTTAGCTCAGCTCATGTCCACAATTGATAACCTCCAGACTGAGGTCCGAGAGATGCAATGAAACTAGGTTCCTATTCCTCAAGAGCCCAAGGCCCTATTCCCCCCGTTATGGGTCCACTCGAGCCTATATGGGTTCTCAAAGAGTTTCAAAATGCTCCTCATGCCCCTCCTGCTAATGGGCCATAGCCTGCACAACTCCCCATGCCAAACCTTACCCAACTTGGGGCTAACTTACCTATGATCATTGATCCAAAAGCGAAAGAGCTGAACAAGGTCAAAGAAGATCTCAAGATGCTAACTAAGAAGTTCGACCAAGTCAGAGTGTCTGGAAATTACATGGACTACACCCACATGTCTCCTTATCCTAAGGCGATGTTATCGGAGAAGTTTAAGATGCCAAATATCGAGAAATTCAGAGGAAGTGGACCCCTGATTGTTCATCTTAGCAGTTATCACCGTTCTATGACTCTTGTAGGGTCTTCTAAAGAAGTGATGGCCCAATTATTTCAACAAACTTTGAAGGATAGCACCCTCCGATGGTTTTTGCCTCTCGAGGAATCTAGAATTCGTAGCTGGGAGGATGTAGCCCGAGAATTCATGTCGCAATACAAATACAACGAAGAGCTTGAGGTCACTCGTCGTGATTTAGAACTTCTCAAATAGAACTCTGTGGAATCAGTCAGTAACTTCATAGCTCGATGGAGGGAAAAAGCAGCCACCATGACCAATTGGCCATCCGAGGAAGAACAAGTCAACATAGTGAAGAAGAACTTCTTACCCCATGTCTGAACAATAATGGGAGGATAATACTATCCCCACTTTCGATCTCTCAGAGAAGCAGGAGTAGAAATCGAGGAAGGTCTTGCTAAAATTGAAGTTGAACCACAGAAAGTGTCTGGACAAATCACTTCGATAAAATATGATAAACCTGTCAATGCTACAGTCTCAACCATTAATAACATCTCTCAACCAACCACCTCGTGGGCACCAAAAAGCCTCCCTGTCCCAGTTCTAAAAGGATTCACTGAGCTCCACGCTCTCCTCTCCAAATTTTATCAAGCCCTGTTAAGCCTAAACCTTATCAAACCCCATGGACCCCTTTCCATTGCCGAATCCACTTCCAAGAAACTTTGAGGCAGATGCCCATTGTGCCTTTCACCAAACTACTGGCCATACCACCAACTAATGCTTTCACCTTCAAAACATAATCCAGGATCTAATTGACCGGGGTACCATTGCCCCACCAGCTAATCCCAAACCAAACACTACTTACAACCCACTCCCAAATCATGCCAATGCCATCTTCCTAGAAGAGAACCCATATTTTAACCCCTCAACTCAAATCACACCCATATACCCTCCAAAACCTCTCCAAATTTGCCCATATTTCCTCCTACACCCTGCTAGCCTCAATGATCAAGCATTGTCACTCCTTACCAGAGCATGCATCACTGTCCGTACTTGTTCTGAAAATGGAAGTATGGAATTATCAGAAGTATTAAACTAAATCCTAGAGTTCGAGCTGAAATTGCCCTCGCAGATGATCATTGATTACCATAGGTTCAGTACGTTGTTATTAAAAGCACAAAAATGGGCCCAAGAGTCAGACAGTTGGGTGGTACCAACCGATGAAGTCAGCCTAGATGACGTTGTCCAGATCATGGCAGAATTATTCAGGCAAATTAACAATTTTTACAGTATGACTGAGTTACTCAATACTCTAAAACTACAAGGGCGCCTAGTCCCTTCACCCTTACATCTCCCTGCATAATGGGAGGACTTGTATGAAGAAGTCATTGAAGTTGTGGAATGCAATGACTTCACATGGAAAGATATAATTGCTGCCACCAGATGGGGGAGAATTTGAAGATTGAAACGAAGAGAAAGCTTTTGATAAAATTGGCCCTGTAGCCGACATGTGTAGGATGATATCATTTGAAGAACTCCTAAGAGAAATAAATAAGGTGGAAGAATAACCCGAGATTGATGAGGAAACAGGGTTCATGTTCTTCCCTTCTTCAGTAAATCAAATGACCAGATCAGGGAGGCATTACCAGATCCCAAGCTTACCACCAGCTAATGACAAAGGTAAGGGTGTAGAAAACCTTCCTATGACAGAGATGACCTTCGAGGAAAGCAAGATCCTTGATCAACTGAAAAAAACTGAAGCTAACATCACTCTATGGGGAATTTTCATGTCTTCCTAGCTATAAAAAAATGCTTTGGTCAAGTTGCTCATCGAATCCACAGTTCTCCTTCTACCACACTAGAAGAAGCGGTAAATTTAATCGAATCCTTAACCTCTACCCGAATGCTATCTTTTTTTGAAGAAGAAATCCCTAGAATTGGGACAAACCACAATCATGCACTCAATATCTTCGTTGAAGTTATGGGGAAGATCATACTGCTCTCTCTTATCGATAATGGATTCACCTTGAATGTCTAACCATTAAGAACTTTCAAATGCTTAGGATTGAAGGAAAGTGACCTCGCTGCAACCTCTGCTTCTGTACGTGCCTACGATAATACCTGTTGGGAGGTGATGGGATCCATAAAATTTATAATAAGGGTTGGCCCTATAAACCCTGTCATTAAATTCCAAGTTATTGATATCCCAGCTTATTTCAACCTATTTCTTGGACGACCTTAGCTCCACAGTATCAAGGGTGTGTCTTCCTCGCTCCATCAGAAATTGAAGTTCTTCGCCAACGAACGAGTCATCACCATTTTGGGCAAGGACGACAATGCCAAGGGTGCAAGTACCAGCAATTCAATCCTTAAGATACAACATGGGTCAAATGATATGCTCCTATCATGATTTCGAGTTGAGCCACTTCTACTCCCGGTAGGGGATGATTTCAAAGAAAGGGTTTGTTTAGAATACGACCCTCATGGAAACATCAATGTGATTCAAATGTTCAAAAACATGCACTTCATGCCTAGACAGGGGCTAGGACAAAGACAATAAGGGATAATTAAGCTCATTATACTGAAAAAAGCTTTCCCTCCCTATGGTTTGGGGTATAAACCATCAGAACAAGAGCTCAGAATGATTCGCCGATCTTAAACAAAGATAAGACTAGACTGCTTCCAGACTATACCAAGGGATTGCTTGAATGGATTATTCATTAAAGAGGGCGAAGACTTCCCCTTTTGCGGCTTTTCGAAACCATAGTATAACCATACAGACAAGAAGATGAAGCCTAGAATGGAGATCTTTTTCCAAGACAGCTACCTATGGGCTAAAAGTTCCCAACATAATATACAACCGCTCATTAAAGATACCGAGGAGACTGAGGAAGGTGAATCCGAGGATTCGTTTAACATACAGACACTAGGGATGACTATGCATGGTTCATTCAAGCACTACATCACTCGATCCATCCCACCTAATTAAAGTTGCTGATACGCCAGTTCTACCTGTTGAAATTCCACCTAACCCCAATGTTTACCCTATCTCTTCTTCTGTTGTCCATCCTTGCTCTAACGTAATCGAGACCTCCTTTGATGAGGTTCTCAATGCTGCTTTTCCTATCAATGAAATAAATGAAGATTTTGAGTATCTTGTTGTGCCTTATATTAATTGTTTAGACTCTAATCAAAATTTTAATGATGATGATTTTGTAAATGAATAATTCTTAACTGATCTAAATAAGGTTAATAACAAATAACATAACCGCGTTCAAGTTAATGAAGAAGAAACTATTATTGTTAACCTCAGTTCTAGTAGACAACAGCGCGAGATTAAGATAAGGGCTACCCTTGACGAGCATGAGCGCGCACAATTGGAAGAATTGATGAAGGAATTTATAGATGTCTTTGCATGGTTCTATGACGATATGTCTGGAATTGATCCTAAAATAGCTCAACATGAGATCCCCACTCTCCCAGACTACAAGTCGGTCAAACAAAAATTGAGAAAGCTTCGCATCGAATGGTCGCTCGAAGTCAAAGAAGGTTAAATAGTTGAACGTGGGCTTCATTCGGGTGATCGAATATCCCACATGGCTAGCCAACATAGTGAATGTACCGAAATCAAGAGGGAAACTTCAGATGTGTGTAGACTACCGGGACTTGAACAAGGCCTCTCCAAAGGATGATTATTCGTTACCCAATATCGACATGATCGTGGAAAATATAGCCAGCCATGCTCTCAAGTCATTCGTCGACGAGTTTGCCGAATACAACCAAATCAAAATGCACCTAGATCACCAAGAAAAAAATGCATTCATTTCACCATGGGGAACCTTTTTCTACACTGTTATGCCATTTGGTCTCCAGAATGTGGGGGCTACCTACCAGAGGGCTTCTATAACCATCCTGCATGATTTGATTCATAAAGAAGATTATGTCTATGTGGATGATATGATTATCAAATCCAAAACTAGAGAAGGTCATGTTCCCTCTCTCCAAAAGTTATTCTATCGGCTGAGACGGAATCAGATGAGACTCAATCCACATAAATGTGTCTTCGACGTTACAAAAGGAAAACTCTTTGGATTCATGGTCAGTGAGAAGGGGATAGAAGTAAATCCTACCAAACTAAAAGCCATACTTGAGATGCCACCTCCCCGAACAGAGAAAAAAGTCCGTGGTTTCCTTAGGAAATTGTAATACATCAGCCGGTTCATCAGCCAACTAACTTCCATCTGCAAACCTATTTTTAAACTCCTCCGAAAGGATTCAACCAAGGTTTAGAACAAGGCTTGCTAAGAAGCTTTTGACCGAATCAAAAAATATCTGACCTAACCTCCGGTACTCATACCACCACAGCCTGGTCTCCCCTTACTCCTATACCTAACCATAATCGACACTGCAGTTGGGACTTTGCTAGCCCAATACCTTGAAGAATCCCATAAGGAAAGAGCCATCTATTACGCCAGTCGCAAATTGGTTGGGCATGAAGTTAATTACACTGGTTTGGAAAAGGCATGTGTCGCACTTGTTTGGGTCGCCCAAAAGTTGTGACACTACATGCTCGCCTTCCCCATCAAACTTATATTTTGGATGGACCCCATCAACTACCTGCTTGAGAAACTCGCCTTATCCAGCCGAATGTCTCGATGGATGAGGCTCCTGGACGAGTTTGATATCGTGTACATCACACAGAAAGCCATAAAAGGAAGATCCATATCTGACTACCTCCCTGACTACCCCATGGAAGAAGCTGATGTCTGGACCTTCGAATTCCCACATGAAAACATCCTCTGCTCTTCTCAAGACTACCTTCGATGGAAAATGTTCTTTGACGGTGCTGCTAACAAAAAGGGACATGGCATTAGAATACTTCTGATCGCCCCAGATGACTCCCACACTCCCATCGCTATCAAGTTGGATTTCCCCTGCACCAATAACATGACTAAATACGAGGCATATATGGTAGGCCTCAAAGTTGCTCTCAATAAAGGTATCCAATGCCTAGATGTCTACGAGGATTATGCCCTCATCATCGGTCAAGTGCTCAGAAAATGGAAAGTCAAGGATGAGAAACTCCAACCCTTCCATACCCACTTAGAAGAACTAGCCTCCCAATTCTAAGATATCACCTTCCACTACTTGCCTCGAGAAAAGAATAACCTAGACGATGCCCTTGATAGCTTGGCCTCTATGGTTGACATGGCCAAAGGAATAACAATGGCCCCCTTCTTAGTCCAATAGCAAGATAAACCAACCCACTGCTACCACATTGAGCTGATCATGAAAGAAGATCCTGAGCTAGCCAATTGTTGTTACTATAATATTTGGCACCTCCTCAAGCATGATAGGTATCCCGAAGGTTCCAAAAAAAAAAAGACCGAGAAACCCTCCGAAGACTGGCCACCTAGTATATCATCTGTCATAAATCACTGTTCAAAAGAAACTTCGATGGAACCCATCTACACTGCATCGCAGGGGCAGACATTGAAGAGATAATGCCAAAAATCTATAGTAGGGAATGTCGGCCCCAGATGAACGGTCACATGCTTTCCAAGAAGATCATCTGACAAGACTACTACTGGACCACCATGGTCCAAGATTGCACCGCCTATGTGGAAAGATGCCTCAAATGCCAACAGTTTTCCAACCTTCAACACCTGTCTCCGCGAGAATTATACAATATGACTTTTCCCTGATCGTTCTCCACTTGGGGCATCGACATCATAGGGAAGGTTACACCCAACGCATCCAACGGGAATGAATTCATCCTAGTTTCCATTGATTACTTCACCAAATGGGTTGAAGTAGAGTCATACGCAGTTCTGAATGCCAAGAAAGTGGCCAAATTCATCAGGAAGAACATCATCTTCCGATATGGGGTCCCGCACGAACTAGTGTCAGATAACGGGTTGCAGTTTGAGGCAGAGGTCACATAAGTGGTCAATGAGTATGGGATTCAGGGACACAAATCTTCTCCCTACTGACATCAGACCAATGGTGCGGTCGAAGTAGCCCACAAGAACCTCAAAGCCATCATCAGTAAGATGATCGAAAGATGTCGAGATTGGGACGACCGAATGCCTTACACCCTCTGGGGCTACCGAACCTCGATTTGAACTTTTACTGGGACTACCCCTTACTCTCTGGTCTACGTCATGGAAGCAGTCCTACCTATTGAGCTAGAAATCCCTTCACTTCGCGTTATACTTGAAAGCCAAGTTAGTGAGGGAGATTGGCATCAAAGCCGTCTTAATGAGCTGTCATTATTGGATAAAAGGAGACTGAAAGCGTTATATCACATATAAGGGTACCATCACCGTATAGCGTGATCATTCAATAAGAGAGTTAAGGACCGCGATGTCCGAGAGGGGGACTTAGCCTTCAAATAAATTGTAGAGCCCATCTGGGACCCCAGAGGATTGGAGAGGCCCATACATTGTGAAGAAAATCTTGTCCGGTGGTGCCGCTGTGCTTACCAAACTCGATGGGGAGTAAATAGCGCGCTAGTCAACCTGGACCATCTAAAGAAGTTTTACCCCTAGTCCGAAATCTCGGCACGCTACGACTCTTCTCATCTCCCTTCTATTTTACAAAAAAATCTTCATTTCCCTCTACTCAAAACTACGTGGGCATGATCCGTTACAAAAACCATTTCCAAAAAAATTAAAACTTTTCAAAACCCCAAGAGGTACGTAGGTAGCTCATACAGCTTACATAGGCACGACCCTTTCTTTTTCACACAAAAAAACTATCGTTTTCTTATCTGTGAGAACGACGGTTCATTCTAACATATACTTGAACAGAAGGATTATACATGCCTTAGAGATCGATATAGATAATTCAAAAATACAAAATTCATCAAAATCCACAGCTGAATGATCAAAAACTTATTTATTTCACTAATGAGAAATTACAGTGTAATTACATAAGAAAATGAACGGATAACTCCCTTCCCCCTACCTTTTTAAAAAGCCAAATAAATTCTCAAATTTATTCCTCATTATAAAACAAACTCTCAAATAATCTTACCCACACCTAATAGAGGAGCCCGATCCATTATCATTATCTACATCCTAGGGTTCCCATGCTTCCCTTGACTGAGTAGAGTGTCGCATACGCTCCATAGACTTATAAGCTCAAACCAGCCTCTGAAAAACCATAACACCTCCCTCCACGGTATCATATAAGACAAGAAACCTTCGTCTATTCTCCACTACCAACATCTTGCTAACTACTCTTCTCCACAACCACTTCATATAATCCCCGGGGATGTGCCAGACTCTCCCAACAGACTAGGCAACAGTTGTCTTCACCAAGGCACTAATTAGTGCAGATTTAGATCTCCATGCTCTACTAACCAGTTCTCCCAGCTCTCGATATCCATGCCAACACTGATGAAATGGTGCAAAACGAAGTTGGTTACAGTCGACAAAGGATATTCTGGAGGAGTCACCAGGCGAAATCTTTCAGACAACCACATGAACAACATCATAGGGCTACCCCTCAGAAAATCAGAACGACCTTCTAGCCAGGAATCCAGTCCATTAAAAGTCTCCGCCAATATCACCGCCGTAGGATTACGACGGTATGACATCCATGAAGTAATGGCTGCAAGTTGTAGGTCCACCAACAGTTCCCCATTCACTAGTAGTAATTTCAAAACCAAGCCCAAAACGAAGTCTCCAATATATCCGGCATCACCAACCTCCAGCGAATGCATAGACCACAACACCGATGAAAGGGAAATCATTCCTCCAGTAACCAAAGGTCTACCCACCGAAGGCCAGATGTGGAGAAGTCCATCCAACAGCTCCTGAGAAGATCGGGAAAACTCAGGCATAGCAGCCGCCACACTAGGATTTACTCCCAACATGGGAGAAAATTCCTCATAAGTCGGACATACTTCTTCCAAGCTAAAGAGTAATACGTGATCCTCGGGGTACCAAAATTGTACCTCCGCCATCAGCATGTTCCACTCTATGGGCCGATTATGCCATAAAGAGACTCGACGCATGTTAAAAGCATCGTAGTCGATGTTGTAGGAGCACATCGCCTCCAAAGTCTTGAGGTAGTTGGAAAACTCAACACTATCAGGGAGAGCCATCTCACAGAATAAAGAAAATTAGAATGTGAGGGTGTGATGAAAACACTCCACCCTTACCCCTTTTATACTTGAAAACCCTCACAAGAGACACAACCCCTGTAGAAATAGAAGGGAATCCTGCCCCATAAAATAACAAAGGCTGAAGAGAGTACCAATCAAAGCCTTGATTGATTAGACTGGAATGACCTGCCGATAGGCAGGGCGAGGGGCTTGCAGATTGACAACCCCCTATTTTTGAAAAATTACCTTTTTTTCACTTTTGCCAAAACAAAAAAAATCAATAAAAATTAATTGATATTATCAACAGAAATTTCACAATTCCCTTCCATCTTAATATAATTTCTCATTTTAAACTTTCCTTCAAAATTCTAAAAATATTTCTTTTTACGGTCTCAGCAGCAAAGTAAAAAGCACATATGCATTCATTCATTCATTACTAACAGAAGATAATAAAAAAACTCCATTGCATTGCATATATATTCTTCTGTTACATCAATTTTGCAGGAAATAAAGAAAAACAGAAAAATAATGGGACTCAGCCCGAACCCACGTTCTCTCTCTCTCTCTCTCTCTCACCTACCCTCCCCCTCTCTCTCTAAGAGCTTCCATCCCTGCGACGCGCTCTCTTTCCCCTGCGGTGAGATGACGCATCACCACTACACAAAGCAGACTCCTCCCCGAATGAGGCAGACGACACCAAAAAATAAGGAACAAGAATTGCATCTCAAATATGGGAAGTCACCGAAGATATCCAGTCCCTAATGTCCCTTAGCCAAGTGGTGGACACTCGGAATTGCTGCAAGAAAAGGTAGAATGAGTATCATACAAATAAGATAATAAAATACCGTAAAGGTTTACCACAGGATGAAGGACCTCCTCTGTCAATACCAGCTCCTCCGAGTCCATCGGATGAGGACGATGCAATATAGGCACCATCCCTCCATCAGCCAGCCGAATGTTTTATGAAGGGGTACGCAACCGCACAAAGGGAACCTCCGAAGTCGCCTCTGCTGTAGATGTCGACAGACCACCACCACTGTGGGAAGACCCCACTGGCCGACTCAAACTCGCCTGAGGGAAGGGTAGCGCATCATAGATATTAGGCGCCATCAGCCAGCTCGTTATAAAGTCCATATAATCGTACGACAGAGCTGTGTTGGTATACAATAGATAGGACTCACCAATCATCATCGCGATCCTCACATCCTCTGAAAGCATCTGATATCGCCTCATAGACATAGGGGCCTAGTAGGTGGGACCACCACCTCCTCCTCAGTAATCTGTTGAACCACCATCTCCCCGAGATACCAGGAGTGTCCAAACTCATGCGCCAGTAAACGTCTCATAGGCGCATTTACCCCAGTCGACCCCGTGTCCTGAACAGCCATCCCCCAAGGGTAAAAGGTCACCTGAAAAATCCCCAGCAGATATAAGTCAATATGGAATCAGAGCACATAAAGACCAAGACTGAAGAAGGAAAAAGTCTTACTCTATCACTGGTCAAGCCATTCAATACCTGACGCACCGCTTGAAGGGAAAGAGACTTCATTGACTGTCTATTGGCCTTCCACCATCGATACACACGGCAAAAGTCCCCAACAGTCTCATCCTTGAAAGAAATCCGCTGGGTATTACACCCAATCACCTCATAGAACCATGCCTGCCAAAGACAAGAATATGCGATCAAAAAGGAAACGCACAAGGAAAATGTGAATGCATGAAAGGAAAGTGCGCAAACCAAAGAATACCTCAAGAAGATACGTGGCTCCAGTAAAAGTCTGCTGGCAGCACCGACTAAATGCATCTAGAGAAAAATAAAGGGTCGCTAAAGTCAGGCTTAGGTGCGGGTGGACCCATAGCTTGAGGGAAGAGAACCTCGGGCTCTTCTGGAATAGGGACTTGATTTCACTTCATCCTATGAACTTAGGTTTGGAGGTTGTCAATATTGGAGATAAGGTGGACTAGAACCTTCATTAAATCATGCTGCACAATCGGTACTTGGTTGACGTTCATCATTGAAAGTGGGTGAAGGTGGATTCTGGACTCGAAGGAAATAGCAGGAGAACTGATGGAGCTTTTGGGGTGGTTTGACAAAAGACCAAAGCCACTAGGGATCCAGTACATGGGTCGATATACGATCGACCTGAGAGGGATAAATGATTCGAATTTATTTTTGAAAGGGAAAAGGAAGGATCTTTTGTTGGAAAAGAGGAAAATATTTTTGACATTTTTTGGAAAAAGGAGGATGAAATGTTTTTGGGTATTTTTTTTTATAAAAGAGGATGAAAAATGTATTTTTTTTTTTAATTTTGAAAAGAGAGGAAAAATATTTTTTACACTTTTGGTAGGAAAGGAGGGAAAAACAATAGAAGAGTCTCAACACGATTATTATTATGTTATGTTTTACTTGTATTAGGTTTACTTAAATGTAAAAAGAAATGTTGGATGGGACCCAATCCTTAAAAAAATTGGGTTTGAAAAATATGTAAAACATGCTTTGACTTGCTGACAGGCTCATGGACAGGGCCCCATTTTAGAAAAAGATAAAATCGCGTGAAAACTTGGGTGGCATGCTGACTCGGCATTATGATAGAGTTTATAGTAATAACCGACAATCTAAATATGAGTAGCCTAGGTTTGACGCCTATATGAGGGTATGCCGTTCTTGGGTTAGTGTAAAGGTTCCCCCCTTTGGCATGAATTCCATGATATACGTCTTGCTTTTGAGGGAAATCGGTACGTGTAGATAAGCCATTTGATATACCTGAGTGTATGTGAATTCCCTCACTATATACCTCATGGGGATAGTACGTGTGAGAGCGAATTCGATAAACTCGACGTACGTGCACGAGTTCCCTGATATATACCTCCCATTATGACTTTAGTCAAGCGGTCTAATGCGAGGGGAACCATTCGATATACTTCGATGGTACTTGACCAATGGAAGGTGAGAGCATATTGCTTAGGATAATTGTGACCTTCGGGACCAACGCCCATCACAAAGTGACCCTCTAGTACGGGATACCATTTTGATCAATAACCATGCTTTTTAGTGATGTAGTGAACAAAATGCATGATTCTTGATTATTATAATATGGAGAGAGTATTTTTATTTGGCAAGATGAGTAGTATACTAATAGGGAAGAATGTACAAGTATCATAAAAAGTAAATATAACATGGAGCATGAAGATTACATTAAGCATGGATATGTGAGAGTGAGTGTGTGTTAGTGAACCTAAGCATGGGTCAACTACAAGTGGTGTGTGGTAAGTGCGAGTGAACATAGATATATACAAGTGTGATAAGTGGAAGTGTGTGCTAGTGACACATAAGAATGGATATTCTAAGTGGTGTGTGCAATATGTGGATATAAGTGAACCTATATACAAGTGTAAGTAATGTGAGGTGTAAATGGAGATTATTTATAAGTGTGTGAAGTGAAAAGTGGGTGAGAGGTTATAGAAACATGAGGTAGATATATACAAGAAATAATAAAGAGAAAAAGGGGAGTATATAGGTAGGTACATACGCACACAAGTAAAAAATTGATAACACCCATGCAAATACAGTTTATCCCTCTTACGTCAGCCCCAGTGGAGTCTCCACTGTGTCCATCCCTCCGGCTTAGCTTCGTCTTAAGGTCGGTGCTCACTCGATCGGTTGGAGAGGGAGAGAAGGCTTTGCGCCCTTTTCTATGAAATCTTCGGTCGTCATCGATGTGGGGTGATGGATGGATTCGCCAACCTTTTTTTTTCACAAAACTAGTAAAAGAAAATGTCTCCGCCTCGAGAGAGCAGCATCAAAGACATACTAATGCTTACAAAACCAATAGTTCAGAGGTTTGGGGGCTAAGTTATGGAATGGGAAGGTGTCAGGAACCCATCCTGCCCTTTTGGTCTCTGATGGTCCTATGTTACTATTTTTCTTAATTTATCCGTGAAGTGTGTGCACATGTCTATATAAATGGAGATCAGAATCGCTCGACTCGTATCGTGGAAAAGGGAAAATGAGGTCATCCAAAGGAATGTTCCCAAAATAATAATTAGAAAATTTAATGTCTTCGCTTATCGAGGTATTGACCATTAAAATGGAATGATAATTTGTGTTAGATAAGACACCCAAGTATGAATCATAAGTATGATATATATGAATAATACATAGATAAAATAAAAATGTATAAAGATATGAAAATAGGAAAATTGGACTAGAGTCTCGGGTTTGAGCCCAAAACGCCCGTGTAGCCTATAAAGGCATCAAAGTCCACATAGTTCGCATGCGACACAACGTTGGGGTTTATCACATAGATTCAAATGGGAGTTTATTATATGTGTGTGTGTTGAAAAAGTATTTTTAATTTTTAGAAGATGTGGTGAATAATCTTGTCAGGATTTTTGAGTGTAACCATTTTTTTTTATAGAAAATAAAGTACGTAAAATATAACTAATAAAGGATGAAATGTTAATGTGTATGATCTAAAGTAAAAGCTAAATTGAGAATTTATATAACTAATGCGAAAACAAGGAAATTTAGAGAGAGAGAGAATGGTGTCTGGACATTTTTTGGAGACTTGAGGCTTGATCTCAATCCTTGATGATCTTCCTTGCAAGTTGGTATGGATGTTGGATGATAGAGAATGAGATTTTTGCTAAATTAGGTATGATAACGATGGGAATGAAAGGTGGAAAGGAATTTCATGTAAGGAAACTTCGTTGATTGCAGAAGAATGTTGTTGAGATCACTGATACTGATGGATATGAGGTGTGCCTTGGAAGTGAGATCATTCCCTACTTATATAGGGTAAGGGTACTGCCAATCGACATATCCCTAGCCCTGGCAATCGACAAGTGGCCCTAGACACACTATCGATAGGCAAGGTAATGGACCTTCCAATCGACAATCTAGTGTAGAATTTTTAGGAAAAAGAGTCGTAGAATGCAATTCGTAAATCAAAATCGCACATGGGGAATACCATTAGAAAGGTAATTCAGAGACCTTCACGAGTCCTTTGGTCTTCTCTGGGGTCCAGGAGTTGACTTTGAGTCAAACGAAGCTCAGAAGTGCCCGTCGGTCCTTTGAACAGGAGATCATCGGACGGAAATGAATCGTTTGTCCAAACCATAAGTCAGATTCATACACGAGGCAAAATGTTGGAAAGGTTATAAGAGGCGCTTCGATGTTTCAAAGATCTTAGCTCGGTTCAGAGAGTTGACTTTGGTCAACTAGGGGCAAAAAATACCTGGTGACCTTTTGGAGTAAAACGGGTCGTTCCTCCGTACCGTAAGGCTGATTCGCACACGGGGTAGACCGTTAGAAAGGGTATTCAATGTCCTTTGAAGATTCATTTAGTATCATTTGATCTAAAGAGTTAGCCTTGATCAAACGTAGTTCGAGGGAGCTCGGTAGCCTCTAGAATACTTTTTACGGGAAAATGGATTGTTCGTCTGAACCGTTATGATGTTTCGTGCACCGAACAGACCATTGGAAAGGGGTTTTAGTGACGTTCAAAGATATATTGAGATTTTGCTCTGACGATGGAGTTGATTGGGTTTAAATTGGGACCCGGGAGGGCCCGATGGCCTTCAGATCGATTTTTAATTGTAAAATGGTCCGTTCGTCCGAATCTTTATGCTGATTTGTGCACGGGGTGGACCGTTGGAAAGGGAATTCAGAGCCCTTAGAAGATTAATTGAGCTTTCTCTCCAATTATGGAGTTGACCAGAGTCAAATGGGGTCCAAGAACGCCCGATGGCCTCTAGATCAGTACTCGAAGTATGGACTAGGATTTGTAGTGAATAAAGGAGGTGTTAGGGACCTAAGGAGAGACTTAGGAGTGTCCTAGAATGTGGTTTCCATAGAGTTCATATATTCTCGATCTCGAGAATTATAAGGATTGAAATGCTTGTGCAAATGTCAGTTTGATTGCTATGGGTGGGATTTGATTTATATCAAGTAAAATGTCCTCCGCATATTAGGTGCAGTTGTGTAAGTAGGTCTGAGATCATAATTCAAATGAATCTATGTCCAGGGGATACCGTGGATTGTGATACCCCTTTGATAGACTTATATATTTTGTTTCTGCCAAGTCAAACCCAGCCGATGGAATATATTATAATCCTGGCGGAGTACAAATAAGTTAAGTATGAGAATCCAGGAATTCATTAGATGTTGGTTAAAATTAATTAACAGTATATTGATTTGACCAATAGGGTATCAGGCTGTTAACGCGGGGAATCATATTGTGTACCATATTCATTTTTTCAAATGAGACCTCATTATATCCGAGTGATTTTTGGATAATTAAATTGGAGTGCGGTCGTGATTATTTAGTGGAATTAAATCACGATTAAATAAAGAAAGGATATAATCGTGCTAATGTAATTGGGATTCTCTGTATTTATTTGGAACTAATTTAATTATTTGTCTTAGATCCCTATTATAGTCCATAAACCCAAGTATTTACGCCCAGACTATAAAGATATCCAGTTTGACCCAAGACCACCTTTTATACTTATATATAAAGGTGTGGGAAAGGGTTTTTATTAACATAACGGTTCATTAGGGTTTGATAGGGGTGAGAGAAAAAACTATTTGAGTTTTTATGAAGATGCCTAGATGAAAGCGATAGATTCTCTGAATCAATGCTCTGATACCAATTTGAAAAATCGAAGCCCCCAATTTTTCAAATCTTATTACTTCAAAAAGAGTAATTTCCTTTTATGAGATGCGAAAGCGAAAGACGGTTTAATTAAACAACAAAATTTTAATTTCTTTTCAAATTAAAATTAAACCAAGTGATATTAAAGTTAAACAATTAATACATTTTTCATTTAAAAAATAATTAATTTAACCCAAGTCCTAGAAATTTCATTAAGTCATATTTTCAATATTATCAAATTAGGCCAAACCAAATTTTATCAAATTAAACGACGACTTGAATTAAATTAACTAAACATTACCCAAATTAATTTTGTAGTACCAAATTAAACATAAGTAGTGATTAAACCAAATTTTATCTTTTTACCTAAGCATGCGTTCTAGGTGAATTTTGCAAAAAATAAAATAAATAATGAATCACTACGCCGCGATGTACAAGGAAAAACTCACAACGGGAAAAAACCTCAGACGACCCTAGCCTCAAATCCACTAACTACGGAATTTACAATTATAAGCAAGATGACTTACAACACTCGACTCAACTCCTTCAAGCCCCGATGCGTCTTCTTGTAACTACCTCTACCTAGCAAATAACCACAAAGCTCCACCGTGGTCTCGAAATCCACCGATCAAACTTTAGGTACACTATCACCCGAACAAGGAGCCTTTCTCCAAGTGGGTATGTCATAACAAACAAGCTTCTTCTTTGTGGGATGTAGAAGAAAACCCAAACGAACTCTTCAATAGGTAGAGTAAACTGGTTCCAAAACTCCAAGCAATGTATATATATAAAGGAACTTGGATAGACAAACTATGGGTGTAAAACAAAAGTTTTTTAAAGATTTTTCTTTGAAAAATGAACACTTAAACATGAACTTTTTCTTTTTGGAATTTAGCTCTCAAATTCTCTCTTGGAGGTTGTAGGGTATGAAAAAGTTGAAAAGAAAAAGTTGGTTTACGCACTTAATTAATCAGATAAAAAGTTAGTGGGAAAGTGGGAAAACTGCTCAAAAAACTACCAATTAACTATTCCCGCCAAAACTCGTTCGAACGAGATTTTCGTTCGAACGAAGTTCCAGTGTATTAAAAGTTAAACTCGTTAGAAATCTCGTTCGAACATCATTCTCGTTCGAACGACACTTCGAACGAAATTCCAGTGGCCAATGTGGGAACTCATTGGCAAACTCGTTCGAACGACATTCTCGTTCGAATGACAAACTCGTTCGAATGACAATATCGAACGAAAAAATAGAAAGTATAAAAATTATATTTTTTAGCCTAGAAAACTTTATATTCTTTATTTTAAAGTTTTAATTAAATCTTTCTAAAAATAAACAATAGTTTAAAATAAAATTAACCTAATGAAAAATTATTCCAAGCTCCTATATATATATATATATATATATTAAAATGCATTCACACCTTAGGAGCAATGGAACCATGTTGATGACGTAGAAACGAGGCACTACAAACACGACATTTGATGAAGCTTTATAATCTTGGCCGCTACATCTTCAACTTTAGAATGTCATAGGCTTGAAGGATGGTCAATAACTCTATCCTATTACTCAAATGTTTTTGTCCGGAATTGAGCCAAAACTACAAAGGACTCAATTGGAAATTTGTGTCCTTACACTAGAGGGAGAGGACCATATCTTACTCATAAAGAGGATTTTCCTCTCAAAAGGCCCCCATACACCTAACTAGCTTTGGGAAGGATCATAGACTAGAAGATCCAAGCTTTACAAAAGGTTAAGAAAGTTTTTGGATATTCAAAATATGGCAGCCCCATAATTGACAAATACTTTTCTCCATATTTGATCATAACCGGATCTGCGAAAGAACCTTGGTTTGTTCTTTGAACCTAGTTCTTGGTTTCTTTTCAATACATAATTAATCAAAGATTTATAGGGATGAATTTTTTTCGCATTTAAAATCTCAATCCCATGTTGTTTTTGCTAATAAAAGGGGTATCACCAGTGTCTATACCG
Organism: Sambucus nigra; assembly: GCA_949130495.1. Taxonomy (NCBI): domain Eukaryota; kingdom Viridiplantae; phylum Streptophyta; class Magnoliopsida; order Dipsacales; family Adoxaceae; genus Sambucus; species Sambucus nigra. Next base: position 425,597,200 of record OX422209.1, read on the forward strand.
ATACGTGGAATCCATCCATAAAAGACTTTCACAATAAATTAATTACCATAACCTAATATATCAAGATTATTAATCCTATAATGAATCTCAAAGCAACAAATAAGTAGTGCACGCATCCATCAATCATATCCGGATTAAGAGCCTTAAGTAAAACTAATAATCATGAGGTGTACATTGTCTTATAAAATTAGTATAAAGATAATGACTTCAAAGTGGTCCCATTGAATATACACAGCGCATTAACGCAATAAGTTAAAACTATACCATTGCCCGTAATCAAGATAGACCTACTAAAATATTATGTTACAGCCCTACTGATGGTGTGTCTGGTTCCATCTAAGACTATTAATGATAAAACTTATATTCCACAAGAACTGATGATCCGATTCTCTGTTTGTAAGCCATAACAAACCAGAACATCTACTAAGTAGAATAAAAGACACCAATAATATATTGAATAATGAAAACATTATGTTCATACATGATTCTCATTAAAATAGAAAAAATGTATTTTTCAACAATAAATTCATAACTAAAACTATTACATAAAGTTGGTTTTAGTCTACTGCTCTAAGATAAACTGTGTCGCATCGTTGCTAAACCTGCACACTTAAACACACCTTCAAATGCAAGGAGAATATACAACAATAGAAATTTGCATATGAATAAACCCTCTCTATTGTCTAACAATCTTTACTTAAGCTAGTACATCTCTCCATAAGGTAAAAAAATCTCCCCGAGACTATAAAGATTGAGATACCATTTCTACCTTTTTTTTTATTCAGGAATAGACAAAGAAGCATGATAAACCATTTCTCCTTAATATAACCAAATCTATCCCTAAATGAAACGTGGGTAAGAGTAAAGGAAAAACAAGTATATCATGAGGTGGTGTAAAGTGTAACAAGCGGCAATAAACACAACACAATAACACATGCCCAAATAATCCAAACTATGAACAAAAGATACTAATTTGATCAATAAATGATATATATATATATATATATATATATATATATATATATATATATATATATATATATATATATATATATATATATATATGTGTGTGTGTGTGTGTGTGTGTGTGTGTGTGTGTGTGTGAACACCACAAAAAGATACAAAACAAAATAAGTTTTCCCACTTGCATAATATAAGTGTGTCTAAACAAAGGTGATATGGAGTAAAGGGGCGTGAACTAGCAACAAGCAAAACACAATCCAATCACTCAAAATATATTCACGGAGTTCTATTTGACTGCATTAACTTTATAAACCAAAGATTTAGTCTCACAGTGATAGATAAAGTCATAATGGAGAAACTATCATAATGTACACTGGTCTAGAAAATATTGACTATTCTCAAATCAATAATGTCAAACATGAATTAAACAGGACTGATTGTGCAAATCCATTGATCTTCAACTTATAACACCCTAAAAAATTAAAGATATTTTTGTTTCTTTTTCCACATTTTCAAGAAACCTATTTAATTAAAGAATCAGTGCAAAAATTTGGCTTTGGCATTTTTATCATTTCCTCTTTCTTTTAATTTTTTAGGCTCTTTTCAATGGTAGCCTTTCACACAAGGAATATTTCTCCCTTTGTAGCCCTTGCTCATGCACATTTATATTTTCAATAAAGCATCAAACTCATGGGTAATAATTCTTACATGCACAAATCCCCATATTAAAAAAGATATATATAATGACAAGATTGATGGGAGAACACATCACTTAGCTCGTGTAACATATGAAGTTAAAATCCAAAAATGTTCATAAAAATGTGTGCAGAGGCATATGCAAAGTGAATTCATTAAGAAAATCAATGCCGAACTACCCATGCAAGCATGATAAAGAACAGTCCAAGTATTAAAATCATAATCAAAAGTCTTAGACACATGGGAACATGAAATAAAGTGGATACAAATACACCGATATGCCACACAAAATGTGTAAAACTAAACTACACACAAACAAAAATATTTTTGTGTTTTTAAACCTTTTTCAAACAACCCACAACTTGAAAAGAAAACTCAAAAGGCAAACAAAAATCTTTTTTTATTTTTCAATCAGACCCAATAAATGAAAAATCAAAATATAAAATACTTAAACATCATACAATTATAAAACACATATAACATGAACTACAAAATCTAGTGTATGAAAATATGCAAACATAATCAATTATAAGATATATCATGAGAAGAATCATGTGCAAGCATGTGATAATTAACAAGTCTAACATTAAATGCCTCCAAAACTATTTTCTTAACCCCAATAGATGAATACTTAATGCCTTGGGTTTTGAAAACCATGATGACATGGGATCTAGACTTCCTATAACCTCTTTTAAAATCATAATAAAATTCACTAAGGAGACTTTTCCTACCACAATGTGAACATGTGTAAACACGAGTAATTTTACCTATGGGTTGACCTTGTCTAATATCCTTGGTAGTGGTTGATACACTAAAACAAACATTGGTCTTGAATTTAATAATGGAAGTATTTGAATCATTTAAGACAACACCATAACTACTTGAGTCTCTTAAATCAATTTTTAACATCAAAACTCTAGACTCAAGAAAAAGCATAGACTCCTCAGAACTTAAGGACTCATTCTTCATATTTTCAATGATTCCTAAAAGGTTGACTCGCTCCTCCTCAATATAAGTGAACTTACACCTAAGATTCTTCTCAAGTTACTTTAAAACTTTTATCAACTTATCGTTATCCTCTATGGCATGATCCTTCACCATAGCCTTAAATATCTAAGAATCCTCTAATTCTTCCTCTAAAAACACAAACTCTATCATCACTCTCTTTCTTGAATATTTCTAAATTTTAAAAATCACGTTTCATGTCCTCGAGTTTACTACGGAAGATATCTCATTGAGTTTGAAAAGTTTGCAAAAATTTGACATCAACTTGTAAGGAAAAAAATTTCAATAAATTTTACCCTTTTTCCAAACTTCAACTTCAAATGAGTTAAATTTTTAGCACGGTTATGAAACTCATTAAACTCCTCTCGAATATCAAAATCATCATCATCACTAAGAACATCGGATAACTTATCACTATAAAGAGCCATTGAGAGAAATAAATAAACTTAAGAAAGAGAGAGAGACAATCAAACAACATTAAAATTGCATAAAACTACAAATCAACATGATAACTTAGTGTTCCTTCTCTAATGCCACTTGAAATTCGTATAGGATTATATATGGAAAAGGTTTAAAATAAGAAAACCACAATTTTTAAGTTTAAGTTCAATTAAATAGATTAAACCAAATTAAACCTAGCACCTATTAAACGGAAGTTGTGTCACATAATTAACAAATTTTATCTTTCCCTAAGAACATGCATCTAGATGATATAAGCATGATAAAATAAACCAATCACACAATGCCCAATGTACAAGGAAAACCCATAACGGGATAAACTTTGGATGGCCTAACCACGCAAATTCACTATGTACGGAATTACAAAGGACACGATATTAAACTTACACAAAGACCTTGACGCCCTTGCAAGCCTTGACGCTTTTTGTTCCTCAACTTTCACCACGATGACATAAAAGAGTATACGTGTGAAGCATCCTCAGCATGTGAATCCACACACACCTCGATATCCACCAAACAGGCCCAACAACCGTCTACAGATTGTAATATAGAATTCACCACTTCTTCACCGCAACACCACACCACGGAGTCCACCATGTGTAAAAAACAAATTGTGTATGGAGTCCACTTAAAGAAACGATTCTCAACAATATGATGAGAATAAATCTCAATGACCACAAACTAGATCTCAAAGCATATAATATATGAAAATTGGATCTTTTAACGATGGGGGGTAAACTAGGGGTTGGGTTTGATAAACTTGATCATAAATGATCATATAAATACAAAGATATTTTTGGAAGAGTTTAGGAACTCAAAAGGAATGAAAAAGTCTCAATTAAAATTGTTGCTCTACTACCCTTTTTATACTAGTTTTTCAAAAAATAATATAATGATGCAAAAGTTGAACGAAAATCTCACTTTTATGGAAAAATGCGCCGACTCATTCGAATGAAGTCAATCTCGTTTAAATGAATCCCCAATTCTCTTTCGAAACATCTTCTAACAAAGTATCCAACGAAAACCAGAATAGGCCAAAACTTGCCTCATTTAATGTTCATTAGATCCTATTCTAACAAGTTAAGGCTCATTCGAATGTCATTACTGTTATCATTTGAACGAACAACTAATTTTTCAAAATATCTTTTTAAAATTGTTTAAAAACATTTTCATATAAACAACACCCAAAACTAAATTATCCAGTGATAAATAATATACACATTCATACCTGAGAGATTCTCAGAAGATAAAGATGAAATATATAATGAAACATGACACGATGAATGTAAATTGTCTAACTTGGCCGTTGTATCTTCAAGAAAACACGTCATAGGCTTGAAAGGTAAACACACTTAAGTCTAACCTATGACTCAAAGGTTTTGTCCACACAGAATAAGCCAAAACACACAAACTGAAAGGTAAACACACTTAAGTCTAACCTATTTTTAAGTTTATTTGTTCTTAACAAAAGTTTTTATGTTTTAATTTCAGGTGAATGAGTTCTTATGCTTCTTTTGAAGGAAATGAATTTTTTATTTAGTTTAAAAAGTGAAAATTATGCAATTGAACACTAATAATAATCGAGGAAGGGTGTATTATTCAAGTACAGTGTAAGGACAAATTTCTAATTGAGTCAATTTGTATGTGTTGGCTTAATTACAGACTAAACTATTTAAGGGATAGGATAGAAGTTGTGTTTGTGACCTTTTATGCCTATAACATTTTTGCTGAAGACGTATTTACCAAGTCGAAGTGATCAGATCCTATGTCGTGTTTCGTGCCAGGTTTCATCATCAACATTCCAAGGATCTCTCAAGTATGAATGCCTATATTATGCTGGGCCTTGGAAATTTATGATTGAATGTTAATATTTTTGTTAAGCTATTTTAAAATGTCTTTATATTTTTTTAAGAAAAATTATCTAATTTTTCCCAAGTCGTTAGAATGAGTTTCCCAATTCATTCGAACGACATTTCTTGGCCTTTTGAAAGAATCATCAAATGAGGTCTCTTTTGTGTTGTGATACTTTCTCATTTGAAATGTCATTCGAATGAGATTGGATGTTGTTCGAACGACTGGAGAAGTTTTTAAAAAACTAGTAGTTTTTCTCTTAACCTCCCACTATTTTTTCATTCACTTTTATAGTGAGAGCGAAGAGTTTTTCCAGCAGAACTTTTCAAACCTTTAGAGCAAAAAATTCTCTCTCAGAAGATCATCCATGTTTAAGAATTTTCCATCTTCCTAAAGAGAGAACCACTTAAGAAAATTCAAGAGTGTTTTTGTTTACACCTAATTAGTTTCATGATCCAAGCCTCTACATAATATATGTTTTGAATCAGAGTTTTGGCACCGTGTTTGTTCTGTACATTTCTATGGATTATTTCTTACAAATATTTTTGTATTCATTGGTGTAAATACGGTGGACTTACCATGTTTGACGGTAGCATTGCCCCATCGGTGGACTCTAAGACATTGGTGGACTCCTGCGTTATCACTAGGTAGAGGTCGAAGGAACTAAGAGTGTCAAGACTTACGAGGGCATCGAGTCGTTGTTTAATTCATCTCTCATGCCCTTGTATTAAATCCGTACTTAGTAGACTTGTGGTTGGGTCGTCTAACGTTTTTTCCGTTGTGGGTTTTTCTCGTACATAGGTGTGTAGTGGTTATGCATTTTTATCTTGCAAATTCTCACTTACATGCATGCTTAGGTTGACAAGATAAAATTGGTTTAATCGCAAAAAGGGTGTAATTGGTGCTTAATTCATTCGAGTAATTTAGTTTACTTTAATTCAAGTTGTAAGCATTAATTTGGCAAAATTCATGTTAATCTTGAATAAAGTTTGTTTAGTTTGATTTGTGTTAATTTGAACGTGAATTGAAGTTTAGTTTAAGAAGAAATAATTTATTTTGAAAGAAATTTTAAAATTCAAAATATTTACTGAACCATCCCTTTAGAAATTAAAAAAAATATTATAATTTTTCGAGAACCTACGTCCCAACAGGTGGTATCATAGCATAAAATTCAATAAATCACATTCTCATACAGGATGTAATAATCGTTGGTTGGGATGGTGTAATTCGATTTCAATTAATAAATTGTCAACATCGATGAGTGGCTGAGATCCATAGAAAATTATTGGTCAAACCCTCAGTTTATGTCGTTGATTGCGGGTTCTTTTATAGACTGAACAAGCTTCAATGATGAAATTATTACTTATACAATTTGTATTTGTATTTGGTTATATTGTATGTGGGTATGGTTGGGATAATTTTGTTAATGTAGAATCTTTGGTTTATATGGTAGTTTTTAATGCACTTTGTGACCTTTGTACTGTTCAGGAAGAACTCATTGTAATGGATTTTTTGTAATGGAGTAATTGATTTTTATGTAACGGATTTAATGTAGTTTGTAAACTTTGCAACTATAAAAAATTAACTGATTGGAATTTTGGTTAAGAAAAATGACAATTGAATAGTCATTACTATGTCACTTCATTTATTACATACAAAAACCAAAATACTACATGACAATAATAATGATCAAAAGCTTCATTCATTTCATTTACTTCGGCAATAACTTCATGCATTTAAAAATAAACCGTTTAACAAAATTACTTGAGCAATAGATACAAGGGTTGCAATTTTTTGCCACTCAATTTGGGTCATCTTACTGATTCAATTAAAGCATTGTGAAAATTCCATTGTTCCAAAACATGTCATATCGTACTTATTACATTACATTGTTTTAAAAAATGACAAAACGTACTACATCATAACTTCCAAAACAATGAGCATCACAACTTCCAAAACATTTCATACCAAACTAATACTTCTTCCTAATTAACCCCTACAAAAAAAGTAGTGACATTGCATCTTCTTCATGAATTTGAGCTATACTCATCTGATATTGAACCTCTAATTTCATCTTCTTCATGCACAAATGATCTACGTAAAAAGAAACTGGCATAAGTTACATAAAATTTTAAAGTAAAAAGGTATGACCATTTGAATGATATAAAAATTATCCTTATGAATTTGTAGTCATTGGGAAATTCCATTTATCATGTGATTGTCCAACTTCATACAACCATGACAACGTATCACCTTATTTTCTTTCACCCTACCTAAGGTCTTATCTTTTCCCCCTTTAAGTTTATTTCCACACCATTATTCCCTTAATTGATTGGGACTGTTATAATTGGGTTCGTTGTTGAAACTCATTCTCCCTAAAGCTACTTGACTTTTTCCACACATTTGATTGGACTTCTCGACACTAAAACCAACTATCTCGTTAATCATTCTCATTGCATTATCCATATGATTATAAGAACCCCTATTTTTTCACATCCAGTTGATCAGGTTGGATGCAAAATATAGGGAGCGCTAAAAAAACTTATATCATCATCAGAGTCAACATAAAAATAAAAATGATAGTAGATAAAAATCATCCATTATAAAAACTCAATAAAGTATGACAAAGAATAACTGAACTGAGATAAGCTGAAACGCTAATTAATCTGAATCCACTAAATAAATCTCTTATATACAAATGCCTCAACTGAATTAAAATAAATAAAATAGTGACCACCTTTGATCAAGACTCTTGAGTACAAAAAATCGTGGAATTGAAATAACAACTCCTACTCTAAGGAGGATCACTCAATCTTAAACCACCGTAAGTTTGACCGTCCATCCCTCCTAATCATGTATAAAAAACCATAATACCAGTGGGTTGTGGGGTGGGGGAGGTTTTACAGATTTGGATTAGCACTCTAAAGTTGTAAGAAATAACTTACAATATCAAAACAGTAATAATAACGTGACATAGGATTATAACGTATGTACATAATACGATCTCAAGATAACCCCCACTAACGTCATCCATGATAACTTTACTTTTTGTGTGTAGTCGTTGTATAAAGCCAAGTTAATCAAAACCTCAAATACCTACAAAACATATCAAACTCAAGTGTAGAGGTAAGTAAGGGTATCAATCCATATCAAGGGGGTAAAGCGAGGGGAAAACAATTGTAATTCATTTTTTATTTTCTTTTTGGAATTTTTCTTTTCTATTTTTTTTAGATTTTTCAAATATTAAAACAATTAGGTAAGGTGAGGTGAAATAACACTAAACTAAATGGAAGATAAAATTACAAACTAAAAAGTGACTAAAATAAAAAATAAAGTCTAACACAAAAAGATGAGATAAATGAGGTAAATAAATGTGAGAACAATCAAGGAGTGGGATTACACCACAAATTTTAGCTATTCTAACTAATTAATTTAATTAATTGAAGTCTCCAAAATTAATATCAAAATTACAAATCAACTCTCGTTGCAAATGTAATTTTTAATAGCAACCTTTTAGAATATTAAGTTTAAAACCCCACAACTCTAGAAAAATAGATCTACACTCCTTTTAATTAATCACCCCCTAGGATCGATCGATTAGAACTTATGTAAATCTAGAAAATAAAAATAGAGTTGAAATTCAAGGAATAAGACCACACTTAAGAAACCCCTATCTCTAGTTCGAATCTAAAATGGGTATTATAACATAGAATATCGATTTTCTCTCGATAATCATTTACCCTCTCTCGAGACGTAAATTTAAGCGTGAGGTGTCAAAATTAATATTCAAAGGGAGTTTTGAAGTAATCAAAATAATTAAATTAAAATAACATCAAATAAGGGTTCACCCCACCCCTTGAAGGGGATTTAGCCTAACATGATATTAAACATGATGAACAAAGAATTAATAGGCATTTATTATAAAAGAGTAAAGAGAAGAACAATAAAACCAATCTCTTGAATTTAATTGACTCCAATCCTCCAATTTGAAGTAACCAACCCACTTAATTGAGAACCCAAGTAGTTTGCAATAATACCCACTCAATTAAATCTCATAAAAAAGGTCTCCTCACAAATCTCTAAAAAAAAAAATAAAAAAAAAAAAACTATTTACAAAAAATTTTCTCTCTCTAAAACTCTCTCTAAAATTCCTATTCTAAAGCCTCCTTTAAATTGGGTCTTCCATTCTTTAAATAGTCGGTATGGAGCATGGGGGTAATTTGGGTAGGTTTAATGCGTAAGAGGTGTGTAAGGTGTTGAGGTGAGGGTATTTAGGGAATTATGCACACATGTGCATGGGTTGTGTGAGTGGTGCGCCACGGGTTCGGAGCTAGGCCTCATCGGGGTTAGGTCTGGATGGAGGTTTGGGTCGCCGGAGGGTATGGGATTTGGCGGGTTCTCAGGTTAGGGGTGATCAGGTCTGGTAGTGACGGTTTTGACATGGACGCAGGTGAGGGGTGTAGCGACTTGGCGGGTTAGAACGAAGGGGAGGATCGGGTTAATGGATCGAGTTCGTGGGTGAACGGTCGGTGCACAATTGCCTTGAAATACAATTTTGAACACCACACCATGCATTCGACCTACAAAATAGATAATAAAGCGCATAAGACCCAAATTGCAGAGAATTAGCAACTAAAATACGTCTATTCGGGGTATAAAATGTACAGTTTTGGGTGCTTATCACACCACCCCCAAATAGAGCGTTGTTAGTCCTCGAGTAATAAGATAGAGAGAAAGATAAAGATACATAAGCAAAAGTGTCCACTTTTGCGGTCACTTGCGATTGCAGTTAGCATGTGAAACAAGCCTTTAAACCTATAGGTTGCCCTACAGGACGAGTTGTGTCTCGTGAGGGTTTGCAGGGAATATACCCTCAAAATTCTTATTTACAAAAGGCAGTTTATCTCTTATTAGACACAGAATGATTGCACAGTCCATCATGAAATAAATAATTTGAGAAATACAAGCTAGAAGTGTAAAAAGTTTAGCTAAGTAAATACACATGGCATATCCTTCCTATAACTCAAAGTGTGTAGTGTGAATCAGTCAAAACTGTACATTTTATACCCCGAATAGACGTGTTTTAATTGCTAATTCTCTGCAATTTGGGTCTTATGCGTTTTATTGTATATTTTGTAGGTCGAATGCACGTTGCGGTGTTCAAACGCATATTTCAAGGCAATTGTGCGGATTATGGACCTAATTAGACCTTGTCCCCTACCCTTGCCTACCTAAACCTATCCCGAACCGTGTGTGTTTAGTTTGCCCCATTTTATTTTATTTGTGTCATTTTATTTTTAGGGTTTATTTTATTATTTTATTATATTGAGTCATGTATATATTTTTAGGATTTTTATATTTTTTAGCGCGTCGTGTATTCGTTTTTATATTTTCTTATTTTTTTATTTTTATAGTTTTTATTTTAGTTGTATTTAGTTTTTTTTAGAGTTTGTATAGTGTCGTGTCATGTCATTTTTATTTTAGTTGATATTTATATATTTTTTAGTTTAGTTAAATTTTTATTTTGTTTTATTTTATTTTTAAGGGTCCAAATTATACACGCACACACTTATCTTAAACACACTCACACCCTAAATACCCGATGCCATACATACACCCAAACACATTCACTCACCCTCACCCACATTCCCATACACCCACCTACACACTAACCGTACCCATCATCATCTTCAACCCCCATCTTCTCTCTCTCCAAACTCCACAACTAAACCCCATAACCCAACACAACCAACAACCCACTCTCTCTCATCTATCCTCCATCAACTAAACCCAACTCTTATACCCAACCACACCCTCCGATGAAACCCACATCCAACCGGAGCTAATATCCCCCCAAAGCAGCACCCCGACCTCCATCCTCCAACCCGAAACTGTTCTCACCCCGACGCAACCCAAGCCATCTCTGGCCACTGCCATTTCGGCCATAAAAACCACGCAAAACACCAAACCAAAACCCCGACGCCGATCCCATTCGCCCCCCCCGGCGTCATTCCGACGAAATCCACATCCAACCGGAGCCAATATCCCCCAAAATCAGCCCCTCGACCTCCATCCTCTAACCTGAAACCGTTCTCATCCCGGCGCAACCCAAGCCAGCTCCGGCCAATCCCGACTAAAATCGAAGACCCACGAACTCCTCCGGCCATACCTGCCCGGACCCGAACCCATCTCTCCCACCAAAATCCGATCTCAGCACAACCCTTACCCAAGATCAAACCCACCTCCCATTTTCAAAGACCCTCCTTACCCATTTCAACCCATTTGCAAAAGCCACGAATTCTACCTGTTACAAGCCAAATTCCAACAAAAAAATACAAATGCAACCAAAACCCATTTAACCCCACATGCCTATTACACCTCTTTTAACCCACTTAACCCTTTTTCCCAAAATACCCCCAACTACCTATTTTAACCAAATCTGATTTTATTTCCTCACCAACCCACTTCCCACATGACCTCACACAACCCATGAACATGTGTGCATTTTACTATTTTAACCCCAACTTATACTCACACACCACATGCTCTTGCATCCCTAGCCAAATTACCCCCATTCTCCATGCCTACTATTTAAGGAAGCTGAAGACCATTTGAAAAGAGATCTCAAAATTAGTTTTTAAGCTTTGTGTGATAAATTCTCTCCATCCCTCTATGTTGAGTATTTTCATTTTTAGAAAATATGTCAATTTAGAGGTGTGTAGAAAAATTTATCTCTAAGATAAATTCAACCCCACCCCTCTATAATGAATTTTTATAGTTTTAGGAATTATTTCAAAATAGATTGATGTAGTTGAATTCATCCCTTATGGGAGGTAAATTCTTACCCATTCCTTTATGTTGAGATTTTGCATTTTTAGCAATTATCTCAATATAAATTAATGATCTAGAATTTATTTCTTTGGATGATTTCTAATGTACAATTTTATAATGTTAGGATTTGCATTTTTAGCGAATCTCTTTTATTATTTAATTGTCCATTTTGAATTCATCCATTATCCTTTATTTTTATTTTTATTTTGTGGTTTTTAGATTAGATTCAATAAATACATTAGTGAAGGATTGTGATTGAGTGAAGTTTTATTTTTATTGAGAGATTGTTGATGTAATTGAAGATTTCATTCCAATTCAAGGCTTAAATGAGTTTAATCTCTTCCTCTTGATTACTTTTAGTTTAATCCTCACATGCTCTTTTTTGTATACTTTTATTTTTATATTTTTTGGATGATGATTATTTAGGGTTAATCTCCCATTCATGGGATGAAATTTTGAAGCCCTCACGAGTCCAATTTTGTTAGTTTACTTATTAGGACAATTTTGTTTATCTCACTTTTCTTAAATTAGTTTTTACTTCTTAATTAGTAGTTATAAAACTTAGTAGTTATAAAAATACTTTGAAAAACCCTTAAAAATATAAATAGCAAAAATATAAAAATAATAATAAAATGCAAATAAATTTACACATATGGATTCGCTTATTTTGTGTTTCACCCTTAGATTTGGATTGATACCTCACTTACCGCTATATTCTAGTTTTGTTCTACTTTTATAGGTTTGTGAAGATTTTTTATGGAAAGATAAATTGCACAACAACGACGAAAAATACAAGAGATGCAATTTTTTTCTCTTTATCAAATGGCGCCATTTCCGGGGAGCTATCAAGAAGAAAAATCCACACCATAAGGAAGTGGTGTGCATGGAGTAACAAGCTCGATGTCACAGAAGTAGAGAGTATCACCACAAATACTCTCATGAATGGTGGAGGATGGTTTGAGGTTAGGATCTAAATATATGGATGGAAACTTAAAATGTGTAAGATCAAGATCCAAACCAGGTGGTGGGGTAGAAGGGATAATGGGTGGGTTGGGTGAGATAAATGGTGTATTAGGTGGGATAAACGGTGGAGGTAGATGATCCAACTCAAGAGTGGGGGATACACACTTGTCAGGAGGAGTAAAGGAATACTCACTAGAGAGTTTGGTATCTAAAGATGGAGTGGTCAACTTCTTCACAAGAATATCATCAGTGAATGGGGTGTTTGGTTCAGACGAGGCACCAAGATCAGAGATAAAGGAATCACTAGAAATATCGGGCTTAAAGGGAGTTATGCATGGTATAATAGGATCCAAATTCGGATAGGTAGGAACTATCACGGATTCGATCTCAGGAAAATGGTGAGCACTCGTAGCCGGAGCTAACCTAAAAGATATGGGCATGTCAGAGACATATGAAATTGGGGCATAAGGTAAAAGCTCGTGCATATTTTTGGATTATATGGGAGTGGGAATAGGAAGCTCAAAGTAGGGTTCAGGATGACATTGTGGGATTGGATCAGGCTCACTATCGAAAGGTAATTAAACACAATTGTCGACTTGGGGCCCAGACCATGGAATGGTCTCAACTTCAAGATTCTCGAGGTGGTAGGGTTGGTAACACTCAAAATACATGTCACAAGAGGACGCATCATCATCACACTCGGGTGCAACGATGGGTGGAGCCATGGGGATGTCTGACTCACTCGCACACTCAAATTCATTTAGGCGTTGTTCAATCCTTTGGAGAGCTCGATTTTGAAGTTGAGTGGCATGCTCGTGCTCAATGATGAACTTTTGCAAGAGTGCCTTAAGCGCGGATGTGGATGATGGTGGTGGTGGAGTGATGGGTGGTGGTGGTGGTAGAGGTGGACACAACTCTCTATGATTATGAATATATGGAGAATACTAAAATGAAGTGGGTGGAGTGGGTCCAAGTTCATCATACACGAAAGGATCGCCTTCGTGATGGACAAATGGTTGATATTCAGTGGGTGCATAGTGAGGCAACTGATTGTGAACGGGTGCATAAGGTTTCCATGACGTCTATTGGAACGTGTGAGTATCCATAACATTGGGTTGGAATTCGTATTGCATGGAAGGGTGATCAAGCCTCCACTAATAACTCAGCTACTCACGCAACTCGAGATTGGGCACATCAGGATAGTAGGCCGAGGTGGGTTCTGAAATAGTGTCATATGGATACACATGTTCCATGGTGGGTCCGTAGGGATATGAAAAGTACGGACACTCATGGGACATGTGATCGGCATAATAACAATGGGTGCATAACAAAGTATGAGGCGCGTCGACACTTGACACCGAGGGTGATTGAAAATGAGGTGCCTGCATAGATGGGTCAAGAGTATCTTTGATACTCGTGAGAGAGCGGTGACCACTAAGAATATCATTAAGAGAAGGTCCGGGATCACTCTCACAAGTGTCGCGTGACAATGAAAAGTGACCAAAGTAGTCCCGTAAGGGACATTCTTCGGCTATAAGGAGACATATATTTTTTTGATTTTTTTTTCAAAAGGAAGGAAAATATTTTTGGATTTTTCTGAAAATGAGAGAAAGAAAATATTTTAGGCGCCATTTGATAACTTTGCTTGTTGTCTATCGTTGTTGTTGAAAACCAAGTTGATCAAAATCCTCAAATTACCTACAAAATATAATAATCTAAAGTGTAGAGGTAAACTAGGGTATCAATCCACATCAAGGGGGTAAGCTAAAGACAAATTCAATTGTAATTCACATTTTAGTTTCTTTTTGGGCTTTTGCTTTTTCTATTTTTTTTAGCTTTTAAAAATATTAAAATAATTTTTGGTGATAAGAAGTGAAATAACACTAAAATAAATCAAAGATCTAAACAATTACCTAAAAAGTGACTAAAATGAAAAATAGAGTCTAACACAAAAATATGAGATAAATGAGGTAAATAAATGTGAGAACAATCAAGGAGTGGGATCACACCACAAATTTTACCTATTCTAACTGATTAATTTAATTAATTGAATTCTCCCAAATTAATATCAAAATTACAAATCAACTCTCGTTGCAAATGTAATTTTAATAGTAACCTTTTAGAAAATTTAGTTTAACCCCCCACGACTCTAGAAAATAGCTCTACACCCCTTTTAATTAGTCACCCGCTAGGATCGATTGATTAAAATTTATGTAAATCTTAGAAAATAAAAATAGAGTTGAAATTCAAGTAATAATACCACAATTAAGAAACCCCTACCTCTAGTTCGAATATAAAATAGGTATTATAACTAGAATTTTGATTTTCTCTCGAAAATCATTTACCCTATCTCGAGGCATAAATTTAAGGGTGAGCGATCAAAATTAACATTCAAAGGGAATTTTCAAGTAATCAAACTAATTAAATTAAAATTGCATTAAATAAGGGTTCACCCCACCCCTTGAAAGGGGATTTAGCCTAACATGGTATGAAATTTGACAAATTAATTATCAAAGGCATAAAATAAATGAAAAGAGAAGAGAACAATCAAACCCAATCTCTTGATGCTTAATTGGACTTCAATCTATGAGTTGAAATTAACATCCCTCAATTTGAATGATTCAAACAGAATTACACAAAAAACTTTCACTCAAATTAATCCTCACAATAATTTATTTTTCCCTCACTATCTAAAAAAAAGTTAAATAAAATAAATTCTAACCTATAAAAAAAACTAAACTAAAATGGTATTTCTCTCTCTAGACTTCTCTCTACCAAAATGATGATCAAATGAAAATTACAAAAATAATAATAAAAAAAGGGTATTGGATGAATTCATAATGGACAATCAAATAATAAAAGAGATTTGCTAAAAATGCAAATCCTAACATTATAAAATTGTACATTAGAGCTCATCTAAAGAAATAAATTCTGAATCATAACTTTATGTTGAGATAATTGCTAAAAATGCAATATCTCAACATGAAGGAATGGATTAAAATTTATCTCCCATAAGGGATGAATTTTACTACATCAATCTATTATGAAATAATTGCTAAAAATGCAAAAATTCATCATAGATGGGTGAGGTGGAATTCATCCTAGAAATAAATTTCACTACACACCTCTATATTGAGATATTTGCTAAAAATGCAAATACTCTCTAAAGAGGAGTTTAGAGAAATTTATCACACAAAGCTTAAAAACTAATTTGGAGATCTCTTTTCAAATGGTCTTCGTCTTCCTTAAATAGTAGGCATGGAGAATGGGGGTAATTTGGGTAGGGATGCAAGAGCATATGGTGTGTGAGGATAAGTTGGGGTTAAAATAGGAAAATGCACACATGTGCATGGGTTGTGTGAGGTCATGTGGGAAGTGGGTTGGTGAGGAAGTAAAATCAGATTTGGTTAAAATATGTAGTTGGGGGTATTTTGGGAAAAAAGGGTTAAGTGGGTTAAAAGAGGTGTAATAGGAATGTGGGGTTAAATGGGTTTTGGTTGCATTTGTATTTTTTGGTTGGCATTTGGCTTGTAACAGGTAAAAGTCGTGGCTTTTGAAAATGGGTTGAAATGGGTAAGGAGGGTCTTTGAAAATGGGAGGTGGGTTTGATATTGGGTAAGGGTTGTGCTGATATCGGATTTAGGTGGGAGAGATGGGTTCGGGTTCGGGTCCGGGCAGGTATGGTCGGAGGGGTTCATGGGTTCGGAGTTTTGCGTGGTTTTTATGGACAAAATTATAGTGGCTGGAGATGGGCAAGGGGGTATCTGCGGCGGGTTCTCGGTTTTGGGCAGCCGGGTTTAGCAGTGGGTCAAGGTAGTTGTGGAGTGTTAATGGAGGGTGTGAGAGAGAATATTAGGATTGAGGTTGAAGATGAAAGGTGGGGGCTTAGTGTGTGTATGAGGTGTAGGCTGTTAGGATGTGGGCGAGATGAGGGCTGATTTAGGTGTGTGTGAGTGTGTAATAATTGGGTGTGAGGGGTTGTGTGTGTGTTTAACTTATGACCCCTAAAAAAAATAAAATAAAATTTTAACCAACTAAAAAAATAAAAATCAGCTAAAAATAAAAATGACACGACACGAAACATTATACAAACTCTAAGAAAAAAAACTAAACACAACTAAAATAAAACTATAAAAATAAAAACTAATAAAATAAGAAAAATGAAATAATAATAAACTAACTAAAAACTTAGAAAATAAAAGAAAATATAAAAACTAATACACGACGCGCTAAAAATCCTAAAAATATATACATGACTCAATAGAATAAAATAATAAAATAAACCCTAAAAATAAAATGACACAAATAAAATAAAATGGAACAACCTAAACACACACGGTTCGGAACAGGTTTAGAGTAGGCTAGGATATGGGACAAGGGTAATTAGCTCCATAATTTGCACAATTGCCTTGAAATACGCATTTAAACACCGCAACGTGCATTCTGCCTACAAAATAGACAATAAAGTGCATAAGACCCAAATTGAAGAGAATTAGCAACTAAAATACGTCTATTCAGGGTATAAAATGTATAGTTTTGAGTGCTTATCACACCACCCCCAAACAGAGTGTTGCTAGTCCTTGAGCAATAAGATAGAGAGAAAGAGAAAGATAAGTAACCAAAAGTGTACCACTTTTGCGGGCACTTGCGATTGCACTTAGCATGTGCAACAAGCCTTTAAACCTATAAGTTTTCCTATAGGACGAGTTATATCTCGTGAGGGTTTGCAGGGAATATACCCACAAAATTCTTATTTGCAAAAGGCAGTCTATCTCTTATTAGACATAATAATCGTACAATCCATCAAAAGGTTTTTTTTTTAGAAATACAAGTTAGAACGTGCAAAAAAATTAAGCTAAGTAAATAATCAAGGCATATCCTTCCTAGAACTCAACGTGTGTGGTGTGAATCAGTCAAAACGGGTCGAGTATCATAAGAGTAATTCTTAGATTGCCTTGTCAAAATCAGCGGTTCAACTTCAAATCTCACTAAGTATAACTCTCTCAATCGAACTCTCGAGATTAGTGTTAGTGTATCACTCTTGTGTGTGAGGAGGTGAGTAAATGTAAGCAATTTCAAACATCTCACATGCATATAAGAAAGAACGAACATCTTGAAAGAAAAGTGATCTGATGAAAGAAATGCTAATCACTATAGTGAGAACGTCGAGTTATTCACCACGTTGACTTTGATTTTTCCGAACACCTAGGGGAAATATGGATGATAATGGGTGAGTGGAAAATGAAATGGAATATGTGGGATGATGTGAGGTATAATAGGATGGGATGATAATATGATGGATGGATGGTGGATATTTGAGAAGAGTGTATCACTCATAGATGAAAAAATGTCTTTATTTCTTGACTGCAACTTTCTATTTTTCTTCTTTTCCAAATACTCATCAATGTATGAGATAAATCTGCTAAAAATACAAATAACCCCAACATAGAATTGTATTTAATCTTTCTCCATCTGAATCGACTTTGGGAGAGATATTCGCTAAAAATGCAAACACTCTCTATGACGGATCTTTTTATTTTTTTTACTTTCTTTTTTTTCTATTTTTCTTTTCTTTTCCAAATACGTATCAATGTATGAGATAAATCTGCTAAAAATACAAACAACCCCAACACAAATTTGTATTTAATTCTTCTCCATCTGAATCGAACTTTGGGAGAGATATTCGCTAAAAATGCAAACACTCTCTTTGACAGATCTTCTCCTTTTACTTTCAACACTGTTCTCTGTGGGTGGAAAATGGAAGTGGATATGGAAATGGGTGGTATGATATGGAAAATGGAAGGTGTATGGATGTATGATAAAATGGAATTTGGTTTGTGTATGGGTCAAAGTATGATGATCGGGACAACTTCAGGACACGTGTTTCTTATAACTCGAAAGTGATGTCGTTCTCAATGATCAACTCAAAATTTATAATGAAGAATAATGAGATCATACAATGATTTAAGTGTGGACCCAAAGGAAGTTGAATCAACTCGTGACTTGGAGATTGCGTAAAACACTCTAAAAGGTGAAAGGCACAAATCTCACAAGCTAAAGTCTCCACTAGTGATCCTTAAGGTTTTCTTGAGACTTGTAATACAACTCTAAACCGCAGTGACTTGATAAGTGCGTAAATTTGTTGAGTTTAGAAATTCATGGTGCAACATGCCTTGGGACATATTATATAAGCTATTTAGAAAAAATAATATATTTTATCTTGATTCCTAGACTTTGAAAGATGGATGATTGAAAATTCACATCAATAATTGAGATGAAAGAAACGACACGAAATTTTAAAAATCAGGTTTTAAGATCAAAATTTTTCAAAAGAGGCATGATTTTGATAAAATTCTCCACCCCCAAATAAAAAGGAACATCGTCCTCAATGTTAAGTAAAATGATTTTTAAAATTGAGAGCATAGGGTAGGAAAGAGATTACCAGAATCAACCGCTAATGAAGTGGACAAATGAAGCCAAGGATAACCTGAATAAATGATAAGAGAAAACAAAATGTGTACAAGTCTATAAACCGTGATAGAGCAGTGGGTGATGTGAACACCACCCCCAAACAAGATGAGACTAGTAAAAAAAACCACGGGCTGCCTCTTGGTAGCGCTAAGTTTAATGTCTTCAGCCAGACCGATGGATACTCACCCTAAAGATAAGATCTATGAAAGCGCAGGGTGACAGAAAAATCGGGTGATGATAATCACCCCAAAACAAGACTAAAGCGTCAGTCTTGTTGGATAATTTGACAAAGGTGAAGGTGAAGAAACACCGATCACGAGCCTTATTTTTTATTTTCAGGATTCTTTTTTTTTTTGTTGTGGTTTTTGAATAATTTGAAAAAGAAAGGAAATATTTTTGGGATTTTTAGAGAATGAAAGGAAGAAAATGTTTTTGGATTTTTTTGGAAGAAAAGAGTGGGAAAAATAGGTGGACTCCATGAATTGGAAGAACTAATTAAAACCTACTATCGAAAAATGAATTGGACACACACAAGTTAAGGAGAATTCCTAACTAGCACATAGCCAATTTTTATCTTTAAATTTAGTGAAAGGTGTAGTCAAATTTTAATTAAGTCCGCGGGGGATAAAAATTCACGAAATTTTCTTTGTGATCTCCTTTGCAAAAATATTCTCCTATTGGGGTACCTAGTTAATTGATTTTAAATTTAATGATGGCTAGGGTAACACACAATGGTAAGCGAGTGAGTCGGGTGATGAAATCCCTTCTCGTGAGTAACCGGGTGTAGGTCTTAGTCAATTGATTCATCACACCATTCGAAAATAAATGCGAGAATAAAATCAAATAAGAGCACACAAGCACACACAAAAATTGTCTTGAAGACAGGAGAGGTGCGAGTGTTCAAGAGATGTACCTCCCACGATTTTTAGGCCGTGGGGTGCCGAAAAATTTGAGTCGACTAGGGGGAGATCACACCTATCTCAGTCGGCCCTGAGAGTCCTACCGAACCAAGGTAGAGAGGCTTCTAAATCCTCGCCAATGGAGGCCCTCTCTCTACCTTGTACGATTTTCCTATCAAGCTTATCTTCTATGATTACAATTTTTTGTAAAATGAAAAATAAAATAAAGGTGTCTCTATGCACCGTAATACAAGCAATGATAAAAATCCCAATACAAGCGTTCTAAATATATAAAAATGGTACAAAAAATAATTAAGTGCAAAAAATAAATGAACTACAAGTTAAAATCCGCTCCAAGTGCTTCACGCTCCAAAGAATGGCAACGGTGCCATTTGATAAAGAGAAAAAAATTGAATCTCTTGCATTTTTCGTCGTTGTTGTGCAATTTCTCTTTGCATCAAAAATCCCCACAAACCTATAAAAGTAGAACACAACTAGAATATAGCGGTAAGTGAGGTATCAATCCATATCTAAGGATGAAACACAAAATTGGAGAGGACATATATAGATTCATTTACATTTTATTATTAGTTTTATATTTTTTATGGATTTTTCAAGGGATTTTTTTAGCTAACTAACTATACTAATTTTTATAACTACTAACTAAGATGTAAAAGCTAATAAGAAAATAAGGTAAACAAAATTGTGTTAAAAAAAACTAACTAAATTGGACTCATGAGGGCTTCAAAATTTCATCCCATAAATGGGAGATTAGCCCTCAATAATCATCATCCAAAAAAATAAAAATAAAAGTATACAAAAAAGTGCATGTGAGGATTAAACTAAAAGTAATCAAGAGGAGGAGATCAAACCCATTTAAGCCTTGAATTGGAATGGAATCTTCAATTACATCAACAATCTCTCGATTATACATTAAAATTCTCTCAATCACAATCCCTCACAAATGAATTTATTGAATCTAAACTAAAAACTATAAAACAAAAATAAAAATAAAGGATAATGGATGAATTCAAAATGGACAATTAAATAATAAAAGAGATTTGCTAAAAATGCAAATCCTAACATTATAAAATTGTACATTAGAACTCATCCAAAGAAATAAATTCTAGATCATTACTTTATATTGAGATAATTGCTAAAAATTCAAAATCTCAACTTTAAGGAATGGATTAGAATTTATCTCCCATAAGGGATGAATTCAACTGCATCAATCTATTTTGATATAATTGCTAAAAATGCAAAAATTCATTATAGAGGGGTGGGGTTGAATTTATCCTAGAGATAAATTTCACTACACACCTCTATATTGAGATATTTGCTAAAAATGAAATTACTCAACATAAAGGAATGGAGAGAATTTTATCACACAAAAATTAAAAATGAAATTTGATATTTCTTTTCAAATGGTCTTCATCTTCCTTTAATAGTTGGCATGGAGCATGGGGGTAATTTGGGTAGGGATACAAGAGCATGTGGTGTATGAGGATAAGTTGGGGTTAAAATAGGAAAATGCACACATGTGCATGGATTGTGTGAGGTCATGTGGGAAGTGGGTTGGTGAGGAAATAAAATTAGATTTGGTTAAAATAGGTAGTTGGGGGTATTTTGGGAAAAAGGGTTAAGTGGGTTAAGAGAGCAAAGATGAGGGTGGAAAGGGTGAAGAGTATCGACCGCGGGCCTTGTTGAGATTAAAGGTGAGGGCAACTAGGTCCATATAAGCATGGTTCTCTAATTGGTGAGGGAGGAAAAATGGTTTGGTAAGTGGAATGGGGTGAGGTTCATAGAAATTGCACAACCGTTATATAAATGGACGATGATAATGGTCGCGCCGTAACATACCAGGGAGCTTTCGATGGAAAAATATCAACACCACAAGAGAGTGGCGGGTATAGATAGGTTTAGGGTAGGCTAGGATACGGGACAAGGGTAATTAGCTCCATAATCTGCACAATTGTCTTGAAATACGTGTTTGAACATCGCAACGTGCATTCGACCTAAAAAATAGACAATAAAGCGCATAAGACCCAAATTACAGAGAATTAGCAATCAAAATACGTCTATTCAGGATAGAAAATGTACACTTTGGGGTGCTTATCAATCCCCATAATAAGATGTTCACAATCTCATAAGAATACACACAAGTGTGACATATGTCTTTCCATCTAAGTGACCATCACCGAACTAATGTGATATACATGCATATAAGTCTCATAATAACCACACTAAGGCATCTACCTTTGGGGACCTTCTCTTTCTTCAATAGATAAACCCTTAGGAGTAACAGATTTGAAAACATACACACATAAATGAAATGGGGGATCACTACGTAATCATACCACCGGGTAGTTCCATATCAAAACTTGATTAATGGATCAGACCATATGCTTCTCTCATCAATAAGCGTAGACTGAAAGAACGTATGATCTAGATATATCATCACGCAATCAAACCACCATCTATACTAAACTCTCCAAATGGATCGGGTCATCCAAATCTCACGTCATGAAACATAGACCGACTGATTGTGTGATAAAACGTATTAACCTCCATAAAGTCCTGCTTCAACAGCTAGGAGTGCAGTACACTGTCCCAATAAAAAACATCCAAAGCCTCCCTCATCATATTCACCACAAGTAATTGGTATGTTTACATAGTCAAACATTTATATGTATACACACACAATATATTTAAATATGGGATAATGCATACTCTCAAGCGTACCTAAAACATCCCAATCCCCAAAGGCCGAAATGTTATTTAAATTACAAGTTTACTATCTCTCAAAACCTTAATTAAGCCCAACTTCATCACATATCACATGTATACTAAAAAATAGGATAACACGTACTCTCAAGCATACCAAACCTTCCCAATCCCCATCGCCAATTTTTTCATTATATTTTTAGGTTTATTAACTCCCAAACCTTATCAAACCCCCCTCCAAGTTTATTGCACTTAAACTACGAGTGCAAAACACACACACACACACACACACACACACACACACACACACACACACATATATATATATATATAAACACCAAACCAAACGTTTAACATGAAAACCAACCGAATAACCCAGCCAAAAACCCTGCTACACCCATACAGTGGAGTTGAATCGATCCGATCAAAATATGGATAAATCTTGATATCCCAAGTCTGGATCATTCTTACCTAAAACGTGATCAAGGAGGCTCAAATCTCCATTAATTCCAAACCCAATCTCTAAAACACATAGTGAAACTGAGAGTGCGCTTGTGACCTTAATGGATTATTTATATAATTAAATGTCTAGCGCGCACAATTACAAATATTAACTTATTAAATTGAACATGCATTTAGTTGATAAAGGTAATAAAATAAACCATGCATTTAAGAAAGGAAAATAAAAAAAACTTTCGAGTAAAACCTTTTTTCATTCATCACTTTAGGGAGTTTACAAGACTATCAACTTACAGACTACTTGATAACCGCCACAAATATAATACGCAGTGCCAAAAAAATCTCTAAAGAATAGGGTTCCATTCACAGTCGTCAACATGAGGCCTACCATGCTCGGTATCCACTGATCAGCATTCGTCATCAGCAGTGAATTCCCTCAGGTATCAAAAGATCATAAATGAAGAAACCTCTCCACAAGAGTTGTATGCAAGATAGAAGCTATGGGGTTTAAACTTGATTCACTCAAATAGATTATGGGGATGATGATTTGTGAATCAAAAAGGTTTTTCAAACTTAAAAGGTTGAAAACTTTTGCAAAGGATATGCAGAATCAGTTCTATCAAAAGTCTTAATAAAATCAAAGACAAAACATATATTTATAGGACGTTCCTAAATTTTGAGGCAATGGCATCGTTCAAACGATATTGCACTCTCATTCGAATAACATTATCATCTTGTTCAAACGAGCCAAGCCTCATTTCTAATGACATAAAAAAAATCAAAGAAGTAAGCCCTCATTCAAATCCCGTTTAATCAATGCTTCAAATGACCTTTGAACGAGACACAAAGTCGTTCTAAATAGATTTCCATCTCGTTTGAACGAAACAGGTAAAAAATAAAATATTTTTAAGGTAAAAAAACAGCCTCAATTTTTAAAGGAATTTTTTCTCAGTTTTAATAAAAACGAAATCCTAAAATAAATTGAAGGAACAAATTCAAACACTAAAGCATTATACCTTCAAAGTATGGAGATGCTTGAAAGTTGGAGATGTTGGATCTTAGACTTCGTCTCGTCTAGAATCAAACGATAGAAGGATACGACAAAAATGATAAGCACCCAAAACTGTACAATTATACCCCGAATAGATGTACTTTAGTTGCTAATTCTCGACAATATGGGTCTTATGTTCTTAAATGTTTATTTTTTAGGTCAAATGTCTGTTTTCGGTGTTAAAAGCTATATATAGAGGTAAATGTGCGTTTTATGAAGCTAAATACCCTTGTCCCGTATCCTAACCTACCCTAAGCCATCCCTATACCTACCCTAAACCCTTTGTGTGTTTTTCTTGTCCCTTTTTAATATTTTTTAGATTTTTAGTTTCAGTCATTTTTATTTTTAGGATTTATTTTCTTATATATTTAGAATTTTTAGGATTTATTTTCTATTTTTCTATTTCTTTTTATTTAGTGTAATCTTATTTTGATTTTATTTTTATAAGTTTTTAGTTTATAGTCTTATTTTATTAGGATTAGAATTTTTAGTATTTCATGTATTTTTAGTTTTATTAGATTTTACATTTTCTTTTTAAGATTTTAGCTTTAGTTTTAATTGATTTTTATTTTTATTTTTATTTTGATTTTCATTTCTTTTTAGTTTCATTTTTTTATTTGAGCCTGTATTTTATTTTGAGAATAGGATTTTTATTTTTTAGATTTTTTTTAGTTTATTAGTTTTATTTTTTATTAATGTTATTTTTTTAAAGGGTCACAAACTAATATACACATAAAGACACACCCCTACACACTCACACAAATTAAACCCTCACCCTTACCCAACTTATCATACACTCACCTACACACTAACCATCCCTTTTCTTCTTCAACCCCTCACCTTCTCTCTCCTCTCTCCACTTCCACCATAACCAACACCCACCTTTCTCTCTCATCTCTCCCCCATTATTAACACAAATACCTAGGGGTGTTAAAAAAAATCGCCTGACCCGAAAACCGAACCGAACCGGCTCGAACCGAACCAAAACCGTCGGTTTTTTTTAGCCCGGTTCGACCTACGGTTTATGGATATAAAAAACCGACCATGTCGGTTCGGTTCTCGGTTTATACGTGGGACAAACCGACTCAAACCGAACCGACCCAAAACCAATATATATATTAAAAAAAACCTAAATAACTTATATTTTTTATATCCAAAAACCATTACCCACCTTTAAAAACCGACCCAAACCGAAAACCGCCCTTAACAAAACCGGCCCAAACATGAAACCGTCGAAAACCGACCCGAAACCGAACCGCCGTGAACCGAAACCGACGGGTTTTTTCATAGTCGGTTCGGTTTCGGTCTGACCTTTTCTAAAACCGAACCAATCGGTTCGGTTTGAATTAGGGTCCAAAACCGACCCGTGAACATCCCTACAAACACCAAACCTCCAACTCCGGCGAAACACCAAAGGCCACCAAAACTAAGGACCCACATGACCCGTCTCCCTCCCCCCTCACGGCCCAATCGTGGCAAGCACCATCTCAAACTCCGACGGCGACCCACGAAACCCCCGGCGACCTGAACCCCTCCGGCGCCCCCTCCTTCCTGCTCGCCGGCGACCCGCTGCTCACCCCTGCCGCATCCACCCACACCTCCGTCCAACATTCCCCTCACCTCTTCTCTCTCAAAACCATACCCAGTCCCAACCATACCCATCTCCACCTCCCCAATACCTTCGGTCCAAATCAACGTGACCGCGAGGCCTGCCTCATCCCACCTCTCCGGCCAACCCCTCTCTAGCGGCGAGCTCACCCAACTACCCATGAACCCATTAACCCGACACCCAATCGAACCTCAAGACCCATGTCTAAACCCATTTGCAAAACCCAATTGACCCACCTTAAACCAAAATCCTTTTCTTCAAATAAAAAGCCACGACCTGCCAAAGAATAAGTCACTTAATGCCCCATGTGCCTAATTATCCCTTTTAACCCTTTTTCCCAATTTTACCCCCAACTACCTACTTACCCCAATTTCCAAAACTACCCCTTTAATCATATCAGATTTTATTCTCAAATCCCCTCACCCACATGACCTCACACTCATCTCATCATTTCCATGCACACTCAAGCCAATCCCCAAAAATACCCCCATGCTTCATGTGCCTACAATAAATGAAGATGAAGACCCCATTTGAATAAGAGCTTTTTAGATAGGAATTTTTAGAGAGAGAATTGTAGAGAGATAAATACCATTTTGTAAATAGTTTTTATTTTTATTTTTTTAGAGATTTGGTGAGATTTAATTGTGAGTAATTGAATTGTATGGAAGATGATAGAGTTCAAATTGCCAATTTCCAGGAGACTTATTGAAGATTTGTTCTTTTTCTCTACTCTTTTATTATATATGCCTTTGATTATTTGTTCATCATGTTTAATATCATGTTAGGCTAATCCCCTTTCAAGGGGTGGGGGAAAACCCTTATTTGATGTTATTTTAGTTTAATTAGTTTGATTTCTTGAAAATTTCCTTTGAATATTAATTTTGATCCCTCACCCTTAGATTTATGCCTCGAGAGAGGATAAATGATTTTCGAGAGAAAATCGAAATTCTAGTTATAATACCCATTTTAGATTCGAACTAGAGATAGGGGTTTCTTAAGTGGGGTATTATAACTTGAATTTCAGCTTTAAACTTATTTTCTAAGATTTACATGAATTTTAATTGATCAATCCTAGCGGGTGATTAATTAAAAGGAGCGTAGATCTATTTTTCTAGAGTTGTGGGGTGTTACTTTTTTTTCTAAAAGGTTACTACTAAAATTACATTTGCAACGAGAGTTGATTTTTAATTTTGATAATAATTTGAGAGAATTCAATTAATTAAATTAATTAATTAGAATAGCTAAAATTTGTGGTGTAATCCCACTCCTTGATTGTTCTCACAATTATTTACCTCATTTTATCTCTTATTTTAATGTGAGACTTTATTTTCCATTTTAGTAATTTTCTAGTTAGTTGTTATCATATCACATTTAGTTTAGTTTAGTTTAAATCATCACCTAACCCAATTGTTTTAATATTTGAAAAAGCTAAAAAAAAATAAAAAAAGTGAAAAAGCACAAAAATAAAATAAAAAGTGAATTACAATTGTATTCCCTTTGCTTTACCCCCTTGGAAGTAGATTGATACCCTTACTTACCTTTACACTTGAGATTGTTATATTTTGTAGGTATTTTAGGATTTTGGCTGACTTGACTTTCAACAACGACTATACACAAAAAGCAAAGTTATCAAAAAACTTATGTAAGCCTAAGCTATTTGAGTAATGAGAGAAAATATGCTCCTATAGAATCCAATCTCGAAGTGCATAAATAGCATACTCATGATCCTACTTCCATTCGGTTTCTCAACGAATAACATCATTATAACACAAATTAAGGTTCAAATCCGTCAAAACCTAATTTAAACCTAACTTCATTCTCAAATATCAATTAATCAAATTAACATGTGATTTCAGAAGTCAGGCCATCAAATTAACATAGGATAACCATATTTACAATTGATTAACCCTAACTATGGATTTTAACACATAATCAAACCCTAAATGATTCAATTAAAGGTTTCCAACAAAATCCCTAATTAAGTCAGATTTCAAAAACTCATGAATAGTTTAAATTCTCAACCCAGTAAAACTCACTGTAAACATGATTAAGATAACATTCTTTTAAATCCCAAATCAAATAAAAGACATTGAAATTATAAACTAGTTACAGATTATAAAGTGATAAATGAAGAGATTTATTGCCTGAATGGTACAGACGAGTGAGTCTTCTTCTTGATCCCTTATTCTTACTCTCCAAGACATTGAAATTATTCATTTTTATTATTACCAAATCACATAGTAATAATGAATCCCATTTATTAATTTATTTCTCACCAAATAAATATTAATTAAATTCCATGAAAATTTAGGTATTGCAACGATCGGTATACACTTTAGTAGCTTATTCACTAATGAGAGATTTTTCAACTAAATAAAATAAACTTTGATATAATCAACTACTCTTAAAGAGATATGATTTGTCATTATGTATTCCCACACCACCCGAATCACAAATTACACCAGATTTTGCTATTTTAGCAAATCTTTAAATAATATATTGACCCGACAATGTTTCAATATCATACATCTTGTTCATGTAAGCAAACACGTGCCTACATGATATCCCCGAGCTTTCAAACTTTTTTATAGCTACATGTAACCATTTTTTAGGCTCTCTCATAAATAATTTCTCGCACTCTACAAGACTTTTGAGTTTTCCTTTTTATTTTATACACATGATGAGTGTAAACTTCATTGATAAATTCTAATTTATAATTCAAGCTCTCGCACCGCTCATTTTGAAACTTTTAAAAAACATCTCACGTGTATAAAAGTCAACCATTTTAAGTTAGATGTAATAAGGCAATTTCAATTTAGGCCTTTTAGTCCTATCTTTGTAATCAAACATCAACTCATCGTAACATTGTCGTATAAGACCCCTACCAAATTGAATCATCAAATCCACTAATGAGTTGTCCTTCGATACATACCTCTTAAAGAATGCATACGAGGTTTTCCTCATTGACTAGTTGACATGTCGCCCAAGAAAACAACATTCACATAAGTATGGACCCATTTTGAATGGATTTTGTACATCGATTGCAACCATTTAATATCAATATGATCCACCTACTTTGAGTAAAACTCTTCCTCCCCTCCGATTGCCATTTGCAATTGGAAAACCCTGATAATATGCACTAAATTTTACGGTATCAATCTTTTCAGAGATCTTTGTCAAAATCAAGGTTCTAAAAAATGCGGGGCGTGATCGAGGCGTGGAGGTCAAGCCTTAAGCCTTAGAAGTCTAGGCGGGTTTAAGCGTAAAAAGGCATGAAAAGGCATTTAGGCCTTCTTAATATATTTTAATATTTTTACACCATAACAAGGCTATTAAAATACTAAAATTGTACATGTCATAAAAATATGTCGGAATATATGAAAATTAAAATACTATTTGATTATTTTGGATGAGATAATGGTCCGGTTAGTTAAAAAATTCTTTAAAAGGCGATATCGTTTCACTAAAGCATTGTTGTTTTTAGAAAAAAAGAGCGCCTTAAGGGTTTTACTAAGCATAAGGCATAAAAAACTTAAGGCGAGGCGTTTTTCCCAAGCCTTAAGCCTAGGCGGAGCCTAGGCGAGTTTTTTAGAACAGTGGTCAAAATATGCCAACTACAATATACGTGGAAAGTGTGCGAAAGATCTTCAATAATAAATTTTGTAATTTGTTTGATCTTGATCAGTAATAATCATCTTGGAAGCATCACTTGGCATATCTTTCAAAAACTTGTTGAATAACCAAAAGAATCGGTGGTCTCGTCACTTAAGAATGCATAAGAGAAAATTATTGTCTGACCGTGATTATTAACTCCCATCAATGGAGCAAATATCAATCCATACCGATTGGTGTTAGTTATGGTATCAAACATAACCACGTCGCCATAAGACTTATAATATCTCCTAGAGGTTTCATCCGCCCCAAAATAATGCGCGATCCTTTAGTCATCATCTACATTAAGATTGAAATTAAATGATGGGTTCTTCCATTTTTCCAAATTCAAATACTCATTTATAATTTATCATGACCCTTCATCTCATTACTTTTATCCCATCCATGGTTATATAATTACTTTTGTGCACACCCAATATTTTTAAACCGTTTAGATTGTACCCTGAGAAAGTTTTATTATTGATGTGGGAGAACATACCATTCTAAGTTGTTGAGTCAAACACTTTTGAGAAGTTGATACAATGCGACGAGATGTCAAGAATTGTATTTTTCGTGACGTTGTCAAATGATGAGTATGGCCCCCAATAAATATTCTAACCCCATATGTACCATAGTATGACTTTGCAACTACAAGTATATCCTTACAACCCTCTTTTATAGATCCTCGATGCCTTTTCGTGTCAACATCGACGACAAGTGAACCATTCCCTTGTTCAAAAATAAATGTACTCCTTACTAATAATCTTATCACTATCCTTTCTATTCTTATCATTCCAATTATGTACACTAAAATTGTCTCCCTTTGCACATGCATTGCAAAAAAGTTTAACTTCTTTATGACTTTGAAATTCTTGACCCTTAATAGGCATCATCTCTGATGCTATTTATGGTGTGTAGATAAGATCATAATGATTAAAATTAGAATCAACAAAAATTTCTTCAACTTCACCACTTTCATTTCCCATCACTTCCATATTTTCAGGATTCATTACTTCCAACTCTAAGTTATTCCAATTCCAACCCTTGTAGTACCCAAATTATTAACAATCCCCGAACCTATTACATCATTTCTCATTTCACCAACCCTGAAAAATTCAACGTAGATGTTAACAAAACTGAGATAATGTAAATGATTACATAATGTAAACTTAAAAAATAGTAGAAGTTACAAATGTATTATATATTCTTCCTACAAATGTATTGCAATCTCACTTAATCTCCATATGTATTACAAACTCAGATAACGTAAATCTAAAATACTATAAATCTAAAAATAATAATAGTTCCACATTGTCACCTTCATTAACATAAATGGTTGAAAAATGGGAAAAATAGTTGAAATTGGTGGGATTTTCTCGAAGAGGGAATCATAAATAAAAGGGATTTGAAATAGTAGTGTTAAATTGCAAAAAAATGATGAATGGAGGTCGAAAATGGTGGAGTTATTACCCGAGTTCATCACCATTGAGTAACAGGGCAAAAATAAAGCAAATGATAGAGGAGGGAGGTAGAATATGTTGACAGCCAATAGCTGACAAGATGGAGGAATGAGGTGGGAAGAGTTTAAAACCCAAACTGAATATGTTATGTTGGGTTAAGTTACTTTTTATGACTTTACATATCGACCTTTTTTAAAAAAATGTCCCAACTTGTATGTATATATATATATATATATATATATATATATATATATATATATATATATATATATATATATATATATATCGATTAATACATTAATTAAAAAACTAATTATTATAACCAAATCGGATCTATGAATAAAATTAACCACGGCTATAAAACAACATTCATATGACTATGGTGAAAGAGATATAAACATTAGATGCCTACAAAACCTAATTAGTTCAATACAACATATAATTATGTTCATTCTTATAATATACAAAATTGGAGTTTCGTGGTGGACAACATGAACCTTTCTAAAACATGATCAGTCTATAATCGAGGCTTCGCTACCAATTGTTGGAAGTATTGAATTATATGCATAGACATTTTCAACCTAAAACGATTGATTGGCCATTAATTAGAAAGTAAAAATAAGATCTAGTTTTAAAGCATAAACATAGGGTTTAGAATCACGATACCTTTACGGTTCTTGTTGGTATTTCAAAATGAGGAGAAATATGTTGATGAAGATAATGATATTACTACCCTCCTAAGGGCTCAACAAACTTCCTAGAATTCACAAAAATCCTCAGATCTTCTATTATATGATCCACCCAAAGTAAGCCTTGTGTGTGAGCACTCTTGGATATGAAAACTTTGTGAAATATAAGAAAAAATCACGTTGTCTCTCCCCATCCCTTCAAAAAATATGAATAGTGTTTTTATTCTCCATCCGTAACCCTCTTTATTAGGATAAACTAGCTTTCCATATATTTTGGGCCTAATACTTGGGTAATTGACTATACTAGGGACCGATGCCTAAATAATTAATTTGGTTTCCAAATAAATACTCAAAAATACCAAACTACATCCCTAAAATTTATATCCCTTCTCAATTTCATCACAAATAATTTCACTAAATAATCATGATTACACTCCAATTGAACTATACCAAAATCACTCAGAATAAAGATTCTTTATTTGCAAAGTTGATATGACACATAATATGATTCTCCGTTATAAGTATACAATACCCGCTTGGTCAAATCAATTCAACACTAATCGTTTTAAACCAACGTCATATTCATTCCTTGATTCTCATGCTTAACTTATTTGATACTCTATCGGATATACATCTACTAGCTAGGTTTACTGGTAGATACAAAACTTATAAGTATATCAAGGGGTATGACAATCAAAGATATTGTTTGGACACAGATTCCTATGAAATATGATCTTAGACCTATTTACAGAATATTTCCTAACTTGTGGATATATATTAATTTAATTTAAATCGAATTGCACCCATAGTAATCAAAGCAACAGTCGTCTAATCATTGCAGTCATCATAACCCTCGAGATTAAGAATATATGCACCCTTTTACAAAAGTTGTGAGATTGGACAAGTCTAATCTAGTCATGACCAAGACTTGGATTAGATCGGTGGTCCTATTTAATACATGTCTCAATGTATCAATCATAATCCTCTTTGAACTATCAAATAACTATTCAAACCATCAAACAATTTCCTATTGCTTTAATTAGACTACTAGGATTTCAGAGACAACTTTATCAATAGGATGTCAACTCCCTATCAAGATTGTAAACTATTTAATTTTATTAGAACTGTAATTTTGGTCTTCTGTGATCAAACTAAACCTAACTCACCAGTTCTTACTAATTATAATTGAACGACATGCTATAAAATATATTTAACTGTAAATATACGACATTCCCATAAATATAATTTTTATTTCAAAATGAACTGACCCACGTTTGCTAAAAAGTGAATGTCATACATGGTTTTAAGAATAAAATCCCAATAATCTCCCCTTTAGCCTTAAACATATGTACCTATGCATCCAACTCGCAGCCCATCTACTCGACAGTCTATAAACGTTATTGTAGAAGTATTAATTGGGTGTTATCCATTACAACTTTAATCATAAAATTATGATCTAACTTATTCGATCTCTCGAACTAGGTTAAACCTACACGCAGTGCGATTGACCCTTTTATGAGTTATGGGTTCTCTCAAACTTTCAATTTTATCTCTATAAACACAATACAGTGTAATAACCAATTTTAATTGAAGGAGACTCACCCAGGATACTTAGGAAGTATGAGTGCCACATAGCTTCTTTAGTTTCTTTCGCAGTGAAAACAACTTTGGCCATTGATTCGTCTTGAATATTGCATTTATTCACCCTTTATACTTATGCATTTTACCCCCTCGAGTACCTTAGTTCCTATTTTATAGTCATCAACCAGACAACCTATATTATGTATGTTTATATGCTTTGCAAGGTGTAATTGAACTTTGATAGGTATTAAGGTGATAAACTTGAAGTTTGGTCGCATTTCGTAAAAGTTCCATCATAAAGTGATCATTCAGGTAATTTTTAGTCATTTCATCACACTACACCCAAACTGTCAGATTTTCACGGTCATTGATCGCGACAAGTTTAGGGTTGACAACCGATTTTGTCACGGACTTGTCACAATCAAAGACCATGACATGTTCATTAGAATTGTCACGACCCTATCACGGTCTTTGACCTTGACAAGTTTTGTCATGGTTAAAGACCGTGACAAATCCTAAAACAATTATCATGGTGAAAGATCGTGATAATTTTGGGCAGAATTATAAAATAATTTACTGTGCAGTATGGCCACTGTTACTGCCCAATAGTATCTTTGTACCTATTATAGCAAAATTATATATGTTCAAACAACATATATCCAAATAAAATAGAGAGAATACACCAAATGATTGCATATATAATTTCATATCCAAATAAAAAAGAAATAAAATCCACATCCAAACAAAAATGTAACAAATAAACACAATAAATATAATCCAAGTGCCTAAATAAAATAGATACAAATAATGAATGCATAGAGTCATCAGTAGGTTAGATGAGGAAGGAAGGCCACACGATATACGCATTGAGAGACCCCTCAATATGCCCCACGTCGTATTATTCATGCAACCATAATGTAGAGTTCTCCTTTTTAGATATCACATGCGTGACAAGACCCTTGGCCTCGATGTCTTGAAGGATACATCTATAAACCGTCATACCCGAGAGGGTTCTTGGGTCCCTCAACCCCCTCATTATCCGTCGTCCATCATATATGTCGAGTAAAAATCCACTCGGCCAATCGATTATTGACATAGGCCACTTGACGGGAGCCCATATGGGAACCAGATCATCAAGCAACGAGTCCTCGCGTATCAGCAATGAAGAAGTGATTTCCACATCCCGATCCTCATCCACCTCCTCCTCCAACATCTTCTCCTTCCCCTTTCCCTTGCCCAACTCACGCTTCATGAAGGCATACATATCTAGGACCGTCGTCTCTAACCTTGACATTTTCTCGTCATGCGTGTCCACCGGACGAGCCAACTCGGTGTTGCTCATCCCTATTCTGATGATCCTTGACTTGCCCACTTCGAGCTCACCCTCTAGCCCCCCCTTGCGATCAGCATCGAGCACTTGGTTGAATACGTCCCTAGCCAACGATGCCTTGTCGGCATCACACTGTGACTCATGCACTTCTTTAAGCTTTGCCTGAAACGATAAAAAGCACACGAGTAGTTAATTAATTAAAAAAAAAATTATGATGTAATTAACAAAAATTAAACATTTATAACTTACAATTGTGGACGCGATGCTCGTGGACACCTCCTTTTCCTTGCCCTTCTACATCTGAATTGCCACATAGGCATCGAGCCTATGTGGCCAACCCTGAGGGCCACTCGCCATCTCGTGAAATAAAATAATGCAAAATTAGTAAGTAACAAAAAATAAAATAATTCAGAATAACATAAAACAATAATTATAGAAAAATAAAAACTTACCATCCTGTGCTCTACCTCGACGTAAGACGTCTGGCTCAAATGGTGCACATCCGTATTTTTCGCTCGATTTTCCCTCCCCGATTGGCGAGATGACAATTGTCGTTCCTCGATCGCATTATCGATGAACTTTTGCCACTTTGCCAATGCGATCGGCTCCTTCGGCGGGATGGTCTCACGAAATCTGAGAAAGGAGTCCCGGGTCTTCCCAAAGTACCGAGCCCGCAATTTTTCTTTCACGTCTTATGTTGTTCCCTCAACTGCTCCAACACAGAATCACAGAGTTGTGGGGCAGACCGAATTGTTCATATCAAACAAATACAGAACAAAAAAAAGTAAGTGTTAGTTGCTAATAAATACAAATATAAATATAAATATAAATATAAATACAAATATAAATATAAATATAAATATAAATATAAATATAAATATAAATACAAATACAAATACAAATACAAATACAAATACAAATACAAATGCAAATACAAATACAAATACAAATACAAATATAAATATAAATATAAATATAAATATAAATATAAATATAAATATAAATATAAATATAAATATAAATATAAATATAAATATAAATATAAATATAAATATAATACCTGTTGTGCAACCCAAACAGCCGATTTGAGCTCATTTGGCACCTCCCTCCAACTATTGTACCCCACGCTGATAATCGTCTTCACCAACTCAAGGGATCTAACCAATATTCTCGTCTAGACCTGTCAAAATACACGATAACCCGTTAACACGACACGACCCGACACGAAATTATAAGTTAATGGGTTTACCCTTATTGGGTTTGGGTCATTAACGGGTTGACACGGTAGACCCGTTAACACTAACGGTTCGGGTTTGAAAATTTACCTGTACCCGTTTTAACCCGTTTCTACCCGTTAACACTAACGGGTACTTTAGGGTCACCCAACCTGTACCCAATAACAAAAACCATTAAAACCCATTATTTCTAAATCTTTAAAGACTAACGGGTGCTATAGGGTCACCCAATCTATACCCAATAAAAATTACAATTAAAACCCATTATTTTTAAAGTATTGAAGACTAACGGGTATTATAGGGTCACCCAACCCGTTACCCATTTCGACCCAAAATGATTCGTTAATATTAACGGGTGTTAACGGTTTGGGTCGTGTACCCGTTAATATTAACGGGTCATGTTTGGGTATTGTTATTAGACCCGTTAGGCTTAACGGGTCGTGTATGGGTTAGGGTGTTTTGACCCGTAACCCGTACACGACCCAAACCGACCCGTTGACAGGTCTATTCTCGTCTTGTTCTCAACGGTCGATCCCAATTTTCCCCATTTTGGGAGCCTAGGGGTCGAGGAGCCCTCATTGCCTCCACTGCCGCCAAGCGCTGAAGAAGACATTTTTTTGTAAAAATTGTTGTTATTAGTACAAATCGAAATGAATTAGAAGAATACAAAGCACTAACCATATTATAACAAAACACAGGCAACTTTGAATTAATGCACTAAACTGATCAAGTACAAATGAATTAAAAGTATTAAACTGATGTCCGATAATAATAAAACACTAGAATAATACACCCATTGGACATGGACTTTGAATTAGTGCTTAAGAATTAAATCAAAATATTACATGCAATAAACTGATCAAGTACAAATGAATTAAAAGCATTAAACACAAATCTAAAAATTGTTTCAAATTCGGGTTATCATAAAAAATGGATTGATATTCGGTTGGACCATCCAAGTCATCCACACTACTGTTTATTCACTTTGGCGTGTGTAGGACGATTGACCACGGATCATTATTGATATACTCAAAGTAAAACACTTGCTTGGCCTTTTGAAATGCACAAACAAACGACTCATTGCTCATCTGTTCGTTTCTCTTCGACTTGGACAAGTCAACCATGATCAGGATCAACTTTACAAGCATTTTTATCTTCAACTATTACCCAATCACAATAAAATACAACCTCTTTGATGCTTACATAGTCCAATTCAAATAGATTTCGAATTACACCATAGTAAGTCATTTAAGCTTCCACGAGATTTTTATCTTTTGCGCTCACTCGAATGAATGTAAGATCCTTGTATGAAAATGCCCGAGTTCTGTACATTTGTACTTTCCCGAATACGTAACTGTTTAATCGATATTTTTTATACTCTTGTGCCATGAACTAGGGTCCAGTGGCTAGACGAGCAAGCCTTGATGTTGCATCACCCGTCTTTAAGAGCTAAGAATATGGATAAATTAATTAGGTTAGTTGTAAAGTTTTATTGTAATGTAACATTATATCACAACCATTTTCATTATAATTACCTCGTGTGACAACGACTGCCTAAATTCGTGCCATTATTTTTTGTCTTTTATTGTTCTCACATTCTTTATATTTCCTGTATAAAATTAACATGAAGAACGTATTAAAAAATTAATCATGTATAAACAATCTAAAATAATTTAAATTTACTTTTAACATTCTTCAACATCTTCATGCGTGTCAAATAGATAAAGAGCTACTTGTTCATGTTGCAAACTCGTTTTCCCATCACATGACCACGCTCATTGATAAACTCATCAATGTCATCAACGTTGGTCGAGTAAGGCATATATTCCCAAGTATAGATTGATGACTCCACGGTTATGTATTCCTCTACAATTGATCTTGCAATGTATCGTGTATTCTTGACGTAATCTTTGAAAACTTTCATTAATCTTTCAAACGGATAAATCCACCAATATCTAATTGGACTGTAAAGAAGTCTCTCGTCTCATAGGTGTTCAACAAGTGAACACTCATGTTAAAGAATAATGGAGTAAAGAACTTCTCCAACACACAAATCTCTTCAGCAAACGCCAATTTTATGACCACTATGTGTTCTCAATTGACTACCTTGTCACATAAAAGTGAGAAGCAAATACTAATTTCCCTCCGCAAGTCCTTGTGCTTGGAGAAAAAAAGTATTAAACAATAGTGCATGATTGCATGCCAGTCATGGGACTTACACTTATGTAAATCATGGGTAGCATAATTCACAGTCCATTGCAAGTTGGACCAAAAATTCGATGGAACCTTCAAATTATGTATTGTGTCTGAAAGAACCTTCATTTCCTCACTCGTCAAAGTAAACACACTAGGGGTAATTATTGTCCTTCCCCTACTATCTTCTTTCAACCATAGTTGTGGCTTAAGTTTCAATGATTTAAGATCTTTTCGTGCATTCTCTCCATCGTTCGAATGACTCCACCCAAGACATTTGACTATAATATGTTCAACAATGTTTTTCTCTGCGTGCATCACATCCAATACATGGCGCACTGAGTTATTCTTCTAATAAGGAAAGTCAAATAAAATTGACCTCCTAGACCATGCCTTTTTCGTCTCAGTTTCATTCCCAGTTGGGGTCTTTTTATGCTTGATATTCTTAAATTTAGGATTCTTACTTGTCATATTAGGGCCGCAATCAGAAGATTTACTATCAATTTATGAACCTGAATTTTTTCTTGGCGGTAGCCTATGTTCAACCCTACATAATAAAAAATTAGAGCCTTTCTCAAATCGAAAACTATGAGCAGTGGGTAAAAACCTCCTATGGAAATGGTATACATTTTTTGAGCTAGCGGGGAGACAAAAAGATTCAGTCTCCTCTCCATAAATAGGACACCCCAAATAACCATGTTCTACACAATCGAATAATGTCCCATAAGGCCGAAAATCATGAATTTCCCATATCAAACATAGCTTTCAGCGTAAACTCTTCCCTTCTGAAAGAGT
Organism: Sambucus nigra; assembly: GCA_949130495.1. Lineage (NCBI taxonomy): Eukaryota > Viridiplantae > Streptophyta > Magnoliopsida > Dipsacales > Adoxaceae > Sambucus > Sambucus nigra. The sequence goes on from OX422209.1 coordinate 425,636,115, forward strand.
CAAATGCTTACACACCCTCTTCCCAAAAATCATTTAATTCTTCTAACAAAGGATCCATGTATACATCGATGTCATCACTTGGTGCCTTTGGCCCAGGTATCAACAAATATAGTATAAAAAATTTAGGTCTCATACACTGTGAAGGAGGGAGGTTGAGTGGGTCTAGGATCACTGGCCATACACTTTGATTGGTGCTTAAATTTCTAAATGGATTGAAACCATCTGTTGATATTACCGAACGAATGTTACGTTATTCTCGGGAAAAATTGACATAATCATAACTCATCCTCTTCCAAGCTGTAGAATCAATAATATGACGCATGAAATTATCCCCTACTTCTACCCTAGCATGCTAGGTCATTGCCTCCGATATCCATGGTACTGTGAAAAACTGCTTTAATCTAGGCCCAACAGGAAAATATTTCAACACTTTTCTCGGTACTTTTGAGCTTGTGCCTTCCTTGTCAGTAGATTGGACATATCTAGGTTCATCGCATACTGGACACTGATCGAGATTTTCATACTCCTTTCCATATAGTATGCAGTCATACACATAAGCATGAATCGATTTATACTTCATTCCCGAACCTTTCAAACTGTTCTTCATAACATGATAGCAGTTTGGAAGCGTATTCTCCTTGGGTAGCAAGCCCTGTACCCAATTCAGAATTGATGTTACGCTATTTCCAGACAAATTGTATTGGGTCTTCAAACTATGAAAACCTACCATGGCATGTAAAGTTATTTGATATTTCTCACAGCCAGAGTACAACAGTTGGGTGGTCTTAAATTTAAACTTTGGCAGTCATCGTCAAGGTTTATCCTGATATCTTCATGAGCACCTGAACCTTGTACATCGTTAGTGACCTCATTTTCTTCCACTTAATTAACTCCACATGCATCATCAACTAAATCATCAAACATATTATGATGTCTGTCGTCCCCTTATACATCTATACTACTTATTGAAGGTTGTTGTGAACGTTGCTCGTGGATAAAAGGAACTTTTGATTCCCCATGAAAATTCCAAAATCGATAATTATCTCGCATACCCCATCTTAACAAATGTAGCTGAACTATTTTCCACTCAAACACCTTACTATTATCACACCTAGCACCAAACAAATAAACTCTTCATCATTATGACATCTCTTTGCGTATTTCACAAATTCATTAGCACCTCCGTGAAACACATCCCCTAATCTATTTGTCTCACCCATCCACTCTTTGTACTTAGGTTATACCATCACAGATACTCCAAACAATCACCTATTGTAGGTAAGAAGCGTATATTCGTGGATTAGTATAAACAAAAGTGTTAACATTGAGTTCCCATTAGTATAAACAATCACCTATTACTTGTTGTATAAAGTTTATAGTATGTTTAATTTAATTATGTTTTATTTATATTCGATTTTTAAATTTCAAATTCAAATTCAAATTCAATTTATAATATTAATTCATATTTCCTCCATATCCTCTAAAGGGTGAGTGGTCCTATCCCATTCAAGACTGCATATTTCTGTAATGTACTTAACAACTCATACACATTGTTCCGATTTGAGAAAAATTCGACATCATATCCCCATACTTCTCTAAGTACATGACGTAGATTCGGAAGTGTGAGTGTAATTTCAATTGATAATTGAAATAACACTTAACATCGCATCATCTAGTATGTAACCATAAAACATTAAGACACGACTGCAGAACTTCCTCCAAAAGTAACAAGTTTAAGCCACTAAGAATATTATTATACAAAAACTATGCAGTCTTAAATTGTCCAAACGGGACAATTCGAGAGATCTCATTACAGGAGCAATGACTCTCGAATGGGTCTAAGGGCTATTTAATGCATACACATAAGAACTAAAAGGCTAGTATCTATGCGCACTATGTGTCATTTCAATTATATTTCATTTAATTATCATAAGTTCATTGTCGTGCCACTCTCGAACGGGTCGTGACACAAAGTAATTTTAGAAAAAAGTTAAAAACTCCCCCGCCCCCCCATTTTGACAATAATCCAGTCGTCGTGCCACTTCCAAAATTAACCAACCCAATAAATTAAGATAATATAATTATTTAATAATTTATTAGTGTGAATTAAATGTGTATCCCGTACTTCTTCTAATATAATCCAACCACATCTGTCCAATATAATCCAATAACAACAACAAACCAAGAAATGTGTATCCCGTACTCCCTATAATTCATTTACTCACTTAATTCAACATTAACAATTTCTAACCAATTTCAAACCTAAATAAGAATATACAATAAGATTCAATCAATATTAATAATACCTATTAATGTCAATCCCAACTAACATCACCCAATCAACATTAACAATTAATTTCAAGTCCTAAACTAAAAATAAAAATACCCAATCAATATTTATAATTCCTAAAACCAAATTGAAACCTCCCACACACACCCCCTGCCCCACCACCCCACTACCCCCTTCCCCCTACCACACACACACCTGCATAAAGACACACACACGCGCTCACCCACCAGCACACACACACACACACACACACACACACATAAACACCACCTCCCGTCCCCCCACTGCCCATCCTCCCACCACATATACACAAACACACCCCGACCCCACTGCCCCCTCCCCCTCCTCCCCCCCACACACATCTTCATACACATACACACACATATACACATATATACAAAGGAAAGAGAAAGATGGAAAAAAACTCACCAGAAAATGTAGAGATAGAGCAGTAGCACGCTTAGAGAGAGAAATTGGAGGGGGTGAAAACTGTGGAAAAAATAAGGGGGAAGGATTTTTTACTGATAAAGTTGTTATGGAACTGTCATAGTCTTTGACCGTGAAAAGTCCGTGACAACTACACTTGTCACGGTCAACGACCTTGATAAGCCTTTATCACGTACTTGTCACGGTCATTGACCCTGACAAAAAATGCGCATTTCTGGTCTAAAGTCTTTATGGAAGTGTATCCCTTCGATCTAACTTCGCGTAGACTTCGACCATAAATAATTCTTGTCTATAACAAAGAAGATACCACATTTTTCGTATGTTTATCCAAGCATAAAAATCGAAACCTAAAGGGTCCGAATCAATTCGTATTTGGGCCGAATTGATTCTACCTTGATAGCCCCAAATTTACCATGTATCGAATCGATTCGAATTTGGGTCGAATTGATTCGTCCCGAGCAGATTTAGCACCTTTATTTTACAAGTTTGCCATTCTTAGATTTGTATATATAGTTTTTACCCTCATTTTTTTGAGATAGTCGAGATATTTTCTCCATTCTCTCTAGGCAGTGAGTGGATATTCCAATGATGAGAGGCAAAAACAGCCTATATATAAATATATGGGGGGGGGGATGATTCGCATATATATATATATATATATATATATATATATATATATATATACATATATATATATATATATACATATATATATATATATAATAAAGTATAAAACTTATGTATGTCACAAGTTTGGCTAATGATGTCATCTAGATAATTTTTTTGCACTACCTATTTTACCCCTCTATCATTTGAGTTCCCTCTCTTTTCTTTCTCTCATCTCTTTTTCACTTTAATTCAAACACAAGGATATTTTGATAAACACACACCAAACCCATTTCAAACCTTTCTCTCTCTCTCTCTCTCACGAACGAGCACAAGGCACCAAACCAAATCCTCCTACTTTTAGATTGCAAAATTCTATATCCCACTAAATTTTAGGAAACTAAAATAAGCACGCTTCTCTCTCTCTCTCTCTCTCTCTCTCTCAGTTCTCCGAGACCTCCCACCCACACGCGATTTGATACCATTGTTTTGTGCTTGAGCTCATTACTCCCCGATCTGTCAGCATTTATTTACTTCCAACACACAAATACAAACTCAGTGTGTATTCCCTCACAAAACCAACGCTTCTCTCTCTCTCTCAGTTATATGTACCCAGTTTGGTGAGTGTGTTATCAGTAGATCTGAAACCGTGTTGAACAAAATATATATAGGTTTATTTCTCGGTTTGGTGGGTACATTTGTTGCGGGTTTGTTCATTTGTTCAGATCTGAAACCATGTTGAAGAAAATATATGTGGGTTTTTTCCTTTGTTCAGATCTGAAACAGTGTTGACGAAAATGTATGTGGGTTTGTTCATTTTTTCAGATCTGAAACCGTGTTGAAGAAAATATTTGTGGGTTTAAACCGTGATGATCTCCGACAGTGAGCCTTGGCCGCCGATCTGACGATCCCCGATGGTATTTCCACTTCCCCTGCCCATTTTCCTTTTTCCTTTTTTATTATTTGGTATGAAGATAACAAAAGAGGATATGGTTGACTTTGTTCATTTGCTCAGTTAATGTTAGGTTGTTCATTTGTTTAGTTAACGTGGGTTTGATCATTAATCCAGACAGAAGATTTTTTTTATTATAATTTCTTTAGAACAGGGGAAGATTCTTTCCCGCCGATGTGATGATCTACAGAGGTGAACTCTGGACGTCGATGTGACGATCCCCGATGGTATTCCCTCTTCCCCTGTCCGGTTTCCTTTTTTGTTATTTGGTTTGTGTGTGTAATCTCTTTGTCGATCTGCCATAATTTGTGTTTGTGTGTGTAATCTCTTTGTCGATCTATCATAATCTACCATAATCTCTTTGTCATAATCTCTTTTGTATGAAGAGTAGACCTTTGTCGATCTATCATAATCTACCATAATCTCTTTGTCATAATCTCTTTTGTATGAAGAGTAGACCTTTGTCGATCTGTCATAATCTCTACCATTATTTCTTTGTGATTTATTTAATCGTTAAAAAGCAGACCTTGAAAGACATCTTTGTGTGGATATAGTAACAACGTGGTTTTTGTTCCTTATTTCCCTTTTATTTTGTATTCTCTTATAATATTATTAACAGGATGCCTTTATGGTATTGGTGGAGGCTGTATTAAACAGAGGAAATTGATTGCAAGGCTTGACATAGGTGCTGAGAAATTTCATAGAATAGAAAAATAAACTCTTTACAAGTTCAAAATCTCATGTGGTTTGTAATGTTTTTGTATCAATAATGTTTGTGTAGTTCTTTCTTCGAACTTTTGGATGGTTCGAGGGTATGAAATCAAAACACATTAAATTTTGAGATCATAGTTATTTAGTTTCAATTTTAAAAATTCATTTGTAATGAGGGAACCCAAAAAATTAGGAATGATCATTTAGTTATTGTGTTCCATAACCCTCACAAAAAATTAGGAATGATCATTCATTTATATGTAAGAGTGAATTTTATTGCAAGATTCAAGTCATGAATGTTTAGTGTCAATTTTATTATATGAACGCGTGATCTCATATTTGTTCTTAATCGGCATGTCAACGTTACGCAGGTGCCGTGACTGTGGGTCATGCATATGAGTCAACGAACAAAGCAATATTATTAGTATTATTGTCATAAATGTCATATGTTTAATATTGTTGTGTTATTTTTTTTATTTCTTAAAAAGGGAAGATAGTTCTATAAATAGAGGAAACATTGTTCAATTTTTTTCTTAAACGGGGCGGATAGTCCTATCAATTAGGATTATTGTTGGGAGTATTTTTTCTTTTTTAAATAAGGTGGGTTGTTTTATAAACGAAGGAAACTCTCCAAAAAATTTAAATTGTGTAATGCGATATGTATTCTATATAACATTTTATAACTTAAATTATATACGAATTAATATTTTGTTTTGTTGGGGGAACTAAATTGTTTCCGTTTTGTAATTATGTACTTCTTGAAAATTTTTATCGTTTTGTGATGACGTACTTTTTAGAACATTTCATCGTGTGTGCATATGCCATATATGGAGAGACTGCTTTCATGTTTCGAACTTGAGGTCAAATGTTGCATTAGTGTGGGCATTTGCCATCTCACTTAGGCCTTATCAATGCAATACACTTTAAAAATTAGCATCGTGCCTATCAATTAAAATATTTATAATCGATTAAATAATTTTGAAAAAAATATATGTCATTCAGAAAAATTGACAACGATTAATATTTTGAAAAATTATACTATAATACAAAATTTTTACGACTACACCATACGATTCATGCTTATGGCCTGTTTTATTAAAATTATACTTTGTTTTGTTGGGGAATAAAATTTTTTTCGTTTTGCAATTACGTACTTTGAAATTATCGTCATTTTGCGATTATCAGCGTGCCTTCAGGCACGGGCATATCCTAGTATATATATATATATAATTGAATGAGGAAATGACTAATGGAGAGAAAGAGAGAGAGAGAGAGAGAGAGAGAGAGAGAGAGAGAGAGAGAGAGAGAGAGAGAGAGAGAGAGAGAGAGTGATGCGACCCAAAATGTGTCTCTAATGTGCGTTCACTCTAGGCTCAAGTGCAAGCCTGTCGCATTAGTAATAAACCCGGTAAGTTGGGATCGTATCCACAGGAAAAAAGGATAATGGAGTTGTGACGACGGGAAAAAACGGAGGAACCCTAACTCTGACTCTAAAAAGAAAAAGAAAATGATTTGGTTTTGAGGATCGATTACAACTAAATGAAATTGTGAAATTATGAAGAAATGCAACTATACTAAACTACCTAAAATATGAATGAAAGATGATTTGAAACTTTTTTAACTAAGTGATGAGAAAAGCAGGACGGGAATACAATCCCCCAACCCTAGTGAATTGCAGTTATAATATTAATCGTAAATTTAACTGATTAAAGTTGACCCAGAATTTAGTGCTCCCAAGCATTACGTATACGAGGTTCAAGCCCGCGCCATATTACTTTGAGGACGAGTAAGTCGGTATCGCGATAGTGACACTCGAATTGCATTTTAAATCATCACGGTTACCCAGAGGCAAAAGAGATATAAAGACCTATAATTGTTATGTTCCTACACAATACGGTCGTATTCAATCACTAAATTCAGAGGATTAATCTTATACGTGTACAATTAACACATCAGGCTGGGTTCATGTATCCCGGCCTTAGAAAATATAGCCTAACATGATGAAAGTTATGAAAACAATGATTCATGTGCATAAATTCATGATTAATTCTAAGGAAACTTGTAAATTGATTTAGAGTAGAATTGAGAAGAGGAAATAACTCACTAAAATCACTCAAGAAATAATTGCAGCAATGAATAAAACTGGTAAGCACACAAACTCTGAATAAATCTTCAATCTTTGAATTAAAACTGGTAATTTTAGCTAAACTAGGGTTTCTGGAAAAAGAAAGGAGAACTAACTAAAATTCTCTTTAAACCTGTAAAGAACAACAAATAAAATGGGTTTTTATACCCTCCAAAAATTGAGGAATTTTAGCTGCACTAGGATTCTTTGGAAGAAGATTACATTTGCAAATCTCGATACCCGGACCGGTCTGAGCCTTAGGTGGACCGGTCTGCCTCCTAAGAGGATCGATTCTTTTTATTTTTGCCTTCTTCGGTTTTGCTTGTGATCCGGGGTCTTCTGGAGTTTGCACAGCGGACCGGTCTGCCTATTTGACTTTTTTGCTCCACTTTGATTGCTCATATCTTTTGTTCCAGGACTCCAATTGAGGTGACGTTTCTTCCTATGTACTCATGAATGTGATCTCTTCAACTTCTCTTTAGGTACCTCATCTGAACTCCGGGTAGAAATTACACTTTTTCCCTTTTAACTTTCCTTCTTCCTTCCTTGATTCTTTCGATTTCCTTCTTCCGTTTCTTGACATCAAATACCTGTAAAATCACTACAAAATACCAGAAACTCGGTGTACTCATTAGGATCAGTCAGTAGCAAGATTGTGAGATAAAACCAACTCACTTACGTTGTTCGAGGTGCTAAAAGTAACTAAATCAAGGGATAAATTAGGAAGAATTTATGCCTAATCAGAGAGATAGGGAGAGGAAGGAAAAAGAATATTACCAAGTGGTGCTAGAGTTCTTTTAGATATTCTGATGTCAATAACGGTGGGATGGTGGTGGTGGAGTGGTCATGACACGATGGGAGTGGTTGAGTATTTAGGATATGATTTATTTAAGTTAGCGAGAGTATTGTTTTACACAGAAAGAGAAAAGAAGAGATAAGAGAATGAGAATAAAGGAAAAATAAATGGTCTAAATACATTTGACTTGTGGGTATAAACTATTGTTTTTGCAGGAAGAAGAAAATTATACCTTTATGGTGAAAGGAATAAGTGGTGCGAGGATACAAATTTTATGAGTTCCTTTAACACAAACCTGATAATATGTATCTCTTATCATGTGTTGTATAATATAATCCAGTGCAAAGCATAGAAATTTGATAAATATGTACATATTATAGTCGTTAGTGTATATTTATGTGTACATATAAAAGTCACATCTTGGCCTTTAATTTTTGCGTGGAGACCAAATTAGCACATCTTATATATTGGGTTTTCATGTATGTAATTCTAGATATTTTAATATAGTCCACATTCATATATCTTACATTTTTCTCAAAGTTCACAATAATAGATGATACATTGTAAAACAATCTAAAACCAATATGAATTCGTGATGATATCCTCAAAGAGTAAAATTTTTCTAGTTATCACAAGGATATTAGAAAAAAATAATCAAAACAGTATGACATAATAAATATGATTAATTTTTAATATATGTTTAAATAATATTTGAACTAATATGATACAATAACAATGGGACATTATAGACTGGTAAGGGTCAACGTGATAATAATAATGTGCTACGATGTGTCCAGTATATGTAAGGATTTTTAAATTAAACCATAACCATAGACCACCAAAGATTTTTTAAATTAAACATTATATGATATATAAAATGTAAATCAATAATGAAGAAAGAAGAAAGAAATATACAATTTATTTTACTATATGAAGTGAGACGGTAATTGATAAAAGGTTTTAGTGTCACATTGAACATGTTGACGTACAATGTGATATTCACTCTCAAAATGTTTTCTCCCTTTATGGAAAAAATAGTTATGGTAAATCTGAATGGAGATTTGGTTATAATAAAGAATAACAGTGGTAGTGGAATGTGTAGCACCCATTGTTGGAATATTTTATATATTCCAAATAATTTAATGTGGGCTCACATATTAAAATAGTAATTATATTTGAACTTCAATTTAAATTGGGCAAATGAAATGATCTAATTAGGTAAGCTCAAAAGACATCAAAAGTAAGTATGGAATTTGAAATCGTGGTTACCCAAAAAGTCACCTAATGATTACTCAAGAGTCACCTAATTAGAATTTATGGGGTTCTAATGTCTATAAATATAATGAAGGGTTTTGGTCCCCAAGGCTAACGCACTCAAACACTCTCCTCCTAATCTCCATGAATGAGAGAGAACTCATAGAGAGAGAGAGAGATTAGTTTGTAGAAGACCTTCAACCCCCAAGTCTTAATCACCACTATGGATTCAGTCTCAATCATCACTATGGATTCAGGTACACAGTTTCTACAATTTCTTTATTAGATAATCTTAATAATCTAACGTGTTGATGAATCCTATTTAATATTCCAACAAGTGGTATCAGAGCTCATTCATATTGGATTATTGGGATCGGTATCATGATTGTAATTTAGAAGTGATTTTGTTTGATTTATCATACATATGATCTAGTTAGAACCCATATTGCTTCTAGGATTCTATGTAGAATTTATGTATGATTTGTGATAATTGTCATAATTGATTAAGGATTATTAATCCATAGTGATTTTTTTATTTCCCTTAATAGGGTTTAATTCATAATGGATTTGGATGGATTAATGCAGTTTTTTATTCAAGATTAATATGAGATATTTTTTTTTCTCAAATCAGTTTGTTTTATGACAATTATTTCCAATTAAGTTTTTTTTGAATTAATTCTAATTCAGTGTTTGTGGAATTTCTTTCTAAATCAATTTTTTTTGTAAGAATTATTTCCACATTTTTTTTGGGGGGGGGGGGGGGGGGGGGGGGAGTATAAAATTAAGTGGAACAAGTACTTGCATATTTAATTAAAAATCATTTGGTTTAAGATTTTTAATAGAGTTTGATTCCCATTCGGGATATTTAAAAAAAAATACCCAAAATGTATTATATATGAAATGAATTAATTAAAGTAATATGTTGCCAAAGTAACCTCTATTGCATAGATTAATTTATTTTGAGATATCAAAATGATGTTAATATATTTATTATTCTTGCGATAATCGGCCCAAAGGAAGATTATTATTTAGCTGAATAATAAATATACATGAAAAATTAAATATGCGATAATTCTATAGTTTTCATGTGGATAATTAATCGGCCTAAAGGAAGGTTAGTTATTTGACCAAATTTTATAATATATAATTAATCAGTCCAAATGAGGGTTATTTGACCGGATTTATTATCAATATTTTTTTCTGGACTGAGAGTACCACTTACAAGTTAATAGTTATGTCCAAAGACTAAATGTTAATGTTGTTCTAGGTCTCTTATTGATGGGCCCACCATTCCACCATTACAGTTATTTATAAAATTTATATCCTGCATTTATCAGTTTATTTAATTATAATATACCATGACATAAATTTTAATTTGGAGCTTTTGTAATTTATTTGTTCTTTTGGATTAAGTTACTGCTTATTCTGTTAATATTACTGCCAACATGACCTCAATTCATGTGCTTAACGACACAAACGTTAAGAACAGGACATTCTGATAGTTCCCAATTACGTAAATTTAGACTATGCGATGAGGAAGGAACACTCCGCTCCTCTTAAGGATAAAAGTTCCTCTGAGGTAAATCGAACTTTGAGAACTGGGATCGTTCTAATCGCTTAAGTCTAATGATGATAAAGCGCAGTGTTCTAAAAGATTTCAAGGGTAGTATGTTTGATGAGGTAACTATAAAAAGTTTCCTTCAAGATATTGAAGTACATATTGCAAGGAACGAAAAAGGATGAGACCAGTACTCTTTTAGCTAACCTTATCCAAATGAAGTATAAAGGCAAAGGAAATACACGAGAGTACATTGTGGAGATGTCTAACATCGCTTCAAAATTTAAAGTACTAAAGTTAGAGTTCTATGGTAACTTTCTCGTTCATCTGTTATTGATATCTCTTCCTGCACATTATGGACAGTGTATAATGAGTTATAATACTCGAAATGATAAATGTACTCTTAATGAGCTCATTTAACATTGTGTGCAAGAAGAGGAAAGGTTGAAGCTAGAAAAGACAATTAAAATTGCTCATATTGCATCTACCTCAAGGAACATAAAGAGAAAAAGGACTACTTATAAATGTACTGCAGCTGTAACATCACAACCCAAACCTAAAGTTCAACAAAAGAAACAAGTTCAGGATTCAAAATTTTCTTGTTTCTTTTCCATAAAGATGGGCGTATGAAGAAGGATTGTTCTAATTATGCCACATGGTGTGAAAGGAAAGGTACACTTCTCATTTTTGTTTGTTCTGAAGTTAATTTGGCTTTTGTACCTAGCCATGGTGGGTAGATGCGGGTGCCACTACTCATGTAAGTATATCTATGCATGGTTGCTTGTGGAGCTAATTGCCAAATGATGCTGAAAGATTCATCTATTTGGTCGATGGTAAAAAGTTGAAGTTGAAGCAATTGGGACTTTTGATCATCTTTTGAAACTGGTAATTTATTGAATTAATAAATATTTACGTAGTACCGTTTTTAGACGAAACTTGGTTTCTAATTTTGTTTTGGACAAATACAGTTATTCTTGTTCACTTGGAAATAATAAAGTTACTCTCTCTCTAAATTCTACTTTGGTTGCGACTGGTTCTTTAATTGATAAATTATATTTATTAAATACTAATTTTTCATTTAATGAAACCTTGCAAAAATTTAGATTAATTGATGACAATTGCGTTACTTTGTAACACAAACGTTTGGTTCAGATCTACCAAAAAAGAATTGAAAGGCTTGTGTCAGACGGAATACTTGAACCGCTTAGTTTCACAGACTTTGGTGTTTGAATTGAGGGGAAACAAATAAACATAAGGAAATTAAGTGCCAAAAGAGGCAAAAATATTAAAGTTGTCAAATCTCACTATGGTGGTGCATACTATGGCAGATATGATAGATCAGGTGAACAACGTCTAGAACCTTTTACCAAATTCCTAGAGATGAAATAGAACATTTAGGGACATGGTAAGAAGTACGATTCGTCATTCTTCTTTTCCATATTTACTATAGGGAGAGGCATTTAAGACTGCAGTATATATTGTAAATAGAGTAATCCCTAAACTAAGTCCTTTTTCGAGATGAAAAATGCGAGATTTCTTGAGGATGTTGAGTTTGAGGGGAAAGATATGGTTAAGAATAAGAATGTTGTCTATAAAAAATGATTAATTACTCTTCCAAACATTATTCAGCCTGCTAACAGTGTTCAAGAAGACAACAATGAGAGTATTCAATTACTCTTCCAAACATTGTTTAGCCTGTTGACAGTGTTCAAGAAGACAACAATGTGGACTTCTATACTCAAAATCTAAGAGTTGTTCTAGAAGAGAAAACTCAACAACCTCATGAGAAATTGTAGATCATTTTGATTTAGATCTGCATCATCAGATGGATGTTAAGATGGATTTTTTCAATGGTAACATTGAGGAAACCATGCATATGGTGCAACCCGAAAACTTTGAATTGGTTGATCAAAAGTCTATGGTTTGCAAACTCAAGAAATCCATATATGGTCTCAAACAAGCTTCCCATAAATGGTATCACAAGTTTTATCAAGTCATTATATCATATGTTTTTTAGGTTAATGAAGTAGATGACTCTGTATATCATAAGTTTAGTGGGAGTAAAATTATCTTCCTTGTGCTCTATGTCGATGACATACTATTGGCTAGCAACGATGTAGGCTTATTGCACGAACCTAAGAGATTTCTAACTAAGAATTTTAAAATGAAAGATCTTGGGGACGCCTATTTTGTATTAGGAATTAAGATACACCGAGATCATTCTCAGGGTGTCCTTGGGTTATCACAAAAGAGCTATATTGAGAAGGTACTCGCTAGATTTGGAATGAAAGATTGTGCACAACGAGATACTCCTATTATTATGGGAGAAAAATTTAGTCTTTGTCAATGCCCCACGAATGAAACTGAAAGTAAAGAAATGAAAAAGGTTCCTTATGCTTCATCTATAGGGAGTATTTTATATGCTCAAGTATGTACGCGTCTGGATTTCGTGTTCTTAGAGGGTATGTTAGGCAGATATTTGAGTAACCCTGGAATGGATCATTAGAAAGAAGCCAAATGGGTTATGAGGTATTTTTAGAGAACAAAGGATTACATACTCATCGAAAGTTAGATAATTTAGACATTATTGGGTATTCTGATGTCGATCTTATGGGTTGCCAAGATACTAAGAGATCCACTTATGTCTATGTATACATATTATTCGGAGGTGTTACTTTCTGGAGGAGTGCTAAGCAATCACTCATTACACCTTCCACTCTGGCAGCAGAGGTCATAACCTATTATGAGGCAACAAATCATGCAGTATAGCTGTGAAATTTTGTCACTGGATTGTATATTTTGGATAGAATTGAAAGTCCACTATAGATATATTGTGATAATTATTTAGCAGTTCTATATTCGAATAACAACAAAAGATTATTGAAGTCTAAGCACATATACATTAAGTTTCTTGTTGTTAAGGAAAGAGTTCGGAGTAAGATAGTGTCTATTGAACATATAAGAACAAACTCCGTGCTCGCGGATCTGCTTACTAAAGGCTTACCACCCAAGGTCTTTCATGATCACACTGCTCATATGGGTGTTGTTCAATTTGATGATATTTAGCTTTAGTGGGAGTTTTTATTCAGATTAATGTTCATTCATTTGACACTACTCAAATACTTTATGTATGTTTCAGTTTTCTGCAGAATAAATTTGATGGTATTTTTAGTTTGTTGTTTACTCTGAATGTATTGTATTTTAATTGTGGTATAACATAAGGTTTAAAAGACTAAGGTTTGATCTCATTACAGAATAAAGTTAGGACCAATTGGAAATAGGCATGTTTGAGATCACATTGCATGTAATTTCCAGCCACAAATCCATACTTGATCTAAGTCGTTGAATATATTTGGTGTGGTGATCATTGATGGATCGAGTTACCACATATATGTAACAAAGGTTGCTTTGCTCTCATACTGGTATAGGAGATGGACGAGATTGATTCGGGAGATGTCTTAAGAATTGTTAGCAATTTGGTGCGCACATAAGGCTATTGAATATAATTACATTCGGAATTATTATTTAGCCCAAGTGGGAGATTGTTGGAATATTTTATATATTCCAAATAATTTAATGTGGGATCATATATTAAAATAGTAATTATATTTGAGCTTTAATTTAAATTGGGCAAATGAAGTGATCTAATTGGGAAATCTTAAAAGACATCAAGAGTAAGTATGGAATTTGAAATGTCTAGTTACCTAAAAAGTCACATACTGGTTACTCAAGAGTTGTGTTACTCAAAAGTCACCTATTGGTTACTCAAGAGTCACCTAATTAGAATTTATAGGGTTCTAATGAGATGTATATAAATATAATGAAGGGTTTTGATCCCCAAGGCTAATGCACTCAAACACTCTCCTCCTCATCCCTATCAATGAGAGAGAACTCATAGAGAGAGGGATTAGTCCGTGGAAGACCTTCAGCCCCCAAGTCTTAATCACCACTATGGATTCATTCTCAATCATCACTATGGATTCAGGTACACAGTTTCTATAATTCCTTTATTAGTTAATCTCAATAATCTAATATGTTGATGAATTTTATTTAATATTCCAACACCCATATTTGTAAATAACCATTGAAGACATATAATATTTTATGTGGTATTAACAAGATAATGATATCCATCCTTAGAACAACGTCTGGATATGAATGTTTGCTTCTTACCTTGTAGAAATATAAGAGATCTTCATAATAAGAAGTAGTGTTAGATATTAGAATGAAAATCAGTTGGATATCCTACCTAATCAACATCACATCATGCACACAACTAAATAGCATTGGGAGAAGAAAATGAAGTCCATGATACATTATTCCTTAATTTCGTAAATAATTTGAACGATGAAAACATAACGACGGGATCGAGGGGAGATTAAAATTTGTCTAATAAGATCTACAACATAGGTGGTGTTAGGCTAAATAACTATGAGATGAAACAGTCTTCCAATTAACTATGAATATAATAATATTTGTGTACCATATAGAGGTGTGAGTTTAATCGTGTGATCAAGAAGGGCTATAGAAGTCTTAGAATTAGTAAGGTCTTTGTCAGAAAAATGTCATATTAATATTTTATTTAGGAGAGATAATACATCTTTAAATAAAAGATGCTTTTGAGACCCAAGAAATAGTTGAGACATTCAAGATCTCTCATTTCAATACAGTTCCTACATAACTATTTAACATCTAAAATTCCAAAAAGGACATCCCCAATAATTATGGTATCAATAACATACGATAACATAAGGAAATATACAAAGTTATTGTTTTAAAAAACAACGGAATCATAATTACTTGAAGTAAAAACAAATTTTTATATAGAGCTAAACATGGAAAACCAAGCTTTGACATAAATGGTTAGTAGGAGGTAGTCGGAGGCCAAATGGTTCCTAGACATAATAATCTCATCCAAATTCTAACCAAAAACTTCTATATTTGTTGACCCCTACTGGGCATCCCGCTTCTATCCCCTAACACGCTGCAAACAAGATCAACATATGTGTCCCTACTCCCCATACATAAGACACCTCTCTGTGTCATTCCCTAGTCTCTAAACCCACTGAACATATCAGGGTTGTCCTTCTCTCGGGCCTAGTAGCCTTGGCCCCGATTGCTACACCCATTATTTCTTTGGCTCTATTGGCCCTATTTAGCACACTGCTGGTCCTGACTGAGTCCACCATAACTTGGTGGGAACTCCATTGATCTGAATCATTCAAATGGGTCTTCTGTTGGATATCCCCGTGTGGTGCCTCACTAGCCCCAATTACATTCATTCTTTCTCTACTGACTAGACTCTCCAATCTCTTAGCTCCTTCACATGGAAGCATTTATATTACCCTTGCAAAAGTAGGACATTTACAGCATCACCATCAATCATCCAAGACGAATTTCCCCTCAATGCTGGCATATTCTACCCACGAGTTCATCATCAACTCAAAGACCCTTTTTATTCTCCATATCCACATCGTCAGGTATGAAGTGCGATAAACAAGAAAATTTTCCCCATGTTCGACCACTATCCGAACCCCTGCAATAAGTACTGGAGTTTCCTTTACCTCTCTGTTAAAACAGTCGATGAAAGGATTTGCGATCAAACCACATCCCAAATTTTTTGATATTCATGGTATCTCTCCTTATATGGGGTGAATGACTCCTACCACTACAATACTGCTCCCATGAACTAAAATTCTGCCTGAAACTTTAATCATGAGTGTCATTTCACTCCACTATACACAATTTCCTTTGGATGATCTCTAACCATTGGCCAATCACACGTCCTCACTTTCCCAATCTCTTATGGATAGCCATTCAAAAAATTCCTTCTAACTCTCCCCCTTACCGACTGCACTGGATAAGTATGAATTTGCGCCATTATCTACTATGGTGGTACTTGGGGACTACTACGCCCCGGTGGTCATAACAGCGTCCACTGCTCGAACAATAATATAGGTGACTTCTATTGCAGTCACTATCACCATAATATCCCGTGTCTTCGACTGAACCTCTCCTCTTACTATCCTCTTAATAGCCCTAGTTAGTCGTGATATATGAAGCCCAACCAACTCGTGTAGGATTCCATAAATTATACTAACTAGCAAGAGAATTTAAGTCACATTATGAATCGACAGTCCTAAGCGTTGGGATTTATATCAAAGGAAAACAATGATGATAACGTTATAAGTCGTACAAATTCTATGGACTCTAGAACCTGAAACTCAGATACCATGTGTGACACCCTGCCTATTTTAACGATGTGTAATTAGTCCTTTATCAAAATAAACATGATTCTCATTTGGTTCATTCGTAGTATCACTGTTGAAACTTTTTAAAGTTACTAACTACCTATGTTAAATTAAGACGGTGCCAAATTTTATCTTTCATTAAGGTGTAACAACATGCGAAAATAAATAATGTAACTCACCCATCCATATAAGTAAATGAAGTCTGAATCATCTCACGATAAATAGATAAATGATAGATAAAAAATAAACCATCGATTCAAAAACTAATATCCAAACCATAAGTCTACTAGAATCAAACCGAATCCAAATACATAGCTTGATAAATAAAACTGAATATATGTATCAACTGGAGGGGCGACATGCCCAAATAACATATTGAATCATAGATCCTAATTTAAGAATGAATAAATGAAGCATCTACACAAATCCTGCAAGCCTCCATAAATGTTGCAACTACGCGACCCTAGAATGAGTCATCAAGCTTGGCATTCCCGTGGCTCAACACCTAAAATGTTTTGAAAAAAATATTTGACACGAGTCGGAGCCCAAAACCTTTGATAAAAATTGAGCAAATATTTAAATTTTATCTATAAGATTAGTTATTAGATATACACGTTAGTCCATCATGCACTCCCTTGAGTTCCTCACCTCTCATATATTGTGCACACCTAACGTCTCCTATTAAACCCACCTAGCTATGCTACCCATCCTAACTATCCATAAGTATCTAACTAACCACAACAGGTTTAGCTCCCCCGTACTGTCGATACTATATGCTACTGTCAAGTCGATAATTTATGTTACTCAAATATTGTTATTCCACCATTAATTAAGTTCTCATACTTAAATTGCTTTTAGGTATACACTATCTATCTTTCCTACCATCACGGACAAGTAGAATAATCACATTTGTGTATATTTATCACATTATAATATATACAACTACATCATCCCCCAGAATGGCCAACACGATGCATGCATACTTTGCTATCAAGTCCACATATCCATCGTACCAAATCAAGGACTATCGGTTTAGAATGTCTCCTCGAACCATGAATCAAATAACACATAATGGAGGCAAACATAGTTCTAAGCCTTAGGGCTACGTACATACCTAACATACCCAATTGACACATAGATCCCACTAATACACTGCACATAGTGAGCCACCCTAAGTTCTATATTCTTGGGCACACATCCAGACCTTGCTAGAATCGCCAAGGTGGGATCCCCCTATATGCGAAACCTCTCGTGATAGAAGGCAGTGTAAGTATGTTCACAAGCATAACAAAGCACATAATAGGTATTTACACAACCTATATATATATATATTCACTATGGGTATACACACAACCTATAATATATCCAGTACGTGGTATTTATATCTCTCGAATACTTAACGTACTAATAATTCACACATAGTAGTATTTTCATATTTTTCGAGTGTCACTCACTACCTGAAGGGTCCCAATTATCCCTTAAGTAAATTCAGTAGTTAACACATCACTATCCAACTGGCATCATTCTTAGGCTATCGTTTACTCTACATGCTACTCAATTTGCAAATTCTCGATACGCAACACAATCAGTTAACTATCATCGATCCTAATCCCAATTCTACACTCATTAAGATTAAATCGGGACTTAACTATTTGTCTATTGATCTTGTCTAAGTCTTTATATCATTAATAAACCATCACTAAAGTTCCCCATAATTATTTCCACGTGGAAGTATAACATAAAAATCAAATTTAACAAAACTGAGAGGCTAAACCGATTCTCTATAGAAGGCGAACCGGTTCGCAAGTCGGACCGATTTGATATAGGGTCCGAGCCGGTTCGCATATTTGGGAAGTTATCCTCCTCATTGCTGTTATGAGTTTTCACCATTTTTACTATCTCAAACATCCATGAAACCTCACCAAACTTCAACCCTGCATACCCAAACATTACACATATGTCTAGGGACAATTTCTAACGTAAATAATGCATCAATAAAAAAAAATCTATCCAAGAGCCGATTAACTCTCTAAATTCATAAGACCCTAGTTTATTGTGTTCTTCATGCATATTCATCATTATACCTAGATTTATTTCAAGTTTTTCATTACATATTCTCTGATTTTATGTTATCTACACCTAGGGATTTATTCTACATAAACTTGAATCATGAATTTCACCCATCCAAGTCCCAAGAAATCATTTAAATCATGAAATTAAAACCCTAACTACATGGGTATTATAACATGCTTAAAATAATGCAAGATAATCACTTGCCTTGATAAAGCAGGTGTGACTTTACATTGTAGAAAGACGAACCGATGTTAGAACTCCCCAATCCTCTTTGATTTTAACTCTCAAAGATCTCCTCTTTCTTCCTTCCCCCTTCTTTCTCAATCTTAGGGTTTAGAATATGAATTACATCTACCTCAAACTCCTAGACTTAGGTTTTTAATCCTCAATCCCAAAAGTAGGCTAACGGGCCAAGCCTAAATAACCCAAACTCCCTCGTGTGGGCCCGATCATGTCTAAAAAGGCGCTGGGACCCAATTACTACCCCGAGTACTTTATTCTAACTATTTTGACCTATTCGGAACCAATTGTGACCTAGAAATCACCATCTGAGTCACTCTACATAAATTTCCTATCTCGATCTTAATATAGTCTACACACGACTCTCGGTTGATATATAACATAATCACATCGATATCACTCTCTACGATGTATAATAATTATCACAAGTTATATAATACTCACTTAATAACTTTATTCTGTAAATATTAATCATTATCTCTCCTGATTAATATTTTAGTAAACACATAATATTTATTCAATTAAATTACAACACATGTGTAATTTAAAATAACCGAATTAATTAAATTCTTAATACTCGGAAATATGAGGTGTTACAGTGGATCCCTCTCAATGTGGTCATGGTTTCCTTAGATAGGATAACCCTAAAGGAATAGAATGACTAAGTTATATATATGTGGAAAGGTTCAGAAGGGAACATAAAGGATAAGCATTTTAATGAACCTTAACAAAAAAACACCTAACACCCAATCAATTCTAATTCATTTGTTGTAATTGGTCCGCTACAGTGGCAACGGACACACGTGTTTTTTAATTCACCCATGTGACACACATGTTTTTTAATACACCCGTGTGACACGCGTGTCCATTGCCACTGGCACGTGTCACACGCGTGTCCGTTACTGTTGGCGTGAGCCAATTACAACATAAGAATTAAAATTAATCGGGTGTTAGGTGTTTTTTTTATTAAGGTTCATTAAAATGTTCATCTTTTATGTTCACTTCTGAACGTCTCTCTCTCTCTCTTTATATATATATATATATATATATCTGTGTGTGTGTGCCGACTGGGTGTCAAGTTTTGGTGACCAATAAAACTCACGCCTGTTGGCAGGCAGGTGAGGTGTCCTGCCGATAGGTAGGAATAATTAGTTTTTTGACAATAAAACGTGAACCGTAGGTCTTATTTGTGCACGACTAGGATCGTTGGAAAGAGAATTCAGATATCTATAAAATTATGTTGAGATTCTCTTGTGTTTAAGAGTTGGCCAAAGTCAAATGACACTCAGCGAGCGTGAGGTTATTCTCTAGTTAGCAATTGAAGTAGGACCGCGGGTTGAGGACTTGAAAGGACTTTTTTTACACCCTATGGAGGAGTCAGGGGTGTTAGAATTAGATGTCTATAGTTGGAAAAATCATAGTATTTTTTTAGTAACTCTTGCTCAAACTTAGCTACTACAGTCTTCCATCACACACGCTATAGGTTTGAACGATAAACCATCTAAAGACCCAATCTATTACTCAAATGTTTTTTTCCAAATGGAATTAATCCAATTGCATACATATTGACTCGATTGGAAAGCGATGAGAAAAAATTATGGAAGAAATCCACGAATGAGAGTGTGTTCCTCACATGAACGGTCACATTTAGCCAGAAAAATCATCTACCAAAAGTATTATTGGAGAAACTTTCAACATGACTTCATCAAGCATGTTCAAAGTTGTCTTAAACGTGCACAAAAAGTTTTACGTTCTTTGATATAGAGCCCTATATTTTAGGATTGTTGTACCCTTCATACGTTTTACGTTCTTCTGCTATTTTGAGAATATAACTGTAGACTTATGAAAATTTTCTCTCTTTTCAAATGCCTCCTAAACGTGCAAAAAAAATTCCCAGGGATGCCCAGCCAGAGCCTCATTCTGTACCTGCTCCGGGTATGATGAATGCCGCTAAAGTGGCCGCCATTATAGCTCAGGCGATAAACGTTGCTTTAGCCGTAGTGCAACAGGCACCACCTCAAGCACCGATGGTGCCTCCAGTTCAAGCCCAAGTTTTCCCGTTTGCTTAGGAGCGTGTTAGGGATGCCTTCTGGAAGGCGCATCCTCTGGAGTTTTCAGGGAGCTCTGATGTAGTCGTAGAGAGCCAATGGAAAAAGGACATTCAAAGGCATTTTAGGATAAATGAGTGCACACAGGTACAGAGCTAGATTTTAGCCATGTTCAAACTGGTGGGGGAAGCACTGCAGTGGTTGGAGTCTATCACCACCACCGAGGAGAGAGACACACTCAGTATCCAAGCCTTTTGGGTGTAGTTCGACCACAAGTATTTCCCTTCGGCTTTCCATACAGAGTTGAGTCGAAAGTTAGCAAATCTGAAGCAGGAGGGAAGGACCTTGGTGGAGTACGAGGAAGACTTTACTAATCTTCTCAACATTATACCGAGTGAGATCCCGACTGAAGAGAAAAAGATTCAGTGCTTCATGGATGGGTTGACATGGAGGATCCGCCAGCCCGTCAGCAATTAATAGGCAATCTCTCCTTGGCCACCTATTCAGATGTGGTCAACGCAGCACTACTACACTGCGAGGACCACTGCTTCCACTTATTCGAGGTTAAAAAAATTGGGAGAGTGATTCGTCACTTTTATTGTATTTTATACCCCGTTAATTTGTACATTCTAGCATTCCCGTGCATGTATTTCCCGGTTCTTATACTCATTTATTGACTAACCCGTGAATTCATCATATATACTTTGTATGTGTCTTTATTGAGCTTTTATAGATTTCGGGAATGCATTTTGGGAAGTTTGGTTTTGATCCAAAAAAGTTCCGTTGGCACTTGCACAATCGGGGGCATTTTGGTAATTTCAGCACTCGGGTTTTGATCCCGATTTCTTCACGAAAGTTGTAGACCTTCTTCTTATCTTCGCGTGGCCTCTGACGGTGCTTGAATCCGACCTCGAACGAAGAAGTTACAGAAGTTTCGGTGAAGCATGGGAGAAATAATGCCAATATAGGCAACTTTCCTTCTCCAGCAAGCCCGAATCGATTCGCGATTAATGCCGAATCGATTCGGTTTCATACAGGGGCAAAATCTCTACACTTCCGAATCTATTCGGATTTAGCACCGAATCGATTCAGCCCTGCATTTCCATCTTTCTTCTTATTACTAGTTTACCATTTTGGTTGGATTTTTGGGGGGATTTATCCCTTGTTTTTCCTCTTTTGTTAGATTTTGGGGATATAGAAAAACACTCTCTTCTCTCTCCTAGGTCAAGTTCATTTATGGTTTTCACCAACTTGTAAAGTTTTGATTACTAGTTGAATTGTGGTTATTAATGTAAGAAAGGTTCATTTTCTTCTTCTCTACTTGTTCTACTAGCTTTAATTTGCATTTAATTCCATCCCTTGTATTGGTTTGTGTTTAAACTAGATAACTAACTTAACTATGTTGTTAACTAGCATGTGTAGTTTAGTTTCAATTATGAGTAGCTAGACTTATGATTGGGGATCATAATCCCACCGTGGATGCTTGAACTTCATATTTAGGGTTTGGTTTATAATTGTTCTAATGGAACTTCATGTGTTGGTTTTGGAGTATCATAGTTTCTTAACTTCTCTTGTCATGCAAGGGTTAGTGTTTGAAGCTTTACTACAAACCCAACCCATCTAGCAATAACTAACTAACCCCTAATCCTCCATTATTGAGTTTAGTCTCTACATGGTTGATGTTCGGACTTGATTAGTTATCCTCGATTAGAATTAATTTCAACCAAGCCCTATAATCCCCTTCTTTGTGAATCCGAGGTGGGAGAATGATCCTCGATCCCTTTAATTTCTTGAACTCAAGCTTATCTTAGTTCTTTTCATAGTTCCGTAAGTATTAATTAATCAACTGATCATCAATAGTATGTTAGTTTAGAGATTACTCTCAATCACTTTTCCAAACTATTAAATCATCTTTTACACTTTAACTTTTGTGACGTTTAGAGAATCCCTTTACCCCAATCCTGTTCTCTTAGGAGTGTTTCAATCCCTGTGGATCACGATTCCGTACTTACCGAATATTACTTGTTGCGATAGATTTGCACTTGAATCACAAGCTTTATTTAGAACGCATCAAGTTTTTGGCGCCGTTGCCGGGGCTTGGCAACTATCTTAGGGTTTAAAAATTCTCTTTACACTATCGTTCCCTGTGGTCACCGTGACATCACGGTTTCCAAAAAAAAATCAATCCAAAATTCCGTAAATGCAAGACTCGAGTAGTAGCAATTTGAATCCTATTCGTGAACCATCGTCTAGTGAACCCTCGGATTATTGGAGACCTTTACCCATAATTTCTCATTTTAGTTCGGTCTCGTCTTTTTCGTATACCTCGGCTCACTCCGATCCCACAACCATGGCCGATAATGTTAGTGATCACGGTAGTCAGGGGGTTATACCCGAACCCCCGTATAGGACCATGCATGATTATTTGCAACCGGAGAGGACCACCTCTCCGTCTTGTATCATTTTTCCCTACAATGCCGCACAATTCCATTTTCATAACAGAATGATCCAATTACTTCCTACTTTCCACAGCATGGAAAGTGAACAATCGTACCTTCATGTTAGAGAGTTTGAGGAGGTGTGCGCTACTTTTAGCGATCAAAACTGTCCTCCGGATGTCACACGTCTCAAACTCTTCCCATTTTCCTTGAAGGACAAAGCCAAAACTTGGCTTTGGTCCTTGGCTCCTAATTCCATCGGGAGTTGGCGCGAAATGCAAGCGCAATTTTTGAAGAAATTCTTTCCTAGTCATCGCACCAACTCTTTAAAGGGTCAAATCCAAACCTTCGCTCAAGCCGAAGGTGAATCATTCGAGAGATGTTGGGAGAGATTTAATGAGGTACTTCGTAAGTGCCCACATCATGGGTTCAAAAAGTGGAGATTAAACTCGTTTTTCCACAATGGGCTTACCCTCAATGGAAAACAAATGGTGGAGACAATGTGCTCCAGCGAGTTTTTTGGTTTAGATCCTGATGATGCGTGGGAACATTTCAAATATTGTGCCGAGACCACCCAAGGGCGGGACACTTCGGACCCTAGCAAAACCAATACCCGGTCATCCAATCCACCTTCCTCTAGCCATGGGATATATCACCTTGTCGAAGGAGATGATATGTCATTAAGAGTAGCCCAACTTTCTAAGCGTATCGAGGCAATGGATGCCAAATCTCTGGAACCGTCCCATCCTTCTCCCTCACATGTAGAGGAGTCTTGTGCCATTTGCGACGTTGACGATCACTCAACGAGGGATTGTCCAACAATCCCGGCATATAAAGTGATGCTTCACCATCAAGCCAACGCGATGGACACTTACAAGAAAAAGTACATGACTCCTTTAGGTGAGGGCTATAATACTTCGTGGAGAAACCATTCGGGTTTCTCCTATGGGCAGCCCCAACATTCTCAAAATCCACCTCCCCCAAATTATCAAAATCTTCCCCCACCTCATAATTTTCAACAACCATATAATCAAGTTCCTCCACCCCAAGCTCAAATTCAAGGTCCCTCTCAGGGACCACCTCCTCCGGTTATACCATTGTATGCTCACCCGAACAAGAGGAGCCTCGAAGATACTCTTCAATCTTTCATAACCTCTCAACAAGCCACGATATCTAGGCTTGAAAAGGAAATCTCCAAGTTGACTTCGGATTTGAGTATCCAAGAGAAGGGAAAATTCCCTTCCCAACCTCAAAAGGCCATGGGGCAAAATAGTGTCACTGACACTTCGAATCCCCCTCCTGATAGTGCAAAGGCTGTGACCGTTCTAAGGAGCGGGAAAGTCATTGATAACCCCACCCCTCCTAGTGTCCCCACCGTCGTTAAGGAGGTTTCGCCCGACCCATTAGAAGTCGAAGATGCCTCCTTAAGGAAGAGAGAGGGGAAAGCCCCGTTAGAGTCGGATGTGATTTCGAAGCTTCCTAGCCCCGTACCTTACCCTCAAAGGCTCCTGTCGCAAAAGGGGAATGTTAATAACACTGACATACTTGAAATGTTTAAACAGGTCAAAATTAACATCCCTCTTTTGGATGCAATCAAGCAAGTCCCTGCTTATGCTAAGTTCTTAAAGGACTTAATTACTGTTAAGAGGAAATTGTTTGTAAGGAAGAAAGCCTTCTTGGCCGAAAACATTAGCTCAATAATTCAATCTGAATTACCACCCAAATATAAAGATCCCGGATGTCCCACCATTTCGTGTGTGATAGGAGACTTTAAAAGTGAGCAGGCTTTGCTAGACCTAGGAGCAAGTGTCAATTTGTTACCTTACCATGTCTATGAACAACTCGGTCTAGGGGACCTCAAGCCCACGAAAATAACCCTCCAATTAGCGGATCGCTCCGTTAAGGTTCCGAGGGGTGTAGTAGAAGATGTCATAATACAAGTTGAAAAATTCTATTTTCCTGTGGACTTTGTGGTGCTTGACACCCATCCTACTTCTCCTAGCAGTAGAACTACCCCCATTATCCTTGGTCGTCCTTTCCTAGCCACTTTCAATGCATTAATTAATACTAGGAATGGCCAAATGAACCTGACATTTGGGAATATGACCTTGGAAATGAACATCTTCAATGTTTCGAACCAAGTAGGAGATTATGATGATGAGGTCCATGAAGTGGACTTTTTAGAGGAGGTGGTACAGGAGCATTTTGATGCTACATTTTTTTCGGACCCCTTAGAGGGATGTCTTGTGAACCCGATTTACTTGGAGAATAGTTATTCTCCTTATGATGAAGAGGTCAAGTTCATGAGTTTGTTGTTAGACGAGGACGAGAGAGTTGATGATGTTAATTGGTGTAGTGTTTTTGAGGACTTACCCCCTCGTGATTCGTATGAAGTTCCCTCGGATGTGCGATTCCCCAAACTTGAATTAAAGCAATTGCCTTCCGAGTTAAAATATGCTTATTTAGGCGAAAATGAGACATATCCCATTGTTGTCTCATCAAGCCTCGAGGCGGGTGAAGAACAAAGTCTGATAGACTTGTTAAGAAGATACAAGGGTACGTTTGGGTGGACTATAGCAGATTTGAAGGGAATAAGTCCCTTAATTTTCACTCACAAAATTAATCTTGAAGAGGATACAAGACCCTCTCGTGAGATGCAAAGGAGATTGAATCCGGTGATAAAGGGGGTGAGCTCACGGTGGCCAAATCTAGGATCATCGGATTGAAGACGAGCGACACCGGGTTAGCTCGAACGGTGGACTCGCATAATGCGAAGCTGTCCTGTTTGAAGGCAACGGTCCAAGATAAGTTCTCATTCATGAAGGGTTCTTTGGGGGAGGAAAGCGCAAGGGGAAAGGGAAGGATAAGGTGGTGGGGGAGGAGGTGCAGGGTGACGAGGATGTGGACCTCACTGCTTCATCGCCAATATGTGCAGACTTTGATGATCTACTTCCTTATTTGGATCCCTTCGATTGACCAATGTCGACGCTTGGTTGGCCGAGCATGTTTATACTGGACAAATTTAATGGCCAGTGGATAGGGCAGGGGTTGAGGGACCCGAATATCGTCCAAGGTGGACTAGTTCATGGACGTGAGCTTCAAGACATCGAGTCCAAGGTGATCGTCACGCATGTGATACCCAGGAAGGAGAACTCCCCATTGTGGTTACGCGAATAATACGACACGATGTATATCAGTGGGTGTGTTAATTCGTATATCGTGTGGCCTACTCACCTCCTCGGATTTAACCTTACCCAAGACATTTAGTGACACTATTTGAATTGAATTGTATTGTTTTTAAGTTGGTACATTTGAATTGTATTTACGTTAGTACATTTGAATTATATTCGGATTATATCGTAATGCATATTGTCTCTATTTTGAATGTATATTTGCACTATCTCTATTTTATTTGGATATATAATGTTTGAACAGGTACAACGTTGTTATAACAGGTACAAATATACTGTTGGATAGTGGCAGTGGCCATACTACCCAACAGATTTTTTCCAATTTCGCCCAGAATTATCACGGTCAATGACCATAACAAGTCCTTGACAAAGACAGTTGTCACGATCATTGACCCTGACAATTTTTTTTACATTGTCACAAGCTTGTCACGGTCCTTGACCGTGACAAAACTTATCGCGGTCAAGGCTCGTGACACGACCGTGATAATTCTAACGAACTTGTCACGATCAACGACCGTGATAAAAAAGTTATCTTGCTCAGAATTGTCATGATCATTGACCTTGACCAGTTGAACTTGTCAAGGTCATTGACCGTGACAATTTGGCAGATTTAGTGTAGTGTATGTCTGTGATGATGGTTATTCCCCAGATTATTACGGGAGTAGTACAGGCTCAGGCAGATGATCCGTTATACCAAAGTCAGATAATGAAACTTCTAGTCGAGGGGGCTGAGTCTTACACCGTGGGTTCAGAGGGGGGTCTACGTTTCAATGGGAGATTGCTTATTCCAGAAGGTGAAGATTTGCGACACAAGGTGATGACAGAGTCGCACAGTTCCTGATTTTTGGTACATCTCGGTGGGGATAAGATGTACCAGGATATGCAAAGACAATACTGGTGGAGCGGGTTGAAGAAAGATATTGCAGAGTTCGTCTCAAAATATGCCACTTGTCAGTTGGTAAAGGTGTACCATCAGAGACCGACGGGACTCCTACAGCCATTAGAGGTTCCTATGTGGAAATGGGAGAGCATTTCCATGTACTTTATCACGGGATTACCTACATCGCAGAGGGGCATGATTCGATATGGGTGATAGTGCATCGGCTGACCAAGGTAGCCCACTTTTTGCCATCCATGATAGACTACACCACGGGACAGTACGCCCAGATATTCATAGCAGAGATAGTGAGACTCCACTAAGTTCCTCTCAATATCGTGTCTGATAGAGATAAGGTGTTTGTGTTTCGATTTTGGGAGAGTTTTTAGGAGGCATTGGGTACGGAGTTACGACTGAGCACAACCTCTCACCCGCAAATGGATAGTTAGACCGAGCGAACGAATCAGATATTGGAGGACATGTTATGTATGTGCATCATTGATTTTGGCGGAGGCTGGCAATAGTACCTTCCACTGGTGGAGTTTTCCTATAACAACTCCTACCAGTTTACTATGGTATGGCTCCATTCGAGGCAATCTAAGGCAGACCTTTTTGTTCCCCAGTATGTTGGCTAAAGGTGTGGGACAACAAGTTACTTGGTCCGGAAGTGATTCAGGATACTTCGGCAAGGATAGAGTTGATATAGAGCTGTATTGGGTTTGCTCAAGATCGACAGAAGAGCTACGCTGACGCCAAATGGTATTTTTGCAAGTTCAATATTGGAGATCTGGTGTTACTTCGGGTGTCTCCTATGAAGGGAGTTATGCATTTTGGGAAGAAGGGAAAGTTGGCGCCTAATTATGTAGGGTTATTCCCCATTATCGAGAGGATGTAGCTAGTTGCTTATAGAATTGGGTTACCGGAGCACTTACATAAAGTCCATGACGTGTTCCATATCTCTTCGCTGAGGATATTTCTTTGAGATGATTTAGCCCACGCCCACATTGCGTTGGAGGAGATAGACTTACAACCTCATAGCTCCTACGAGGAGGGGATGATTTCTATTCTAGATCGTAGCGAGAGGAAGCTAAGATCGAAAATAGTACCACTAGTACGTGTTCAGTGGCGGCCCCATAATATTGAGGAATCAACTTGGGAGCGTGAAGATGGCACGCGTGAGCATTATCCAGAGTTATTCTTTCCAGGTATATATACTCTTTTTCGAATTTCGGGACAAAATTCTGTTATTAGGGGGAAAGTATGCAATACCCCGTATTTTTATGCATATTTATTTTTATGAAATTATGGAAAATGGAGATTAATTAAATTAAAGGGAGAAAATTTAAATTGTAATTAATCTGACTTTATGATAATAGTTACTAGCATGATGAGGGTAGTAGTTATTTAAATAATATTATGGACGAGGATGAGATACACGACAGTTATGTTATAAATATTTGGAATGCGTATGAGTCGCGTCACTTGTATGTATTTGGGGGTTATAAAGGTAAATTATTTTTATATAACTCAGATGACTATTTTGAGTGTTCCAGAGTGTCTGTAAGGGTCTAAATAGTCAGAAAACACTACTCGGGTATTTAAATTGGAGTCCGGGACCTTTTACCCCAAAACGACACCCCGGAGGGGTATTTTAGTCTTTTGGAATTTTGGGGTAATTAAATGGACGAAAATTGGGTTTAATTAAAATAATTTAGGATTAGTGGTCTATTAGTTTTGACCTACGTGATAAAGAGAGAGAGAACCAAGGAAGAAGAAGACTCCATTTGAGCCCTAAGCCAAGAACCCAAGCTTTCACACCAAAAAGTACACCGACGCGTAGATCGTGTCAAGAGGATCGTATTTTGCCAATTTTGTACAAAATTGGTTGGCGACTGTATCTCTTCACATTTACCCCCCATACCGACGATGGTCGAAGAAACCTTCCCAAGAGGGATGCGAGACAATGGCACAGTCTTCCCGAGGGGAGATGTATCTCTCTCTCTCTCCCCCCGGCTCCGCCCGGGATGGCCATAGTGGCAACTCTGCTGGGGACTATGTTTAGGAGGGATAGACCATGTTTGCATGGGTGTTTTACTTTCCTGTATATTCCCCTATTTTTATGTTCCCCTTATTATTCCTAGTATACATGTACCTTATACTTATGCTTCTATTCACTCAATTATAGAAATTTTCCATGTACACTCCACACCACGTGCACTTAGGATCACGTATATCCATATGTTGCACACACCACCCACTCTCACTTGTTATCCCTGCTCTACTATTTATACTTGTGACTCATTCTCTCCTGGGCATGATTAAGAAATATACTCTCTCCATAAGATACTAATCAAAGAATCATGCATGATACACACAACATCACCAAATACCATTGCTAATAACCAAATTTTGTCCCATAACTGGGGAGTCATTTCGTGATGGGAGGTGGTCTGGCAGGTTGTAGTTAGCCTAAGAGATATGACTCTACCTTCCATTAGCCAAGTACCTTCGACGTATATCGAATTATTCCACCGTATCGTACCACTTGATCGAGGTCAAGACATGAGGTATATCGCAGGGAACTCTTTCATGTACGTCGAGTATATAGAATTATCTCTCACACGTACCGTCCCCACTAGGTATAAAGTGAGGCAATTCACGTACACTTAGGTGTATTAAATGGTTTGTCCACACGTGACGATTTCCCTCAAAAGCAAGACGTATATCGTGGAAGTAACGCCAAAGGGTGGAACACCTTCCTATTAACCCAACAACTGTACACCCGCATATGGGTGTCAAGCCTAGGACACACGTATTAGATTGCCGATTTTGACCTAAAACTCTGTCGAAATTTTGGGTCGGCATGCCGCCCAAATTTTTGTACAATTTTTAAAATGGGACCCTCCCCGTGAGTCAGGTAACAAGTCCAAGCCTAGTTTTTACATATGTTTCAAAACCAATTTTCTCAGACTCGGGTCCTGTCCGACATTTTTGCATCTAGGAAAACTTAATACAAATGAGAACCTAATAAACATAATAATCATGTTGAGACCCATCTCTCGTCTTTTCCTATCCCTTTCCAAAGGTGTCCAGAAATATTTTTCCTCTTATATTAAAAAATACAAAAAATATTTTCTTTTCCTCCTAAAAAAACAAAAACAAAATATTTTTGTCCTCATATTTTCCAAAAATGTCAAAAGAATTTTCCTCCTTATATAAAACAACAAATTCCCTTTCTTTTTTTTTTCGAAAACAAATCCCATTTTTCTCCTTATCAGGACAATCGCATGCCCTTGGACTGGATCCGTATTAGCTTAGATGATCTTCAGTCGAACTGTCCCGAAGTTCTGTCAGTCCCCTTACTTCTTTCGAGTCTGAAATTTACCCGCCTTCCATAGAGAACATGGTTCAAGTGCCGAATGTAAAGCCGGATTTATTGATACTTTTAGCTCAGCTCACTGCCAAAATTGGAATCCTTTAAATCGAGGTTAATGAGATGCAAAGAAATCGAGTCCCTATCCTCGAAGGGCCTAAGGTTCTTTTACCCTGCGCTCTGTGTCCGCCTGTACCTGAACCTATTTGGGTTCTCGAGGAATACTAGCATGCTCCTCGTACTCCTCCTACTAATGGGTCGGCACCTGTCAATTTACCTATGCCAAACCTTGCTCAGCCAGGGGCTAACATACCCATGACTGTTGACCTCAAAGAGGAAGAACTGAACAAGGTCAAAGAAGACCTCAAGATGTTAACTAATAAATTTGATCAAGTCAGACTCTCTGGGAACTACATGGACTACACCTACATGTCTCCCTATCCTAAATCCAGGTTATCAAAAAAATTCAAGATGCCTAATATCGAGAAGTTCAGAGGTAGTGGACCCCTGATCGTTCATCTCCGTAGATATCATCGAGGCATGATCTCCTAGGGGATTCTGAAGAAATAATGGCCCAGATATTCCAGCAAGCTTTGTAATATAGCGATCTCCATTGGTTCTGATCCCTCGAGGGATCCAGAATCAGCAGTTGGTAAGATGTTGCCTGCGAGTTCATGTCACAGTACAAGTACTATAAAAAGCTAGAAGTTACCCTCCGTGACATAGAGCTACTTAAGCAGAACCCTAGGAATCATTCAGCAACTTCATAACCAGATGGATAGAAAAAGAAGCTACCAAGACCAATCAGACTTCCGAAAAAAAAATAGGTAGTATCGTAAAGAAACACTTCCTACCCCATGTCCGAGAAATAATCAAAGGACAATATTACCCTCACTTTTGAGACCTACGAGAAGCAGGATTGGAGATCGAAGAAAATCTTATCAAGATAGAAGTTGAACCGAGGAAAACCTCTGGATAGTTTGGTCCAAGAAATTTTAAAAACCTTGCTAGTACCACGGTTTCTACCATCAACAACATCACCCAGCTTTCCGCTTCATGGGCACCAGAAAGTCATCCAAACCCAGTCCATAAGGAATACACCGAGCTTCATGCTCCTATCTCCAAAGTCTACCAATCCCTTTTGCGCTGAAATCTGATCAAACCATTGGATCCCCGTCCATTACCAAACCCACTTTCGAAGAAATTTAAACTTGATGCCCATTGTGACTTTCACCAAATTGCTGGCCATACCACTGACCAATGTTTCCATCTCCGAAATGTAATCAAATGCCTGATTGAAGGAGTTATCATCCCCCCACCAGCTAATTCCAAAACAAACACTATCCATAATGCACTTCCAAATCATGAAAATTCCATCTTCCTAGAAGAAGATCCAGAATTTGTTCCATCTACCCGAATCATGACGAGTGAATCACCAGTCATACCCATATACTCTCATTAACCTCTCCAACTATGCCTATATTATCTCTCACGCCCTACCAGCCTTGACGATCAAGCCTTATCCCTTCTCACCCAAGCATACATCGCTGTCTGCGCCCGTTCGGGAGGTAAAGATGTGGAATTGTCAGAAGCGCTGAACCAACTCTTACAATTCGAGTTTAAATTGACCTCACAGATGATCATCAATTGTCATAGATTTAGTGGGATTTTATTAGAAGCTCAAAAATGGGATCGAGAGTTAGATAATTGGGTGATGCGAATCGACGAAGTCAGTCTAGATGACATGGTCCAGATTATAATAAATTTATTTCAATAGAGTAATGATATTTGTGGTATATCCGAGCTACTTGATGCTTTGAAATTACAAGGGCGGCTGGTCCCTTCAGTTCTTTATTTCCCTATCGAATGAGGGGAATTATACACAGAGGTCGTAGAAGTTATGGAGTGCATTGACTTTGCATAAAAGACAATATCATTGCCATCGGATGGGGGGACGATTTCAAAGATTTCGACGAAGATTAAGATTCAGAAAAGACTAATTTGATAGCAATATATGCAGGATGATATCATTCGAGGATATGCTAAGAGAAATCATCAAGGTGGTTGAACAAACCGATATTGATGAAGAAACTAGATTTTTATTTTTTTCCTCCTTCTATAAACCACATGACTAGGTTAGGATGACACTACCAAATCCTAAGTTTATAATCTCTAACAAGCTATAAAGGAAAGGGTGTTGAGAATCTCCTTGTCCTATAAATGACCCTCAAGGAAAGCAAGATCCTCGATCAGTTAAAGAAAACCCAATCCAACATCACTTTGTAGGGGATTTTTATGTCTTTATAACTCCACTTAAATGCCCTAATCAAGCTACTCACAGGACCCACAGTTCCTCCCTCAACCATGCCAGAAGAAGTAGTGTCAGATCCTTAACCTCTACTCAAATGCTCTCCTTTTTTGAAGAACAAATCCCCAAGACTAGTCCCAACCACAATCATGCTCTTAATATCTCTATTAAAGTTATGGGAAAAATTGTCCTCCTCTCTCTCGTCGATAAAGGATCATCTTTGAATGTTTTCCCATTAAGAACCCTCAATTATCTGGGATTGAAAGTGAGCAACCTTGCTCTGACCTCTAATGTTGTACATGCCTACAACAACACCCGCTGAGAAGTAATGGGATCTATAAAACTTCCAATAGGGGTTGGCCATATAAATCAAGTTGGTGAATTCCAAGTCATCGACATCCCATTCTATTTTAATCTTCTGCTCGAATGACTCTAGACCCATAACATCAAAGGGGTGTCTTTTTCGCTTCATCAGAAATTGAAGTTCTTCACCAATGGACAAGTTAGTACTATCTTGGGAGACAGTGACAACACTGAGAATGCAAGCACCAGTAATCCAATACTTGAAATACAACACAGTGTGAATGATATGCTTCTGTCATGATTCTAAGTTGAATCACTCATAGATGACTTCAAAGACAGGGTTTGTCCGAAATATAACACCCATGAAAACATCAATGCAATCCAGTTATTCAAGAACATGTACTTCATGCCCAGGCCGGGGCTAGGGCTAAGACAATAAGGGATAATTAAACCTATTATGTTGAAAGAGGCCTTTCCTCCCTGTGGCTTGGGCTATCAGCCGTCAGAAGAATAACTTAAATTGATCTGTTAGCCTCGACTGAAGATGAGGTTAGAATGCGCCTGAACAATCTTGGGAGAATCCCTAAATGGAAGATTCATTAGAGAAGGTAAATATTTGCCCTTCTATCGCTTCCCTAAACCTTGGTATGACCATATAGAAAAGAGGATAAAACCAGGAATGGAGATATTCTTTCAAGATAGATACCCATAGGCCGAGAGTTTTGAGCACCGTGTACAACCACTCACTGAAGAGATCATAGCTGATACCAGGGATTCTCAGGGCGGTGACTCCGAGGATTCATTCAATTTACAAATATTACGGTAGACACTCTGTATGATCCACTCAAGGTCTACATCGTCTAATCCATCTTGCCTCATAAAAGATGTTGATTCACCTCTTCTCAACTGGCATGCTACACCTATGACACATGCTAATGTTCACCCGAACCCCGATGTTTATCCCCTTTCCCCTTTAGTTCTTTACCCTCACCCTGATGAAATTGATACCTCCTTTTATGAGGTTATCAATGCTGTTTTTCCTATCAATTAAATAAATGAAGATTTTGAGTATCTTGCTGTGCCTTATATTAATTGTCTTGATTCTAATCAAACTCTTGATGATGATTTTGCAAACGAACAATACTTAACTGATCTAAATAAGGTTAATAAGAAACAACATAACCACGTTCAAGTTAATGAATATGAAACTGTAGTTTATTTATCTCGGTTCTAGTAGCCAAATGCGCGAGGTTAGGATATGGGCCACCCTTAATAAGCATAAGCTCGCGCAACTCGAAGAACTACTGAAGGAATTTGTGGATGTCTTCGCATGGTCCTATGATGATATGTCCGACATTGAGCCTAAGATAGGACAACATAAGATTCCAACTCTCACAAAATAAAAAATGGTCAAACAGAAACTGCAAAAACTCCACACTGAATGGTCACTTAAAGTTAAAGAAGAAGTAGTCAAGAAACTGAACGTGGGCTTCATTTGTGTCATCGAATATCCCACATGGATAGCCAATATCGTACCTGTGTAGGAATTAAGAGGGAAGGTTTGCATGTGTGTCGACTATCGAGACTTGAGCAAGGCCTCTCCGAAGGATGATTACCCGCTACCCAACATCGATATGATTATGGACAATACGACCAATCATGCTCTTAATTCATTCATTGACCCGTTTATCGGATATAATAAGATCGAGATGGCCTAGATAAATAAGAGAAAACCACATGCATCACCCCTTGGGGCACATTTTGCTACATTTTCATGCCATTTGGTCTAAAAAATGCATGGGCTACCAACCAGAGGACTGCAACAACCATTCTGCATGATCTGATAAAGATGGAAGTTGAGGTCTATGTAGACGACATGATTATTAAGTCGAAGACTAGGGAAGGACATGTTACCGCTCTCCGGAAGTTTTTCAAACGAATGCAATAATACCAGGTGCGGTTCACCCCACAGAAATGTGTCTTAGGCGTTACTAGAGGAAAACTCTTGGAATTCATGGTTATTGAGAAAGGGACAATAGATTCTGTCAAGCTGAAATCCAAACTTGAGATTCCACCACTTCGAACGAAGAAGGAAGTCCGAGGATTCCTTAATAAATTACAGTACATCAGCCAATTCATCAACCAACTGACTTCCATCTATGAACCCACGTTCAAACTCCACCAAAAGGATTCAACTAAAGTCTAAATGAAGCTTTCCAATGATCCTTTAACCGAATCAAGCAATACCTAACCCAAACTCTGGTACTCATGCCACTGCAGCCTGATCTTCCCTTACTCCTCTACCTAACCATAACCGATACTATAGTTGGGTCTTTTTTAGCCCAATACCTAAAAAAACCAGCAAAGAGAGAGCCATCTACTATGCTAGTTGAAAGTTGGCCGGTTACGAAGTTAATTACACTGCCTTGGAGAAATCATGTGTCACTCTTGTTTGGGTTACCCAAAAGTTACAACACTACATACTCGCCTTTCTCATCAAGCTTCCCATCAAGTACTTACTCGAGAAACATGCCTTGTCCAGTCTAATGGCCCGTTAGTTGATTCTCCTAGTCGAATTCAATATTACCTATGTCATGCAAAAGTCCATGAAAGGAATAGTTATATCTCACTACCTTCATGACTACCCCATGGAAGAGGACGATGTATGGATCTCTAAGTTCCCAAATGAGAATATCCTTTGTACCTCCCAAGAAGACCTTCGATGGTAAATGTTCTTTAATGGCGCTTCCAACAAAAAGGGTATGGCATTGGGATTATCCTAATTGCCACTAATGACTCTCACACTCCCATTTCCATCAAGATTGACTTTCCTTGCACCAACTACATAACTGAATATGAGGCGTGTACAGTAGGCCTCAAAGTTTCCCTTAAGAAAGGAATTAGATACCTTGATGTCTACGGGGATTCATTCCTCATCATTGGTCAAGTACTTATAAAACGGAAAGTCAAGAACGAGAAAATCTTACCCTTTCATGCCCACCTAGAAGATCTGGGTTCCCAATTCTAAGAATCACCTTACACTACCTGCCTCGAGCAAAGAATAACCTAACCGAAGCCCTTACTACCTTAGCCTCC
Source organism: Sambucus nigra (assembly GCA_949130495.1). Classification (NCBI taxonomy): domain Eukaryota; kingdom Viridiplantae; phylum Streptophyta; class Magnoliopsida; order Dipsacales; family Adoxaceae; genus Sambucus; species Sambucus nigra. Next base: position 425,673,052 of record OX422209.1, read on the forward strand.
ATGATTAACATGCCCGAAGGAATAACTATGGCCCCTTTCCTTGTACGAAAACAAGACAAAGCAACCCACTACTAGCACATTGAGCTTGGCACGGAGGAAGATCCAGAGAAAGATGGCAGCTGGTACTATGATATTTGTCGCCTCCTCTAAAATGGTAGGTATCCCCAAGGATTGGACAAGAAATATAGAGCAACTCTCCGCAAATTGGATGACCAATATATTATTTGTGATAAATCACTGTTTAAGAGAAACTTTAATGGAACCCATTTAAATTGCATCACAGGGGTTAACATTGAAGAAAGGATACAAAAAATCCACAACGGGGAATATGGTCCCCTATGCTCACCAAAAAGATCATCTGACAGGATTACTACTGGACCATGGTTCAAGATTGCACAAGCTACGTTAGAAGATGCCTCAAGTGCCAGTAGTTTTCTAACCTACAGCACTTACCCCCGCGCAAATTGTCCAATATGACTTCTCCCTGGACTTTCTCCACATGGGGGATTGACATCTTAGGGAAGGTTACACCCAAATCATCAACCGAGCATGAGTTCATCCTAGTCGCCATTGACTAGTTCACAAAATGGGTCAAAGTTGAGTCATACTCAGTTCTGAATGTCAAAAAGGTGACCAAGTTCATCAGGAAAAACATCATCTGCCAATATGGGGTCCCACACGAGCTGGTATCACACAACGGGTTACACTTCGAGGCAAAAGTTACAAAAGTGGTCGACGAGTATGGAATTGAAACACACAAATCTTCTCCATACCTACCTTATAACAATGGAGCAGTTGGACCGACAGGATCCCTTACCCCCTCTGGGACTACCGCACTTTAATTCGAACCTCTACTAGGGATACCCTTTACTTTCTAGTCTACGACATGGAAGTAGTCCTACCCATGGAGCTGGAAATCCCTTTACAATGTGTCATGCTTGAAAGAAAAGTCAATGAGGAAGCTTGGCACCAAAGTTATCTTAACAAGATGTCCCTTTTGGACGAAAAAGGGATGAAATCTCTATATCACATACAAGGGTACCATCGTCGCATAGCACGATCATTCAATAAGAGAATCAAGGACCGCGGTGTCTGAGAAGGGGACTCAGCCCTCAAAGAAATAGTAGAGCCCATCTGAGACCATATAGGGAAATTCAAGCCCAATTGGAGTAGCCCATACATCGTAAATAAGATCCTATTAGGCAACGTCACTATGCTTATCGATCTTGATGGAGAAGAAATGGCGAGTCCAGTCAACCTGGACCGTTTTAAGAAATTTTACCCCTAGTACGAAATCTCAACGCACTACGATTCTTCTCATCTCCCTTCTATTCTAAGAAAAAAATCTTCATTTACCCTAATCAAAACTACGTGGGGTGTGATCCTCTAAAAACCTTTTTTCTTGCAAAAAAAAGAATTTCAAAAAAAATTCAAAACCCTCAGAGGTTCATAGGACGCTCATCCACTCTACATGGGCACATCCCCTTTCTTTTTCCCAAAATGATATTCTTTTCTTATTGTCGAGAACGGCAGTTCATTTTAATATATACATGAACAAAAGGATTATGTATGCCTTAGCGATTGGTATAGATAATTCAAAATGCAAAGGTCATCAAGAGGCACAACTAGATAATCAAAAACTTATTTATTTCATTATTTGAAATTTCAGTACGATTACATCGGCATGAGGAGTCAAACGAATTCCCTTGTTAAGCCTACTCCTACCTTCCTAAAATTAAAATTAAAATAAGCCCCAATACTGCTGAAAATAACCCTCAAATTATTCCCACAAAAACATAGAACCACAACCATTACAAAACTTCACAAAATCCTGCCCGTAGTGCCAGAGGAATCATCTCCATCATCACCTGCATCCAGGAGTCCCCAAACTTCCCCTGCTTGAATGGAGTGTCACAGACGCTCCATAGAGAGATAAGCCTGGACTAGGTTGGGGATAACCACAAAGCTTCCCTCCATGTTGTCAAAACACCTTTGCCTAGTCTCCACAGTTTACATCCTCGCCACTACCATCTTCCACAACCACTTCATGTAGTCCCTGGAGATGTGCCAAACTCTACCCACAGATTGGGAAGGATGGTTCGACGGGCGAAGACTCTCCCACAGAGATCCAAGATGCATGCGCATACAATCCTTCAGGTCCTTCACAGGAAAGAAGTTCAGTGTCCATGGTGGCACGATTTGCTCCCAACCAAACCGGAGTAACAACCACTAGGGAAAGTAGAAAGAGGTGTGGCTGAGGCCAACAAACCGAACATATTGGTACTCCCCGAGTTCCAAAATGGGTAGCAGCTCCCCCCACCAAGGCACTGACCAACTCAAGCCTCGAGCTTCGTTCTCTACAAACCAATTCCCCCAACTCTCAATGTCCAGGCCTACGCTAATGAAATAACGCAAGAAGAAGTTTGGCACCGTCATCAAAGGATACTCAGGTGGGACTGCCACACGAAACCTATCTAATAGCCACATGAATAGCATTACAGGTATACCCCTCAGAAAGTCGGAACAAACTTCCCTCCAAGCAACTAGGCCATTCAAAGTCTTTGACGGTATCAGCTCCGCAGGATTGCAATGGTACGACATCCAGGAAACGATAGGCCCAAGTTGGGGGTCCACTAGCGTTTCCCCAGTCACCAATAACACTTGAAAAATTAAGCCGAGAATAACGGCCCATGCATAGGCGACATCGCCCACATCCTGCGAATGCATGGATCGCAGCACTGTCGAAAGAGAAATCAAGCCTCCTGTAACCAACGGTCTAGCTGACGAAGGCGAGATATGGAGAAGTCCAGCCAATAATTCCCTGGGAAAATGGGAAAATGAAAGGGCGTATAGTAATTTCCTTTTATATATAAAACTCAATGGAGGATGAGGAAGCGTTGAAAGATATGATGGTTCAACTAAAAATACACAAGTCAAATTTTAATTTCTTCAAAACAAATTAAAATAAGTTAATCCAAGTCCTAGAAATTGCCTAAGTCATAATTTTCAATTGTCCAAAGTTAGGCGAAACCAATTTTAGCAAAAGACTTGAATAAACCAAATTTACCCAATATTTAATTTAGTCCCAAATTAAAGTGAGTGTGATAATTAAACCAAATTTTATCTTGAATTTATTCTAAGCATGCGTTCTAAATTATGATGCAAGATAAAATAAATAATATCACACTACGCCGAGATGTACGAGGAAAAACCCAAGACGGGAAACAACCTCGGACGGCACTAGCCACAAGTCCACTAGATATGGAATTACAATTACAAGACAGATAGACTTACAACGACTGACTCGATCCCTCTCAAGCCTCGACGCTTCTTCTCGTAGAAACCTCTTCCTAGCGGACAACCTCGAAACACCACCGCGGTCTCGGAATCCACCGATGGGACTTTATATGGACACCGTCACCCAAGCATGGAGCCTTTCTCCAAGTGGGTAGAATCTTCAACAAAAAGTCTTCTTATTTTATGGATGTAGAAGCAAACCAAAACTTCTCTTCTTGAATTCGGTAGAGATAAACCGGTGCCAAAACTCCAAGTAAAGATATGTATATAGAACTTGGATAAACAACTATTGGGTGTAAACATTAGAGTGTGTAGGATTTTTCATTAAAGAATAACACTCAAAACATGATCTTTTTCCTTAAACAAATTTTCTCTCAAAACACTCTCTAGGAGTTTGTATGGTATGAAAAAGATACTTTGGAAAAAGTCATTCCCGCCATTATTAAGTCTGAAAAAGTTGGTTAAAAACCAAGTGGGAAAAGTGGGTGAAAACTGCCAAAAACTGCTCAAAACTGTTCCCGCGCTGGCATCTCGTTCGAACGAGACTTCTAACGAGCAACCAGACTGGGCTCGTTAGATACCTCGTTAGAACGAAAAAACTCGTTCGAACGACATATCGAACGACTGACCAGTTTAGGATCGTTGGCAAACTCGTTCGAACGAAACCTCGTTAGAACGAAAAACTCGTTCGAACGACATATCGAACGACTTATCAGATTAGGTTCGTTGGCAGTCTCGTTCGAACGAAACCTCGTTAGAACGAAAAAACTCGTTCGAACGAGATTTCGAACGACTTCTAGAAATTTTTCTAAAATTCTATTTTGGTCCATAAACTTTATATACGTTAAATTAAAGTTCCAATTAAATTATTATGAAAGTAAAACATGGTTTTTATTAAACCTATCACCCAATAAATATTGTTCCAAGCTCCTATATAAATATAATTACATTCATACCTTGGGAGCATGGAACCTTAGTTGATGACGTAGAAACGAGGCACGCAAATCGGCATTTTGATGAAGCTTTAAATTCTTTGCCGCTACGTCTTCAACACATACTTCATAGGCTTGAGAATATTATAATTAAATACTATCCTATGAATAAATGTTTTTTTCCGGAATTGAGCCAAAACTACATATGGACTCAATTGGAAATTTGTGTCCTTACAGAAAACTCGGGTAAACTAGGATTTATCCCCAGTATGGCAAAAAATTCCTCGCAGGTAGGACAAATTTCATCCAGCCCGATGTGAAAGACATGATCCTCGGGGTACTAGAACTCAATTGCCGCCAATAACGTATTCCACTCAATGGGCCGGTTACTCCACAAAGAGACTCGCCGCATGTGGAAAGCGTCATAATCAACATTGTAAGAACACATCGCCTTCAAGGCTTCAAAATAGTTGGAGAAATCAATGCTACCAGGGGGAGCCATGAGCAAATAAGAATATAAAGGAGAAAGGAAATGAAAGTGGGAGGAGAAAAGACCCATTCACACCCCTATTTATACTTAAAAACTCTTAAGAAAAGACAAGAAACCCTGTACAAATCGTAGGAAAACTTGCCCCACCAAGTACTAAGAAATTAAAAAAAGTACAATCAAAGCCTTAGGTTGATTAGACTGGACTGATATGCCGATAGGCAGGACAGGGGCCATACCGATCGGCAACCTCCCATTTTTCCACTTTCGCCAAAATAAAAAAAAACTCAATAAAAACAATTTTTATTCTAAGGGAATTCCGAATTTCCTCATGATTTTACTTATCCCATTTTAAATTAAAATCCTTCTCAAATCAATTTTCAAATTCTTTTTACGTCTCAACTGCAAAGTAAAAATATCATGTGCATTAATCACTACAACAAAAATTAAATAAAAAATTCATCTATATTTGCATATTTTTCTGTGTTACATTGATATCTTGCAGGAAAAACAAAAAAAAAACAAAACAACGGGATGCAACCCGCACCCATAATTTTTTCCTCTCTCTCTCTTTTCACGTACTCTTTCTCTCTCTTCTCTCTCTGTAAGAGCCTCCATCCCAAAAGAGCACCCTCTTCCCCCTGCGATGAGACGATGTGCCACCACTTCTAGAGCTCGACCCTTTTTCGAACGAGGCAGACAACACCAAACTAGAAGGAAATGAAACCATCTCACGGATATGGGCAGTCGCCAAAAATATCCAATCCATAATATCCCTCAGCCAAGTGGTGGAGACCCGGATGTGTTACAAAAGAAAACAGAAAGAGAAAATCAGTCAAGTCTGAAAGGAAAAGAAAGGAATCAGGAAATCAAAAGGCAAAGAAACACAAATTGTACCTCAGGTCGAAGGACCTCCTTTGTCAGTCCCAACTCCTCAGGGTCCATCCCATTGGGACGATGTTGTAAACGCACTGACCGTCTATCAGCTCGTCGGATGTTGTAACCAGGCAAAAATATCCATACAAAGGGAGACTCCAAAGTCATCGCCGTCCCTGACGTCGTCGCACTGCCCGCAATGTGGGAGGAACCCACCTATCGACTCGAACCCGTACGAGGAAGAGGCATCAAATCATATATACTGGGAGTTATCAACAAGTTCGACATGAAATCCATATAGTCATATTTATACCCATCATCACCGCCACCCGAGCATCCTCTGATATCTCCTACACTCACCTCATGAACATAGGGGGCTTCGCAGGAGGCACCGCAACCTCCTCCTCCACAATCTGTCGGACTAACCTATCCCAAGGTACCGAGAATATCCAAACTCATACGCCAGTAGACGTCGCATCTACGCAAGTCCCCCAGTCACCCTAGTGTGTTGAATGGCAGTGCCCTAAGGATAAAAGGTCACCTAAAAATCCCCACTAGGTTCGCCACTATGGACATCCCGGGCGGTGTTGAGGGGATAAAGAGAGAGAGATACATCTCCCCACGAGAAGGCTACGCCACGATCTTTCACCCCTCTTGGGAAGGTTCCTTCAGCCGTCGTCGGTGTGTGGAGTAAATGTGAAGAGATAGAGTCGCTAGCCTAATTTGCACAAAACATGCAAAAGAATATGTTTCCACTTTGAGAGAGCGACATTAAGGACAAACTTATTCATACGAAATTAATAGTTCGAAGGTTTGGGGGCTAAGTTACGAAAAGGGAAGGTGTTAGGAACCCATCCCTCCCTTTCGGTCTCTTCATATTTAAGTTAGTATCACACTCTCTTGATGACCAACTCACCCCTCAACTGATGTGCACATTTAACATCTTTCTATATAACCCATCAAGATATCTACCCCGTAACTAGTTTTGTTATATGGTTTCTACCTCTTACACTAATTTAACCCGAGTAAATTTAGTATACATGATTTATAAGTCATTATCGCATTAACTTCTTTCAATGGGGACATATAACATTCTCACAATTTATATATCATCAATATAATTCACCACATATATTTTACCCGTACATATCTATTCACACTATATATACGTATTAACTATTTACAACATTCACGCACATGTAGTAAAGATATATAACCATCCTCCTAAGTACGCACTCACTGGATGTTCTCTAAAATGCTATCAGTCCAAGTATACTCATCCACCTGGACACCCTGATCTGGTTAGCACCCAAAATCAGTGAAATCAACTAAACGCAACGGATGTGGTCATAGTTCCTACTGGAAATGAGGCAGAATCATACCCAAGACAACTCACCCCTAATCGCGGAGTGCTATGACCTGGGGACTATACTCGCCCTGCTCCTCAAGCTAGGGGATTCATCCACATCGTGCAACCTCCTACGATAGCACTATAGGGGAATGATTTTATCAATATCTAAATATTGATATTCAAGAAAACACAATATGCATATATATAATATCACACTACCATTTATATATATACATTCAAAATCCAGCCATTATCGTGCACAAGACCCGTAGCACTAGCCTAATTTATTCTCGAGTCTATATTCCGACCAAAATTTAATTAACCTCTTATTAATTAAAATACTTTTTTATACTATGGTATACATCTCACACATAATTTCGAGCCCACGCTTATGGTCCATAATTCACCTGTTTATCAAATCCGACTAATAAATTTAACAACCCATTCATTTGTGTTAATATTTATAAATAATTATTTTCCAAGGACCTTAAGCATAAAAATCCATTCAATACTTGCTATATTATCTCTTAGAGGCTTTAAAAATAAATCAAAGAACACAAAGAAAACAAAAAAAACAAAAACGAAATAGCCCCCTATAGCTGTTACCCGCGGTTTGACAGGGCTGCCCCGAACAGCGTCTTCTTCAACCAAAAATATGGCATAGACAGCTTACTCAACGTCTGGGTTTCCTACACACCTCAATCCATAAACTCCCAACCATAAATACCCGAACCTTATAGTTTAAAACCCCGATAAATCATCCATCTCTAGTGATTTTCAACATAAACAAGAAATCGACCCTATGGTTTACACGGGTTATATGTTCTATAGTCCGAATCATCTCGACCTTGTTAAACATGGATTTATTTATGGTTTCTACCCACATACAGATGTCAGCAACCTAAATCATATAACTCTATCAATTTGATTCTTAATCTAGTCCAATTTATAAGTTCCTCAAAAACCCAAGATAACCTACCTTAATACGAATTGTCGAACACACCCACAATAACATGAATTGATTTCACAGATTTACAATTTAAAAAAATATAACCACTTGCCTTCAAGGGTTGGTAGGGTTTGAATCTCTTTTTGTAGATTATGGGTTTGAGGAAGAACGTCCACACTTGTTCTTGATTTAGGTTCCCAAAATTTCTCTAATGGCTCCATCTTTCGTTCTCTACTTGATTAGGTTTTCTAAAATGAGTTATGGCTCTCACACCCTCTCACTTTCAGGGTTTATTAACTTAATCCCGTTTTTAGGCTGTGGGCTTTATTAAAAGGGCCCAAACACTCTCATGTGGACTCTAATATATCTAGAAATGTCTCCAAACCAATATACTACCCATGGGTACTCTATTCTGACTATTTTGACCCATCCGGACTCAACCATATACTCAGAATTGCCATTCGAGTTATTATTTTTAAATGTTAATATTCACCTATTAACTTAGTTTATTATTACTATTCACTTATTAACTTTAAATTTCATAAATATTAATTGCATACTCGACAAATTAATATTTAAATAATATTAATATAATTAATTCCATTAAATTACGACTCTCAAGTAATTTAAACTTTTGTCGAATTAATTCATTAATAAATGCCCCAAAATACGAGGTGTTACATACTTTCCCCCTTATAAGGGAATTTCGTCCCCCAAATTAGATTGTACCTATGGTGAATAACTCTGGATACTGCTCTCGCATGTCATCCTCCCACTCTTAAGTGGACTCGTCGATAATGTGATGTCCCCACTAAACTCGAACTAGTGGTACGACCTTAGATTGTAACTTGCGCTCACTGCGATATAAGATGGATATTGGTCTCTCCTCATATGAGATATAGGGCTACAAGTCAATATCCTCAAGTGGGATGTTCCACAACGCTCTCGGAATCCTCCGATATTTCTTTAGCGATGCCACATGGAACACGTTGTGTATCCACTGAAGATGATTTGGGAAACCCAATAGATAAGCTACCATCCCTACTCTCTCAATGATAGGGAAGGGGCTCACGTACCTTGGCACTAATTTCCCTTTCTTTCCGAACCTCATCACCCCTTTCATGGGAGACACTCGCACCTATACCTTATCTCCAACCTCCAACTCTACATGCCTCCTATTTGCATTAGCATAACTCTTTTTCCTATCCTGGGCTATACGAATACTTCCCTGAATCAATTCAATCTTCGCGAATATGTACTGAATCATCTCCGGGCCCAATAGCTTGTTGTCCCCCACCTCTAACCAATAAACGAGTGAACGATAAGGTCTCCCACAAAGTGCCTCAAAGGGGGTCATACTGATAGTGAATTGGTTCGAGTTGTTATACACAAACTCTATCAATGGAAGGTATTGTTCCCAACTTCCCCCAAAGTCTAGAATACACATTTTCAGTGTATCCTCAAGCATCTGATTTACCCTCTCCGTCTGGGGGTCATAGGCGGTTCTCAACCTCAACTCCGTGCCTATAGCCTCCTAAAAAATATGCCTGAATTGCGATACAAATATCTTGTTTCTATCAGGCACTATGTTGTTGGGCACCCGATGCAACTTGACTATCTCCGCTATAAATAGCCTATGCAACTTGACTATCTCCGCTATAAATAGCCTCGCATATTGCATCATCTCAATGTCTATATAAACTGGCAGAAATGGGATACCTTTGTCAATCGATCCACTATCACCCATATGGAATCGTAACCCCTCTGTGATGTTGGCAACCCCGTAATGAAATCCTTAAATATGATCTCCCACTTCCATACTAGAATCTCAAGCGATTGTAACATCCCTGAAGGCCTCTGGTGGTCAACCTTCACAAGCTGACAAGTGCCACACTTTGAGACAAACTCCACTATGTCTCGCTTCATCCCCATCCACTAGTATTGCCTCCTCATATCTGGGTACATCTTATCCCTATCGGGATGTACCGCGAATCCAGATCCATGGGACTTAGTAAGAATGACATGTCTTAAATCCTCATCCTCGAGAACGACCAATCTCCCATTAAAGCGTAGTCCTCATTCTGAGCTGACGGAGTAGGACTCTTCACCCTCTACTAGTAATTGCCTCACCCTATCGTCGAAAAATATATCTTATTCGTGAGCTCTCACCACCCACATGACAATCTCGGGCGTGATCGTTGGAACTACCATACATGCCCTGGCGACCTCATCATCGTGCTGAAGTTCACTCCACTTCGCTTTTTGGACCACTGCCAAGCCCTACGTGGTTCACTGGCTCAATGCCTCTGCGACCACATTAGCCTTACCAGGATGATACTGAATATCAAAGTAGTAGTCCTTTACGAATTCTAGCCACTGCCTCTGCCTCTTGTTCAGATCGTTCTCTGTGAAGAGATATTGGAGTGACTTGTGATACGTGAATAATGTGAACCTCTGTCCCAGAAGCTAGTGCCACCATATCCTCAAAGAAAAAACAACCGCTGTCAACTCAAGGTTGTGTATGGGGTAATTCCTCTCGTGGGGATTAATCTTTTGAGGCTCATAAGCTATATCCCTCTCCTCCTGTTGCAGTACACCAACAATTCCATGTAAGGATGCATTTGTATAGACCCGGTACTCCAATCCTGCCCTAGGTAAAGCAAGTACGAGTGTCGATCTCAGCTTGTCTTTTAGCTCATCAAAAGCTAACTGACACTGGTCACTCCACACAAATGGCACCCCTTTGTGAGTCAAATTTGTCAATGGTTTCGTAATATTGGAAAACCCCTTAATGAAGCGATAATAATATCCAGCCAACCCCAAAAATTTATGAATATCGATTGGTTTCATGGACTATCCCCACTCCTTCATCGTCGATACCTTTCTCAGATCCAAGAAAATACCCCGATCTGAAATAATATGTCCAAGGAACTTCACATCCCGTAACTAAAACCCACACTTATCAAATTTGGCGTATAACTGGTGATCCCGTAATGTTTTTAGGACCATACACAGATGCTCTGCATGCTCCTCCTCCGTGCATGAGTAGAACAAAATATATTCTATGAACACGATGACAAAATGGTCGATAAACTCTTTGAAAACCCTATTAATAACATCCATGAACAGTCCTGGAGCATTAGTCAGCCCAAATGGCATCACCCGAAACTCGTAGCATCCATATCGTGATAGAAAAGTGGTTTTGGGGATGTCCTCTTACCGAATCTGCAATTGATGATTCCCTAATCCCAAATTAATTTTGGAAAAGTACATCGCCCCTCTTAACTAGTAAAATAGGTCATCAATCCTAGGCAACGGATACCTATGTCTTATCACGACCTTATTCAGCTCCCTATAGTCAACACACAAGCGAAGTGAGCCATATCGCTTCTTCACAAAAAGTACGGGAGCACACCACGATGATGTACTCCATCGAATGAAACCCTGGAACAAAAGTTATTGAATCTTCTCTCTCAATTCACGCATCTCTAAAGGGGACATGCGATACGATGCAAGGACAATAGGTTTTGTGCTCGATGCTAGATCAATGACGAACTCAACCTCCCGACTGGGTGGTAACCCCATAATGTCTAGGAATACATCCTCAAAGTCCCTCACGACTGGAATCAAGTTTATCGAAATCACCACCTCTTGTGAGGTCTCCTCCTCAATATAATATAAATGAGTGCACGATCCACCTTCGTGAAGAGGCGTCGCAACTAAAAACATTTCCTACCCCAGAATGGAGAACACTATGGTCCTCTCAAAATAATCCACTATCACTTTGTATCCGGCTAACCAATCTCTTCCCAAGATAACATCGTATCCCTCCATATCTAACACCAAGAGGTCTACTACTAAACTAAATCCCCCAATCACAATATCTACCCCTCTACAGATCGAGTGTATAAATGACCCACCACCTATCAGTGATTCCACACACATGATAAGACTATAGGCCGAATCTAATAACCCAACGACTCTAGCAAATCTAGTCCTAATGAATGAATGTGATGCATCAGTATAAAAAATAATTATACCCTCATGTGCATAAATAGGAAATGTACCGTTGACAGCTTGTGGCGCCTGAGGTTCTGTAGGAATCGGGACATCCCAGACATTATACACATGCCCATAGTGCAATATTGTTCCCTTCTCCCTGGAAGCCCTAAGGAACTTGCTACTAATTCGAGCCCCGCTAGACTTGACTAAACTCTTTTTCGCCATGTCAAAATATCTTAGCAGGGTTCCCCTGACAGGTATCCTACCCCTGGTGACTATCGGGATGATGTGCTCCACTAGTCTCCCCCCTCAGTGCGTTGGTTGGCTAGCTCGGCTCACCATTTCTCTTCCTTCCCTTCAGATGGAAGCGATGATCCTTCCAATGTAGTAAAGAAGCATTGACCACATCCATATAGGTCACTAAAGTAAGGTTCCCAATCAAATGTTTCATGATCCTCCAAGCCAAACCATTCGCAAACTTATCTTTCTTCTTCTCGTCATTGCTCACCTCGTCTGGAACCAAATTTGCCAAACGGGTGAACTCCTCTTCATACTCCACCATGGAACAGTCACCCTGGATAACCTTCCAAAATATCCTCCTCATCTTGATCTCAACTGATAAAGGAAAGTATTTGCGATTGAATCTCACCCAGAACTCGGTGATAGTCATCGAATTTCTCTCTTCAATAGTGTTCGTCGACTACCACCACTGCAAGGCTACCATAGTCACCCTGAATGTCTCCAGCATCTACCTATGAACCTCACTGCAATCGATCATGATCAAGTGTTGCTGCATATCCCTCCTCCACTAGTAGGCTAGTATAACATTTGTACCTCCCTAAAACTCCGGGGGATGGACCTTCTCAAAGGCCTCCCTGACACACTACAACTCAGATGTCCCCGAGTGGGCCTGCACTACTAGAGCCACGACTGTTGTGGATGAGGCTGAGGGAAATTGGCTTCCATGGCTGTTATGGTGGTATTGATTGCCTGGGCCACAATGTTCGCTACCTACTCTGTGGACACAAACCCCTATGGGGCCTATGGTTGTGGAATATCGGGATTCTGATGGGCCTCTCCCTCTCTGCCCCTAGCGGTTGCCCTCATGGGTCTACCTCACCCTCTCCTGGGTGGCATCTGAAATTTAGAATGAGTTGTATTATCTCACGGTTAATACAAATGTAAAATAGCAGAAGTATGATAACTAATAAACATAAATATGAGTCAACGGTCCTAATAATAGGGCTCTATATCAAATAACGCAATGCTAAAACTAAAGCAAGCAGTACAGATCTTAGGGACAACTAGATACTAACGCTCTACTACCATCTTTGACACCCTTCTTAATTAAATTTCGATTAATCAAGCCTTCATCAAATTAAATCTAGATTTCCATATGGTTCATTCTTAGCATCACTGTCGAAAACATTATTAATTACTAACCACTTGATATTTAATTAAGTCGGTGCCAAATTTTATCTTATGAATCAATCCAAGCCAAGAAGTACAACGAGAATACCAATATAACCAACACAATATAATAGAGTCTGAAACGTATCACAAATTTCTAAAACAAATGCTATCCGAATAACCATCAACTTAGAACAAAAAAACCAACATAAATCCAACACATGAAAAGTATAACCAATACAAACTTAACCTAAGTAAAAGTACAACTGCCATGAGCAACATGCTCGAAGTACAACTGATACACTATCCCTATCTAGGAGTGAATAAGAGAAACATCCAATTTAAGTCCTGCAACACCCACATATACCATAACTACGTACCCTAAAAAGGAATCAAGCTTGGTGCCCCTATGGTTGGACACCTAAAAGGTTTTAAAATTATTTAGTAGCAAGGGTTAGAACCCAAAATATTTGAAAATATTTAGCAAATGAATTAAATTGCAGTAAATTAAAATGCATGAATGCTCTTCATATTTAAGTTAGTGTCGCACCCACTTGAAAACCAACTCACCCCTCAACTATTGTGCACATCTAATGTCTTTATATATAATCCATCTAGATATCTACCCCGTGATTGGTTTTGTTATATAGTTTCTACCTCTCACACTACTCTAACCCGAGTAAATTCATTATACGAATCAATGAGTTACCAGAATTTTTTTAATCAATCTATTTCTGGATTGGCTTATGAGAGAGGTCCAAAATACTTTGATTTCTTATGTTTGTGCAAACATGATCATACCTTAAGCGGCAGACATATGGGCTTCGATTAAAGCATCAAAAGACGATTACCGTGGGTCTCGACCCTACTTTCCTGAGTTTCAAAGGACTGAAGGAGCTTACTCGAGCAACGGTTATGAAATCTCAAGCACTACGTTTATTGAAAACTTCCAAAATCTGATAGTCTAACAACGGATACGGGGATAAGACCCCGAACTCCTACGATCCCAACTTGATTTATAAGTCATTAGTCGCATCAACTTATTTCAATGGGGCCATATAACATTCTCACAATTTATATATCATCAATACAATACACCACATGTATTTTACCCGTATATATTTATTCATACTATATATACGTATAACCTATTTATAGCATTCATGCACATGTAGTAAATATATATAACCATCCTCCCGAGTAGGCACTCACCGGATGTTCTCTAAAATTCTACCAATCCAAGTATACTCATCCACCTGGACGCCCTGATCCGGTTAGCACCCCTAATCAGTGAAATCGACTAAACATATTGGAGGCGGTCATAGTTCCTACTGGCAATGAGACATAATCATACCCAAGATATCTCACCCCTAATCGCGGAGCACTATGACCTGGAGACTATACTCACCCTGCTCCTCAAGCCAGGGGATTCACCCACATCATACACCCTCCTATGATAGTAATAGAGGCGTATGCATTTATTTATATCTAAATACCGATATTCATGAACACACAATATGCATATATCTACTATCACAGTACCGTTTATATATATACATTCAAAATCCATCCATTATCGTGAACAAGACCCGTATCACTAGCCCAATTTATTCCCGAGTCTATATTTTGACCCAAATTTAGTTAATCTCATATTAATTAAAATATTTTATTCTTTTTTTATACTATGGTATACATCTCACCCATAATTTCGAGCCCACGCTTATGGTCCATAATTCACCTATTTATCAAATCCCACTAATAAATTTAACACCCCATTCACTTGTGTTAATATTTATAAATAAGTATTTTCCAAAGACCCTAAGCATAAAATTTCATTCAATACTTTCTTTATTATCTCTTAGTTTCTTTAAAAATAAAGCAAATAACACAAAGAAAACAACTAAAAATAACCGAAATAGTCCCCCCCGGTAGTTGTTGCCCGCAGTTTGACAAGGCTGCCCCAGGAAGCATCTTCTTCAACCAAAAATCTATCATAGACGGCTTCCTCAAGGTTCGGGTTTCCTCCACACCTCAATCCACAAACTCCCAACCATAAATACGCGAACCTAACAGTTTAAAACCCCCGGTACATCATCCATCTCTAGTGATTTTCAACATTAGCACGAAATATACCATATGGTTTACAAAGGTTATGTGTTCTACAGTCCGAATCATCTCAACCTTGTTAAACATGAATTTATTTCTAGTTTCTACTCACATACAGGTTTCAGCAACATTAAATCATATAACCTTTTCAATTTGATTCTTAATCTACTCCAATTTCTAATTTCCTCAAAAACCCGGGAAAACCCACTTTAATCCGAATTGTTAAACACACCCACAATAACATGAATTGATTTCACAAATTTACAATTTAAAGTAATCTAATCACTTACCTTCTAGGGTTTGTAGAGTCTAAATATCTTGTTGAAGATGATGGGTTTGATGAAGAATGTCCACACTTGTTCTTGATTTAGGCTCCCAAGATTTCTCCAATTGCTCCCTCTTTTGTTCTCTACTTGATAAGGTTTTCTAAAATGAGTTATGGATCTCACACCCTTTCACTTTTAGGGTTTATTAACTCAATCCCGTTTTTAGGCTTGTGAGCTTTTATTAAAAGGTCCCAAACACTCTCACATGGGCTCAAATATGTCTATAGATGTCCCGAAACCAATTTACTACCCATGGGCACTCTTTTCTGACTATTTCAACTCATTTGGACTCAACCGTACACTCAGAATTTCCAAACGAGTTATTATTTGTAAAAGTTAACATTCATCTATTAACTTAGTTTATTATAACTAGTCACTTAGTAAATTTAAATTTCATAAATATTAATTGCCTACTGACCAAATTAATATTTAAATAATATCAATATAATTAATTTCATTAAATTACAACCCTCAACTAATTTAAAATTTAAATTAATAAACGCCCAAAAATACGAGGAGTCACACCATAGAGTTTTATGATCTTCGCTTGATACCTCCTTTCTCAAAATTTTCCAACGTAATTGCATATCCAGAATTGAGAGATAAAACCTTCAACCAAGAATCCCAAAACCCTTTTGTTCGACGTCTTCAGGGAAAAATCACGAATTCTCATATGATAAGGAAACAGGCATATGTACCTGATAATTTATCTCTTTGAGAAGAAATATTGAGAGAAGCCCATCATTCTATATTTATGATTCACCCTGAAAGCTCCAAAATTTACCACGCATTAAAGAATCAATATTGGTGGTCAAATATGAGAAATGATATTGATAATTTTGTAAGAAAATGTCTTACTTGTCAAATAGTGAATATAGAACACCAGCATCCTAGTGAACTTCTTCAACCTTGCCAATTTCTGAGTAGAAATGGGATCATATTACAACGGAGTTTGTCAGTGAACTACCTCGTACATCTTAAGGATATAATTCCATTTGGGTAATAGTAGACCGAATTACTAAATCTGCTCATTTTCTTCAAGTGAAACCCATCCATTCATTTTAAACGCTCATTAAACTGTACATTTGAGAAATTGTCCAATTACATGGAATTCCTTTATCCATCGTGTCAGATAGAGATTCCCATTTTCTAGGGAAGTTTTGGCATACACTTCATGTCACGATGCCGACCCAGTATTAGTAAGGAACGAGTGTCTTGACAAGCCACAAAGGCAAAAACTATCCTAGCTTAAAAATATTCTCTTAAAATATATGTAATGGAAATACTATCGCATGTTTATGAATCGTAAAATACTGAAAGTGAAGGAATTACATCATCAGAGCTTTCTAAAGGAAACTTCATCTATATTAAAAACATCAACAAGTTATAACATAAGACAGAACTTAAAACCTATTATTAAAGAGCCAACATGCTTAATTTGATAAAATAAACTTCTACTTAAAGTAGCTCTAAAAGCTAAATCTTCAACATAGTCCTTCTACGTTCCATTCACGAGCCTAATTATTTCCTGAAAAATGGTTATTTATACAATATCAGCTCAAACCGAATGATATTCAATCTCCAGACATTCTAGGATTTTCAAAAAATTGACACCTATTAAATTTAAAATAAAAGGCATATATATAGAGAGATATATGCATTTGCAATAATATATATAAAGTAAATGACAATATATATTTTTAAGAATAAACAGTTAAGAATAGAACAAAAAAACAATTGAGCAATATGCTAATTATTCAGTTTTAGCGGCCATTTAATCTATAATACCCAGACATATAGTGTTACGAAATGTTTCCACCTGGTAACATCACAAATAGAAAATTATGATTTTTGGAACGGTGCCTTGTTTAGGGCACACCAACCATAAACTAGCTGGGAAGGTACCACCCAAATATATCCACCCGGTAATCAAGGCCAACATAGTAAGAGAGTTTCCATAGGCCGAATCAATAATTTTATAATTCAAACCTAATGTTTATACAGAGATATAAACATATAACAAATGACGGATCATTAGTATCAGATGCATTTAAGACTAAAAGTATTTCACAAAATGTATTATTTGCATAGTATAATATAATAACTTGATGTTCGATTGATAATAAAAGTTGAAATAAGAACAACAAGATGCCAGTATGTTTTGGGTACTATCATACCCCTCAACAAACAACGAACGACCCTCATGAGATGGAGATTTTTACATTCTACAACACTATTCTGTTCATGGGTATATGGGCAAGTAAGTTGGTGAATAATACCCATTTGATTTAGGGAGACATACTCCCGTCCATTATTAGATCTAATATTGCGAACCATTTGCGCAAGAAATGGCATAGAGTACTCACTCAAAATAGAGGTTTGAAATTACAGATATTGAGTCTTCGATCGCATGTTAATCTAACAAATATGATAAAGGTCTAAGTACAAGTTCTAAATAATGTCCAGTTTATATACTGTATTTTAGTAATAACTTATTTTAAAGGATTACTAAAAACTATGTTCTCAACTTTTAAAAAGAATCATTCCAAAAGCCCATATACAACTTTAAACAAGCTTCAGTTCAAAAAATAAGTAAATGTAATAATAATTGTAATTTATCTATTTCGCATTAGAAATAAGAAATAATAATTTTGATCACCCAAAACTATAAATTCATTAGTGAAATCCATTTTAAAACTCAATAATTCATTATGAAAAGATTTCTATGTTTAAATTTCATAAAATAATTTAATTTGGAAAACTCTACAATTTTATGTTCAGTAAAACGGATCTTTAGTGTTTTACCAACATTTCTATTTAGTATAGCCATAAAATAAAAAATTATAACTATAAAGATGAATTATAACAATAGAGAATATTACATTAGGATGAGTATCCCTAAGAACTTTAAGAACTTCCTCTCAAACTTTCCCACAATTTCTTTTTATAATTCTCAAGGAATTCATGTAAATTTGAAATGATCCTAGAGGCCATATTTATAGTTTTTCAAAGACATTATGGTGTTGACACGTGTCCAATGACTAAGTATTATACAGTGGTGAGTCAATGCCAAGGTGTCGCGTTCCGAAGAGGGCTTGCAGTCTTAATATAACCAAATGATGACACGTGTTTTAGATTTCTCTCTGAAGACAACACGTGTAAAGTGGTGGTGGAAAAATAAAGCACGAGGTGGAAAGGTTTTAAGGGTATAAGGGTCATTTTACACATGAAGGGCATTTTGATAATTTCACACTATATATTTTCAATATTTCTCAGAGGTCCCTAGAAATATTTATTTACAAAAATGTCCTTTTCATTTTTCATATCGGTCCCTAAAACTTTCTTATTAAAACCAAGTCCCTAAAGTTTCATATAATTATATTTTCTACCTCGAAACTTATCCTCTCACTTAGTACGTGTCATAACACTTCAATTTAACCCATTTTACAATTGATTTTTCAAATTTAAAAATGGGTTTTGTTATATTAGGAACCCAAAATATCATATATATAAAAAAATCTAACATTTATAAGATAATAAGTAACACACAGTTGTAAAAAAAAAAACTATATATGAGCATATAAAAGTGGGGTCATTACATCCTACCCTCCTTATAAAAACTTTGGTCCTCAAAATCGACTTACATTAATTTTCAAATATGTATGGATATCGCTCCTTCATTTCATCTTCCCACTCCCATGTTGCTTCTTCAACAAATGATTATGCCATAATACTTTGACTAGTGCAATAACCCTAATTAGTAATATTTGATCTTTATTGTCCTCAACTGGATGCTCGATGTATGTCAATTCTTCTCTAACTTGAAATGGTTCATAACCTAGGATATGTGTTCGATCTAGAACATTTTTATTCATCATTGATATGTGAAACACATTATTCACACTAGCGAATTGAGGTGGTAGATCTATTTTATATGCAACATATCCTATCTTTTCAAGGATTTAAAAAGGTCCTATGTATCTTGGGCTCAACTTCCCTTTCTTCCAAAATCGGATTACTCCCTTTGTTGGTGATACTCACAATAACACATAATCTCCTCCTTGGAACTATCAGTGTCGATTATCAACATAACTTTTTTGATGGCTTTGAGTGATTCAAAGTCAGTATCAATTTCACTTTCTCTGTTGTGATCTGAATCAATTCTGGTCCGAATAGTTTTCTTTATCTAACTTCTACCCAACATGCAGGAGAACGAAAAACTTCTACAATAGACTGCCTCATACGGAGCCATTTGAATACTTTCTTGATAACTATTATTATATGAAAATATACTAACGGTAAATAATCATCCCAATTTCCCTTCAGATCAAGTACACATGCCCTAAGAATATCCTCTAAGGTTTGAATGGTTCTCTCATATTGTCCTTCCATTTGAGGATGAAAAGTGGTGCTGAAATTCAATTTTATTCCCATGGCTTCTTGCAGGCTTTTCCAAAAGCGAGACATAAATCTAGGGTCACGATAACAAAATTAAAAGTGGGGTTACATAAACCCTAATAATTTCCCAAACATATAACTTAGCTAACTTTTCACAAAAATGGGTAATCTTAATGGCAAGAAAATGAGTAGATTTAGTTAACCTATTAATAATTACCCAAATGGAATCATTACCATTTGAACTCGTTAGTAAACCTGCCAAAAAATCCATAGTAATATGTTACAATTTCCACTCACGTACAGGTAGAGGTTGTAATAATCCTGATGGTTTCTAATGTTTAACTTTTACCTATTAACAAACTAAACACTGAGATACAAATTTTGTTATCTCTCTCATCATGTTATTCCACCAAAATACTTCTCGAAGATATCTATACATCTTTGTATATTTGGGATGAAATGCTAATCTCGAATAATGACCTTCCTCTAAAATTCGCCTCTTCAGTTGGGTGTCACATCGAACACACACTCTATTTCCAAATATTAATATATCATCTCTTATGAGAAATTCGGTTCTCTTTCCTTCCATAATTTATTCTCCAATCTTCTTTAGTTGTGGGTCGTTTGCTTGTGCAATTTTGATCATTTCCATCAACATGGGGTGTACTTGTAAGTTTGCAATTATTCCTCCTTTTTTATAAATACAAACATTAATTTCCTTACTTCTTAAATCCTTAAACATAGCTTTCTGGTTTGTAATAAGATATGCTAAATTTGGTGTAGAATTTCTACTTAAAGCGTCAGCTACTACATTGGCTTTCCTCGGGTGATAATGAATATTTAAATCGTAATCCTTCATCAATTCTAATCACCTACTTTACCTCATGTTCAATTCTTATTAAGTAAATATATATTTCAAACTCTTATGATCGGTATAAATTTCACAAGTATCACCATACACATAATGTCTCCGAATCTTAAGAGCAAAAATTACAACTGCTAATTCTAGGTCATGGGTTGGATAAGTCTTCTTATGTGGTGTCAACTGTCTCAAGGCATAGGCTACAACTTTTTCATTTTTCATTAGAACACATCCCGAACCATTTTTTTAAGCATCACTATAAACCATAAATCCCCCTATCCCTCAAGGAATTATCAAAATTGGAGCAATTACTAATAGATTCTTACGTTCTTGAAAACTATTCTCAGCTTCCTCAGACCATTCATATTTGACCTTATTTTATGTTAACATAGATAGAGGTTTCGAAATAGTAGAAAATTCTTCAACAAATCTTCGATAATAACTTGATAATTCAAGAAAACGGCAAATCTCAGTCACATTAGTTGGTATTGGCCAATCTATTATATCCTCGATATTTTGAGGGTCAACGGACACTCCCTCTTTGGATATGACATGTCCTAGAAAAGAAACACTAGGCAACCGACTCACATTTCTTTAATTTCTCATACAATTTCTTTTTCCTAAGGATTTGTAATATTGTCTATAAATTCTTCTTGTTTTTTTCAATACACTTGGAATAAATAAGAATGTCATCACTAAAAATTGTGGCTATCCCTCCCTATCTTTTGGGTTTCCTTTTCTCCTTTTCCATCTCAAGGGTCGATGCTCATGCTCGTGGTGGAGAGAGAGAGGGTTCTTAAGCCCTTTCTAGGAATGATTTGACCGTCGTTGATGTGGGGTGATGTAAAGAGATAGAGTCGCCAACCTATTTTGCACAAAATATGCAAAAGAACATGTTGTCTCCTCGACAGAATGACATCAAAGACAAACTGATGCTTGTGAAACCAATTAGATCATAGGTTCAGGGGCTAAGTTATAGAAATGGAAGGTGTTAGGCACCCATCCCACCCTTTCGGTCTCTTATGGGCTTATGTAATTATTTTCCATAATTTCTTCGTGAAGTGTGTGTTCATGTATATATAAGTGGAGATCGAAAACACTCGACTCGGATCATGGAATAGACAGAGTGAGGTCATCCATAAGAATGTTCCCAAAACTGATAATTAAAAATATAATATGTGCACTTATCATGATATTGATCATTATGATTGTTGATAGCAAAATTTACCACCTTACGAGGACCAACTATAAACCAACACATGTTATCCAATGTGGCTCAAATCCAGGTAAGCACGATGCAAAAGCCCGACCAATAAGTAAGCCCAACCAACAGGGCATCCCAACCAACTGGGAAGACCGACCAACTATCGAAAATCCAACCTGTACAGCCAACAAAGCGACATAAGTCGTATATTTAATTCTCATTATGTATTAATGTAAATGCCTAACAAATGAAGGCATTCCATCCTTTTACACAACAACTATCAGTACCCCTCTTGGGCTATAAATACATTGTATCACCCTCAATGCAAGGGGTGGCAAAACAACTCAAGGCTATCAATACATAACAATGGGCGTAGGTTATTCCATTGAGCCGAACCACTTTAAAAATCTCTTTGTCTTACTTGTTTTTGTTTATTTATCTGTGGTCAATCAATTAGTACTGGTCTAGTTTTTTGCATCAACAACTATGAAATGATAATATATATTAGATAAAGCGCAAATATTAAAAATGGGTATGATATATATGAATAATGTAGAGATAAAATAGGAAAATGAAAACATAGGACTCGAATCTCGGGTCTTAGCCCGAGACGCATAAGTATCCTATAAAGGCATCAAATTCCACGTAGTTCACATTTGACACGAGGGTGGGGTTTATCCCATAAATTCAAAAATGGATTTTATTATATGTGTGTGCAGGAAAAATATGTTTTTAGTTTTGAAAGAATGCGGTGACAAATCCCGTTGGAATTTGTAGGTGTAACTATCTTTTTCTAGTTTTGGATTTTTATAGAAAGTATATTATGTGCAATATTACTAATAAAGAATTGAAGATTAGTATGTGTATGATCTAAAGTAAAACCTAAATTAAGAACTTAAATAAAGAATGCGAAGATAAAGAAATTAAAAAAGAGCGAAGAATGTTTGGACCTTCTTCGGAGACTTGGAGATTGATCTTAATTGATGATGATCTCCATTGTAAGTGGGTAAAGAATGTAGAGGTTTTTTTTGCTAAATTGGGAATTGCAAACACCACATTCTAGTACCCCCCCCCAAGTCTTTCCTTAGGTTCCTAGCACCTTTCCATTTCACTACAAACCCTAGGTCATACTCTAAGTACAAATATAGAGGCCATCGTAACTCTCGGGCCAATTTGACTCCGGTAAACTCTATCAGCAGAGATAAATGAATTTGAATCTTCAAAGGACTTTTAATACCCTTTCCAATGGTTCACCCCATTCATGAATTGGCATAACGATTTGACGACCAATTTTCTGTCGAGAATCAATTCGGAGGCCACCGAGCACTCCCAAGCCCCGATTTTATCCCAATCAACTTCATAGTCAGAGAAAATATCTTTGAAACTTCAAAGGTCACTGAAAACCCTTTCCAATAGTCCATCCCGTACCCAAAATGGCCTAACCATTCAGATGAACGATCAACTTTACCCTAAAAATTGATTCAGAGGCAACAAGGCACTCCCCCGATCCATTTGACCAAAGTCAACACTTCAAATCGCATAAGACTGAAGGAATCTCTTAAGGGAACTGAATACTCTCTCCAAAGTCCCCCCCTATATGTGATTTTGACTTACGGTACGGACGAACGATTCGTTTTACTTCGTGATGTCATCGAGCGCTTTCGAGCCCCGGTTGACTAAAGTTAAATTTCTGAACTGAGATTGGCTCTTTGCAATGTTGAATTATAATTCCTAAAATTTCCAACGGTCTATCCCATGCGCGATTCTGACTTACCATAAGGATAAATGATTCGTTTTCGTCCAACGATCTCCCGTCTACAGGACCAACGTGCGATTCCGAGCCACATTTGACAAAAAGCCATCTCCTAGACCTAGGAGTGATACAAAGGAAACTTAAAGGTATCTGAATTAACTTTCTAATGGTATGCCCATTATGCGATTTGGATAAACGGATTACGTTCTACGACCCTTTTTCCTAAAAAATCTGCACGAGAGTGCCAATTGGCAAGTCCAATTCCCTGCCTATCCGTAGTGTGTCTAGGGTCACATACTGATAGGCAGGACTAGGGTTATGCCTATTAGAACCACCCAGACCTTATAAATAGAGGCCCTCACTTCTAAAACACACCGGCCATCCATCAACATCAGTGATCTCAACAACATTCCCTCGAAATTAATGAAGTTGCTCCAAGTGAAATTCCATTCAAGCTTACATTCCCATACTTTTCATATCCAATTTGGAAAAATAACATTATCTCTTATCCAACACTCATCTCAAATTCAAGGGAGTTCATCCAAGATCAAAGATTAAGCTTCAAAGAAGGTCCAAATCCTTCCCTCTCTCTTTAAATTCCTTATTTTTGCATAAATTTCATTAGATTCATAATCTAGTTCTTACTTTAGTTCGTACACATTAATATCTACATTTTTATTAGTATAATGCCCATACTTTATTTTTTATAAAAAAAAGAGCGTTACACACTTGAATTCCGGACGGGATTATCCATCACACTTTTTTCAAAACTCAAAACCCATTTTCTACACACACACACCTACAATAAAATTCCGTTCAGAACTATAAATTAACCCCACCCCCATGTCGCATTCGAATTGCATGGACTTTGATGCCTTATAGGATATGTAGGCATTTTGGATTAAAACTCGAGACTCGAGTCCAATTTTCCAATTTTCTAATATCCTCAATTTTCTAATTTACCAAACTCTCTTAATCCTCCGATTTTTCCAAATCTCCCATTTTCATATTCTTGCATTAATATACATATTGTGTTTGTGATTCTTATTAGAGTTTCATCCAAAACATATTATCGTTTCATCATAACGATCAATATCCTGATAAACCCATAAATCATATTTTCTAAATATTATTTTGGGAACATTCCTATGGATGACCACACTTTATCTCTTCCATGGTATGTGTTGGGTGATTCCGATCTCCATTATATATACACGTACACACACACACTTCACGGAGAAATAAAGGAAAATAATAACACTAGCCCATGAGAGAACGAAAGGGAGGGATGGGTGCCTAACACCTTCCCATTTTGTAACTTAGCCCTCGAACCCTTCAAACTATTGGTTTTGTATGCATCAGTTTGTCTTTGATGCTGCTCTCAGGAGGTAGTAACATGTTCTTTTACCTATTTTGTGAAAAATAGGATGGCAACTCCATCTATTTACATTTACCCCACATCTAAGACGGCTGAAGCATTCCTAAGTGGGGCGTGAGACATTTCGACCCCCCATCGTTTCCCATCATCATCCCCTATTTTTTTGGGAGGTTGAAGTGGGAAAAGAGGAAGTGACGCATAATCTCGATCGGGATGGCCATAGTGACGACTCCTCTGGGGAATATTTTTCATCTTAGGGATAGACTGTGTTTGCATTGGTGTTTTGTTTTCTTGTGTGCGTATGAACCTACCTATATGTTCCCTTTTTCTCCTCTATTATTTCTTGCACAAATACACCTCATGTTTATGTCACTACTCACTCACACATTTGCAGAAATTCTTCATGTACACTTCACACCACATGCACCTAGGATCACTTATATCACTTATATCCACATGTTTCACACACCACTTAAAAAGCCATGCTTAGGTGTCACTAACACACACTCCACATATCACGCTTATATATATCCATGCTCACTCACACTTATCACACACCACTTGTAGTTGATCCATGCTTAGGTTCACTACTACACACTTACTTGTAGATAATTACACATCACTCACTCTCACATATCCATGCTTAGTGTATATTTACCTTTTATACTCGTACCTTACTCCCTGCTTTGCATAATCAATAGAGATACTCTCTGCATAAGATAATAATCATGAATCATGTATATTTCACACTACATCACCAAAGAGCATTGCTATTGTCCAAATTATGTCCCGTAATTAGGGGGTCGCTTCATGATGGGCACTGGTCCGACAGGTTGCAGTTAGCCTAAGCGGCATGACTGTCACCTTCCATTGGCCAAGTACCTTTGATGTATATCGAACGGTTCCCCCACATCGTACTGCTTGACCAAAGCCATGATGGGAGGTATATCGGAGGGAACTCTTTCACGTACATCGAGTATATAGAATTATCTCTCACACGTATTATCCCCACGAGGTATATAGTGAGGCAATTTATGTACACTCATGTATATCAAAGGGCGTGTCCACACGTACTGATTCCCTCAAAAGCAAGACGTATATTGTGGAAGTCATGCCAGGGGGGGGGTACCCTTCCAATTAACCCAACATCTACATACCCTCATATAGGTGTCAAACCTAGGGCACTCATATTTAGTTTGTCGGTTTCTACCCGAAACTCTACCGAAATGACCGGCGAGATGCCACCCAAATTTTTGTGAAAATTTTTAAAACGAGACCCTACCCACGATCCTGGTAACAAGTCCAACCATAGTTTTTACATATTTTTCAAGCCCAATTTTTTTAGGCTCGGTTCCCGTCAGTCATTTCTTGTTGCATATAGGTAAAAGTAATACAAGTGCAAACATAATAATATTCATGCTGAGACCCATCTCTCATTTTTTTCTCTTTCTTTACCCAAAAATGTCAAAAACATTTTTCCTCTTTTATCAAAAACATTTATTTTCATCACTTTTTACCCAAAGATGTTTTGTCTTAATCTTTTCCAAAAATGTCAAAAACATTTTCCATTCCTTTTCTAAAAATAATAGTTTTCCCTTTCTCTTTTCCAAAAAAATAAATCCCAATTTTTCTCCTTCTCAGGTCGATCGCATACCCTTGGCCTGGTTCCCAATTATCTTCGGTCTTCAGTCGAATCGCCCCAAAGCTCCTTTATTGTCCTCACTTCCTCCGAGTTTAGAATTCATTCGCTTTCTATGGGGAACACAGACCCAATACCGAATGTGCAGCCAAATTTGATGACAGTCCTAGCTCAACTCACTGCCAAGATTGACAACCTTAAAATCGAGATTCATGAGATGTAATGAAACTCGGTCCCTATTCCTGAAGATCCGAGGTCCTCTTCCCTCCCGCTATGGATTTTCCTAAACCCGAGCCTATTTGGGTTCCCGAGGAATACCAGCACGCTCCACGTGCTCCACTAATAGGTCATCGACAACCCAGCTTCTTATGTCGAATCTTGCCCAGCCAGGGGATAACTTACCCATGATCGTTGATCCGAAGGAGGAAGAATTGAACAAGGTCAAGGAAGACCTCAAGAAGTTGACCAAGAAGTTCGACCAAGTCAGAATTTCTATAAACTACATGGACTACACCCACATGTCTCCTATCCTAAATCCATATTACCGAAAAAGTTTAAGATGACCAACATCGAGAAGTTGAGGGCTAGTGGACCTCCAATTGTTCATCCTCACATTTATCACCGAGCCATGACCCTATACGGAAATAATGGCCCAAATGTTCCAACATACCATTAAGGACAATGCTCTTCGCTGGTTCTTATCTCTCGAGGAGTCCAGAATCCACAATTAGGAGGATGTTTCTCGCGAGTTCATGTCATAGTACAAGTACAACGAAGAGTTAGAGGTTACTCATCGTGTTTTAGAATTTCTCAAGCAGAACCCTCGGGAATAAGTAAGTAACCTCATAGCAAGGTGGAGAGAGAAAGCAGCCACAATAACCAATCGGCCTTCCGAAGAGAAGCTAGTTAACATTGCAGAGAAGAAATTCTTACCCCATGTCCAAGCAATGGTGGGAGGAAAATATTACCCCCATTTTAAGCCCTCTAAGAAGCAGGATTGGAGATCAAATAAGGTCTTTCCGAGACTGAAGTCGAACCAAATAAAGTATCTAGACAGTTCGCTCACAGAAAATTTGAGAAGCCATCCAGTACCGCAGTTTCAACCATCAGCAACATCTCTTAGCCTGCTACTTCATGGGCACCAAAAAGTTTCCCTAAATCAGTCAGAAAGGAATACACCGAGCTTCACGCTCCCCTCTCCAAAGTTTAACAGACCCTCTTAAGGCAAAACCTTATTAAACTATTGGGCATTCGTCCATTACCAAACCCATTTCCCAAAAGCTTCAAACCAGATGCCCATTGTGACTTCCACCAAACTGTCGGGCATACCACCGACCAGTGTTTCCCACTACACCAAATGCTAATTTTGTGACTAGTTTTTTGTGACTGCCAATAGGGGTGACAAACTTATAACTCCCGAAAGCAGTCACAAAATTATTTGTAACTTCCATTAGGGGTGATAAAATCAATGGGAATAAAAAATTTGAGTCAATTAGTTTGTCATCGCTAATGGGAGTCACAAATGTTACCATATAATTAATTTATGATTCCTATAAGCAGTCAAAAATTTATAAATGTCACAAGCAGTTATAAATTTATCAGTAGGGCTACGTTATGACTCTTAGGAGAAGTCACAAAATTATAATTGCTAAGAGGAGTCACAAACTTTGGTCTAATATTAAATGTGTGACTACTGGAGCCAGTCATAAATTTTTAACCGCTTCTAGCAGTCGTAAATTTTAGCCTAATATGTGGTTTGTAACCGCTATTGGCAGTCATAAAATTTTTTACCCAACTTTTATTTCCCTCTTCTCCCTCCTCTCTCTCTTTTCACACTCCCGTCCCTCTCTCCTTCATCTATGTTGCGGGGTATTACACTATTGGCTTAATACACATTATTTTATCGCGGTGAAGTTTTGTTGCAGTGAAGTTTTGTGCTCGGTGAGTATATATACACATTGTTTTGTGTTCTGATGATTCGTTAGGTCAAAATTTTCAGATGCTTCGTTAATAATTTCATATATGATCCTTCCGTAGGTCAAAATTTTCATATGCATTGTTTATTTATTTTAACGATTTCTAAATCTTATTTAGAAATCGTTGATTTATGAGCCTTGCATTGTTTATTTGTTTTGTTGGTAGTATATCTTCACATCATTAAATCTGATTATTTTGTTGTGAGCATATCTACACATCGTTTAACCTCTTTTGTTTTTTGAATATTATCTTGTTTGGGAATATGTTATATTTTTTTCAATAATCATTTTATATTATTCATATTTATTTTATCAAAATTTAATTAAATAATCATTATTTTGTGCTCAGTGAAGTTTTGAAGTTTTGTGCTCGGTCGGGTTTTCCTGTGAGTTTTAATGCAATGATAGGCCAGAGATTATGTTCTAAATATCAGTACAAAATATTTTTTTTACTATTTTCAAAAAAATTAGTTCTTAAGAGCTAAAAGTAGCCTCAACCGTTTTCTCCATACGAGGCGAGGCTATATCCTAGTTCATATCAATCATTTTAAAAATATACACAATCATTTTAAAGCTATCATCACAATCATTTTTAAAATATACACAATCAATGTCAACGAAGATATAATTAGTTCATCGTCATATCAAATCATAATAAAACGAACAATGTGTCATTATAAGTCATAACAGAATAAATTATTTCATTCTCCATCAATACAACTAACATAAACTTCATTTAGTTTTATAATTTGCTGAGTATCTATTTGTTTGTATTGTAGAATTAATGGGGTTTCCACAATATAAAGAGTGGGTGGGTGAAAGTTATAGAGTGGGACAAGTATACGTTAATGGGGTTAAAGACTTTGTGAATTATGCAATGAAGAATCTCGAAACTGATATTATCCCATGCCCGTGCAATCGTTGTAAAAATGGTAAACGTTTGAAAGGGGTAGATGTTAAATTACATTTGTTTCATTGGGGTATGCAAGATGACTACACATTTTGGAATTTCCACAGGGAGAGGGAATTTAAGTATATTCAAGAAGAAATACTTGCCATTGAAACCATTCACACAAATGGTGACCCGTTGGTACATTCTAGGTTAAACGATCTCACAAATGATACGTATGAAGTGCACGCAACACAAGAAAAGCAAGATAGTAGATAGAATGATTTAGGTTGTGAGGATCATATTGGCAACGATACCGACCAAGTTAAGGATTATATATCGTTAAAAGCAACAGCCGCAACACCATTATACCATAACTCCAACCCCGACCGCACAATGTTATATGCCATGGTTGGGTTGCATAACTTAAAGAGGATATTTGGCTTGTTGGGAAAAAATGTAACGGCAATACTCCTAGGGGCAAAAGATTTGCTCCCCAAATAAAATACACTGCAAGTCAATTATCCGATCATGAAGGGTAATTTGAAAGGTTTGGGTATAAAATACAAATCAATTCATTGCTCCAAGTATGACTGCATTTTATACTATAAGGAGCACAAGGACAAACGGTCTTATCCTATATGTAAGGAACCTAGATATGAACAAAAGATGATAGTACATAATAAAAATTTGTTGAAAGTAGATACGAAAATACCTAAGAAGGTGTTAAAGTATTTCCCTTTAGGTCCTCGATTGAAGAGACTTTACACTATACCTTGAATAGTAGAGGCAATAACTTGGCATGGTCGAGCGGAGGGGGTGAGAATCTCATGCGACATCCGATTGATTCATCTGTGTGGAAATCTACAAATCAGCGATACGCAGACTTTGCTAAAGAAATACACAACGTTCGCCTCAAAATATCAAACGATGGGTATAATCCGTTTGGCAAATTGCGCAAAGATATGAGTATATGGCCTGTGTTTGCGGCGCCTTTAAATTTTCCCCGTCGTTCCGCATGAGAAAGGAGTTTTCAATTTTGTCGTTATTGATACCAGGTCCAAAAGCACCGGGTAGTGACAATGATGTTTTCTTAGCGCCACTAATAGAAGAATTGAATGAGTTATGGGTTGAAGGTGTGAGAGCGTTTGACTCGTACAAAAAGGAGGAATTCATTTTGAGAGATATGTTGATATGGACAATTCATGATTTTCCTGCTTATGGGACTTTATCTGGGTGCAATGTAAATGGTTAGCTAGGTTTTCCTACATGTGGGGAGGAGACTGAAGCCATCTGGCTTAAGAAAAGCGGTAAACTTTTTTATCATAGTCAACGGAGATTTCTGCCCCAAAGTCACAAATTCATGTCAATATAAAGCAATTTTCTCCCAGAAGGCACCGAGACTTGGCCACCTCCACCAACACTTTATAGTTTGGAAATTGATGAAAGGTCATTAAAGGCTGATCAAAAGTTGAGGAGGAAACACCCCATAATTTTGGCCCAAAAGCGTAAAAGAAAGGATATTGATATGAAAACGACACGGTCGAGGAGATCAATAATGTTTGATTTGCCATACTGGAAGGAACATCCTCTGCGACATGTGATAGACATAATTCACGCTGAGAAAAATATTATTGAGCATCTCGTAAGCACATGCATTAGTGGTTCTCATTCCAAGGATGGAGAAAAAGCCCGTGAAGATCTTCATGATTTGAAGATTAAAAGATCATTATGTTTGAAAGAAGATCCAAACACTAGGAAAAAGCATATGCCAGTTGCATCTTATACTTTGAGCATTGAAGGAAGAAATATGTTCTTATAAACATTAAAGGTCTTGAAGGTCCCTTGTAATTTCTCATCTAACTTACGTAGGATTGCCTGCGATGCAACAAAAGATTTAAAAAAGTGCAAGTCCCATGATTGGCATGTGATAATGCAACTTGTCCCTCTATTGTTCGGACACTATTTTTCCGAACACAAGGATCTTCGAAGGGACATTCTCTAAATTAGCTTATGTTTCTCCCTATTGTGATAGAAAGCTGTCAACAAGACGCACATAATGGCAGCGAAAGAAACCTTGGTAGAGGCTATATGTGGTTTGGAGAAACACTTTACTCCCTCATTCTTTGACATAAGCATCCACCTTTTAGTGCATTTATGCGATGAAGCACTTTTATGTGGACCAGTAAGGTACAAATGCATGTATCCGTTCGAATGACTATTTAAAACTTTTAAAGATTACGTTAAGAATACGCGTTACGTTGAGGGTCCCATTGTTAAGGAGTACATTATGGAAGAGGCTTCCTTATATGCAAAGGAATATATGTCCAACCCAAACGTTGGAGGTCGTGAATGCGTTATTGATGAATTAGAAGAGTTTGCGGATGACGAGGCTCGGGGAAAGGTAAGGTAGTGAAGCTAACAAGTACACAATATAACCAGGTGGCTCAATATGTATTCGAGACCCATGAAGACATAGATAAATGGAAATGTGAGTTTATTTAAAATGTTTTATAAAATAATGTCATATATTCGATGTTATATTCAATAGAAATTAATAGTTTTAGTGTTTTAAGATAGGAAATATAATGAGTGCGAGCATGCCAAGAGGAGGAAGGGAGGCGCAAGCGCAGACAATGACTTTAGGCATTCGGTAGCTTCCGAGCTGACTACAATAATACCTCACCTTTATTTACTGTCTTTACAATATATTCACAATGCAAATACTTTCTTGGTTTCAGTTATTAAAAGTTGGTGAAGTATCGACGAGGCTTGCACGTCTACCAAATGGGCCTAGTTTTATAACCAAGGAGTTTGGACAATATCGTGTCAATGGTTTTGTGTTCTCTTCAAGCACACACGAGTTAAAACTCATCGGGAAACAAAATACCGACATTTCATATAAAGCATTAACTCATTTCAGGGTAAGCACGAAAGATAAAAACATGATAGAAGTTGAGATGACGTATTATGGGATTATAAAATAAAATTTCCTATTAGATTATATATCTTTCAGCATACCTGTATTTTACTGTGATTAGGTGAGAGTGGAGGACAAGAATGCATGTATGGTCGACCCTAACACGCACATGGTGAAGGTTGATTTCGCCAAGTTGAAGAGTAAAGATAATTTGAATGACGAGGCATTCGTTGGTGCATTCTAAAACTTAAAGAAAATGTTTTATGCAAAGAGCACCAATAATGATCCATGGTCTGTTGTTTTACATTCTCCTAAGCGCTTGACTACATCGGTAGAAGACATAGAGGCACCTATCGAGATTCAGTCTACTCTGGATGACAACCTAGAATTAAAGAAATTATTAAACACATTAGAGGAGTAGATGTTTAATTGTAGCATGTTATGTTGTTTTAAATATTGACTTAAAAATTATGTATACTAGCATGTTTCAGTTATTTTGTAGCATGTATTCATTGTGACTTTTTTTCACAAGTTTATTATTACTTTTTCCAGGATGTCATTTATTATATATACATGCAACGATTTTTCAAAACAGGTCTTTTATAGAGAACACGTCTATCGGCACGGCTATTGAAAAATCAAACAATGCAATTACATGCGAGATCATGGGTGGAACATACCTGAATCATATTTATTTCAATCAATACTATGCACACTACCTCAAAGTTGAGATGAAGCAGTTGAAAGGGTTTTCATAAAACACAATCCAAGTAATGCGATGTAGTTAGTAGAGTTTTTAGAACTCGAAGAAAGAAAAATCTATCCTTTGTGGATAGAACTGAAAAGGATAAGGATGTGTTCAGACTCTACTGTGAGAAAACATATGCATAACAATGTTAAGACATATTATCGGCTTAGGAGAGAAGGTATACATCCTAATATGTTTAGTGTCAGAAAAGCAATTATCAAGACACTTCCGCAGACATAGCCAATAAAAACTTTACGTGAAATGATGAAGTACGAAACTTATGACATGGTCGAATTATCAAAACTTTTAGAGTGTGTTGAGAAGTTATAACTTATATTATATTTTTTTATATTATTTCCTTACTCATGTATTAACATATGGACTAATGCATAAATATAAAAATGTAGAAAATGGCGTCCGAGAATATAATTCCATCATCTAGGCCAGAAAGTTCAAGTCATGATGAACATTGTGCCATTGATTCTCGTGCTGACGTTTCCCTTAACATATTTAGTTTGCCAATAGGTGGAAAGAATCCTTTTAAAGCTCGAGCCTTATATTTGTTAAAATCTTGTATTGGCTTAAAATATGAGAGTTGGGATACGATTGAGCAAGTAAAAAAAGGACGACTTATGGTATACATTCATGAAAGAGTTCAATCTTTCGACCGACCAAAAGGAAGGTCCATGAAAGCCATTGGTATTCAATTGAAGACTTTTAGAAGTAACCTCTGCTCGACTTATTTTTAGGGATTGGACAGTGATGGGATAAAGGCCCTGAAGGATCAATTACCAGAGAAAGAGCATATCCCTGTCCGTGAGTGGAATGAATTCATCTTCCACGAAGCATCTGAGGAAAAATTGAAACAACGACACCAAGGTCGGTGAACAAAGCTAAAGATACTGACGTCTATTGTCTTGGTTGGATGTTGTATGCTGAGAAAACCGAGGAGATGGTATACACCCTTTCTTATTTTAATGTGTATATATATTATATGTCTTGCTCAAATAGTTAATGGAAAATTAATTTGTAGGTGCTTAAAAATAAATGACCTGTTGATCGTTCGGAAGTGTAACTCGAAAGTCGTAAGCAAAAAACTGGGGACTTTCACCCAAAGGTAGCTGATGATATAATGAGTTTCGTAATCTCAGTTGTAATAATTAAATTCCTTCAAGTTTAGTCGTTCAATCATTTTAATCGATTCATAAATAATTTTGCAGCAAAAATTGAGTGAGCTGAGAAGTACTCAAGGTTCTTCAAGGAAAAATAGTATTGATACAGATGCATTGAATGCATTTAGAGGAAAAGACACTAGGGGTACCCGTGTTTAAAAGTAAACTTAAGGCAATTACTACTATAATATCACAATTGATTAGAGCAAAGACACAAGAAGAAAAACATGATGAGGATATGGCATTTCTCAAATGATTCGTTACCATGCTTTTAAGTGATTTTGAATCGAATGGAGTCCAAATACTAAATCCAAGTCCTCACAATTATACTCCTGTCTTGCATCCAAGTCCTCGCAATTATACTCCTGTCCCACATCTAATTCCTCGCAATTACACTCCAGTCCCACATTCAGGTCCCCACGATTACACTCTTACCCCCGTCAACGGAGCCAAACTTTGGAGATTCAATTGAGCCAGACTTTGGCGATTTAGCTGATCCTCCACATGATCCATATGTCGATTTATTAGATTTTTCAAATCAAAGGAAGATTACAAGTGGAAAAGTTGTTGCTTCAGCTGCTACTGGAACGGTGGTGCATGGCCATCAATTGCTGATATATGAACCTAAGTTTTACGTAAATAGTGTTAATCCAGGAGAAGAGAATCATTTGTTGTATCGTTGAAGTCATGGGGTGGACACTATTAAGGATGTCAAGAAATCTTGGGTGGTTTGGTTGTTGCTTTGTCTTTCCCTTAAGTGATCCGGAGTAATTTGTCATGAGAAATTTGAACAAATTGTATAAGTGAACAATTAGTAGTGTTTGAACTCTATTTTGAATATTAGTAATCTATTTTGAATCAATTAGTAATCTGTTTTGAATTTATCCAGTGTATGTTAGAAATTTAGTAGATATCTCTAACTTAGAACTAACTAGTTCTAATAATGTATATCAGATCCTTAGGCTTATATTTATAGGCTGTTAAAGAATTGTAAGAACTTTTAAAGAGTGATTGCGAAAGATTGTGGGGGATCGGTTGATTATGAAAAAGATTAGTAGTCATCTTGTTAACATAATAAAAGAAGCTAAAAGGCCTTATTACATTCATCAAAGGACAATGAAATATAAAACTTGTATGCACTTCAACTAGTTCAAGGCATAGATAACAAATACGCACCGCAAATTTCAATGTTCGATTGCAAAGTGTCACAAGGCCAGAGAAAAGCCTAACAGCAAAGTCTGCAATCTCCTCAATTTCATATTCTTCAAAAGGAAAAACTTTTGGTCTATCGGTTTCCTTATCTCGAGGAATATACAAGTAAACTACATGCCCTGCTTGAATGACAATATCAAACAAAATTCTCTCACTCACCTTCTCATCCTGATTACCTAATAATTGATATGAAATCTAAGTAGAACAATACATCTTTTTTTGCAAATAGAACAACAAGGTTTTACCTGTAATCTTTTCCGATTAGAAATAAGGAATATTATTGACAATTTGTGACTTCTAAGAAAGGAAGAAAAAAATGGATAAACAATCCACTAATATAAAAGCAAAGATAAAAATAAATGACTACAGATGTAGCACAATATGGAAAAAAATACATAAATGAAATCATCCTCAGACATAAATCAGAATCTCCCAGCACCATAGGTTCCTAGCTCAAAGATCTAGCCCCCAAGCGGTACCCCACGGGACTCAGCAGCACCAAAGATTAGACATATATTATAATTTATATATGATAAGAATCACAAAAAGATCAACTCAAAATGTACATGTGTGTGGAAGTGTATGATGTTGAAGCACATCTTGAGTAACCAGGTAGAAATAAACAAGTATACTAAAGATATATACTTTCTGATGTATACGACATAAGGGTTAAATTTTGTATCGTATCGCGAATCGAAAACCTATGTATCGCATATCTTATCATACGATACGGTGCAAAACGCTAAAAACATTCTAAACAATAAATAAAAGTATAAATATACATGATAATTGAAAAGGAAGATAAATTCTGATATAGAACCGATATTAGGACATGGTCACATCGTCTAATGCTAAGACGTTTGTATTGTGGCAAAAAAATGTAGGTTCATATACCACTCTTTTTCTTCACCAATTTTCACAATATAGAAATTCAATTTCCAGCCAAACCAATAAGTAGGTGCATAAAGTAGAAACTTCAATATAGAATAAATAATTATTAACTCTTGAACCAACAAACATTGATATCACCCACTGCCTAATAAACACTCTTCAAAAGAGTCAAAGACCAAATACAAGACAAAAAAATACAACAATATAAAATAAATACACTTCAAGATATCACCCATGGAAAAGATAACATCGACACGGAGAATGAAGAGGACAAAGAGACTATGGTTGTTGTACACATAATCTGCAATGATACTATAGGACGGAAGGGAACAGGGACGATGGGAGTGAAGAGCTCACACATAAAAGGTAAAGAGTCGATGATGGCTGACCTTATAGCCCACCTAAGACTCTTTCGGCGAACACGAATGAAGAAACAGTAGATGCAAGCGCAAATATGCCTTTTTATCATCCTACAACAAAGAATAAATATGTAATGATCTCAGGTATTACGACACTCTAGGATGCTGTGAAAAGACCAGATGTCGAAAATAATATTAGCTCGATTTACTCAGACGAATTTTCAGAGGATGAAGCTTTGGATTCAGAATGGGAGGATACTTTTAACCCTTCTCAGAAACTCTTTTTTGAGGAATATCACGATGAATCAGAGTATGCAACCGAAATTTTTAGTCTAATGTTAACTGCTACTCAAACCACAAATGGAGAAGGCGCTTTAGTGGGTTTACAAATGAGTAATAATAATAATTTAAATAAGTCTGTAGACTACAGAGACGACGAATATGGAGTATTAATAATTTAATACACCTTTGTTCCCTGAAAACCATCCACGCAATCAGTAGAGGGGCTGCGTAGGTGACTGTAATACAAATATGGAGAGTCCTGATAACCCTGACCCGAACTCCCTCCTTAAGTGGAGGGGTTTGAAAGTAGTAGTCCAATTAATTTAGAATTTATGAATGATATGAGTTTATCCCCTAGGCCTAAAATTCATAATGTGGATCAGTCGATTAAATTAGATTGGAAACAAGTGTGGGCATCAGATAATGATTAATAAGGTTGTCTTTGAATAGAAATCACCTAGGGTGAGCAATGCATAAAATGTGGTCGGTCTGCGTTTCATGATGATCCTCTATATCTCTCTCTCTTTGTTATCTCTCTCTATATGTATGCTCATATATATCTTAAATGCCCCCCCCCCCCCCCCCCCCCGCACCTCCTTCTACGCCCACATTAATGCATAAAATTTGGGTATTATCTGCTTATTAATGGAAAATTCAGTATTTTTTGTTATCGAGAGAAGACCACATTCCATTTTTTCCTGGATTCTTTAATCCTTGCTATTGCTAGTACATGGTTGCTAATTTAATCTTATGGATGATTAGATACACTACTCAGTAGCATCAATTAAATCCTTGCTATTGTTTGTACATGGTTACTAATTTATTATAAATCTGAATTTGCATTATGAAGTAATGAATGAAAAGTGTGGGGGCATAATTGCAAGCATTTTGACATTTATGTTGTGGCTAAATACTACATACATTAATCTGTACTGTCAATTTTATTTTAACTAGAATGCCTAACTGGAATTCTTTTAACTAGAATGCATGACTAGAGTTTTTTGTTGCCTCAGAAAATATAGGTCCCAATTTTGATGTTGGTCAACTAGATGATCCTGAAGTGATTACACTTTATTTATATAGATACACAATCTTATTCTGCAGAATGAGTTTGCTTTTGACAGTTTTTGATATTCTGTTTTGATATTGTTCCCCACATTCTTTATTGTAACTAACATAGTTACATTTTATTATTTACGGGCATACACATGGCATAGCCGACATACGTAGTATTCAAAGGCCTAAATCCAGGTGTTTACACTTCGTGGCAAGCCACACAAGCACAAGTCAATGGATACCGAGGCGCCGTATTCATAAAATTTGAGTCCATTGAACTTGCTCAACAGGAATACTCCGAGTACACGACGGAGGACGTCACCGCATCAATACCCCCCACGGCTGATATATCTAGACTTCACGAAGCGTATCCACTGTGTTGTGACTCCTGGTCTAGATTTAGAATGATTTGTTACATGTTCATGACATTTCATGTCATCGAAGTGTTGTGTCGTTATTTTTTTTAGTTTATTTTTTATTCTATATTCATTTTGTACTTGGCACCCACGAAGGGGTTTGTTGATGTAAAATTAAGTTTAAACAAGTTTTATGTGTACTGGATATTTGGAATATGAGAAATATAAATGAAATGTTGTCAAAATTTTTAGACTTGTTATCATGATATTTATTTTACTTTCATTATTTTATCATTTTGTGAAAATATAAAGATATTTGTAATAGCTCTTACCACATTTAACAAATTCAATTTTGTAACTGCTAATAGCAGTCACAAATTTATCACTACTATCAATTTTGTAACTGCTAACAACAGTCATAAATATAAGATTCGTAACTACTGTTAGCAGTCACAAATATAACATTCGTAACCACTGTGAGCAGTTACGAATCTAATATTCATGACTGATGTCAGAAGTTATGAACATAATATTCCTAACTACTGAGAGAAGTTACAAATAGTAGTTACAAATTAGGTCACCAGTCATAACCCCGTAGGGGTTATAAAAATTTGTGACTGCTGTTAGGAGTTAAAATTTTGCTTTTATCACCCGTTAAATTATGATGGTAAATAGAAGTTATAAAGGTCAATTCTGACTGCTAACAACACTCACAAATCTCCCATTTTGGTGTAGTGTCCCCTTTAGAAATATGATCCAAGGTTTAATCGATCGAGGTGTTATCTCCCCACCAGCCAATCTTAAACCAAACACTATCCACAATCCATTCCCGGATCATAAAAATGTTGTCTTTATAGAAGAGGGCCCATAATTTGACCCATCTACCAAGATCATACCAAGAAAATCACTAATCATACCCATATACTCTCCTAAACCTCTCCAAGTGTGCAAATATTTTCTCCTACACCCTACTAGTTTCACCGATCAGGCCTTATAACTCCTTACTAGAGCATGCATCGTTGTTCACACCCGTTCTGGAGGTAAAGATATGGAATTGACAGAAGTGTTGAACCAACATCTAGAGTTTGGGATAAAATTTCCCTTCTAAATGACCATTGACTGCCAAGATTCGACGTGTTTTTCCTAGAAGCTTAAAAATGGGCTCGAGAGTCAGATAATTGGATGTCACCGACCGATGAAATTAGTCTAGATGAGGTGGTCCATATCATGGTGGATTTATTCCAACAGATCGGTGATATTTGTCATATATTCGAGCTACTTGATGCATTAAAATAACAACGGCGTCTAGTCCCTTCACTTTTACATCTCCCTACCGAATGGAAGTACTAGTACAAATAGGTCGTTGAAGTTCTGGAGTTTATTGACTTTTCATTGAAAGATAATATCATTGCTACCATATGGGGGGACGAATTCAATGATTCAGATGAAGAGTGATGATGTTATAAACACCACCACCAAATAAGGTGTTGACAAGCTCAATCTAATAATATGAATGGAATCACAAGAGTGTTTGTATAGTAGAAGGAGGTGGGGAGAAGATGATAAACACTTGAATGTAAGTGGTTCAGCCAATCTGGCCTACGTCCATTGTGAGTGTGTGAGTAATATCACTAGAAGAAGGAAATAATGGACATGGATACAATCTCTCAGGCTCTCTCTCTACTGTGTAAAATAACAGAGTTTCAGCTAGGGTTGTAATTATGGATCCCTCTACAAGGTAGAGGATGACCTATATATATAGTGTTTGGGGGTTGTAATGTACCCCCCAAGCATGAAATGAGCATGTGCTTAAGGATCAAACCAGTATGAGATTGACACCTGAATGATCTCATATAGATAGTGATGACCTCAATATTCCCTCACATGAGGGGAATGATTCGGTTATAACTGATTTGTCCACGCATTCCAAACCTTGAATGTGCTTGTAAGTGCTCGACCATCCGTCCTTGATTAGTGCTACCTCGGCCTGGATAAATACGAGGTTTATGGAGTTAGATGTATTTGCTTTGCATCAATGACCTCTGTCAGTAGGTCCAGCCGAGGTTAGGTATGAGGTATCCATAATGTCATCTTGGGCCGATAATGTTGGTAGATATTTAGGCACATGGGACATGCTGATTTTGGCTGACGACCATAATGTCGATTGGGGCCGATGATGATGTTGGTAGATGACTGGGCTCGTGAGACCTTGATAACCTCAGTTGTTGACCCACCGAGGTTGGTGTGAGGTTTTTACAATGTCGGCTGGGTCTGACCATATGACAGACGACCTTACTGATGGTTGTCAAGCTTCTGGTCACCTCGGCTATGATAATGGTCGAGGTTAGTTGCTCTAAGTTAAGAGGGTGCACTTTGGGCATATCAATCACACCCCAGCCCTTAGTTACCTATGTGAGTAGGTGATTAAGGCGTATGCAAATCCGAGGCTGTGTTTCCTTAAGTGGCAAAATTCTCTTGACACATGTCACTTGGTGAAGTGAAGCATGTTCCCCAAGATGATGTGATTATGGTCTGCCTTTTAGGTTTCCTAGGGCAATGATGGGGCATTGGGACTCGCACCCCATCACTATTTTTAGTTTAAAAGCCCTATTCTCTTTCCTCATTCTTTTTTATTCTTCTATTTTCTCGCTTGAGCTCTCTCTCTCTGCAAATGCAACTTCCATTTCCTTCGATTTTCCATTGTTGGTTGCATTTTGAAAGTTTTTTTTTGCTTTAAAGTCTCTTCTTCTCTCCTCTCAACTTTCCAGGTACATTTTTTTACCCTTCTTTTCCATTTGAAGTCGTTATTTTTCATTTTAAATTTTTTGGCGAAGTTTTTTGTTTTCTGACGAGCAATTTTTCCTTAGTTAGGTGGCTGTAGGGATATGATAGTGGTGGTTGAGTGGTTTTGGGATTACTCTGGGCTGCTCAGAAGTTGTTTCATCCATAAACAACCCCTTTTTAGGTTCTCAACGAACTTTTGATCACCTTCTTCGACGACCCTGCTCTTAAAGGTTCTTGAAGTTCTTGGTGTTCTTCGTTCGAAACCTTTCAACTCCCCATTTTTTATCTTTTAGTTTGAGTAACCCAAGTAGTTTATCTATTTATAGATTTGAATCCAAGTGTTGTATCGTATCTTCTATGCTCAGACCCTTGTACCAACTCATAGAAGAGTTCCCATTTCTTCGTGAGAAGACTTTTGAGAAAATTAGGCAAATAGAACTAGCCCAACAGGAAGCTCGTAGGGATGATCCATTTCCTCTTAGAACTATCTTTCCTCCACCTCTGAAGGTTATCTACCCTGAGCCAGCCAAGCCTGCTATGCCTGCAGAGGTTGCTGTGGATCCAACACCAATGTCTGAGTCTGAGTCATCCTCCTCAGACCCCATGTCTGTAGACTA
This sequence comes from Sambucus nigra, assembly GCA_949130495.1. Taxonomy (NCBI): domain Eukaryota; kingdom Viridiplantae; phylum Streptophyta; class Magnoliopsida; order Dipsacales; family Adoxaceae; genus Sambucus; species Sambucus nigra. The sequence goes on from OX422209.1 coordinate 425,715,284, forward strand.
TTTTTAAGAGGCTATGGATTACTCTCCTGGACAGGGTGAGGTCCTTGAGGAAGCCGAGGTTTTGAGCCATGCCTCATCTCACCATGGTGCTAGTACCTCAGAACATTCTTATGATGTTGAAATTATAGGGCCAAGTGTGGCCATTCCCACCATCATTGATGTCATTGCTCTATCGACCGCCACCAGGGTTGAATTTGCTCAGAGGTTTCCTGGTGGTGTCCCTGCACCTGCTCAGGCCGATGCTGCTGGGCATGATGATGATGGTCAGTAGAGTGACATGGATACATCTGAGGCTCCATCAGCGAGTACGACCTTCTTGATTTTAGGCACCTCTATTCGATAAACTCTTCCATCAACCTTAGGAAACCTCTGAGGGGAGATAGGGCCTTTGACGATTGATACGGAGAGATCTACATCTATGAAAAGATGTTTAAGTTGGGCTTCTATCTTCCTATCCACCCTTACATCAGAGCCATTTTCCCCATATAAATCTAGCCCCTTCAACATTATCCCTCAACGCCTGGAGGGTTATGATTGGGGCCATCATCCTTTGGAGGGCTGTCCACCACTTAGACCTTCCAGTTAGGGTTTTAACAGGTTGTTACGTGCCCTCCTCTACCAAAAACCACCCTAACTATTACCACTTCTTAGCTAGGAAATCATAGAAGAAAATGATGTTGGTTACTTAAACTTCAAACCATAACTGGAAACCTCGGTATTTTTTTACTTTCGGGGCATAGGAATTTGGTCAACATGAGGCTTCTGGAACGTCAGTTCCAAGGACCCATCTGAGATGGGAGAAGGTCTCCCTTGCTGCTAAAGCCGACCCTCTACTTAGCCAGGATAATCTTCAAAAAGTATAGGCTCTTCGCGATCAGGGGGAGCAGGGTCGTCTAGTAAAATATGAACATCTGATGACCCCCTACTACCTCTCTCAGACAGGCTTGGGTGGTGGAACTTTGATAGAGCCTCGTAAGTCCTAATTTTTCATAAGTTGTACCTCTTACTTTTTATATTTCATACTTACTAACTCATAGACTTCTTTTTTGCAGAGCGCCCTAAAGGCCTTTTAGACGACCTTTGGGAAATGTCTGCCCCAGACCTTGTTAAGCTGATACAAAAGAGGAGTGGAAAAAATGTACCCCCTTCTACCACCCCGAAGAACGTCGGCACATCCTAGGATAATGTTACCAAGATGAGGAAGACCACAGCTGACCTGGCACATTAGAGGCCGAGCAAGACTCAGAAAGTGGATCGTACCATTCCCATCTCTATAGAAGATGCCCTGTCTGCTCATCTTGCTTAGCTGAATATCAATGATAGCCTTATTGGCCATAGTCTGAACGCTGCCGATGCTATCGATGCAGTAATGACTGAAGAGGATAAGCATTTCTTACGCTCCTTGGACGTCCCGTTGCTAGCTGATTTTACTCTCCACAGATTAATTTTAGGTATTAGTTTTTATTCATTTGATCTTTTTAAGTGTAACCTCAACTATTTTACATATTATAGCTCATATTCTTATACATCTGACCTTCTACAGTAGGGTATCATGTCTATGCACCATTTTATTGACTGGACCCTGAAGAAGATGTCCCTCATAGAGAAGGGTTAAGAAGTTGAGAAGGTACAAGGCTCTTTGAATGCAGAGGTTGAAAGTCTTAAGTAATAACTGAAGAAGGTTGACAAACTGAAGGGGGTTGTCCAGCAGAGGGGCGGGGACATTTCCAAGATTAAGAAGGATCATGATGTAGCTCTGAAGGCTAAATATAATGCCCTTCAGACTAAGGTGGATGCTGCAGTCAAGGCTATTTTAGAGGATATTGCAGAGAAGATTATTGAAGACTATTTAAGGTCTTTGATGAATTCATCAGTTTTGTCTTTGAATATCTTGAAAGAGGTACCAAAGAAACTAGTAAATGGGAAACTTCCAAGAAGAAAGAGTTAGGGAGTCTGACTGCCTCAGACTTTGAGGGTCTTATCTTTGGTGACCCCTTGTTTGCTCAGGCCCTACAAGAGGTTGAGGAAGCCGATGCTGCTCCTGTTGAGACTGTTGCGCTAGAGGCCACTAAGATTGAAGATGCTAATCCTCAGGATGATGGAGCCGAGGTGACAAACGTCAGCCATGACAACATGACTGCAGCTGCAGAGACTTAGGCCTTTTCTTGTGAAGCTTTAAAGTTATAATTTTGATTCCTTTCTTATCTGTACCTCTTAGATTTTATGAACTCTGATGGCATCTTAGTATATCTGATTTGTAACTCTTAGATGTTATTTTAATGATAATCATTAATCCCATCTTCTTCATATTCTATTGCTTCTTTCGATGTTATGCTTGAATGTCTTGCCCTTTGAGTGTTGTTTAAGGTCTGAGATTATCCTCTTATGATGTTTACCTCATGTTTAAGGTCCGAGTTCACCAAATTATGATGTTTACCCTCATAAACTTTCACCAAACTAATGATGTTTAAGGTCCGAGGTCATCAAATTATGATGTTTACCTCATGTTTAAGGTATGAGGTCACCATATAATGATGTTTACCCTCATAAACTTTCACCAAAATAATGATGTTTAAGGTCAGAGGTCACTAAATTATGATGTTTACCTCATCTTTAAGGTTTGAGGTCACCATATAATGATGTTTACCCTCATATTTTTCACCAAACTAATGATGTTTAAGGTCTGAGGTCACCATATAATGATGTTTACCCTCATAATTTTCACCAAATTAATGATGTTTAAGGTCTGAGGTCACCATATTATGATGTTTACCTCATAATTTTCACCAAACTAATGATGTTTAAGGTCCGAGGTCACCATGTAATGATGGTTACCCTCATAATTTTCACCAAACTAATTATGTTTAATATTTGAGGTCACCATATAATGATGTTTACCTCATAATTTTCACCAATCTACTGATGTTTAAGGTCTGAGGTCATCATATTATTATAATTTTCACCAAACTAATGATGTTTAAGGTCTGAGGTCACCATAACATGATGTTTCAACTCCAATTTCACCAAATTAATGGTGTTTAAGGTCTGAGGTCACCATATAATGATGTTTACCCTTATAATTTTCACTAAACTAATGATGTTTACGGTTTGAGGTCACCATATAATGATGTTTACCCTCATAATTTTCACCAAACTAATGATGTTTAAAGTCTGAGGTCACCATATTATTATGTTTACCCTCATAATTTTCACCAAACTAATGATGTTTATGGTCCGAGGTCACCAAATTATGATGTTTACCTCATAAGTTTCACCAAACTAATGATGTTTAAGCATATAACAAAAGTAGAAGCACAACATTGCTCTTTTCATTAACACCCTGTTCATAAAATGATACATGTATTATAAAGAAATAACTGTAACATCATATGTAATATTTCTTCAAGTGCTCCGCATTCCAAGGATTGGAGAAAGGTTCTCCTTCGAGATTTTCTAGTCGGTAGGTACCAGGAACAACCTCATCAACTACTCTGTAAGGACTATGCTAGATTGGGTGGTGATTATTTGCCTTCTACAATGTCTTTTTTAGGACAAGGTCTCCCACATCTATAGGCCTTGATTTCACCCTTTGGTTGTAGAACCTCGTAGTTTTCTGTTGATAGGCTGCATGTCTAATCTATGCATCTTCCCTTCTTTCTTCAATCAAATCCAGATCAAGTCTTATCTCTTCTCCATTCCTCTGAGAGTCAAAGGTTTGAACTCTATGAGTGGGAAGTCCTACCTCCATAGCTATGACAACTTCTGATCCATGGGCTAACATAAATGGGGTCTCTCGCATTAGTGTCCTTATTGTCGTCATGTAGGCCCATAGTACGATTTATACCTCCTCTGTCCATCTCCCTTTGGCCTCTTCCAACCTCTTCTTTATCCCATCAAGGATTGTTCGGTTCGTGACCACAGTCTAACCATTTTCCTGGGGTCATCCAGGAGAAGAGAAGAACTGCTTGATTCCCACTCTTTCACTGTATTTTTCTAAGGAAGAATTCTTGAACTGGGTTCTATTATCTTAGATGAGTGTGTTCGAAAGACCATACCTACATATGATGTTCTTCCAGATAAATTAGAAGTTCTTCTGTTCTATCATTATGATCATTGGCTCAGCCTCTACCAATTTGGAGAAGTAATCAACAACCACTACTAAGAATCATAGTTATTCGTAGCTCTCGGCAAGGGTCCTGCCAAGTCAATACCTCATACTATAAATGGCCAATGCGATATGATTGACGTCATAGGTCGATGAGGTTTATGAGGGATGGTGGAGAATCTCTGGCACTTATTGCATTTCTTCACATATGTCGCTGCATCTTTGGCCAAGGTCAGCCACTAGTACCCCTGAGTGATTAGCCTCTTAGCTAAAGGTCTTCCGCCTATGTGACTGGACCAAGATCCCTGATATACATCTTACAAGACCTATGTAACCTCTGAAGGGTGTAAACATCTAAGGAGATGAAGTAGGAACCCATTCTTATACAAAACATCTCCTATAATTGAGAACTTGGCAGCCCTGAACCTCAGCTTTCTCCTTTTTAACTTTAATTCTGGAAGCTCTCCCTGTTTGATGTATCTGATAAGATGGTCCATCCATAAGGCTCCCATATTCAAATTGAGGTAAGTTCTGGCAACCTCTTCTTTTTTAATGTTTGGCTTGAGAAGAATCTCAACGGGTACTGTTCTTGTAATGTCCGTCCTTATTACTGAGGCCAACCTTGCTGGTGCATCGGCTCAACTGTTGTCTTGCCGAGGTATCCTCTTTATCTTTACCTCCTTGAATATTTCTAGCATCATTCTCACCCTCTTCAGGTATTTGGCTATCCTTTCATCTTTGGCCTTATATACTCCAAGGATTTGGTTTACAACCAACCTTGAGTCACTGTGGACTACGAGTTGGCCAACACTAAGGGCTTTTTCTAAGGAGAGACCTGCTATTAATGCCTCATACACTGACTCATTATTTAAAGATTTGAAGTTGAACCTCAATATATATTCAATATCGGTACAATCTGGTGCTGACACTATCAGCCCTGCTCCACTTCCACTTTCACAAGATGACCCATCAATGAAAAGGTTCCAAATATCTTCATTTGAAGAGAATTTCCCCTCTGATAGGGTCCCTTGCCTAAAGAGGTACCTGTCTTCCTCATTCTCAACCATTCTTTTTCTAGCTTTGCTTGACTTAACCTTGTTCGGATCTTGGAAGATGTTTCTGTTTGATTCACCTGCATCCTTTTGACTATCTTCAACCTCAACCTCTTCCCAGGTAAACTATGTTACAAAGTCTGCGAGTGCCTGCCCCTTGATGCCGACCCTTGGTTGATAAACAATGTCATACTCCCCCAACTCGATGGCCCTAGTCAACAGTTTGCCTGACTTCTCAGGCTCATGGAGGACCTGTGTAAGTGGGGAATCAGTCATGATGACCATGGAGTGGGCTTGGAAGTATGGTTTCATTTTCCTAGAAGCATGTATCAGAGCATATGCTAATTTTTCAATACGAGGCTACTTCTGTTCAGACCCTTGAAGATATTTACTATTGAAGTATACTAGCCTCAGCACTCCATTATCTTCTCTTACTATGGTTTCACTAATGGATGATTCTAAAACAGCTAGATATACATACAACTTCTCCCCCCGAATGGGCCGAGATAGGAGTAGGGGAGAGCTGGGATAGTACTTGATCTCCTTAAAATATTTGTCACACTCCTCATCCCATTCGAAGTCCTTTCTAAGTACTTTGAAAAAAGGAAGACACTTGTGTGTAGCTCTTGAGACGAACCTGTTAAGGGCAGCAACTCTTCGGGTTAACCTCTGAATGTATTTGATAGATATAGGTGTCTTCATTTCTAGCAAGGAATTGATCTTTTCAGGGTTGGGCTCTATTCCCTTCTGATTGATAATGAATCTCATAAACTTTCCTGATCCTATCCCTAAAACACACTTGACTAGGCTGATCTTCATCCTGTATCTGTCCATGGTGTCGAAAGTTTTTTCAAGGTCGTCCACGTGAGTGTCAACCTTCAGGATCTTCATCAGTATGTTGTCCACATAAACTTCCATGGACTTGCCTATTTGATCTTCAAACATCTTATTTACAAAACATTGGTAAGTATCCCCAGCATTCTTCAGCCCGAAGGGAATGACCTTGTAGCAATAGGTCCTCTTGTCTATGATGAACGCTGTCTTCTCTAAGTCTTCCGAGTTCATACAGATTTGATTATACCTGAAATAGGCATCCATGAAGATCATGAGCTCATATCCAGCTGTGGAATCCACCATGTGATCAATATGAGGCAGGGAGAAACTGTCTTTTGGATAAGACTTGTTTAAATCAGTGAAGTCTACGCACATCCTCTATTTCCCATTAGCTTTTGGCACAATGATGACGTTAGATAACCACTCAGGGTATATGACCTCTCTGATGAACTTGTCTTCTGCAAGCTTTCTGACCTCTTCTTGTAATACCCCGCATTTTTTTTATTGAATTAAAATTGAACTAATTGAAGAAAAAATAACTATGGCAGTATATATATTCGAAATCTTTGGAAATGAAAATTTAAAATGAATTAATTGAGATACGAATGTGTGACTTAAATATTAGAAGCGAATTAACGCATAAAAGGATCTAGAGGGTTAAATTTGGCGCAATGGCATTTTTGTAAATAAATTAACCCTAGGTATAAATAGAAAGGAAGAGAAGAACTCTTCATTCTTTCATTTGAAATGGGGGCTAGGGTTTGGTAGAGAGAGAGAGTAAGAAGAGAATAAGCTAAGAGGATTTCAAGAGCATTTCAAGAGGATTTCAATTTCTCCATACAATCCAAGGAAAGTTAATAACCTATATGTGTGTTGATGTAAAAAATTCGATTATTTGTAATTGTTTAATCACAGATAAAAAATGAATAAGACAAGAGATTTTAAAGTGGTTCAGCCTTGAACGAATGGCCTACGTCCACTGTTTGTGTTATTATTGACTATTTGGGAATTCTCTAAGTATGATCTACCTCAAGAAATTCCGGTCCCCTTACAATGAGGATGATACAATGTATTTATAGCCCTGATGATGTACATGTGATAGGGCTGTACATAGCTGCCCAATAAGCGTGTACATCTGTATGATAATAATAAGCATTTAATGCGCATTTAATCCTCTTAATTGTCTAATAATAAATGCTTTGATCGAGATGCAGCTCGGACCGCCTAAGCTGCTCGGACCGCCTAAGTATCTCGGTATCCATGAGTTGCTCGGTGCAGTAAAGTTCCTCGGAGAACACTTGTTGCTCGGAGCATCTGAGTTGGTCAGGGAAATTGAGTTCCTCGAAATCAAGGTTATGTTTAAAAGTGTTTGTTATTGCCATGTAGATTGCCATGTGTCTCCACTTAATTGAGCCATGTCAGCAGACTAAATTTGGTATCAACAGAAGCCCCCAATGTTTCACAGTTCGAGATTGAGGAGTGTGGAACATTCTTCTTGGAATATGGCGGGATTAAATGGTCATCCTGAATTTTAGGAACGTTTTCTTTGCATTTATTTTTTTCTTTTCAAATTCATAGAATCAGACTTTTTGAATTTTCTTAACTACTTCGATCTCCGTGCCCTTTTTGTCCTTTTAGCCGCCGGTAGCGTAAACGTCTCCCTTTATAATGATTATCTTTGAGTTTTAAGCGTTGTAGAAAATCATATCGTCTTCTACTTTTTCAAATCAGTATCTTTGAGTTTACCATTTTCTCTCTCTCTTATGCGTTCATCCCTTTCATCATTTGTTGTCAAAAGATCCATCCTTTTTCTGTAAGATCTTCTTCCTTCTCTTTTATTTCCTTTATTCACCATTGTTTACCTTGTTGAGTCTCTTGATAAGTTTCGCTCTGATTTCTCTATTCCTTCATGGGTTGTTCTGGAAGAACTTTCTGAACCTTCAGATTATTTCCGTTTGGCTGAGGGACATTGGTTCCCCAGCCTCTTTTTGGCTGAATGTGGCTTTTTTTCCCCCAAACCCTTTGTGTCTGGAATTCTGTCAATATTTTGACGTGGTTCCTGCAAAAATAGCCCCCAACACATGGAGAATAGTTAATGGAGTTCATAGATTAAATCAGATTCACGGAACTCGTATAAGAATTCCAGAAATTATGTTTTGTTATAGATGGGCTGTTGGTGACAACACTTTTTATTTAAAAACCAGGTTTTTAAATAGGGCTCTAGTAGTCAATCTCCCAGATGCCAATAGGGACTACTTCGAGCACGGGGTTGTTATGAAAAATTGGCAACATGCTCCACTAACTGGATATGGTGTGTACCAGGGTCCTAGATGCCCTCCCTATGGCAATGGGATAGGTTATTTTTATTTTATTTTATTTTTGAAATTATGCTTCCTTTGTGTTTGATAAAATGTGTCACTGATATTTTAATTTTCATTTATTTGCAGTCGACAGCAAAAGAAGATCTCCAAAAGAGACAGAAGTTAACATAAAACATCTGAAACTTATCTGGGGTTTGCATCAGACTGTTGCTGACGAGCATATCAGATCAGCTTCATATCTGCTACAGTATAAGAGTTACACCGCGTCTTTTACTGCTCGTTCGGTGATAAGCGACGTGGAACCAATACCAGTTTCTACAAGTTCTTCACCTGAGTCACATATTCCTTTGAGTGAAAGGATGAAGAAAAGAAGAGCTCCTGCCCTCTTCGAGAAATCTGCCTCTATTGCTGGAGAGCCAAAGAAAAGCAAGCATGATATCCCAGAAGAAGGGACAAGAAAAATCGATGCCCCTCCTCCGGCTGCTCCTATGAAGGTTGTCGAGAAGCCCCCAGTGGCTCCGAGCAAGGTCGCTGCTCCAAGCGAGGTTATAGTCATATCCTCGACTAAGACTACCTCCTTGGTCGAGATCGTCGATGATCCTCTGAGGAGGATGAAGAAGAGCTCCTTAGTCAATTTGGCTGAATCCATCTCTCAGCCCCCGACTACTGGAAGTGGTGTTCCCACTTTTGTTACCCCGAGCTCTGCCATGACCTTGGTGAAGTCTTGGATCATTCCCGAGATCCAAGGTATTGAAGAAAATATTTCTCGGGATATAGTTACCACATTGGCTACTCGTCATATTGCTTCTGTAAGTATTATTATCGTGAACTTTCATTTTTCCCTTGCTATATATGTGCACTGACTTGCTATTATTTTCTTTTCACAGTTGGTAACCTGTTTTAATACAATTTTGAAGAAGGATGAAGCTATTAAAGCTTCAAGCTCCTCGTCAGGTGTAGAGGAAGCTTTGGTGGGTCTGACGCAGTCTCTGAAGGATTCTCGTCAGAAGTATGATGATGATAAAGCTACTTGGGAGAATAAGCTTAATTCCATCGAACAGGAGAAGGATCAGGTTGTTGAGGTCTCCAAAGGGTTGGAGAGTAAAATAAAAAACTTGGAGGAGAAGAATAAAGAGCTCGAGGGGAAACTCCAAAATGCTGGGGAGTTTGAAGGTAAGCTTAAGGTTGCTGAGGAATAGCTAAACAAGCTTCGGGAAGTATGTCGTCAGAAGGAAGAAATGGAGAATAAGTTGAAGGCTACCAAGGAACTTCTATCCGAGAATATTTCCTCGGAGAAGGTGAAAAGAAAGTTAGATGTGAAAAGGTCATTCAATGCTGGCTGGGATAAGGGGTGGAATAAGGGTCTGGCTGCCATGATGTCACAAGTGGAATATGGTAGCCATAAATACTTTAGGGATGGCTGGGTCACTGCTCTTCAAGAGATGAAGGTTGATGAAAATTCTGACCTGTTTCAGCGACACATCCCTGGCCCCCCTTCAACTCCTGAAGAAGAAGAAGATGACGAAGCTACCTCTGAGGAATCCTCCATGGTGATGGGAGATCAAATTCCTCATCCCACATTTGTCCAGTCTTCCTGCGAACAACTTCAAGCATCCATTATTTCAACCGAGCAGCTTCCAACACCCCCTAGCTACCATATGTGCCATCCGAGCAACCTGTCTCCTCGTCCCAGCCTCCCGAGAAAGTTTTGGGAGATAAGGAGAAGGTGTAGAGTTGTTCGATTTTTTCTCTTTTTTTATTTTTGTCAATTTTAATTCTGAACTATGTACCTCTCTTTTATGATATAATAAAATTTGATGTTTTGCCTATTCATACTGTTGTTTCTCTTCCTCTTGCTCCTTATTGATTCTTTATCTTTCTTCTTTTTACTAGTTTATGGCCAGGATGGAATTTTTATCTGCTCATGATAAAAAATTGATGAAACAGTGCAACAAATATTTCAATGTTGGCCATGCAGATTTGACTGATGCTCAAATGGTTGATATACGTGGTCCAAATGCTTCAGAACGAGCAGTTGAAGCCTACCAGTATTTGAAGTGCCTGCTCGACCGTGCAGTGGCTAACAATGTAGCGTATTATGACATGATTGAAGACCTCCAGGGCACTCTTGAAGAGCTTCAACAACAATATAAGGAATCTACAACCCTTTTGCATGAGGGATACGAGAAGAAGTATCAACAACTCAGTGCTGATAAGGGGTATGATAAGTTGTTCGCTGCTTACAATGTGAGGGAGATAACTTTGAAGGCTGAGGTCGAAGAGCATAGACAGATAGCTGAGTTGTTGGAGCAGAAAAATAATAATCTGCAAAGAGAGGTATCTCAGTTGAAATCTGCAGCTTCTACCTCAAATGCTTTGGTCCCTGTGAACGACGAGGGATTCTCTTTCTTGGAGGTTAAAAATTCCAACCTGCGAGATGAATTAGAAACTTTGAAAAGGATTAGGACCTCTACCTCTACTCGGGGATGAGCAAGAGCTTCTTGGGGATGAGCAAGAGTTGTTCGAATTCCTGCCGAGGAACAAAGAACTCAATCGGCCCTCGAGAACCAAGCCTTCCAATTGATGGCAAAGAACCAGGCATTGGACAAGATGTCTAAGAAAATCATGAATCTGGACGAGCAGATCTCTGCTCAAAAGTCTTCTTTGGCGAATAAAGAACTCTTTATAAAAAATCTTCACGAGCAGATGGAAAGGTTGAATTATCAATTCCACAAGTAGCCCAGAGAATTCTGGATGGCTGGCTACAATGAGGCTCTCTACCATTTGGATGATCGGATCCAAAATGCGAATAATGAGGGTTACAAACAAGGGTGGCTGAATGCCTTCGGTGTACTGCAATTGGAACATGGTCACTACTTGTGGGATTATCATAATCCTGGGTTGCACGACCTGCCAGTACCACCATTCAAACTCGACATGAGACGGATCCCTTCTTGGGCAATCCCTCAGTGTTTGATTTCCAAATATCTTGGCGATTATAGTCTCCATTCCAATGTTGAGATATCTCGCCTCGAGCACCTACTCGATCGACCATCTGTGATGAACATCAGGATGCTCAAAGACCTTAATTTCATTAACTCCCCTTATGCCTTAGATGATCCTCCTGCTGGTGAAGAACCTGTTTCAAAGGCAGAGGGGAAGAAACCAATAGAATAGGAATCTTGGTGTAATAATTTTATGTATTTTATTCTCAATGTACTTTGTTTTGGATTTAATGAAAAAAACTTTTTTTTTTCTTTGCAATTTTGATTGCCATTGTATTGTAGATATTTTGTAAAACACTTTACATATGTGTATGTATATCTGTTAAAAAGATAACAACATTGTGTTATTTGTTGATCAACTAAAGCTGGTTAAAATTTATTGTCGACTTGCTGATCAACTAAAGCTGGTTAAAATTTATTGTCGACTAACCAAAATTGATGATATTTTGTTTCTCGACCAACTTGGTGGTAATGTTACGAGTATTAAAAAAATTTCTTGATCACTTTTTAATTCTAACCCATTAGCTGAATATGTTCCCGACCAACTGTAGTTGACAGCTTCTTATTCCCGACCAACCTGAGTTGGTGGATTTTTAGAAATATTTTTTCTTCTCGACCAACCTTAGTTAGTATTTCTGGGAAATATTTATTATTTCCGACCAACCAGAGTTGGTGGATTTTCTTCCCAACCAACCGAAGTTGGAACTTTTGGGAAATATTTTTTATTCCCGACCAACCGGAGTTGGTGGAATTCCTTCCCAACCAACCGAAGTTGGCACTTTTGGGAGATATTTTTTATTCCCGACCAACCGGAGTTAGTGGATTTTCTTCCCAACCAACCGGAGTTGGCATTTTGGGGAAATATTGTTTATCCCCGACCAACCGGAGTTGGTGGATTTTGCTGAGCAGTGAGTAACACTAGTATTCCGCAAAAAAAATTCAATAAAAGGAGAGAATTGGGTAGAATATTCACATTTTATTCATACTGATGAAACAGCATTACATGAGAGTTTACATTACTAATAATATTTGCGCAGGTGTTCTGCATTCCATGCATTCTTAAACTCCTCCCCCTCTAAAGTTTCTATTCTGTAAGTTCCTGGTCGAACAACTTCTGTAACTCGGTAAGGTCCATGCCAGTTCGCTTCCAGTTTATTGTGCTTTTAAATCACTTTCTTTAGCACATAGTCTCCTTCTTTCAGGTCGCACTTCTTCACTCTCTTATTGTAGAACAAAGTTTTTCGTTGCTGGTAAGCAGCATTCCTGATAACTACTTCTTCTCTAACTTCTTCGAGCATGTCCAAATCTAACCTTCTCATTAAGTCGCTGACATGGGATTTTAAGTTCAGTACTCTGTGTGTTGGAAGACCCAACTCGGCAGGTATAACAGCTTCACTTCCAAATGCCAGCATATATGAAGATTCTCCAGTTGCTGCTCGGGGGGTAGTACGATAAGACCACAATACTGAATGTAACTCGTTGATCCAGTTTGCTTTCGCGTTATTTAGTCTTTTCTTCAAGACATTTAGCAACGTTCTGTTTGTCACTTCAGTTTGTCCATTGCTTTGGGGATGGCCTGGTGCCGAGTGAATTTTCAAGATATTTGACTGATGACAATAGGCAGCGAACTCCTCGTTGTCAAATTGTGTTCCATAGTCGATGATGAATGCATGGGGAAGACCATATCTACAAATGATATTTTTCCAAATAAATTGGTACACCTTTTCATATGTCATGTTGACAAGAGGCTCGTCTTCTACCCACTTAGTAAAATAATCCACTGCAACGACGAGATATTTAAATCTTCCTCTAGTTGTTGGAAGTGGCCCGACCAAGTCAATTCCCCACATGAAAAATGGCCAAGGGGAAGTAATGGGTGTCAATAATGCTTGGGGAGTTCTTCGGATGGAGGAGAAGCGCTGACACTTGTCACATTTCTTATCATAGGCTATACAATCATCCCTCATCGTTGGCCAATAGTATCCTTGCATCATTATTCTTTGTAGAAGTGTCCGACCTGCTATATGGGCTCCATAAGACCCTTCATGGACTTCTTCAATCAAATCCTTCACCTCGACTGGATGTACACACCTCTGCAAGCCATCTATTATTCCTCATCTATATAGAATACACTTAGTTAGTACATAACGAGCAGCTTTAAACTTCAATTTATTGTTTGCGAGTTTGTCAATCGGTAATTCTCCCTCCTCAATATATGTCCTGATGGTATCCATCCAAGATGGCCCTAAATCAAGGGTAATAAAATTCATTGCCAGATCTTCTTCTATGCTCCGACCAGCTAGAACTTCAATCGGGATTGTTCTTCGTAGCTCGGTATGAGTAGCCGATGCTAATCGAGCTAAAGCATCTGCTCTTGCATTCTCAATTCTTGGTATTCTGACCAGTTGAACAGTAACAAAATTTCGATACCAATTTCATCGCCTTTGCATGGTATTTAATCATCAACTCTCATTTTGCTGTATACACACCAAGCATTTGGTTTACAATCAACTGTGAGTCACTGCATATGATTACCTGCTCTGCCTTCATGATTTTTGCCAGATTAAGACCTACAATCATCGCTTCATATTCGACCTCATTATTAGAAGCTTGAAATTGAAAGCGCAGAGCATATTCTATATCGACTTCGTCTGGACTTTTCAATACAATCCCAGCTCTACTACCTGAGGTGCATGATGATCCATCCACATATAGGTTCCATACAGGTATTTCATCCTCAAACTTCTTATTGGACAAAATTCCTCGATGGAATATTTGTTACTCCTTTATCTCCATTTCTACTACACTTCGCTACTCGCCGACCTTCTCCTCTTGCTCTCCGACCAACTTAAGTTGATCGGGGTTTAAATTTGATGATCCTGTAACATCCACAGGTTGGTCGGTGTTCAGCTTTTGCTCCTCGGGGGTATCAGGATAAGTGAACTCTGCTATAAAATCTGCTACTGCTTGCCCTTTCAGTGATGATCTAGGCTCATAAATTATATCATATTCACCGAGTTCTATTGCCCAATACATCAATCTCCCTGATTTTTCTGGTTTGTGAAGAGCTTGCCTCAACGGCATATCGGTATATACGACTATGGTATGAGCCTAGAAATATGGCTTTATTCTTCTACTCACTTCAATCAATGCCAGTGCCAACTTTTCCATCTTGGGATATCTGATATCTGCTCCTCGAAAGGCCTTACTAGTGTAATAAATTGGTTTTTGTACTCCATCCTCTACTCTTATTAATGCCGAGCTAACTGCATTTTCTGAAACTGCTAGATACAAGTACAACCTTTCTCCCATCACTGGTCTGGACAATAGTGGAGGTGCTCCCAAATATTTCTTCAATTCTTGAAAATCTTTCTCGCATTCTTCATTCCATTTAAAAGTCGTTCGGAGCGTTTTGAAGAATGGGAGGCATCTATCAGTTGCTCGCGATACAAATCTGTTAAATGTTTCTACTCGCCCTGTAAGACTTTGCACTTCTTTCTTCGTCGTTGGATATCGCAGCCCTAATAGAGCTTTGATCTTTTCAGTGTTTTCTTCAATTCCTCGTTGATTGACAATGTATCTGAGAAACATGGCTTCTCCTACTCCAAATATGCACTTGGCCGGGTTCAACTTTATCTAGTATTTATCTAGTTGATCAAAGGTCTGGCCTAAGTTAACTAGATGGTCAGCAGCTCTTTTGCTCTTTGTCAGCATATCATCGATGTAGACTTCCATGTTGCAACTGATTTGTTCTGCAAACACCTTATTCATCAGCCACTGATAACCAAAAGGCATAACATTAAAACAATAAGTTCCCCTAGGGATAATGAAAGAAGTACTCTCCCTATCTTCAGGTTTCCTTTTAATCTAGTTATAATCAGAATAAGCATCCATGAAGCTTAATAGCTCGTGTCCCGAGGTAGCATCCACTAGTTGATCAATTCGGGGAAAGGGAAAATGATCCTTTGGACATGCCTTATTGAGGTCGGTGAAGTCTACACGCATCCTCCATTTGTTGTTCTTCTTTTTCACTATCACCACATTTGCTAACCAGTCTGGATACTTAACATATTCAATGAAGCAAGCTTTCTGGAGTTTCTTGACCTCCTCCTATATAGCTTGGTTCTTCTCGGGGCTGAACACTCTTCTTCTTTGCTTTACTGGCTTGATTTCCTTATTCACATTGAGCTCGTGACATAAGAATTTTGGGTCTATTCCGGGCATATCTTCATGACTCCAAGCAAAAGTTTTTTTCTACTTTTTAAGAAAACTATCAGCTCCTATTTTAATGAGGCATCTAACGACGAACCTATCTGAGTTTTTCGTTCAGGGTGCTCGTCGTCCAGAATGATATTTTCAGTAGCTTCCACGACCTGACCTTTCACGAGTTGCGACTCATTTCTAGGATCTAATGTTTCAATTTTTGCACCTTCATCCACCTGATAGGTAGTAGTCTTTTTCCTAGATTCCTCCAGTTCCTCCTGTTCGATAGATGAATAGTAGCATTCCCGAGCTACTTTTTGATCACCTTTCATAACTCCTACTCCAAAATTGGTAGGAAATTTTAGGCATTGATGTATCGTAGATGGTACTGCTTTGAACTTCTTCAATCCTACCCTTCCCATGATGATATTGTAGGCTGATTGAACATTCTTATCCATCACGAAGAAGCATACTCTTTCTGTTCGACAAGCAGGCTATGTACTAATGAACATATTTACTTGATCATCCTAAGTGGAAAAACTTTCTCGCCAGTAAAACCGAGGAGGGGCCTATGATAAGGCTCCAACTGAGACAACTTTAGATTTAAGTTGTCGAAGCACAAGTAGAACATAATATCACCCGAGCTACCGTTATCAACCAGTACTCTCGAGATTATCACTTCCTTCATTCTCATTTTGATCACCAATGGTCCATCATGAGGGTACAACACACCTGCGAGGTCATTCTTGGAGAAATCGATGACCAATTTTTCTTTGTTGGCCTTCCTCGGGCGATCATTTTCACCCAAATTTATTCGTTGGATATATGAATAGGCTTGAGCCTCATTGAGGTAAGCTTTTCTTTCTGCAGCAAGGTCTCCACCTCTTGCATCTCTACCTGTAATAACATTACAATCAAAGGATCCAAAACGTATTGAAAATACCTCACGTTCTTGCTTCCTTGGTCTTTTGGGAAGATCAGGGTCGTCTTCTGGATCATCTTCATGGTCTCTTTTCTTGTTCTCCTCTGCTCGACGAGGAGATCTAGATCTCTCTCTTGCTCGATCGTTGTTTCTTCTTTCATTTCTGCGATCAACATACTTTGCCAGTTTTCCTCGTCTAATGAGTGCCT
The DNA here is from genome assembly GCA_949130495.1 of Sambucus nigra. NCBI lineage: Eukaryota > Viridiplantae > Streptophyta > Magnoliopsida > Dipsacales > Adoxaceae > Sambucus > Sambucus nigra. The sequence goes on from OX422209.1 coordinate 425,731,935, forward strand.
CGATCTCATTCTGAAGAGCTATATAATTTTTGGTCATGTGGCCATGATCCTTGTGGAACTCGCAATATTTGGCCTTATTCCTCTTGTCAGGGTCTGACTTTATTTTTTTCAGACAATTTAACTCCTCATTGTTCTTCTAGAACATGGTTGATGTCTACCTTCAAAGGAGTATAATTCTCAAATTTCTTCAATACCTCCCATGATGGTTTTGTTTTTGAGTGCTTATCACCACCATTGTTCTTATGCTCTTTCTTTTTGGCCTTATCACCCTCCACCTTGGTGTCTTTGGTATCCATATTCTTCTTTGCATCCGTAGCTTCCTCGGAATTCATGATCTTGGCCGCTTTTGCCATCAATTCTGACATGGTTCTGGGTGGATCTTTAGCCAAAGTGTAATATAACTTGTTGGGCAACAGCCCACTCATCAGGGCAGTAATCGCTGTCTTTTCCTCGTAATCAATAACTTTGAGCTTCTCGTTATTGAAATGAGTTATATAATCCATAGTGCTCTCCCCTGCCTTTGTCTAACACTTAACAAGTGTGCTACTGATTTGACAGGTTTTGCTCCAAAACAGAAGTTTCCAATGAAGAGCTCGGCCAGTTGAAAGAAAGCTGAAATCTTACCCCGAGGAAGATTATTGTACCATATTTGAGCAGATCATGTAAGAGTTCCCGAGAAGGCCCTGCATCTCATCTCATCTGGAACAACATAGATGTCGGCAGCAGCTTGGTATTACTCAGTATAAAGGACATGATCGGTTTACCATCATATTTAGGATTCATAACAGGTGTTTTGAACTTTGATGGTGTGGGAAAATCCATAATTATTTGGACAAAAGGTGTCCCTTGGACAAAAGTTCTTTGTAGAGGATTCTTGGCCTTGGCCATTTTCCCTAATCTATCCTCCAGCCTCTGAATAGAGCCTTTCCACGCATCATTTCCTTCCTCGATCCTGTTGGTTTGAGCAACTGATCGCGTGGATGTGGCTTCTTGGGATCTATCTTGTCGAGCAACTGGTTGTGATTGGGTAGAACCCTCTCTTAAATCAAATGGTCGTCGAAAGTTTCTCGACACAGCCTTAGGAGGACTTTTATTCTTCCTAGGGCCCAATCGATCAAAAGGAGAGACCCTACTCAATCTTTCCAGTGCGCTGGTCCTTTCCGGAGAGAGAGTGATGTGTTGTTCAGTATCTGTGGCTCGTACTGATGAAGTTCGACCCAGTTGATAAGAAAAATCTTCATATTTATCAGTGCGATATGAATCGCTTTGCCTAATGCGTGAAGAAAGTAAATGAGTATTTCTTTGACCACTTCGTTGTCCTGAATAGGTTGATGCTCCACCTTGGATAGTTTGCATGAGTTGTCGTATTGTTTCCTGCATGGCTGTCTGGCCTTGAGCCAAACTGGCCATGATTCCTACCAAATCTTGGATATTTGGAGGAGCGGATGGAATTGGGGGATTCCCAGCGTTTCGATTGCTGGATTCAGGATTGTCAACCATTGATGATGAATTAATTTTGGTGAAAAACGAAAATTACAGTCGTTTCCCACATACGGCGCCAATCTGTTGATGTAAAAAATTAGATTATCTCTAATTGTTTAATCACAGATAAAAAATTAATAAGACAAGAGATTTTAAAGTGGTTCAGCCTTGAATGAATGGCCTACGTCCACTGTTTGTGTTATTATTGACTATTTGGGAATTCTCTAAGTATGATCTACCTCAAGAAATTCTGGTCCCCTTACAATGAGGATGATATAATGTATTTATAGCCCTGATGTTGTACATGTGATAGGGTTGTACATAGCTTCCCAATAAGCGTATGCATCTGTATGATAATAATCAGCATTTAATGCGCATTTAATCCTCTTAATTTTCTGATAATAAATGCTCTGATCGAGATGCAGCTCGGACCGCCTAAGCTGCTCGGACCGTCTAAGTATCTCGGTATCCATGAGTTGCTCGGTGCAGTAAAGTTCCTCGGAGAACACTTGTTGCTCGGAGCATCTGAGTTGGTCGGGGAAATTGAGTTCCTCGAAGTCAAGGTATTGTTCAGAAGTGTTTGTTATTGCCACGTAGATTGCCATGTGTCTCCACTTAATTGAGCCATGTCAGCAGACTAAATTTGGTATCAACAATGTGTATATTATGTATCTATAATGAAGTTTCACATGAACATGTATTTGGATCCCTAAATTAATATGAAATTAATGTTAAAAATGATATGCAATGTATTAGGATCATCCTCCATATAGATTCAAATGCGATAACATCATTATAGGGATTGAATTGTTGAACAAACTCTTGAATTTGAGAAATCTATGAAATTGAGTAAATCGTCATATTAAAAATTGTTTTGAGCTGTTTTAATTCCGAGAATGTATATTTCGTCCACAATGCCCAGTAGAAAATCATATCCTGGACAACTTTGGGGTTTTAAGTTTTTTCAAAAACGGATCAGAAAATCCTCGAATATGCATTTTAAAATTTTGCATAGAAAGTTATCGTGAACAGGTCCGAACTGTATATGTTAATTTTGGGTTTGTTTTAAGCAGGCTACGCTAGCGTGCATGCGCGTCCTTGTAGAAAATCACATTCCGAACAACTTTATAGTTTTAAGTTTTCCCAACAACGGATCGAAAAAGCCTCAAATCGGCGTTTTACAATTCTGGGCAGAATGTTGTCGAAAACAGGGGGAATATTATATGTTAGTTTTGGGTCCGTTTTAGGCTGGAAATGGTAGCGTGCTCGCATGTCCTTTTAAAAAAATCACGTTTCGAACAACTTTGTAGTTTTAAGTTTTTCCAAAAACGGATTGGAAGAGCCTCGAATTTGCATTTTAAATTCTGGGCAGCATGTTGTTGAAATAGGAGTGATAATATTTTTCATGTTGTTAGTAAGATAATTGTGGTGTTGTGCCTAATATCCTAACTTGATCACACACTTAAGGTTATTAGGGATATATAACCTTGAAATGATTTGGTGTTGAATTAGTAAATTAATGATGTAAATTATGTTATATTATAAATAATGACTATTGTATAACTCGAGTAAGAGACTTGACACGATTGTATATATACATAAGTGTGAAATTGCTTTACATGTATATTATCGAGTATACACTAGACTAGTCCTCCGATTGATGTAGGTACATGTTGAATGTGATTTTTTGTGATTGATCCGGTTAGGTTCCGCTCGAGTGCCGTGTCGGAGATAAACCACCGGAACCGGACACATGATGGTAATGCGGGTCAGATAGAAAGACCTTGAAATGCCATGTGATTTAGGACATAGTATGATTTCCTTTGCCACGTAATATTGGGAAATATTCATGTGTAGGCCTAGTGTTACGACTTGTTTCCCCGGGTAACGATAGTGACCCGATATGACTTGTGTGAGATACTATGCTTGTGTCTTAAAATAATATCACGAATTGATGCATTTGATATTATACTTGAAGGAAATATTTTGATACGTTAAATACTGAAATGAGATTAATAATGATTAATCAAGATACGATATGAGACTACACATTACTCTAGTTTGGGTTGGGTAGTCCCGACATAGGAACATTGGTTGGGTAATTGAACAATTTAATTACTGGAGACGAGTAATGACTAGTGTGCTTTCATTATAAGTACATCTTATAATCTTATAGCTTGTTTTCTTGCTTTGACGTTCGTCTATCTTGCTTCTTGCTCCTCTCCTATGTATGTATTATACAGGTCCTCGCCCCGTTGGACAGTAGATCGTGGAGCTGGATGACCTCGCATCTATTCTTAGGATCTTGTAGTGGTGGACACTGGTCCTTATCCTATTTTGTCACTCTTCCTTAGAGTGTGGTATCAGAGATTTCCCATTGTTAGGTATTTGATAGTGTTGAGAGGTTTAAATTACACTCTTTACCTAATTTATCTTTGGGCCCATATGTTTGGGCATTTTATATTCAGTACTGATATTACTTGTGGATCCTATACTTGCTATTATGTGATTTGGTTACACGTATGGGAGTGTACATATTTACTTTACTGCGTTTATTTTAATTATGTTTCTAATGCCAACATATTGACGCTCCGCTTTAATTTAATTGGGCGTAGCTAACCGAATTAGATATAAAAAGCAGGGTTGTCACACTTCTCTGATGATGTCAAACTTCTCCCTTGAGTATACTCTTCTTCTTAGCTTGATGGTCTTAGTGTCTTCCATAACATTGAGTTTATGGCACATGACCTCAAGATCAATACCTGCTATGTTTGCGTGGCTCCAGGTAAAAACACTTTGTCTCTTCCTCAAAAGCTTCACCATCTCTTCCTTGATCTCAAGTATTAGGGCTTTTTCGATTTGGATGGTTTTTTCGGCTCGTCCTCATTGAGGATGATGAATTCTACCTCTTCCCAAGGCCTCTACGTTCTTGAGATTTTTCTTATCTCTAGGATGAAGTGTATCGATGTTGTACGTGGTTGTTGCCTTCTTATGATCCTCTCTCTCTTATGCAGAGTTGAAGTAGCATTCACGTGCCGATGTTTGGTTACCTAGCACTTCCCCTACTTTATAGGGAGTCAGAAATTTTAGCATTTGGTGGATCGTTGAAGGCACGACCTCAAATTCATTGAGGGCTAGGTTGTGAGCTGAGAAGACGTTCTCATCTATCACAAAGAAATTAATTGTTTTGGTCAAACTCTTAGGCCACTCATCTCCCATTCTCACATCCATCCCTTAAATACCCAATGGATGAACCTTTTCATCGCTGAAGCCAATCAAAGGATGATGATAAGGGATAAGCCTAGCTCTGCTGAGGCATAGGCTCTCGAAACAGGGCCAAAACATAACGTCTATTGAACTCCCCCCGTCAATGAGTATCCTCTAAACTTCACACCCATGCACCCTTGTGGTGATTACCCGAGGGTCATCGTGAGGAGCTAAGATACCTTTGAAATCAAGTCGTGAGAAGCCAACTGTAAGGGTATCCATATCCACCTTCTTTCTCTTCTCGCGCTTGACCTCTGTAGAGGCCAAGTTAACAACCTCGGTCTTAGTTACTACCTTGGCGTCTATCTGGCCTCTGCCACATAGGTCGTGAGATATGCGACCTCTGAACCTCCTCCATCTAGTCCTCCATAGATGGTGTTCACCCTGAAAGAGATCATGCTAACTCTCTTCATCAGGACATTGTCATCTTTTAGTTGGAGGTATGGGTCATCGTCATCCTCATTTGAGTCCTCTGTTACTTTGGCATGGGTATATTCCCGGCATTTGTCATTTCTCTTACTTTTGGGGTCTTCTCTCCTCCCTTAGGATCTCTACAATCCACATACTTTATAAACTTTCCAGACTTCAACATCTTCTCAATCTCATCCTTCAGGGCAAAGAACTTGTCAGTCAGATGGTCATGGTCTTGGTGGAACTCACACCACATATTCTTGTTCCTCTTATGCATAGGAGCCTTCAGCTTCTCCGGACATCTCAAGGACCTATCATTATTTATCTCGTTGAGGATGTGTTCACAGCTCACAGTTAGAGGAGTGTAGTGTGGAAACTTATCGTCTGCATCCCTCTTCTTTCCATCCTTCTTCCTTTGGAATTTTCCACTGCTACTTCCATTATCATCCTCATTATTTATGGCCATTGCTTCTTTAGCGTTCATGACCCTACCGGTTGTTGCTAACAACTCGGCCATAGACTTAGGAGGGTCTTCAGTAAGCTTCCAAAGTAACTTCCCCTTCTTAAGTCCTCCTATAAGGGATGTCATAGGTATATTCTCTTCGTAATCTTCAACCTCCAATTTTTACTTATTGAATCTTGTAATGTAGTCTCTGAGGCTTTCATTCTTGCCTTGTTTTACGTAGAGTAGATGGGTTATCTTCTTCTGAGGTCTCACCCCAAAACAAAAGTTATGTATAAATCGCTCAGCCAACCCCTTAAAGTTTTCCACATAATTTTTAGGAAGGGAAGTGAACTAAATGTGTGCAGCTCCTGTTAAGGTTCATAAGAAAGCCCAGCACCTCATCTCATCAGGGATTGAATAAATGTTTGCTGCAGATTGCTACATCTCAATATGATGTATAGGTTTGGTACTTCCATCATACTTGGGAGACACTATTGGCGGTTTAAATTTGGCAGGGGTTGGGAAGTTTACAATCCTTGCCACAAATGGGGAGCCCTTTGAGAATCCCCTTTGTAGCAGGTCTCAACTTTTTATGAGGTTCCCTATCTTCTCTTCCAGCCGTTGAATGGAGTCATTCCAAGGTTTAACAACGTCGTCCTGGCCGAGGTTGTCCCCAACCACCTCTAAGGGGTGAACTAAGGGTTCTCCAGTCGCTTCACAACGTCGACTGTTGACCTCTTGGTCACGATGTCGGCCATGTTGGGGTTGGCCATAATGAGGCTGATGTTCACCACCTTACCTTTGTTATCCAGCTACACTTCTTGACCTGGATAACCTCTACCTTAGATCATTAACTGGGTTGAGACTTTCAAAGGCCGTCCATTTACTCAAGCGATCAAAAGCAGATCCTCTTTATTGGGCATCACCAACCTCGGCCCTTCTTGTTCTGCAACCTCGGCTATGTTGTATAGGACGTATTATGTTATTTGAAATCTCATATGGCTCCAATCAGTCTGGTGGAGCATCCTCTGCTTTAATGTCATCGTACATATCCTTAGGGCAAGGGTTTCCTTGCCTCCCCAATCCTTCCTCCGCTGAGGTGTAAGTTGGTCCTTTTGCGGTGCCTGGGGTGGTACCCTGGCCTCAAAATGTGGTTAAAAAACCTTCGAAGTAATCATTTCCGATGAGACCCCAGGTGGTCTTATTATGTTTTGGCTTAGCTGGGCAAATTGCTCGTTCAATACTTGCTGCATTACAGCTAAGGACCTCAAGGCTGTTTCCACCTCAACCATCTCGAACTGGGTTGATGCATGGCTGGAACTGGGTCCTCTAACACCAGATGGTGTTGGAGGTGGTGGTAACTCCGGTTCCATATGTTAGGACTAAAGATCTTGCAATGAAAATATTAGAGAGCTTGATACCTGAAAGGACCTCTTTCAATGGTAACACAGCTTCACATGTGGGGTGAGGCCTGGATCACAACTAGAGTCTCTGATGAGGTTCAACTGTAAAAAAGAATAGATGAATCTTCTCGTTCCCACATATGGCACAAAAATGATGATGTTGTAAACAGCACCACCAGATGAGGTGTTGACAAGCTCAATCTAACAATAAGAATGGCAGCACAAGAGTGTTGTATAGTAGAAGGAGGTGAGGAGAAGAGGATGAACACTTGAATATAAGTGGTTCAGCCAATCTGGCCATTAGTGCCTTCTTCTAGTGATATTACTCACACGCTCACAATGGATGTAGGCTAGATTGGCTGAACCACTTACATTCAAGTGTTCATCCTCTTCTCCTCACCTCCTTCTACTATACAAACACTCTCGTGCTGCCATTATTATTGTTAGATTGAGCTTATCAACACCTCATCTGGTGGTGCTATTTACAGCATCATCAAAGAGCAGATCTTAGAAAAGGCTAGTCTGATAGTCAACATATATGGGATGATATCATTTAAGGCGGTGCTAGGATAAATCAACAAGGTGGCTGAACAACCTGAGCTTTATGAGGAAATATGGTTTCTGTTTTTCCCCTCTTATGTGAACCATATGACTAGGTCAGGAAGGCACTACAAGGTCCCAAGCATGTTGCCATTACAAGCGATAAAAGAAATAGTGTCAAGAATCTTCCTGTGCCAGAAATGACCCTCGAGGAAAGCAAGATCCTCGATCAATTGAAGAAAACCCAACCCAATATCACTCTGTGAGGACTCTTTATGTCTTGCCAGCTGCATCAGAACGCCTTAATCAAGCTATTCACAGGACCCACAGTTCCTCCTTCTACCATACCAGAAGAAGCTGTGAATCTGGTCAGATCTCTAACCTCTACTAGAATGCTCTCATTATCCGAAGAAGAAATCCCAAAAATTAGGCCAAACCACAACTATTCTCTCAATATCTCTGTCCAAGTTATGGGAAAGACCGTCCCACTTTCACTCGTCGATAATGGATCAGCTCTTAATGTATTCCCGTTAAGGACCCTTAATTATTTGGGAATGAAAGTGAGTGACCTTGCTCTAACCTCTGTCCCAATACATGCCTGCAATAATACCCGCCGAGAAGTTATGGGATAGATAAAGCTTGCAATAGGGGCTGGCCCTATATCCGACTGTGGAATTCTAAGTCATCGGTATCCCAGCCTATTCCAATTTACTACTTGGAAGACCATGGATACATAGTATCAAAGGTGTGTCCCCTTCCCTTCATCAGAAACTGAAGTTCTTTGCCAATGGGCAGGTCATCACCATCTTGGGTGATGAAGACAATACTGATAATGCAAGTATCAATAATCCAATACTTGAGATACAAAATGGGGCAAACGATATGGTTTTATCAGGTTTTCGAGTTGAACCACTTCTACTCCCAGTAGGGGATTATTTCAAAGATAGGTTTTGTTGAGAGTATAAACCTTATGGAAGCGTCACTGTGATCTAGACGTTTAAAAATATGCACTTCATGCTCGGACTGGGGATACGATGAAGACAACAGGGGATACTTGAACCCATTATGTTGAAGAAAGATTTTCCTCCCTGTGGCTTGGGTTATCATACATTAGCAAAAGAACTCAGAATGCTCCTCCAAACTTGATTAAAGAAAAGGCTAGAAAGTGGAAAGACTCTCTCAAAATATTCCTTGAATGGAAGATTTATCAGAGATGGTGAAGATTTCCCCTTTTGAGGCTTCTTGAACCATGGTATGATTATGTGGAAAAGAAGACGAAACCCATAATGGAGATCCTTTTCCAAGACAGCTACTCATGGGGAGAAAGTTCCCAGCATCAAGTGCAACCAATCATTGAGAAGACCAAAGCTGATACCTAAGATTCTGAGGAAAATGACTCTGTGGATTCTTTTAACTTACAAACACTGGGGTTGGCACTCTGCATGACCCACTCAGGGGCTACATCATTGAATCTATCTCGCCTGATCAAATATGCTCATGCACCTCTCCTCAACTGGAATGTTGCACCAGTTTTGTGTGCTGATATTCAAACTAACCCTGATGTTTATCCCATTTCCTCTTCCTTATTTATTCCTCCTTACTATCATTTAATTCAAACCTCCTTTGATGAGGTTCTCAATGTTGTTTTTCCTATCAATGAAATAAATGAAGATTTTGAGTATCTTGTTGTGCCTTACGTTAATTGTCTTGATTCCAATCAAACATTTGATGATGATGATTTTGCAAATGAATAATTCGTAACTGATCTAAATAAGGTTAATATTAAACAACATAACCACGTTTAAGTTAATGAAAATGAAACTGTTGTTATTAATCTCGGTTGTAGTAGCCAACTACACGAGATTAGGATGGGGGCACTTTTGATGAGCATGAGCACGCAACTCAAGGAATTACTAAAGGCATTTATAGACATCATCGCATAGTCCTACGATGACATGATTGAAATTGATTTCGAGATAGCTTAACATGAGATTCTTACTTTCCCAGAATGCAAACCTATCAAACAGAAAGTGCGAAAGCTCCACACCAAATGGTCAATCAAAGTTAAGTAAAAAGTTGTCAAATAGTTGAACGTGGGTTTCATTCGTCAAATCAAATATTCCACATGGCTAACCAATAATGTACCCATGCCAAAATCAGGATGGAAGGTTCCTATGTGCGTTGACTACTGAGACTTGAATAAGGCATCTCTAAAGGATGATCACCCGCTACCCAACATCGACATGATTATGGATAATACAACTATTTATGCTCTCAAGTCATTTATTAATAGGTTTGTAAGATAAAGCCAGATTAAAATTCACCCGGATCATCAAGAGAAAACCACATTCATCACCCCTTGGGGAACCTTTTGCTACCCCGTTGTGTCATTTGGTTTAAAAAACGCAGGGATTACCTACCAAAGGGTTGCCACAATCATCTTTCATGATATAATACACAAATAAGTCAAGGTCTGTGGATGATATGATTATCAAGTCTAAAACTAGGGAAGGTCATGTTCCATCTCTCCGAAATTCTTAGAGCGACTGCAGTAATACCAGTTGCGACTTAACCCCAAAAATTTGTCTTCGGTGTTACCAAAGGAAAACTCTTTGGATTCATGGTTAGTGAGAAAGGGGTAAAAGTAGATCCTACCAAACTGAAATGCATACTTGATATGCCACCACCACGACGGAGAAGGAAGTCCAAGGATTCCTTAGAAAATTACAGTATATCAGTCGGTTCATCAACCAATTAACTTCCATCTATAAGACCATCTTCAAACTCTTCCAAAAGTATTCGACCAAGGTTTGGTAAAAATCTTGCCAAGAAGACTTTGATAAAATAAAGCAATACCTAACCTAACCTCCGGTACTCATGCTGCCTCAGCCTAGTCTTCCCATAATCCTATATATAACCGTATTAGATACTACAGATGGGGCTTTGCTAGCCCAATACCTCGAAGAATCCTGTAAAGAGAGAGACATTTACTACGCCAGTCACAAGTTGGCCGGGTGCGAAGTTAACAACACCGCTCTGGAGAAAGCATGTGTCACTCTTATTCGGTTCCCCCAAACGTTACAACACTATATGATCACCTTTCCTATCAAACTTGTATCCTAAATGGATCTTATCAAGTACCTACTTGAGAAACCCTCCTTGTCCAGTCAAATGGCCCATTGGTTGATTCTTCAAGAAAAATTTGATAATGTTTATGTCACACAGAAAGGCATGAAAGTAAGAGTCGTCTCTAACTACCTCTCTTAATACCCTATAGAAGAAGCCGATGTCTAGATTTCCTAGTTCCCGAATGAGAATATCCTTTATACCTCCCAAGAATATCTTCGATAGCAAATGTTCTTTGACGGCGCCACTAACAAGAAAAGGTAGGGCATTGGGATACTCCTAATTTCCCCTTATTACTCTCATACTCCCATTGCCATCAAGTTAAGTTTCCCTTGCACCAACAACATGATTGAATACGAGGCATGCACGGTAACCCTCAAAGTTGACCTCAAGAAAGGAATTTGATACCTCGATGTCTATGGATATTCAACCCTTATCATCGGTTAAATGCTAAGAAGATGGAAAGTCAAATATGAGAAAATATTACCCTTCCATGCCCACCTAGAAGAGCTAGCTTCCCAATTCTAAGAAATCACCATCCACTACCTGCCTCGAGCAAAAAACAACCTAGTGGATGCCCTTGTTACCTTAGCCTCTATGATTGACATGCCCGAAGGAATAATAATGGATCCTTTCCTTGTCCAAAAGTAAGATAAACCAACCCACTGTTATATATTGAGCTTATCACAGAAGATCCTGAGAAAACCGACTACTGGTACTATGATATTTGGTGCCTCCTCAACCATGGTAGGTACCCCCAAGGTTCTGATAACAAAGACCAAGCAACCCTCCATAGATTGGTTACCTAGTACATTTTCTGCGATAAAGCACTGTTCGAGAGAATCTTCATTAGAACCCATTTGCACTACATCGCAGGGGTTGACATTGAAGGGATGATCATGAATGGCCATATGCTAGCTAAGAAGATCATATGATAGGGTTATTATTGGATTTCTATGGTTCAAGATTGCACAACCGACATTCGAAGATGCCTCAAATGCTAGAAATTTTCTAGACTTCTCCCTAGTCGTTCTCTATATGGGGAATTGACATCATAGGGAAGGTTACACCCAAAACGTCCAATGGGCATGAGTTCATCGTAGTTGCTATTGACTACTTCACTAAATGGGTCGAAGCCAAGTCATATACAGTTCTAAATGCTAAGAAAGTGGCCAAGTTTATCATAAAAAACATCATTTGCCAATTTGGGGTCCTGCATGAGCTGGTGTCAGACAACGGGTTGTATTTTGAGGCAGAAGTTACAGACCTGGTCAACGAGTATGGGATTCAGATATAAATCTCCTCACTACCGACTCAAACCAATGGAGCAGTCGAAGCAGCCAATAATAATCTTAAACCATCATCAACAAGATGATCGAGAGTTATCGAGAATGGGCCGACTAGATCCCTTTAGCCCTCTGGGGATACTTCACTTCAGTTCGAACCTCTATTGGGTCTAAACCTTACTCTTTGTTACACGACAAAGAATAAGTCATACCCGTACAGCTGGAAATCCCTTCGCTACGCGTCATTCTAGAAAGAAAAGTTAGAGAAGAAGATTGGCATCAAAGCCGTCTCGATGAGCTATCACTCTTGGATGAAAGGAGGCTGAAATCTCTATATCACATACAAGGATACCATCACCAAATAACACAATCATTAAATAAGAAAGTTAAGGACCGTGGTGTTCGAGAAGAGGAATTATCCTTTAAAGAGATAGTAGATCCCATCTGGGCCCCAAAGGGAAATTCAAGCCCAATTGGAGTGGCCCCTACATCATAAAAAAGATCCTTTCAGGCGGTGCCACTATGCTCACCGACCTTGATGGGGAGGAAATGGCACGTCTAGTCAACCTAGACCATTTTAAGAAATTTTAGCCCTAGTCCAAAATCTCGATGTGCTAGGACTCTTCTTATCCCCGTTCTATTCTAAAAAACTCATTTCCCTCTATCCAGAACTACGTGGGGCCTGATCCTCTAAAAAACTTTCAAAAATAATTTCACAAAATTTTTAAAACCCTCGGAGATACGTAGGTAGCTCATCCATTTTACATGAGCACGCCCCTTTTTTTCCACAAAATGTTATTCTTTTCTTATCCATGTGAACGACATTTCATTTTAACATGTACATTAACAAAAGGATTATGTATGCCTTACAAATTGGTCTAGATAATTCAAATGTAAAACTCATCAAGAGGCACAACTAGATAATCAAAAAGTTTTTTATTTCATTTTTGGGGGAATTTTGGTACATTTACATCAGTATAGGGAGTCAAACGACATCCCTTGCCAACCTACCACTAACTTCCTAAAACCAAATAAAAACAAGCCCCACTACCCCTAAAATAATCGCAAAATATAACTAAAATAACAAAACACCCATTACAAAAGCTTCAAAAATTCTACCCACAGCTTCCAGAGGAACTAGCCCCATTATCACCCACATACTGGGGTCTCCAAACTTCCCCTTCTTGAAGAGAGTGTCCCTGATGCTCCATTGAACGATATTCCCGAACCAGCCTAGGGAAAACCACAAGACCTCCCTCCATGGTGTCAGATATGGCAAACTACCTTTGCCAAAACTCCACAACCGGCATCTTAGCAACTACTTTCCTTCATAACCACTTTATGTAGTACCCTAAAACATGCTAGACTCGCCCAGCAGACTGAGATGGATAGGTCAATGGTCAGCGATTCCCCAAAAAAGATCCAAGTCACATGCGCATACGCTCTGTCAGATCTTCCACAGGAAAGAAGTCTAGTGTCTGCGGAGGCACAATCTATTCCAAGCCAAATTGGCACAAAATCCTCCAGAAAAAGTAGAATGAGGTCTAACTGAGGCCAACTAACCGAACATACTGGTATTCTCTAAAGAAAGGCTTTAATACTAAAATCTTTGTTTACAAGGTTAATAACATAATGTTATAAATTGTGTAATCTCCGAATAAACTTTTTAGGCAAAACTCTTTTCGAAAAACACAAGATGTGATAGAAAAGACTTTCTGAATATATGGATTAAATTTGATAGTTGATTACCTTCATTTTTAAGTTTTAATAAACATCTACTAAATTATATAGTCCCAATAACAACAACAATTAAGAACATTCAAAGAAATAGACACCAGAATTTTTAACGTGTTAAAACCCTTAAACAAGGGAAACATCCACAGTGCCCTCTACGGCACAAAACAAAAATTCACTAGAATAAAAATCAAGTTACAATACTTAATCAAACCACAAATATCCTAACCTAAGTTCATAATGTACCTACACGAGATTCTCCACTCCAAAGGTATTCTGAATTGGAACTTGATCTTTTCTTGCTGCTTCTTTGTCTTTTCCTTGATATCCTTCTCTTTGAATTCTGATTCCCGCAACTCTTTCAAATTCAAGATTCTCAGACAGAACCACAGTGTCTAAATGTTCGTGTGTGATAGTGTTTGTGATGTGCTACTACATGCAAACATGCAGCTCACCCTCTCAAGATTTATACAAACTTTCCTAACAAATTTCAATTGTTCTAAAATGAAATTTATTTCTAAATCTTGATTTTTCAAGCCAAGACTTCTTGATCTTTTATTTATCCACAGATCTCAAGGATACCTTGCTCAGAAGACGGTTCAAGGTCTTAAACAATTTTAGAGTTTTGAAAATATTTTTAAAATTATAAACCTCCAATTGAGATCTAAACTAGACTAGAAGTCTACTTTATTAAAACAGATTCAGACTTAACATGAAGAGACTGATTCAATAATTTTTGTGATAAAACTTCTTTTTCATATTTGTACGTCTTAAAACTTTAGCAAGAGTTCTTCGTGTTCCTTTTATTTTTATACACTATTTAATAAAATATGAAGAAAAAAAGCTAAAAACACACAACTCACTAGATCTGAAAAATATTTAAAAAAAACTTAAATGTTTTTATTTCAAAATTTGTTGAAACAGAAAGGATCTAAAATGCTAGATCTTAAAAGAGAAACAGAAAAATTGTGTGATGTTCTATTTTAGAAAAACTTGGTTTCAATAATGAAACTTGAGTCTCTCTTAGAGATGAGTTCTGAGAGAAATAAAGATTTGAAGAGGTCTTCAAAATGAAAACACAACACCAAGAACAAAGAAACCCTGGATGAAGCTAACTCTCCAAAATGGGCTTTCTGGTGTTTGAAACTGTTTAGGTTTTGGTGTTTGGTTTGGGAGTAACACTCAGGGGTTGAACTACGAAGAAAATTTAGGGTTTCTTATTATAGTCTCTCTCTTATTCTTTCCCTCCATTTCTCCCTTCTCCCTCTTCTCTCTACTCTCTCTTTTCTCTCAAAAATGACAAAATGGAAAAAGTCTCTAAATGCTGAGGCTTGGGTCCTTTTTATACTAAGCGTAGAAGGATCCAGAAGATCGACCTCAATCCAATGGCTGGGATTGAGTCTTGACCAAATGACTTCCATCCAACGGTCCAACCCAAGTTGTGGGTTAAATGTATACTGATTCGGTTAAATTGGGATCACAAGGATTGAGTCAAAATGCATGCAATACGTTGATTAGGATGATCCAAGGGCTGAGGTTGTGTACGCACTTTGTGTCTAAAAGAAAACAAAAATCCACTCTATATGTTACCAATAGGTGTACGAACCAGATGAATGCTAAAATGCATGTTGAAAATAATTACACAGCACACCTCGAATTCTCTAGGCTTTTGGATTCAACCCAAGTAAACAATCAACATAGAAAATAATTTTTTGAAATTCAACTTATACCCACAACACTTTAAAAACACATTTTGATTAATTCTAAAATCATTTGAAAATTATTTAAAAACAATATAAAATGATTTGAATTGATTTTAAAATGACTTGAAGTGTTGAATAACCATTAATGCAAATATGTGATAAGTGTAATGCAGTGCAATTGTCCTATTTGTGGTTTAAGGATATAATTAACTTCCCTTTCTAGGTTCTCTTGGACAAGATTTCTTCTTTGAGCTTGTACCTTTGAGGAGATGGAGTTCTCATACAAAACTAATAAATTTTGACTAGATATCCAAACTAGTTAGAACTCCTATATATGTAGACTCAAGTAAGTTAATATATAGTCTGTTCTCATTCTCCGAGTTCCAAAATTGGCAGCATCTCCCCCCACTAAGGCACTAACAAATGCAAGCCTCGAGCTCCATGCTCCGCAAACTAATTCTCCCAACTCTCGATATTCAGGCCTACACCGATAAAATGGCTTGAGAAGAAATTTAGCACCACCGACAAAGGATACTTAGGTGGGACCACCATGCGGAATATCTATAATAACCATATGAACAACATTATGGGGTTACCGCTCATAAAGTCGGAACGGATTTCCCGCCAAGTATCCAGACAATTCAGAGTCTCCTCCGGTATCACCGCTGCAGGATTGCATTAGTATGACATCCAGGAAATAATGGATGTGAGTTGTGGGTCCACTAACATTTCCCCAGCCACCAACAACCGTTTAAAGTTAGGCCCAGAGTGACGGCTTCATCATAGCCGGCATCACCAACATCCTACAAATGCACAGAATGAAGCACTGTAGGAAGAGAAATCATTCCTCCCGTGAACAACGACGTGGCTGCCGAAGACGAGATATGGAGAAGTACCGCTAATAGCTCACTAGGGGACCGGGAAAACTCAGGCATAGCCGCAGTAATGTAGCGATTTATCCCCAACATGGCAGGAAACTCTTTATAAGTTGGATAAATTTCATCCAACTCGAAAAAAATGGTCTTGGGGTACCAGAACGCAACCACTTCCATCATCATATTCCACTCTATGGGCCGATTGTGACACAAAGAGACTCGTCGTATGTTGAAAGTGTCATAGTCAACATTGTAGGAACACATTGCTTCCAAGGTTTTGAGGTAGTTTGCAAACTCAACATTAACAGGGAGAGACATATCACAAAATAAGAAGATAAGTAAGAAAGAAAAATGTAAAAGAGAAGGAATGTGGAGGTGTGAAGAAAATGATCCACCCACGCCCCAATTTATACTTGAAAACCCTCAAACAAAGACAATGAACCCGTAGAATTAAGAGAGAAACTTAACCCACCAAGTACCACGCAATTGAAGAAAGTGTAATGAAATCCTCGGGTTGATTGGACAGGACTGATATGCTGATAGGAAGGATAGGGGTCATGCCTAGAGGCAACCACCTGTTTGGGGAAAATCCCCCTTTTCCTTTTTTGTAAAAGTAAAAAAACTCAATAAAAATCATTTTTATTTTAAGAGAATTCTAAATTTCCTTATCCTGATGTTTTTACTTATCCCATTTTAAAATAAATTCTTTCTCCAATCATTTTAATTATTTTTACGGTCTCAGCAGCAAACTAAAAATGCCATATGCATTAGTCACTAAAAACGAAAGTTAACAAAAAATTCATTTTATTTGCATAGATTTTTGTTGTGTTACATCATTTTTTCAGGAAATAAAGAAAATACAACGGGACTCAGCCCGAACCCACCAACGTTCTCTCTATCTCTCTCTCTCTCTCCATCTATCTCTCTATCTCTTTCTACCTGCATCTTGTCTTTTTCTCTCCCTTCTCCTTATCACTCTCTCTAGGAGCCTCATTCCCTGGGGTGTGCTCTCTTCCAGCTCCAATGAGATGACGTACCTCCACTCCCCGAGCCCAACTGATGCGACTCAGAATGTGTCTCTAATGTGCGTTCACTCTAGGCTCAAGTCCAAGCCTGTCGCGTTAGTAATAAACCCGGTAAGTCGGGATCGTATCCACAGGGAAAAAGGACAACAGAGTTGTAACGACGGGAAAAGACGAAGGTACCCTAACTCTAACTCTAAAAAGAAAGGAAAAATGATTTGGTTTTGAAAATGGATTACGACTAAATGAAATTGTGGAATTATGAAGAAATGCAACTATACTAAATTACCTAAAATATGAATGAAAAATGATTTGAAACTTTTGAACTGAGTGATGGGAAGAACAGGACGGGAATACAATCCCCCAACCCTAGTGAATTGTAGTTATAATATTAATCGTAAATTTAACTGATTAAATTGACCCGAAATTTAGTACTCCCAAGCATTACGTAAACGAGGTTCAAGCTCGCATCATACTTAATCTGAGGATGAGTAAATCGGTATCGCGATAGTAACACTCGAATTGCATTCTAAATCATCACGGTTACCCAGAGGCAAACGAGATATAAAGACCTACAACTGTTATGTTCGTATGCAATACGGTCATATTCAATCACTAAATTCATAGGATTAATGTTATACACGTACAATTAACACATCAGGCTGGGTTCATGTATCCCGACCTTAGAAAATCTAGCCTAGCATGATGAAAGTGATGAAAACAGTGTTTAATGTGCAGGAGTTCATGATTAATCTAAGGATACATGTAAATTGATGTATAATAGAATTGAAAAGAAGAAATAACTCACTAATCTCACCCAAGCAGTAATTGCATCAATGAATAAAACTGGTAATCAAATAATTTCTGAATAAAGCTTAAATCTTGGAATTCAAACTGGAAATTGTATCTAAACTACGGTTTCTCGAAAAAGAGAGGAAAACTAACTAAAATTCTACGTCTAAATAACAATAATAAAACGGGTTTTTATACCCTCCAAGAATTTAGGAATTTCAGCTGCACTAGGACTCTTATGAAGAAGATCAGAGTTGCAAATCTCGACACCCGGACCGGTCCGGGCCTTAGGCGGATCTGTCTGCCTCCTAAGCGGATCAGTTCATTTTATTTTTTTCCTTCTTCGATTTTCTATCGATCCGAGGTCTACTGGAGTTTGGCTAAGAGGACCGGTCAGGTGTAGGGGCGGACCGGTCCGGTGTAGGGGCGGACCGGTCTACCTATTTGACTTTTTTGCTCAACTTTGACTGCTCATATCTTTTGTTCCGGGACTCCGATTAAAGTACCGTTTATTCCTATGTGCTCATGAATGTGATATCTTCAACTTCTCTTTAGGTACTTCTTCCAAATTCTAGGTGGAAATTACAATTTTTCCTTTTTGACTTTCCTTCTTGTCTTTCTTGATTCTTCCGGTTTCCTTCTTCCATTTCTTGACATCAAATACCTGTAAAATCACTACGAAATACCAGAAACTCGATGTACTCATTAGGATCAGTCAGTAGCAAGATTATGAGATAAAGTCAAATCGATTATGTTGTTCGAGGTGCTAAAAGTACCCAAATTAAAGGATAAATTAGGAAGAATTTATGCCTAATCAAACCTCCTAACTTAGAACTTTGCCCGTCCGGAGCAATGTAAAAGAATCCTAGAAGGGCTTAATTCTTGAAAACATTTTATTGGGATAGAATACCTTTTTCGCAGGCAAGAGGTTGCATTTAGCGTATGCAACAAGCCTTTAAACCCCTAAGTCACCCTAGTAGGACGAGTGGTGTCTCGTGAGGGTTTGCAGAGAATGTACCCACAAAATTCGACTCAAAGAAAATTCAAAATACGCAAAAATTGTGTAATTCAAACTTTTCCAGAAAATAGTCATCATTAAGTCATATTTACAAGTCTCAAACCGTAGTGTGTGTGCGAAGCCGAAAATATAACTGCCAATTTTCACCGATTGATCATTACTTTACTTATCCGAAAGTTTGATTGATTTCAAATTCTCACTGAATGCTCTCTCAAACAAATCACTCGGATTGTGGCTATTCTCTCGGTATGCGTGATATAAAGAGTAAATATAATGGACGCAAAGTCACGCATACAAGTAGAAAGACGAAAATTTTAAAGTGATAGAATCTCATCAATGGATTACGTTTTTTAAAAACGGGAACATTGCCTCTTTTTCCGCGCATTTAATCTCCTTTATTATCTTTTGGTGTATTAGCTCTCCACGCGGTAACCAATTTCGCAATTTAGACTCGGCTAGGACTTTTTTTGGGGGTTTTAAGGTATATGGGGTAAAATTGAAATTATCGGGATGGATGGAATTGGAAAAGTCATTTATGATGTCCATTTGTGCTTTTTTCGGGCTATTGCTCATTTTTTTCTTCTTTTTCTCTATTTTTTTTTTCTGTTTTTCACTTCTTTTCTTTTCTTACTATTTTTGTTGAGCATATTTTTTTTTTCCTTGCCCCTTTTTATGCACTTTCTGGACTTAAATTCTGAATTTATCCATTTTTCGCAATTCCAGTATATTTTGGTTTTTTGGGTTTTCAAACGAAAGGAAAAATTTATTCGGCTCAATTTGGGTTGCAAAAGGGGTGATTTTTCACAT
The DNA here is from genome assembly GCA_949130495.1 of Sambucus nigra. Taxonomy (NCBI): domain Eukaryota; kingdom Viridiplantae; phylum Streptophyta; class Magnoliopsida; order Dipsacales; family Adoxaceae; genus Sambucus; species Sambucus nigra. The sequence continues at coordinate 425,751,846 of OX422209.1, forward strand.
CTTTTTCAAGCCAATATTTTTGGGTGACAAACGAGGGCCTGCTTCATTGTCTAAAATGCCAATTGCGTTACCATATCCATTTCGAGATGAATTTAAGTTTAGAGATCAATTTTGGCACGTTTTTCAAAGCAATATTACACACATTTTCAAAACCGATCAAAATGAAAGGATTGAGATCCTTGACAACTTTTTAGACGCTGAAAAGAACTTTGAGTTAACAATTAACTCGGATTGATTTAAAAACTCGCAAAAAGTGATAGGCTCGAATCTCACCGGGTTTCTTAATCTCCACACTTACTCGTTGAGTCGTCAATTTTTGCTCAATTTCCATCTTTGGTCAATTTTGGCTTTGTGTATGTTGAATTTTACAACTTGAGACATCAATTCGACTTTTAGTGATATTTTTGAAAATTTTGAATTCCAATTTTTATTTATTTTGAACAAAAATATTTTGGGGTTTTTTAAAATTTTATGATTTTTTTGGAAATTTCTGGGCATTTTTGAAGATTTGTGAAGTTTTAGAAATACGCACTTGTGACCCCCCTGCAAAAACTTGACGCGACTCAGAATGTGTCTCTAATGTGCGTTCACTCTAGGCTTAAGTGCAAGCTTGTCGCGTTAGTAATAAACTCGGTAAGTCGGGATCGTATCCATAGGGAAAAAGGACAACGGAGTTATAACGACGGGAAAAGACGAAGGCACCCTAACTCTGACTCTAAAAAGAAAAGAAAAATGATTTGGTTTTGAAAATGGATTACGACTAAATGCAATTGTGAAATTATGAAGAAATGCATTTATACTAAATTACCTAAAATATGATTGAGAGATGATTTAAAACTTTTGACCTAAGTGATGGGAAGAACCGGACGGGAATACAATCCCCCAACCCTAGTGAATTGCATTTATAGTATTAATCGTAAATTTAACTGAATAATTAACCCGAAATTTAGTACTCCCAAGCATTACGTATACGAGGTTCAAGCCCGCGTCATACTTAATTTGAGGATGAGTAAATCAGTATCGCGACAGTAACACTCGAATTGCATTCTAAATCATCATGGTTGCCCAGAGGAAAACGAGATATAAAGACCAACAATTGTTATGTTCCTACACAATACGTTCATATTCAATCACTAAATTTCGAGGATTAATGTTATCACGTACAATTAACACATCAGGTTGGGTTCATGTATCCCGGACTTAGAAAATCTAGCCTAGCATGATGAAAGTGATGAAAATAGTGTTTAATGTGAAGGAGTTTATGATTAATCTAAGGATACTTGTAAATTGAAGTAGAATTGAATTGAAAAGAAGAAATAGCTCACTTATCTCACCCAAGCAGTAATTGCAGCAATGAATAAAACTGGTAATCAAATAATTTCTAAATAAAGCTTGAATCTTGGAATTAAAACTGGAAATTGTATATAAACTAGGGTTTCTGGAAAAAGAGAGGAAAACTAACAAAAACTCTACGTCTAAATAATAATAATAAAACGGGTTTTTATACCCTCCAAGAATTTAGGAATTTCAGCTGCACTAGAACTCTTTTGGAGAAGATCAGATTTGCAAATCTCGACACCCGGACTGGTCCGGGCCTTAGGTGGACCGGTCTGCCTCCTAAGAGGATCGGTTCATTTTATTTTTTTCCTTCTTCGATTTGCTATCGATCCGAGGTCTACTGGAGTTTGGCAAAGCGGACCGGTCTGCATATTTGACTTTTTTGCTCAACTTTGACTGCTCATATCTTTTGTTTCGGGACTCCGATTGAGGTGTCGTTTCTTCCTATGTGCTCATGAATGTGATATCTTCAACTTTTCTTTAGATACCTCATCCGAATTTTGGGTGGAAATTACACTTTTGACCTTTTGAATTTCCTTCTTGTCTTTCTTGATTCTTCCGATTTCCTTCTTTCGTTTCTTGACATCAAATACCTGTAAAATCACTACAAAATACCAGAAACTCGATGTACTCATTAGGATCAGTCAGTATCAAGATTATGAGATAAAATCTAATCGATTACGTTGTTCGAGGTGCTAAAAGTACTCAAATTAAGGGATAAATTAGGAAGAGTTTATGCCTAATCAAACCCCCTAACTTAGAACTTTGCTCGTCCCGAGCAATGTAAAGGAATCCTAGCAAGGCTCAATTATTGAAAATATTTTATTGGGATAGAATACCTTTTTCGCGGGCAAGCGGCTGCATTTAGCGTATGCAACAAGCCTTTAAACCCTTAAGTCACCCTAGTAGGACGGGTGGTGTCTCGTGAGGGTTTGCAGAGAATGTACCCACAAAATTCGACTCACAGAAAATTCAAAATACGCAAAAATTGTGTAATTCAAACTTTTCCAGAAAATAGTCATCATTAAGTCATATTTACAAGTCTCAAACTGTAGTGTGTGTGCAAAGTCAAAAATATAACCGCCAATTTTCACCGATTGATCATTACGTTACTTATCCGAAGGTTGTTTTGATTTCAAATTCTCACGGAATGCTCTCTTAAACGAATCACTCGGATTGTGGCTATTCTCTCGGTATGCGTGATATAAAGAGTAAATATAATGGACGCAAAGTCACGCATACAAGTAGAAAGACGAAAATTTCAAAGTGATAGGATCTCATCAATGGATTACGGTTTTTCAAAACGGGAACTTTCCCTCTTTTTCCGCGCATTTAATCTCCTTTATTATCTTTTGGTGTATTAGCTCTCCACGCGGTAACCAATTTCGCAATTTAGACTCGGTTAGGACTTTTTTTTGGGGTTTCAAGGTATATGGGGTAAAATTGAAATTGTCGGGATGGTTGGAATTGGAAAAGTCATTTATGATGTCCATTTGTGCTTTTTTCGGGCTATTGCTCATTTTTTTTCTTCTTTTTCTCTATTTTTTTTCTTTTTTTCACTTATTTTCTTTTCTTACTATTTTTGTTGAGCATATTTATTTTTTTTCTTACCCCTTTTTATGCACTTTTTGGACTTAAATTCTGAATTTATCCATTTTTCGCAATTCCAGTATATTTGGGTTTTTTGGGTTGTCAAACGAAAGGAAAATTCATTCGGCTCAATTTGGGTTGCAAAAGGGGTGATTTTTCGCATCTTTTTCAAGCCAATATTTTTGGGTGACAAACGAAGGCCTACTTCTTTGTCCAAAATGCCAATTGCGTTACCATATGCGTTTCGAGATGAATTTAAGTTTCGAGATCAATTTTGGCACGTTTTTCAAAGCAATATTACACACGTTTTCAAAATCGATCAAAATGAAAGGATTGAGATCCTCGACAACTTTTTTGGCGCTGAAAATAACTTTGAGTTAACAATTAACTCGGATTGATTTAAAAAATCGCAAAAAGTGATAGGCTCGAATCTCACCGGGTTTGTTAATCTCCACACTTACTCGTTAAGTCGTCAATTTTCGCTCAATTTCCATCTTTGGTCAATTTTGGCTTTGCATATGTTGAATTTTACATCTTAAGACATCAATTCGACTTTTAATGATATTTTTGAAAAATTTGAATTCCAATTTTTATTTATTTTGAACAAAAATATTTTTGTGTTTTTCAAAATTTATGAATTTTTTTTAAATTTCTGGGCTTTTTGGAAGATTTGTGAAGTTTTAGAAATACGCACTTGTGACCCCCCTACAAAAACTTGACGCGACTCATAATGTGTCTCTAATGTGCGTTCACTCTAGGCTTAACTGCAAGCTTGTCACGTTAGTAATAAACTCGGTAAGTCGGGATCGTATCCACGGGGAAAAAGGACAACGGAGTTGTAACAACGGGAAAAGACGAAGGTACCCTAACTCTGACTCTAAAAAGAAAGGAAAAATGAATTGGTTTTGAAAATGGATTACGACTAAATGCAATTGTGAAATTATGAAGAAATGCAATTATACTAAATTACCTAAAATATGAATGAGAAATGATTTGAAACTTTTGACCAAAGTGATGGGAAGAACACGACGGGAATATAATCCCCCAACCCTAGTGAATTGCAGTTATAATATTAATCATAAATTTAACTGATTAAATTGACCCGAAATTTTGTACTCCAAAGCATTACGTATACGAGGTTCAAGCCTGCGTCATACTTAATCCGAGGATGAGTAAATCGGTATCGCGATAGTAACACTCGAATTGCATTCTAAATCATCACGGTTACCCAGAGGCAAACGAGATATAAAGACCTACAATTATTATGTTCCTACGCAATACGGTCATATTCAATCACTAAATTCAGAGGATTAATGTTATACACGTACAATTAACACATCAGGCTGGGTTCATGTATCCCGGTCTTAGAAAATCTAGCCTAGCATGATGAAAGTGATGAAAACAGTGTTTAATGTGCAGGAGTTCATGATTAATATTAGGATACTTGTAAATTGATGTAGAATAGAATTGAAAAGTAGAAATAACTGACTAATCTCACCCCAGCAGTAATTGCAGCAATGAATAAAACTGGTAATCAAATAATTTCTGAATAAAGCTTGAATCTTGGAATTAAAACTGGAAATTGAATATAAACTAGGGTTTCTGGAAAAAGAGAGGAAAACTAACTAAAATTATACGTCTAAATAATAATAATAAAATGGGTTTTTATACCCTCCAAAAATTTAGGAATTTCAGTTGCACTAGGACTCTTTTGGAGAAGATCAAATTTGCAAATCTCGACACCCGGATCGGTCCGGGCCTTAGGCGGACCGGTCTACCTCCTAAGAAGATCGGTTCTTTTTATTTTTTTCCTTCTTCGGTTTGCTATCGATCCGAGGTCTACTAGAGTTTGGCAAAGCGTACCGGTCCGGGGTAGGGGCGGACCGGTCTACCTATTTGACTTTTTTTTCTCAATTTTGACTGCTCATATCTTTTATTTCGGGACTCCGATTGAGGTGCCGTTTATTCCTATGTGCTCATGAATGTGATATCTTCAACTTCTCTTTAGGTACCTCATCCGAATTTCGGGTGGAAATTAAACTTTTTCCCTTTTGAATTTCCTTCTTGTCTTTCTTGATTCTTTCGGTTTCCTTCTTCCGTTTCTTGACATCAAATACTTGTAAAATCACTACGAAATACCAGAAACTCGATGTACTCATTAGGATCAGTCTTTAGCAAGATTATGAGATAAATTCTAATCGATTACGATGTTCGAGGTGCTAAAAGCACCCAAATTAAGGGATAAATTAGGAAGAATTTATGCCTAATCAAACCCTCCTAACTTAGAACTTTGCGTGTCCCGAGCAATGTAAAAGAATCCTATCAAGGCTCAATTCTTGAAAACATTTTATTGGGATAGAATACCTTTTTCGCGGGAAAACGGTTGCATTTAGCGTATGCAACAAGCCTTTAAACCCCTAGGTCACCCTAGTAGGACGAGTGGTGTCTCGTGAGGGTTTGCAGAGAATCTACCCACAAAATTCGACTCGAAGAAAAATCAAAATACTCAAAAATTGTGTAATTCAAACTTTTTCCAGAAAATAGTCATCATTAAGTCATATTTACAAGTCTCAAACCGTAGTGTGTGTGCGAAGCCGAAAATATAACCTCCAATTTTCACCGATTGATCATTATGTTACTTATCCGAAAGTTTGTTTTGATTTTAAATTCTCACGGAATGCTCTCTCAAACGAATTACTCGGATTGTGGCTATTCTCTATGTATGCGTGATATAAAGAGTAAATATAATGAACGCAAAGTCACGCATACAAGTAGAAAGACGGAAATTTCAAAGTGATAGGATCTCATCAATGGATTACGGTTTTTAAAAACGAAAACATTGCCTCTTTTTCCGCGCATTTAATCTCCTTTATTATCTTTTGGTTTATTAGCTCTCAACGCGGTAACCAATTTCGCAATTTAGACTCGTTTAGGACTTTTTTTGGGGGTTTTAAGGTATATGGGGTAAAATGGAAATTGTCGGGAAGGTTGGAATTGGAAAAGTCATTTATGATGTCCATTTGTGCTTTTTTCGGGCTATTGCTCATTTTTTTCTTCTTTTTCTTTTTTTTTTCTTTCTGTTTTTCACTTCTTTTCTTTTCTTACTATTTTTGTTGAGCATATTTATTTTTTTTCTGGCCCCTTTTTATGCACTTTTTGACTTAAATTCTAAATTTATCCATTTTTCGCAATTCCGATATATTTGGATTTTTTGGGTTGTCAAACGAAAGGAAAAATTTATTCGGCTCAATTTGGGTTGCAAGAGGAGCGATTTTTCGCATCTTTTTCTGGCCAATATTTTTGGGTGACAAACGAGGGCCTACTTCATTGTCCAAAATGCCAATTGTGTTACCATATGCGTTTCGAGATGAATTTAAGTTTATATATCAATTTTGGCACGTTTTTCAAAGCAATATTACACACGTTTTCATAACCGATCAAAATGAAAGGATTGAGATCCTCGAAACTTTTTAGGCGCTGAAAAGAACTTTGAGTTAACAATTAACTCGGATTGATTTAAAAACTCGCAAAAAGTGATAGGCTCGAATCTCACCGAGTTTGTTAATCTCCACACTTACTCGTTAAGTCGTCAATTTTCGCTCAATTTCCATCTTTGGTCAATTTTGGCTTTGTGTATGTTGAATTTTACAACTTGAGACTTCAATTCGACTTTTAATGATATTTTTGAAAGTTTTGAATTCCAATTTTTATTTATTTTGAACAAAAATATTTTTGGTTTTTCAAAATTTTATTATTTTTTTGGAAATTTCTGGCCATTTTTGAATATTAGTGAAGTTTTAGAAATACGCACTTGTGACCCCCTAACTTTGACTTTTGCATTGTCCTCAAGTAAAAAGGACTAAGATCTAAATAAGGCAAAATAATAAGTGTGATAGATAAAACAAGCAAATGGCGAAAATGCAGTTTTTATTACAAACAAGTCTGTGGTACAATTACAAGAAAAATCATACAAACTGTGCACAGGAAAAACAAATAAACAACTGCCAAAACCACATCAAGCTTCACTGGGGCGGGGGATGGGAAGAACCGGGCGCGTCGGGGCCATAGGGGTTATAGTAATAGGATGGCAGTGGCTCATTAGGATCCCCTTGGCGTCGATAGATGTCCGCTTGAAAGCGGAGAACTAAGCTTATGTCGCGACGGTAGTCGGTCACAAAGGTGTCGAAGTTCGTTTAAAGTGCCGACATTCGGTTTGAGAGGTCGCTTCCCACCCACTCAAAATCTGGGTCATCCTCCTCGTCCGCCGACTCCTCCTTCGGACCGATATCCCCCATCTTGACATCCTCACCGGCTGCCTCTTGTTCCTCGTCACTCTCGCTTGAGGCATCCTCTTCTTCACTATCACCACCCCGCTTAACCCGTAGGACAGCTAGCTGTTTTGCGCTCTTGGTGCAGGTCCCTTATCCAAAAGGATCGGGAATGCGAGTATGATTGAGCGACGCCGCTATGCCAGCATCCTTAAGGATGGAAGTGATCAACCGGGCATAGGGAAGTGGGGTGGTACCCTTCTCATCCAAGGAGGTGTTGATGATATCGGTGTATAAAGTGCGAGCAAATGGATGGAAGTGTGGGGGTCAAAGAGGTGATAGGTCAAAGTGGCTTGCTGGGGCTGCATAGATAAATCGTTGGACGTTTGCAATATGTTGGCGCACACAATCTGAAATGTGAGGCGCGCCTTCTCGTTAAGGCGTCCAACGGCGACGGTTTGCCCGTCCAAGCCACATTTGGTGAAATGCCGGCCATGATAATATCCTTATCGACGGGGGGAGGGGACGTTTCGTGGATATGTGAATTCTTGAATGTCCGGAACTTCATACTCGGCCAACTTGGCCGGGAGAAGATCCAAAGAAAATGGGATGACATTCCCATCCACGTAAGCTTGGGCCTCGAATTGGACCGTCCGAACTAGGGTGCCATAAAAGGAGCGAACTTTGGTTGCCCAAACCTCTTCGTAGGGTTCGTTGAGGAATCGGCACCAACCCCGAGCCATGAATAGGGCGGTGACGGATTGTAGCCCATCCCATTGGATAGCGCGCTCCATATGGAGTTTGCGATCCAAACCGAAGAATTGATGGCACCAACGTTCCTCTTGGCGGGAGTAGAACTCGCCGTGAGCGGAGGGGTGGATATCGGTGGAGTCATACTTAGTGGGGGCAACACGTGGAGCCATAGAAACAGGAGGGATTTTGCTTGGAAGACTAGAGAGGGAGAAGAGAGGATTTGGGTTGAAGGTGTGAAGAGAAAGGGAGGGATTGGGGTGTATTTATAGGTGAAGGGGTGAGTGGAGGGGTTGGAATTGGAGGGAAAAGGGAGTGAATTTGGGAGGGAAAGGATGGGTTTGGGAGTTAGGAAAACGGATGGGAGGGAATGAATGGGATTGGGGAGAAGGGGGGTGAATCTTGGGAAGGGAATAAGTCAGATTTGCAGAAGGCAGACCGATCTGGGGTAGGGGCGGACCGGTCCGGGGTAGGGGCGGACCAGTCCGGGTACTTTAATATTCAGAAATCCGACTAGCGGATCGGTCCTTTTAAAAATTAAAGGAACCAGTCCGGGGGCGGACCGTTCCGGCCTTAAATTAAAGGAACCGGTCCGGCCCAGGGTTTTTGGGCTGGATTTTCCCCGAACTTAATTTTGATCTCTCCTCTCCGAAAAGTTTCACTTTCACAACATACTCTCTATCAATCTGGACTAAAACCCTCTCGATTTCTCTGGTCAACTCCCTTTGAATCAATATTCCCGAAACACACGAATGCTTTTCTCGAATGAAACCTAGTCCTATCGACTCTCATAGCACACACGACTCTCACAACACACGCGACTCTCACCCCATACGCGTCGGAGGTGCGATGACCTCGCTGTAACAACTCACTCTACCCTGTAAATGGGGTTCGACAACCAGACGGTGTCGACTTCTTCCACACACGCCTCTAGATATGGCTTTAGGCGTTTTCCATTCACTTTGAATGTATCTCCCCCTTTTAAATCGTCTAATTCAATAGCTCCATGGGGGAAAACATTCTTCACAACGAACCGGCCAGACCATCGTGACCGCAATTTGCCCGGAAAGAGATGAAGCCGAGAGTTGTAGAGAAGAACTTTTTTCTCGGGAAGAAACTCTTTTCACCGAATGATGCTATCGTGAGCGATTTTCATCCTTTCTTTGGAAATTTTGGCATTCTCATACGCATCATTGCGTAGTTCTTTTAACTCATTCAATTGAAGCTTGCGGGCTTCACCGGCCTTATCCATGGCATAATTCAATTGCTTAATCGCCCAATACGCTTTGTTCTCTAGCTCAACGGGAAGATGGCAAGGTTTGCCATATACAAAGCAGAAAGGGGACATGCCGAGTTGATTCTTGTATGCGGTACGATAGGCCCATAGCGAATCGTTCAATCTAAGTGACCAATCTTTCCGACTAGGATTGACGGTCTTTTTAAGAATGTTCTTGATTTCTCGATTCTCTAGTTCGGCCTACCTATTCGTTTGCGGGTGATAAGTCATTCCAACCTTGTGAACGACACTATACTTTCTCATGAGCTTCGCGAATGGCCTATTGCAAAAGTGAGTGCCATTATCGCTAATTATCGCTTTTAGTGCACCGAAGCGAGAAAGTATGTGTTCCTGTTGGAACTTTATCACCACTTTGTTGTCATTTGTCTTGGTAGCTATGGCTTCCACCCATTTAGAAACGTAGTCTGCCGCGACAAGGATATATAGGAAACCAAAGGACGGAGGGAAAGGGCCCATGAAGTCAATACCCCAACAGTCGAAGATCACAATGATGAGTATGGGGGTAAGAGGCATCATGTCTCGTCGGGTAATGGCCCCCATCCGTTGGCACCTATTGCAAGATTTGCAAGCAGCGTTCACATCCCAGAATATTGTGGGCCAATAAAGGCCGCATTGTAGAATTTTTACTGCCGTCTTTTTTGTCAAAAAGTGGCCTCCACAAGCTTCCGAATGACGAAATTGGATGACTTTCATGATTTCGTCATCCGGTACACATCGTCGGATAATTTGGTCGGTGCAATATTTAAAAAGGAATGGATCGTCATAGAAGAACATGCGCGACCAAGTAATAAACCTCTTCTTGTCTTGCGGTGTCCAGTCGGGAGGGATGGCTCCCGTGACAAGATAGTTCACTATATCCGCAAACCAGGGCAAAGAAGAGGTAGCAAAAAGTTACTCATCCAAAAAATATTCATCTATGGGTACGGGATCACTAGGTACATCGGACGAAAGCCAAGATAATTGGTCGGCAACAACATTTTCTACTCCTTTCTTATCTTTGATGGAGAGATTGAACTCTTGTAGGAGTAGGATCCACCTTATGAGGTACGGCTTGGCATCTTTCTTTACAAGTAGGTATTTCAAAGTCGCGTGGTAGGTGAAACAAGTAATAGGAGAACCGATGAGATATGACCGGAATTTATCAAGGGCAAAGACTACCTCTAGCAACTCCTTCTCCGTGGTAGAGTAGTTGAGTTGAGGTCCGATAAGGGTCCGGCTAGCGTAGTAGATGACATGAGCTTGCTTATCTTTTATTTGGTCCAAAACAGCCCCGATTGCATAATCGCTAGCATCACACATAAGTTCGAATGGTAAGGACCAATCCGAAACTTGCATGATGGGAGCGGACACAAGCATGGTTTTCAGTTTTTCAAAAGAGCATTGACATGCTTCCGTCCACTCGAATGGGGTGTCCTTCATGAGTAGGTTGCTTAAGGGTCTAGCGATGGCGCTAAAGTCCTTAATGAACTTTCGATAAAACCCCGCGTGACCCAAGAATGAGCGCACGTCCTTAAGAAATTTTGGTGGGGGAAGATCAGCTATGACATCTATCTTTGCCCTATCAACTTCTATTCCCTTGGATGATACTATGTGGCCAAGAACTATTCCCTCGGTGACCATGAAATGGCATTTCTCCCAATTCAGCACTAAGTTCTTTTCCACACACCGGGCAAGTACTTTTTCCAGCTTTCCTAAACAATGATCGAAAGAGGTGCCAAAAACGCTGAAATCGTCCATGAACACTTCGATTCCTCTTTTGACCATGTCGCTAAATAATCTCAACATGCACCTTTGAAAGGTCGCGAGTGCATTACACAAGCCAAATGGCATACATTTGTAGGCAAATGTACCAAAAGGGAAAGCGAAGGTCATCTTCTCCTAGTCAAGTACATCCACCTCAATTTGTTTATATTTAGAATAACCATCAAGGAAGTAATAGTAAGGATGGACCACTACTCTTTCAAGCATTTGATCAATAAATGGCAAGGGGAAATGGTCTTTCCTAGTTCCCGTATTGATTTTTCGATAATCAATGCAAACGCGCCACTCGGTGGTGGTACGTTGGGGAACCAACTCTCCCTTAGCATTCTCGATCACTGCCATGCCCGACTTCTTCGGGACGAATTGAATAGGGCTCACCCACTTGCTATCCGAAATTGGGTAGATAATCCCAGCATCCAATAACTTGATAATCTTAGTCCTCACTACTTCTTTCATGTTGGGGTTTAGTCTTCTTTGCATTTCTCTAGAGGGCTTGACATCCTCTTCGAGATGGATCTTGTGAGTGCAAATCAAAGGACTTATCCCCCTCAAATTAGCAATGCACCAACCAAAAGAACTTTAGTGCTTCCTCAAAATTTTCAACAATTTACCCTCCTGCTCTTCGTCTAGGCTAGAGGAGACAACAATAGGAAATGTATCATCCTCTCCTAGGTATGTATATTTAATATGGGAGGGGAGTTTCTTTAATTCAAGGGTTGGAAATTTGTCACTAAAGGGAACCATGCGTGTATCCCTCGGAGGTAACTCCTCAAATTTAGAAACCCAATGAACATCTCTCGCGTCCTCGTCCGACGCACTCTCATCGAGTAACTCACTCAACTCCCTAACCTCCCTCTCGAATTCGGTGTACGTCCCCTCAACTCCCTAAGGCGTCGCCACAGTAATTCTACTCAAAGTACTCCTCTACTATCTCATCTATGAGGCTCACCGCGTGAAGATCATCTTCCTCCCCCGTATGTTGGGCTATGTGGAAGATGTTGGTCTCTGAGGTCATGTTCCCAAAGGTGAGTTTCATTCGCCCATTTCGAGTATTGATGATTGCATTAGCCGTAGCTAAGAATGGACGCCCAAGGATGATGGGAACATGGTTTCTTAAGTTGAAGGAGGGCTCCGTGTCCCAAATGACAAAGTCTACCGGGAAGTAGAAAGTGTCAACTTAGACGATCACGTCCTCGACTATGCCTCTTGGGATCTTCACTGTTCGATCCGTTAATTGGAGAGTGAACTTTGTGGGCTTGAGGTCGCCAAAATCAAGTTGCCTATAAATGGAGTAAAGGAGTATGTTTACACTTGCTCCCAAGTCAAGTAAAACTTTTTTGATTTTATTCTCTCCAATGATGTAGGAAATGGTGGGAGACCGGGATCTTTGAATATATGCGGGAGATAATTTAGTAGAATGGAGCTCACATTTTGTGATAGAAAGACATTTTTCTTTACCTTCATCTTTCTCTTTACCGTCACTAAGTCTTTGATGACTTTAGCATAAGCTGGAATTTTCGTAATAGCATCAAGAAAAGGTAAATTCAGCTTTACTTGCTGAAGCACTTCTAGCACATCTTCATGTGGGTTTCCTTTATGGGAGGGAATCAACCTTTGAGGAAACGGGGCCACGGAGCGTGGTTTCACTACTACCTCTGGCTCACTAGCGTCTTCTTTGTCACTCTCATTCAAGGGGACATCTTCGGCCTCTTTCGTGACGGGAGAAATCTCCTTGTTTTTCGTCGTGTCATGTGGGGGAGGTGATAAATCAACGACTCTCCCACTACGAAGAGTGGTCACAGCTTGACATTGCTCCTGATGTTCAGTGGAGGTGGAGCTAACACTAGTTTGACCTTGGGGAGGTCTTTGGACTTAGGCAGGAAACTTGCCCTTCTACTGGACACTCAGCGAGGATTGTATCTTTGACAGACTTACATTTATGTCGCCAATCAGACGATCATATTTGGCATTAGTTGCGGTCTGGCTTGCGATGAATTGATTCATGGTATCCTCGAGAGTTCTCTGCGGTGGCGCGATATACGCTCCTTGAGGTTTTGGTGCTTGCACATGTCCTTGCATATGGGGAGCTTATTGAAAGTGTTATGGTGGAGGAGGGACAACATGTGAAGGAGGGTTCATTGCGGCATGTTGTTACCCATAGCTAAAATCGGGATTGTTTTTCCATGAAGGGTTATATGAATTCCCATGCGGTGCATCAAAATTACCCTTAAATCCTCCTATACCACTAACTTGCTCCTGAAGCATTACTTTGTAGGCGGGTATAGTCGGACATTCCTCAATTGAATGACCAGCCTCACAAATCACACACCCCTTCTCGACGGGGTTTGGTATGGATCCAGCTGGTCCTTTTCCATATAACTCGCATAGGTTTCGAAAGTCTTTCTCAAGGGTATCCAATCGATTGTCCGTCATAGAATTCTTATCTACGTGAAATAGGCCAGACGCCGACGGATTAGTGGTCACTTGACGATTTTGATTTTGAGCGTTAGGATCAGATGTGTCCCGGGATTGGGTAGTCTTGGAGACATACCTCAGGTGAAGCTCAGCATCGTGGGCGTCTAAGTCGACAAAAGGACCACTTCCCATAGTTTCAACAAGTTGCTTGGAGTTAAGATTCCGCCCATTATAGATAAAAGAGATGATTTGCGTTGAATCAAATTCATGATGGGGGCATGCAGTAACTAACTCGTTGAAATTCTCATAACATCGATGAAATGGCTCATTTTTAGATTGTCTGAACGCTTGAATTTGAGCCTTTATGGAGATTGTTCGATGTGTTGGGAAGAACTTCTTGAGAAATCTCGATTGTAACTCGTTCCATGATGGAATCGAGCTTGGAGGTAAAGACCATAACCATGTCTTAGCTTTGTCTTTGAGCGAGAAAGGGAAGAGTTTGAGGCGGATCACCTCTTGGGTGCAAGTTTGATCATTGAGAGTATCGCACACATCCTCGAACTCCCTAATGTGGAGATATGGCTTTTCAGAATCCATACCATGATAATGTGGTAACATCTGGATCATCTCATTTTTGAAACGGAATTGCTTGGCATTATACGGGAGTATAATGCATCCCGGAGTGACAGTGCACTCGGGATATAAGAATTCTCTCAGCGGGCGATATGGGGGCTCTTCCTCACTAGCGGGTGCACTGCCGTGTTGCAACATCTCTTCCTCACTTAACGACTCGATGCTCTCACTTGGTGTGCTCGGAGGTGTGTCCTAAGAAGGATAACGGAGTGTTATTGGAGATTGAGTGTGACGGTGTAGGAGGTGGAATCCATAATTGTGGGGCGTTTGGAGTATGGGGGCTATCGGGATTATACTCAACAATTGGATTTTCGTGAATGTTGGTTGGAGTATTATGGGGTGTGGGAGTGAGTTCAGAAGTTTGCATTAATGTCTTGTGAGAGATGATTGTGAATCTTTTTGTGCTTTTTAAGTTTTTTATGTTTTTGGATTTTAAAAAAAAAATTGGTCAAAGCTTTGGATTGACTCGATCTAATCCTAAGACTACCTAAGCCCCCGGCAACGGCGCCAAAAACTTGACGCGACGCAGAATGTGTCTCTAATGTGCGTTCACTCTAGGCTCAAGTCCAAGCCTGTCGCGTTAGTAATAAACCCGGTAAGTCGGGTTCGTATCCCCAGTGAAAAAGGACAACGGAGTTGTAACGACGGGAAAATACGAAGAAACCCTAACTCTGACTCTAAAAAGAAAGGAAGAATGATTTGGTTTTGAAAATGGATTACGACTAAATACAATTGTGAAATTATGAAGAAATGCAATTATACTAAATTACCTAAAATATAAATGAGAGATGATTTGAAACTTTTGACCTAAGTGATGGGAAGAACAGGACGCGAATACAATCCCCCAACCCTATTGAATTACAGTTATAATATTAATCGTAAATTTAACTGATTAAATTGACCCAGAATTTAGTACTCCCAAGAATTACGTATACGAGCTTCAAGCCCGCGTCATACTTAATCTCAGGATGAGTAAATCGGTATCGCGATAGTAACACTCGAATTGCATTCTAAATCATCACTATTTCCCAGAGGCAAACGAGATATAAAGACCTACAATTGTTATATTCCTACGCAATACGGTCATATTCAATCACTAAATTCAGAGGATTAATGTTATACACATACAATTAACACATCAGGCTGGGTTCATGTATCCCGGCCTTAGAAAATCTAGTCTAGCATGATGAAAGTGATGAAAACAGTGTTTAATGTGCAGGAGTTCATGATTAATCTAAGGATACTTGTAAATTGATGTAGAATATAATTGAAAAGAATAAATAATTCACTAATCTCACCCAAGTAGTAATTGCAGCAATGAATAAAACTGGTAATCAAATAATTTCTGAATAAAGCTTGAATCTTGGAATTAAAACTGGAAATTGTATCTAAACTAGATTTTCTAGAAAAAGAGAGGAAAACTGACTAAAATTTTGCGTCTAAATAACAATAATAAAACGGGTTTTTATACCCTCCAAGAATTTAGGAATTTCAGCTGCACTAGGACTCTTTTGGAGAAGAACAGATTTGCAAATCTCGACACCTGGATCGGTCCAGGCCTTAGGCGGATCGGTCTGCCTCCTAAGCGGATCGATTCTTTTTATTTTTTTCCTTCTTCGGTTTGCTATCAATCCGAGGTCTACTGGAGTTTGGCAAAGCATACCGGTCCAGGGTAGGGGCGGACCGATCTGCCTATTTGACTTTTTTGCTTAACTTTGACGCTCATATCTTTTGTTCCGAGACTCCGATTGAGGTGTCGTTTCTTCCTACGTGCTCATAAATGTGATATCTTTAACTTCTCTTTAGGTGCCTCATCCGAATTTTGGGTGAAAATTACACTTTTGCCCTTTTGACTTTCATTTTTGTCTTTCTTGATTCTTCCAGTTTCCTTCTTCCGTTTCTTGACATCAAATACCTGTAAAATCAGTACGAAATACCAGAAACTCGGTGTACTCTTTAGGATCAGTCAACAAAAAGATTATGAGATAAAGTCAAATCGATTTAGTTGTTCGAGGTGCTAAAAGTACCCAAATTAAGGGATAAATTAGGAAGAATTTATGCCTAATCACCAACCCTTCCTCAGATAAGGCAGACACACCACACAGGAAGGAACCGAAATTGCATCCCGAATGTAAGTGGTCGCTGAAGATATCCAATCTAAAATATTCTTCAATCAGGTAGTGGAGACCCAGATATGCTGTGAGTAAAACAAAAAAGAACAAATTAGTTAGTCTGATAAAAATAAAGAAAACAGAAAATCAAAAGGACAAAGAAGGGATGAAAAATATACCTCAGGTCAGAGTACCTCCTATGTCAAGCCCAATTCCTCTAAATTCATCTCATTAGGAAAGTGCAACATACGCACCGACCCTCTGTCATCCCGTCGAATTTTATAAGAAGGAGGAGCTAACCCCATAAAAGGAACCTCCGAGGTCATCACCGACGTTGATGTTGATGCACTGCCCACGCTGTGGGAGGACCCTACTAGACGAATCGAACCCGCACGGACGAGAGGAATCATGTCATATATGATGGGCGTAATCAACCATCTCGATACAAATCCCATATAGTCATACATCACCGTCGTGTCGGTATATAACGAGTAAAGATCACCCATCATCGTCACTACCCGCGCATCATCTGAAATCTTCCGCAATCGCCTCATGTATATTGATGGCCTCGTTTGTGGCACCACAACATCATCCTCCAAAACATGACGGACTACTCTCTCCCCGAGATACCAGGAGTAGCCAAACTCATGCACAGCAGGCATCGCATCTTCGCATTCCCCTAAGTCAACATCGTATGCTGGATGGTCTTCTCCCAGGGATAGAAGGTCATTGGAAAATTCCCCAGCAGAACAAAAGGTCAATATAGGAAAATATCATGAAGGGAAATACGATCTCAAGAAAAAAAGACTTACCAGCTCACTCGTCAGGCCATTAAAAACGTGATGCACCGCCTCCAGAGAGAGGGAATTCTTCGACTACCGGTTGGACTTCTTCCATCGGTACATCCGGTTGAAGTCCCTAACAAACTTGTCCTTAAAAGATATCAATGGGTGTTAAACCCAATCACCTCATAGAACCACGTCTACAAAGAACAAAAGGTCAGGGATCCATAAATCAGGAAACACACGAAGAGAGTCACCAGAAACTACCCCCTCCACATCACCCAACACCGTCGTCACCATCTCCGTCGTTACCCTCAAAGTACTATCCACCTAAATCTTTACACCATCATAATCCATCCCAGAAGATGCTACATGTCTATCTAAGTCACCATCATCTCCCCAAAACCAAAATGAAAGGTGTCGGTGGTGTCCCACCACCTCTCTTCCGGAGTGTAAAGAATGGCCGTGGAACGAGGTGTCTCGTCTAGTGCAAATGCACGTCTCCCAAAACCGACTGATGACACCATCTAGCACACCATAGGAAGAAATATCTACCAAACATACCTAAGACCCGCCGTCCCTCAGGCACCGAGAGTCGACATAGAAACATCAGATTGTCAAAAAAGTAAAAAGGAAAAAACCCTTGTCAAAATTCAAGAAATAAGGAAATGTCGCCAAGAATAAGGAAAAGAATACCAAAAGTCATCAATACTTACATAACCACTAGGGTTCACTACAATAGAAGAGTGATGACGTGTTGGCTTTCACAAGAGGGTCCTATCATTCACCACTGGCTTGAATGAGTCAAAAGAGTTTTCGCTGCCCAAAGCAAGGGGCACCCTAGCCCTACATTCCATGTTTACACAATCGTTAGTGTTGAGCCATGCCATGTATGTTGTGATACTTGAGAAATTATCCACCTCTTGACTTTGAAATGTTAGAACGATTTGCAGAAGATAATTGCAGAATAAGGAAATTCAGCAAGCTATGAAAAAGGAGGAGAACCCGCCTCCCTTTAATAGGACGCTAAAGGGCATGTTGATCGGCATCTCCCAACCACCCACAGATCGGCGTTGTCCCTCCACCTGCTCGAGGTACCCCAAAAGACCATGACACTTCCATTTGGCACCCCCCACACTATGCCGGTCGGCACCCTCTCTAAAATTTTGAGCAAAAATACTAGAAAATCCTCAAAAATCCCCAAAATATTCCTAAAAATACTGAATGAATTTTAGAACCTTTGTCACAAAGAAAAACATTTTTACCACACTCATCTCCCTATCAAAACTCTTGTATCCCCGTGAAATTCCCAAAAATAATTATATATCCTCCTTACCAACATTTCCAAAGGATAATATAAAGACCAAAAATTCTTCAACCGAGAAACATCCAACCCTCAGATCATTCCCTGTACCCCAACGGAACTTCAATAGTCCCCTAAATCCCCAGCGGAACTACAAGACACTTATCCCCAATGGAGTCTCCAAATTCCCCCAAAGGAATTTGTAACCTCAGCCCTCAGAATTAACCTCGGCCTCAGGTCGTCACCTCTTTTAGGTCAGAATTGACCTCGGCACTAGGTGGTCACCTCATTTAGGTCTGAACTTTTAGGTCAGAATTGACCTCGACCCTCGGTCGTCACCTTATTTAGGTAAGAATTGACTTGGTCCCACGGCCATCACCTTCTTTAGGTCAGAATTGACCTCAGCTCTCGATCGTCACCTTCTTTAGGTCAGAATTGACCTCGGTTTTGGGTCGTCACTTCTTTTAGGCCAGAATTGACCTCAGCCCCGGGTTATCATCTCTTTTATGTTATAATTGACCTCGACCTCGGGTTGTCACCTCTTTTAGGTCAAAACTGACTCGGACCCATGTCGCCACCTTTTTAGGATAAAATTGACCTTGGCCTTCAGTTATCACCTCTTTTAGGACAAAATTGACCTCGACCCTTTGCCGTCACCTCTTTTAGGTCACAATTGACCTCAGCCCCAGTTTGTCACCTCTATTAGGTCATAATTGACCTAGACCTCAAGTCGTCACGTCCTTTAGGTTAGAATTGACCTCGGTCCTCGATCATCCCCTCTTTTAGGTCATAATTGACCTCAACCCTGGGTCGTCACCTCTTTAAAGTCAAAATTGACCTCAGCCTTGAGTCATCACCTCTTTTAGGTCAGAATTGACCTCGGCCCTAGGTCGTCACCTATTTTAGGTCAGAATTGATCTTAGCCCTCGGTCGTCACCTCCTTTAGGTTATGATTCACCTAGGCCCCAGGTCAACCCCTCTTTTAGGTTAGAATTGACCTCTACCCTCGATTGTCACCTCTTTTAGGTCACAATTGACCTCATCCCTAGGTCGTCACCTTTCTTAGGTCAGAATTGATCTCATCCCTCTATCATCACCATTTTTAGGTCCTCATAATTGACTTCGGGCCGCAAAATTGGCCATTTTGAGCATTCCCTTTAGGTCCTCATAAATGAATTGGACCCTCTGAATCGGTTATCTTCATCCCTTTGGTCTGCATAATCGATCTCTTTCCAAAAATATCATGTGGTGTCTATATGATAGCTTTCACTTGTTCCAAGCTCACCTGTCGAGGGGCTTTGTAGACACCACATTATAGGACCCCCTAAGTCTATCCTTAATCCCATAGCGCCTCCCTATTTCACTAAAAATCCTAGTTCATACTCCAACTACCAATCTAAAGGCCAATGAACTCTCTCGAGTCCCGTTTGACTCGGGTCAACTCTATCGTCCCAGTGAAAGCTCTTTGAATTTTCTAAGGACTCCAAATCCCCTTTCTAATGGTCTACCCCGTGCATGAATTGAAATGACAGTTCGAACGAATGGACCCTTTTTTACTGAAATCAATTTGGAGGCCACCGAGCACTCCCAGGCCCCGATTTAACCCGAATCAACTTCATCATCAGAGAAAAGGCTCCTTGAAAATTTTAAGGGAACTTAATTCCCTTTACAACAATTTTCCTCGTATGCGAAATGACATAACTATGTGGATGAACGATCAGTTTTCCCTCGAAAATTGATCCACAGGACACCGAGCACTCCCGAGCTTTGTTTGACCAAAGACAACTCTCAAGCTTGAATGAGATTAAATGAATCTCTAAAGGCATTGAATACCCATTCAACCAGTCCACCCCGTGTGCAATTCTAACTTACGGTGCGTGTGTCCATCCCCTCCGATCCTCGCGACGGGAGAGACGAAGAAGAGGGGGGTGTCCCCTTCATCTCGAGAGGATCTTGGTCCCGTGCATCCCTCTCGAGAGAGCTTTGTCCGGCGTCGATGATGAGGTGAAAAATGTAGAGAGATGGAGTTAACAGTCTATTTTACTCAAAACAGACAAAAGAAAAGGGAGCGATCCCAAAGGACATAATCCAAAGACATACTGATACGTAGGAACCAAAATGATTCAAAAAGGGTCCGCAGTCTAAGTTACGAAATGGGAAGGTGTTAGTCACCCATTTATCCCTTATAGTATCTCATGGGTTATTACTATTTTCCTTTATTTACTCGTGATATGTGTGCATGTGTATATGTAGCGGGTATATAAATCATCAACTTGTATCATGGAAGAGATAAAGCGAGTCATCCGTAGGAATGTTCCTAAAAGTAATATTAGAAAATAGTATTTACGCGATTATCCTAGAATTGATCATTATAAAGGAATGATAACGCATGCGGGATAATACGCCACTAAGAACAAATATATGTATATAGAGAGTCTAAGAGAGTTACGTTTAAAGAATGTAATAAAAATAGAAAAAAAGTAGGAAAAGGGTTGGAGTCTCGGGTTTTACCCCGAGACGCCTACGTAGCCAATAGAGGCATTAAAGTCAGCGTAGTTCATATGAAAAATGAGGGGTGGGATTGATCCCATAAATCCAATCGGGGACTTCTCTTATGTGTGTGTGTGTGTGTGTGTGAGTAAAAAGTATTTTAGTCGTGAGAAAAGTATGAGAATTCCCATTTGGAATTTACAAGCAAACCCTCTTTTTCTTATTTTTTGGGTTTTATTTATATGAAAATAAGAGAAGTTCAATAATGCTAAATAAAAAGTATATTAGGATATGTGAGATGAGAGAATAAAAGTGCTAAGTAATAAAATAAATTAATGAGAATTAAGGGTAATTTAAAGAGAGAGTTGAGAAAGTTTTACCTTCTGGAAGATCTTGAGCTTGATCTTGGATGTTGGAGAGAAGCCCTTGCACTTCGGTGATGATAGAGGGTAATTACGTCATCAAGTTTGATAAAAAGGATGGTGAAAAGTGAAGGTTGGAAAGGGATTTGGATGTCGAAATCACGCTGACTTCGAGAGGGGTTTTCTGAGCTTGCTGAGAGTGATAGGTTTTCAGATCTTTCCCCTTTTTGAAATGAGGTTAGGACCTCTTTTTTATAAGCCCAGGGCATTTTCGATTGGTATAGACCTGGTCCTACCAATCGGCAGGTATGTTCAGGCACACTACCGATAGGCAAGGTTTGGAACCTTCCGTTTGGCAATCTCTTTCAGGTTTCTTCAAAAAATTGGTCATAGAGCGCGAACCGTTGATTCGAATTATGCACGGGGTGAACTATTGGAAAGGTAGTTTAGATACCTTCGAAAGTATTTGGGCTGCTCCCGGGTTCGGGAGCTGACTTTGGGTCAAATGTGTATTGGAAGCATTCATTGATCCTTTGGACGGGGAATTGTCCGACGCAAACAGATTGTTCATCCGCATGGTAAGTCCGAATCACACACGGGGTGGACCGTTGGAAAGGTTAGGAGATGTACTTCGACATTCCAAATAGTTTGACTCGATTTGGGAAGTTGACTTTGGTCAACCGGGGTCTGGAAGCATTCGGAGACCTTTCAGAGTAAAACGAATTATTCGTTCTTACCGTAAGTCAGAATCGCGCATGGGGCAAACCATTGGAAAGAGGTTTCAATTCCCTTCAAAGATTCATTCAGTCTTGGTTGAGCTAAAGAGTTGACTTTGGTTAAATGGATCCTTAGAGCGTTCGGTGACCTCCTGATCGAGTTTCGATGGAAAATGAACCGTTCGTCCGTACCGTAATTCAAAATCACACACGGGATGGATCGTTAGAAAGAGCTTTCAGTGCCCTTCGAAGTTTAATTCAGTCTCGTTCGAGCTGAAGAGTTTGAATTTTGGTTAAATGGAGCCTGAGAGTGCTCGATGGCCTTTAGGTTAGTACCCGGGGAGTGACTTAGGTTTGCAATGATGAAGGGAAGTGCTATGGGCCTAAGAATAGGTTAGGGGATTAGAATGGGGTGTCTAGAGAGCCCCTCGATGGGTGAGTTTGGAACAAATGATAGTCACCAAATAGACACCACATGATGCCTTTGAAAGAGGATGACCAGAGGGTCTAGGTTGATTCTTAGGACCTAAGGATGAGGATGACTAATTCTATGGGTCGAAGCCAATTTTAAGGGCTTGATGAGGGTGACCGATTCTGCGGGTCGAAGACAATTCTGAGGGCTTAGGGATGAGGGTGACCGATTCTGTGGGTCGAAGCCAATTTTGAGGGCTTGAAGATGAGGGTGATCGATTCTGCGGGTCGAAGCCAATTTTGAGGGCTTAAGATAAGTTGACCAATTCTGTGTGTTGAAACTATTTCTGAGGGCTTAAGTTGAGATGACCAATTCTGTGAGCTTAAGTTCTAAATGACCAATTCTGCGAACTTAAGTTTGAAATGACCAATTCTGCTAGTCGAAGCCAATTCTGTGAGCTTAAGTTGGGATGACCAATTCTGCGGGTCGAAGCCAATTCTGCGGGCTTAAGCTTGAAATGGTCAATTCTGTGGGTCGAAGCCAATTTTGCAAGCTAAAGTTTGAGATGACAAATTCTGCAAGCTTAAGTTTGAAATGACCAATGCTACAAGTCAAAGTCAATTCTGTGGGCTTAAGTTGGGATTAGCAATTTTGCGAGTCAAAGCCAATTATGCGGGCTTAAGTTTGAAATGACCAATTCTTCCAATCGAAGCCAATTCTGCGGGCTTAAGTTTGAAATGACCAATTCTCCGAGTCAAAGCCAATTCTGTGGGCTTAAGTTGAATAACCAATTCTGCGGGTCAAAGCCAATTCCGAGGGCTTAAGATGAGGGTGATCGATTATGTGGATCGAAGACAATTTTGAGGGCTTAGGGTGAGATGACCAATTCTACGGGTCAAAGCCAATTATGAAGGCTTAGGGATAAGCATGATCGACTCTGACAGTCGAAGCCAATTCTAAGGGCTTGAAGATGAGGTTGACCGATTCTACAGGTCGATGCCAATTCTAAGGGTTTAAGTTGAGATGACCAATTATGTGGGTCGAAGCCAATTCTGAGGGCTTAAGGATGAGGGTGACCAAATTTGCGGGTCGAAGACAATTCTGAGGGCTTAAGTTAAGATGCCCAATTCTGCGGGTCAAGGCCAATTCTACGGGCTTAAGTTTAAATTGACCAATTCTACAGGTCGAAGCCAATTCTACGGGCTTAAGTTTGAAATCACCAATTCTGCGGGCTTAAGTTAGGCTGACCAATTTTGCGGGTCGAAGCCAATTCTGTGGGCTTAAGTTTGAAATGACCAATTCTGCGGGTCGAAGCCAATTCTGCGGCTTAAGTTTGAAATGACCAATTTTGCGGGTCGAAATTAATTCTACGGGCTTAAATTGAGATGACCAATTCTGCGAGTCAAAGACAATTCTACGGGCTTAAGTGTGATGTTCACGGGGAAATCTTTCAGGGAAATTACCTTGTGGTTTTTATTCGAGCTAGGGAGCTGATTGTTGGGGAGATCCTCATGTCTTTGGAGACTTTATCGGGGAAACAATCAATTTGATGCTGGGAGGTGATTAGGTGGTCCAAGGTTTGGACATATTGCTCAAGGAAATTTGAGACCTTTGGGAATAGGAGATGATCCTAAAGTTTTGGATATTTTGGAGGTCCTCTAGGGACGTTGCCGGGGATAGATTAACTTATCTTTTGAGAGTTTTACTGGGGAAATAGGGGTTTTGCTTGAGGAGGTGCGAAATTTTCTTGGTGAACATGTTCTAAATGCTTTCCAGGATTTTTTTAAAGATTTTTCAGGATTTTCTGGTGTTTTTTAGGAATTTTTGAACGAAAGTTTAAGGGGGGTGCCGGTCGGCATGGTTTGGAGGGTGCCATTCGGTAGTGGCACGGACTTTTGAGTTGCCTCAAGAAGGAAAAGGGTCAGTGCCGATCGGTAGGTGGGGGTGCAGTGCCGATCGGCATGACCATTGGCATCCTATATAAAGGGGCGGGTTCCCCTCATTTTTCACAGCTTCTTGTCTTCTCTCTTTCTGTAATTTTCTTCTGTGAATCGTTCTAGCATTCCGCAATCTAAAAAATGGCCTCTTTTGTGAGCATCGCGGTACACCGAGAATGGTTGGTTGTTGATGACTGGGCGAACGTGGAGTGGAGGGCCAGGGCGCCTCTTGCTGTGGGGAGTGAGAACTCTTTTGACGCATTCGATCCAGTTGCGGATGAGCGAACTTTGCTGCGGGAGCCGTCACGTCATCACTCTTCGAGGGAGGTGAACCCTCACGGTTATGTAAGTAAAATGAATTTTTGGCATTCCTTTTTTGTGGTTTTCCTTTTTTCTTGGATTTTGACAAGGTAGTTCTCTTTTGGTATTCTGATGTTTCTTTGTCGACTATGCGTGCCCGCGGGACGACGGGGCATAAGGATGTCTGGGTGCATCTTCCATTTGTGGTGCGTTGGATGTTATCCTCAGCAGGCTTTAGGAGGTTGGCGTCTGTGCTGGATGAGATGCCTCGTTCGATGAAGGTCTTTTGCGCTTTGGGGGAGAGGTGGTGGGACACTAACCACACTTTTCATTTTGGTTTTGGGGAAATGACTATGACTCCCATAGACGTGCAGCAACTGCTGGGGATAGATTGCGATGGAGAGCAGATAGAAGTGGATCACTCTTTACGGGTGAGGCAGGAGGCGGTGCGCGCGGCGCTTGGTGATGTGGGGAGGATAGTGTCTGGGGACTTTATTCGTCTGTCTCTCCTGAAGGATGTTTTATTGGGCAGGGTGATTGATGTGGAGGATGGGTTGCAAGTGAGACAGATGGCCCGATTGTTTATTTTACTGGTGCTGGGGGAATTTCTGGTGGCGTCGAGCGACGAAGTTGTCCATTTAGGTTTCTACCATATCTGAGGATGTTTTCGAACATCCCTCTCTATGATTGGGGGAGCCTGACTTTGGCGACCCTTTATTTTTCTCTGGACGCATTCAGCCGGTGCTGTCGGCAGGCTTTCACTGGAGCCATGTATCTTCTTGTGGTAATCTTTAATTTGCGCATTTTCCTTTCATACATTAGCATTTTCCTTATGTATCTCTTTTTAATTGTGCATTTTTATCTTTGGCTGACGTGGTTCTATGAGGTGATTGGGTGTAATACCCAACTAATCGCTTTGAAGGACGTGACTATTAGGGACTTTTACCAGTTGCATCGGTGGCGGAAGGCCAATCGACAGTCGAGGAAGTCTCTCTCTCTCTCGAGGCGGTGCGCCAGGTCTTGAATGGCCTGACCAGTGATTGGGTAAGACTTTTTTTCTTCTGTAGTCTAAGACCTTTAGGTGCTCTGATTCTATATTTCCTTATATTTTGCTGGGGATTTTTCAGGTGACCTTTTACCCTTGGGGGACGACTATTCAGGACACGAGGTTGACTGGGGTGAATGCACAAATGAGGCATTTGCTGACGCACGAGTTTGGCCACTCTTCGTATCTCGGGAAGAGGGTGGTCCGATAAATTACTGAGGAGGAGGTAGTGGTGCCACCTGCGAGGCCCCCTATGTCTATGAGGCGGGAGCGGCTACCGCCAGAGGATGCGAGGATCGCGATGATGATTAGCAAGTCCTACCTGTTGTACACCGATACGGTTGTGCCATATGATTATACGGACTTTGTGAGGAGCTAGCTGATGGCGCCCAGCATTTATGATGCACTGCCCTTCCCACCTGCGGGTTCGAGTTGGCTAGTGCGGTCCTCCCACAGCGGTGGCGGTCCGTGGACATCTGCGGTGGCGGCGACCTCGGAGGTCCCCTTTATGCGGTTGGATACTCCTTCATACAACATCCGGCGGGCTGATGGAGGGATGGTGCCTATGCTACATCGTCCTCATGAGATGGACCCAGAGGAGTTGGGATTGAAAAAGGATGTTCTTCGTCCTTTGGTATATCTTTCTGTTCTTCTCTTGGTTTATTTTTTATTTCTTCTGATCTTTTCTGATTGATACTGATTTTGCCTTTTCTTGCAGTAAGTCCGGGTGTCCACCATTTAGATGAGGGACATTACGAACTGGATATCTTCGAAGACTGCCCATATTCAGGATGTGGTTCCTGTTCCTTCTTACTTTGTGTCGTCGGCCTCATCCAGGGAGGAGTCTAGTTCGAGTAGCGATGGTGCATCATATTGCCGCAAGGGAAAGAGAGCGTGTCGCAGGGGTGGAAGCTCTTAGGAGAGAAAGGGTAAAGGGCAAGTGAGAGAGAGAGAGAGAGAGAGAGAGAGGGGAGAGAGAGAATGAATGTGGGTTCGGGCTGAGTCCTGTTATTTTTTTACTTTTCTTTATTTTTTTGCAAAATTGATGTAATGCAGAAACATATCTATTTAATGCAATGAGTTTTTTTTATTATCTTCTGTTAATGATGAATGAATGAATACATGCACATGCGCTTTTTACTTTACTGCTGAGACATTAAAAAGAAATATTTTTGGTATTTTGAAGGAAAGTTTTATTTATAAAGATGAAAGGGGATTGGGAATTCTGTTGAGAATATCAATTTATTTTTATTGGGTTTTCTAATTTTGACAAAAGAGGAAAAAGAAAAAAATTCTAAAAATAGAGAGTTGTCTATCGACAAGCACCTTGTCCTACCTATCGACAGGGTAGTCCAATCCCATCAATTCAAAGCTTTGATTGGTACCCTCTTGAGCTTTTGGTACCTTGTGGGGAAGCATTTCCTCTGATTTTTGTAGGGATTATGTCTTTTGTGGGGGTTTTCAAGTATAAAAAGGGGTAAGGGTGGAGCTTTTCATCACAACTTCACATTCTTACTTTCTTATTCTGTGAGATGTCTCTCCCTGGTAGTGTTTGAGTTTGACAACTACGTCAAGACTTTGGAGGCGATGTGCTCCTATAACGTTGACTACGATGCTTACAGCATGCATCGATTTTCTTTATGGCGTAATCGACCCATAGGGTGGAATATGTTGATGGCGGCTGTCATATTTTGGTATCCCGAGGATCATGTCTTCCACTTCGGGTGGGATGATATTTGTCTTACCTACTAGGAATTTGCTGCCCTAATGGGGATAAATCCCAGTGTTGCTACGGCTCTACCTGAGTTTTCTCATTCTCCCAGGGATTTGTTGGTCGGGTTTCTTTGTATTTCATCCTCGGCGGCTAGATCACTTGTGGGTGGAGGTATGATCTCCCTTCTGGTAGTGCTGCGGTCCGTGCATTTGCAGGAGGTTGGTGATATTGGGCTTGGTTTCAAAATTGATGCTGGTGATCGAGGAGTTGCTGGTGGACCCACAACTTGCAGCTATTACTTCATGGATGTCCTATTATCACAATCCGGTGGCGGTGATACTGGCGGAGACTCTAAATCGCCTAGATGCCTGGCGAGAAGGTCATTCTAACTTTCTCAGGGGTAGTCCTGTGATGTTGTTCATGTGGTTGTATAAAAGATTCTACCTGGTGACTCCTCCGGAATACCCTTTTTCGGTTGTACCCAACTTCTTTTCTCACCATTTCAATAGTGTGGGTTTGGATATTGAGAGCTGGGAGAACTGGTTCGTGGAGCATGGGGCTCTAAATATATACTGGTCAGTGCCATGGTGGGGGTAGTTGTTGCCTATTCTAGAACTGGGAGAATACCCGTATGTCCGACTGGTTGGTCTCAGAATACCTCTTTTTATTTCCCTTGGCGACTTCTGCGCCAATTTGGCTGGGAGTAGATCTTTCCACCTCAGACACTAGACTTATTTTCGGTAGAAGATTTGACGGAGAGTTTGTGCATGCGTCTTGGTTCTTTGTGGGAGAGTTGGCGTCCGTCGATCCATCCCTCTCAGTCTGTTGGGAGAGTTTGGCACATCCCTGGGGATTATATGAAGTTGTTGTGGAGAAGATTAGTCCGCAAGATGTTGCTAGTGGAGACTGGACAGAGGTGGCTTATTTTATCTCATACTATGGAGGGGGTGTGGTAGTTTTTCCAAGACTGGTTTGAGCTTATCGATCTATGGGGCATCTGCGGCACTCCATTCAGGCAGGGGAAGCTTGGGGACCCCAGGATGTGGATGACGATGATGGAGCAGGATCCTCTGGTAGCTATGGGTATGGCTCTTGGGGGGGAGTTTATTTTGTACTAGGGATTAAGTTTGGGATTTGGACTTTTTAGGAAGGTAGGGGAAGGGAGTTATCCGTTCCTTTATGTAATTGCACTATAATTTCTTATTAGTGAAATAAACACGTTTTTTATCATCTAGCTGTGCCTTTTGATGAATTTTGTATTTTGAATTATCAATACTGATTGCCAAGGCATACATAATCCTTTTGTTCAAATATATGTTAGAATAAATTGTTGTTCTCGGAGATAAGAAAAGAATAGTTTTTTGTGAAAAATAAAGGGTCGTGCTCATGTAAGATGTATGAGCTGCCTACGTACCTCTGGGCGGTTTGAAAATTTTAATTTTTTTGAGAATGATTTTGGCAGAGGATCGGGTCCACGTAATTTTGGGTAGAGGGAAATGAATATTTTTTTATTTTATTTTTTAGAATAGAAGGGAGGTGAGAAGAGTCGTAGCACGACGAGATTTTAGACTAGGGGTCAAACTCTTTGAGACGGTCCAGGTTGACTGGATGAGTCACCTATTCATCGTCTAGGTCGGTGAGCATGGCGGCACTGTCGGATAAGCCTTTCTTGACGATGTATGGGCCGCTTCAATTGGGCTTGAATTTCCCTCTGGGGTCTCTGATGGGCTCTACTATTTCTTTGAGGTCTAAATCCCCTTCTCGAACACCGCGGTCCTTGACTCTCTTATTAAATGAACGCGGTATTCGGCCATGGTACACTTGTATGTGATATAACGCTTTTAATCTCCTCTCATCCAAGAGTGATAGCTCATCGAGATGGCTTTATTTCCAGTCCTCCTCACTAACTTGGCTTTCGAGAATGACACGAAGTGAAGGGATTTCTAGCTCCATGGGTAGGACTGCTTCCATGCCGTAGAATAGAGAGTAAGGGGTAGCCCCAGTAGAGGTTCGGATTGAGGTTCAGTATCCCCATAGGGCGTATGGGATTCGGTCAGCCCAATCTCTACAGCTTTCGATCATCTTACTGATGATGTCTTTGAGGTTTTTATTGGTGGCTTCGATTGCACCATTGGTCTGAGGTCTGTAGGGAGAAGATTTGTGTCTCTGAAGCCCATACTTATCGACCATTTTTGTGACTTTTGCCTCGAAATACAACCCATTATCTGACACTAGCTCATGCGGGACCCCATATCGGCAGATGATATTTTTCTTGACGAATTGGGCCACTTTCTTGGCATTTAGAAATACGTATAACTCAGCTTTAACCCATTTGGTGAAGTAATCAATGGAAACTAGAATGAACTCATGCCCATTGGAGGCCTTGGGTATAACTTCCCCATAATTTCGATACCCCAGGTGGAGAATGGCCAGGGAGAAGTCATGCTGTATAATTCTCGCGAAGGCAAGTGTTGAAGGATGGAAAACTGTTGGCATTTGAGGCATCTTCGGATACAGGCGGTGCAATCCTGGATCATGGTTGTCCAGTAGTAGAATTATCGCCTGACCTTCTTGGCAAGTATGTTACCGTTCATGTGGGGCCCTCATTCCTCACTATGGATTTTATGTATTACCTCTTCATTGTCAACCCTTGCGATGAAGTGTAGATGGGTTCCATCGAAGTTTCTCTTAAATAGTGCTTTGTGACAGATGATGTACTCGGTGGCTAGTCTTTGAAGGGTTTCTTAGTCTTTCTTGTTGGAACCCTCGAGATACCTACCATGCTTTAGGAGGTGCCAGATATCATAATACCAACAATTGGCTAGCTCGCTATCTTCTTAGGTAATGAGATCAATGTGGTAGCAGTGGGTTGGTTTGTTTTGCTTTTGGATTAGGAAAGGGGACATTGTTATTCCTTCAGAAATGTCGACCATGAAGCCAAGGTAGAAAGGGCATCGGGTAGGTTATTCTTTTCTCGAGGTAGGTAGTGGTAGGTGATGTCTTGGAATTGGGAGGCTAGTTCTTCTAGGTGGGCATGGAATGGTTGGAGTTTCTCATCCTTGACATTCCATTTTCTGATTACTTGAATAATAATGAGGGAAGAATCCCCACAGACATCTAGGCATTGGATATTTTTTCGGAGAGCAACTTTGAGGCCTACCGTACATGCCTCGTATTCAGTCATGTTATTGGTGCAGTGGAAATCCAATTTGATGGTGATGGGAGTGTGGGAATCATCTGGGGTGATCATAAGTATCCCAATGCCATATCCCTTTGTGTTAGCCGCGCCATCAAAGAACATTGTCCATCGAAGGTCATATTGAGCAGTGCAAAGGATGTTTTCATCTGGTAATTCAAAGATCCAGACATCAGCTTCTTCCATGGGGTAGTCAGCGAGGTAGTTAGAGATGGCTCTTCCTTTCATGGCTTTCTGTGTGACATACACAATATCAAACTCGTCTAGGAGCATCAACTATCGATCCATTCAGTTGGATAAGGCGGGTTTCTCAAGTAGGTACTTAATGGGGTCCATTAGGGATACAAGCTTAATGGGGAAGGCGAGCATGGAGTGTCGCAACTTTTGGGTGACCCAAATAAGTGCGATGAATGCTTTTTCTAAAGCAGTGTAGTTTATTTTGTACCCGGTCAGTTTGCTACTGGCATAATAGATGGCTCTTTCTTTACGGGTATACTCAAGGTATTGGGCTAGTAAAGCCCCAGCGGCAGTGTTGTTGGTTATGGTTAGGTATAGAAGCAAGGGGAGACGAGGATATGGTGTCATGAGTACCGTAGGTTGAGTCAATTATTATTTGATTCAACCAAAAGCTTCTTGGCAGGCCTCGTTCCAAACTTTGGTTGAATCCTTTCGAAGGACTTTGAAAATCTGGAGGTTAGTTGGCTGATGTATTGCAATTTCCCAAGAAAACCGCATACTTCTTTCTCCGTTCGGAGAGGTGGCATCTCAAGTATGACTTTTAGCTTGGCAGGATCTACTTCTATCCCTTTTTTACTGACTATAAATCCAAAGAGTTTTCCCTTTGTAATGTCGAAGACACATTTCTGTGGATTGAGTCTCATCTGATATCCTTGCAATCGTTTGAAGAACTTTCGAAGAGTGGGAACATGACCTTCTCTAGTTTTGTACTTGATAATCATATCATCCACATAGACCTCGACTTTCTTGTGAATCAGATCGTGTAGGATGGTTGTGGCAGCCCTCTGGTAGGTAGCCCCAGCATTCTTGAGACCAAATGGCATAATAGTGTAGCAAAAGGTTCCCCATGGGGTGATGAATGTGTTCTTTTCTTGATGATCTGGGTGCATTTTAATTTTGTTGTACCCAAAAAATGCGTCGATGAATGACTTGAGAGCATGACTGGCTGTGTTATCCACAATCATGTCGATATTGGGTAACGGGTAGTCATCCTTTGAAGACGCTTTGTTTATATCCCGGTAGTTTACACACATCCAAACTTTCCCTCCTAATTTCGGCACATGCATTATATTGTCTAGCCATGTGGGATATTCGATCACACGAATGAAGCCCACATTCAACTGTTTGACCACCTCTTCTTTAACTTTGAGTGACCATTCGGTACGGAGCTTTCTCAGCTTTTGTTTAACCGGCTAGTAATCTGGAAGAGTGGGAATCTCATGTTGAGCTATTTGAGGATCAATGTCGGGTATATCGTCATAGGAACATGCAAAGACATCCACGAACTCCTTCAATAATTCTTCGAGTTGTGCGCGCTCATGCTCATCAAGGGTAGCCCATATCCTAATCTCACGCAGTTGGCTACTAGAACTGAGGTTAACAATAACAGTCTCTTCTTCATTAACTTGAAGGCGGTTATGCTATTTGTTATTAACCTTATTTAGATCAGTTAAGAATTGTTCATTTATAACATCATCATCATCAAGAGTTTGATTAGAATCTAAACAATTAATTTAAGTCACGAAAAGATACTCAAAATCTTCATTTATTTCATTTAAAGGAAAAACAACATTGAGAACCTCATCAAAGGAGGTGTCGATTACATTTGAGCAAGGATAGACAACAGAAGAAGAAATGGGATAAATATTGGGGTTGGGTGGGATTTAAATAGGTAGAACCGGCATAGCATGCCAGTTGAGGAGAGGTGTATCAGCATCTTTAATCAAGTGGAATGGATCCAGTGATGTAGTGCTTGAATGAACCATGCAGAGTGTCAGCCACGGTGTTTGTAAGTTGAAGGAATATTTAGAGTCACTTCCTTCAGAATCTTTGGTATCTCTGATGAGTGGTTGTACATGGTGTTGGGAACATTTGGCCCATGGATAGCTGTCTTGGAAAAAGATCTCCATTCCAGGCTTCATCTTCTTATCTGTATGGTCATACCAGGGTTCCTTATACTGACGGTTGATACCCCAAACCATAAGGAGGGAAAGCTTCCTTCAGTTCAACGGGCTTAAGTATTCCTTGTTGTCTTTGCTCTAGCCCCAACCCGGGCATGAAGTGCATTTTTCAGAACATTTGAATCACATTGACGTTGCCGTGAGGGTGGTATTTTGGACAAACCCTTTCTTTGAAATCGTTCCCTACCGGGAGTAGAAGTGGTTCAACTCGAAATCTCGATAGGATCATATCATTTGACTCGTTCTGTATCTCAAGGATTGGGCTACTAGTGCTTTCACCCTTGGTAATATCGTCGTCGCCCAAAATGGTGACGACGCGTTCATCGACGAAGAACTTCAATTTTTGATGGAGTGAGGAAGATACACCCTTGATACTATGGAGCCAATGTCGTCCGAGTAATAGGTTGAAACAAGCTATATCAATAACCTGTAATTCAATGACAGGGTTTATAGGGCCAGCCCCTATTACAAGTTTTATGGATCCCATCACCTCTCGACGGGTATTATCATAGGCGCGTACAACAGCGAAGGTTGGATCGAGGTCACTTTCCTTCAGTCCTAAGCATTTGATATTTCTTAATGGGTAGACATTGACGGCGAATCCATTATTGACAAGAGAGAGTGGTACGATCTTCCCCATAACTTCGACAAAGATGTTGAGTGCATGATTGTGGTTTGGCCCAAGTTTGGAGATTTATTTTTGGAAATGGATAGCATTCGGGTAGAGGTTAAGGATCCAACTAAATTTATCGCTTCTTCTGTTGTGGTAGAAGGAGAAACTATGGGTCCAGTGAGCAATTTGATCAAAGCATTTATGTGCAGCTGGGAAGACATGAAAAGCCCCTATAAAGTGACGTTAGCTTGAGTTTTTTTCATTTGATTGAGGATATTTCTTTCCTCGAGGGTCATTTCTGGCATAGGAAGGTTTTCAACGCCCCTCCCTTTGCCATTGGCTGGTAGTGGGGTTGGGATCTGGTAATGCCTCCATGATCTGGTCATGTGATTTACTGAAGATGGGAAGAACATGAACCCCATTTCTTCGTCAATCTCGGGTTGTTCTGCCATCTTGTTTATTTCTCCCAAGAGCTTCTTAAATGATATCATCCCACACAGGTCGATTATCGGGCCAGTTTTCTATGAAGCTTGCCCTTTATTTGAACATTCGAATTCTTCCCCCCATTCGGTGGTAACAATTTTTTCTTTCCATGTAAAGTCAATGCATTCCACAACTTCAATGGCTTCTTCATATATTTCTTCCCATTCTGTAGGGATAAGTAAGGGTGAAGGGACCAAGCGCCCTTGTAACTTCAGAGCATCAAGTAACTCGGTCATATTTCAAATATTATGGGTTTGCTTGAATGATTCTGCCATGATCTGGACAACGTCATCTAGCCTCACTTCATCGGTTGGTACCACCCAACTGTCTAACTTTTGGTCCCATTTTCGTGCTTCCAAAAACTATGTGCTAAACCTCTGGTAATCAATGATCATCTGTGAGGGCAATTTCAGCTCAAACTCTAGGAGTTGGCTTAACACTTCTGATAATTCCATACTTCTATCTTCAGAACGGGTACGGACAATGATGCATGCTCTGGTGAGGAGTGACAGTGCCTGATCAACGAGGCTAACAAGGTGTAGGAGGAAATATGGGCAAGTTTAGAGAGTCTTAGGAGAGTGTACGGGTGTGATTTTAGTTGAGGGATCAAATTACGGGTCCATTTCTAGGAAGATAGCATTGGTATGATTTGGGAGTGGGTTGTGAGTAGTGTTTGGCTTAGGATTGGCTGGTGGGTCAATAGTATCTCGATCAATTAGACCTTGGATTATGTTTTGAAGGTGAAATCATAGGTCGGTGGTACGACCAGCAGTTTAGTGAAAGGTATAATGGGCATCTGCCTTGAAGTTTCTTGGAAGTGGATTTGGCAATGGATGGGGGTCCAAGGGTATTATGAGGTTTCGACTTAATAGTTCTTGATAAAATTTGGAGAGGGGAGCATGGAGTTTGATGTATTCCTTTCGGACTGGGACAGGGCAGCTTTCTAGTGCCCATGAAGTGGTTGATTGAGAGATGTTGTTGATGGCTGATACTGCAACATTAGCAGGTTTGTCATATTTTCTTAGGGTGAACTGTCCGGAAACTTTCTTTGGTTCAACTTATGTTTTAGTAAGACCTTCCTCGATTGCTACTCATGCTTCTATGAGAGCTCGGAAGTGGGGATAATACTATCCTCCTATTATTGCTCCGATATGGGGTAAGAAGTTCTTCTTCACTATGTTGACTTGTTCTTCCTCGGATGGTCGATTGGTCATAGTGGCTGCCTTTTCCCCACATCGGGATATGAAGTTACTGACTGATTCCCCAGAATTCTATTTCAGTAATTCTAAATCACGGAGGGTGACCTCAAGCTCTTCGTTGTAATTGTACTGCGACATGAATTCACGGGCTACATCCTCCCAGCTACGAATTCTGGACTCCTCGAGGGATAAAAACCATCGGAGGGCGCTATCCTTCAAATTTTGCTGAAATAATTGGCCCATCACTTCTTTAGAAGCCCCTAGAAGAGTCATGGAACGGTGATAACTGCGAAGATGAACAATCGGGGGTTCACTTCCTCCGAATTTCTCGATATTTGACATCTTAAACTTCTCGGGTAACCTTGCCTTAGGATAAGAAGACATGTGGGTGTAGTCCATGTAATTTCCAGAGATTTAGACTTGGTAGAACTTCTTAGTCAGCATCTTGAGATCTTCTTTGACCTTGTTCAATTCTTCCTCTTTCGGATCAACAATTATAGGTAAATTAGCCCCAGGCTGGGCAACGTTCGGCATAGGAAGCTGGGCAGGCGGCGGACCATTAGCAAGAGGGGCACGCGGAGCATGTTGATACTCTTTAGGAACCCATATAGGCTCGGGTGGACCCATAGCATGAGGAAATAGGGCCTCGAGATCTTGAGGAACAGTAACCTAGTTTCGTTGCATCTCTTGGACCTCAGTCTGAAGGTTGTCAATCTTGAACACGAGCTGTGCTAAAACTCTCGTCAGATCTGGCTGCATAACTGGTACTTGATCTACCTTCTTCATAGAAAATGGATGGATATCGGACTCAGAATAAGTAGTAGGGCAACAGACTGAGCTCCGGGTTGATTTGACTGGAGACCGAAGCCAATAAGGAGCCAGGATAAGGGCGTGCGATCGACCTAAGAAGCCGAAAATGGGATTTATTTTTGAAAAGAAAGAAGGAAAGTATTTTTAACATTTTTTTCTCTTTGAGATTGAAAGACAAAATATTTTTGGATTTTTGATAAAGAAAAGAGAAATAATTTTATATTTTTGATAAAGAAGGGAGAAATGTTTTTGGATTTTTGATAAAGGAAGGAGAAATATTTGGGAGACGGGTCTCAGCATGATTATTATTATTATGTTCTCACTTGTATTAAATTATCCTAAATGCAAAAAGAAATTTCAGACGGGAATCGACGTAGAAAAGTTAGGTTTGTAACATATGCAAAGCTATGGCTAGACTTGTGACCAGGCTCACGGGCAGGGTCCCGTTTTAAAAATGCGCAAAAATTTGGGCTGAAGGCCGACCCAAAATTTCGGTAGAGTTTAGGGTTGAAACGAACAATCTAACATGTATGTCCTAGGCTTGATGCCTATATGCAGGTATGCAGTTGGTTGGGTGAATCGAAAAGGAATCCCCCCTTGGGCGTGGCTTCCACGATATACGTCTTGCTTTTGAGGGCAATCGGTACGTGTAGACAAGCCATTTGATAAACCTGAGTGTACGTGAATTGCCTCACTATATACCTCATGGGGACGGTACGCATGAGAGAAAATTGGATATACTCGGCGTACGTGAATGAGTTCGCTGCGATATACCTCTTGTTATGACTTTGGTCAATCGGTACGATGCGGGGGAACCGTTCGATATACGTCGAAGTTACTTGGCCAATGGAAGGTAAGAGTCATATCGCTTAGGCTAAATGCACCCTGTCAGACCAGCGCCCATCATGAAGTGACCCTCCAGTTACTAGACAAAATTTGGTCAATCTCAATGCTCTTTAGTGATATCGTGTGAATCATGCATGATTGTCTTATTAGTATCTTATGAGAGTATCTTTCTTGATCATTTCCAACAGGGAGAAAAGTACAAGTACCAATGGTATACCAAGTATGAATGGGTGATGCGTGCAACTTGGGGATATATGTGATCCTAGGTGCACGTTGTGTGAAGTGTATATGGAGAATTTTCTACAAGTGTGTGAATAGAAGCATAAGCATGAGGTACAGATCAATAGTAAAGGGGAAAATGAAATATAGGAGAAAATATAAACAAGTCTAACACCCATGTAAATAGAGTCTAGACCTTAAAATAAAAATCCCCAGCGGAGTCCCCACTGTGGCCATCCCCTCCGATCCTCGCGGCGGGAGAGACGAAGAAGAGGGGGTGTCCCCTTCGTCTCGAGAGGATCTTGGTCCCGCGCATCCCTCTGGGGAACGCTTCGACCGGTGTCGGTGATGAGGTAAAAAATGTAGAGATATGGATTTGCGAGTCTATTTTAGTCAAGATAGAAAAAAAAAAGGAAGCCATCCCGAAGGACAACATCCAAAGACATACTGATACATACGAAACCAAAATGCTTCGGAAAGGGTCCGGAGGCTAAGTTAAGAAATGGGAAGGTGTTAGGCACCCATTCCACCCTTACGGTCTCTCATGGGTTATTGCTACTTTCCTTTATTTCCCCGTGATATGTGTTCATGTGTATATATAGCGGGGATATGAATCATCAACTTGTAACATGGAAGAGATAAAGCGAGTAATCCGTAGGAATGTTCCTAAAAGTAATATTAGAAAGTTGGATTTACGCAATTATCCTAGCATTGATCATTATAAAGGAATGATAACGCATGCGAGATAACATGCCACTAAGAACAAATATATGTATATATAGAGTCTAAGAGAGTTAATTTTAAAGAATATAGGAAAAATAGAAAAAAAAAGTAGGAAAAGGGCTTGAGTCTCGAGTTTTACCCCGAGACGCCTACGTAGCCTATAGAGGCATCAAAGTTCACGTAGTTCGTATGCAAAATGAGGGGATGGATTTATCCCATAAATCCAATCGGGGACTTCTCTTATGTGTGTGTGCGCGCGCGCGCGCGCGTGTGTGTGTGTGTGTGTGTGTGTGTGTGTGTAAAAAAGTGCTTTAGTCATGAGAAAAGTATGAGAATTCCCGTTTAGAATTTACGAGCAAACCCTCTTTTTCTTATTTTTTGGGTTTTATTTATATGAAAATAAGAGATGTGCAATAATGCTAAATAAAAAGTATATTAGGATATGTGAGATGAAAGATGAGAGAATAAAAGTGCTAGATAATAAAACAAATTAATGCGAATTTAGGGGAATTTAAAGAAAGAGTTGAGAAAGTTTTACCTTCATGAATATCTTGAGCTTGATCAAGGATGTTGGAGAGAAGCCCTTGCAATTGGGTGTTGATGGAGGGTAATTAATTCACCAAGTTTGATAAAAAGGATGGTGAAAAGTGAAGGTTGGAAAGGGATTTGGATGTGGAAATCACGTTGACTTCGAGAGGGGGCTTGCTGAGAGTGATAGGTTTTCAGATCTTCCCCCTTTTTGAAATGAGGTTAGGACCTCATTTTTATAGGCCCAGGGCATTGCCGATTGGCATAGCCATAGTCCTTCCAATCGGTAGGTATGTTCAAGCACACTGCCGATAGGCAAGGTTTGGAACTTGCCATTTGGCAGTCTCTTTCAGGTTTCTTCAAAAAATCGGTCGTAGAGCGCGAATCATTGATCCGAATCATGCACGGGGTGAACTGTTGGAAAGTTATTTCAGATACCTTCAAAAGTCGTTGGACTGCTCACGGGTCCGGGAGTTGAGTTTGGGTCAAATATGGCTCGAAAGCATTCGTTAGTCCTTTAAACGGGGAATTTTCGGAAGCAAACGGATCGTTCGTCCGCATGGTAAGTTAGAATTCTATACGGGGCAGACCGTTGGAAAGGTTAGGAGATTTACTTCGACATTCCAATGAGTTTGACTCGATTTAGGGAGTTAATTTTGGTCAACCGGGGCCTGGAATCATTCGATGACCTTTCAGAGTAAAATGGATCGTTCGTCTGTACCGTATGTCAGAATCGTGCGCAGGACGGACCATTGGAAAGGTGTTTCAGTGCCCTTTAAAGATTCATTTAGTATTGGTTGAGCTGAAGAGTTAACTTTGGTCAAACGGAGCCTGAGAGCGTCAGGTGACCTCCTGATCAAGTTTTGGAGGAAAACGGATCGTTCATCCGTATCGTAAGTCAGAATTGCGCACGGGATGGTCCATTAGAAAGAGGTTTTAGTTCCCTTAAAAGATTCATTCAGTCTCGTTCGAGCTGAAGCATTTGAATTTCGGTCAAAGGGAGCCTGGGAGTGCCCGATGGCCTTTAGGTCGGTACCTGAGGGGTGACTTAGGTTTGCAATGATGAAGGGAGGTGCTAGTGCCCTAAGGAGAGGTTATGGGGTATTAGAATGGGGTGTCTACAGTGCGAACCAACAATATTTTTTACTCTAAGAGCTCACCGGACGCGTCTGGACCCTGATTGACGAAAGTAACTTTTTGAGCAGATCTAAGCTCTTTGGAATGTCGAAGTACATCTCCTAAACTTTCCAATGGTCTACCCCATGGATGATTTTGACTTACTATGTGGACGAACGATCCATTTTGTTTGATGATCTTTCATCCAAAGGACCAACCTGCGCTTTCGAGACACATTTGACCAAAAGTCAACTCCCCGATTTAAGAGCGGTCCAAAGGATGCCTGAAGGTCTCTGAATTACCTTTTATGAGAGTATGCCCCGCGCGCGATTGAGATCAACGAATTACATTCTACGACCATTTTTCTAAAAAAATCTACACGAGACTGCCAATTGGCAGGTCTAGTTCCCTGTTTATCGGTAGTGTGTTTATGGTCACATGCCAATAGGCAGGACTAGGGTAATGCCTATCAATACCACCCCTGAACCTATAAATAGAGGGCATGACCTCCCTCCTAAAACACACTAGAGATCCATCAACATCAGTGATCTCAGCAACATTCTCTCGAATTTAGTGGAGTTCCTCCATGTGAAACTCCATTCAAGCTTACATTCCCATACTTTTTATATCCAATTTAGAAAAATCACATTCTCTCTCATCCAACATTCATCTCACATTCAAGGACATTCATCCAAGATCAAAGATCAAGCTTCAAAGAAGGTCCAA
Source organism: Sambucus nigra (assembly GCA_949130495.1). Taxonomy (NCBI): domain Eukaryota; kingdom Viridiplantae; phylum Streptophyta; class Magnoliopsida; order Dipsacales; family Adoxaceae; genus Sambucus; species Sambucus nigra. The sequence continues at coordinate 425,791,727 of OX422209.1, forward strand.
ATCCGTCCCTCTCTATTTAAATTCTGTATTTTTGTATAAATTTCATTAGATTCATAATCTAGTTCTTACTTTAGTTCGCACACATTAATATCTACATTTTTATTAGTATATTTCACATACTTTATTTTTTACAAAAAAAAAAAATAGGGTTACTCCCATTAATTTTGGGCAGGATTATCCATCACACTTTTTCAAAACTAAAAACCCATTTTTCACACATACACCTATAATAAAATCCCTTTGGGAACTATGGGATAAACCCCACCCCCCATGACTCATTCGAACTACGTGTTCTTTGATGCCTTTATAGGCTACATCGACATTTTGGATTAAAATTCGAGACTCGAGTCCAATTTTCTAATTTTTTAATTTTCTAATTTCCTCAATTTTCTAATTTATTAATTTCTCTAAATCCTCCAGTTTTCCTAAATCTCCCATTTTCATATCCTTGCATTAGTGTACATATTGTGTTTGTGATTCTTATTGGCGTTTCATCCAAAACATATTTTCGTTTCATCATAACGATCAATATCGTGATAAATGCATAAAGCATATTTTATATATATTATTTTGGGAATATTCATATAGATGACCTCACTCTATCTCTTCCATGGTATGAGTTGGGTGATTCGGATCTCCATTATATATACATGCACACACACTTCACGGATAAATAAAGGAAAATAATAACACTAGCCCATGAGAGACCGAAAGGTGGGATGGGTGGCTAACACCTTACCATTTCATAACTTAGCCCCCAAACCCTTCAAACTATTGGTTTCATATGCATCAATTTGTCTTTGATGCCACCCTCTCGAGGTGGTAACATGTTCTTTTGTTTGTTTTGTGCAAAATAGGTTGGCGACTCTATCTCTTTGCATTTCCCCCACATTGACGACGGCCGAAGCGTTTCTAAGTAGGGCATGAAACCTTTCGACCCCTTCCTATCCCATCATCATCCCTTCTTTTTTGGGAGGAAGAAGAGGGATAAGAGGAAGCGATGCGCGATCTCGATCGAGATGGACACAGGCATGAAAATGATGAAATATGAAAGGTGGAGAAAGGTTTCAAATAAGAAAACCTCGCTGACTTAAGAAGAATGTTATTGAGATAACTAAAGTTGATGTTTTTGAGGTGATTTGGAAGGTCAGCTCATGCTCTCCTTATATAGGCTAAAGGGACTACCGATCGACATTTTCCTTGCCCTTCCTGTCGACCGGTAATCCTATATACACTACCGATAGGTAGGGAAATAGACCAGCCAATTGGCAATCTCGTGCAAATTTTCTCAAAAAATGGTCGTAAAATCAAAACCATAAGTCCAAATTGTGCATGTGGCATACCATTAGAGAGGTTATTCAGATACCTTTGAGAATCATAGGGCCTCTCTGAGGTTTGGGAGTTGACTTTATGTCAAACGGGGCTCAAAAGTGTCTGTTAGACCTTTGGACAGAAGATCGTCGGATGATGATGGACTGTGAAACCAAATCGTGAGTCTGAATCATGCACGGGGCTGACCATTAGGAAGGTTATGCAAGGCACTTCAAGGTTCCAAAGATCTTTTCCCAGTTTGGAGAGTTGACTTTGGTCAAACTGGGCCCGAAAACACTATGTGACCCTTCGGAGTAAATGGGTCGTTCATTCGTACTGTAAGGCTGATTCACACATCAGGTGGAACGTTAAAAATGGAATTAAGTTCCCTTTGAATATGCATTAAGTCTCGTTCGAGTTGAAGAGTTGAACTTGGTCAAACGGAGCCCTATAATGCTCAGTAGCCTCCAATTGTTCGTTTGAATAGTTATGCCACTTTGTGCATGGGGTGTACCATTTGAAAAGGGTTTTTAGCACCCTTCGAAGATTAATTGAACCTTTTCTCTAATGATGAAGTTTATTGGGGTGAAAATGAGGCTCGAGAGCACCCGATGGCCTCCAGATCACTTTTTGGTTGTAAAATGGTCCTAGTGTGGGCAGTGCACGCATGAATCCAATGGGGCACCAGTAGTCAAATGGGTAATGCGAGTAGTGCATGCATGCTTGAAAAGCTTCAAAAAAAACTTTGCTCTGACGATGAAGTTGACTGGAGTCAAATGGGCCCATTCGATTTTGGGACCTAAAGAAGGACTTAGGGGGTAGTATAATATGGTGTCTACATATCCCCTCGACAAGTGAGCTTGGAATAAGTGAAAGTCGTCTAATAGACACCACATGATATTTTGGGAAAGAGGTCAATTATGAGGACCAAAGGAACAAGCATGACCAATTCATAGGGTCGAGGTCGATGCTTGGGATGACGAATTAGCCCAAGGTCAACTATGAGGACCTAAAGTTGTGGTGACCAATTCTACAGGTCGAGGTCAATTTTGAAAACCTAAAATTGTGGTGGCCAATTTTACGATTCGCGGTCAATTCTAAGGTCCTAAAGTTGTGGAGACCAATTTTACACGCCGAGGTCAATTCTGAGGACCTAAAATAGGGCCACCAATTTTGTGGGGCGAGGTTAATTCTGAGGACATAAAGTTAAGGCGACTAAATTTATGGGCCGAGGTCAATTATGAGGACCTAAAGTTCTTGAGACGAATTCTGCATGTCAAGGTCAATTCTCCGGACCTAAAGTTGAGGTGAAAAATTATGCGGGTCGAGGTCAATTATGTAGAGCTAAAGTTGAGGCGACCAATTATGCGGATCGAGATCAATTTTGAGGACCCAAAGTTGTGGAGACCAATTCTGTGGGTCGAGGTAAATTCTAAGGGCCAAACGTTATGGCGACCAATTCTATGGGTCGAGTCAATTTTGAGGACCGTGGGTTGAAGTAAATTTTGAGGACCTAAAGTTGGGGCAACCAATTCTGCGGGTCGAGGTAAATTCTGAGGACCTAAAGTTGTGGCGACCAATTCTATAGGTCGAGGTCAATTCTGTGAACCTAAAGTTGGGGCGACCAATTCTGTGAGTCGAGGATAATTCTGAGGACCTAAAGTTGTAATGCGGGGGTTTTCCTCTCTGGGGAGTCTTTAATTTACCATCTTTAGATATTAATCTGGCTGGGGATTATGTGGATGGATTAGGACGAAGTTGAGGATTTATGATTCCACTGGGTAATGTGTTTTTTTTAGACACTGAGAGATATTCAACTATCTTATATCTCCACTTAGGAAGTTGTATTTGGAAGTTCTGTTGGGGAATTGGAGTGGACTCTGGGTATGCGGTTGCACCATTTTAGGTTTTAATTGGGGATAAGAATTTTTTTTAATCCGGTAGGAGATTTTAAGAGCTTGAAAAAGGGTTTTCTTGGTGAAGAAATGTTCCATTATTTATTTGCAATTTTAAGAATTTTCTAGAGAATTTTTGTAATTTTCTGGGAATTTTTGTACAAAATTTCCAGGGGGTTATCGATTGGCATGTTGCAAAGGTTTCCATTTGGTAATGGCACGATCTTCTGGGTTGCCTTGGGATGGGGAAGAGGCAGCTATTAATCGATGTGTTAGGGGACTGCCGATCGACATGCCCCTTATCCTCCTATAAAAAGGGATGAGCTCTCCTCATTTTTCACAGCTTCTAACATTTAGATATTCTTACCTTTCTTGCTAATATCCATTCCTAAGCCTTTTTGTTTCTTAGAGTCTTAAAAATGGTTGATATTTTGGGTAGCGCGACCCACGTGACATGGTTGGGTGTCGACGATTAGGCAAAACTAGAGTGGCAGGCTAGGGTGCCTCTGGCATTGGGCAATGAAAATGCCTTCGAGTTGTTCAAGCCAGTTGCAAATGATCTTATTCTGCTACACAAGCCATCGCATCATAGATCGTTTAGGGTGAGGAACCCTAGTGGCTACGTAAGTATTAATGACCTTAGGCATTCTTTTTCTTCTTTTCTTCTTTTATTTCCTTGAGTTGACAAAAGGTTTTTTTATTTTGGCAAAATAAAATATCTTCTACAAGCTTTCATTCCTGAGGGATGACGGTATTTAAGGATACGTGGGAGCACCTTTCGGCGGTGCTGCACTGGTAGTTTCCTCTGTGGGTTTTGGTCGCCTAGCATCTGCTTTGGATGAGACACCGGGATCTACGTCTGTCCTGTACACGCTTGGGGAGAGGTGGTGGGACACTAACCACACCTTTTATTTGGTATTCGGGAAGATGACGGTGACTTCCATTGACACCCAACAGCTACTGGGGATTAACTATGAGGGCATGCAGATTGAAGTGGACCGCTCTTTGAGGGTGATACCTGAGGCGATTGATGCTGCATTGGGAGACGTGGAGAGGATAGTCTTCAATGATTTGATATGCATTTCTATTCTACAATATATGATTTTGAGCCAGAGGATCAATGAGATAGATGGGCTGCAAGTAAGGCATATGTCCCATTTATTCATTCTTCTTTTGTTGTGGGGGGGGGGGGGGGGGGCTTTCTTGGTGGCGTCGAACGACGACGTCATCGACATATGGTTTTTACCATTTTTAAGGTATTTTTGAATATCCCACTCTATGACTGGGGGAGACTTACCTTGGCGACCCTTTATTCTTCTTTGGATGCTTTCAGTCTGTGCTGCTGACAGACCTTTACTGGTTCCATATATCTTCTAGAGGTAATTCTTGCATTTTTCTATTTGTGTATTTTCTTGCATTTCATTTTAATTTTGTTCTGATTGTTGACTCATGTCCCTTCTACAGACTTGGTTTTATAAGGATATTAGGATCAAGGCCCTTTTGACTGGTTTTCATGATGAGGAGGTGGGTAACTTCTTTCGAATGTACTGGTGGCAGAAATCCAATCAACGGTCGAAGCAGTCTCCTTCTTTGTCGACAGTGTGTCAGGCCTTGAACACCCTGACGAGTGACCAGGTTATTCCTTTTTATTTTGAATTCCTTTTTTGCCATTTTCTGTGTTTGTGCAAGTATTAATCTTTATTGGGAATTGCATGTGACTTTCTATCCCTGAGGGACGGCCATCCAATACACAGGGTGACTAGGGTGCATGCGTAGATGCGACGGTTGCTGGCTCACGAGTTTGGCAACTCATGGTATTCGGGGGAGAGAGTGGTCTGATAGATTGTAGAGGATGAGGTGGTGGTCTGATCGGTGTTGCCCCCGATGTACAGGAGGCGGGTGAGGGAGATGTCAAAGGAGGCTAGGACGACGGCTAAGATTAGCGAGCCCTACTCATCATATACGAATACAGTGGTGACCTATCACTACCTCGACTTTGTGATGAGTTGGATGATGCCTTCTTTAATTTATGATGTAGTGAACATGACTTCACCTTCTATGAATTCAGGCAGGGCCACGAGTAGGTCGGTGGGGTCTGCTCATAGTACAGGTGGTGCGTCGTCATCAGCAACGGTAGCATAGGTTCCATTCATTCAGCTTGTGTCACCTTCATATAATTTCCGATTGACTTAGGGGGATCACTGCGTATGCCACACCACCCTAATGCGGTGGATGCGAGGGTGTTGGGGCTAATAGAGGATGTCCTTCAGTGAGAGGTATATCTTTTCTCTTTCTTTGTCCTTGTATGTCTTTTTCTTTGCTTTAGACTGAATTGTTCGCCTTTTATTTTGTTTACGACATATCTAAGTGTCGACTATTTAGCGGGACATCTGGGGCTGGGTGGCCTCACTGAATGCCTACATTCGGGACTCGATCCCGGTTCCTTCTTGTCTTGTTTCGTTTGCTACCTCGCAGGAGGGATACGGATCGAGTAGTGGAGGCTCCACAACTCACCGCTGAGGGAAGAGCTCTCGTCGTAGGGATGAGAGGTCTTAAAGAGAGATGAGAGATGGGGTTTTCGGGTTGCGTCCCATTGTCATTTTTGCTTTCTCTCTTTTTTTATTCTTTTTTCTTGAAAAATGTAATAAAGCGAGTGGATATATATATATATATATATATATATATATATATATATATATATATATATATATATATATATTAGGGTGTACCTGTGCCGATGGTACGGTTGTAAAAATGATCCAAATATTTACTCATAGTGATTACATCCAATCACGGTAGAAAACACGTTCTTGAGATTTCGTACCCGTGCCGTTGGCATGGTTGTAAAATGTTCCAAATATTTTGTAATAGTAATTATGTCCAGAAAAATAAGACACGCGATAACATGATACGAATTACACAAAGAGAAAAGTAATGTGTGACCCTCGTCATTACATTAATATTTTTTTTAGTGAACTATAATTCATGTCAATTTTTAGCACAAGACTTTTATATGTAATTAGAAAAACTTTAAAATTATATTTATTTAGAAAAACTCTAATATTATTCACCCTATTTGACAATAGTTATCACATTTAAATTTGATGCATTAAAATGTCACTAAGGGAGCGGAACCCGTATACATAGGTCATACACTACAACTAGAAAAAAACTTCAAACCGGACGATGTACCAACACACCCATCTTACACTAAAGTAATCTGATTTTTTTTATAAGAGACGATTTTTAATTTTAAAGAGCTTAGTTAACTAACTCTCAATGATTTTATTTCTAAGAAACAAATCCACCATAAGAAAAGTTGAAACAGATGGCTTCATCGTTTTATCTCGAGCCTATTTTTCTTATATATGTATATTGAATGCAATATTTACATCAAATTATATATAATATATTTTTTGTCCGAATTTTTTTATATATTTTTTTTATCCGATTAAATTTCTTTTTATGTAGCTTATTTTCTTTAATCTGAAAAATATAAATTTTATACTTGTATCTAAAGAATATTTTTTTTTACATAATTGTCGAATCATTGAATTGAAAATGCTGTAAGTTACGTCACTTTTTATATACATGAGAGATGATATGTTCACCACTTTTTAATATACATGAGAGATCATATATGCATACATTTTTTCTATGCAAGAGACTTCTTTCATTACTTATCTTACATGATGTATTATTACTGTCCACAACAATTCAACTTCTTAGGAACCTGGGTTAATAATGTTCAGGATACAAACGACACTTTGAAACCCATACCAACAATGTGGAAATACATCCAAAGTTAAATTTTCAACTTCCAGCAACTTAATCAACAGAATTCAACCGTAAAAAAATAGATCCAACAGATGACAACCAATGTTTACAAATTAACGCACCCTCATTTAATAGCTGGGTAGAAACTCGAGACTAACTGGAGAGTTTACAAACCTCAAATTGACATAACTCGGCCCGGCGGTACGACCTATGGTATTTTTTTCAAATCTCGGATGAAAAGTTAAAAATCCCCCTGTAAAACACCAGATTTGAGAAGAAATCAGAACAGACCAAAACTACAAAACTAAGAAATAAAAAACAATGGGGCATAAACTAACCGTTTAGATATCTTCTATTTGAAAAAAAATACTAACAGATGCAAAAAAAGAATCAACAATTGTGATTCTGTAATGTTCTTTTCAATGGATCTGTAACACAAAACCAAAACTAAATAATAAACATACGTACGGCGACGGCTGGAGGTCATAGCCGGAGAAGAAACACCAGCTATGACGGCGGCTGAAGGTCATCGTTGGAGAAGAAACACCAGCTACGACGGCGAATGGAGGTCATCACCGGAGAAGAAACACCAGCAACGGTGGCTGGAGGTCAGGTCAGAAAACAAAGAATCAAATCTAATTAGCACCATAAATTCCAACATAAGTGATAAAAGAAAAATAAATAAATAGAGGGAGTTTTAACCTTATGATGTGTGTGTAAAACTCAGCTTGTCTACTATCTGCTACTACCTTATTCTATACAAAGATGGAATAGATAGGAACCAGATGCAACAGTGGTGAGAGAAATATGAAAGAAGATGGTAGTGGCGTGTTTAGGGAGAGTGAGAGGGAGAGAGAGTAGCTGACCTAATAGGTGTGTAAGAGGTATGGGTGAAAATGGGATGGATGGGAGGCTCAAGAGAGAGTACCTTATTTAATGATACGTGGCACTATGTAAGAGCATTAGCCACAAATTTCAAAGATTCAATCTCAACCGTAAGTTAATAAAGACCAAAATCATCAACTTTCGATCTCAGCCATCAGTTGGGAGAGATAAAAAAAAGCTCCTCCTTTATTATATATATATATAATGATTGAGATTTTTGTTTATTTATCTTTTCTTAAATGACTTATTCTACATGCACTTTTTACTTTGTTGTTGAGACCATAAAAATGATGGGATATTTGAATAACTCAAGAGAAAATTTATTTTGAGAAAGGATGGGTAAAAATGGATAATATAGGAAGAAACAACCCGAATTTTTTTTAAATAAGGATTTATTTTCTAGATTTTTGATTTTGACAAAAAAGGAAAGATGGAATTTTTCTAAAATAAGGGGGTGCCGATCGGCATACTCCTTGTTCTTCCCATCGGCAGGTGAGTCCAGTCAAATTACCCTAAGGCTTTGATTTCACTTTCTGCATCTTCAAAGTACTTGGTGGGGCAATTATTTATTCGGGTTCCTCAGATTTCTTTTTGTTTAGACAAGGTTTCCCTGTATAAAAAAGGGTAAGGTGGTGAGGTTTTTTTCACCCATTCACATTTTTTCTTCTTTCTTACTTTTTTCTTGTTTCTATCTTATTATTTCCCAAATGTCCCTTCCCATGAGTGCATAATTTTCTTCATATTTCGAGAACTTTGAAGCTATGTGTTTGTACAATGTAGATTACGACGCTTTTAACTTGTGTCGGGTCTCTCTGTGGAACAATCGGCCCATCGGTTGGAACATTCTGGCAATGACAGCATAATTTTTGTATTTCGAGGATCATGTTTTTTTGCTTTAGCTTAGATGATGTATTTCCGACCTATGAGAAATTTTCAGCTATGTTGGGGGTTAATCCCAGCGTGACGATGGTTGTGCCTGATTTCTCTCGGTCTCCTCGGGAGTTGTTAGAAGGATTTCTCTATGTCTCTCCTTCAGAAGCCCGACCATTGGTCACTAGAGGAATTATTTCTCTCCCAACTGTCTTGTATTCTATGAGTCTGCAGTATTTCAATGATGCGAGCGAAGCTGGAGATGTTGTCTTGGCTTAACTTCAAAGCTACTGCTGGTAATCAGGGACCTGATAGTGGACCCGCAACTGGCTGCCATTACAGCGTGGATGTCATATCATCGCAATCATGCAACGATTATACGGGCAGACACCCTGAATAGTCTAAATGCTTGGCGGGAATGTCATTCTAATTTTTTAGAGGTGGCTCGGTTATGTTGTTCATGTGATTAGATGAGATATTCCATTTAGTTGTCCCCCTGAATATCCCTTGGAAGTTATGCCGAATTTCTTCACTCGTTCTTTTATCATCTTTGGCCCATCCATAAAGAACTGGGTAAATTGGTTCATGGAGCACGAAGCTCAATGTTTACGTTGGTGGTGCCATGGTGGGGGAGTTACATCCCATTCTAGAACTAGGGGAATACTGGTACATTCAGTTAGTTCTCCTTCAGCAAATCCCATTTTATTTCCCCTGGCATCTCCTACGTCAAGTTAGATGGGAGCAAATTGTGTCTTCTCATATCCCGGATTTCTTTCCTGTAGAAGATTTGACTAAAGGCTTACGCATGTGGTTGGGTAATCTATGGGAGAATCTTCGATCGTCAACCTATCCTTCTCAATCTGTTGGTAGGGTTTGGCATGTTTTGGGGGATTATATGAAATGGTTGTGGAAGAAGGTATTGGATAAGATCTTGGCAGAGGAAACTGGACAGAGATGATTTGTCATATTCGACACAATGGAGGGGGAGAAATGGTTTTCTCTAGGTTGTCCAAACCTATCACTCCATGGAGTGCGTTCGTTATACAAATCAAACAGGTGAAGTTTGGGGGCCTCAAGGAATAGAAGATGATGATGGGGTTGGGTCTTCCCACAGCTATGAATAGGGAAGTTGGTGTCTGTTTGTGAAGCTTTTGTGATGGCGACGTGTTTGGTTATTTTTAGTTTTGGGGAATGAATTTTGGAAGGTTTGGTTAGCTTTATTAAGGGGAAGTTTGGTTTGATTTATTTTTGGATAGTTTGGTTAGTGGGGGTAGTTGTTTTGACTCCCTACATTGATATTTCATGTAATTGTACTGAATTCTCCCATTATGGAATAAAAAAGATTTAATTATATTATTATGCCTCTTGATGAGTTGTACATTTGAATTATCTATACCAATTGCTAAGGCGTACATAATCCTTTTGTACATGTAAATGATAAAATGAGGTGTCATTCTCGAAGGTAAGAAAATAATAGCATTATATGAAAAATAATGGGACCATCCCCATGTAAAGCGTATGATCCACCTATGTACCTCTAGGTTATTTTGAAAATTTTATGAGTTATATTTTGAAAGCAAAAAGTTTTTTTGAGGATAAGTGCCCACGTAATTCTGAATAGAGAGAAATGGAGAAAAAAAATTAGAATAGAAGGGAGATGCGTCCTAAGATTTCGAACTAAGGGTAGAATTTCTTGAGATGGTCCAAGTTGATTGGATGCGCCATCTCTTTTCCATCAATGTCAGTGAGCATAGTGTCACCACCAGACATGATCTTCTTCACAATGTAGGTACCACTCCAGTTTGGCTTAAATTTCCTTTCGGGATCCCAGACGGATTCTATGATTTTTTTATGGGCTAAGTCCCCATTTCGGACACCACAATCTGTGACTCTTTAGTTGAACAATTAAGCTATCTGGCAATGGTACCCCTGCATATGATATAGAGCATTAGCCTATTTTTGTCTAAGAGCAGCAACTCATCAAAATGTGTCTGATTCCAGTCTTCCTCGTTAACTTTGCTCTCGAGCATAACACATTATGAAGGTATTTCTAGTTCAATGGGTAGGAATAATTCCATACCGTATACCAGAGAGTAAGGGGTATCCCTAGTAGATGCCCCAACTTAAGTGTAGTATCCCCATAGGACATAAGGGATCCGATCCACCCAATCTCGATAATTATCGGCCATCTTGTTGATGATTGCTTTTAGGTTCTTATTAATGGCTTCAACTATAACATTAGTTTTTGGTCGATAAGAAGAAGATTTATGTCTCTGAATCCTGTACTCGTGGACTAATTCTATGACTTCTGGGTCAAAATGTATCCCATTATTCGACACTAGCTCATGCAAAATCTTGTGTCGGAAGATGATGTTCTTTCGGATAAACTTGGCTACATTTTTGGGATTCAACAGTGCATATGACTCAACTTTGACCCATTTGGTGAAGTAATCAATGGCAACCAGGATGAACTCGTGCCCATTGGAGGCTTCGAGTTTGAATTTCCCTATGATATTGATGCCTCATGTTGATAATGTCTAGGGAGAAGTCATATTGTATAATTACTACGGAGGTATGTGCTAGAGATTGGAAAACTGTTAGCATTTACGGCATCTCCAGACATAGGTGGTGCAATCTTGAACCATGGTGGTCAAATATCACCCCTGTCGGATAATCTTCATAGCATCATATGCCCATTCATGTGGGGTCAGCATTCCAAGGCTCAAACCTCACCCGTTTTCACCGCCGCCACCGCGTAGATCGCGAGACGGGGAACGCGACCACACCAAATTCAACACCAAACCAGATTTTTGAAAATCCCAGGCAAGTGTTTATCTTTCTTATTTCGTTGATGCATCATCCATATTAGTTTAGGAGTTATTAGGATGAGATTTATGGAAGAAAAACCCAATTTGAGATGGGAAATTTTCATGTAGTGATGATTTATATGATATTCTGGAAACCCTTTGTCATGTAAAGGATTAAGAGTTTGATTAAGAAAAGAGTTCTAATCAGATACAAACACTAAAGCAAAATTTATTCCGGACGATCGGACCGTTAGAATTGAATGAAATTTTATAGAGAATTAGCTAAAGACGAGAGGAAGCTAAAGAAAAAAATTCAGCTCGATCGGACCGTTCAATATTTTTTAATATTTTTTTGCTAGACAGTTTTATGTTTTGAGGACTCTTAGAGATAATAAAAATTCAATTAAAACTCCATTTTAATTTCGATTTCGAAACCGTTTGAAATTCTCATCTTTGAAAATAAAATTCAAAATCCTTTAATATAAGGCAAAATCTATATTTTTTGGATATTTTCCATAAGGGATAATGTAAGTATATATTAAAGGGGAGAGACATGTAAGAGAGAGTTACGTTGGAACATAAATGGATGTCTACTGAATTGTACATTTGGAAGAATAGAGTCCATGAGGGTTACGTAGTAAGTTGGAAAAACCCTTCGAATTAAAGTTAGAAACGAACCATTATACTTGATAAATAATAATGGGAAAATAAGGATAAATGTTGTGAATGTGGGTTATTGGATAAACCTAAATGGATATAATAAAAGTGGTATATTTATATGATTGTGTGTGCATATATTATATACTTGTGAAAATCATGCCCGCGCTACTTGCTATCCCTGAGGTTTCCGCGCTGGGACGATCTTATCTCGTGTGCCTTATGGGGGATATTGACTCGTACCCTAGAAGATAGAAATCCTAGGTACAGGCTATCGAATCGGTAGTCACGGTCCTAAGAGACGTGAGGGTATGTACTGACCTCTTGGATTTGGAAACTATGCTTCGCCTCAATATTATTTGTGTATGTATTTATACAGTTCGAGAGTGATTCCGAACTTGTATTCCCTTTAGTACGATTGATACGGGGATTGGATAGCAGAGTATGCCCGCACCATAAAATTTTATGTGGGGTGCTGTTAGAATATATATATTATACGAGTATTTAATATATATATGAACTTCTGAAATATGGGAAACTGTCTACTGTGTTATGGTAAGTAAGACATGTATAATGACTCAAATTGGAAATACTTGTTTTGAAAAGTATAATATGATATTGAAAAACTTTATGAATCAATAAAGTTAAAATGAGCGTTTTGTACTAAATGAAATTATCTATTTTAAACCATGATGTTGTTAAATCTTAAATTTTGAGAGTCACCTAAGATAAGTTAAATCCTTGGGGAAGGATAGTGTGATATATGATGAGATAAACCATTGGGAAGGTTAGTGCGATAGGAGTGCACATTAGAAGAGAGGCGAGAATTTCTCAAGAGAGTGTCGCACTAATATGTTGTTGCATTGGCCTGTATCAATTTAAATACTTGCTAAACGAATTTTTAAATCATATACACTATCGGGCTCTGACCCGTTTCTATTCCTCTCTCTCTCTCTTGTATATATATGTATATATTACAGGTGCCCAACCACAGGGGCGTCTTGTTTAGGATCCCTTGGAAGGAACGTGTTGCAGCTTAGGTGGGAGTTGCAGGCCACTTGCTTAGACGGTTTTATTTACTTGATTCCACTTCTATCATTCTCCTTATTGGGCATGTGTCGCCCTTTCCACTATTTATCTGTTTTATTGGGACATTTGTATTTCAGTTATTTCTAGTACTGTTACTTTGGGATTTATTCAGGATGTATGTTGTACTTTAAGTTTTAAATGCTGTGGTTTAGTTGTTGAGTGTTTAAATTAATTGGATTATATGTTCCAGAATTATTGTGGTGTGATTCTTTAAATATTGAATTATTGTATATAATTAAATCTTTATTTTCAAAATAAAATTTGGAAAGTAATGTTAAAAAAATGGTTTTGACACTTAGCTTAATTAAATAGGGTGTTAAATTTGGAAAAGTTATTTTTACGACAGTTATGCTAAGAATGAACCATCTGTTCACCTTGATTTTAATTTAATAAAGGAGTGATCGCCTGGTATTTAATTAGGCGGGGTGTCACAAGTGGTATCAGAGCATTAGGTTCTAGTATCCATAGGATCTGTATGGCTTATTTTCGCTTTCAGCTTAACGTTTTTGCTATAGAGCCCTATTTTTAGGATTGTTATATTTCTGCTTTTATGTTTACGTCTTCAGCCATTTGGGATTTGATAATGACTGTAGACTAATAAACTTCTTCACGTTTCAGATGCCTCCGAGACGTGCACCAAAGGATAGGTGTGCCCAGGCCGAGCAGCCAGCAGCTCCGGTACAAGGCACTATGAATGCTAATGAAGTAGCCGCCATTGTTGCTCAGGCAGTGAATGTCGCGCTAGCAGTGGTTCAGCAGGCTCCACCCCAGATTCAGGCAGTGGCGCCAGTACCAGCACAACTTCCATCTGCATGGGAGAAGGTTAGGGACGCTTTTCAAAAGGCGCATCCCCTGAGTTCTCTGGTAGCTCAGATATCGTCACAGTCAGCCAATGGAAGAAAGACATCCAGCGGCATCTTCGTATGTATGAGTGCACTGACGTGCAAAGGCAGTTATTGGCTTCCTTTAAGCTGGTGGGGGCCGCTTTGCAGTGGTGGGAGTCCACTACCACCTTGGAAGATAGGTACAGGGTCCCTATTCAGTCATTTTGGGAGCGGTTTGACCGCAAGTACTTTCCACTCGCCGTGCAGACTGAGATGAGGTGGAAATTACTGAATTTGAAACAGGAGAACTCTACCGTTGCTGAGTATGAGGAGGAGTTCACGAGACTTATCACCATAGTGACAGATGAGGCACCTACTAATAGTAAGAAGATAATATTGTTTGTGGACGGGTTAGCTTGGAGGATCCGTCAGCATCTTATAGGGAATCTATTTCTAAGTACTTTCACTGATGTACTCAATGCTGCGTTACTACATTGCCAGGATCACCGCTTCCATCTGCAGGGAAGCAGGAGAGTAGGAGAGTCCAGCCAGCAGGGCAGGACCGGGGGTAGTAGTGCTAGTGGGGCACCATCTCATGGACAGACTCGTCAACACGAGCAGACTTCCAATCAGGGGGACCCTGCTAAGCGATTCCGTTCAGGTGATTCCAGGCAGGGATTTGGGGGTTATAGGCAGGGCCATCCTAATCAACAGGGCCAACAGTGTCCTAATCAGGGCCAACAGGGCCAGTGGAGGGGAGGTAACAGCCAGCAGGGCCGTGGTCAGCAGGGTCAGAGGGGAGGTAACTTCAGAGGCCGGTGTTTTGTATGCGGAAAGCATGGTCATAAGCGCCAGGATTGCCCAGAGGGTAATAGGGCCCCACAGCAGCAGGGTGCCCGTAATGAGCCACAGAGACCACTTTTTCCAGCTGCCCTCCTAGCTTCAACCCAGGTGCCAGCCCTACCAGCCATTCCAGCAGCTCCAGTGCAGTAGGGGCAGTTACAGTACGGACGTGTCTATAACGTCCACCAGGCAGCAGCTCCACAGGCACCACCCGCGATTAAGGGTATGTTTCCTATCCATGGTACTATGGGTCGGGTTTTGTTTGATACTGGGGCGACACATTGTTTTATAGCTACGCATTTTTCAAAGGCCTTAGGGTTGTTAACCACAACAGAGAGCACAGTGACGTGTGTAGACTCACCACTGGGGAGTGGGTCACTTATCTTCTTTATATGCCGGGGAGTGGGGGTAGAGATTGGTAGTTTGGTATTACCTGCAGACATGTTAGTCTTAGATATGCATGATCATGATGTTATTATCGATATGGATTGGCTCGCAGCTTATAGAGCCATGATTGATTGCTTCGGTGGGAGCATTGTTTTTTCCATTCCGGGGCAAGAGATGTTTGTAGTGGCGATGCCTCGCCCAGAGGGAGGTTCGACCGCTCATTTGTATTATATAGAGGAGGATGCCTCTAAGGAGGTTGTGATTCCTTTAGACTCGATCCAAGTCGTTCGTGAGTATTCCGATGTATTCCAGGAGATACCAGGCCTACCCCCCAATCGAGAGATAGACTTTGTCATAGATTTATTGCCAGATACGAGACCGATAGCACGCGCTCCATACAGTATGACTTCGGCGGAGATGCGAGAGTTATGAGATCAGATAGAGCAGCTGTTAGGTCAGGGCTTCATTCGCAGGAGTACCTCACCTTGGGGCGCTCCAGTCTTGTTTATGAAGAAGAGAGATGGTTCACTGAGGTTATGTGTGGACTACCGGGAGTTGAACAAGGTCACGATACGGAATAAGTATCTGTTGCCTCGAATCGATGATCTGTTCAACCAGCTGAGGGGAGCAACTTTATTTTCGAAGATAGATCTGAGGTCGGGGTACCATCAGCTACATATTAGAGAGCATGATGTTTCAAAGACTGCCTTCTTGACGAGATATGGGTCTTAGGAGTTCAGAGTGATGCCATTTGGTCTCACAAATGCTCCATCCGTGTTCATGGACTTAATGAACCGAGTATTCAGAGAGTTCTTAGATCAGTTTGTCATCGTCTTCATAGATGACATTTTAATATATTCACACCCCGACACTACACCAAATCTGCCCATTTGTCAAGGTCATTGACCTTGACAAATTCACCTTGTCAAGGTCAATGACCGTGACATTTCGAGGCGAGACAACTTTTTTTGTCACGGTCGTGTCACGGTCATTGACCTTAACACAAAACTCGCGTTTTGTGTCACGGTCGTGTCAAGGTCAATGACCGTGACACGTTTGTCACGGTCAATGACCGTGACAAAGCCGTGACCCTTTTTAAAAAACTTGTCACGGTCATTGGCCGTGACACACCAGTGTCAATTTTTGTCACGGACGTGTCACGGTCAATGACCGTGACAATTCTGGGCAGAATTAAAAAAAAAACCTTTCAAAATGCAGTCATACACACAAGCATGAATCGATTTATACTTCATTCCCAAAACTTTCAAACTGTTCTTCATAACAGGATAGCTATTTGGAAGTGTATTCACCTTGGGTAATAAGCCCTTCACCCATTTCAGAATTCCCGTCACGCTACTGCCAGACAAACCGTACTGCGTCTTCAAACTGTGCAAACCAACCATGGCATGTAAAGTTGTTTGATCTTTCTCACAGCCAGAGTATAACGGTTGGGTCGCCTTAAATTTTAAACTTTGGTAGTCATCGTCAAGTTTTATCGTGTTATCTTCACGAGCACTTGAATCTTCTACATCATCAGTAACCTCATTCTCCTCAGCTTCATAAACTCCGTACGCATCATCAACTAAATCCTCTAACATATTATGATCTACGTCGTCCCCTTCTTCATCTATTCTACTTGTTGAAGGATGTTGTGAAGGTTGGTCAGGGACAAAAGGAACTTTCAATTCACCGTGAAAACTCCAAAATCGATAACTATCTTGCATACCCGATCTTAACAAATGTAGTTCAACTGTTTTCCACTCAAACACCTTACCATTCTTACACCTAGCACACGGACACGGAAACTCTTCATCATTACGACATCTCTTTGCATATTTCACAAATTCGTTAGCACCTCTGCGAAACACATCCCCCATTCTATTAGTCTCACCCATCCACTCTTTGTATTTCGAATATCCCATCACAGCTACTACAACTAAACACCTATTAAAGGTAAACAAAACTTAGATTTATCGTATGTTTTTTTTAATTATCCCATCATTTAATTATCCTATTAAAGGGTATGTGGTCCTATCCCATTCAAGAATGCATTTTTCTGTAATATACTTAACAGCTCATGCACATTGTTACGATTTGAAAAAAATTCGACAGCATATCCCCTTAGTTCTCCAAGTACACGACGTAGATTGGCAGGTGTGAGTGTTATTTCAATTGGTCAATTAAAATAACAGTCACACTTGTCAATCTAGTATGTACCCAGAGAACATTAAGATACGACTGCAGAACTTCCTCCAAAAGTAACAACTTTAAGCCGATAAGAATATTATACAAAAATTATACAGTCTCAAACTGTCCAAACGGGACAATTCGAGAGATCTCATTACAGGGGTAATGACTCTCGAACGGGTCTAAGGGTTATTGAATGCGTACGCATAAGAACTAGAATGCTAGTATCTATGCGCACTATATTTAATTTCAAGTATGTTTCATATAATGGGTTAATTCAAATACAAAAATAAATTCATGGGATAATTCAAATATAAAAATAAATTCATGTATTGACCACATACACACACACACACACACACACACACACACACACTATCTAAGTTGTTCTATAGGTATAAAAACAATTATTATCCAATTATTATCCAACTATTATCAATTATTTATTTTGAATGTAAATAATATTCAAAACCCCACCCACCCCCACCCCCACCCCCTCAGATTAATTCAAGACATAAGACCCTAAAGGGAATCCAAATTATTTCTTGGACGTGAATTCCTCCAAATTATGATCTCATACCTATTCACACAATGATGGGGGAGGGGTGGTGGAGGGGGGCAGGGGGTGGGGTGGGGTGGGGTGTGTGTGTGTCCGTAGGTGCGTAGGTGTGGGTGGGGTGTGTGTGTGTCCGTAGGTGCGTAGGTGTGCGTGTGTGTGTGGCGTAGGTGTGCGTGTGTGCGTAGGTGTGCCCACCCCACCCCACCCCCTTCCCCCCTCCCCCACCCCCTCCCCCACCACACACCACCACACACACACACACACCCCACCCTACCCAACCCCCTGCCCCCCTCCACCACCCCCTCCCCCCCTCCCCCAAAACACACCACCACACACACACACACACCGCACCCCACCCCACCCCACCACCACCCCTCCCCCACCCTGCCCCATCCCGCCCCACCCCCTGCCCCCCTCCACCACCCCCTCCCCCACCACACACCACCACACACACACACACACACACACACACACCCCACCCTACCCAACCCCCTGCCCCCCTCCACCACCCCCTCCCCCAAAACACACCATCACACACACACACACACCGCACCCCACCCCACCCCACCAACTGCCCCCTCCCCTGCCCCCTCCACCACCCCCTGCCCCACCCCGCCCCACTCCCTGCCCCCTCCACCACCCCCTGCCCCACCCCGCCCCACCACCTGCCCCCCTCCCCCACCCCCTCCCCCACCCTGCCCCATCCCGCCCCACCCCCTGCCCCCCTCCACCACCCCCTCCCCCACCACACACCACCACACACACACACACACCCCACCCTACCCAACCCCCTGCCCCCCTCCACCACCCCCTCCCCCCTCCCCCAAAACACACCACCACACACACACACACACACCGCACCCCACCCCACCCCACCAACTGCCCCCTCCCCTGCCCCCTCCACCACCCCCTGCCCCACCCCGCCCCACCCCCTGCCCCCCTCCCCCACCCCCTCCCCCACCCTGCCCCATCCCGCCCCACCCCCTGCCCCCCTCCCCCACCCCCTCCCCCACCCTGCCCCATCCCGCCCCACCCCCTGCCCCCCTCCACCACCCCCTCCCCCACCACACACCACCACACACACACACACACCCCACCCTACCCAACCCCCTGCCCCCCTCCACCACCCCCTCCCCCCCTCCCCCAAAACACACCACCACACACACACACACACACCGCACCCCACCCCACCCCACCAACTGCCCCCTCCCCTGCCCCCTCCACCACCCCCTGCCCCACCCCGCCCCACCCCCTGCCCCCCTCCCCCACCCCCTCCCCCACCCTGCCCCATCCCGCCCCACCCCCTGCCCCCTCCACCACCCCCTCCCCCACCACACACCACCACACACACACACACACCACCCTACCCAACCCCCTCCCCCCCTCCACCACCCCCACCCCCTCCCCCCCTCCCCCAAAACACACCACCACACACACACACACACCGCACCCCACCCTCCACCACCCCCTGCCCCCTCCACCACCCCCTGCCCCACCCCGCCCCACCCCCTGCCCCCCTCTACCACCCCCTCCCCCACCCTGCCCCATCCCGCCCCACCCCCACCACACACCACCACACACACACACACACACACCCCACCCCACCCCCTGCCCCCCTCCACCACCCCCTCCCCCAAAACACACCACCACACACACACACACACCGCACCCCACCCCACCCCACCCCGTGCCCCCTCCCCCACCCTGCCCCACCCCGCCCCACCCCCTGCCCCATCCCGCCCCACCCCCCACACACGCACACACATACACACACACATATATATATACACATACACACATAAATATACAAACAAATATATATATAAATGGAAGAGAGAGAGAGAGAGAGAGAGAGAGAGAGAAATTGGACCTGAGAGAGAGAGAGAGAGAGAGAGCAGCGTCGAGTCGAGAGAGAGAGAGAGAGAGAGAGAGGGAGGGAACGGTGGGAGGGAAAAAAGAAGGGGGAAAGGGTTTTTGCTGGAAAAGTTGTCACGGTCGTGTCAAGGTCATTGACCGTGACAAGAATTGTCACGGTCTTGTCACGGTCATTGACCGTGACACGACCGTGACAAATTTAATTGTCACGGACTTGTCACGGTCAATGACCCTTGACAAGTAGTTGTCACGGTCGTGTCAAGGTCAATGACCGTGACATAAAACGCGTGTTTTTTTGTCACGGTCAATGACCTTGACAAGGCTGGCCGGCTGAAAGGTGACAATTTGCCTATTTTAGTGTAGTGCGAGGAGGAGCATGTCGAGCACTTGAGGCAGGTTCTTCAGACTTTACGAGAGCATCAGTTTTATGCTAAGTACAAGAAGTGTGGATTCTGGTTGCGAGAGGTACAGTTCTTGGGGCATGTTGTTTCTGAACAGGGGATAGCAGTTGACCCGAGTAAAGTGTCAGCGGTGAGGGAGTGAGGACAGCCCACGACACTGACGGAAGTGCTTTATTTCTTGGGGTTAGCCGGATGCTACAGGAGATTCATTCGGGGATTCTCTAAAATAGCAGGTCCATTGACGAACCTGACTCGCAAAAGGGGTACCATATGTTTGGGATAATGCTTGTCAATTGGCTTTGGACGAGCTGAAAGACAAGCTTACTTCAGCACCAGTCCTTGCTTTATCGAAGCCAAGTGTGGAGTACCTGGTTTACACCGATGCCTCTTTACGGGGACTTGGGGGAGTACTTCAGCAGGAAGAGAAGGCTATAACTTTTGCCTCCCGCAAGCTTAAGCCGCATGAGAAGAATTACCCCACCCACGACCTGGAGTTAGCAACGGTCGTTTTTGCACTGCGGATATGGAGACACTATTTATTGGGGGAGAAGTTCCGTTTGTTCACAGACCTCAAGACACTGCAGTATCTGTTCACTCAGCGGGAGCTGAATATGCGTCAGCGCAGATGGTTAGAGTTTGTGAAGGACTATCAGTTCGACATACAGTATCATCCGGGGAAAGCCAACGTAGTTACTGATGCATTGAGCCGTAGACCGGTAAATGAGGTAGCGGACGTCTGGAAAGCGAAGTGGAAGGAGTTGGGTCACCAGGACGCAGTAGCCCGTTCCTTCATATCTGTTATGACAGTTACACTCGAGATTGTTACGAGGGTAATACAGGCCCAAACCACAGACCCGTTTTGCCAGGAACAGATTGTACGACTTTTAGTCGAGGGTGCTGAGTCCTATTTTGTTAGTTCTGATGGGGGTTTGAGGTTTTATGGGAGGTTAGTGGTTCCAGAAGGGGCAGAATTGCGTCATGTAGTGATGACCCAATCTCACGGGTCCCGATTTGCGGTACATCCTGGAGGAGATAAGATGTACCAGGATATGAGGAGGCAATACTGGTGGAGTGGGATGAAGAAGGACATTGCTGAGTTCGTGTCCAAGTGTTCTACCTGCCAACTGGTGAAGGTGGACCATCAGAAACCGTCAGGATTGCTTCAGCCATTGGAAGTACCCGCGTGGAAGTGGGAGAGTATTTCCATGGATTTTATTACAGGGTTGCCTACATCACAGCGGGGCCACGACTCTATCTGGGTGATTGTAGACCGTTTGATCAAGGTGGCTCATTTTCTGCTGGTGCGGACAGATTATACCACAGGTCAGTATGCTCAGTTATTCATTCCTGAGATTGTCAGATTACATGGGGTGCCCCTGAATATTGTGTCAGATAGAGACAAGATTTTTGTATCACGTTTTTGGGAAAGCTTTCAGGAGGCTATGGGTACTGAGTTGAGGTTGAGTTCAGCTTATCACCCACAGACAGATGGGCAGACAGAGCGTACTAATCAGATGTTAGAGGATATGTTACGCATGTGTGTTCTTGATTTTTGAGGAGGTTGGGAGCCACATCTTCCACTGTTAGAGTTTGCTTATAATAACTCTTATCAGTTTACGATTGGTATGGCTCCATTTGAGGCTTTGTATGGCCGGCCTTGTCGTTCTCCAACTTGTTGACTCGAGGTGGGGGATAACAAGTTGCTAGGACCAGAGGTGATTCAGGAAACCTCCGCGAGGATTGAGATGATCAGGAGTCGCATTCGAGTAGCCCAGGACAGGCAGAAGAGCTACGCCGATGCGAAACGGTTCTTTCGGGAGTTTAATGTGGGGGACAAAGTGTTACTGCGTGTATCTCCTATGAAGGGAGTGATGAGGTTCGGGAAGAAAGGGAAATTGGCCCCGAGGTACGTGGGACCATTTCCCATCATCGAGAGGATTGGTCCAGTAGCATACAGATTGGGACTGCCAGAGCAATTACATCGCATTCACGATGTATTCCACATCTCGTCGTTGAGACGATATCTTCGGGATGATATGGCCCATACTCACATCGCGATAGATGAGATAGACTTACAGCCTGACAACTCTTACGAGGAGAGACCGGTGGCTATCCTAGACGATAGTGAGAGGAGATTGAGGTCGAAGATAGTTCCACTTGTACGGGTCCAGTGGGAGCATCATAACGTGGAGGAATCCACTTGGGAGCGCGAGGCCGATATGCGCGAGAGATATCCAGATTTGTTCTTACCAGGTATGCCTTATTTTCCGAATTTCGGGACTAAATTCCGTTATTATGGGGGAAGTATGTAATACCCCGTATTTTTATGCTATATTAATTTGGGGATTTATTAATATTAATGTAAATTAATTATTTAACAAAAATCCGGAAATTAATTATGTTATAATTATTAAAGTGATGAGAGTTAGTAATTATGGGAAAATTTGTTGAATATTACTAATGAGAAAAGTAATATATAATAGTGGCCATATTAAATGTCACGAGTGAATAAAATGACAATTTTAGAAATTTGAGTCGGGACGCGTCCGTGTCGCGTCGGGAC
The DNA here is from genome assembly GCA_949130495.1 of Sambucus nigra. Classification (NCBI taxonomy): domain Eukaryota; kingdom Viridiplantae; phylum Streptophyta; class Magnoliopsida; order Dipsacales; family Adoxaceae; genus Sambucus; species Sambucus nigra. Next base: position 425,814,657 of record OX422209.1, read on the forward strand.
TAAATATTGATAAATAAAAGTAAATATTTTATACGTTGTTCGTATGGTCGTTTTGAGTGCGCCAACGCGTCCGGAAGGGTCGAAATAGTTCGAAAAGTGTACCCGGGAGTTTGATTTGGGTCTCGGGCCGTTTTTAGGCCTAATTAGTACCCCGGGAGGGCATTTTAGTCATTTTGTATTTTTGGGTAATTAAACCCACGAAAATTAAAGGGGTTATATCAGATGTTTAGGTTATCTCCTAGGGTTATATAACATAAAACACTAGAACGACCATTGGAGAGGAGATGAGAGAGCTCTCAAGGCATTCCAAGGCTCAAAACTCACCCGTTTGCACCGCCGCCACCGCCAACGCGTAGATCGCGAGACGGGGAACGCAACCACACCAAATTCAACACCAAACCAGATTTCTGAAAATCCCAGGCAAGTGTTTATCTTGCTTATTTCGTTGATGCATCATCCATATTAGTTTAGGAGTTATTAGGATGAGATTTATGGAAGAAAAACCCAATTTGAGATGGGAATTTTTCATGTAGTGATGATTTATATGATATTCTGGAAACCCTTTGTCATGTAAAGGATTAAGAGTTTGATTAAGAAAAGAGTTCTAATCAGATACAAACACTAAAAAAAATTATTCCGGACGATCGGACCGTTGGAATTGTATGAAATTTTACAGAGAATTAGCTGAAGACGAGAGGAAGCTATAGAAAAAAATTCAGCTCGATCGGACCGTTCAATATTTTTTAATATTTTTTTACTAGACAGTTTTATGTTTTGAGGACTCTTAGAGATAATAAAAATTCAATTAAAACTCCATTTTAATTCCGATTTCGAAACCGTTTGAAATTCTCATCTTTGAAAATAAAATTCAAAATCCTTTAATGTAAGGCGAAATCTATATTTTTGGGATATTTTCCATAAGGTATAATGTAAGTATATATTAAAGGGGAGAAACATGTAAGAGAGAGTTACGTTGGAACATAAATGGATATCTACTAAATTGTACATTTGGAAGAATAGAGTCCATGAGGGTTACGTAGTAAGTTGGAAAAACCCTTCGAATTAAAGTTAGAAACGAACCATTATACTTGATAAATAATAATGGGAAAATAAGAATAAATGTTGTGAATGTGGGTTATTGGATAAACCTAAATTCATATAATAAAAGTTGTATATTTATATGATTGTGTATGCATATATTATATACTTGTGAAAATAATGCCCGCGCTACTTGCTATCCCTGAGGTTTCCGCACTGGGACGATCTTATCTCGTGTGCCTTATGAGGGATATTGACTCGTACCCTAGAAGATAGAAATCCTAGGTACAGGCTATCGAATCGATAGTCATGGTCCTAAGAGAAGTAAGGGTATGTACTGACCTCTTGGACTTGGAAACTATGCTTCGCCTCAATATTGTTTGTGTATGTATTTATACAGTTTGAGAGTGATTCCGAACTTGTATTCCCTTTAGTACGATTGATACGTGGATTGGATAGCAGAGTATGCCCACGCCATAAAATTTTATGTGGGGTGTTGTTAGAATATATATATTATACGAGTATTTAATATATATATATATGAACTTCTGAAATATGGGAAACTGCCTACTGTGTTATGGTAAGTAAGACATGTATAATGACTCAAATTGGAAATACTCGTTTTGAAAAGTATAATATGATATTGAAAAACTTTATGAATCAATAAAGTTAAAATGAGCGTTTTGTACTAAATGAAATTATCCTTTTTAAACCATGATGTTGTTAAATCTTAAATTTTGAGAGTCACCTAAGATAAGTTAAATCCTTGGGGAAGGATAGTGTGATATATGATGAGATAAACCATTGGGAAGGTTAGTGCGATAGGAGTGCACATTAGAAGAGAGACGATAATTTCTCAAGAGAGTGTCGCACTAATATGTTGTTGCATTGGCCTGTATAAATTTAAATACTTGCTAAACGAATTTTTAAATCATATACACTATCGGGCTCTGACCCGTTTCTATTCGTCTTTCTCTCTTGTATATATATGTATATATTACAGGTGCCCATCCACAGGGGCGTCTTGTTTAGGATCCCTTAGAAGGAACGTGTTGCAGCTTAGGTGGGAGTTGCAGGCCACTTGCTTAGACGATTTCATTTACTTGCTTCCACTTCTATCATTCTCCTTATTGGGCATGTGTCGCCCTTTCCACTATTTATCTGTTTTATTGGGACATTTTATTTCAGTTATTTCTAGTACTATTACTTTGGGATTTATTCAGCATGTATGTTTTACTTTAAGTTTAAAATGTTGGGGTTTAGTTGTTGAATGTTTAAATTAATTGGATTATATGTTCCAGGATTATTTTGGTGTGATTCTTTAAATATTGAATTATTGTAGATAATTAAATCTTTATTTTCAAAATAAAATTTGGAAAGTAATGTTAAAAAAATGGTTTTGACACTTAGCTTAATTAAATAGGGTGTTAAATTTGGAAAAGTTATTTTTACGACAGTGATGCTAAGAATGAACCAACTGTTCACCTTAATTTTAATTGAATAAAGGAGTGATCGCCTAGTATTTAATTAGGCGGGGTGTCACATGTAGTCAACAAGGTAGTCAGAGATGGCTATTCCTTTCATGGCTTTCTGTGTGACACACCTAATATCGAACTCGACTAGCAGCACCAACCATCCAGTCTTTCTGCTAGACAAGGAAGGTTTCTCGAGCATGTATTTGATAGGATACATTTACGACACAGGTCTAATAGGAAAAGCGAGCATGTAGTGACGTAATTTCTAAGTGACCCAGACAAGGTCAACACACGCTTTCTCTAAAGTGGTGTAGTTAACTTCGTACCTAACCAATTTTCAGATGGCAAAGTAGATGGCCCTTTATTTTCGGGATTCTTCAAGGTACTAAACTAGCAAAGCTCCCGTTGTGGTGTCTATTACGGTCAAGTATAGGAGTAGAAGGAGACCAGGTTATGGTGGCATGAATATCGGAGGTTGGGTAAGATACTGTTTATTTATATCTAAGGCTTCCTAAAAAGCCTTATTCCATATTTTAATGCAATTCATTTAGAGGAGTTTGAAGATGGGTTAACAAATAGAAGTCAACTGGATGATGAATCGGCTGATATACTGTAATTTTCCCAAGAATCCCCGGCCTTCCTTCTCCATTCAGGGTGGTGACATTTCTAGTATGGCTTTCAGTTCGGTAGGGAATGCTTCAATTACCTTCTCACTAACTATGAATCCCAAAATATTTCCTTTGGTGTCGTCGAAAGAGCATTTCTGTGGGTTAAGTCGCATATGATATCGGCGTAGCTGTTTAAAGAACTTTCGGAGGGCGAGAATGTGACCTTACAAATCTTAGACTTAATGATCATATCATCCACATAGACCTCGATCTCTTTGTGCATCAGATCATGCAATATGGTTGTGGAAGCCTTTTAATACATAGCCCCTGTGTTTTCTAGATTGAATGGCATAACTGTGTAACAGTATGTTCCCTATGGGGTGATGAATGCAATTTTTTCTTGATTATCGGAGTACATCTTGATCTGATTTTATCTGGAAAACCTATCAACGACTGACTTGAGAGAATGACTAGTCGTGCTATCCACAATCAAGTCAATATTGGGCAGTGAGCAATCATCTTTCTGAGATGCCTTATTCAAATTCCGATAGTTAATGTACATGCAAACTTTTGTTCCTAATTTTGGCACGAGTACAATGTTGTCTAGCCATGTGGAATATTCGATCTCCTGGATGAAGCATACATTCAACTATTTGATTACCTCTTCTTTAACCTTGAGCAACCATTAGGTGCAAAGATTTCGCAGTTTCTGTTTGATCGGTTTACATTCTGGGAGCTTTGGAATCTTGTTCTGAGCTATCTGGGGATCAATTTCGGGCATGTCATCGTAGGACCATGCAAAGACGTCCACAATTACTTGAGTAGTTCTTTAAGTTGCATTGTTGGATACTAGAACTAAGATTAATAACAATAGTTTCATCCTCCTTAATTTGAATACAGTTATGTTGTTTATTATTAACCTTATTAAGATCAGTTAAGAATTGTTCATTTACAAAATCATCATCATTAAGATTTTGATTATAATCAAGACAATTAATATAAGGCATATCAAGATACTCAAAATCTTCGTTTATTTCATTATCTAGAAAAATAGTGTTGGGAACCTCGCCAAAGTAGGTATAGATTACATTATTATAAAAAAAATAGTAAAAAGGGAGAGGAAAAGATAGGATAAACATCTCCATTGGGTTTCACTTCAGTAGGTGGAACTGGAATAGCATTCCAGTTGAGGAGGGGTTTATCAGTGGCCTTGATCAGGATGGATAGATTTGATGATGTAGCACTTGTCTAGATCATGCAGAGTGTCATCCTCAGTGTTTATAAATTGAACAATTCCTTGGGGGCACTTCCCTCAGAAACCTCGATAATAGTTATATCTTTCTTAATGAGTGGTTGAATATGATGGTGCAAGTCCTCGTCCCATTAATAACTATCTTGAAAAAGGATCTCTATCCCTGGCTTCACCTTCTTATCCAAGTGATCATACGATGGTTGAGGAAAACCACAAAAGGGACAATCTTCACCCTCTTTATCAAATCTTCCATTCAAGGAATCCCCCAACACAGTCTTGGAACTTTCTAAACTTCTCTTTAACCGTGGTTTCTAGAGCATTTTGATTTCCTCTGATGATGGTTGATAACCCAAGCGGCATGGAGGAAAGGCCTTCTTCAGTACTATGGGTTCAAGGATCCCTTGTTGTCATCATCCCAACCCTTGTCCGAGCATGAAGTGCATATTCTTAAACATATATATTACATTAACATTATTGTGAGGGTTGTGCTCTGGACAGACTCAATTTTTGAAATCATCCCCTATTGGGAGTGGAAGTGGTTCAAAGTAAAAGCCAAAAAGAAGCATGTCATTCACCCCATGTTGTATTTCTAGTACTAGATTACTAGTGCTTACATTCTCAGTATTATTATTACCTCCCAAGATGGCGATGACCTGCCCCTTGGCGAAGAACTTCAGTTTCAGATGAAGAGATGAAGATACCCCCTTGATGCTATGAAGCTACAGTCGACTAAGCAATAGATTAAAATTGTCTGGTACGTCGATAACTTGGTACTCGATAACGAGATTTATAGGGCCATCACCTCTTGATGAGTGTTATCATATGCATGCACTACACGAAAAGTTTGAGTAAGGTCGCATACTTTTAAACCCAAGTAGTTGAAGGTTCTTAATCGGGAAATATTGAGTCTGAATCCGTTATCGATGAGTGAGAGAAGGATTGTCTTTTCTATCACCTCAACGGAGATATTGAAAGCATAGTTATGATTAGGACCAAACTTTGGGACATCTTCTTCAGAGAAGGAAAGAAATCTGGCAGAGGTTAAGGACCCAATCGAGTTCACAAATTCTTTTGGAATGGTGGAAGGATGGACTATGGGCCCCGTAAGAAATTTTATCAAAGCATTTTGGTGTAGCTAGGAAGACATGAAGAGTTCCCATAGGGTGATGTTAGTCGAGTTTTCTTGAGCTGGTCGAGGATCTTGCTTTCCTCGATGGTCATTTCTAGCATGGGGAGCTTCTCGATAACTCCATTTCCTTTACCTAACCCTGCTGACTGAGGATTTGGACTCTAGTAATGTCTCCCAAATCATGTCATACGGTTCACTAAGGAGGTTTTTGAGGTTTATATCATTATCTACTATGAGGGAATTAGGTTTACGAAACACAAAAATAGAGAGATCCCATAGGAGGGAGAAGGAAAGGTACCCAAGGTATTCCAAGTCCAAGAACCACCACTTTTGTACCACCGCCACCAGAGGATCGAAACCATACCATCATCTACAGCGGGTCAGACCTACTGTTAAAGGCAAGTATTTATCTTGCTTAACTTAGAAAATATATAATATTTATGTTAGAAGTAAGCGATTTATTCATGAATATCACATGTTTTGGCTTAATTTATAGAATGTAAAACAAGATATTGGATAGGTATTGCATGGAGACTGAAATATTATATGTTTAGAAATCAAAATCAGATTATAAGGAAGAAAGAAAACAAAATAAATCTGGACTTGGGAGTATATCAATATGGATGAACATGAAACTAGGGTTTTGTTGATAATAGTAGGTAAATCAGTTCTAAGGTTGAATCTTTAATATTTTAATGATAATTTTACGTTGAAAATCACCCATAAGTGTATATTAAATGGTTAGGAATCTGGATTATTGAATTAGTGAGGAACAATGAGAGTTGGGTTAAGAAATATGGAGAAAATGTAACTGCGTATGGAAGAAGATAAGACCTGTAGCATTTCAGATCGATTCGGCCCAAGGGAGGATCAATTCGGCTAGCGAATCGATTCGGCCAAAAAGGATAATCAATTCAGTTCCTCGGATTTCAAAAGTTCTTCCCTTTTTTATGTAGATCTTATGGGAAATGATAGAATTAACGTTTTAATTGATTTCTAAATTTTAATTGGAGATATACTAAACACCAGTAGACAAATGTGAGATGTTGAGACTTAGTACTATGAGATGAATATAGGGTCGAGGCTAAGTGTACTTAGTTAAAGAATGGAATTTAAATTTGGGAGAAATACGATGATGTCACGGGTATCTTAGGGAGCCTATGACTTAGACCAGCAGGAAAGAGTGGGTTACCTACTGAATTGAGTTAAGGGACACTTAGGAATCGTATTGAGTAATAGGGAACACTCGGGTTTTTGTGAGAAGAAATATTATGCTAAATAAATAATACGTAGGGATTTCAAGGGTTATACACTAAGTATGGAATATTGTGTTATAGGTTGTGAGTATACATATCTTAACGAGATAAATGTACATGTGGTATGAATACCAATTATGTTGACTTATGTGTATGACATACCTACGCTGCTTTGCTATCACGGGAGGTCTAGAAAGGGGACAATCGCATCCTGATGAGCCCATTTAGGGAATTTTAGATTGGTTCCTTAGAACATACGACCTAGGTACGGGCTATATGTGAAAACGGTAGTTTTGACGGTCATATGGGTGCGTAAGTGTGTGTGTATCCATACGTTTGGTACTAGGTTCGCCTCCAACTGTGTGTGAATTTTCTTTATATGGTTCGAGAGTGATTCCAAACCCGTAGTCCTTTATTTAGTATGTAGCATACAAAGACTTGATAGTAGAGTACGCATGCACCGCAACTCAGCCTAGGGTTGCCATATTTGCATGTATATATATTGTAAGGGAAATAAATATGTATATATGTGAAGTATTCTACTGTGTGACTTTTAGATGAGAAAGATAATAATATCCCAATTAATTTAAGTGGGTGGAAACTTTAATAACAAATAAGAAACCCATAATTGGCAAATTGATATTGAGAATTTTGGTAAAGTATTATATGGGTAAAAAGAGTGGGCGCAATGGGTTAGTTCATGTAATAAGGGACTTGGATCGACTGGTTAAGTGGGGTAGCATAACTAGGGAGGGCTAAAAATCTACGTTAAGAGTGCATAATAGTTAAGAGGTGATAATCTCAAGTGAGAGTATAAGAATCTAACATGCATATAATATATGGTATTTATGTACTTTAAATACTTGTTAAAATAGTTCAAATAAGATAGGATGTCGTTAGAAGGTCATTTCACTACAGTAAAATGGGTAAATTGGCACCATTCCAGCGGCACCGTGACAAAAAAACACGCATTTTTGTCACGGTCAATGACCGTTACAAGTTCGTGACAAATGTACTTATCACGATCATTGACCGTGACAAGTCTTATAATATTGTCACGGTCAAGGACCGTGACACGTCCGTGACAAATTTTCCAGTAAAAAAAACCTTTCCCCTTCTTTTTCCCCCACTGATTCTTCCCTCATTTTTCCTCTCTCTCTCTCTCTCTCTCTCTCTTGCATTTATATATATATATATATATATATATATATATATATATATGTGTGTGTGTGTGTATATATATGTGTGTGTGTGTATATATATGTGCGTGTGTGTGTGCATGTGTGTGGTGGGTCGGGGTGGGGAGGGGAGGGGGATGGGGCAGCGTGGGGTAAGGGGGCAGGGATGGGGGGGTTGTTTGTGTGTGTGTGTTGTGTGTGTGCATGTGTGTAGTGGTGTGTGTGTATGTGTGTGTGTGTGGTGGGGGAAGGGGGTTGGGCAGGGTGGGGGGAGGGGGCAGGGATGGGTGGGTGGGTGGTGGGGTAGGGGTGGGGGGTTGCGCGTGTGTGTGTTTGAATGTGAGCGCGTGTGTGTGTGTGTGTGAATGTACGCGCGTGTGTGTGTATGTGTGTGTGTGTGTGTATATGTGCGTGTAGTGTGCGTGTATGTGTGTGTTTGTGCGTAATGTCCCTTGTAAACGAATTGATTGGTTATTAATTTTTTTAGTAAATTAATATATGATTGCCCCTCATTGTAAATTAGTAAATTAATATATGATTAATTATGAAAGTAGGATTGCCCCTCATTATAAATTAGTAAATTAATAATTGTATACTTTAATTGTTAGTTTAATTGTTAGTTTAATTGATGAAATAAATAATTGAGTAGATGAATTAAAAGACTACAGGATACACATTTGTTGTTGACATTACTGTTGGATTATAGTGGATTGATGTTGGGTTGGTTAGTTTTAAAAGTGGCATGACCACTGGATTATTGTTCATATGGGGGTGGAATTTTTGAACTTTTTTTGAAAATTATTTTGTATATCGAAACATATATATATAGTACGCATTCAACAGCCCTTAGACCCGTTCGAGGGTCATTACCCCAGTAATGAGATCCCTCGAATTGTTACTTTTGGATAATCTTTCTATTATAAATTGAATTTGAATTTGAAATTTGAGTTTTGTTTATACTAATCCATGAATATACGCTTCTTACCTTTAATAGGTGATTAATACAAAGTTATTTGGGGTGTCCTATTTGTGGAGAGGAGACTGAATCTCTTCATCTATCCTTTAGCTCAAAAAATGAAGTGAGAATTCCCTTCATATCCGAACACTAAGAAAGGCCATAATCCTATGGAGTGATGCTCTGCAAATTCCTTCCAACCGTTGTGTAGCCAAACATCACCAGTTGAAGTTGTCAATTCCCCTTTCCATACCCCACCACTTGGAACATCTAGCAAAACATGGGAAAATATGGAAAGTGGAATTGACAACTTCAATTGGTGATGTTTGGCTACACAACGGTTGGAAGGAATTTGCATAGCATAAATCCATAGGATTATGGCATTTCTTAGTGTTCAGATATGAAGGGAATTATATTTGACACGATTTCCCGTGGTACATTAGTTGGAAGGAGGTTCCATATGAGCTCAAGTTAGCTGTTTGGGTGGCACTATAGGTAATGTATTTATATTTATATTTACATTATATTATAATGATTTCAATTTCATTTATTAAATTTTATTTATGATTGTGTTTGGTTAGGGATTTATTAAATCGAATCGCAACTCAATGCGAAATGAATTTCTTGCCGAATTATTGTCTCTCTCTCTTTAACGGTAACGTACTTTGACTATGGATTTAGATTCTTTAATCGATGGATATGAATCGTTAAATACTCGTCTGCATAATTTTGGTAGAATTTTTTTGCACTCGATGAATTTGAATTCTTTTAAGATTAGTCATGCACAATTTTGATACATTTTAATTTTTATTGTGAAGGAATTATAATATTAAACTATGCTTTGTCAATTTTTTTCTTGTTTTAGCTTAATTCTATTATTATGAATATTTGTTTGTTGTTAGCCCACCCCTTATGATAATCCTGGCTCCGCCCTTGGTTATGCCACATGTTTATTTAAGCTTCTTCGATGGATTTCCAATGTAAAGTCTCTTTCATTATCATGTTCTACCATGTTGGTAAGCTATAATATCTCTACTATTGTTGCTTGCATAAATGACTATATTTGTTAGATTTATTACTTTTCAATTAATTTATAAAATCTCTCTTGTGCAGTGTCTTGCAATGGCTGATTCTTATAGTGGAATTGGAACTGGAAATTTGTGATGGATTTTATCAAAAGTTGTCCTCTTATAGAGGTTCTTATCTTTGAGGTACATCAAGGGTTCATAACATCACTTCTAGCTAAATAGTTTGCAGATTTGAGATAATTGATGGTTATGTTATTTCTTCTTATATTAGGGTTTTTCATTTTGTTGTGAACAAATCGGGACATCATGGTTGGAATGGTATGTACCTGATTGTTTGAGATCAAACTTAATGACAATCGAAATTACAGGATTGGGGTCGAACAATGGAGTTGAACAATTGAGGTACTTTGTGGAGAATGCCAAAGTTTTGGAGAAGACTATAATAAAGATTAAGGGTGGTGTTGAACAATTAAATCTTCCAAAGTGTTCAAAGCACATGATTAGTAAAATAAGTAAATTAATAAGAACATTGAAACGACAAAAATATAGCATGACGCGAAGTTGTCCCGTTTGCATATTATTTATATTTCGAATGTATATTTGCATTATCTCTAGTTTATTTGGATATATGATGTTTGAACAGGTACAATGTTGCTATAACAGGTACAAATATACTGTTGGGAAGTGGCAGTGGCCTTACTACCCAGCATATTTTTTTCAATTCTACCCAGAACTGTCACGGTCATTGACCGTGACAGGTCCGTGATGAAGGATAATTGTCACGGACTTGACAATTTTTTATAAACTGTCACGGGCTTGTCACGGTCATAAACCGTGATAAAACTTGTCATAGTCAGGGACCGTGACATGACCGTGACAATTATAACGGGCTTATCACGGTCCATGACCATGACAAAAAAAGTTGTCTCATCCAGAATTATCACGGTCATTGACACCGTGACAATTTTGCAGATTTGTTTTAGTGTTTCTTATGGTTTTAAAATGAGGTTCAAATGAGATATTACTATCTAAGATTTGCTCATGTCGTTATAAGAAAACTAAGCATCATTCGAACGAGATTCACATATCTTTAGAACGACCCTTAGAAGTCGTTCGAATGACTATGACGCCTCAAATTTTGTGAATGTCCTATAAATACATGTTTCGTGTTCAGATTGTTTAAGACTTTTGCCAGATTCGTTTTTGCATAACTTTTGCGAAAGTTCTTCACTTTTTGTGTTACAAAAACACTGTTGAATTCACAACAAAGCATCCTTGAATATTGGTCTTGTGAATTCATTTAAACCCTAGAAAGTTTTGTATCTTTGCATACACCTTTATGGAGAAGACATATCCATGGAGGATGTGATACTTAAGGGGACTCACTGCTGAAGACGAAGGTTGAGGCTAAAGGAGGAAGACTGTGGCCTTTGTGGTTCTCGATGGAATCATTGCCGAAGGATGATAGCGGTCATTGTGGTTCTTGAGAGAATCATCGATGTATTTCACTTGTAAGGTTGTAAGTTGTGATTTGCAAATTCTTAGTGATCTAAAAGGTTTTTCCCTGTAGGGATTATTCTTGAATCTTTGCCTTAGTTGATTGATATATCTGTTTTATCACATAGATGCATGTTTAGGATAAAAAGATAAAATTGGTTTAAAATTGGTTCTGTATTTATAAGTGATATAAGAGCACTTATTATTTCAACATTTACAAACACACTCTCTTAGTCCTGCCTATGGACAAGAGGATTCACTGGTGGAATCTCCATCCCCCCTACCATCACCTACCTAACTACACTCTCTCCCAGGTACCAATTATACCCAAACTCTTGCGACAGTAACGGCCTCATCTACGTATGCATGTCGATGATCTCCATATCCTCTATCACCCGGTACCAAGGAAAGAATGTCACTTACTGAAGTAAATTCACTCATAAAAAATGCAATAAAAATAACAATCAAGAAATAAAAATATTCAAAAGTAATGATAATAACAAACTTGAGCACTCGTGAGGGTGTTTAGGGCCCTCATCACATCCTTGAGAGCAAGTCGGGTTTTAGAAACCCTGTTCTCCTTCATCCACCTCCTCATCCTAGGCCATGCATCAACCTCCAAATCCTCTAGATACGTCAATTGGATGTTATGCCGATCACCTCATAGACCTAAACTAGAGGATTTGGATATTTAAAACATGAACAATAATACGAACATTATGAATACGTACCAAATACAAAATGAAAATAATTTCATGGATGTGTGCATGGATAACACCCCAAAAAAACATATGAATTTCAAGAAGGATAACTTACATCAAATAATGGATAAAGTACAACATATGAAGAACAACATGAAAATGTGATGAACGCCATGCATATGGTGAAAATGGTGTTGTTCAAATTGTTAAATCAAAAAAACATCCATCCAAATGGCAGGTAAATAGTTGTGAGTATAGATTAGGGAAATGGTTCATAAATGATACCAAATATCATAAAAATCTTCCAAAACATAAAAAATCATGCTCAATCAACAAACTAACACCTTCTTATGCAACACAACTTCTTACATTATCAAAACATCTACCAACACTTCTACAAACATTCACAAATCCAAGGATAAAAATGAACTTATCTAAGGAAATACGAAAAATAATATGTATAGGGAGAGCACAAGATGTAATCTCAACTAAAATAATAAAGTATGAACTACTAATGTGAAATGAGCTTGGATGATTATTCAAATTTTATTTACTAATATTTGTGTTGATACCAAAATTAATATGCTGATGTGGACGAATAGTATGAAGACACGTGTCGATCTACGTGGCACAATAACAGCGAGGAAGATCATTTACTGAACAACCATGGTTGGTACCGAGCAACGAGAATACACCGAGGAGCTCTATCATGCCGAGGAACTCCATCCGAGGAACTCCATCATCCCGAGATACTCTAAGCACTCCGAGGAACTCTTGATCAACGAGCAACTAAGGCGGTCCGAACTGCACCTCGGCCGTGTCATCAATTATCAGACGGACAACTGTTCAACTATTCATTAGATTCTTGACGCACACGCTGCATTAAATGTATTACCCATTCATATGTATATCATTTAATGTATTGGACCTTTCATGTACAGCCTTGAGGCTATAAATACCTTGTATCAATCCCATTCAAAGGGACCGGAATTTCTTGAGAGAACTTGTAATCAAGAATTCCAAAAACACTCAGCAATAACATAACAGTGGACGTAGGCTTTATTCCTAGCCGAACCACTTTAAAAATCTTTGTCTTATTTATTTATCTGTGATTGAATAATTGGAGCGATCTAATTTTTTACATCAACAGATTGGCGCCGTCTGTGGGAAACGACTGTTGTTATCGTTTTTCATAAAAATCATTTATCACCAATGGCAGATAATCCAGAATCCAGTAATCGAAATGCTGGAAATACTGGAAATCTTCCAAATCCATCTGCATCTCCAGATCTGGCCGGAATTATGACGAATCTGGCTCAAGGACAAACCGCCATGCAAGAATCTATGAGGCAACTCCTTCAAACTCTTCAAGGCGGTGTACCTACTCATTCAGGGCAAAGGACTGATCATGGGCAATCACGATTCAGACGTATTGGGTCATATCGCAATGGGGAATCCAATGATTCTTCTTATCAACCTGGGCGAACTTCATCAATACGGGCTACGGATACAGATCAACATATCTCTCTTTCTCCGGAGAGAACTAGCGCTTTAGAAAGATTAAGCAGGGTGTCTCCTTTCAGTCGGTTAGGACCAAGGAGGAACATGAGTCCACCTAGGGTTCCATCAGGAAGTTTTCGACCACCACCAGGTTTGAGAGAAGGATCTGCACAATCACGACCAATTACTCGTCGAGATAAATCTCAGGAAGCTACGTCAGAGCAATCAGTTGCTCGGACTAAGCGGCCCGAGGAAGGGAATGAAGCATGGAAAGGTTCCATTCAACGATTGGAGGATAGACTGGGAGAAATGGCTAAGGTGAGGAACCCCTTACAGAGAACTTTTGTTCAAGGGACACCTTTTGTGCAAGCCATTGTGGATTTCCCTACACCGTCGAAATTCAAAGCACCTGTAGTGACCCCCAAGTACGATGGAAAGACGGATCCCGTACTTCATATAGAACAATACCAAGCTGCTGCAGATATCTACGCTGTCCCCGACGAGATGAGGTGTAGAGCATTCTCGGGAACTCTTACCGGATCTGCACAGATATGGTACAATAATCTTCCTCGGGGTAAGATTTCAACTTTTGTTCAGTTAGCCGAGCTGTTTATTGGCAATTTTTGTTTTGGAGCAAAGCCAGTAAAGCGAGTAGCGTACTTACTAAGTGTTAGACAAAAATCAGGAGAAAGTACTAGAGATTACATAACTCGTTTCAATAACGAGAAGTTGGAAGTCATAGATTATGAAGAAAAGACAGCAATCACTGCTTTGATGAGTGGTTTGCTGCCTAACAAGCTATACTATACTCTGGCCAAAGATCCGCCTAAAAATATGTCGGAATTGATGGCAAAGGCGGCCAAAATCATGAATGCCGAGGAGGCTATGACTGCGAAGAAGAATATGGATAAAGAAGTTAAAGTGGAGGTCGACAAATCTAAGAAGAAATATCAGAAAGGTAATGGTGGTGACAAACATTCCAGGAATAACAGGATAAAGTTGGAAGCCCTAAAGAAGTATGACAATTATACTCCATTGAAAATGGGTATTAATCATGTTTTAGAAGAGATCAGGAATAACGAGGAAATCAAATGGCCAGAGAAACTGAAAACAGATCCAGACATGAGGAATAAGACCAGATATTGCGAGTTTCACAAAGATCATGGCCATATGACCAAAAATTGTATAGCCCTTCAGAACGAGATTGAAACACTCATTCGAAGAGGAAAATTATCAAAGTATGTAGATCGCAGAAGTGAAAGGAGGAATGATGATAGAACTAGAGAGAGATCTAGATCTCCTCGTCGTGCAGAGGAGAAAAAGAGGAGGGCCCATGAAGAGGATCCAGATGATGACCCCGATCTTCCCAAGAAGCCAAGGAAACCTGAACGAGAGGTATTTTCCATACGTTTTGGATCATTTCATTGTAACGTTATTACAGGGGGAGATGCAGGAGGAGGAGACCTTACTGCAGAAAGAAAAGCTTATCTCGGAGAGGCTCAAGCTTGCTCATATATTCAGCGAATAAACCTGGCCGAGGATGATCGTCCGAGGAAGGTAAATAAAGAGAAGCTAGTGATTGGTTTTTCAAAAAACGACCTGGCAGGTGTTCTTTACCCTCATGATGATCCTTTGGTGATCAAAATGAGAATGAAGGACGTGATCATTTCAAGGGTGTTAGTAGACAATGGTAGTTCGGCAGACATCATGTACTATTCATGTTTTGATAGCCTGAATTTGAAATTATCTCAATTAGAACCTTATCACAGACCCCTTCTGGGTTTTGCTGGCGAGAAAGTTTTTCCACTTGGGACGATCAAGTTGGATATACTCATTGGAACTTGGCCTGTTTGTCGAACAGAAAGAATACGATTCTTTGTGATGGATAAGAATGTGCAATCGGCCTACAACATCATCATGGGAAGAGTTGGATTGAAGAAGTTCGAAGCCGTTCCTTCTACAGTACATCAATGTTTGAAATTCCCAACAAATTTTGGAGTTGGAGTGGTGAAAGGTGATCAAAAAGTAGCTCGGGAATGCTATTATTCGTCGGCCGAGCAAGAAGAACTAGAAGGATCGATGAAAAAGACTACTACTTATCAAGTGGATGAATGTACAGAAATTGAAACTCTTGATCCTAGAGATGAGTCCCAACTTGTGAAAGGGCAAGTGGTAGAATCTACAGAAAATGTTATTCTGGACGACGAACATCCTGAACGAATAACCCAGATAGGTTCATCGTTGGATATGTCAATAAAAGAGGAGTTGATAACTTTCTTGAAGAATAGGAAAAATACTTTTGCTTGGAGTCATGAAGACATGCCAGGAATAGATCCAAACTTCTTATGTCATGAACTCAATGTGAATAAGGAGATTAAACCTGTAAAGCAGAGAAGAAGGGTGTTTAGTCCCGAGAAGAACCAGGCCATACAGGAGGAAGTCGAGAAACTCCAGAAAGCCCAATTCATTGAAGATGTAAAATATCCAGATTGGTTGGCTAATGTGGTGATGGTAAAGAAGAAAAACAACAAATGGAGAATGTGTGTCGATTTCACCGATCTCAATAAGGCATGCCCCAAGGATCCTTTTCCATTGCCCAGAATTGATCAACTGGTGGATGCTACCTCGGGACACGAGCTACTCAGCTTCATGGATGCTTACTCTGGCTACAACCAGATCAAAATGAAACCTGAAGACAGGGAAAGTACTTCTTTTATTACCCCTAGGGGAACTTATTGTTATAATGTTATGCCTTTTGGTTTAAAAAATGCAGGTGCAACATATCAGCGGTTGATGAACAAGGTTTTTACCGAACAAATCAGCCGCAACATGGAGGTCTATGTCGATGACATGCTCACTAAAAGCAAGAAAGCTGCTGATCATTTGGTTGACTTGAGTCAAACTTTTGATCAATTGGATAAATACCAAATGAAGCTTAACCCGACGAAGTGCACCTTTGGAGTACGAGAAGGAATGTTCCTCGGATACATCGTCAATCAGCGAGGTATTGAGGCAAATCCAGATAAGATCAAAGCTCTTCTAGGGCTGCGATCTCTGACGACGAAGAAAGAAGTGCAGAGTCTTACCGGACGAGTTGCAGCGCTCAACAGATTTGTATCTCGAGCAACTGATAAATGCATACCATTCTTCAAAACACTTCGAAAAACCTTTGAATGGAATGAGGAATGTGAAAAAGCTTTTCAAGACTTGAAGAAATATTTGGGATCACCTCCACTGTTGTCCAGACCAATAACAGGAGAAAAGTTGTATTTGTATTTGGCAGTATCAGAGAACGCAGTCAGTTCAGCGTTGATCAGATTGGAGAATGGAGTCCAGAAGCCAATTTATTACACAAGTAAGGCTTTCCGAGGTGCAGAAATCAGGTACCCAAAGCTAGAAAAATTGGCATTGGCACTAATTGAAGCAAGTAGAAGAATGAGGCCATATTTCCAAGCCCATACCATCATCGTTTATTCTGATATGCCATTGAGACAAGCCCTCCATAAGCCAGAAAAATCAGGGAGACTGATGTACTGGGCAGTAGAACTTGGTGAATATGATATTGTGTATGAGCCCAGATCATCATTCAAGGGGCAAGCTGTAGCAGATTTTATAGCAGAGTTCACATACCCTGATACCCCCGAGGAGCAAAAGGTGCCTGCTGATCTACCTGTGGACGATACAGGATCAACAGAAACATCTGCTGATCTACCTGTGGACGATACAGGATCAACAGAAACATTTGCTGACCTACCTGTGGACGATATAGGATCAGCAGAAATAGGTCCAAACCAACCAAGGTTGGTAAAAGGACTTGTGGATGTAGAGAAATCATTATATTCAAACACAGACCAACCAAGGTTGGTAAAAGGGTACGAACAGATGATTGACGAGGAGCGAAAGATACCGGGGGATGATGGAAGAAAACAGCAGATATTTTATCGAGGAACTCTGACAGATAAGAAATTTGAAGACGAGGTACCTACATGGAAATTATATGTAGATGGATCATCCTGCACAGCTGGTTGTGGAGCAGGAATTGTTTTGATCACTCCAGACGAGATTGACATGGAATATGCTTTGCGATTCCAATTCAAAGCCTCTAACAATGAAGCGGAGTATGAGGCCATGATAGCAGGTCTTAATCTAGCAAAGACTATGGAAGCACAACAAGTGATGGTATTCAGTGATTCTCAATTAATTGTGTATCAGATGATGGGAATATATGCGGTTAAAGGAGATTTAATGATCAAATATCATGCAAAGGTGATGAAATTGTTGACAGAATTTGAGGCCATTCAATTGGTGAGAATACCGAGGATGGAGAATGTACAAGCAGACGCACTGGCCCGACTAGCATCGGCTACTCGTACCGAGATGCGAAGAACCATACCGATTGAAGTATTAGAAGGTCGGAGCATAGATGAAGATCTGACAACGAATGTGATTATCCTTGATTTAGGACCATCTTGGATGGATCCAATCAGGAAATATGTTGAAGAGGGCGAATTGCCGGAGGACAAACTCGCTGCCAAGAAACTGAAGTATAAAGCTGCTCGGTATGTATTAACTAATGGTATTTTGTATAGACGAGGAATTATGGCAGGTTTGCAGAGATGTGTACATCCCACCGAGGTGAAAGAATTGATTGAAGAAATCCATGAAGGATCTTGTGGAGCTCATGTAGCAGGTCGAACACTTTTACAAAGAGTGATGACACAGGGATATTACTGGCCGACAATGAGGGCTGATTGTATAGCCTATGCCAAGAAATGTGACAAGTGCCAACGTTTTTCCTCCATCCGACGAACTCCACAAGCATTGCTAACACCAATAACTTCCCCTTGGCCATTTGCCATGTGGGGAATTGATTTGGTTGGACCACTGCCGACCACCCGAGGAAGATTCAAGTATCTCGTAGTTGCAGTGGACTATTTTACTAAGTGGGTGGAAGCTGAGCCTCTTATCAATATGACGTACGAGAAGGTATACCAGTTTGTATGGAAGAATATCATTTGTCGATATGGTCTCCCTCATGCTTTCATCACAGATCATGGAACACAATTTGATAATGAAGAATTTGCTGCCTATTGTCATCAGTCGAACGTTTTAAAGTTTCATTCAGCACCAGGCCATCCCCAAAGCAATGGACAGACTGAAGTGACGAACAGAACATTACTAAACGGGTTAAAAAAGAGGCTAAGTGAAGCTAAAGCAAATTGGATTAATGAGCTCCAATCAGTATTATGGGCCTACCGAACAACTCCCCGAGCAGCAACTGGAGAGTCACCATATATGCTAGCATTTGGAAGTGAGGCTGTGATACCGGCCGAGTTGGGTCTCCCAACGCATAGAGTGCTGAATTTCAACTCTCCGATCAGTGACTTGATGAGAAGAATGGATTTGGATATGCTCGAAGAAGTAAGAGAAGAGGCAGCCATTAGGAATGCTGCTTATCAACAACGAACAGCTCTGTTCTACAACAAAAGGGTGAAGAAATGCGATTTGAAGGAGGGTGATTATGTGCTGAAGAAAGTCATTCAGAAACAGAATAAACTGGAAGCAAACTGGCATGGACCTTACCGAGTTACAAAGGTTGTTCGACCTGGAACCTACAGAATAGCAACTCTAGAAGGAGCGGAATTCAAGAATGCATGGAATGCTGAACACCTGCGCAAGTATTATCAGTGATGTAAAATGTAAAGTATTTCTTTCATTTTGAATAAAATGATGAATAAAATGAGGATGGTTCACCATTTTCTTTCTGTTGAAAGTTTTTCGGGGAATACTAGTGTTGAACACTACACTGCTTGATAACAAGAAGAAGACTGCTCTACGGAGCCATGCTCTACGGAGCCAAGCTCTACGGAGCAAAAGTGCTATAAGTAGCCAACCTCCTTTGGTTAGGAGGACAAGATCTACGGAGCGCTCTACGGAGCGCTCTACGGAGCAAAAGTGCTATAAGTAGCCAACCTCCTTTGGTTAGGAGGATAAGCTCTACGGAGCGCTCTACGGAGCAAAAGTGCTATAAGTAGCCAACCTCCTTTGGTTAGGAGGATAAGCTCTACGGAGCGCTCTACGGAGCAAAAGTGCTATAAGTAGCCAACCTCCTTTGGTTAGGAGGACATGCTCCAAGGAGCCAAAAAGTTCGAAAGAACCCTACTACTCCTTTGATTAGGAGGTGTAGACCAGCATGATCAACTACGGTTGGTAAGACTTTATATACTCTCGCATTACAGCTTATGTTGGTCGGGAGGTAACATTATTACAAAAAGTTCTTTGAAGAACAAAATATTCCAAACTGTACCAAGTATGGTTGGTCGGGGATAAAAACCCACTAACTGTAGTTGGTCGACGAGGACAAAAGTATTGACCTTAGTTGGTCGGACACATGTTTATATTTGAAAATTGAACCAAGTATGGCTGGTCGGGGATAGAAACCCATCAACTGTGGTTGGTCGACAAACATTATTTATCCACCTTGGTTGGTTGGAAACAATTTTCAACAATTTATGCTTATTATAAATTCTAAGTTGGTTGATGAACCATATAATTTGCAAACAGAAAAATAGCTATTGGCAAAACAGAAAATGAAATTCTTTCATTAAGATAAAAATGTATTACATGTTACATGTATGTGCTAACTATTACATTAAAGATTCCTACTCTATTGGTTTCTTTCCTTTATCCTTTGAGACAGGTTCCTCGCCGGCAGGAGGATCCTCTAGACAAAGAGGAGAATTAATAAAGTTCATGTCCTTCAACATTCTGACATTCATTATTGTAGGAGTGTCCAACAGGTGCTCAGGACGAGATACTTCAACTTGAGAATGAAGGTTATAATCACCAAGATATTTAGAGATCAAACTCCGAGGAATGGAACGAGCAGGAATCCATGCCATATCCAATTTATAGGGAGGAACAGGCAAGTCTAGCAATCCAGGAGCATGATAATCCCATAAATAATGACCTTGTTCCAATTTTAATACACCCAGGGCGTTCAACCATCCCTGCTTATAACCTTCGTTGTTAGCATTTTCAAGGCGATCATCCAAATGGTAAAGAGCTTCATTATAGCCTGCATTCCAGAACTCCCGAGGCTGTTTATGGAATTGGAAAGTTAATCTATCTACTTGCTCGAGAAAGTTCTTGATAAGAGCATCTTTATTATTCAGAGCAGACTTCATCGCAGCCAATTGATCCTCTAAAGATAAGTTTTTCTTAGACAAATCAGACAGAGCACGATCCTTAACATTCAGTTGGAATGCTTGAGTTTCCAGAGTAGATTGGGTACGAGATTCTTCAACACTGCGGCTAAGAACTCTTGATCGGCTCCGAGAAGCAACTGGAGAATTTTGCTCCTCGATGATTCTTCCTCGTCCCCGAGAACTCCTTCCTCGTCCCCGAGCAGTCACAGGAATAATAGACTTTTTCAAGTCATCCAACTCTTGCCTTAGTTTGGCGTTTTCAACCTCTAGAAACGAAAACCTTCATCAGTAACTGGTACTAATGCAGTGGAAGAGGAAGCAACGGATTCATATTGAGTCAATCTTTTCTGCAGACTATTATTTTCTTGTTCCAGGATCTCGGCAATTTGTCGGCAGGCTTCAACTTCACCTTTTAGGGTCCTTTCCCTAATGTCATATGCAGCAATGATCTTTTTATGACCTGTATCAGAGGAAAGTTGTTGATATCTATTTTCATATTCCTCGTGTAATGAAGCCATCGATTCATTGTGCTGGCCTTGGAGATCCTTTAAGGAACAATGCAGCTCTTCAATCAAGTCATAATAAGCGACATTGTTAGCTACAGCTCGGTCGAGTAAATCTTTCAAGTACCGATAAGCCTCAGTCGCCTGTTCTGAAGCATCATGACCAAGAATGTCAGCAATTTCAGAAGAACTAAGGTCTGTATGACCAGCCCTATAGTATTGGTGACATTGCTGCATCAGCTCGGTATCATGAGAAGAGATTAGTTCCATTCTAGCAACAAACTAAAGACAAGAAAAAGACAACAATCAACAAAGAATCATCAATAACAGCGATGAGTAAAGAAGTATTTTATTAGATCATAAAAGGATTACATTGTTCGATTACAAATGATAAAAGATAGAAATGATACCGAACAACTTCACACCTTTTCCTTGTCTCCCAAGACTTTCTCGGGAGGCTGGGACGAGGAGCTCGGTTGCTCGGTGATAACAACAGCTTGATCGGCAGAAATCTTCTCGGCAGGAGGAGGCATAGAAGAAATATCCTCAATGACAGAGGGTTGAGAAGCAGAGATTGGGACATCCACAGCCATGGAAGATTCATCTGAAGCAGGTTCATCTTCTTCTTCTTCCACAATTGGTGGAGGAGGACCAGGGAGATGCCTTTGGAATAGCTCAGAATCGTCTTGGATTTTTAGCTCTTGTAGAGCAGCTACCCAACCATCATAGAAGTATTTCAACTCCCCATATTTGACTTGAGATGTCATAGCAGCAATCCCTTTATCCCATCCTTTCTCCCAACCAGCACTGAAATGTTTCTTGACTACAGCTTTTCTTTTCAACTTCTCCGAGGAGAGTTTGACATCCAATTGTTCTTTCTGGATTTTGATGTCTCGCAAGATAGATAGTTCTTTTTCTGCATTCTTCAGTTGGTCATCGCATTTTTGCTGATTGACCTCTAAGCTTTTCACCTTCTCCTCCAAATTCTTGGAGGTTTCAGCCATCTTCATCTTATCAGCCTCAGCTGCAGCCAATTTTTTCTCCCAGGCAGCTTTCTCCTCGACGTACTGCTGGCGAGATTCTTTCACAGATTGGGCTAAACCCAAGAGGGCATCGTCAACATCGGACGAGGAACTAGAAGCTTTAATAGCTTGATCTTTCTTCACGATGGTATTGAAACAGTTCACCAGCTGAAAGATAAGAAAAACAATAGAGTCAACACAAATACAAGAGTTCAGGAAAAAGAAAAGAAAGACCAAAGGTATGAGAAATTTACTGAAGAAAGATGGCGAGCAGCTAGGGATGTCAGTGTATCCCTAGGAATCTTTTCATCAACCCCGAGAACCTCGGGTATAACTGAGCTCGTTGAAGAGCTCGGAAGAATGATTTTTGAAATACTACTACCACCAGCGGGTAGAGAAGATGCAGTTCCAGCAAGATTAACCGAGGATGATTTCCTCAATCTCTTCAAAGGAGGGTCAGCAGCATCAACCAAGGAAGAAGTCTTGGTCGGAGAGATTGTAATTACATCAGCACTAGCATTTTTCTTGCTCAGGGCCACTGGGGGCTTCTCGGCAAATTTGGAGGAACTGGCATCTACTTTTTTAGTCCCCTCTGGGACATCAATTTTGCTTTTCTGTGCCCCAACAGCAGAAGAAATTTCACCAAATAGAGCAGGAGGAGCTCTTTTCTTGCCCATTTTCTGAGATAGGGGGATATGAGAATCTGAAGATGAACTTTCTGGTGTTGAGGCTGGTTCAACAGGGCGAGCAGTATAAGAGGTTGTGTAGCTCTTATACTGCAGCAAATATGATGCAGACCTAATATGCTCGTCTGCAATCGTCTTATGCAAATTCCAGATAAGTTTTAAATGCTTGATATTCACTTCCGACTCTTTTGGAGTTTTTCTTTTACTATCAACTGCAAATAAATACATAAATCTCAGTCATACATTTTGTCAAACATGATGAAAACGCAATTTCATAAGTAAAATAAAATGAAAAATAAACCTATCCCATTGCCGTATGGGGGGCATCTGGGACCGTTGTATACTTCATTCCCAGATAAAGGCGCGTGTTGCCAATTTTTTATGACCAACCCATGCTCAAAATAATCTCTATTTGAATCAGGGAGGTTAACTACAAGGGCTCTATTTAAAAACCTAGTTTTTAAATAATAAACATTATCTAAAGTGGCCCATTTATAGCAGTACATGATTTCTGGGATCCCTATACGAGTCCCATGAGTTAGATTTAACTTGTGCACCCCGTTAATTATTCTCCATGAATTGGGGGCTATTTTTGCAGGAACAAGATCAAAATATTGACAAAACTCAAGACATAATGGGTTTGGGGGAAAAGAAAAACCACATTCAGCAATGAAAAGACTGGGGAACCAATGTCCCTCAGCCAATCGAAAGTAATCTAAAGGCTCAGAAAGAACCTCTAGAGTTACCCAAGAAGGAATGGAAAAGTCAGAACGAAATTTCTCAGCAGATTCAACAATATAAACCATATTGAATAAAAGAGATGCAGAAGAAAGGAAGAAGATCTTACAGAAAGAAAGGAGATATGTTGACAACGAACGGAAACAATGATGAACACACAAGAGAGATGAAGAGAATAGAAAACTTGAATGCAGAAAAATGGAAAGTGTAGACGACGGTATGGTTACCAAAGGAGTTTAAATACTTTGCATTGGGAAGCGGCGAAAGAAATGATTACTAAAAAGAAACTACTGAACTTCCGGCGGCTAAAAAGACAAAAGTTGCACGAAGATCGAAGCGCTTGTAAAAAAGGCGGAAACTGCGAAATGAGAAGGAAATTTGAATACAATGCTCCTAAAACCCAGGAAGGTCATTTAATATTACCATATACCGAGAAAGAATGTCCCATACTCCTCAAAGTTCGAAATATGAAACATTGGGGGCTTCTGTTGATACCAAAATTAATATGCTGATGTGGACGAATAGTATGAAGACACGTGTCGATCTACGTGGCACAATAACAGCGAGGAAGATCATTTACTGAACAACCATGGTTGGTACCGAGCAACGAGAATACACCGAGGAGCTCTATCATGCCGAGGAACTCCATCCGAGGAACTCCATCATCCCGAGATACTCTAAGCACTCCGAGGAACTCTTGATCAACGAGCAACTAAGGCGGTCCGAACTGCACCTCGGCCGTGTCATCAATTATCAGACGGACAACTGTTCAACTATTCATTAGATTCTTGACGCACACGCTGCATTAAATGTATTACCCATTCATATGTATATCATTTAATGTATTGGACCTTTCATGTACAGCCTTGAGGCTATAAATACCTTGTATCAATCCCATTCAAAGGGACCGGAATTTCTTGAGAGAACTTGTAATCAAGAATTCCAAAAACACTCAGCAATAACATAACAGTGGACGTAGGCTTTATTCCTAGCCGAACCACTTTAAAAATCTTTGTCTTATTTATTATCTGTGATTGAATAATTGGAGCGATCTAATTTTTTACATCAACAATTTGTAAGCCATGTTAAACACTCAATACAATCACAATTCACATACAACTTAAGCTTTAGAATGACACGAAAGATTATAACAAGTATTTGTAAAACAAAAATAAATGAATGACAATATGCTTCAAGAAGAATATAATAACGCTTTTTATCACAACACAAAATCATCTTACGAAATTTTGAGTAATTTTCAATCCCCTTTCAGAACCTCCTCAAATCTTATTGATAAAATGTTTGATGGCATCAAAAATAAAACTTGATTTGAAATGGTGTTGTAACCTTATCCTATTTTTATTGCCTATGATTTTAAAAGAACTTGGTTATTGTCGTTTTCATAACATATTAACATTTGCTAACAATTGGGTTTTCACACACTATAAAATACACATTTACTAATGACACTTAAATTTAAATTATGTATATTCTCCCCATTAGCGTCCCTAATCATTGTATAAAATCGATACTTTTTCAACTCCATCAAAAGTGGACTTTAAATTTTCACAAGAAACTCATTACATGATAATAATTATAGTTTTATGGTCTCAATAATTTGAGAAAGTTTCATTAAATCACCAAAATATATGTGTGATAGTATCATGTATGTGTAATTCAAGCTATTAATCCTCTATGCACTAGAACTCGGTGAAATATTATGATTGTTATTAAGATGATCATTTGTCAAACATACTAAAATATTATATAAATCCCGATTCCAAAATTAAATTCAAGACTTATCCATTAATAGTTGAAGTTGTTAAATGGTATTATACAAAAAACAAAAAATAAATAAAATAATTTAGGATTTTTCTAAAGAAAATCACTTTAACACCCCGCGCGTCCGAAAAGAGACACGCGGCGTGCTACTACGATAAAAACTAAATTAGATCCTCAACAATTAGTATAGAGCATCTATTTCCATAATTTAAATATAATAAAATCCATAATTCTTACATTTCCACAATAATTACAATAATTTTTCTCCCAAAATACCCAATTCTCCAACAAAAATTACACCACTAATTTATACATCAAAAAGAAATCTTCCAATCCAAGCTCTAAAATAATTCTCCAAAATAGTCCATAGCGTCCCAATCTATGCTAGCCAGCTACTAAAAGAAAATACGGGGAAGTACACAACATGACAGGAATAGATGCTAAAAAATAATTAGCAGGTTGAATTAATCGCAACAATATGAATGCGCATATACAAATAAAATGAAATACTCAAGCATTATATCAATATTAATTTCTCAACAACACATCAATGGATTACCAGGCCTCACCTCACCTCACTTAGGCATATTAAAGACATATAACAGTTTTTGGACTATTGACGAGTGCCCATTCTCCATGCCATATTAAAATCTCTTGATACTATGCTCAAATCAACAATATAATATATCTCAATGAACCAAATAATAGATTCCAACAATTTTTTAGGATTCTAATGAACAATTCAACATGAGTGCAATTGACACATAAAACAAACGAAAAACTCTCGAGAGAATTTAGAAGCATATTGTGTAAGTCCCGTACCTAAAAATCATCACATGAATCATCACATAAATTTCAGCCTCAAAATTTGATCGCACCATCACGTTCCTCTATCGAAAATAATCAAAATGCATTCCGTCCCAAACTCTAAATAAGCGTTCAAATATTGAGTCAAACCCTTGATTAAGTTTGGGCCTAAAGTTTGTAGATAAAAGGGAATAATTTTCGAGAGGTCTTCTGGTTGAAAAGTTAATGAAAAAATGATTTGAAAAGCCAAGCCAAGAATTTGTTGTGATATATAAAGGATTAAGAGTTTGATTAAGAAAATAGTTCTAATCAGATTTAAACACTAAAAAAACATTACAGACGATCGGACTGTTGGAATTGGATGAAATTTAAGGGCGTAGTAGCTGAAGAGGAGAGGAAGTGAACACAAAATTTCAGCTCGATCAGACGGTTAAATATTTTTATATATTTTATTTTCTCGAGAGTTTTATGATTTGATGACTCTTAGAAAGTTTTATGCTTCGAGGAATCTTCTAAACAGCCCAAGACTTATATATACTCATATTAGGAGCCTTGTAATTTAGCTTTTCGAATTCCGAATATAAAAACAAATATATATTTAATTATTAAAAATAATTAAATACAAAATTTAATTTTTCTTCGATTTCCAATAAATTTAAAAATTCCCATTTAAAAAATTCGCTTTGTTACATACTTCCCCATTAATAATGCTCGAAAATAAATGGTATTCGATTATATTTTCCAAAAATCACAACACTAAAGTCCTCAATCAATTCTACACATTCTCACATCAAGATCACAAATCTCAACCTCGATATCTAACACGTCTTCAAAAAATATTCTATCTCCAAAGAAAACACGTCTCCCACGCATGCTAGACCCAAAACTCAAAGACCCGAGGGTTGACATATAACCTAAGCTCTGATACCATCTGTAACACCCCGCACGTCCGAAAAGAGAGACGTGGCGTGCTACTACGATAAAAACTAATCTAAATCTTCAACAATTAGTATAGAGTATCAATTTCCACAATTTAAATATAAAAAAAATCCATAATTATTATATTTTCACAATAATTACAATAATATTTCTCCCAAAATACACAATTATCCAACAAAAATTACACCACTAATTTATACATCAAAAATAAATCTTCCAATGCAAGCTCTAAAATAATTCTCCAAAATAGTCCATAGCGTCCCAATCCACACTAGCTTGCCACTAAAATAAAATACGGAAAAGTACACAATATGACAGGAATAGATGCTCAAAAATAATTAGCACGTTGAATCAATTGTAACAATATAATGCGCATATACAAATAAAATGCAATACTCAAGCATTATATCAATATTAATTTCTCAGCAACACATCAATGGGTCACCAGGTCTCACCTTACCTTTCCTAGGCATCTCAAAGCCATATAAAGGTTTTTGGACTATTCGCGGGTGCCTATTCTTCGTGCCATATTAAAATATCATGACACTATGCTCAAATCAACAATATAATATATCTCAATGACATAAAAAATAGATTCCAAAATTTTTTCAGGATTCCAATGAATATCACAATTCAACATGAGTGTGATTGACACAAAAAATAAACGGAATACTCTCGAGAGAATTTATGCGCATATTGTGTAAGTCATGTACCTAAAATTTTCACATGAATCATCACGTAAATTTCAGCCTCAAAATCTGATCGCACCATCACGTTCCTCTTGTGAAAATAATCAAAACTCGTTATATCCAAAACTCCGGAAAACACCAAATAAGCCTTTAAATATTGAGTCAAATACTTGATTAAGTTTGGGAATAAAGTTTGTAGATGAGAGGGAATAATTTTGGAGAGGTCTTCTAGTTGAAAAGTTAATGAAAAAGTGATTTGAAAAGCCAAGGCACGAATTTGTTATGATATATAAAGGATTAAGAGTTTGATTAAGAAAAGAGTTATAATCAGATACAAACACTAAAAAAATATTTCAGATGATCGAACAGTTGGAATTGGCAAAAATTTAAGGGCATAGTAGCTAAAGAGGAGAGAAAGTTTCACAAAAAATTTCAACTCAATCGGACGGTTGAATATTTTTATATATTTTTCTTTTCTAGAGAGTTTTATGTTTTGAGGACTCTTAGAGAGTTTTATGTTTCGATGACTCTTCTAAATAGCCCAAGAGTTATATATACACATATTAGGAGTCTTGTAATCTAGCTTTTCTAATTCCGAATATAAAAACTAATATATTTATTTGTTAAAAACAATTAAACCCAAAAAAAATTTCCGATTTCCAAAATAAATTTAAAAATTCCTATTTAAAAATCAGGGTGGTTACAATCACATAAACAAAAATCTTTTTAATTTTTTTAAATGAAAATAACACACACACACACACACATGTGTGTGTGTGTGTGTGCGCGCATGCTAGGATATACCCACACTCAATCATGTGCAAGTTATGTAATC
Organism: Sambucus nigra; assembly: GCA_949130495.1. NCBI lineage: Eukaryota > Viridiplantae > Streptophyta > Magnoliopsida > Dipsacales > Adoxaceae > Sambucus > Sambucus nigra. Next base: position 425,843,483 of record OX422209.1, read on the forward strand.
AAAATGAACCTAACTTCATCATAAAATTATCGTTGAACCTTAAACAAATAAAAGCTACCCCTAAGGTATTCAAATATTGCGGAGTTTAATTGTATTGTAAAAATATCATCTAATTTATTTTTCGTAAGGATGTAACTAATGTTATTAGTCTTTTTTTCTACAAAATATCTAAGAAAAGGATGTCTTATCTAAATTTATTTGGTTGTATAATGCTTCATATGGTTCTGGATATATCAATGCGCTCATATTATGGCACAAGAAATCCGTTCATTCTTGATTAATTCCATAATCCTTCACCATATTCTTTATCTAAAGAAATTAGGTGAAACAAATACCCGCAAAAATGTACTCCGCTTTAGGTGTTGACAAAGAAAGATATTTTTTGTTAGAAAACCACGAAACAAGTGTGGTACAAGAATAAAAATAACCTCCTAAATTGCTCTTCCTATCGATTGCATCTCTCGCCCATTCAGAGTCTGAGTACACATTTAAGGAATCATTTGTATGATGGTAATACCATAAACTAAAGTATTGAGTACCATTAAGATACCAAATGATCCTTTTAACCACTTGCCAATGTTACTCTTTAGGACTCGCTTTACCTAGCTCACGCACCAACTCTATAAGAAATATTTAGGGGATAATTCGTGATATAGCTTTTGATATAGATTTTGATCCACGTATCTATCATCCAAATCCTTTGTGCCCTTAGATTCCACTCCCATGGGTGTGTTGATATGGTTGGTTATCTTCATACTAAATTTCTTGACAAGATCTTTAGAATGTATGGCTTGGGATATAAAAATGACATTTTTCATTTGTTTCCTTTGTAAACCTAAGAAAATGTAAAATTTTCTTAGATAATAATTTCAAATTTAATATTTATATGTTATAAAAAACGGTTCCTAAACTCATTACATGTGAATCCAAACACAACACCATCCACATAAATGTTTGCAATAATGATATGATCCTTTCCTTTTTGCACGAAGTTGGTCCTATGTACTCCACTTCTCCCACATCCAATTTTTGGATGATATGTAGTAAGGATCTCATACAAATTTCTTGGGTATTTCTTCAAACTATACAAGTCTTTATGAAGCCTTCTATGAGGATTCTTAAACATACTCGGTTGTTAACTATACTTCCTTATTCAACATGCCAAAAATATGTACACATGACATCCATTTTATACAATTTAAATTTCATAAAGAATGCAATGAAAAGTAAAAGTCTTAACACTTTTAAAAAATATAATTGGAGGAAACGTTTTTCAAAGTGAATACCCTCTACTTGAGAGTATCATTGAGTAATGCGTTTAGCTTTGTTTCTAACATTCACTCTGCTCTTACCCATTTTCTTTTTGAAAACTCATTTAATAACTATGAAATTTTGATCTTTATGACGTGACACTAAATCCCAAACTTTTAAACACTCAAATTGGATTAATTCTTCTTACATAGTGAATATCCAACTCTCATCCAACAAAGCCTCTTTGACATTTTTAGGCTTTATCTTGATGTAAAACAATGAAAATTCAACTCATTCAATAATTTATTCAGAGTTTAGATACCGCTTTCAAGATTTACAATTTTTTTGGATGAAGTGTTATCTTTTTTAACCCAAGTAGTAATGCCTCATATGTCCTCACATCACTTTATTCATCTCTCCAATTATCACTAGGTTCACATTCTTTCAAAACTCTATTTTGGTTTTCAATTTATTCTTCAAACGTGACGACATAACATGCAATGTCATCAATAACCACATTTATTCTCTCTATCACTTTGTTACTCTCAACATTGGTCACATGATATGATTTACTATTAGAGGAGTGACCCAAGAAAAATTTACTCTTCACTTATTGAATAAAAATTTATCAAATACTTTCTATCTCTCAAAAAGTATCACTTACTTCTAAAAACCTTGAAATACTTGATTATATGATTCTTGACTTTCCAAAGTTCACGTGGAGTTTTATTTAAAAAGGTATATATATTCCCTATTCAACATAGTATGCATTTTGAATGAATTCGACCGAAAAATGTTTAAGTCATACTTTTCTTTCCACCATACACCTCGGCAAAAATTCATACTTGACCCCTAAATCATTATAATAAAATTCCACAAAAGTATCCGTAAATTTTATTCCATCATCACTTATCAAATAATGATTAAATTTGTTTGTATTAATTATGCCTAAATCTTGGCCTTGTAAGATTCGTTGTATCATAAGTAGTGAGTTTTTAGAGTCGTTTTGTAATTTAGAAGAAAAATTAAAGTTTGAAAAGAATTCGAGCTAAATATACAATTTTAGCAATCCAAGGGGGTAAACCATAACTTTAAAAAAATTATGGGCCTAAAAGTAATTTTAAAGTATTTATCAGGACAATATATAGTCGCCATGAAATTTGGTTACATTTCGAGTTTAAACGAAGATGTTATGAAGTTTGGGGGCTATAATGTAATTATGGGTAATTTTATAATTTTCTAAACTTTATGAACTTAATTTTGAATTATTCATGTTTATTTTACATTTTTACAAGCACCCCTGAAAAATGACGAAGATTGGAGGTCAAACTGAAAAAAGATGGAGCTTTGGGCTCAAATGGAAATAAAGGAGAAAAAGAAGAGAAATCTAAAGAAAAAAATTCTCGCGCAATGAGTGTAGCAACACCTGGCACACGTCCCTACGCAGTGCGCAATTCCACGAAAAGAAAAATAGAAACAAAAATTTCACAATGCCCACCTAGCCTGACATCCACCCCTTCTTTTCAACTTTGCCCCTTTTGTTCTTTCCATTTTTAATCGGATAATTCGAGGCCGACACACAAAATAAACACATTTCGTGCGACACGCTAACGTCTCTCACCTAAAGTGTCCATTTTGTATGTCTGTGTAGAATGATCCTTTTTAATCCTACGGCTGGAACATGCCCAAATCAAATCCATGATTATCTCTACCTTTTTTCCCACTTATCCCTTATCTCCCAACATTTATTGTAAGGACATATTTTATAAGTCCTATTTACATTAGAGTGTGTCATATACCGCTACAACCATCGAAAAATTATTCAAGATCTTTCAAGTATCAAGACAAATCTGAATATCGAAGTTCTTCATCAAAGTAGTCTCTACCAAATTAATTTTGGTAAAGTTGTGTTTAAGTACCTTAGCATTTCACTTAGAGTATTGGGAATATTGTTTATAAAATGTTTTCTAAGTGTTAGAGTGGAGTTTCTAATGTTTCTCGTCAAAATTATAATTTTCGGAGTTTTTTAGGGGGTGCATTTACCGAGACCAAGAAAAAGAAAAATATTTAATTTTACTATCGTTAAAATGACAGCCTATGTCGTTCAAATGACATGGCATGTCGCACGATGTATCAAATGATATTGGGTCTCGTTCGAACGACATCCAATCTCATTTGAAAGAGCCTTTGCCTTAAGTCTTTTATAAATAGGACTCTCCAACTCCGTTTTTCATAAGAAGATTTGTGCAAAAAACTGTTTATATTTTCTGCAAACAACAGTACAAATTTGTCTTCTCACTTTAGGAGGTTTAATCCTTTGTTTTTACAATTCACAAAACATCCCAATCTTATGTGAATCGTTTTGGAACCAAAATACGATCATGCTGATATCGCTCTTGTAGAGAGGGTAAATCTACATCATATGACTATGTGTCATTAAGGATCTTGCTGTGTGAAGATTCTTTGTTGATTTGGACTGAGGTTTATAGGGAGTGTTGTGGTATTCCTGGGCTAAAGATAGGGTTGCGGTTCTTGTGGATTGCTGAGCATAATTCATTTCTGACGACACCGACTAATGCCTAAAGGTATTCGTGTGTCAAAATATATTCCATTGTAATACGTGTAAGTTGTGATTTACAAATTATAGTGAAATAAAAGGTCTTGCCCTTTGGGGATTTTTTCCTAAAATTGGTTTCCATTGCATGCTTATTGATTTTATATTATCAAATCACCTAGATGCAAGTGTTAGGGTTTAACTAAAATTTGAGTTGAATAAAATTGTATTTATTTGAGAAGTCACATTATTCCGCTGTAGCGCACTTTTTCAAACTGGTATCAGAGCAGGTTACACTAATTTATTGCGTGATCCTAATTTTTCACGTATTTTTTGCTGATACATTTTGACTACTCACATCGTCAAATTCATATTAGAGCTTGTTGTACTAAGTTATTATGTTTGATCCTGATTTACTAAAAATATGGCTTTTGGTGGAATTGATGATTTTAGATGCCAACGTTTTGAAAGGGATAATTGGAAAATTCACTCGAATTCTTGTTTTTATATCTTCTGTTGAAAGTAACTCTAAGAGGTGTCGTGCTTATGAGGGAATTGGTCACACGATAGATGAGTGTCCTGTATATTTAAGGAAGCGAATAAAAAAAAATGACATCTCATATTTCTACCCTTAGTGATAGTGATTCAGAAGAAGATGTTTTTTACGCATCTAGGCGAGAACTTCCCACCCGTGTGACTAGTGATGAGAGTGAAGGTGAAAAGAGTGAGGAGGAAGAGGAAGAGGAAGAATTGAGTGAGTTAAAAGTTTCCTACAATAATTTTCATATGGAATTTATAAAGATTAAAAAGGAAAACTTGAAACTTGAGGCTAATTTGAAAAAAAGTGCTTGAGATGAAAATAACATGAATGCATTAATTGAGGATCTTAGGACACGTGAGAAGATGTTTATAGATAAGTTAGGGTATGTTGAAGGTGAGAGAGATATTCTTAGAGGGTTGATGGAGACAATGAAAAATGAGCTTTTAGAGTTTAAAGACTCTAGATGTATACTCGAGTAGAGGATAGGTGAGCTTGAGAATAGTTTGAGAGAGTCTAGTAAGGTAAAATTTGATTTGGAGTCTCGGTCTGAAAAGCTAGATAAAATTTTAGGCACTTCCCAAATTAAGGAGGATAGGGGTGGTATAGGCTTCGATGATAGAGTTGCACCCATTCCCAAAACTAATACCACATGTGTGAGGGAGCCTCCTAGGGTTGTTAGGAAAGAGGCACAAAAGGTTGTTAAGATAGATATACCTAGTAACATCGTGAGAGAGGCACCAAGGAATTTAAGGAGAGCGCCACCTAGAAACTTTAGGAGATGTTCGCCTTTAGGTAACACTCATCACCCGATTTACACTTACACACATTACGGTAGGCAATGTCATCTTAGACGTTTCTGTTACAAACTTTCAAATAGACCAAGGAAGGTTAATAAAAGAATAAATTTGATTCCCCAAACACCCACTTGTCGTTACAAATCTGTTTGGGTTAGGAAATCGAATTTAGAGGCTTATGGTCTAATTGTTCATGACTCTCATTTTCTTGCACGTGATTCACCCCAGGTTAGATCTTTTGGTTGATAGTGTTGGTTATTTATCATACGCTAGTAGAGCTCCATGATATACTCTTATTAGTGTTATGACTCACTTTGTTGTATTTTACATTGTTTGATGAGTTTAGCTACTGTTTTGGATCTGTCAGCACCTTTCAGGTATTTTTTCCTGGAAAATTTTTCATTGGACAACACTGTTTAACATTTTGAACTGGGGCAGGTATTTATGTTTTCCCGTTCGAGCAAGATCTCATCTCGTGCGAAGCTGTCATTCCAACGACAAGCATTTTTGTTCGAGTGACATTGAATTTCATTTAAACGACCAGTTTGGTTTTCTGCATTTATCTGTTTCAGTACCCTGGGTTCATATGCTTAGGTTTTTGGTACTCCTGGGTTGCCTCTATCAGTTTATATGCAGTTACTTTTGGTATCTAACATTAATTGTTAATACTTCACTGTTCGTTTAATCACACCTTCTTAGATTGTTGATTCCTTGTATGATTTAGTTTTTGTTAGCATAGGATGATGATTATGAAGATATTACGTTTATTGCTAGTGGGTACCATGTTTTATTTTTTGTTTTTTTTTGAAAAATTTTGGTAAAATAAAAAAAGATTTTTATTTTTTTTATGGAAAATTGAAAAAGATAAAAAGATTTGTGTATCCTGTTTACACCTTATATGAATGCACATTTAGGATGACCAAGTCACAACATCATTCCATATCCATGTGACTATTTGATAGTGTTTTGAGACAATATGTTGTGTCATTCATCTGCTTTACAAAGTTTAGAGTCTTTAAAATGACATATAGTGTTTCTACCAACATGTTTGACTCATTTTGTCCTTTATTGAACACATGTAGGGATTTGTTTGACTTTTTTGCTTGTCTATCACATGTTGGTTGAGTGTTTTCATCTCAATTTTGTCTATAAAATGAACCTAATGCGATAAAAACTTGACAAGAAAGTAGTTCATGTTATAAACCGTTTGTGAGTTTGTGTGTTTTATTTTAAGAACGGTGAAGGGATACGAAAGGTACTCATTTATCCTTTGCGATGAAGCCACCGCTTAAATGGACCTAAAGAGTGAGAAATTGAAAATTATTTGGGGTCCAATGAGGTTTAAAAGAGCTAGAAAAAAATTGAAAGGCAATAAAAAGAAATATATGCTAAAAATGGGCCAATAGGTTTTAGTTTCATCACCTCATAAGAAAAATAAAAACCATTATCTTTTAATGAAGGAGTTTGGATGGAAATCAAAGCGGTTTGCACGTCCTTGAAAGTCATGAAAAAGCATTACATAATTTTGGACGTTATTGGTGTGAAAATAATTTATACTTTGATTTGTTGATATGACTAAGATGATGTCATCTAAATTCAACAATTTTACACCTAAGGACTAGTTTGATGTTCATTTGTTAGGAGACACTTATGCATCGTGCACACATGTTATGATTAAAGTAATTTTTCTATCAAATTTGTTCACACCCATTCATTCCATATCCATGATTTGGTTGTCTTAATGTTATTCATGGTGTGATTTTTGTAGATTATTTTTGTTTGGAAAAAATGAAAAATGAAAAATAGTTTGTGGATCTTTTGAGTATTTTCTCTGCATGAGTGCAGTTTGATCCATATTTGTGTTGTTGGTCGTGACACTCCATGTTTTATTTTTTATTCTTTTCCTTGTCTATTTCGGATAAATAAAAAGGGGGAGAACGAATTATGGGAAAGTTTGCATTATCGGGGAGATTTTATTTTATTGATTGATTGATTTTTATCTCGTTTCAAACTCAATGCGTCACGAAAGTATTTGCTTTATTTCATGTGTGTAGGTACTAAAGTGAAGATCATTATGTTGCACACCCTTATGAGAAAAGCTTTGATATTTGAAGATTGATGAAGATTTTTGAAAAAGATTTGAAGACTTTCATTTCAAGTACCTTTTCACTTTTGGCTTCATGAGAGGGTATCAGATTTGTATTGGCATTTTGATTTGATAATTCGAATTGTTTTTATTTTGTACCGGCATAGACATAGGGGGAAATTAGTACGGATGTATTTTATAAGCCTTATTTATATTAGAGTATGTCGTATACAGCTACAACCGTCGAAGAATTATTCAAGATATTTCAAGCATCAAGATGGATCCGAATACCAAAGTTCTTCATCAAAGGAGTCTTTGCGAGATTAATTTTTGTAAGATTGTGTTTAAGTACCTTAGTATTTCACTTAGAGTATTGAGATTATTTTTCATAAAATATTTTCGGAGTGTTGGAGCGGAGTTTCTAATGTTTTTCGTCAAAAATATTATTTTCGGAGTTTTTGAGGGGGTGCATTTCTCTAGAAAAAGAAAAAGATTTAATTTTACTGTCGTTCAAATGACAACCTGTGTAGTTCAAATGACATGGCTTGTCGCGCGATGTATCAAACGACATTGGAACTCATTCGAACGACATCCAATCTCATTTGAACGAGCCGCCGCCCTAAATCTTTTATAAATAGGACTCTCCAACTCCATTTTTCATAAGAAGACCTATGAAAAAAACTGTCTACGTTTTCTTCAAACGGAAGTATGAATTTATCTTATCACTTTAGAAGGTTTAATCCTTTATTTTTACAATTCACAAAACATCCCAGTCTTATGTGAATTATTTTGGAACCCAAAATACGATCTTGGTGATATTGCTCTCGTAGAGAGGGTAAATCTACATCATATGACTGTGTGTCATTAAGGATATTTCTGCATGAAGATTTTTCCCTAATTTGGACTGAGGTTCATAGGGAGTGCAACAGTGTTCCTGGGCTGAAGATAGGACTGCGATTCTTATGGATTATTACGCGTGATTCATTGTAGATGACACCGACCAATGTCATCAGGTATTCGTGTATCAAAATCTATTTCATTGTAATCCGTGTAAGTTACAATTTACAAATTATAATGAAATAAAAGGTTTTGCCCTTTGGGGATTTTTTCCTGAAATTGGTTTCCTTTGCATGCTTATTGATTTAATGTTATCCAATCACCTAGATGCATGTGTTAGGGTTCAACTAAAATTGGATTTATTTGAGAAGTCGCATTATTCCGTTGTAGCGTACTTTTTCATTAATGCCCCATTAAAACAAATCCAGTCACATTGTTTGTAATAAAAGTCCCAAAATAATGGGATATCTAGTACAAATTGTGAATATCAAGGAAGAATGGTATAACAACCTTTAGTTTCTCACGTAAAGGTTGACCAGACACAGTACGCCGAAGATGGGGCTTATCATACAATTTATATCATTCTCGGCATCAAGAGCATAAAAACTATTAACTGTAAATCACATCTAATTAAAACTAAATTTTAATTAAAGATCAAGGCAATAATAAATCCACATCCATATAGTCTAAAAAAATAACAGAAAAATAACTGTCTCAAACCAATTGAAATAAAATAGACTTCGGTCTTATGCCTATACAATAATCCCAAAAGTAATCAAACTGTAATAGATAAGTAACCTAATATATAATCAACAATCTAAAATCCGATGTGCAAGGCGAGACTGCAAGGCTGGTCTGTCAACAATCCTGTTATCCCTGTATATGAGTACCTAGAGTGTGCAAGAATTAACTTACTGAAATCGAAATGCAAGGTTACAATTAATTTAAATATGAGTCTCCAATCGACAATATCATGTGATAATTTCATCGCCTCTCACCTAGGTTCAATATTGATCGTATCCTATCCTCATAACCCAAATGCAATATAGATAACAAGAGCATTATTAAACATGTGATGCGTCTTGCATAATTTACATGCTGAAATATAATTATCTGCATTCGTATTACTATTTTCTGAATAACCCGGTCAAATTACCCACAATAGTGACATGATCATTTATCAAACATCCTACGTAGTATTGGGTCTGTGATTATTTGTCTACATCATTAGACTAATTAAGTAGATCTTATTTAACTCACGTGATTATATATATATATATGTCCGCACATATATGTACAGCACTAAATGGCATCTATCATTTGTGTCCCATTCGTGCTCCACCGCTAAGTCCGAAAGAGTCCCTTATCCAAATCGGACATCACAAAATACACACAAGTGGGGCGGTCTCTACGTTGTACATCAATGCACATCCCATACCGAACAGTGGAAATGGTTCCCAGCATCTACACACACCTCTCATAAGTGGCGTTGTTACGTAGTACCTAATATAATGACCTACACGACGTCTATCCCACATGTGCCAACATGTGCTCCGTCCCCAAACGCGCGCAACCCCAATCTATCGGACCGTCCACAAACATAGGTATGTTCCACAAAAAAATAATTACATGTCTATATATACCACATGATATGTATCTAGGTAATTAACCTATAATACCCCCCCCCCCCCCCCCCCCCCCCCGCACACACGATATATTATGGATTTGCCTATCAATATTTCCCATTTAATTAACCATCTAGTTAATTATTAATTTATGTATTTAAATAACAATCCCAATATTACCAAAAATTATCTCTAAATTAATTTGGGTGCTTACCAACCTTTTTATTACATATAACTTCCTTTATTTTTAATTATCCATTTAACAATTACTGGATTTCTACAATTTATTTATGTAGTCACCAACCTTCCCAAGTCATAATGTAAATACCCATATTCTCTTATCCCGGATCCTATTCCCAGTTAACACAATGGATGCATATATTATCCTACAAACTTTCCAAAAAGTATTAACTTATTACCCTTACGAACCCTCTAGATTTAACCGCACCCCAAAGGATTTACCTAAAACACAAAACCAGCCTTGGTTGAATAGGGCTACCAAACCGGTTGGTCGCCAGGCCGAACCGGTTCACCCCTGGGTTTGATTACAGTGGGGCTGGTACAGGTTTTGGATGGAATTCCCAGATTTTCTTCACACACAACCCATTATTTATCACCTAAAAGTATCACAAACTCATATATGATATTTAAAGGGTTTTATATCATCTAGCAATAATTTTTTTACATGAGAATAAGACCTAATTCATAATCAATTCACATAAGTACCATTGCCTAAAAAATTATCGGATGACTGATTCCTCGTTTTCAAGATCATATCTTTCTCATCAATGTGCCAAAAAGCAATTGTTCTCAGGGGTATGCATTAGATATACATTATGACAACATGATATCACAAGATCCATCTCGAAGCTAACATTATTATTACTTTTTCTAGATTTTCTAATCAATCTCTCAATTCTACAATTTTCTTATCATCAAAGTGAGATCCTCTACATGCATATAATGAAACCTTTTCCATATCATCATTTTGAAATTAATTTTAAATTAAGAAATAACTTAGAAATCGATTTATGTAAGAAAATTCTTGCCTTGGAAAGAAAGCGAGAATCCCTTTTCTCCAATCTCCTCCTTCTTTTTGACTTTGGTATCTCCTCTCTAGGGGTGGGGCTACTAGGGTTTTCTTAGGTGAGTAAAATGAGTTTATTAGTCTTCTTAATTAACTTGTAAACCCCAAAATTCCGAGTTAGGGTTTTACCCTCACTTTTGGTCCTCCAAATGAGCCCAAATCCCTAACTAGAATGGCCCAATAGCCTCCCAACTACTATACATATACCCGAGTCCATTTCTAAAGGTCTAAAACACCTAAACGAGTTTATAAAATCTTCCACAACACCCGAATTATTTTTACTCAACATACCCATTTTTATTGTGTTTAAACACCACGTAACCATAAGTAAAAACTATTTGATTTATTTTTCATGGGTGAACCCAGCATGCCCAATTGAGTCAAATAATTATGTAATCATAAATAAATATTTGTTCTCAATTTAAAGTTTATTCATTTAAATTTAAATCCCTCCGATTTAATTTATTTCTAAAATTAATCCAAAATTATTAAATTAATTTTCGGCATAATATTTTATTCTGAAAACATGGGGTATTACAAATGGAATCCACGTTTTACTTCAACAACTCCCATTGCTCATCAGATTTGTACAAATTCAAAATTGACCAATAAAAGACTCTTTTTACTTTAAAACACCAATTGTGTGAAATCAATCTTTTTTTTGGTTTCAAATTTTCACGAGTCCAAATACAACCAATTAAATGGTGTTTCATACCAATTCAAGAACCTTACATTTTGCCTTATTAAAAGGAGATTGGGATCAACATTTTGGAGAGGAATTATTAGATACTTTTTTTAGATTAGTCTATTTTTAGGATAATGAAAAATATATACATTTGTAGTTTATTTTTGAGTGTTTGTGAGTCAATGTGTGTGGAACTATAGGAAATTTTGTGTTGGCATTCGAGTATTGAGACTCGAATTTTATGAGTGATTATTATTAATGAGAAATATATTTTCATCTTACAATTTTATTATTTCAATCATGTTTCTAGCTTTTATTAATTGTTAGGGTTATGTGGAATGTATCGATGATTATGCAGTGCATGCTTTAATTAGTTTAATTTATTTAAACCCCTACTCATTCTAAAATCATTTTAAAATTTGGGAATTCAATAAAATAGTTAGGAGAGTATTATTTTAAACTTTTGGAATTAGTTGGTTTATTCCTATTATTTTATTTTATGCACTTACATTTGATGGATTGTGCTTGTGTTAAATTGTTTGATAGTTCATGCTTATGTTTGACATAAAACTCTTAGAAGTGATAAATTTATTCATATTCTATAATTAGATGTGCTTACGTTTGATGAATTATGTTTATGTTAAATTATTTAATAGTACATGATTATGTTTGACATAAAATGCTTATAAGTGATGATTTTATTCATATTCTACAATTCTACGTGCTTATGTTTAATGGATTATGATCGTGATAATTCATTTGATAGTTCATTCTTACGTTTGATATGTAATGCTTAGGAGTGATATTTTTTAGGGATTATGAATTTTTGCCATCTATTACAGATATAAAATATTTCATTTGAACTTTAACATTTTCAACTTCAGAAAATTACATGACAAGAGTTGGTACAATTTTGATTTATAAAAGGGAATTTTCGGTTAGACTAATTTATCACAATCAAGGCAAAATGGTAAACGAATCTAAAATACTAGTAATATATTTATAATTGTTATTGGTCACATATTTTTCATGTCTAATCTTTGTGAAAATGTGGATGATCACTTCAAAGAATCTATATTTTCTCTCACAGGCCTAACAAAGGAGAATAAGAGTAATTATCTAACATCACAAACAAGTATTGTTTTCCCATATCCATTCTAAATACCCTCATAAAATCTATATGAACTAAATCTAACAATCTAGATGTATTGATTCCCTTTAACTTCTTAAGTGGACTTTTAATTATTCCCCTTTTTAACAAGTCCCACAAAATTAAATCAAGGGCAATCCTAACTTTGGTAGATCTATAACTCTCTTTTTCTTATACAAATTACGCAAGTCACGAAAATTCACATTTCCAAGACTTTCATGCCATAAGTCTAAAGAATTAAGCATGGAACTTTGGCACACTAAGTATGGATCACTAGATAAAACATAACAATTTTAGCTGAAGATAACCCCTCTCAAAAAGCTATGATCATTATTATTTTGAAAACACGCACCCTTTAGAAAATCTCATTATATGGGCATCCTTACACATTTAAATTATCTTATTATGATAATTATTATCATAATTAGATTAGTCATTAACCCCTCAATGCAGAGGACATTGTGAAATGTGATTAAATTAAGAAAATTTACCCATTATCTTTCACATTTGATTTCTTTATAACTCTAAAAGTGATCATTCCAACCTTATACTTCTCTATTGTGGAAAACATCAACTTTTCACATGTAATGTGGTGTGAACACCAACTATTTAAATACAATTGGTGAGTATTTGGGGACTTAGGAGCCATGAGAATAATTAAGCTCTTATAATCAATATTTAATAATGTTACACACCGTAATTTTGAGGATTAAATATTTAATTATTTTGGGGAGTTATAAAAATAATTAAATTTGGAAAACTTAAATTCATGAGTTGGAGAATTTAATTGAGTGAGCCGAATTATTTATAATTGGTGACTTGTAAGTTTAATGGTTCAAAATCTCGTGTGTCACATTTTGAGGTCCAAATTTGGAAATTTTGAAAAGTATTTCGGATGGAAATTTCGAGTGCACGGTTGCGTCCGAATGGGTCGAAATAGTCAGAAAAGAGTACTCGGGGTTAGTAATTGGGTCTCGGGATATTTTTGGGCATAGTCGGGCCCACACGGGGTGAGTTGGGCCTTTTTAATTGGACCCACATGGCCAAAAACGGGATTTAGTGTTTCTAACCTAATTGAGAGATGAGGGAACAGCATCCAACACAACTCTAAGCCTAGGGCTTGAGAGAAAAATTGGGGGAAAGAAAATCAAGAGCCAAATTTGGGAATTTCGGAGCCAAATTGAAGGACTACACCAACGATCAGACTCGACGAACAATTCCAGGCAAGTGGTTAACTGTTGTGATTTCTAAATTGATGATAATCAATTCATATCATAGTGATGTATAAACCAACTTCGTTTTGGGGGTGTAACCAAAGTTTAAATTGGATTTTTGGAAATAAATATACCTTAATGAGATTAAGGGGGAGATTGATTGTGTTTAAGATACTAGAATGTAGAGAACTGAATCGTATGGTAAAACCAGTAAGAGTAGATGATAAATTGTTGTTAATATGAATAAATTCGCATTGGATATTTGAAACCCGGATAATACCCAAATCGGGAAAACGTTGGAATAAATGGATATTGATAATGAATTTAGGTCTATGGGATGTTTAGACCCTTTTCTTATATGGAGGATGTGTTATTTGTAGTTGGGTAAGGGCTTAGGTTGAGAATTTAAGCTCTAAGTTTCCTCCATGGATGACAGTGGTTGGAGAGGACGAATACTCTAACGATAGATCAATCGACCAAGGGGGCTCGATCGATCGATGATGGCGAAATCTGGGCAGTTCGGCCAGTTTGTTATATAAAGGGAAGTTTAGTAAAAGTTAAGTTTCGTACATTAATAAGTGATAAATAATTATGAAACAAATATTCCTAGCAATTATGGGAGAAAGTAATTGGGACTAGGATGAATTTATGTGGGGCACTTAATGGATGAATTTGAGAAATTTTATTCCAAATTAGTGAGATACGGATCAAGTGAGTGAATCCGGGTATATTGGTCAAGCGACCCCAAGGTAGTGAATTAATTTTGGAGATAAACAAATTAATTTAGAGTCGGGATATAAACTCGGGAAATATTTAAATTTCGGGCTAAGTGATCGAGTCCGGGTATGTTGGTAATTATAGGTAAATATAAATGGGGAATTTATGAACATAAATGTGTGAGGTATTGTGGGCGAAAATGTGGGAATGAAATTATGATATGTAAAAATGGACCGAGTGAGTGAGTACGGGTATGTTGGTTATGTGACATCAAAGTATCAAATTAATTATTGAAAGAGAGTAATTAATTTGGAGTCGGAACATAAACTCAGGAAATATTAAGTTACGGGCCAAGTAAGTGAGTCCCGGGATAATGGTTGGGTGACACCAAGTTATTAAATTAACGAACACGTTAATTAATTTAATTAGAATCGGATGGTAGACTCGGGTAGGTATTAAATTAATGGGTGTGACAATTAATTAAATCAGAGTCAGATTGTAGACTCGTGAAGGGTATTTATTAATTAATGTGTAAACTAATTATATTAGAGTCGGACCACAGACGCGGATTTGTGTTAGTTAATTAATTAATGTGATAATTAATTATATTAGAGACGGACCACAGACTCGGATTTGTGTTAATTAATTAATGTGATAATTAATTATATTATAGTCGGACCACAGACTCGAATTTGTGTTGATTAATTAATGTGTAAATTAATTATATTAAAGTTGGATCACAGACTCAGATTTGTGTCAATTAATCAATGTGTAAATTAATTTAATTAGAGTCGGATTGTAGACTCGGGGAGGTAATAAATTAATAGGTGTGTAAATTAATTTAATTAGAGTCGAATTGTAGACTCGGGGAGGTATTACATTAATAGGTGTGTTAATTAATTTAATTAGAGTCGGACGATAGACTCGGGGAGGTATTAAATTAATGGGTATGTTAATTAATTTAATTAGAGTCGGATGATAGACACGGGGCGGTATTAAACTAAAAAGTGTGTTAATTAATTTAATTAGAGTCAGACCATAGACTCGGGGAAAGTATTATATTAATTGAGGCGTGAATTAATTATATTAGAGTCGGACCATAAACTCGGGAAGATGATAAATTATAAAGTGAGAAAATTAATTGTGTTGAGTCGGGCCACAGACTCAGGAAATTACAACAGGCAGTGTACGTGATTTTTTTTAGTACACGGTAAAATCGGGGTTTATAATATATTTATACGGTGTAGAGATAGTATATATATATATATATATATATATATATATATATATATATATATATATATATATATATATATATATACGTGTATATATTGTGTGTGATATTAAATTACAAGCAGTGTACGAGATTTTTAGTACACGGTAAAGCCAGGGTTTATATTATATATATACGGTGTAGTGATAGTATAAATATATATGTGTATATATTGTGTGTGATATTAAATATCAGTGACTAGATATTTATTCAAATTATATACTCTAATGCTATCAAGGGAGCTTGCGTGATGTGGGTGAATCCCCTAGCTTGAGGAGTAGGGCGAGTATATCCCCAGGTCATAGCGTCCGGTATATATGGGTGAGGGATTTATCTCACTTTTAGGAAGGAATATGACCGCCTCCACTACGTTTATATTTTGGGCCAAGTTGGTGAGCGAATCCAACTTGGGGAAACTAGGTTTTGTAAGCACACCTAGTGAGATAGCATTTTAGAGGGAATCATCCGGCGAGGGTATACTCGAAGGGATGGATATACGTATGTTATATGTGTGGATGCTGTGGTAAAGGTACGTATATAATGGTAGTAAATATTATATATGGGTAGTAATACAGTGTGTGATGTATTAAATTTATATAACTTGTGACACGATTATATACTACTATTTAAGAGGAATTAATTAAGTTAATTGTGAGATAACTTATAATTCAAGAAATTATTATACTCGGGTTAGAGTAGTATGGCAAGGGAAGGTTCCAGGAATAGTTGGACGGGATAGTATAACTAGGTGGGGTTAAGATAACCGGTAGGTGTGCACAATAGTGGAGGGGTGAGAATGTCCACAAGGGAGTGCGACACTAACTTAAATATGAAGCGCATTCATGCAGTTTAATTACTGCAGTTAATTCACTTGCAAAATATTTTCAAAATATTTTGGGTTCTAACCCTTGCTATAAAACTATTTTCATAACCTTTTAGGTGTCCACCCACAGGGATGCCAGGATTGATATTCTATTCCAGGAACACGGAGCTGCTGCATATGTGGATGCTAGCAGGAGTTTGGATTAGACGCATCGTTCATTTATTCCTAGAGTAGGAATCATGTATCTATATCAGTTTTATTTAGGGCATGTCGCCCAGACTTTCAGTTCAGTTTTCAGATTTGTTTTATTTCGGTGTTGAATATTTGTATTGGATTATTTCTTTGGTGGCCGGTGGTTTATTCGGCAAATTGTTTAATTAATTAGTCAGTTGAGTTTTATTCAGTTGTGTGAATGGTTTATATTTATTTTCGCATGTACTGTTTTGTGTAATTAAAAGGGTTAAAATTGGCTGCAGCTTTTGGAATACTAGGTGGTTAGTAAGTTTTAAAAAGTTTTCCAGAGTGATGCTAAGGATGATCCAACTGAGATTCCTGTTTTAATTTGGTAAAGGACGGATCACCCGGTATTTTACAAGGCAGGGTGTCACAGATGGTATCAGAGCATCAGGTTCTAGTGTCCTTAGGATCTGTGCGGCTTTTCACATTTTGGATTAACAATCTTTGACATAGAGCCCTATTATAGGATTGTTGTATTCTCATACGTATGTGCATATATGTTCTTCTACGAAATTTATATTTGAGAGTGAACTCATACCAATTCGATTCTCATTCCAGATGATGCCCAGGAGAGAGAAGCTAGGGCAGCAGGGGGAGATGAGACGGGGGAGGCTCGTTAGGAGCAAGAGTTACCGCAGCAACTGCCAGACATGATTTTGGCAGCACAGGTAACCGAACTAGTAGCGCAGGTGGTTTAAAGGATGGTGGTCGCAACGACAGGGTACTTTCCACGGGATCAGCCATAAGTGTTAGTGGCGCCAGATGTTCAGACTCACGCGGAGTCGTCGGGGTGGAAATAAGAAAGGGAGGTTATTTTTAGTGGGAACCCACCAGAGTTACGAGGGGGTTCAGATGTAATTCTAGCGTGTCAAGGAAGAAAGATATCCAGCGTCACATACGCATGGGAGATTGCGATGTGGTGTGGAAGAAAATGCTAACCACTTTTAGTTTAGTGGGAGCAGTGCTACAGTAGTGGGAGTCGATCACCACAGTTGAGGAAAGGGATGCACTAGATATTGCCAGTTTTGGGTGAGGTTCGACCGCAAGTATTTTCCTCCAGCGATTGAGACTAAAACGAGGAGAAAATTTTGTCAGGTGACTCGAGGGGACCGTTCAGTGGCCGATTACGAGGAAGAGTTCACTCGTTGTCAAAATTTTGTACCGGATGAGGTAAGAAAGGAAAAGAGAAAGAAAGTAAAGGTCTGTGGATGGGTTAGTCTGGAGAGTCAGACAACATTTAATTGGTAAATACGCATTAGTAGCTTATACTGATGTCGTTATCGCAGCACTCCGTAACTGTCAGGAATATTGCTTCCACGTGAAAGGAAGCGGGAGGGGAGTGGGAACTAGCTAGTCGGATAAGGCAGGAGGGAACAATACCAGTGGGGTATCCCAGCAGCAGACTGGGGGAGATCAGGGGCAGGATTTCCGGCAGGAAAATTATGCCAAACGATTTAGAACTGGAGGCTATCGACAGGATGTCCAGGAATTCCAATAAGGTCGGCATGGAAGGGACCAGTGGCAGGGTGAATGTATTAGAAGGTGTTTCGTTTGTGGGGAAAGCGAGACACATGAAGAGAGATTATCTTAAGCAAGGCAGGGGTCAACTACAGGACGAGGTCTTGGATGTACAGCCACTAAAGCAAGTCATGGACGCGTTCGGGAAGGGAGAAGATGCTCTGGAACTCGAGGATCAGCCGTTGCAGCTGGAGTATGGAGGTAACTATTTTTACCCTAGGGGCATGGGGTATATTTTTTAGTGACAAAGAGGATGTCACAAAATAAGACTTATTTTTCACTAGAGTCCGCACGTGAGTCGAATTTAGTGGGTGCGTTGGCTATAACAGCCGTAGTATGTGGATAAACTTTCTGTGGGGTAGCGGAGTTCTTTAGTGTTCTATACGGGAGAGTGGAGGTGTACACTGAGTGAAGGTTTGAATTATACGAAGAGTTAATACTTTCGAGAATTATGGGAGTAGGGTAGACAATACTTTCTAAACATCGGCTGGATAGCGATGGAATTTAACTATTGTGGATAGTGGTGTTAAATTTTGGTGTTCGCGAGACCAGGGTATGGTTGGTACTAGGTATCACCGGAGAGGGCGTATAGCCTAAATATATATGAAAATGAATGTTGTGTTGTGTGGTGCGATGGCACATAGTGAGGTTTTGTGTTCCCACATTTTATCCCGGTAAGTGGGGATGTTTACTGAAGTGAATCAGGGTGGTTAGATTTATTTTCGATCAAAGAGAGATAGCTCGGGGTTTATTTTGCGCAAGGACTAGTGATAGTAAGGGCGCGGTATTTTATGTTGTCTTTGGTAGCATAAGGGTAAGAGTATATACTTTTGTGTTGAGAGACAAGTATTTTGTGGGAAGATGTTTGGACATTAGCATATGGGTTGGATACCCGGGCAGTAAATATATATATATATATATATATATATATATATATATATATATATATATATATATATATATATATATATATATATATATATGATATAACTACAGGCTCAAAGTTATATTACGAGTTACGACTAGCATAGTTGGGTAACTTTCGTGCGGTAAAGCGCGGGGATAGGGTGTATGGGCACCCGGGTTAATTAAGGCAAATTTTGTGCAGTTAAGCGCGGGTATAGGGTGTATGGGCGCCCTGGTTAATTTAAATGCATACTTGTGTAACGTATGGTTGGAAGCAGATGGGATAGATATAACGGTCTTGGAGACACATGACTAGAGAGTAATGTGCGAAGCTTGGAACATTACGTTCATCTTAATTTCGAGGACGAAATTCCTTTGTAAGAGGGGGAGTATGTAACGCCCCGTAGTTTTGAGGATTAAATATTTAATTATTTTTGGGAGTTATAAAAATAATTAAATTTGGAGAAACTTAAATTCATGATTTGGAGTATTTAATTGAGTGAGCCGAATTATTTATAATTTGCTACTTTTAAGTTTAATGGTTCAAAATCTCGTGTGTCACATTTTGAGGTCAAAATTTGGAAATTTTGAAAAGTATTTCGGATGGAAATTCTGAGTGTGCGGTTGCATCCGGATGGGTCGAGATAGTCTGAAAAGAGTACCTGGGGGTAGTAATTGGGTCTCGGGGTATTTTGGGCATAGCCGGGCCCACACGGGGTGAGTTGGGCCTTTTTAATTAGACTCACATGGCCAAAAACGGGATTTAGTGTTTCTAAACTAATTGAGAGATGAGGGAACGGCAACCAACATAACTCTAAGCCTAGGTCTTGAGAGGGAAATTGGGGGAAAGAAAATCAAGAGCCAAATTTGGGGATTTCGGAGCCAAATTAAAGGACTACACCAACGGATCAGACTCCACGAACAATTCCAGGCAAGTGGTTAACTGTTGTGATTTCTAAATTGATGATAATCAATTCATATCATAGTGATGTGTAAACCAAAATTAGTTTTGGGGGTGTAACCAAAGATTAAATTGGGTTTTTGGAAATTAATATACCTTAATGGGATTAAGGGGGAGATTGATCGTGTCTATGATTCTAGAATGTAGAGAACCGAATCGTATGTTAAAACTAGTAAGAGTAGAAGGAAAATTACTATTTAATATGAATGAAATTCGTATTGGAGGTTTGAAACCCGGATAATACCCAAATCGAGAAAACGTTGGAATAAATGGATATTGATGATGAATTTAGGTCTATGGGATGTTTAGACCCTTTCCTTATATGGAGGATGTGTTATTTGTATTTGGGTAAGGGCTTAAGTTGAGAATTTAAGGTCTAAGTTTCGTCCATGGCGGACAGTGGTTGGAGAGGACGAATACTGGAACGATCGATCAATCGACCAAGGGGGCTCGATCGATCGATGATGGCAAAATCTCGGGAGTTCGGCCAGTTTGTTTTATAAAGGGAAATTTAGTAAAAGTTAAGTTTCATAAATTAATAAGTGATAAATAATTATGAAATAAATATTCCTAGCAATTATGGGAGAAAGTAATTGGGACAGGGACGAATTTATGTGGGGCACTTAATGGATGAATTTGAGAAATTTTATTCCAAAATAGTGAGATATGGATCAAGTGAGCGAATCTGGGTATATTGGTCAAGCGACCCCGAGGTAATGAATTAAGTTTGAAGATAAATTAATTAATTTAGAGTCGGGATATAGACTCGGGTAATATTTAAATTTTGGGCCAAGTGATCGAGTCCGGGTATGTTGGTAATTATAGGTAAATATAAATGGGGAATTTATGAAGATAAATGTGTGACGTATTGTGGGCGAAAATGTGGGAATGAAATTATGAGATGTAAAAATGGACCGAGTGAGTGAGTCCGGGTACGTTGGTTATGTGACGCCAAAGTATTAAATTAATTATTGAAAGAGAGCAATTAATTTGGAGTCGGAACATAGACTCGGGAAATATTAAGTTATGGGCCAAGTAAGTGAGTCCGGGGATAATGGATGGGTGACACCAAGTTATTAAATTAACGAATGCGTTAATTAATTTAACTAGAGTCGGATGGTTAACTCGGGTAGGTATTAAATTAATGGGTGTGATAATTAATTTAATGAGAGTCGGATTGTAGACTCGTGAAGGGTATTTATTAATTAATATGTAAATTAATTATATTAGAGTCGGACCACAAACTCAGATTTGTGTTAATTAATTAATGTGATAATTAATTATATTAGAGTCGAACCACAGACTCGGATTTGTGTTAATTAATTAATGTGATAATTAATTATATTAGAGTCGGACCACAGACTCGGATTTGTGTTGATTAATTAATGTGTAAATTAATTATATTAAAGTTGGACCATAGACTCAGATTTGTGTCAATTAATCAATGTGTAAATTAATTTAATTAGAGTCGGATTGTAGACTCGGGGAGGTATTACATTAATAGGCGTGTTAATTAATTTAATTAGAGTCAGACGATAGACTCGGGGAGGTATTAAATTAATGGGTATGTTAATTAATTTAATTAGAGTCGGACGATAGACTCGGGGCGGTATTAAATTAAAAAGTGTGTTAATTAAATTAATTAGAGTCGGACGATAGACCCAGGGAGGTATTATAGTAATGGGTGTGTTAATTAATTTAATTAGAGTCGGACCATAGACTCGGGGAAAGTATTATATTAATTGAGGCGTGAATTAATTATATTAAAGTCGGACCATAGACTCGGGAAGATGATAAATTATTAAGTGAGAAAATTAATTGTGTTGAGTCGGGCCACAGACTCAGGAAATTACAACAGGCAGTGTAAGGGATTTTTTTTAGTACACGGTAAAGTCGGGGTTTATAATATATGTATATGGTGTAGAGATAGTATATATATATATATATATATATATATATATATATATATATATATATATATATATATATATATATATATACGGTGTAATGATAGTATATATATACGTGTATATATTGTGTGTGATATTAAATATCAGTGACTAGATATTTATTCAAATTATATACTCTAATGCTATCAAGGGAGGTTGCGCGATGTGGGTGAATCCCCTAGCTTGAGGAGTAGGGCGAGTATATCCCCAGGTCATAGCGTCCGGTATATATGGGTGAGGGATTTATCTCACTTTCAGGGAAGGAATATGACCGCCTCTACTAGGTTTATATTTTGAGCCAAGTTGGTGAGCGATTCCAACTTGGGGAAACTAGGTTTTGTGAGCACACCTAGTGAGATAGCATTTTAGAGGGAATCATCCGGCGAGGGTATACTCGAAGGGATGGATATACGTATGTTATATGTGTGGATGCTGTGGTAAAGGTACATATATAATGGTGATAAATATTATATACGGGTAGTAATGCAGTGTGTGATGTATTAAATTTATATAACTTGCGACACGGTTATATACTACTATTTAAGAGGAATTAATTAAGTTAATTGTGAGATAACTTATAATTCAAGAAATTATTATACTCGGGTTAGATTAGTATGGCAAGGGAAGGTTATACCAGAACTAGTTGGACGGGATAGTACAACTAGGTGGGGTTAAGATAACCGGTAGGTGTGCACAATAGTGGAGGGGTGAGAATGTCCACAAGGGAGTGCGACACTAACTTAAATATGAAGAGCATTCATGCGTTTTAATTACTGTAGTTAATTCACTTGCTAAATATTTTCAAAATGTTTTGGGTTCTAACCCTTGCTATAAAACTATTTTCAAAACCTTTTATGTGTCCTGCCACAGGGACGCCAGGATTGATATTCTATTCCAGGAACACAGAGCTGTTGCATATGTGGATGCTAGCAGGAGTTTAGATTTGACGCATCGTTCATTTATTTCTAGAGTAGGAATCATGTATCTATATCAGTTTTATTTAGGGCATGTCACCCAGTCTTTCAGTTCAGTTTTCAGATTTGTTTTATTCCGGTGTTGAATATTTGTATTGGATTATTTCTTTGGTGGCCAGTGGTTTATTCGGCAAATTGTTTAATTAATTAGTCAGTTGAGTTTTATTCAGTTATGTGAATGGTTTATATTTATTTCCGTATGTACTGTTTTGTGTAATTAAAAAGGCTAAAATTGGCAACAGCTTTTGGAATACTAGGTGGTTAGTAAGTTTTATAAAGTTTTCGACAGTGATGCTAAGGATGATCCAACTGAGATTCCTGTTTTAATTTGGTATAGGACTGATCACCCGGTATTTTATTAGGCGGGGTGTCACAAATAACCAACTAGGTTTTGTTTGAAAAACTCTCTCCATTTCACCTACCATCTCCTTAAATTATGAAATTTAAATTTCTAAGTTCATATTCCACAAAACTGGGCAGACTTTTATTAAGTCTTCTTTTTAAATTCCTTGAATGTGATTTTTTTTCATCTTCTTGAATTTTATGATAAAATCCTCTAAAAATTCTTCTTGTATGACAATAAGTACACGCATATACTCGAAAATTTCCTTCAGAAAATTTTCAATTTTGAAATTTTTATTTTTTCAAACTCCTTTTTATAATAAATGTTTTTGGAAGAAGTATTTGACCATGATCAGAAAATTTTACAAACTATCCTTGGTTGAATTTTCCTTTAGGCTTTCAAAAATTTACTTTGTGAATAATAATGTATAAATTTCTCTTAAAGTTTACATCAAATGAATTTGTGCCCTTATTGACCAAATTTGTAATCTCAAGTCCTTTATCATTGTTTTGCGGTTATACCACAACTTTCATTTGAATTGCAATGAACTATTTTGTTCATGCTGATTTAAATCACTTTGAATAAATAGCCAATGTTCTATAAGGAACACCAATATCACTAAAACACAGTTTATTCTTTCCATTTTTAAAAATAGCATTTTCATAAACCATTTTGTTTAGTTTTTCATATCTATCCTCTAGTGAAATTTTAACATCAATGGAATTATCCAAGTCGCCCATCAATGATTTTAATTAAAAAAACAAAACTATTTTTCTCTTCTTCAAAAATAAACTCTTCTTTTTTATAATCTCAACTTAATTCAAAAGTTCTCTATTTTTCGTTGTTAAGAGATTTTTTTATATCGGTCAATTTTGACATTTCCATTTTAAGTTCATTAATAACAAGAAGATTCCCCTTTTTTAAAAATTATCCATCTTTAAAAATATCTAGTTCATTTTTCATTTTAAGATTTGATTTTTTGAGTTTGAGAGACTAAGGAAAAAAAAATTTTATAAGCATAGTTTAATTCACTCTTCTCTTCATCATCACTATAGTCATCTTTTTTCTTTTATTATAGGTCATGATTTCTTCGAATCAATATGTTTGATGGTAAGACCTAAAGAATAAAATTCATAAATTTCCATGAAATTGAAATACATACAATCAAATCACCAAAAGAGCATTAAATGGAAATTGTGTTCACGAGATGGGACTCGGTAAGTTTTCTCTCATAATTGAGCAATCTAGCCTCATAACACATGAAAATGTGGAATTAAACATGTGTGAAAAGTCTTAAAGGTGGGTGAATAGGACTACTAAGGACAACTGACCAATTAATCAAAATTTTAATCAAGACATTAATATCTCATTAAATTGTGTTAAATATGAAATTAATGTCCTATGAATAATAATAAAACTAATTAAACATCATATGATTCACGCAGTTGAGCCACAATTTATTCACATATGAAAAATGGATCCAAAATTTCAAAAAATTATTCTATAATCTACGGGATCCGTGCGCACGGGAGATATATAAAATTGTGCGATCGCTGTAGATCTCATTAAACACAATTGGGCCACATATTAAAAAGATCTGAACATGTTAAAAATATTCACCAACTACGAGCACAGTTACAGTATGGATCCATGAGCACGCTAGTGCACAACAAGCCTATTTAAAAAAACTGAGAAACGATTCTCATCCAAACTTAAAACATTTCCTCCCAATTTAAAATATAACATTTTCTCTCAATTTTAAGCTTTTAAAATCCTAGAATTGTGAGTACCATTCATCAAATTTAAATGACTACAAAAGGGTATATAAATCTTCAAGTTGATGTTGATGTATTCCAAATCTTATTCCAATCTTCTTTAGATCTTGTAGATAATGATGTGAAGATGTTAAAATTTATTTTATGATAATCATGGAGATAAATGTTCTATCACTACATGAAATTAGATGATTTATCCAATTGATGCAAGACTCAAAGATTTGACGTGAGATATTTCTGTAAGAAAAAAAATTATGAATCAAGTCAATTTGAATGTATTGAATTCATTCCATGTTTGGACAAAACGCATTTAAGTCAAAGGTTAGGACTTACGTTATTTATTCTTCAAGCATGTGACATGTTATTGAAGATTATAGCGGCCAAAGATAAAGAGGTGTCAAGTATAATCTTATCTCGAGCTAAGTTTGATCTTCATCATCCGAGGGATCTCAATGAGGTATTAAAAGATGCTTAGATTTATATGAATAAATGTTTAATTTTATTCCTTGTATTGGTTTTTTAGAGTTCGTTTATAAAAAGGGTTTATCAATATTTTAAAATGTTCATTGAAAATTAAGTATGTTGTTAGAATGACCTTAGGTTTGTTGTTCCATGAGCTTATGCACCTCA
This sequence comes from Sambucus nigra, assembly GCA_949130495.1. NCBI lineage: Eukaryota > Viridiplantae > Streptophyta > Magnoliopsida > Dipsacales > Adoxaceae > Sambucus > Sambucus nigra. The sequence continues at coordinate 425,869,413 of OX422209.1, forward strand.
TTAGAACATTGATCCAATGAATGTTGAACGAGCCAATTCTAGCTCCCGCTGAAATGTCATTGGAAGTGTTGTTAGCAAGTGTCCGAATGAAATCTATAGCCTCGCTCGAACGAGATGCAACTTCAATTGAATGAGATGGCGTATTTTTCAATGCATCTTTATTTTTAAAGCTTATCTCATTTTTGGAAAATATCATATAAATAGGAATGCAGAGTAGTAGATTTCTAAGAGACTTTTCCAAGTTTTTTGAGTTCCTAAATTTTTTAAAAAATCTCTCAAAGTTTATGTGTTTGTTTTGAGAAAAAGTCTTCCAAACAAAAATCATTGGTTACACCCATATATGAGATCTAAGAATTATACATACACATGTCATTTTGAGATCACCCTATTTTTCATTAAAGTGGTTTGCTCTTTATATTGTGAGAATTTCCTGCGGTGGATATTGTGTTTGGTGTTATGCAATGGATGGACTGGTCATGATTCAAGTAAGATCAGTTGGTTATTGAGATATGGGAAAGAGACTACATTGTGTGAATATTGGAAGGCTTCCAACAGTGAATGCGAAGAAGGTTACAAGGAGCAAGGAAATGCATCAAGGATTGAAGGCATCGAGTCTGTGAGTAAGTCTAAATTGGTCTTGTAAATTGCCTATATCATAGTGGACTTGTGTAACTGGGTTGTCCGAGGTTTTTCTCGTTGTGGGTTTTCTTCATACATTTGTCATTTTATGATTTACTTATTTTACTCTTACTTATACTCACTTAGATGCAAGCTTAGGTCAAGATTAAAATTGGTAAAGTATTGTACACAACACTTGTGATTTTCTAAATTGGTGCAAGTAAATTAAAGATTATGAAAATAAAATTTGGTGGTGTTTTTCTCTACACACCCTATGGCACTTAGCTTTCTAAAATTAGTGTTAGAGCGGGTTATAGTAGTTTGTTGTGTTAGATCCCTATTTTATGCTCGTTTAGGGTTTATATGAATTTTAACCGAGAAGGGGGTTTCGTTTCCTAGCCTTTATTGTTTGATGGAACAAACTATCCCTATAAGCAGGCACAGATGAAATTTTTCTTTAAATCCATTTATGAGAACCTTTGGAACTATTTTAAGTATGGGAGAACTCCTCCCATCGAAGGTGTTCCTCCCAAAGAGTTCATCTCGTGGGAACCAAATGAAAATAATTCCTTGAATTTAAATTCCAAGGGTGTCAATGCTATTTTTTGCACTAGACCATTGAAAATTTTAGATACATTATGACTTGGGAGAGCATGAAAGATACTTGGGATATTTTATGATCCACACACGAGGGAATAAATACTATTAGGGTTTCCATGTTACACAATCTGACGACGAAGTTTGAGATTATTAAGATGTTAGAGAATGAGTCTTTTGATGAGTGGTATGACAGGTTGTTGGATATTGCCAATTAATCATTTAACTTAGGTGAGCTGATCCACGATCCTTGAGTTGTGTGAAAACTCTTAAGGTCGTTGCCTGAAAGATTTAACGCCAAAGTCACGGTCCTAAATTCCCTAGTTGGTGTCGACACTGTGAGAGTCTAAGAACTTGTAGGTGATCTCCAAACCTATAAGATGAACATGTGTCCTCCAAAGAAAAAAGATGAAAATGAGGGCATTACTTTGAAAGACTGAAAAGAGGATGTTCCAAATTATGATAGTGACGGTGAGCTTGATGCTGAAGGGATTGCTAGGTTTAATAGGAACTTAAAAAGGTTTCTCAAGCTTAGAGATAAGAAGAGTTTTGAAAATAAAACTAATAAATTTCATGACCGTAATAGAAAGAATAGGAATGATCCTAAGAATGTGGATGACCATGACAAGTGCTTTGAATTCCAAGGATTGGAGAATTATTCCCGTGAGTGTCCCACTAGATTAATGAATAAGGGGAAGAAATCAAAGGTATATAATACCACCCTTATGAGTCGAAAGAGGAAGCTAAATCCCCCATAGAGCTAAACTACATAGTGTCACATCGACTTAAATGAAGTGTCTTCCCTCACTGAAGATAATCATGAGCATGACGGTTTAGCTATCCAATCTTTTGTCTCCCAAGCTAGTGAAGAGAGGAGAAATGAAGAAGATGAGGAAAGGGATAGTAAGATTCAAGTGGCCTTTGGAGAGTTATACGTAAAGTCGTTGCCGTTTAAAAAATCCTACTTTCATTTAGAAGCTAATATAAAAAAATGTGCGATAGGAAACCATGATGCTAAATTGATTGAGGATCTTAGGGCATGCGAGAAGACTCTTAAATAGAAGCGAGAGTATGTTGAGGGAGAGAGAGATATCCTTCATTATTTGATAATGGTTTTGAAGAAGTATCTTCTTGAGTTTAAAGAGTCTAAGTATTTAATCAAGTTTAAGAATGTGGAGTTAGAAGAGATATAAATAGACTTGATTAATGTCAAATTCGGTTTGGAGTCTAGGTCGAAAAAGTTGGATAAAATTTTAGGCACCATCCGAATCAAAGATGATAAGTATGTGATTGACTTTGATGATACTTATACTTCTACCACTAAAGCCAAGGCCAAAGTTTTGAGAGAGTCAACCATTACTAGGAGCATTAGAAAAAGTTAACCCAATGGTAGCATTCCTCGTGTTTACACTTTCACATATTGTGGTAGGAAAAGTCACCTTAGGAGTTTTTGTTACGATCATAGAAATGGTCCTATGAGCTCTAAAATTGGTGTCAATAACTTTTTGCAAACACTCAATAATCAAATTACACCTACGTGGGTTAGGAGATTCAATTTGTAGGCACTTAAGGTAGAGTTTTTTTTATTATTGCATTCTATCACATGATTCTTCCCATGCTATATCTTATGATTTATCGCGGTCGCATATTTTTCAAATAATATCTTTTCTTCTCCATGATATATATTCTTTCTAGTTTTATGATGTTAATCATTTGTATTTTTATTTTTCATTGAGATATATAAAAAGATTTTGGTTGTCTTTTAAGTTGTTTTGGAAAATGTTTAAAAACTCAATAAGATTTTTTGGTTCTGTAAACTTTAGTTTTACAGATATTGTGTGGCATATAGGTGTGTTTGAATCCCATTCATTTCATGTATCAATGTGAATAGTACATTTGATTATGAGTTTCAATGCTTAGATTTTTCTTAATAATGTTTGTATGAAGTAGTTTGAAATTGATTTGCATAATGGATTCACTTTGAATATGTCTCCGCTCACACTTTTCACATGCTCTTTTGGATTTTAACTTCATATGTCACAAAAGCTAAGTGAATTATTTTTCCAAAAATCTAATCATATACATAAAAAATTTACAATGGGGGAGTTTTGCATGTAAAAAACATTTCTCGTGAGTTTAGTGCTTTATTGAAAATTTGTGTATGCACAGGAAAAGGATATGTAAGGAGAAATCTCCTTGCATGAAAGTCCATCGTTGGCAAGAGCCTAAATTATTGAAAGGCAATAAAAATAAAAATAAATTCCAAGGTAATTTTTTTTTTTACATTAATGCTTCAAAAAATATATATTTTCAAAAGAAAACGAGAGAAAATATATATTTTTAAGGGTGCTTAGTTGAAAATCAATGGGTTGGAAGAATGATTCCTAATTGAGCTTAATTATTTTGACGCTATTGGTTTGAGAATCATCAAAATTTCTAAGAGAGTCTGCATTATGTTTGTTTGTCCTGATCAGTTCTTTATTTCACATGTGAGGCTAAATCGAATGTTGATAAATTATTACGATAAAATAAATCTACTTGAGCATTTTTTTAGTGTTTGGGTATTTTCTCTTGTTTCTAGTTCATGCCCCTTTACTCTGTACCACCATGTTTAGACACATTAATAGTACGTGAATGTGCAATTCTTATGTTTTTGTGTCTTTTATGATCGTACATACCTATATATAGTGGTGATTCATTGGAATATGTATGGTTATATATATAATATGTTTTGTTTTTTTAGTCTTTGCATTTTTATTTAATCCATGTTTTCCTTATGCGTAATCTTTGATTTATATTGGCATGTGTATGATCATCTTGTTATCTTATACTTAAATGCTTGCATCATAGTTGATATCATTTTCTTGTAGCTTGGATTATTTGTACATGTGTTGGGGAATTATTTGTCGTTCATGCTTACTTCGCTCCATTGTGTGATATACTTTATTTCCTCATATTCCGTGTTTTAACATTATGGGGAAATTTTGGTTTATTATTGTGCACTTTATTCTTTGTCTATTTATAAACAAAAAAAAGGAGAAATAGTATATAACTTTTTTCATATAGGGGAGATTTTTAACTTGGGGGGGGGCATCCTTTATTAGGTAGAGAAGGTTAGACAAAGTGAGACGGTTTTTTGTATGAAGTTTATATATTATTAAATTATGTTTGAATTTTGAGGTGTGTCTAAATGTGAAGGTTAGCAATCATGTGAATTTTTTTTACATAAGAGCAAAGTTACTCAGTTTGTATGGGTCAAGCTTTTGTACTTTTTTCCTTTTTGGAGTCTAGAATTGTGTCATAATAATCTTAACGACCTAGTAGATTTTCATTTTAAGTCTTTTCCCAGAATAGACAGAGGGGGATATTTGTAAGGACAAATTCCCAAATCGTGTCAATTTATATGTATTGGCTTAATTTTGTATTTGGACAAAACTTGTTTGAGTCATAGGTTAGGACTTGATTTTTTGTCCTTCAAAGCCATGACATGTTTTAAATATTGTTCCGACTAAAGATAAAGCGACATCATGTATACATCATGTTTTGATCCGAGTTTCATCTTCATCATCTGAGGGATCTCAATGAGGTATGAATACATGATTATGTTTGTTCCTTGGATTTTTTCGGACTGTTAGTTTACAAAAAAGGTTTTATAAGTTTTTAAAATGTTTTTTGAAAATTTGGAATGTCATTAGAATGACTTTAGGTTTGTCGTTCGAATGAGCTTACGCGCCTTGTTAGATCATTGATCCAGTGAACATTAAATGAGCCATTTCTAGTGTCCTCTTGAATCTCGTTGAAAGTCTTGTTAGAAGTTGTTCGAACGATATTCAATTTCGATCGAATGAGATCCATTTTTTTCGAATGAGTTCGTATGTTTTTCAATCTAAACTTCATTTTTTTAATCTTATCTCATTTTGGAAAACCTCCTCAAAGTAGGAGTGTGGAGAAGTAAATTTTTTAGAGTTTTTTCCAAGATTTTTGAATTCCCAAAATATTTTAAAAATCTCTCCAAGTTTATGTGTTTGTTTTGAGAAAACGTCTTCCAAACTAAAACTCATATGTACACCGATGTTTGAGATCCAAGAATCATACATACATATATCATTTTGAGATCTTCCTGTTGTGCATCAAAGTGATTTGTTCTTTATATTGTGAGCATTCCCTGCGGTGGATATCATGTTTGGTGTACTACGACGGTTACTCTAGTCACAAGACAAGCAATATCCGTGGGATATCGAGACGTGGAAGAGAACATGTATCGTGTGGCTATTAGTAGTCATCCCACCGTGACTATGAAGAAGGTTACAAGGATTAAGGAAGAGCGTCAAGGCTTGCGTCGAGTCTGTGAGTAAGTCTAAATTGATCTTATAAATTGCCTATATCATAGTGAATTTGTCTGTTGGGTTGTTTAAGGGTTTTCCCATTGTGGATTTTCCATGTACATATCCTTGTTGTGATTTAATTATTTTACTCTTTCTTATACTCACCTAGATGCATGCTTAGGTTAAGACTAAAATTAGTAAATTATTTTTCAGAACACTGGTGGTTTTCTAATTTGGTACAAGTAAATAAAAAAAATTGTGAAAATAAAATTTGGTGGGACACTTATCTTTCTCAGTATCCAATCTATAAAAAATACGAGTTATTACATTTTTAACTTTTAATCCTTTGTCAGGGGAATCAAATGTCTTTTTCAAGTGAATCATCTACCATTAAAGACTTTTTACATGACCACACTCTACGTCGACGACCAAACATCATTAAAACATCTATCGCACCAAAGTACAAGACACATTACAAGTGGAAAAAATAATATTTGAATTTTGGCCATCCCGATATCTCTCTCTCCTCTCTCCCCATTAGGGGTGGAAGGAGGAGGAGAAAAAGGTCTCATGCCCGCTTTCTCTAATAGCTCTTCGGCCATCGTCGGTGTGGGGTGAGTATAAAGAGATGGAGTCACCAGACTGTTTTATAAAAAACAGGAAAAAAAATATGTTGCCGCCTCGAGAGAGCGACATTAAAGACAAATTGATGCTTACAAAACTAATAGTTCGAAGGTCTGGGGGCTAAGTTACGGAATGGGAAGGTATTAGGCACCCATCCCCCCTTTTGGTCTCTTATGGGCTTATGTTAATGTTTTTCTTAATTTCTCCATGAAGTGTGTCTGTGTGTATATAAATAAATGGAGATCGAAATCACCCAACTCATACCATGGAAAAAATAAAGTGGGGTCATCCATAGGAATGTTTTCAAAACAATATTTACAAAATACAATGTATGCGTTTATCGGGATATTGATCATTATGATGAAACAATAATATATGTTGGATGAAATGATAATAAGGATAAAAAATATAATATATATTAAAATAATGTATAGATGAAAAGGTGACAAATGCGAAAATGAGAAAATTAGAAAAATTAAAGATTGGACTCGAGTCTCAGGTTTTAACCCGAAACGCCTACGTAGTCTATAAAGGCATCAAAGTACATGTAGTTCGCATGCGGCATACGGGTGGGTTTTATCCCATAGATTCGAATGGGAATTTATTATATGTGTGTGTATAGAAAATGTAGTTTTATAATTGGAAAATTGTGGTGGATTATCCCGTTGGAATTTAGTGGTGTAACCCTCTTTTTGTTTATTTCGGATTTTTTATAGAAAATAAAGTATGTGCAATATAACTAATAAAAAATATGAGATATTAATGTGTATGAATTAAAGTAAAAAACAAGATTGAGAATTTATGTAACTAATGTGAAAATAATAAAATTTAAAGAGAGGGGAGAATATTTAGATATTCTTTGGAGAATTGAGGCTTGATCATGATCTGGCATGAGCTCCCTTCATTGTTGGGATGAATGTTGGATGATAGAGAATGATATTTTGCTAAATTGATTATGAAAATGATGGGAATGAAAGATGGAAAGGAATTTGACCCAAGGAAACTTTATTAATTGTAAGAGAATGTTGTTGACATCACTGATGTTGACAAATCTGAGGTGTGCTTTGGGAGTGAGGTCATTATCTCTATTTATAGGGTAAAGTGGGTGTCAATTGGCATAGCCCTAGCCCTACCAATCGACAGGTAACCCTAGGCACACTGCTGATATGCAGGGAAATGGACCTGCCAATTGGTAGTTTCGTGCAGATTTTTTTAGAAAAATGATTGTAGAGCATAATTCATTGATCCAAATAGTGCATGGGGCATACCATTAGAAAGTAAATTTATAAACCTTCAAGAGTCCTTTGGGCCGCTCCTGGGTTGGGGTGTTGACTTTGGGTCAAACGGGGCTCGAAAGCGCTAGTTAGTCCTTTGGACAGGAGATTATGAGACAAAAATGGATCGTTCGTCTAAATTGTAAGTCCGAATCGCGCATGGGGTAGATCGTTGGATAGGTTACACGGGGTAATTTGATATTACGAAGATCTTCGCTAGGTTCAAAAAGTTGACCTTGGCCAATCAGGTCCTGGAAACACCCAGTGAATTTTCAGAGTAAAACGGGTCGTTCGTCTATACTGTAAGGATGATTCGGGCACGGGGTGGACCTTTGGAAAGGGTATTAAGTTCCCTTCAAAGATTAATTAGTCTTATTTGAGATGAAGAGATTACCTTGGCCAAACGGAGCTCGGGAGCGCCCGATGGCCTCCGGATTAAATTTTTGGGGGAAAATAATCGTTCGTTTGAATGATTATGTTATTTTAAGCACGGGGCGGATCGTTGGAAAGGTGTTTTAGTGCCATTCAAAGATTAAAGGACCTTTCTCTCTGATGATGGATTTGATTAGGGTCGAATGGAAGCACTCGGTGGCCTCTAGATTAATTTTTGATGGTAAAATGGTTCGTTTGTCCGAACCGTTATGCCAATTCGTGCACAGGGCAGGCCATTGGAAATGGATTCAGAGACCTTCAATGTTTCATTAAGTTTTCACTCTGTCGGTAGGGTTGACCAAAATCAAATGGGACTCGAGAGTTCCCTATGGCCTCTAGATCAGTATTCGGAGTATGACATAGGGTTTGTAGCAAAATAGGGAGGTGCTAGAGACCTAAGGAGAGACTTAGGAGGCCCTAGAATGTGGTGTCTATAGATCCCCTTAATGGGTGAGCTTATAACAATTGAAAGCTGTCGAATAGACACCACATGATGTTTTGGAAAGAGGTCAATTCTAAGAACCTAAGGGATGAGGATGAACAATTCAGAGGGTCGAGGCTTATTCTGAGGACATAAGGAAATGCTGGGGTTAGCTAATTCTATGGGCCAAGGTTAATTCTGAGGACCAAGGGTAGGGAGCGACTAATTCAGAGAGTTAAAGCCAATTCTGAGGGCTTATAATGCGAGCGACCAATTTTGAGGGTCAGACTAATTCTGAGGGCTTAAGTAGAATGTGATCAATTCTACGGGTCAAATCCATTTCTGGGGGATTTAGAAGAGTGCGACCAATTCTGAGGGTCAAAGACAATTCTAAGGGATTAAGTAGAGTGTGACCAATTCTGAGGGTCAAAGCCATTTTTTACGGCTTTAAGTAGAAACGACCAATTTTACGGGTCGAGGTTAAATATTAGGACCTTAAGTAAGAGCAGCCACTTCGGCGGGTCGAAGCTAATTCTGAGGGATTAAGTAGGAGTGACCAGTTCTTAGGGTCGAAGCCAATTCTGAGGGCATAAGTAGGAGTGACCGATTCTGAGAGTCGAAGCCAATTCTGAGGGTCGAAGACAATTCTAAGGGATTTAAGTAGAAGTTGTAGGGCATAGTTTTCTTGGGAATGTTTGAAGAATCCACAAGGTAAAAGATATTAATATGAGGATTGGGTGCTGCTTACTAGGGCATTTTCTGATTTTTATGGTGTTCTTTGGAGACGTTGTTGGGGAGATATCCAATTGGATTTAGGAATTCCTCTGGGGAAATAATTCTGGGAGAAAATGTGGTATTAATTAAGAGGTTTGTAAAAAAAATAATTGGTGAAAAAGGTTTTAAAATTCATTTGGTGATTTTAGGAATTTTTTAGGATTTTTCAACATTTTTGGGGAATTTTTGTATAAAATTTTAGGGAGGTACCGACCGGTAGGGTGTAAGGGGTGCTAAACGGCAGTGGCACAATCTTTTGGGACACCTCTGGTAGGTGAAGTTACAGTGTTGATCGGTATGTGGCTGGGGGCTGTCGATCAGCATGCCCCTTAGCCTCCTATGAAAAGGGGCGAGATTTCATCATTTTTTACAGCTTTCAAATCTTCTAACTTCTGCCTTTCCTTTCTGTGAACTATTCTAGCATTCGAAAACCAATCAATGGCGGATTTTTCAAGCAGTTCAATCCACATGATGTGGTTAAATGTTGAAGACTGGGCACATTTTGAGTAGCGGGCTAGGGTGCCCCTGGCACTAGGTAGTGAGAATGCCTTTGACTCGTTCGAGCCAGTTGCAGACGAGAGGACTCTTTTGCGCAACCCTGCACATAATCGATCTTCTAGTGTGGTGAACCTGAGTGTCTATGTAAGTGTTAATAATCTTTAGTATTTCTTTGTTCCTTGGTATTATTTCCTTATCTTTTCTGAATTCTGACAAGGGTTTTTACTTTTGCTTTGGCAGACTAATATATCTATATCAAACCTTCATTCTCGGGGGACGTGGTGGTTCAAATATGTCTGGGAGAACCTTCCTCCAGTGGTGCATTGGGTAGTTTCATCAGCTGGCTTTGGTATTTTGTGCGTCTGCACTAAATGAGACGCCTCGTTCAATGGTCATTCTATGCGCTTTAGGGGAGAGGTGGTAGGATACCACCCACACCATGCATTATGGATTTGGGGACATCACAATGACTCCCATTAATGTATAGCAACTATTGGGTCTAAACTGTGAGGAGGCTCAGATAGAGGTGGACTGGACGTTGTAGGTGATGCCGGTGGTAGTGGAGGCGACGTTAGGTGATGTTGGGTGGATAGTCTCAGGGGAATCCATCCATTTGTCTCTTTTGAAGGAAGTGCTATTAAGTCGACGGATCGATAAGACTGACAGGATACAGGTGCGACAGATGGACCGTTTATTTATCCTTTTATTATTGGGAGGGTTTCTAGTGACGACGTCGTCCATTCGTTGTTTTGGACTTATTTGAGAGTATTTTCGAATTTCCCTATTTTTGATTGGGGGAGACAGAATTTGGCGACCCTTTATTCCTTTCTGGATGCATTCAGTCGATGTTGCCGACAGACCTTTACTGGAGCCACGTATCTTTTGGAGGTATTCTTTCATTTATGCATTTTATTATTGATTACTTTATTCTAATTTATGACCTTTTGCCTTTGCAGAAGTGGTTTTATGATGTGATTGGGCTTAATGACCACTGGATAGCTTTGACGGATGAATCTGTTCGGACTTTTATCGTATGTACCGGTGGAGAAAGTCCAACCAACAGTCGAGTTAGTCTCTCTCTTTGGCGATAATGCGTCAATCTTAAATGGCCTGGCAAGCGATTGGGTAAATTCTTCTTTCCCCTTAAGACCATTTTTCCTTGATGATCTTTTGAGATGTTGATTTTTTGCTGGGGATCTGGTAGGTGACCATTTATCCCTGGGGGATGACCATCCAGTACGGAGGTGATCGTGGGGAATGTACAGCTGTGTTATTTGCTAGCGCATGAGTTTGACTACTGCTGGTACTCGGGGGAGAGAGTGGTCTGATAGGTGGTGGAGGATAAGGTTATGGTGCCACCAATAATGCCATCGAGGTATATGAGGCTGGTGAGGGAGATGCCGGAGGAGGAGGGGGTGGCAACGATGGTCTGTGAGCCTTATTCATCGTATACTGACACTGCGACGACCTATGATTATCTTAATTTCATGTCGAGCTAGATGATGTTGCCCATCATATATAACATTGTGCCTCTTCCCCCTATGGGATCTGGTAAGGGCACAATGCAGGTGGCGCATCGACATCAGCAGCGGCAATGAATTTAAATGTTACGTTACAGCTGGCCCCTCCCTCTTACAGTATCAGACGGCCCGATGGAGGATCGATGAGTATGCTGCATCGCCCCAATGTGATGGACCCGAAGATCCTGGGGCTAACAGAAGATGTCCTTCAGCCTTTATTTGACTTTTGTTTTTTTGATTTCTTCTTTGCCTCAGACTGGCTGATTTGTTATTTCCCTATTTTTCTTGTAGCACATTCGGGTGTCGACTACTAGGCTGGGGGATATTAGGGATTATGTGGATTATGCGATGACTCACATTAGGGAGTCAATACCAGTTCCTTCTTTCTTGGTGTCGTCTGCTTCATCTAGGGAATGGTTTGGATCAAGGAGCGGAGGCTCGTCATCTCATCGTCGAGGAAAGCGTGTATGGCGTAGGAACGGAGGGTCTTGGAAATACAGAGAAGAGAGATAAGGTGTGTGTGTGTGTGTGTGTGTGTGTGAGAGAGAGAGAGAGAGAGAGAGAGAATGTTTTTGGGGTGGTCGGGCTGAATCCCGTTGTTTTTTATGTTTTCCCGCAAGGCAAAATGTAATATAGAAATATATAGGAAATGATATGGGATTTTGTTAATTTCTGTTTTAGTGACTTAATGCATATGCACTTTTTACTTTTCTACTGAGACTATAAAAAGGATTTAAAATGACTTGAGAGAAATTTTATTTTAAAATAGGATGATAAAAATATAGGGAGAAGGAAATTTTGAATTCCTTAAAAATGATTTTTATTGATGATATTGATTTTTTACAAAAAAGGAAAAAGGGAACTTTTCAAAAATGGGGGGTTGCTGATCGGTATACCCCTTATCCTGTCTATCGACGGGTCAGTCCAGTCTAATCAACCCAAGGCTTTGATTGCACGTTCTTCAACTACTTGTTCCTTGATGGGGTAAGATTTCCTCGAAGATTTGCAGGACTTTTGTCTTTGGATAAGTTTTCCAACTATAAAATGGTGGAGTATTTTCTTCACCGATTCACTTCTTGCTTCTTATCTCTTTATTTCGCAATTATGGCTCTCCTTGGAAATGTTGAATTTGCTTCTTACCTCGAAAACTTAGAGTCTATGTGCTCATATAATTTAGACCACGATGCTTTTAACATGCGTCGAGTTTCATTATGGCGTAACCGACCTATTGAATAGAACATGTTGATAGCGGTGGTAAAATTATGGTACCCTGAGGACCATGTCTTTTACTTTGGCTTGGATGAAGTCTTTTCAACTTATGAAGAGTTCTTAGTCATCTTGGGGATAGATACCTGTGTCACGACAGCCATGCTTGAATTTTCTCGGTCTCCTCAAGAGCTATTAGTAGGACTTCTCCATATCTCGCCCTCGGCGTCTCGGTCATTGGTTATGGGAGGAGTGATCTCTCTCCTGGATGTGCTTCATTCTGTGCATTTCCAGGATGTTAGTTATGCGGGCTATGTCAGAGTTGTTATCCTTGGCTTAACTTTAAAATTACTGCTAGTGATCGGGGACCTGGTGGCGGATCCACAACTTGCATCCATCACTTCTTAGATGTCATATCGTCGCAATCCTATTGCGGTGATAGTGGTGGAGACCATGAATAGTCTTGATTCTTGACGGGAAGGACATTACGAATTTTTTAGGGGTAGCCTTGTTATGTTGTTTATGTGGTTGTCGGAGAGATTCCATATGGTGTTCCCTCCTGAATATCCCTTGGCAGTTGTGGGTAAGATCCCTGTGGAGTTTTATTTGTGAACCTTTTGTATAGTGCTTGGTTATGTATGGGAAAATTTTTTAGGACGGTTATCTAGGAGTAGTTTGGCTTGTTTTATTTTTAGGACAATAGGGTTGGGTTGGAGAGGGAAGGTTATTGACTCCCTATGTCGATGTAATTGTAACGGAATTTTTCATCAATGAAATAAAAAAAATTAATTATATTGTTTTTCCTCTTGATGAGTTTTTTCATTTGACTTCATAATACCAATCGTTAACGCATAAATAATCCTTTTGTTCATATACGTGATAAAAATGAACTGTCGTTCTCGAAGATAAGAAAATAATAGCATTTTGTGAAAAAGAAGGGGGTCGTAATCATGTGTAGCGTATGAGCTGCCTACATACCTCTAGGGGTTTTGAAAATTTTCTGAGTTCCATTTTTGAAAGCAAAAAGATTTTTAGAGGATCAAGCCCTATGTAGTTCTTAGTAGAGGGAAATGGATAATTTTTTAGAATAAAAGGGATATGAGAAGAGTCGTAGTATGTCGAGATTTTAGACTAAGGGTAGAATTTATTGAGACGGTCCAGGTTGACCGGACAGGACATCTCTTCCCCATTGAGTTCGATGAGCATAACATCGCCAACGGATAGGATCTTTTTCACATTGTAAGGGTAACTCCAATTGGGCTTAAATTTCTTTATAGGGTCCTAGATAGGTTCTACTATTTCTTTAAGGGATAAATCTCCTTCTCAGAGACCACAATCCTTGACTCTCTTATTGAATGTTCATGTTATTTGGCGATGGTACCCTTGCATATGATATAGAGCTTTTAACCTCCTTTCATCCAAGAGTGATAACTCGTTAAGAGGGCACTGATGCCAGTCTTCCTTACAAACTTTGCTTTCAAGGATGACATGGAGTGAAGGAATCTCCATCTCAACAGATAGGACTTCTTTTATACCATATACTAGAGAATAAGGGGTAGCCCCAGTAGATGCTTGAACTGAAGTGCACTAGCCCAAAAGGGCGTAAGGGATCCTATTGGCCCAATCTCGAAAGTTCTCGGTCATCTTACTGGTGATTGCTTTGAGGTCCTTATTGGCAGATTCCACTGCACCATTGGTGCTAGGGAAAAGATTTGTGTCTCTAGATCTCGTATTCGTCGACTACCTCTTTGGCTTATGCCTCAAAATGTAACACGTTGTCTGACACTATTTTGTGCGGGACCCCATATCGACAGATGATATTTTTTAGGATGAACTTGACCACCTTTTAGGCATTCAAAATTTTATATGACTCGACTTCAGCCCATTTAGTGAAGAAATCGATGGCAACCAAGATGAATTAGCACCCGTTGAAGGCCTTGGGTGTAACTTTCCATATGATATCGATACCCCGTGTGGAGAATGGCCAAGGAGAAGTCATGTTGTATAATTCCCGCGGAGGCAAGTGGTTGAGGTTAGAGAATTGCTATCATTTAAGACATCTTCTCCCATAGGCGGTGCAATTATGAACCATGGTAGTCCAATATTAGCCTTGTCGGATGATTTTCTTGGTAAGCATACGCCCATTCATGTGGGGTTCCCACTCTCCGCTATTGATTTTCTACGTCATCTCTTCAATGTCAGCCACTGTGATGCAGTGTAAATGGGTTCCATCGAAATTTCTCTTGAACAGTGTTTTATCATAGACAATGTATTGGATAGCCAGTTTGAAAAGGGTTTCTCGATCTTTCTTGTTAGAACTTTGAGGATACTTATCATGCTTAAAGAGGTGCCAAATATCATAGTACCAGTAATCGGCTATACTAGGATCTTCTTTTATGATGAGATCAATGTTGTAGTAGTGGGTGGGTTTAGCTTACTTTTGGACTAGGAAGGGGGCCATCGTTATTCCTTCACGAATGTCAATTATGGAGGCTAAGGTATCAAGGGCATCGGCTCGGGGCAGGAAATGGAAAAATGATATCTTGAAATTGGGAGGCTAACTCTTCTAGGTGGGTATGGAAGGGTAAGAGTTTCTCGTCCTTGACTTTCCATCTTATGAGTATGATAACGAGACTTTTGCGTATGTCGTTGTTGAAAGACAAGTTAGTCAAAAACCTCAAATACCTACAAATAATAACAATTTCAAGTGTAGAGATAAGTAAGGGTACCAATCCACTTTCAAGGGGGTAAGCTAGAGACAAACTCAATTGTAATTCACTTTTTTATTTTCTTTTTGTTCTTTTTTCACTTTTCTACTTTTTTTTAGCTTTTTCAAATATTAAAACAATTAGGTGAGGTGATGATTTAAACTAACCTAAAATAAATGTGATATGATAACAACTAACTAGAAAATGACTAATATGGAAATTAAAGTCTAAACTAAAATAAGAGATAAAGTGAGGTAAATAATTGTGAGAACAATCAAGGAATGGGATTACACCACAAATTTTAGCTACTCTAATTAATTAATTTAATTATTTGAATTCTCCCAAATTAAAATCAAACTTACAAATCAACTCTTGTTGCAAGTGTAATTTTAATAGTAATATTTTAGAAAATCAAGTTTACCACCCCACAACTCTAGAAAAATAGATCTACACTCCTTTTAATTAATCACCCACTAGGATCGATCGATTAAAATTTATGTAAATCTTAGAAAATAAATTTAGAGTTGAAATTCAAGTTATAGTATCCCACTTAAGAAACCCCTACCTCTAGTTCGAATCTAAAATGGGTATTATAACTAGAATTTCGATTTTCTCTCGAAAATCATTTACCCTCTCTCGAGGCATAAATCTAAGGGTGAGGGATCAAAATTAACATTCAAAGGGAAATTTCCAGTAATCAAACTAATTAAACTAAAATAACATCAAATAAGTGTTTCCCCCCACCCTTTGAAAGGGGATTTAGCCTAACATGATATGAAATATGACAAATTAATAATCAAAGGCATAAAATAAATGAGATGAGAAAAGAATAATCAAACCCCAATCTCTTGATGCTTAATTGATCTTCAATCCATGAGTTGAAATTCATAATCCATCAACTTGAGTGATCCAAACAATATTACATAAAAATTTCACTCAAATTAATCCTCACACATTTATCACTCAATAATCTCAAAAAAGAAAAATAAAAACTATTTACAAAATAGTGTTTATCCTAATTTATTTCTAACCCTAAACTTTCTCTCTCTAAAAATTCCTATCTATCTAGCTCTTTTATCTAAACTAAAAATTACAAATAAAAATAAAAAGGATAGTGGATGAATTCATAATGGACAATTAAATAATAAAAGAGATTTGCTAAAAATGCAAATCCTAACATTATAAAATTGTACATTAGAACTCACCCAAAGAAATAAATTCTAGATCATTACTTTATATTGAGATAATTGCTAAAAATGCAAAATATCAACATAAAGGAATCGATAAAAATTTACGTCCCATAAGGGATAAATTCAACTAGATCAATCTATTATGAATAATTTCTAAAAATGCAAAAAATCTTAATAGAGGGGTGGGGTGAAATTTATCCTAGAGATAATTTTCACTACACACCTCTATATTGAGGTATTTGCTAAAAATACAAATACTCAACATAGAGGAGTGGAGAGAATTTTATCACACTAAGATTAAAACTAAATTTGAGATTTTTTCAAATGGGGTCTTCCTCTTCATTTATAGTAGGCAGATGGAGCATGGGGGTATTTTTGAGAATGGACATGAGTGTGCATGGTAATGGTGAGGTGTGAGGATAAGTGGTAGAAGGAATTAAAATCTGATTTGTTTTAGAGGGTATTTTGAGGAAAAGGGAATAAGTGGTTAGTTGGGCGTATTTTGGGTATTGGAGCTAAATGGGATAAGTGGGTTTAAGTCACATGGGGCTTTAATGAGTTTGGTCTTTGGTTTCAGTTTGGTTTTATTTTTATTTTTTTGCAGGTGACACGATTTTGGTCTTGGAGAAATGGGTATTGGCTCGGATGGGTATAGGGTATGGAAGATGAAATTGTGGGTTAGGGTCAGGCATAGCTGAGATGGTGGCTCGTCGGCGGAGGGGTGTAGGCGGGTAGGTCAGGGGCACCGCTGGGGTAGGTGATTCAGTAGGTGGTGGGGCTATGGAGGTTTGAGAAGAGAAAGAGGAGAATTTGTTGGGTTGGTAATGGTGGATAGAGAGCAGAGAGAATGTGGGGGGTTTGAGGTTGAAGAAGAAGGGTATAGGATATTGTGTAGTGAGGTGTAGGGAATTAGAATGTGAGGGTGAGGGCTAATTGGGTGTATTATAGTGTATAGGTTTGAGGGTGTGTGTGTTTAAGTTGGACCCCTAAAAATAACACTAACTAACTAATTAAAAATAAAAATAAATAAAACTATTGAAACTAAAAATTTAAAAATTGAATTCCTATTCAAAAAATAAAATAAAGACTCAATTAAAAATGAAACTAAAAAGAAAAAAAAATAAAATCTAATAAAACGAAAAATAAAATTCTAAATAAATGTAAACTTAAATAAAACTAAAAAAAATAAATGATATCCTAAAAAAAATCAAATCCTAATAAAAATAAAACTAATAACTAATAAAAATAAAGATGAAATAAAAATATACTAATAAAATATAAAAATAGTAAATAAAACCTAAAAATTCTAAATAAATCAAAAATAAATCCTAAAAATAAAAATGACTCAAACTAAAAATCTAAAAAATAATAAAAGGGGACAAACTAACACACACGGGTTTCGGGGTAGGTTTAGGCCAGGATGGGCTAGGTTAAGGTCCGGGATTGGGTATTTAGCTCCATAAAATGCGCATTTGCCTCAATATATAGCTTTTGACACCGCAAAAGGACGTTTGACCTACAAGATAAACATTTAAGCACATAAGACCCATATTGTTGAGAATTAGCAACTAAAGTACGTCTATTCGGGGTATAAATTGTACAGTTTTGGGTGCTTATCACTCCACCTCCAAACAAAGCGTTGCTAGTCCTCGAGCAATAAGATAGAGAAAGAAAGAAAGATAAGTAACCAAAAGTGTACCACTTTCGCGAGCACTTGCGATTGAACTTAGAATGTGCAACAATCCTTTAAACCTATAGTTTGCCATACAGGACGAGTTGTGTCTCGTGAGAGTTTGTAGGAAATATACCCACAAAATTCTTATTTGCAAAAATTTATTAAAAAGGCAGTCAATCTCTCATTAGATATAGAATGATCGCACAATCCATCACATGAGAAATATTTGCTTTCTTAAATACAAGCTAGAATGTGTAAAAATATTAAGCTAAGTAAATACTCAAGGCACATCCTTCCTAGAACTCAACGTGTGTAGTGTGAATCAGTCAAAATGGATCGAGTATCACAAGAGTAATTCCTAGATTGCCTTGTCGGAATCAACGCTTCAACTTCAAAATCTCACTGGATATAACTCTCTCAAATGAACTCTCGAGATTAGGGTCACTGTATCGCTCTTGTGTGTGAGGAGGTGAGTAAATGTAAGCAAGTTCAAATGTCTCACACACATAAGAAAGAACAAACAATTTGAAAGAAAAGTGATCTCATGAAAGAATGCTAATCACTATAGTGAGAACGTTGAGTTATTCACCACGTTGACTTTCATTTGCCCGAACATCTAGGGGAAATATGGATGTATATGGGTGAGGGGGAAATGAAATGAGGATGAATATGATATGAGGTAGGATGGATGGGATGAGGTTGGTAGGATAGTGATATGATGGATAATGGATGAGTGATGGATGCGATAAGATTGAAAAGAGTGTACTATACATGAAGAACAAATGTCTTTATTTCTAAACTAATTAACTACAACTATTTTTTTCTTTTTTTTCTTTTCTTTTTCTCTATAATTTTTTTTTCTTTTTTCTATTTTTCCTATTTTTGCTATTTTTTCCCATTTTTTTCTCTCACTTTTCAAACCAACACTGAAGACATTTAACATTTGGAATCAACACTCTTTTTCTCAATATGATGGATGATATATGAGTGTGGTGGGATATGTATGATGTGGGAAATATGGAAAAGCATGGGAATGTAATAGGTGAGTGAATGGAAATGTGATATGGAGGAAAAGTGGTAGGTGTATGGATGAAAACCTAGTGATCGGGACAAACTTAAAAACACGTGTTTCTTACAACTCGAAAGTGATGTCATTCTCAGTGATCAAGCCAAAATTTTATAGAAGAATAATGAGATAATACAATAATTAAGTGCGGACCCAAAAGAAGTTGAATCAACTTGTGACTCGGAGATTGCATAAAACACTCTGAAAGGTGAAAGGCACAAATCTCACAAGCTAAAAGTCTCTACTAGAGATCCTTAAGGTTCTCTTTAGAGTTGTAGTACTCCTCAACTCTAAACCGTAGTGACATGATAAGTGTGCATATTTTGTTGAGTCTAGAAATTCATAGTGCAAAATGTCTTGTTACATATTACATAAGCATTTAAAAAAATATATTCTCTAGCTTGATTCCTAGACTTAAAAGGATGGATGATTGAAAATTCACATCAATGAGTGAGATGAAAGAAACTGCACGAAATTTTAAAAATCAGGCTTAAAAATCAAAAAATTTCAAAAGAGGTACGATTTTGATAAAATTCCCCACCCCCAAACAAAAAGGAACATCATCCTCAATGTTAGGTGAAATGATTTTTAAAATTGAAAGCATAAGGTAGGAAAGAGATTACCAGAATGAACCGCTAATGAAGTGGACAGATGAAGCCAAAATGAAACCTGAATAAAAAGTGTTAAGAGAGAAAAAAAATGTGTACAAGTCTATAAACATGATAAAGCATAGGGTGATGTGAAACACCACCCCCAAACAGGATGAGACTAGTACAAAAAACTCGGGCTGCCTCCCGATAGCGCTAAGTTTAATGTCTTTAGCCAGACCGAACCATTTCTTACCCTAAAGATAGGAACTAGGAAAGCTCGGGGTGGTGAAAAAATCGGGGTGATGGGAATCACCCCCAAACAAGACTGAAGCGTCAGTCTTGTTGGATAAAGGCTAAAGGGGTCAATGCACTTGTATGGCAAAGTGCATCACACGATGCAAGGCATCGGTGGACCATGGGTGGGTGGGTATTAGGGTAATGGTTAAAAAGGCATGGGTAAGGGTGAAGAGGTATAGATCACGGGCCTTATTGAGCCAAAAGGTGAGGGCAACTAGGGCCCTATAAGAATGGTGCTCAAGTTGGTGAGGGAGGCGAAATGGTGTAGAAAGTGGAATGGTGTGGGGCTCAGAAAAATCACACGACTGTTCTATGAATGGGCGATGATAATGGTCGCGTCGTGACACGCCAGGGAGCACCACAAGATAATGGTGTGCATGGAGGAACAAGCTCGGTGTCAAGGAAGTGGAGAGTAACACCACAAATAATCGCATGGGTGGGGAATGGTGGAGGAAGATGATCCAACTCAAGAGTGGGAAACACACACTTATTGGGAGGAGTACAGGAATACAAACAAGGGAGTGTGGTTTCTAAAGATGGAGTGATCAACTTCTCCATAAGAGTAGCATCGGTGAATGTGGTGGATGGGTAAGACGAGGCACCAAGATCAAATATAGAGGGATCACTAGAAATATCGGGCTCAAAGGGAGCCATGAATGGTGGAACAGGATCCGTATCCAGATAGTTATGAACTATCATGGATTCTATCTTAGGAAATTGGTAAGCACTCGTAGCCGGAGCTAACCTAAAAGATATGGGCATGTCAGAGACATATGCAATTGGGGTATAAGGTAAAAGCTCGGGCATATTTTTGGATATGACAGGAAAGTGAGTGGGAACCTCAAAGTGGGGTACATGTGGACATGGTGGGATTGGATCAGGCTCACTAATGAAAGGTAAGTCAACACAATTATCGACTTGGGGCTTGGACCATGGAATGGTCTCAACTTCGAGATTCGCGGGAGGATAGGGTTGGTCACACTCAAAATTTGTGTCACAAGAGAACACATCATCGTCACACTCGGTTTAAATGATGGGTGGATCTTTGGGAATGTTCGAATGTCGCTCACACTCAATTTCATTTAATCTTTGTTCAAGCCGTTGGAGGGCTTCATTTTGGATTTGAGTGGCTTGCTCTTGCTCGAGTATGAACTTTTGCAAGAGGCTTTCGAGAGCGGATGTGGATAGTGGTGGTGTTGGGTGAGGAGGACAAAATGCGCTACTATCAGGACTATACGGAGAACACTCAAATGAAGTGTGCGAAGTGGGGTCAAGTTCATCATGCATGAAATGATCGCTTTCGTGATGGACAGAGGGTTGATACTCATGGGGTTCATAGTGAGGGAACTGATCGTGAACGGGTGCACAAGATTGCCATGACAACTGGTGGAACGTGTGAGGATCCACAACATCGGGTTGGGATTCGTATTGCGTCGAAGGGTGATCAAGCCTCCATGAATAACTCGGGTACTCACACAACTCGGGATGAGATACATCGGGATAATAGGCCGAGGTGGGTTTCGCAATAGTGTCATATGGATACACATGTTCCATGGTGGGTTCAAATGGATATGCAATGTAAGGGCACTCATGGGACATGTGATCGGCATAATAACAGTGGGTGCACAACAAAGGATGAGGCAGGTCGACACTTGACACCGAGGGTGATGGAGTAGGAGGTGCGTGCATGGAAGGGTCAAGAGTATTAACGGGACTCGTAAGAGAGGTGAAACCACTAAGAATATCATAAAGAGACGGCTCGGGATCACTCTCACACGTGTCGTGTGTCAATGGAAAATGACCAAAGTAATCTCGTAAAGGACGTTCTTCGGCCATGTGGAGAGAAATATATATATATATATATATATATATATATTTGGGATTTTTAAATTTTTCAAAAGAAAGGAAAATATTTTTGGATTTTTCTAAAAATAATGGAAGAAAATATTTTTTGAGTTTTGTGAAAAATAAAGGAAGAAAATATGTTTGAACTTTTCTAAAATGAAAGAAAAAAAATATTTTTGGATTTTTGATAAAAATAAAGAAAGAAAATATTTTTGGATTTTTCTAAAAATAATGGAAGAAAATATTTTTGGAGTTTTTTTTTAAATGAAAGAAAGAAAATATTTTTGTATTTTTGATAAAAATAAGGAAAGAAAATATTTTTGGTATTTTTTGTTTTGGAAGAAAAGATGGGGAAAAATATGGACTCTTTGAATTTGCACGAACACACTAAATTTCGACTACCGAAAAATGAATTGGACACACACAAGTCAAGAAAATTTTCTAACTAGCACATAGCCAATTTTTATCTTTAGATTTAGTGAAAGGGGTAGTCAAATTCTAATTAAGTCCGCGGGCGATAAAAATTCACGGAATAATATGAGTGATCGCCTTTGCAAAATTTTCTCCTAGTGGCCTACCTGGTTAATTGATTTTAAATTTAATGATGGTTGGGGTAGCACACAATGGTAAGCGAGTGAGTCGGGTGATAAAATCCCTTCTCGTGAGTGACCGGGTGTAGGTCTTAGTAATTTAATTCATCACACCATTCAAAAAATAAATGCGAGAATAAAATCACAAGAGCACACAAAAGAATTGACTCGCCAACAGGAGATGCGCGAGTGTGTAAGAAATGTACCTCCCACAATTTTTAAGCCGTGGGGTGCAAACAAATTTGAGTCGATCGGGGGGAGATTACGCGTATCTCAGTCGTCCCCGGGAGTCCTTCCGACCCAAGGTAAAGAGGCTTCTAAATCCTCACCTTTGGACGCCCTCTCTCTACCTTGTCCGGTTTCCCAATCAAGCTTCCTTCAATTATTACAATTTTAAATGGAAAATAAATGGTGTCTCTAAGCACCGCAATACAAGCAATGATAAAAATCCTAATACAAGCCTTCTAATAAAATGCAAAAAATTGCACTAAAATGCAACAAAAAATAGAAAATAAATAAACTACAAAATTGAATCCGCTCCGAGTGCTTCACGATCCCAAGAATGGCAAAGGCGCCATTTGATAGAAACCTTGAATTACCAACAAAATAAAACAATCTCAAGTGTAGAGCTAAGTAAGGGTATCCATCCACTTTCAAGGGGGTAAGCTAGCGACAAACTCAATTGTAATTCACTTTTTATTTTCCTTTTGTGCTTTATTCACTTTTCTACTTTTTTTTAGCTTTTTCAAATATTAAAACAATTGGGTGAGGTGATGATTTAAACTAGCCTAAAATAAATGTGATATGATAACAACTAACTAGAAAATGACTAATATGGAAATTAAAGTCTGAACTAAAATAAGAGATAAAGTGAGGTAAATAATTGTGAGAACAATCAAGGAATGAGATTACACCACAAATTTTAGCTATTCTAATTAATTAATTTAATTATTTGAATTCTTCAAATTAAAATCAAACTTACAATTCAACTCTCGTTGCAAGTGTAATTTTAATAGTAATCTTTTATAATATTAAGTTTAACACCCCACAACTCTAGAAAAATAGATATACACTCCTTTTAATTAATCACCCGCTAGGATCGATCGATTAAAATTTATGAAAATCTTAGAAAATAAATTTAGAGTTGAAATTCAAGTTTTAATACCCCACTTAAGAAATCCCTATCTCTAGTTCGAATCTAAAATGGGTATTATAACTAGAATTTCGATTTTCTCTCGAAAATTATTTACCCTCTCTCGAGGCATAAATCTAAGGGTTCGGGATCAAAATTAACATTCAAAGGGAAATTTCAGGTAATCAAACAAATTAAACTAAAATAACATCAAATAAAGATTTTCCCCCACCCCTTGAAAGGGTATTTAGCCTAACATGATATGAAATATAACAAATTAATAATTAAAGGCTTAAAATAAATGAGATGAGAAAAGAACAATCAAACCCCAATCTCTTGATGCTTAATTGATCTTCAATCCATGAGTTGAAATTCATAATCCATCAACTTGAGTGATCCAAACAATATTACATAAAAATTTCACTCAAATTAATCCTCACACATTTATCACTCAATAATCTCAAAAAAGAAAAATAAAAACTATTTACACAATGGTGTTTATACTAATTTATTTCTAACCCTAAACTTTCTCTCTCTAAAAATTCCTATCTATTTAGCTCTTTTATCTAAACTAAAAATTACAAATAAAAATAAAAAGGATAGTGGATGAATTCATAATGGACAATTAAATAATAAAAGAGATTTGCTAAAAATGAAAATCCTAACATTATAAAATTGTACATTAGAACTCACCCAAAGAAATAAATTCTAGATCATTACTTTATATTGAGATAATTGCTAAAAATGCAAAATCTTAACATAAAGGAATGGATTATAATTTACCTCCCATAAGGGATAAACTCAACTACATCAATATATTATGAATAATTGCTAAAAATACAAAAATTCATAATAGAGGGATGGGGTGAAATTTACCCTAGAGATAATTTTCACTACACAACTCTATATTGAGGTATTTGCTAAAAATGCAAATACTCAACATAGAGGGGTGGAGAGAATTTTATCACACTAAGATTAAAACTAAATTTGAGATTTTTTCAAATGGGGTCTTCCTCTTTATTTATAGTAGGCACATGGATCATGGGGGCATTTTTGGGAATGGACATGATTGTGCATGGAAATGGTGAGGTGTGAGGATAAGTGGTAGAAGGAATAAAAATCTGATTTTTTTAGAGGGTATTTTGGGGAAAAATGAATAAGTGGGTAGTTGGGGGTATTTTGGGTATTGGAGCTAAATGGGATAAGTGGGTTTAAGTCACATGGGGCTTTAATGAGTTTGGTCTTTGGTTTTAATTTGTTTTTTTTTTTTTTTTGCAGGTGACACGATTTTGGTCTTGGAGAAATGGGTATTGGCTAGGATGGGTATAAGGTATGGAAGATGGGATTGTGGGTTAGGGTCGGACATAGTTGAGATGGTGGCACGCCGGCGGAGGGGCGTAGGCGGGTAGGTCAAGGGCACAGCCGGGGTAGGTGGTTCAGTAGGTGGTGGGGCTATGGAGGTTTGAGAAGAGAGAGAGAGAGAGAGAGAGAGAGAGAGAGAGAGAGAGAGAGAGAGAGAGAGAGAGTTTGTTGGGTTGGTAATGGTGGATAGAGAGGCGAGAGAATGTGGGGGGTTTGAGGTTGAAGAATAAGGGGAGAGGATATGGTGTAGTGAGGTGTAGGGAATTAGAGTGTGAGGGTGAGGGCTAATTTGGTGTATTATAGTGTATATGTTTTAGGGTGTGTGTGTTTAAGTTGGACCCCTAAAAATAACACTAACTAACTAATTAAAAAATAAAAAATAAATAAAACCATTAAAACTAAAAATTAAACTCCTATTCTAAAAATAAAATAAAGACTCAATTAAAAATGAAACTAAAAAGAAAAAAAATTCTAATAAAACTAAAATTAAAATTCTAAATAAATGTAAACTTAAATAAAACTAAAAAAATAAATGAAATCCTAAAAAAAATCTAATCCTAATAAAAATAAAGATGAAATAAAAATATACTAATAAAATATAAAAATAGTAAATAAAACCTAAAAATCCTAAATAAATAAAAAATGAATCCTAAAAATAAAAATGACTCAAACTAAAAATCTAAAAAATAATAAAAGGGGTCAAACTAACACACACGGGTTTCAGGGTAGGTTTAGGCTAGGATGGGCTAGGTTAAGGTCGGGGGATTGGGTATTTAGCTTCATAAAATGCGCATTTGCCTCAATATATAGCTTTTGACACCACAAACGGAAATTTGGACCTACAAGATAAGCATTTAAGCACATAAGACCCATATTGTCGAGAATTAGCAACTAAAGTACGTCTATTCGGGATTTAAATTGTACAGTTTTGGGTACTTATAAGAGTACTTGATCGATGATGGGGGTTGAATCCCCGTAGACATTTAGGTATTGAATTCATTTATTGAGAGTGACTTTGAGGCCTACCGTGCATACTTTGTATTTGGTCATGTTATTAGTGCAAGGAAAATCCAGTTTGATGGTAATGGGTGTGTGAGAGTCATCAGGGAAAATTAGGAGTATCCCAATGCCATGCCCTTTCTTATCCGCAGCGCAATCAAAGAACATTTGCCACTGAAAGTCTTCTTAGGAGGTATAAAGGATATTTTCATCCGAAAACTCAAAAATCCAGACATCAATTTCTTCCATAGGGTAGTTAGTGAGGCAGTCAGAGGTGGCTCTTATTTTCATGGCTTTTTGCGTGACATACACAATATCAAATTCGGCTAGTATCATCAACCATCAGGATATTCGGTAAAACATGGTAGGTTCTTAAGAAGGTATTTGATAGGATCCATTTAGGACACAATTTTGATGCGAAAGCGAGCATGTAGTGCCATAATTTTTTTTTAGGTGACCCAGATTAGGGCAACACACTCTTTCTCCAAGGCAGTGTAGTTAACCTCGTACCCGACCAACTTGCGATTGGTGTAATAGATGGATCTCTCTTTATGGGAATCTTCAAGATATTGGGTTAACAAATCCCCAGTTGTGGTGTCTGTCATGGTCACGTATAGGAGTAGGGAAGACCAGGCAGCGGCGGCATGAGTACCATAGGTCGGTTAGATATTACTTGATTCGATCAAAGTCCTCCTAGAAAGCTTCGTTACAAACCTTAGTTAAATCCTTTCGGAGGATTTCAAGTATCGGTTCACAGATATAAGTCAACCAACTGATGAACCGGCTGATATACTATAATTTTTTAAGAAATCCCCAGACCTCCTTTTCCCTTTGGGGTGGTGGCATTTCGAGTACGGTTTTTAGTTTGGCAATCCCTTTTTCTTTAACAACAAATCCTAAGAGTTTTACTTTTCTAATTCCAAAAACACATTTTTGTGGGTTAAGTCACATATGGTATCGTTGTAGTCACTCAAAGAACTTTTAAAGAACGAGAACATACATTCCCGAGTTTTAGATTTGATAATCATATCATCTACATAGACCTCGACTTCTTTGTGTATCGGATCATGCAAGATATTTTTGGCAGCCCTTTGGTAGGTAGCCCTTGCATTTTTTATACCAAACGGTATAACGGCGTAATAGAATGTTCCCTAAGGGGTGATGAATGCGGTTTTCTCTTGATTATCGGGGTGCATCTTGATCTGGTTGTATCTGGAAAAACCATCAACAAATGACTTGAGATTGTGACTAGACGTGTTGTCTACAATCATGTCCATATTGGGTAGTGGATAATCATCCTTCGGAGATGCCTTGTTCAAATCTTGGTAATCAATGTACATATGAACCTTTCCTCCGAATTTCAGCACAGGTACAATTTTGGCTAGCCATGTGGGATATTCATTCACACGAATGAAACTCGCGTTTAATTATTTAACCACTTCTTCCTTAACCTTGAGTGACCATTCGGTGCAAAGATTTTACAGTTTCTGTTAGATTGGTTTGCATTCTGGGAGTGTTGGAATTTCATGATGAGCTATCTCGGGATCAATGTCAATTATATTGTCGTAGGATCATGTGAAGATATCCATAAATTCCTTTAGTAATTCCTCGAGTTATGCACACTCTTACTCGTCAAGGGTGGACCCTATCCTAATATTGTGCAGTTGGCTACTAGAACTAAGATTAATAACAACAATTTCATCTTCATTAACTTAAATGTGAATATGTTCTTTGTTATTAACCTTATTAAGATCTGTTAAGAATTTTTCATTTGTAAAATCGTTATTGATACAAAAATTATTCAACTGGCATGGACCAATTATATGAAGACACGTGTCATCTAGCGTGGCATATTTATCGAGCAACTTACAGCGCCGAGCTACTCAACATATCAAGCATCTGGTCAGGAAGATCAAACGACCAAGATAGATTCAATGAACAATCTTATCATGTATAAAAGGATATGTCTCTTAATTAACGACATATTATCCATTCATACTGATAGCCCTAGGGCTATAAATACTTTGTAACACCCTCAAAGCGGGGTAAGCTTCGATAAGCGAACAAACTCAAGATTAAGGAAAAATACCCAGCAATACAAAACAGTGGATGTAGGCCATTTCCTTAAGGATGAACCACTTTAAAAATCCTTTGTCTTATTTCTTTATTCTTATTTATCTATGATTAATTAATTAGATCAAATCTAGTTTTTTACATCAACAGATTGGCACCATTTGTGGGAACGACTATACGTAGCGTTTTTTACCAAAAACTCATCCTAAATGGATGATATCCAAGAATCTAGAAACAGGAACAATGACGGGAATCCTTTTCACCCTTCTGCCCCTCCAAATGCAAACGATATCACAGGAATCTTGGCCAGTTTAGCCAACAGACAAACAGCCATGCAGGATACTCTGCGACAGTTTATCCAGACTTTTTAAGATAATGCCTCCGCCCAGTCTATCCAACGAAGCATCATGCGACCACCGTCTTCATGATCAAGAAGTACTGAACCTCACCATACCGGAACCTCAAGTGATCCATCCTATCAGCTAGGTTTGACAACCCCTATAAGAATCGTAGAGTCTCAAGAAAACATCACTTTGACTCCAGAACGAACAAGTGCTCTGGAAAGGTTGAGCAGAGTCTCCTCCTTTGACCATTTGGGCCCCGGGAGGAATAGAAACCCTCCTCGGGTTGAGATGAGAAATTCTCAATGACCAAATGATTTAAGGGAAGGATCTTCCCAATCACGCCAAAATATCATGCCTGCAAATCGCTCAGAAAGATGCCAAGTGGAGAACTCAATGCAATCTGTTGCTAGTACACATAAATCAGAGGCTGGAAACGATGCATGGAAAGGATCTATTCAGAAATTAGAAGGAAGGTTAGGGGAGATGTCTAAGACCAAAAACCCTCTCCAAAGAACATTTATCAAGGGATCTCCTTTTATACAAGCAATTGTAAATTTTCCCACAACCTCAAAGTTTAAATCTCTTGTAGTTACACCGAAGTACGATAGAAAAAATAATCATATCCTTCACATAGAGTAGTACTAAGCTGCTACAGATATCTATGCAGTTCCAGATGAGATGAGGTGCAGGGCATTCTTAAGAACTATCACTGGATCTGCTCAAATATGGTACAACAGTCTACCTCGGGGGAAGATTGTAACCTTCCATCAACTGGAAGAGCTCTTTATAGGAAACTTTTATTTTGGGGCGAAGCCAGTCAAAAGGGTAGCACATCTGTTGAGTGTAAGGTAAAGGGAAGGAGAGAGCACAAGGGACTATATCACTCGTTTTAACAATGAGAAACTAGAAGTTATTGACTGAGGAGAAAATAACTATTACAACCCTCATGAGTGGTCTTCTACTAGACAAGTTGTACTACACTATATCCAAGGATCCCTCAAAATCCATGGCGAAGTTGATTGCTAAAGCAGCCAAGATTATGAATGCCGAATAAGTTATGGCTGCGAAGAAGAATGCTGAGGAAAAAGCAGAGACTAAAGTTAAAGGTAGGTCTGAAAGGAAAGATCACAAGCATAACGGAGGGAACAAGATGTCAAAAGGAAAGAAAACACTGGAGCACTTGAGGAAATATGCAAATTATACTCCGCTAAAGGTGGATATAAACCATGTTCTGAAAGAGATCAAGAATAGCGAAGAATTAAATTGGCCAGAAAACTTGAGGACAACTCCTGAAAGAAGAGATAAGTCCAAATATTATGAGTTCCATAAGGACCATGGTCACACGACCAAGCAGTGCGTAGCTCTTTAAAATGAGATAGAAACACTCATTAGACGAGGGAAGTTGAACCGATTAGTTGATGGCCAGAATGATGAGAAGACCAACAACACATCACGGCAAGGGTCCAAATGTCCTTGCTGACCAAGAAATGATAGGAAAAGGGATCACGAAGATGACCCGAAGGAAGTCCCTAGTCTCCCTAAAAAGCCAAGACAGCCAGAGTGTGAGGTATTTTCAGTATATTTTGGTTCATTTGCTTATAATATGATAATAGGTGGAGATGCAGGAGGTGGTGATCATACCGCTAAAACGAAAGCTTACTCAATGAGTCCCAAGCTTGTTCCTACATACAGCGGATAAATCTAGTGGCAAAGGATCATCGAGGAAGGTTAACAAAGATAAACTGGTCATTGGTTTTTCCAAAAATGATCTAGAAGGCGTTTTGTATCCTCACAACGACCCTTTGGTGATCAAAATGAGGATGAAGGATGTAATCATCTCAAGAGTATTGGTGGATAATGGTAGCTCGGTGCACATCATGTTATACCCTTATTTTGACAGTTTGAACCTGAAACTCGCCCAGTTGGAGCCGTATCACAGGCCCCTCATAGGTTTCTCTAGCAAAAAAGTTTTTCGACTTGGGACGATCAAGTTGGACATGCTGATTGGTACCTGGCCTGCCTACAGATCGAAAAAGATACGATTCTTTGTGATGGAAAAAAATATCCAATAGACCTATAACATAATCATGGGAAGAGTAGGTCTAAAAAAGTTTGAAGTAGTTCCATCCACTGTACACCAATGTTTAAAGTTCTCGACCAACTTTGGGGTGGGAATTATGAAGGGCGATCAGAAAGTAGCTCGGGAATGCTACAACTCATCTGCCGAACAAGAAGAGTTATAGGATGCCAGTAAGAAAACCACCACTTACCAAGTGGATAAGTCTGATGAGTCTGAGATTGAAACATTATGCCCCAGAGATGAAACAGTGCTCGTTAAGGGCCAAGTCATGGAGGCAACAAAGAGAATTATTCTGGATGATGAATGACCGTAAAGAACAACTTAGATTGGTGCTTCACTTGATCCGATATTGAAGCAAGAGATGGTGGCGTTTCTGAGGCATAGAAAGCAAACATTTGCATGCAGTCATGAAGATATGCCGGCGATAGATCCAGACTTCCTATGTCACGAGCTCAACGTCAATAAAGAGATCAAGTCGGTGAAGCAACGAAAAAGAGTCTTTAGTCCGAAAAAGAACTAGGCTATTCAAGAGGAAGTAGAGAAGCTACAAAAGGCTTCTTTCATTGAAGATGTCAAGTACCCTGATTGGTTAGCTAATGTGGTGATGGTAAAGAATAATAATAATAAATGGTGAATGTGCGTGGATTTCACATATCTGAATAAGGCCTGCCCAAAAGATCATTTCCCTCTGCCCAGAATAGATCACCTTGTAGATGCCACGCCAGGGCATGAATTGTTGAGCTTTATGGATTCTTACTCCAGATACAATCAAATTAAGATGAAACCAGAAGACATGGAGAGTACCTCTTTCATTACCCCACGAGGGACATATTATTACAATGTTATGCCTTTTGGTCTTAAAAATACGGGTGTTATATATCAGCGGCTGATGAACAAGGTGTTCACAGAGAAAATCGACAAAAATATGGAGGTGTGCGTCGACGACATGCTGACTAAGAGTAAGAAAGTTGCTGACCATATAGCTGATCTGAGCCAAACATTTTACCAGCTCGAGAAGAACCAGATGAAGTTGAACCCGACCAAGTGCATTTTCGACGTACAGGAAGGCATGTTCATCAGGTATATTATAAACCAACGAGGTATTGAAGCAAATCCTGACAAGATAAATGCCTTGCTAGAATTATAATCCCCAACTAGCAAAAAGGAAGTACAAAGTATTATGGGGCGTGTAGCAGCTCTCAACAGATTCTTCTCCCGAGCAACTAATAGATGTCTTCCATTCTTCAAGGTACTCTGGAAAACCTTCGAATGGAATGACGAGTGTGAGAAGGCATTCCTGGAGTTAAAAAAATACTTGGGGACACCCCATTTACTGTTCAGGCCGGTGTTAGGAGAAAAATTATATTTGTACCTGGCTGTCTTAGAGAATGCGGTCAGCTCAGCTTTGATAAGAATAGAAAACGGAGTGAATAAACCAGTTTACTATACAAGCAAGGCATTCAGGGGAGCAGAGATTAGATATCCAAAACTAGAAAAACTAGCTTTGGTGTTGATTGAGGCGAACAGGAGAATGAAGCCATATTTTTATGCCCATGCAATAGTGGTATATACTGACATGCCACTCAGACAGGCTTTACATAAGCCGAAAAAATCTATAAGGTTGATGTATTGGGCAGTGGAGTTAGGGGAGTATGACCTTATCTACGAGACAAGGTCTTCTCTCAAAGGGCAGGCAGTGGCAGATTTCATTGTTGAATTCACCTATCTAGATATCTCCGACCAACAAGGGGCTAACACATAATAGCTCAAGGATACTAGAGGATCACCAACAATTGACTTTGACCAACTCCCAGTAATAGACCTATCAAAAGGGATTTTAGACGAACAACCAGAATCTTCTGGTAAGAACTCAAAATTGAAGGATGATAAAAGGAATCACCAGATATTCCATCAGGGGACTTTGTCATACCAAGGGTTTGATAAAAGTATCCCTATATGGAGTTTGTATGTTGATAGTTCTTCGTGTGCCACAGGTTGTGGGGCTGGAATTATTCTCAATAGTCCGGATGGGATAGATATAGAATATGCTCGGCATTTCAAGTTCAAGGCTTCTAATAATAAAGATGAGTATGAGGCCATAATTGTGGGTCTCAACTTAGCTAAATCATTGAACGGAGAGAAAGTAATGGTGTTTAGTGATTCGCAACTAGTAGTGAATCAGATGTTAAATCTTTACGCAGAAAAATGAGAGTTCGTGTCAATGTATCTAGCTAAAGATGTAGATATTGTATCTAATTTTTCAGCTGTCTAAGTGATCAGACGGGAGAATGCAAGGGTAGATGCACTAGCTTGGTTAGCCTCGGCTACTCGCACCGAGCTATGAAGAATAATTCCTATTAAGATACTATCCAGTAGAAG
The DNA here is from genome assembly GCA_949130495.1 of Sambucus nigra. Taxonomy (NCBI): domain Eukaryota; kingdom Viridiplantae; phylum Streptophyta; class Magnoliopsida; order Dipsacales; family Adoxaceae; genus Sambucus; species Sambucus nigra. The sequence goes on from OX422209.1 coordinate 425,902,032, forward strand.
TATCGATGAACATTTGATGGTAAAGTTTATCACTTTGGATATGGGACCTTCCTGGATGGATCCCATCAGGGATTATATCGAAGAAGGCATTTTACCAGCCGACCAACTTGCATCCAAGAGGTTGAAGTTTAAAACTGGTAGATATGTCTTAAATAGTGGATTTTTATACAGAAGGGGTATGATCGCAGGTTTGTAAGGATGCGTTCACCCAACAGAAGTTCAAGATCTAGTAGAAGAAATTTATGAAGGATCTTGTGGAGCTCACGTAGCAGGTCAAACTCTTTTGCAGAGAAAAACTACGTAGGGGTACTACTGGCCAACAATGCGCGCTGATTGTACAGCTTACGCCAACAAATTTGACAAATGTAAGTGATTTTCTACTATACGAAAAACTCCTCAGGCATTGCTGACGCCAATCACTTCACCTTGGCCATTTTCCATATGGGGAATAGACTTACTTGGGCCTTTGCCAACTATAAGAGGACGATTCAAATATTTAGTGGTCGTTTTTTATTATTTCACAAAATGGGTAGAAGTTGAAACTCTCATCGATATGGCATATGAAAGGGTCTATACATTCATCTGGAAGAATATTATCTGCAGAAATGGTCTGCCACATGATTTTATCACTGATCAGGGTACCCAATTTGATAATGAGGAGTTCGTCGCGTACTATTTACAGTATAACATCCAAAAGGTCCATTCTGCTCTAGGTCACCCCCAAAGTAATGGGAAAATGGAGGTAACAAACAGAACTTTATTGAACAGGTTAAAGAAACGGTTAGATGATGCAAAATGGAATTGGATCAACGCGTTGCATTCTGTGTTATGGGCTTACCGAACAACTCCTCGAATTGCAACTAGAGAATCTCCTCACATGTTATCCTTTGGAAGTGATGCAATCATACCTGCTAAACCAGGCTTACCTACTCACATGGTGCTTAATTTCAATTCGCCAATAAGCGATTTAATGAGAAGCTTATATTTGGACATGCTCGAGGAAGTCCGAGAAGATGCAGCAATCCGAAATGCGGCTTATCAGTAACGGACTGCCATGTTCTACAATAAACAGGTCAGGAAGTGTGATCTCAAGGAAGAATATTATGTTCTCAATAAAGTCATTCAGAAGAACAATAAGTTAGAAGCCAACTGGCATGGGCCTTATCGTGTCACGGCTGTTGTTCAACCTGGAACCTACAAAATAGAAACTCTAGAGGGGGAAGAATTCAAAAATGCTTGGAATGCAGAGCACCTGCGCGAATATTACCAGTAATGTAGATTCACAAGTACCCCATTATTTCAATGTGAATAAAAATTATAATTTCCTAATATTCTTTTGATTTAGGAGTAGTAGTGCTACACACTACACCAACTAAGTGGTTGACATCAACAACAACCAACTAAGGTTGGTCGGCATATAAAAAACCACCAACTAAGGTTGGATGGCATCAACAAACATAACCAATAATGTTGGCATAACAATCATACAAGGCAAGGCCTATTTTATTATAGGTATCCTCAAGGGGCATCTAAAACTAGGCAAGAAGATGGATAAACTATCCATTACCTAGGCACTAAGGCAATCTAGATAAGATTATTACAACTAAGCAGTAACATGGGATGAAAATAATTACATTGCTTAGTCACTTATGGGTGATAAGTCACTACAACTAGGCAAACATATGGGGCAAAGTTCCATTGTCTAGGAAATCAAATCCACGTAGGAAAAATTGTCCCTTTATATATACGTATATTTAGCAAATTGATAAGATAAACATTATATAATTGATTTTCCAAGGAAACAAAAAGATGATTTTTCTTCATTAAATAATCATTAAAAAAATACAAATAGCCTATTCTATTGGTTTCTTTCCTTCAGATTTAAGTACAGGATCCATTCCATCTAGAGGATCATCTAAAGCAAAAGAAGAATTAATAAAATTCAAATCTCGCAGTATTCTGGTATTGCTTAAACTTGGTCGGTCAAGCAAATGTGGAGGTCGGGATATATCAAAATCTTCATGGAGATGGTAATCACCAAGGTATTTGGAGATTAAACACTGAGGAGTGGCACTAACTAGAATCCAGCTAACATCTATATTGAAGGGAGGCACTGGAAGATCAAGTAAACCAGGTTCATACCAATCCCACAACTCCGTGCTTTTCTCAACGTGCATCACAACTAGAGCATTCAACCATCCCTGCTTGTTCCCCTCATTGTTTGATTGTTTCTACCTGGCATCAAGATGGCATAAAGCTTCATTATATCCCCTATCCAAAACTCTCTTGGCTATTTTTGGAATTGATAAGTCAATCTCTCAACATGATGATGAAGCCTCTTCACTAAATTTTCTTTACTCTCCAACGCAGAACTTTGGTTAGATAGTTTCTCGATAAGAGTTTGAATTTTCTGGGACATCTCAGTTAATGCTTGATTTTTTACCTTTGGTTGAATAGATTGATTTGCTAAGGCATGTTGAGTCTTAGCCTCTTCAATGTTGCTCTGACCATCTCTTTCTCTACCCCGCGAGGAGGATGTAGGTATAGCTCATTTCAAAGCCTCTAATTCTTCTCTCAATGCAGCATTTTCGGTCTCCAAAAAAGAAAAGCCTTCATCATTGACTGGAAGCAGAGCTCCAGAGGAAGAAGAAGATTTTAGTTATCTCATCTCTTCCCTCAAAGCATTATTCTCTTCCTCCAGAAACTTAGCGATGTTTCTGTGATCTTCAATCTCAAGCTTTAGGACACTCTCTCTCTTATTATGGGCTGAAATGAACTTGTCATAACCCCGATCGGTGCTCAACTGTTGGTACTTTTTCTCATAACCCTTATGTAAAAGAGTAGTGGATTATTTGTGTTACAATTGAAGTTTTTCGATCATTCCTTGAAGATCTTCAATCATTTCATAGTAAGCCACATTATTTGCTACTACCCGATCAAGAAAGCATTTTAGATACTGGTAACCATCGATTACTCGTTCAGAAGCATTAGCTCCTATAATATCAACTATCTATGCTTCAGTAAAATCTGTACGACCATCTTTAAAGTAGTCAGTGCACTTCTTCATCAACTTTGTATCATAAGCTGATAACAGTTCCATCCTGGCAATAAACTAGCAAGGAAAAGTAAAGGATATAGCTATATCAAACAAGTGAAGGAGAAACTCAGAATTAAAGAAAAAAGTCCATTTTATTAATCATAGGAGGAGCGGATACAACCAAAGTTACAACAAAAGGGAAAACAGAAAAACAAAACAAGTAAAGAGCCAAATAACTTTACACCTTCTCCTTATTCCCTACAACATCATTAGTCAACTTTGAGGAAGGAATTTATTGCTTGGTGGGAGGTTGACATTGTTCGGTAGAGGGAGTTATTTGTAGAACTTGATCGGAGGACTGAGAGATAGTAGTAGTAAGTGTTTGTTCTATAACTAATAAAGAAGATTCATTAGATGCAACTTCATCTTCTTCTTCTTCAATAGCAGGAGGAGGGCCATGAATGTGTCTCTGAAATAACTCAGAATCTTCAGCAACGCTCACTTCTTTCAAAGTGGTTGTCCATCAATCCCTGAAGAATTTTACATTTGCATACTCCATTTGGGTAGAAGAAGTAGTAATATCTTTATTCCACCCTTTATCCCATCCAGAGCTAAAGGCCTTCTTCACAGCAGCTTTTCTCTTCACCCTCTCCGAGGAAGTATTTTCCTTAAGAAGCTCTTCGATAGACTTTACCTTCTCCTCAAGGTCTTTCTTACGTTATTTAGCCTCTTCAAGCTTTCCCTCAATTTCCACCTTACTGGAAATAGAAACCTTGCATTTCTCCTCTGCCTCCTTGGAAACAGTTACAGCCTCCTTGGTAGCTTCTTCAGCTTTTTATTGAGTTGTTTCAGCAGACTTGATTTTATTTTCCCAAGCAATTTTGTCCTCCTTATACTTTTGTTAGAAATCCATCAATGATTTTGATAACCCAACAAGGGCTTCTTCCACCCCTCTAGATGAAGTTAAAGCCTAGATGGCCTCATTCTTCTCTAGGAAATTATCAAAATATACCAAAAATTACAAGAGAAAAGAAGCCTAAGTCAGAATATGAACATAATACAAAGAAGTAAAATGATAAGTGTGATGATACTTACTAATGCAATATGTTGGGCTGCCAAGTCAGTAACCTTCTCTCGAGGAGTAGAAGTCTCAGCAGCTTGGCAGTCAGGAAGAGTCCCAGACCTGATCAATTTCTTTGCCAAGCTAGGAGCAATGAGAGCTGGAGTACTAACTCTTAAAGAAGGCACCTCAACCCCAAAAGGTTAGGCAGCAGAATCTGTAGTCTTATCAGCAAGACCTCTTCTCAATCTTTTCAAAGGAGCATTTTCAATCAAAGGTGTTGTCTCTTCTTTAATAAGGGCAACCCCTTCAATAAAAGGTGTTGCCTCTTTAAGGGCAAAAAGGGGCTTCTTACTGATATCCTTGGCAGCTTTAACTACTCCACCAGGTGAAATAACATCCATTTTCTTAGTCCCCTCAGCTAGGGCATCATCTTTGCTTTTCTTCGCCCCATCAGCACCAAGACAACCTTGGCAAAGAGATCAGGCATCCTCATTTTCTTCATCATCAGGTCAGTAATAGAAGTACCCCAGTCAGGAAAAGATTCTTCAACAAATGAAGAAGAAGCTGGAGCCTGCTCAAGTTTAATCACCAAGGGAAGAACAAGAGGGCGAGCAATAATAGAAGAAGTGGTGTTCTTATATTGCAGCAAACAGGAAGCAGACTTCACGTGTTCCCCAACTATTGCTCGATGCAATATCCAGGTAAATTTCAAATCTTTTATATTAATATCACTCTCATTTGGGGATTTTCTCTTACTGTCAACTGCAACAAACAAAAAATAAATGTCAGTGATGCACTTTATCAAACAAAAATAGAGATAAATTGAAAAAATAACAACAACGTATCCCATTTCCATAAAGTGGATATCTGGGACCATGGTATACATCTTTTCCTTTTAATGGGAGGTGTTATAAATTTTTCATCACAACTCCATGTTCAAAATAATCCCTATTAGCATCAGGGAGATTGACCACTAAAGCTCTGTTAGAAAACCTAGTTTTTAAGTAAAATGTGGTGTTGTTGGTAACCCATTTGTAGCAATACATAATTTCAGGAATCCCAAAATGAGTTCCATGAATTTGATTCAATCTATGTACGCCATTAACTACCCTCCATATATTTGGAACTACTCTTGCTGGAAAAATATCAAAATATTGGAAAATTTTCAAACACAAGGGATTAGGCGGGAAATAAAAACCACATCCAGTTACAAAAATGGAAGGAAACCAATGTCCCTCGGCTAGAGAAAATAAATCAGAAGGGAAAGGAGGTTCTTCCAGAATAACCCAAGAAGGAATCGTAAAACCAGCCCTAAACTTATATAATGATTCGATAAGGTAAACCATGGTGACTAAAGCAAAGAAAGGAGAAAGAAGAAATTCTTTCAGAAAATCAAGAATTCAGCTAAGGCGGATGACAAAAAGAATGATCGTAAGAAGAAAAAGTGAGAAGACAAAGAGTTTGAAAATCTAAAAGGTAAAAAGGTAGAAGACAATCTGATACTATCATCATTAAATGCACTGCTTTGGGAAACGAGAAAAGTAATGATCACCAGAGACGACAATTGCAATTTCGACGGTTAAATGGTGAAAAAGACTCAGTTATCCAAGTGTCTTTCGAAGTGAGTTTGCAATTTCATGCTCAAAATTATTAATGGAACAAGTGTTGGAGATCTGTAATCTAACAAGACTGGGTAAATATGCCCGAGCAACTTTTGGGCATAATATTCCACACTCTCACATCCAACCTCAACTGTGAAACATTGGGGGGTTCTTTTGATACAAAAATTAGTCAGCTGACGTGGATTAATTATTTTTAAGACACGTGTCATCCAACGAGGCATATTTACCGAGTAACTTACCGTGCTGAGCTACTCAGTGCGTCGAGCTACTCAACATACCAAGCATCTGGTCAGGAAGATCAAACGATAAAGACAGATTCAATGAACACTCTTATCATGTACATATGGATATGTCTCTTAAATAGCGGCATATTGTATATTCATACTGATAGCCCTAGGGCTATAAATACTTTGTAACACCATCATAGTGGGGTAAGCTTCGATAAGCGAACATACTCAAGATTAAGGAAAACCCAGCAATACAAAACAGTGGACGTAGGCCATTTTCCTAAGGCCGAAACACTTTAAAAATCCTTTGTCTTATTTATTTATTCATATTTACCCGTGATTAATTAATTAGATCAAATCTAGTTTTTTACATCAACAATCATCATCATCGAGAGTTTGATTAGAATCAAGACAATTAATGTAAGGCATAACAAGATACTTCAAATCTTCATTTATTTTATTATTGGGAAAAACATTGTTGAGAACCTCATCAAAGGAGATCTCTATTACGTCCAAATAGGGAGGAACAACAAAAGAAGAGGAAATTTTATAAGCATTTAGCTTAGGTTGCATTTCTTCTGGTGGAATTGGTATAGCATGCTAGTTGAGGAGTGGTGCATCAACATCTTTGATCAGGAGAGATGGATCTGATGATGTAGCTCTTGAGTGGATTATACAGAGTGTCAACCACAGGGTCTACAAGTTGAATGGATCCGATGATGTAGCTCTTAAGTGGATCATGCAGAGTATCAGCCCCAGTGTCTGGAAGTTGAATGAATCATAGGAGTCACTTCCCTCAAAATCTCCTGTAGCAGCTATAGTCTTATCAATGAGTGGTTGCACATGATGCTGGGAACTTTCAGTCCATGAGTAGTTATCTTGGAAAAATATCTCCATTCCTGGTTTCATTTTCTTATCCACATCATACCACGGTTCGGGAAAGCCATAAAATGGAAATTTTTCACCCTCTTTGATGAATCTTCCATTCATGGAATCTCCTGAGATAGTCTTGGAACTTTATAGCCTTCTCTTGAACCGAGGTTGGCAGAGCACTCTGATTTCCTCTACTAAGGGTTGATAACCCAAGTCATAAGAAGGAAAATCTTTCTTCAATACTATGGTATGTTGTCATCATCCTAGCCCCAGTCCGGGCATGAAGTGCATGTTCTTGAACATTTGTGTCATATTGACATTGCCATGAGGGTTGTGTTCTAGACAAACTCTGTCTTTGAAATTATCCCCTACTAGGAGAGGAAGTGGTTCGACTCCGAAACCTGACAGAAGCATATCATTTGACATCATATTTTATCTCTAGTATCGAATTACTGGTGTTTTCATTCTCGGTGTTATCATCATCGCCTAAGATGGTAATGACTTGCCCATTAGCAAAGAACTTTAGTTTCTGATGTAGGGAACAAGACATACCCTTGATATTATGGAGCCATGGTCGTCTAAGGAACATATTAAAATAATTCGTGATATCGATGACTTGGAATTAATAATGGAATTTACAGGGCCAATCTTTTTGCGAGATTTATGGATCCCATCACTTCCTGATGGGTATTATCATAAGTGCGCACCGCGACAGAGGTAGGAGCAAGGTCGCTCACTTTTAGTCCCAAGAAATTGAGGGTTCTCAATAGGAAAACATTAAGAGCTGATCCATTATCGATAAACAAAAGTGGGATGGTCTTTCCCATGAATTTGATAGAGATATTGAGAGCATAGTTATGATTTGGGCCAAACTTAAGGATTTATTCTTCGAAGAAGGAGAGCATTCTAGTTGAGGTTAGAGATTCGACCAGATTCATTGCTTCTTCTTGCGTGGTAGAAGGAGGGAATGTGGGCCTGGTAAGTAGTTTAATCAAGGCATTTTACTGGAGCTGGGAAGATATAATAAGTCCCTATATAATGATGTTAGCTTAGGTATTCTTCAATTGATTGAGGATCTTTCTCTCCTCGAGGGTCATTTCCTCAACACCTTTTCCTTTATCGATCGCTGATGGTTGTGGGTTTGGAACTTGGTAATGCCTCCCTGATCTAGTCATATAGTTGGCAAAAGAGGGGAAAAATATAAACCCTATCTCCTCATCTATCTTGGGTTATTAGCCACCATGTTAATCTTTTCTAACAGCTCCTCAAACGATACCATTCCACATATGCTGATTATTAGGCTCGTCTTATCTAGACTTTTCTCTTTATCTGAACTATCGAATTTGGTCCCCTATCCAGTGGCAATGACATCATCTTTCCATAAAAATTCAATGCATTCCACAACCTCAACGGGGATATGTAGAAGCGAAGGGACCAAGAGCCCTTGTAGCTTCAAAGCATCAAGTATCTCGGACATACTGCAAATTTATTGGTCTATCAGAATAAGGCTTCCATGGTTTGGATGACATCATCTAAGCTGACTTCATCAATAGTTACTACCCAATAATTTGACTTTCGAGCCCATTTTTGAATTTCCAAGAACAGTGTACTAAATCTCTAGCAACCAATGGTCATTTTTAGGGCAATTTCATCCCAAAATATAGAAGTTGGTTCAATACTTCTAATGATTCCATATCTTTCCATCTGGAGCTGGTACGAACAGCAATGCATGCCTTTATAAGGAGAGATAGAGACTAGTCAATAAAACACATAGGATGCAGGAGAAAATATGAGCAAACTTGGAAGGGTTTTGGGGAATATATAGGTATGATGGGTGATTTAGTGGGTAAAATATGGGTAGATGGATCAAATTATGAGTCTTCCTCTAGGAAGATGGCATTTGTATGATTTGAGAGTGGATTATGGGTAGTGTTTGGCTTAGGATTGACTGTTGGGGCGATGATACCCAGATCAATCAGACCTTGGATTATATTTTGGAGGTGAAATCACTGATCAGTGGTGTGGCCGGCACTTTGGTGAAAATAACAATGGGCATCTGCTTTGAAATTTTTGGAAAGTGGGTTTGGTAATGGATGAGGGTCCAATGTCTTGATAAGATTTTGGATTAAAAGGGCTTGGTAAACTTTGGAGAGGGGAGTGTGAAGCTCAGTGTATTCCTTTTTGTTAGAGAGACTTTCTGGTTCCCATGAAGTGGCAGGCTGATAGATGTTATTAATGGTTGAAACTGTGGTATTAGTAGGCTTTTCATACTTTCTGGGAGTGAATTGTCCGGATACTTTCTTTGGCTCAACTTTTGTCTTGGTAAGATTTTATTCAATCTCCACTCCTACTTCTCGAAAGGATCAGAAATGAGGGTAGTATTTTCCTCCCATCATCGCTCGAACATGGGGTAAGAAATTCTTCTTCATAATACAGACTTTGTCCTCTTTGGAAGGCCAGTTAGTCATGGTGGCCGCTTTCTCTCTCCACCTTGATATGAAAGTACTGACTGATTCCCCAAGATTCTGTTTGAGAAGTTCTAAATCACGAAGGGTAACCTCTAACTATTCGTTACGCTTGTACTGTGATATGAATTCACGAGCAACATACTCCCAACTGCAAATTATGGACTCTTCGAGAGATAAGAACTAGTGAAGAGAGTTGTCCTTCAAAGTCAATTGGAACATTTGGGACATTATTTTCTCAGAGGCACTTAGGATAATCATGGCTCGGTGATAACTTCTAAGATGCACAATTGGGGGGTCCACTACCCCCAAACTTCTCGATGTTAGGCATCCTGAACTTTTTCGGCAGCCTTGCTTTAGGATAGAGAGACATATGGGTCTAATCCATGTAGTTCCTGTAGATTTTGTCTTGTCAAAATTCTTGGTCAACATCTTGAGGTCCTCCTTGACCTTGTTCAATTCTTTTTCTTTCGGATCAACAGTTATAGGTAGGTTAGCCCCTCGTTGGGCAAGATTTGGCATAGGGAGTTGAGCTGACAGTGGAGCATTAGCAAGATGGTCACGTGGAGCATGCTGATATTCCTCAGGGACCCAAATAAGTAAAGGTGTAGGCGGACCCATAGCTCTAGGGAATAGGACATTAGGTTCTTCGGGAATAGGGACCCGATTTAGTTACATATCATGAACCTCGATTTGAAGATTGTCAATCTTAGCAGTGAGTTGGGCTAGGATTGTCATCAAATTCGGTTGCACATTTGGTATTTGGTCAGCATTCTCCATGGAAAGTGGATGAAGATGAATTCCAAACTCGGAGGAAGTACAGAGGGGACTGGCGAAGCCTCGGGGTGGTTCGACGAAAGACCAAAGCTAATAGGGAGCCAAGTTAAGGGTCAGGTATGCGATTGAACTGAGAATGAGAAAAAATCAAATTTATTTTTTAAAGAGAAGGGGGAAAACAGTTATTATTGAAAAGGGAGGAAAATATTTTTTTTACATTTTTGGAAAAGAGGATGGCAAAATGTTTTTGGGTAAAAAATAAAGAGGGAAAACCTTTATGAAAAAAGAAGGAAAAATGCTTTAGGTATTTTGATAAAAGAGGGGGAAAATATTTTTTAACACTTTTGATAAAGAAAGAGGAAAATCAAGAAAAATGTTCTAAGCATGATTATTATTAGTATTGGTATGTTCTCACTTGTATTAGGTTTACCTAAATGCAAATAGAAATGTCAGACAAGACCCAAGCCTAGGAAAATTGGGTTTGAAAAATATGTAAAATCATGGTTGGACTTATTGCCAGGCTCATGGATAGGGTCCCGTTTTGAAAAATAGGAACAATCATTTCGACAGAGTTTCGGGTAGTAACAGGCAAACTAAATATGAGTGCCCTAGGTTTGATGCCTATATGAGAAAATGAAGTTATTGGTTTAATTTGAAGGTTTCCCCCCTTTGGCATGACTTCCACGATATACGTCTTACCTTCCAGGGAAATCGGTACGTGTGGACAAGTCATTTGATATACTTTAGTGTACATGAATTGCCTCACTATATACCTCGTGGAGACAGTACATTTGGGAGCAAATTCGGTATACTCGACGTATGTGAGCGAGTTTCTTACGACATACCTCCCGTTATGACTTTAGTCAAGCGGTATGATGCGTAAGAACAGTTCGATATACGTCGAAGGTACTTGGACAATGGAAGGTGAGAGTCATATCACTTAGGCTAACTGCGATCCGCCGAACCAGCACCCATCACTAAGTGACCCCCTAGTTACGAGACAAAATTTGGTCAATAGCCATGCTCTGTGGTGATGTAGTGTGTAAAATGCATGATTCTTGATTAGTATATTATGGAGAGAGTATTTTATTTGGCATGATGAGAACTATACTAATAAGGAAGAAAGTACAAGTATAAAAAGTAAATATAACATGAAGCATGAAGATTATACTAAGCATGAATATGTGAGGGTGAGTGATGTGTGAATATCTATAGCGAGTGTGTGGGAGAGAACCTACGCATGGATTAACTACAACTGTCATGCGATAAGTGTGAGTGAGCATGGATATATACAGGTGTGATAAGTGGAGGTGTGTGTTAGTGACACCTAAGCATGGATATTCTAAGTGGTGTGTGCAATATATGGATATAAGTGATCCTACATGTAAGTAGTGTGAAGTGTATATGTATAATATCTACAAGTGTGTGAATGAGTAGTGATATAAGCATGAGGTATATATGTGCAAGAAATAATAGAGGAGAAACAATTGGAACATACATGTAGGTGCATACGCACACAAGAAGAAAATGATAACACCCATGAAAATAGAGCTTATCCCTCTTATGAATGAAAAGCCCCCAACGGAGTCGCCACTGTGGCCATCCAATATCTCTCTCTCCTCTCTCCCTGTGGGGGGGGGGGGGGGGGAGGAGGAGGGGAAAAAGGTCTCGCACCCGTTTTCTATAAGAGCAATTCAACCGTCGTCGGTGTGGGGTGAATGTAAAGAAATGGAGTCGCCAACCTATTTTGCACAAAACAGGCAAAAGAATATGTCTCCACCTCGAGAGAGCGGCATCAAAGACAAATTGACACTTAAGAAACCAATAGTTCGAATGTTTGGGGGCTAAGTTACAAAATGGGAAGGTATTAGGCACCCATTCGACCCTTTCGGTCTCTCATAGGCTTATGTTACTGTTTTCCTTAATTTCTCCCTGAAGTGTGTTTCACGTATATATATATATATGTATATATATATATATATATATGTGTGTATATATATATACATATACATATGTATATATATATATACATATACATATGTATATATATGTATACATATACATATGTATATATATGTATATGTATATATATATATATATATATATATATATATATATATATATATATATATATATATATATATAATGGAGATCGGAATCATCCAACTCATTCCATGGAAAAGATAGAGTGGAGTCATCCATAGGAAGGTTCCCAAAATAATATTTAGAAAATACGATGTATGCGTTTATTGGGATAATGTTCGTTATAATGAAACGATAATATATGTTGGATGAAACGCTAATAAGGATCCCAAATATAATATATATTAAAATAATGTATAGATGAAACGGTGACAAATGCGAAAATGGGAAAATTAGAAAAATTGAAAATTGGACTCGAGTCTCAAGTTTTAACCCAAAATGCCTACGTAGCCTATAAAGGCGTAGAAGTCCACATAGTTCGCATGCAGCATAAGGGCGGGGTCTATCCCATATATTCGAACGGGAATTTATTATATGTGTGTGTACAAAATGTATTTTTAGTTTTGGGAAATTGTGGCGGATTATTCCGTTGTAATTTATAGGTGTACCCCTCTTTTTGTTTGTTTTGGATTTTTTTATAGAAAATAAAGTATGTGCAATATAACTAATAAAAATGTGAGATATTAATGTGTATGAATTAACGTAAAAAACTAGATTGAGAATTTGTGTAACTAATACGAAAATAATGAAATATAAAGAGGGAGGAGAATATTTGGACCTTCTTTGGAGAATTGAGGCTTAATCTTGATCTTGGATGAGCTGCCTTGAATGTTGTGATGAATGTTGGATGATAGAGAATGAGATTTTGCTAAATTGGGCATGAAAATTATGGGAATGACCTATGGAAAGGACTTTCACACAAGGAAGCTTCGCTGAATGCAAGAAAATGTTACTAAGATCACTAATATTGATGGATCTGAGGTGTGCTTTGGGAGTGAGGTCATGCCCTCTATTTATAGGGTAACGAAGGTGATGAATGGCATAGCCCTAGCCCTAGCCCTAGCCCTGCTAATTAGGGATGGCAACGGGTCGGTTCGGGGTCTTGGAAAGCATCTCCATCACCATTTCTGTTAGAAATATCATTCCCCAACCATCCCGTTCCTCGTTATAACGGGTTCGGGGATCTCCATACCCATTTAAAACGGGTATCGATTTCCCCGTGGGGAACCCGTTTCTTTTTTTTTAATACAAAAAAAATCATTTTTTTTAATATAAAATTTTCAGTTCATCTAAATAGTTTTTTTCTATCAACATTTATTAAATTTATAACAAAAATGTTATTGGCACACATAATGTTTTGATCAGATAAACAAAGTAATGAAATAGAAGTGAGATACCAATTCATCAAACAAACGGTTATAACCAAATAAATGTCAGCAGACTGATGTTGTGGTTGATACCAAAAAAATGTAAAAAATAGTTATATGATGATGAGTTAAATAGAAAAGAGATACCAAAAAATTATAAAAAAAATGTTATAACAAAAAATTTTGTTATCTAATGATGAGTGAAAGAGAAGTTATAACAGAAAAATTTGTTATACCGAACAAACAAATGAATGAAATCAAAATAGAAGTGGTTAACGATAGTACTAGGTTCGTGGGTTAATAGGGGCAAGGGAAGGATTGGACGATTAGTAGTTGAGGTCGTCGGTAGGATGAGGTTTTCAGAAGGAGGAGGACAATTTGGGTTTGGTCGTCGATAGGAGGTGATCATCGGCAGGAGGGGGACGATCAAGGTTTGGTTCGGGAGTGAGAAGGAGGCGGAAAAAATAGTAGGGTTAAAAGTAATATAAGCGGCTTTAGTAATTCCCATTCTTATATATTTATTACATATTTTATTATATATTAATAATTCGGGTATCCCCATGGTGACCCGAGGCTATACTTGAAACCGACCCGAATTGTTTCGGGGATTTTTTTAACTCCTCGAACCCGCCCCGATCCCCGAATGTTTGAAGATTTTTTGAGGATTTTTTTTTGCGTAACCACGGGGACTCAAATTTTAGGGGAAAATTTTCATCCCTACTGCCAATCGGCAGGTAACCCTAGGCAGATTGCGGATAGGCGAGGAAATGAGCCTGCTAATTGGTAGTCTCGTCCAGATTTTTTCGAAATAATAGTCATAGAACGCAATTTGTTGATCCAAATCACGCATGGGGCATACCGTTAGAAAGGTAATTCAGAGACCTTAAAGAGTCATTTGGGCCGCTCCGGGGTCAAAGAGCTAACTTTAGGTCAAACGGGGTTCGGAAGCGCTCTTCGATCCTTTGGACGGGAGATCGTCAGACGGAAATGAATCGTTTGTCCAAACCGTAAGTCAGAATCGCACAGATTATTGCAAAGGTTATGTGAGTTACTTCAACATTCCAAAGATATTCACTTGCTTGGGAAAGTTGACTTTAGTCAACAGAGGCTCGGAAGTGCTCGATGACCTTTCAGAGTAAAACGGGTCATTCATTCGAACTGTAAAGCTAATTTGCACACGGGGTGGACCGTTGGAAAGGGTATTTAGTTCCGTTTGAAGATTCATTTAGTCTTATTTGAGATAAAGAGTTTACCTTGGTCAAATGGAGCCCGAGAGTTCCCGGTGGCCTCTAGATCAATTTTAGGGGAAAATGGATCATTTGTTCGAACGTTTATGCCATTTTACGAACGGGGTGGACCGTTGGAAAGGGGTTTCAGTTCCTTTCGAATATTCAAAGATATTTTTCTCAATGATGGAGTTTATTAGGGTCGAATGAGAGAGCCCGGTGGCTTCTAGATCGATTTTTGGTGGTAAAATATTCCATACCTCCGAACCGTTATGTTGATTCGCGCACGGGAGTGACCGATGGAAAGGGGATTCAGAGATATTCAAAGATTCATTGAGATTTCTATTTGTAAGTAGAGTTGATTGAAGTCAAACGGAGCTCGAGAGTGCTCGATGGCCTCTAGATCAGTATTCGGAGTATGACCTAGGGTTTGTAGAGAAATGGAGAGATGCTAGGGACCTAAGGAGAGATTTAGGGGGTCCTAGAATGTGGTGCCTACATAAACTAAAAAAATGATTTAACTTTGGTGAATTTTTAAAATATTTTGGAATTTTTAAGAGGATTTTTCTAAATGTTAAGCTACAGTATTTTTAGTTAATTTTAAATCGTTCCTAAAGGTTTCTAACCTATAAGTGTTACCTAAAAGTTTGTAAGAGGAAATGATAATCCAAACCAATGTAACCCACGACGCAACTGCGAGTAATCCACGAGGTGTGCCTCTCGTGGTCGCAGCCTTGTCCTGCATAGTCCCGTCTCCTATAGTCACCGATGTGCTAGCCCGTGCTTGCCGCTTTGGGTACGTGGCAGAATTGGGTTGGTTCAGAGCCTTATTTTTTTAGTTTTACTTTATCACTTGTTTTAAACTTCATTTTAAAGGATTTTTAAACTATTTATAAGTGGTTTCTGTTTACAAAACTCTTGAAAACTAATCTCATTTTTCTAATAAAAATACAATTTTGTGACTAGGCTTTCATGAAATGAATTTTAGTTTTAAAGAAAACTTTTATGAGCCTAAAACCACCCCTTAAATTTCCCAATCCCATTACTTGATGTTTGTGTTATCTTTTGATATTGTAGAAACACTTTTGCATATTAAATTAACATTTTAATGGCATTTTTTAAAACATAAGTTTCCCATGATTTAAAATATGAATATAGGGATGTTTATCTTTGGTTTACATCAAAGCTTGTTGAGGTTGAATATCTATGACATGATTGATTTGGATTGTGATTTAAGACACTTTTGCAGGATTGGTAAGTTAAGGGTCAAAGTTGGAGTAGAGTTTTGAGCAAACACGTTTGTTTCATAGATTAGTGGATACCGAGACCTGAGGACTATGTCTATCAAGTAAAAAATGTGGTGGAGATTATCACAACTACTACTGCAAAAGTATAAGGTTCGGAACACTGAAGATACGGTGATGCGGTCAAATCAAGGATTGCAAGTCGTATATGTCCTTTTGTAAAACATGAATTTTTTGTACTAGTGGACTTATGTTTAGGGTGGGTGAGTGTGATTTTTCTTGATAGGGTTTTAACGTTAAATAACCATGTCCCCGTTGTATGATTGCATTTATATCTATGCCAATGTTAATTGCTATTACCACATATGAAATTTTTACCTAATTTATTAATTCTATAAGTTGTAAAATCGCACATAATTAATTTAATTGGGAATAAACTAAACTGGTTATTTACTTTGTACCATATTTATTTAATTTTAATTAATTCATATTTTTGACCTAAGATAAATTATTAATCGAAACTGAATTTGATAATAATTATTTTAAGATTAATTTAATTAACCACCCATAAGAAAACTTTGTTTCTCAAACTAGTATCAGAGTTGTTGTCTAAAGTTTACTTCATCATGAATACGAGGCTTTTTTTTACTGGAGGATTAATTAGTTTCTAAACCACCTTTATTTGATAGGTCTAATTATGCATATTGGAAGGCGTATATTCCTTGACAAGCATATTTGGGTATAAGTTGTGCTAATAAAGTTGAATCCATTAACCATAGATACCTTCATAGTATTGGAATGTAAAATCATCTAAATTTTATCAGTTGCTCTCACGTGATTTTTGCCCAGGGATTGAGAAGAGGCAAAGCAAATCACACGAAATTATTTTTTTCAAACATTCCACTCATCATTTTTTGGGAGATACAGAAATCCAAAAACTTATGCAATTTATAGGTGTTCCAATGAAGGCTAATTTTATCATAGCCAACTCATTCAATATAATTCTCAAAGTATTCAGTTCCAAGACAAAGTGAAAAGTGAAGACTGCTATCTAGAAAACATGTTTTGTCTCAGAATCAAACATGACCCAAGTTCTTTTCAAATAATAATGTGGATTAAGTCGCAAAGTCACAATTTAAAATTAATGTTAATGGTGCTTCTAATGGAAATCTAGGAGAAAGTGATGCAGGGGTAATTAGAGATCATAGATGAAACTTCCTTGTAGGGTTCTCTCACTACTTGGGTATTCAAACTAATAATTTTGCAAAATCTAACGCAGTATACAAGGGAATAAATCTAATTATTTTGTTGGCCATAATTAATTTGGTAATTTAATCAAATTCAAAAGTCATAGTAGACCTCATCAAAGGTAAGGGAGGACAAGAAGCCATGGAAAATAAAAAGTGTCAATGAAGATTCCATTCAACTCTTAGAGCATCACAAATTTTTAATCAGTCGCATTTTAAGGAAAGGTAATACATACTTGATGGTTTTCCTAAGATTGGTTCTAGGAGTAAAAGTTCAGAAACTTATTGGTCATATTCTTCTCTACCTATGATAATGAAAGTTCTTCTCAAAGTTGATAAAATTGTCCTCCTTCCCATTATGTTTTCTTAATCTTTCTTGTATTGGGATTATTATAAAACCCCAATTTTGTTAATTTATTTCTCTCTATTTTTGTACTGGGGTTTTATATAAATCCCCATAATTCTAGCTTTTTTGGGCTGATTTACTGGACTCAATAATATGCATTTCTCTACTTTTTGGTCCTTGAACTTGTACAAGACACCTAGGAGATGCTCTTTATCCTTTTATTTTTAATAATATGTGTCGGGGTATTTTCCTTCTTCTCTAAAAAAATATTTGGGTAGACGTAGAAAAGGTGTGGACACATCCCACGGCTAAGTTAGGAGACATTCTTATTTCTAAACCCATAAATATTTAGAGTGAAGATGACCATAGGTTATGTAACTATAATTCTCTAGGGCTTAATGCTTTATTATGTGTGTTTATATTGCAGTATTTCCACTGGATTGCGACATAAGATATGTTTAAAGAGGTGTGTGAAGTACTTCAAGTTACTCACGAAGGTACCAACACTGTATAAGTCTCAAAGATCTAAAATCTCACTATGGGTTCGAGATGTTGTTGATGCACAGAAATGAGACTTTTTTTGAGTTATATGCTTCACTTTATGACATTTTGAACTTATGTTTTAATTTTAGGTGAGAAATTTATGGATAATAAGGTAGTGCATAAAATTTTAAGGTCTTCACCTCTTAGGTTTCTTCCACACATAACGAACTTAAATGGTTTAGGTAACGTCGATAGGATGAGAGTTTAGGAACTCGTTTCGAAACTTTTGAGTTAGAAAATTAAAGTCCCTAAAAGAAGGATAATGACATTCCTTTAAACCCCATTAAGCGGATGCAACCAACTTTAACGAAACATCTGGGAGTGAAAAATAGGATTTTACCCTTTTGATTAAAAAAAATTGAAAATTTCAAAAATAAAAATCCCATTTTTAAATCTAAAAATAGTAAGAAGATAAATTTTTAGGGATTCGAAATAAAAAGGATAAGGATTTAGGTAGGTGTTATGAGTGTAAGGGTATACGCCATAGGTCATTTGAGGGTCCCATGAAAATAAAACATGTGTGTAAAGAGTTATGAAATTGCACCCTTAGCTATAATGAGTCCGAATCCAGCACAAATGAGTCACCCCACGACCATAACTACACTGCTTTTATAGTCACTTTGGAATCAGACAAAACTAGACACAAATCTGCCTTTATTGAATATAAGGTTGAGGATAATGGTAAGGAAATCCAATTTGAATGCTCCCGTGGTGATAACACCTTAGAAAACAATGGCGACAATGGGTTTGACATACAAAATTCTTATGCCGAGATTTATGAGATGTCCTTTAAATAGCATAAGGTTACATTTAATCTAGGCTTAAATATTGAGATGTATAAAGAGGATATTTGTGTCCATACGGAGCAAGAGACACTTTTGGTTACTTTTAACTCGCGTTAGGATACTCTTATTAGAAATCTTAAAGAATGGTATAAATAGAAATATTTATTACATGAGAAAGTCACTAGCCTAAAAAGAGCATTACTTGAGTCATTCCAAACTCAAACGTTTCTTAAACAAGAGAATGATAGGATAAATAAAGACTTAGAGGTGTGTTTTCTACCAAAGGTTAACCTGAGGATAGATCTGAAAAACTTGATAAGATTCTTTTTACACCAGCTCAATCCTCAAATGAAAATATCGTATTTAGCTATGAGAATCTTTAGAGTCTATCCCAAAAGCCTAGGTCAACATTATCAAAGATCCAAAGTTGACAACAACTCATCCACCACCTAGAGATGTCCCTAATCTGAGGAATATGATCACCCATCGTCCATATTTTTGCATTTATTATAAAATGAGAGGTTACCTTATGGAGTAGTATTTCAGGGTTGAAGAGAAGATAGGTAGATCTCTTGATTTGTGCCTTGTGATTATTAAAAATCTGGACAGGTGCATAGAATACCTAGTTAAAACTTCCTATAAACTCATGGGTTAGATGAAGAAGTCATTTTCTTCTTAATAGGGTAAATTTAAGAGAAGGAATAGGTATGGGAGAAGGAGGAACATGGATGAGGTATCTCGTCTCGATTCTAAGACTGCGTGAGTTGTATTTATTTTTCTAGGTTAGGATTTTTGAGCTTTTCATGGATTTCATCACAAATATATCCTACCTAGATATGTACCGTGTATTTGTTTTATGTTTTTTTATTTATTTGTTTTAGATCATTAAAAAATAGAAAAACAAAAAAGATTTTTTTTTTGGAAAAATTATGAAAATACAAAATACTTTTATTTTATTTTTTTGTGGATAGCTAATGTTTTGGGATGATTGGGAATATTTTGGCGTATATGTTATCTTATACCCTACTTCTTGATTAGGCAATTAGGAGGGTAGACCATCCTTACTTGTGTTTTTCTTAACCTCTTTAGGAGTTCATCAAGAACAACTCATGTTGCATATGTAGTAATGTTTTGTATATCGCAAACACTAAAACAAGTTGAACTAGGATGCATCCTCAATTTTTATTTAAAAAGTTTTATTGCATGTGTTTGCACTCAATTGGGCCACATATTTTTATGAAACCTGCTATGAGTCCCAAATAAGTCTCCCAAAACCTCCCCTAAATGCAATAAATTTGTGTGCCCTGGCGGGACCCATACCACAGGGCAACACTTAATAGGTAAGTGAGAGAATAAGTGAAATCCACGTCACTTTTGAGGGAGGTTTTGGGGGAGGTTTTGGTTCCCATATCATTATTCTATTTTTATTGACTGATTTTTTAAAGTGAAGATAAGAACCATTGGATGTGAGAATTCATGTTTGGAAATGGTGAGGGGTGCAATAGGAAATTCTTCCCAAAGTGAGAGGAAAACTCTAATGGAAATAAATTTAATTTTATCCACTAATGAGAGACAAAAATTAATTATCTATGCAAACGTCGTACTCTTAATGAAAAATATTTAAGCACGTTTTAAGGGAGATATAAGTTGAAGACCAATGGCTGGGCACAAATTTTGTCTACCATATTTTTTGTTGACCTTATTGACTTGCTTTAGATTTTAATTGGCATGCATTTAATTATGGGTTGAATATTCAGTTCCTATAGATATATGGGTGCAGTAATATATTTTTTCGGGTTTTGATATCATTACCATTACCATTGGATAGCTTGTGGGGTGTATCAATTTTGGATATTTATCTCGAATCAGTGAACCACTTGTGTTTTCGTCATTTGTTAATTTTATTGCTATGTAAAACTAAAAATTTAATCGTTTATGCTTTATCGAATATACAATAATATTTAATGGTGTATAATAACTCTCATATAATTTTTCCTATTCATATTTTTATGCATAGATTTTTTTCTACTCCTATTATATCATTTTTAATCTTGCATAATGATATGATTAGTGTTTTTAAGTTCAGTTAAATGTCGGGAATATATTTCGTTTAGAAGTTAAATTCTATTTTTAATTTTTTCACTTAAATTGAGATACATTGCAATTTTTTGTCTTTCCATTTGTATATTTGTGATTAAAAGAAGGAGAGATTTTTATTGTGAGGGGGAGAGGTTTAATTTTAGGGGAGATAATTTTTTGTAATAAATTGGGGGGATTCAATTTTATAAATGCATTGTATTTTTACTTACACGTCTTAATTATTTTTTATTGTCTTTTTTGTATCATTTGTACTTTATGCGGTGCGCTACAAGTGTGAAGGTGGTAGGCACTACAAGTACATAATGATTAATTGATCAAGATTTTGAAGCCTATCGTGCATATTGACTCTTGAAGGGTTGGGGACTTGGTAGAAATTGATATTTATGATATTATTTTAACCCGTTTCTATTTTTGGATAGTTTTGATTTATTTACGTCGGGTAGTTTTTTGGTTTTGTCATAAAATTGACAAAAAGGGAGATTTTTAAGAAAATAAGTTCTCTTTTTGTCATAGTTTCGATTGACAAAAGCGAAGTTATGTGTGTCGTAATTGATTAAAAATTTCCCACATCGATGACAAAGCGACATCAAAACACCCATCACACCAAAGTACAAGCCCCACAACGCATAGTAAACGTTCGAAATTTCAATTTTTGAAACATAAATTTATCTGGCTTTGTTGAATTTTAAATAAAAGATTTTTTTTTTTTTGAAAATCTTAAAAGGCTTTTTCTAAGTGTTTAGTTTTATTATTTTTAGCATCACTCTTTTACTGACATCTAAAAACGTCCCTAAAGGTTTTTGAACCTACTGTCTTTCCATAATGGTATTAAGTGGAAAATAGAATCCAAACTAGTGTACCCCACGAGGCACTCGTGGCCAATCCATAAGGTGTAATTCCCGATGTTGCAGCTCCCGTGGTTGTGGATGTGCTGGCCCATAATCGCAACTTTGGCCTCATTGTAGGATTTGGTTGGTCCTCGGCCTAGGTTGCTTGAGTTTTACTTACTCATTTGTTTTGAACTCTATTTTTATTTATTTTTAAGTTTTTTAATTTTCTTTCCTTTTACAAAACCCTTGAAAACAAATCTCTATTTTTCTATAAAATTATAATTTCGTAGATACATCCCTTTCACTTCAAGAAATCTTCCACTTGACCCAACAAAGTTAAAAATACAGTGTTATAAAAACATGCGACCCTAAATATGCATAAATAAGAGTATATAAATACATAATCAATAACATGTAATTAATATGTAATGCCCGAAACATGATTAGGTGTTAGTTGTGTGATTAACTATAAATTATTATTCATAGGGTTTGCATTGAGTATTAATATTTTTGTTTATCATGTTTGGAAATGCATACTCACATAATATATATCTTTGTTACATTGGATTCTAATTGAGCTTGTGTTTGGTCATAATATGATGAGAGTATATGCTTAGTTATTATAAGGACAAATTTTCAATTGAGTCAATTTGTATGTATTATCTTAATTCTAGACAAAATATTTTGAGTCATAGGTTAGAGTTGGTGTTTTCCTAGCGACAAAGCTTTAGAGATTATATCATCGTGTTGTGTTTCATGATCGTTTCCATCTTCAATTTTCAAGTATCTTTTAAGTATGAATGTGTATTTATTTAGAGCATCGAATATTTTATCATTGGGTGTTAGATTTTATAAAATGTTTTAAAATGGTTTTTAAAGAATTTTTTTAATAATTTCATTGTTTTATTAGAACAACTTCAAATTTCATTCGAACAAGTTTTCATTGCTCTTTAGAACGATATTGCTTCATTCAAATGATATCTAAAACGTCTCATTTTGGGTACGCTCTACAATGTCGTTCGAATTTTAATTGGAAGTCGTTTAAATGAGAATGGGTACTTCATACGAATGAGAAGTCAGCTCATTCGAACGAGTAGGCGTGCTTTTGTTTTTTAAAACTTATCTTTACAAATCTTTAATCCCTATGCTTTTGCAACAACTTTACCTTTAAATAGAGTTGGAGATTAGACGCATGAGAGAGCCTTTTGAGAGTTCTTTTTGTGATAAATTTCTTCTAAAGATTTTTCAGGAACACTCATTTTCACCCAATAAGTTTAGGATCCAAGATTCACCTTATATATGCTATAAATATCTTGTTTTGAGAACCAAGTTTATTTTCCATATATTTTTGAGAATTATTTTATTGCGATGGATTCTATGTTCATGGTGTTGCAGTGAAGAAGAGGTGGATTCTGTGCTAATCTGTATACTGTTGTTGAGCTTGGATCGATGGATACCGAGACTTGCATGGAATTGTGTGTTGTGGTAGCTTGCGTGGGTGGACTCCTGCATTGCACTGTGGCGGAGAGGTTGAAAATTGAAGACGAGTCAAGGCTTGTAGATATCGAGTCAGTGATTAAGCCATATATTAACTTTTATAATTCTGTATCATAGTGAATTGCATGAATGGGTCGTCCGATATTTTTTTCGTAGTGGGTTTTCCTTGTACATTGGCGTGCTATGTGATTCGTTTATTTATTTTATCTAGCTATCACCTAGATGCAAGTTATCGGTTAAAAAAATAAAATTGGATAATTGGTTTATCGCTATAACTCGATTTAAAATTGGTGAGAAAGTTTTTACTGGGTTAATATGTTAAAAAGGTGTGATCATTAAAATTGAAAAAATATAAAATTGGATTTTTTGTTCGCAATACCATCCTGTATAAGAACACACCGTACATGGGCATTTTTGCGCTTACAAATTGGTATCAAATATAGAACACTTAGTTATTGTCTTTTGATCCCGTGTTTTTACTTATGAATTTTGGTGGATTTCATGGTATTAGAATTCTGGTGTTTGATGGGTTGGACTACGCCTACTGGAAAATGCATATGATGTTAGCATTTAAGGCTATAGATGAGAAGGTATGGCAAGAGGTTTTAAATGGTCGGACTCCACCTACCACTTTAGTTGTAGAGAAAAGAATTTCCAAACCTGTAGAATCATGGAGTGAGGCTGAGCAAAGGTTGGCTAATTTTAATTCTCGAGGTTTAAATTATATATTCTGTTCGGACACCCTAGAGGAATTTCGTCGTATTATGGCATGCGAAGTGTCAAAAGAGGCTTGTGACGTACTCCAACTCACCCATGAAGGTATTAACGATGTTAAGGCTTCCAAATACCAAAACCTCACCAGTCAATTTGAAATGATTAAAATATTAGAGAGTGAGACCTTTTATGAGTTTTACGCAAGACTGTCCGATATACTTAACTCGTCTTTTAACTTGGGAGAGAAGATACTCGACAACCAAGTAATCAAGAAAATTTTAAGTTCGTTTCCTGAAAGATTTAATCCAAAAATGACCGTTTAAATTATTTCGGTACTCTCGATTCTACGAGAATTGAAGGGCTTGTAGGCGATTTACAAACTTATGATCTTGACATGTTTACCTCCAAGACTGTGAAGAAGAAAGAAAATGGCATTTCTTTAAAAGTCCAAAAGAAGGAAATACCTATTTCAAATAATGGATCTGACATTGAGTCCAAGGATATGGCCTTGATAGCTAAGAAATTCAAGAAATTTCTCAAATTCCATAAGCAATCAAAAGATGAAAAAAGGTTTGAGAAAACATGTATAACAAGGTCGATCAATTCCCTAAAAATTGTAATGATAACTTTAAGAGGGATCGGTGGAAAAAATGTTCTGGTCATGAGGGTTATGTCCATAGGGTGGCTGAGTTCCCCACTAAACTAAGAAAGGAGGGCAAGAAATCGATCACATATAATGCCACCCTTAGTAATATTAATCCAGAAGAGGGGCATAATTCTCCCATTGAGCGCAGCTTCACCACTTTCATGGCTAGTTATATGAGCCTTGATGAGAAATATTCCCATGAAGATGTTTCTTTGCATGACACTTTCAAGGATACAGTTTGTGGATCCCAAGTGAGTGACAGGAAACTGAAGTTCTTTTGCCTTGCTCCTTATATAATTGCAGAAAACACATCAGTGTATGAAAAATGTCATAAGTTAGTCAACATGATCAATTCTAAAGAAGTTTGTTCCAACCTTTAGATTAAATGATTTAACAAAACAAAAGAAAAATATGTGATGAATGATATCATGCTCCTCCAAAATATCATCCTCCATGATCAATAACAAAACCAAGAAAAAATAGTCGATACATGAATGAATCCATGATCATTCTAATTTTATAATTATTGGATATGGACCTAAACAAATGGTTTCAAAAGGTTTTGAGTAGAAAGAAAACTAAGAAAAAAAAGAAAAAAAAACTAAAAACACAAAGTTATTGTCAGTGAAACCATGTGAAGAGGCAAAACCATTTTATAGTTCAAAGGAATTAAAGATATAATGATCTAAATAAAAAGATCAGATAGCCTAAGAATGGAGGATGTAATGCCCATAAAAAAATCTAATATAAAATTGTATTCAAATGATCCGCATCTAGTCAAGAGAATAAATCAAAGCCACTAACTCATTTTTATCCACGTTCTCACCTTTAACATGAAAAATGGACAAAACCCAAATTTCAAAGAAATTAAAAAAGTCCAACAATTAGTGAGGTTGTTGAAAACCTCCAAAGATCTAAAACACAATAAAATGAAACCCACAACTCCCATTGAAGATTAAGAATAAAATGTTTTCCAAAAATATTATCACAACAACCAATGTATAAACTGTTACAGTAACATTCAATAAATTGTGGCCATAATAGGGTGTCACAAAAAATGGATCTCAATCAAGAAAAATGAAAAGAAATCAGGAAAAATGGCAACCTAAAAATCACAAACCCCTATATATCACACCGATTATCCCAAATAATTATATACAAAAAAATACGAGAGACGTATATTTCAGTTAGCTATGAGTTTGATGCAATTAACTTGTGCCTAGCACTTTAAAATCTCTATAACAAAATATGCACAGAAATGCACAAAGGCACAAATACAACTATGATATACCTAGAGCTAAAACTAAATATAAATACAAATAAAACCACTAACCCATTTCAAAAACCTAAAAACCAACACAAATACAACATATCCATAAAAAATATTATACATACCTCACGGTGATCTGGATTTGGAAACAAACTGTATGAATAAAAAACCTGAGAACAAAAGCAACAAACCGAGTCAGGAAGAACAATATAAGTAGAAACAACCACACGTCAAAATATCACAAATTTTGAATTTCAAAGCCCCCAAATTTAACATCATTGATCCAAAAGATCAAAAACTAAACTCTGAAATCTGAAACCCCGGATAAAGGTTGAGATTCAGAGACCAAACATAGATTAAACCAAAGATGACAAAATAGGTCTTTAACGAAAATGACATTTTTTTTATAAATCCATCAAAATAGTAGTAATACTAATTCACTAGTTTAAGTCCGAATTTGATGGAGATGATTTTAGACTGAATATGCAAATGTATATGGATTTTTGCATTTCACACCAATTCACCAGTTTTGAATGTTTTTAGTTAAATGTTCAGGAAATGAGAAAATCATCATCATGGAAATGACATGCACTGAATTTGGTTGAAAAGCTACTCAATTCATTTATACCTATAGTATAATTCTTGGCCTTACCAAGATTCCAACTCATTTTGTGCATCATACTATCGTGCTCACTCGACCCCAAACACAAAAAATGAGTCAAAATACATCTAGAATTACTCATGCCTAACAGAAAAGAGGTGTGTGTGCATAAGAGGATAAGTTGATCTCACTCACCACGGTCTCTTGGTTGATATTTGATGTAAGAACAGAGAATGGAACCCCAGGTTTAACCTTCCTAACCCTATTTTCAGTCCTCAAACTCTTCCATAGCTCATTTTCCAAAATCTACGTTTTTCAAGACCCCCCCCCCCCAACCCCCCATCTTCTCTCCCCAAAACCCATTGCATGTCTCTACGATCAACACCTTTCCTCACTTGCATTGGATTCACATTACCCCTCAATTTTGCACAGCAAGAATCCATGATGTGTACACTCACTTATCACATCTAACACAAACCCAAACACCAGATTAAAAAGCAAATATTCCAATAAAAAAATAGAATCTCGATTTGGGGAGAATGCATCAAAGAGAGAGAGATAGAGAAGAGTACCTGATTTGCGAAGAGTGAGAGATGGTTTGTTGGATAAGGGATGGTTTCGTGGGAAGGAGATGGGGAAAGTTTGTCTAGGGTTAATTTTATGGAAAATTTTCGACGAGTTTGGGAGGGAACACTTCCGCCTCTTTCTTTCTTATTTGCGCGAGGCTAAAAATTTTTGAGTAAAAAATGTCATAATATGTACATTAGTATAGAAATTCCTACTAAAATGCCATAATATCTATAATCAAATATGATTTTTATATTTAAAGTGTCATGAAAAATAATACTAATATACATAAAATGACATTTCATGGTAGAAATATCACATTAATAACAATATTATCCTTCAAATGACATTTTTGTAATAAATGTCTTTAAATTAAATTTCCGAGCGTCATAAAAAGGTGTTTTTCTTCTAGTGAGTGGAGATGAGAGTGAGGAAGAGGAGGAGGGGGAGGAGGAGAAGATTGAACTCCAAGTTGTCTTCCATGAGTTTTATGAGTAAATCTTGAAACTGAAATAGAATAACTTGAAGTTGTTATCTAGGTTGAAGGAATATGCCAAAGTGAATGATGATAGTATTTTGATTGATTATCTTAGGGAACATGAGAGGACTCTTCGAGAGAAGCTATAATATGTTGAGGGTGAGAGAGATAGTCTTCATAGTTTGATGGAGGCTATGAAAAAAGAAACTCTAGAGTTTAAGAAATCTAGACGTTTATTCGAGTTGAGGATAGTTGAGTTTGGAGAGAGATTGAGAGACTCGTGTCATATCAAATTTGATTTAGAATCTAGGTATAAAAGGTTGGATAAGATGATAAAATGCTTTCGCTAATAAATCCAAGACCATGCGTTATAGAGAGTCGACCAGGAACATTAGGAAAGGTCAACCCTTAGGTAATAACCCTTGTCGTGTTTACACTTTCACTCATTGCAGTAGGAAAGGTCATATTAGGAAGTTTTTCTATGATTTTAAAAATGGTCCTAGAAAGTCTAACAATAGATTCACCATAGTTCCCTAAAATCGAGAGTATCACAGTACACCTATATGGGCTAGGAAATCCAATTTGGAGGCTTTACATATTATACTTGTTGATTCTCATTTTCTTGCACATGATACTTTCCATGCTATATCTAATGATTGATTGCTTACATGTTTGTCATACATTAGTTTCTGCTTCATGATATATGTTTACTACTGTTTTGACTTATGTATCTTTTTTATTTTGAGTTAGCTTGTTCTCAAAAATCTTAGAAAAACTCAAAAAGATTTTTTGTTTTTGTGTATTTTAGTTTGCACATGTTATATGGCATATTACTGAGTATGAATCCAATTCATTCCATCTTTTCCATATAACTGGGACATTTAGTTATGATTGTTAATACTTACATTGTTCTTAGTTATGTTTGCATGGAGTTGTTTTATACATGATTTTCTTAATGGATTCACTTTGTATATGCATCCGCACACACATACACGAGATCCTAGAATTTTAACTTCATATTTATATTTGAGCTATATGAGATGTTCTCCCATCGATCTTATCATCAACATATTTTGTGACTATGGGGAATTTGTGTGTGTAAGAACTGTTGCCTATGAGAATATTTTATTTGTATTGAAAAAATATAAGGGTGCACGCTACGAAAGGATCAAATCTCATTTTTAGAAAATTTACTGTTGGCAAGAGACTAATGAAAAGATTAAAGGCAATAAAAAGAAAAATAAATGCCAAAGGTCAACAAGTTCAGTTTGTTTGATTTTCAAAAGTGATAGCTTCAAAAGAATTTAGAGAAAAGAATATTGGAAATTGTTTATCTTTTGAGGGTGTTATAGTTTAAGGTCAATGAGTTTTCACAATGAATCCTAGTTATGCTTATTTTTTCATGATGCTATTAATTTGTAGAATCATCAATATTCTAGGATTGTGTGCATTGTGCTTGTTTATTCATGGAGTTTACTTTATCTTGTCACTTGAGGCTAACCTTAGTTTGATAAAGTTGTGCAGATCCCTGAATATATTTGAGTGTTTGGGTCATAATTTATTTGTATATAGTTCACATCCATTCATTCCACTCCACATGTTTAGACATATCGATATTATGCTAGTGTGTAAATCTTATGTATTTTGTGTCAAGTTTTTATGGTTGTTTATACATACATATATATATTTTTTCTATATTACATTAGTATATGTTGCATATAGTGTATATGATATTGTTTTGAGTTTTTGCAGTTTGAATTTAGTCCATGTATGCCGTATGATTTATCTTAGGATTTTATCAGCCGTGTTATATCATCATTGTAGTATATCTTGTTGGGTGCATTGAAATTCAATACTTGGAATGGTGATTTCAAGTTGATATCATACTTCATTGCTTATTTATGTTGGTATCTTTATGCATCGATATTGATATTGTTTAATCATAGTTTGGATTATTTGTGCTTGCGCGGTCATGTTGTGCATTTTCTACACTTCAAACCATTGCAGGACTTTATTCCCTCTTCCTTATGTAAAATTAATATCTTGTATTTACACATTTATGGGGAGATTTGGTTTTTGGGGGAGTAATAGTTTTATGATTTCTTGCTTTGTCTATTCCTAAACAAAAAGGGGGATAAATGATATATTTCCTTTCATGCTCAGGATATATTTATCTTAGCGGGAGAAGTCTTATATATGTTGAGATTATTTTAAACGTTGTAATATAGAATAAGATGTCTTACCTAGGTTGAAATTATTTTAGACATTATTAGGATTTATTCTTATTTTGATTTTATACATGCTATATTCTCCTTGCATTTAAAGGTTTGTTTAAGTGTGTAGTTTTACATGTTTACATCATACGACAAAGTTTTCAAGAAGGCAAAGATACTCATAGATTGTGTTTGTTGAGGGTCTTTACTCTTTTTCGTTTTGGGGTTGGGATTAAGTCTTTTTAGAGTGCTTGATGGCCCATAGAATTTTTATTTGGGTTTTGTCCTGGAATAGCCAATGGGGGATATTTGTAAGGACAAATTTCCTATGGAGTCAATTTGTATGTATTGCCTTAATTCCGAAAAAAATATTTTGAGTCATAGGTGAGGGTTGGTATTTTCCCTTCAAGCCTTTGACGTGTTTGAATGAACACGTAGTGACAAAGCTTTAGAGATTATATCATCGTGTCGTGTTTTGTGCTCGTTTCCATCTTCAATTTCGAAAGATCTCTCTGGTATAAATGCGTATTCATCTTGGGCCTTGGATATTTTATTATTGGGTGTTAGATTTTTTTAAGAATTTTAAAATTTTTTTTGAAGAATTTATTAAAAATTTTGTTGTTTCATTCGAATGACTTGAAATGTCATTCGAACAAGTTTTCATTGGTCATTAGAATGATATTCCTTATTTAAATGATATCTAGAACGTCGCCTTTTGAGTATGCTCTAGAATATTGTTCGAAGTTATTCAAACGAGAAAAGGTACTTCGTTCGAACGAGTACGTGTGTTTTTGTCTTTTAAAATATATCTTTCCAAATCGTTAATTCCTATCCTTTCGCAACAAATTTCCCTATAAATTGATATGTAGGATCAAAATTTCGAGAGAGCCTTTTGAGTGTTCTTTTTTTGATAAAATTCTTCCAAATTTTTTTCAAGAACCCTCGTTTTCACCCAATAAGTTTATGATCCAAGATACATCTTATATATTCTTTCAAGATCCAGTTTTGGGCACCAAATTTATTCTCCATATCTTTTTGAGAATTATTTTGTTGTGATGGTATCCATTTTTATGGTGTTGGGATGAATTCCATGTTCCAATTCGTAGACGATTCCTGAGCCTAGATAGGTGGTATCAAGGCATGCGTGGACTCTTGCGTTATAGAAGCTTACATGGGTGGATTCCTACGTTGCACTATGGGGGAACAGTTTAAGATTGATGATGCGTCATGTCTTGTGGGGAATGAGCCATTGAGCAAGTCATCTGTTAACTTTTGTAATTCCATATCATAGTGAATTGTGTGGCTGAGTCGTCCGAGGTTTTTCCCATCCTTGGTTTTCCTCGTACCTCGACGTGCTGTACAATTAGTTTATTTATTTTATATTATATTGGTCCTGTTGAATTATGAAAAATATTAATTTATTGTGTGGGAGAGATAGGATTTACAATATAAATATTATCAACCAATGTACCAAACTAATAAAAGATTTATTTTTCTTATAAACCACGACTTTATTAAAAGAAACTAAATATTTATACAGGGATAATCAATAAACTGAAATCAAACTCCATCTAATGGATGCTACAAAAAAACAATCTATTAAAAATAAACTCTTGTTACTACTAAAGCTTACATGAATGTCTCCCACAGTAACTACTACTACTCTCGTAGAATCTCCCATAGTCAGATAAAAATCTCCATCACTATGTTGTCTAGTTTCCTAGAACCCCTGCAAATAATTTCATACATGATTAGTGGCTTTCGAATATATACCCACGTAGTATGAACCATAAAACATGATTCAATGACAACTGAATGGAATTTACCTACGTTGTTTTGTTTGTCGCAAAAAAATGGATAATTATTCTTTTGAGTTCCCGATTGCTTATAGTTGAAACACTTGGCTTGGGATTTCTCACACCTCCCTAAGACCGACGAGCTGCCTGAGGGACCGTAACCTATTTTTTAGCATTTGTCTGCTTCTTCTTGTCCATAGGCTTAGAAGTAGAGTCGTTCTCAGGAATAAAATCACTTCCTAACTTCTTAAAGATTCCTTAAATTGTTTGTAGTTCTTTAAGTAGTTCCGCTAAAGAGTAAGAAGTCTTATTCAAGTTGTAATTTAGGTAGAACTACTTAGGCAACAACTGGAGAATAATATTGACTTGGGTTTCCCCATTGATTTTCTCTCCAAGGATGTCAAGCTCATTGACAAGAGACATCATCCTTAAAACATGTTCCCTCACTGGAGTCCCCTCATCCATGTTTGTGTTCATGAGTTCTTTCATGAAAACTTGGTTCAGCATCATGTCATACGCATGGGTCATCGACTAATGCTGATGTTGTAAGAAATTTGACATAGATGCCAAAATATAACACCGTGCCATCTTATTGGCCTTGATCCATTTCTGGTTGTCCTGGGTTTCCCTTTTGGTTTCCCCCTCATCAACTCAGGACAAATTTTATATAGCACAAACTTGTACTCTTCAGCAGCCAATACTATATCCAAATTCCTTTTTCAATCAATATAACTATATCCAATTAATTTATTTTTGTTGAGAATGACAACAAGTGGATTGAAAGAGCTTTCCATCCTAATACTTAGAATCAAATAATAAAATGAATTATTATAAGACATAAATTTTTTTGAATTCTAAATTAAAATTAAGGCTCCCTCTACCAATTTTAAAATAATTTGTCGGTATTCAACTTACCATTTGAATAATATTACTCTTTGAAGAAACTATTTTCTAAAACAAATTAGGGAGGTTAATTACTTTTAATTTTATTATCTAGACAAAAACTATGTCAAATAAAATTAAATAGCTGACATTTTGCTCTCATAAAATAATAGCATTCCTCTTTGGAGAACCTACCATTATTTTATGTCTAAGTGCATACCACCAAAAAATTTTAGATTATCTCATATCACATAGACTTCTCCTTTTAGGGTTGCCTATGTGAATAATGAATCCAAATTTAGCCTTAATAAAACTTGTACCGACCACCACAATAATTAGCACTCCTTGTTAGAGGATGTACTTATTATTAAAAGTCTATAAATCGTTGATAAAGACCATGGGATTTACTATTGGCAAATTCCTTCTCCCACTTAGTATTGTAAATTTTTTTGTGAAGGTTATCAAAAAAAATTGTGTGTTCGATTTCTAATTAATTTGAAAAGGCTAGCACATTTGATATATTTTAAATAATATCAGGATACCCCAATTTTAATATATCAAGCAAATGTGTTATCAATAAATTTTAAAATACCTATATATATATATATATATATATATATATATATATATATATATATATATATATATATATATATTCTCAATTTTTATTTTCTAACTACACATATTAATATCCTCAATTCAAAATAATTATAAATTATTCACACTAGCATCTATATGATCTACGTCCGGTCAATTTTTCATATTGTTCATAATTTTAAGGGAACCGTTAACACATATTAACAACCCAATAATTATAACATAAATAATAAAGACATAAATCATCATAAATAAGGATATCGAGATAAATAAGGATTCCCGACTACTATAGTCAAGATGCAACTATGTTGTAGATAGGAGTCCTCAACAGTCCTCCTTACACCAAACACTTCATGTAGCCACTACGCTGGGACGACACAGGGTTCCACCTACCTAATCAGGATCTGTTGAATGTGTATAAATCATATAAATCGAACTAAAGGTCTATTGAATATGCGTATAAATCAAACTACAAAAAAATTACATATACGTGAAATCCTACAAGGCGAAATCAGGGTTTACCTTCGAGATCTCTCTGATTTGATCTCGTCTAAGCATGAACAGTATGTGATGATTATTGACCTAGAATGCAGGATCGATGCACCTCATGTTCTTCTACTGTATTTTTTATATGAACATTCACGAGTAAAGTGTGGGGTCTTCCTTCATGACCACCTTCTCTTCTCTTTTCTTCTCTCCGCTTCCTCTCTTTCTCACAAATCTTAATTAAGGTTTTTCATTCTTAAGAGTGATGGCTTGATTGAGGAAAAAAGGGCCTTGGGTGCATATATATAGGTTACGGTAGGGACGCTAAGGAGAGAAAAGGATGTGGCTCCTAATTGACCTGAGAAAGCCTAATCCAACCCGAATTCTAATTCCAGCCAATTATTTATAATTAATACCAAAATATAATTATAATTGTAACTCAACTCCTTAAGTCTAAATTACATTTCAAGATCCTTATTATTATTTTCATAATTCTCCCCACGTTAAGGTTATAAATACCCGTTAATAAAATAAATTACTGATAATTCATTTGATTAATTTATTTAATTCCTTAAGCAGTCCAACTTAACTTATTTGTAGTGTCGAATTAACATAATCCACCTGCAAAGTTTGACACATAGAAAGCTCCAGATTAAGAGCCTTAAGTAAGCCTAATAATCACGAGGTGTATATTGTCTTATAAAATCAGTATAAAGATAATGACCACAAAGTGATCACATTCAATATACACAAAGTGTACTAGCACAATATATGTTAAAACTATATTGTTTCTCGTAATCAAGATATACCTACTAAAATATTATGATACTTATGGTGTTTTTAGTTCCATCTAAGATTATGAACGATAAACTTATCTTCCACAAGAACTGATGATATGATCTTGTGTGTGTAAGTTGTACTCTACACACCAGAACATCTAATAAGCATAATAAAAGACAGTAGCAATATATAAAATAATGAAAATATTATGTCCATACATGATTCTCACTAAAATAGAAAAATTGTTTTTATTTTAATAATGAATCTATAGCTAAAACTATTACATAAAGTATAATTTTAGTCTACTACTCTAACAGTAGGTTAGTTGGTTGGTTACTTGTTCTCTTTCTGGGTTACTCCATGCCTCCTTAAATATGAGTATGTGAGTATTTGTTGATGGACTTATGTAGCTGATCTACTAGAATATGTCAGGGACTTTGTCTTTATAGAAAAAACAAACATCCACTTTAAAAGGTAGTGGAAGAATACTTGTAAAGTTAACATGGACAAATATGTACGAAAGAATATTCGAGAAGTACGTTGACGACATCATCCCACTATCTAATTCATTGGTAGTGGATATATAATTACACACATGTTATCTGGGATAGCAAGGTCGACCAGAATGCCTAAGATCGATCATGATCATATCTAAGCCGACCTCAATGTTGCTTGAGTCGACGTCATTGTGGTTAATAATGAGTTCAGTTTTACCCTTATAACCGGTTTTTAAGTCATACCATATTCATGGTTCAACATATACATATGAATTATTACTCGCGTTTAGCATCTAATCCAATCTAAATATGAATATTGTTATTCAAAGTTGAACAATACATCTAATATCCACACATATGAATTATCGCTTGCGTTTTGCTTTAATCAAACTTAAACATGAATATTAGTATTAACAATTAAATCGTAAATCTAATGCCCACATATGAATTATAACCTACATTTGGCATATAATACATCTTAAACATGAACATTAGTATTAAAACAAAATCATAAATCTGATATCCACACATTTGAATTATAACATTCGTTTTGTATTTAATTCAACACAAGTGTGAATATTAGTAATAGAGTTGAATTATACATCTAGTATCCGCACTGATAAATGATGAGGATGAGATTGAAGATGAAGATAAACATTCACATCAAACATATAAGAGACAAAGGTTTTTAAAGTGGTTAGGCTATGAATAAAGCCTACGTCCACTGTTATTTTAGTTTCAGGGGTTTACAATAGCACCATAGGGTGTAGAGAGAGAAAGGATGTGTATCTTGTGTATGGGGTTTCTAGGTTCTCCTGGATCTCCTCCCTTTTGGCTAAGGGAATACATGTATTTATAGTGATGGGAGATAAAGAGATTCATTGTATGTAGACATTTATGTCTACATTCAACGAATCTAATTGTTGAATTGGTTGGTATGCTATGTGTTGTCATCTATTAATACAATATAAATGTACATTAAGGCTCATTAAATGCGCTGCCATCTTCGATAATGCACATTAAATGCATAGTTATCCTTTGATCTTCCTGGTTGGTATGCCGACCAACTCTCCTCGGGTGTCGACTAACTCTCCTCGGGTGCCGACCAACTCTCCTCGGGTGCCAACTAATTTTTCTCGGGTACTGACCAACTCTCCTCGGGTGCCGACTAACACTCCTCAGGTGCCGACCAACTCTCCTCGGATGCCGACCAACTCTCCTCGGGTGTCGAATATTGCCACGTAGGATGACATGTGTCCTTTTCTGATTGGTCCTCGTAGATGGAGAATTTTTGCGTTAACAGAAGCCCCCAATGCTCCATGCTTGATGGTTTACTTGAAAGGATGGAGTATTTACTCTACAGTGTTGCTCGGTGCTTGTGAAATTCTTGATCTACCTTCTTGATTTATTCAACATAAAGTGCATTATCTCCTCGACGACATATGATGCAGGCTGATCGATGGTTGCTAATCTTTCTTTTGAGGAACTCCGTGTGCTATGTATCACCCCTGGGAATTTGGATGCATCCATGCCATAGTATGCAGCTTGTAGCTTGTCATAATCTTCAAGTATGTTGATTGGTTTGCTAGCCGACCAACTGCCTCTTGTGCCGAGCAACTGAGTGCTAACTTCACGTGCTTGATTCTTCTGATTTATGATCCTCTGAATACTTTGTCGAGTAACATACTAGCTTTTGAACCCAACTCTTCAGTCTGATTAGTACCAATCTAGTGGTGGACTTCGAAACATTTTCATACAACTTCTTCTTCAATGTTGGTCGGGACAGTAGTAGTAAAGATCTCAGTGCTGTAGATGCTGAATTTGACTTCTGAACTTCAATAGTATGTGCATAATAACTCCTGAATATGCCTCCTGAGCTTCAATATACCTCCTGAACTTCAATATCCTCCTGAACTAATTCTCGAGCAAGAAAAACAACTTCTGAATGATAATTAGTTGGGGCCTCGACCGTGTGAGTTTGTGGAGTTGAATTTGATGCTCGACTGCATGATGTTATAAGAATGTGCCATCGAATGAATAAATATATCTATAATAGAAACCCCCAAGTGTGGAATGTGAACTTTGAATGCTTTTTGCTTGATCGCTTGCACATACTCATAAAATGTTTCCGACCAACTGTAGTTGACAGCTTCTTATTTCCGACCAACCTGAGTTGACATTTTTGGGAATAGATTTACTTCCTAACCAACATAAGTTGGCATTTTTAGGAATATATAGTTTTACTTCCCGTAGGAATACATTTACTTCCTAACCAACATAAGTTGGCATTTTTAGGAATACATAGTTTTACTTCCCGTAGGAATACATTTACTTCCTAACCAACATAAGTTGCATTTTTAGGAATACATTTCCTAACCAACATAAGTTGGCATTTTTAGGAATAGTTTTACTTCCCGTAGGAATACATTTACTTCCTAACCAACATAAGTTGGCATTTTTAGGAATACATAGTTTTACTTCCCGTAGGAATACATTTACTTCCTAACCAACCTTAGTTGGCATTTTTAGGAATACATTTATTTCCTAACCAACCTTAGTTGGCATTTTTAGGAATACATTTTTTATAATAAATGATAGAGACTTCCTCGGAGCTGACCAACGGATTGCTGGGAATAAGATATAATAAATGCTGGAGACATCCTTGGAGCTAACCAACAGATTGTTGGGAATAAGATAATATAAATGTTGGAGACCTCCTTGGAGCTGACCAACAGATTGTTGAAAATAAGATAATATAAATGTTGGAGACCTCCTTGCTGAAATAAGATAGAATATGCATCCAAATAGATATAAAGAATAATTAAAAATAATAAAATGCCTCGTTGATCTGTCGAGGTAGAATTATATAATGCCGAACAAGAATAAGATCTTCCAGAACATAAGAATATGGCCGAGAACGTTGTCAGGCCTGAATATAAATAAGAATTATCCGACCAACTATCCGTTGGGGGTGAAATACAACGAATGTTGTATTTCTCCTTAAAGCTGAATAAGTATCTTGTCGAGGCACAATTGCATAATGCCGAATAAGAATAATATTTTCCAGACCATAAGAATATGGCCGAGAACTTTGCTTGGCCTGCATATAAATAAGAATTACCCTGACCAACTATCCGTTGGGGGTGACATATAATAAATGTTACTTCTCCTCGGAGCTAAATATGATAATAAGTATCTCGTCGAGTTCCATGTTGAGATGAATATAGAATATGAATCCCAAGGGATATATAGAATAATTTGTGCTTGAGGGCCTGAATATAAATAAGAATTTCCCCGACCATCTATCCGTTGGGGGTGAAATATAATAACTGTTGTAGCTTTTCCTAGGAGCTAAATATGATAATAAGTATTTCGCCGAGCTCCATGAAGAGATGAATATAGAATATGAATCCGGACGGATATATAGAATAATTCGTGCTTGAGCACAAATCAAAGCAATAATAAAATATATAGTTCCTTGCTGAGGTGAAATTTCATAATGCTGAGCAATGATAATAGTTTCCAGATTGTTTCCGAGCATTCGTCGACATTGAGTCTTGTACCTGTAAAAATTAATATATTGCTCTACCATTTGTGTAGGCTAAATTGATTAGTCGTGAGAATAATTTAATCATTCAATAAATATATGATAGGTATATGTTTGAGAAATAAAAATGTTAATTTCAAAAAATGAAATAATATATGTTGGCTGATATGTCGAGGCACAATTACTTGATGTCGAGCAATACTACTTTTCCAGAGGTTTACGAGAGCTTTCATCGGGATTGAATCTCGTCCCTATGAAATTATAATAAGCTTCCCGAGAACCTGTCGAGACTAGAGAAAAT
Organism: Sambucus nigra; assembly: GCA_949130495.1. NCBI lineage: Eukaryota > Viridiplantae > Streptophyta > Magnoliopsida > Dipsacales > Adoxaceae > Sambucus > Sambucus nigra. Next base: position 425,940,639 of record OX422209.1, read on the forward strand.
AATTATTATCATGAGAATAATTATTCAGCCAAACAATATGTGATGTGTATTAGCATAAAATAATAAAAATTTTAAAATATGAAATAATATTTTTATGCCAAATGTGTGTGAGATGGACAAATTTTTATCAGATATGCATCATAAATAAGACGTAGAGTTTTTTGTAAATTTATTTAATCTCCAACAATTAATCAGGTATAAGTTGCTGTTTGAAAATTATTTATCACTTGGTTTTAAAAATATTTTTGGGGTGATCACAAGTTAAAAAAGACTTAAGCCCCCTGTTTGTCCCCGAGCTGAACTCGTGTTTAAAGAAATATCTGGGGTGCTTCGTATTTTTTAATACCCCAAGATTCTACTACTGCCGACAAACGGCATGGATGTTGCCGACCAACATTTAAGGATATCTCAAGTTATAGAATATATGGTGACGACCAAGAAGCAAATGGTCCCTGACCTGCTGAGAAATTTTGCCGATCAACAAAAATGGTGCATTGACAACACCGAACAACATTAGATGTCACCGACCAAAAAGTGGATGGTTGGATAGTTGCCTACCAGTAAATTGAACCCTCCGAACAAGACTGAGATGTCGCCAATCAAGAAGTAGATGATCGTCGACCTGCAATTGGTTCCACCGAGCTACAATATGGGGCTCCGACCAATAATAAGATACCTCGTAGTTGGATAAAATTATTTCAACGTTGCTGATGGATCTTCACATCTTATCTCCGACAAATAAAAATGGTCTGGTTAAGCTTCTCTTTAATAAAATATGGTCCAAGATGATGCCGACCAACAATATAGATGGCTGACCAGAATATCTCGAATCCTTAGATCAGAAAAATAACATTCGATGTAAAATTTAAGCATTAAGAATGTTAATTAAATGAATAATTATCTAATCCACTAGATCGTGTGATTTCGAAAAAGAAACCCTGTGATGTGATGAACGAGGGGCCAACATATCAAATTTGTGCCCAGAGTCTTGATATGGTCATGATTGTTTTACTGATCATCTTTTACAAGAGGTGGGTAATGATTTTTCAGGTGACAGAAAATTATTTTTTATATTGATCCCTTCCTATTCCCTATTTGGAGAGATAAAAATATGGTGAATGATCGAAGTTATTACCAAATTTATATCAAAAATCAATCAATTTGACTTTATTGACATAGATGGAAGATGAACCAAATTAAGTATATAGTTCATAAAAATGAATGCAAAGAGACTCAAACTTGAAGAGAGAGAAAATAGATCTGGGTCATGATTTCCATGAGAAAACTTTTTATTGTCTTTAACCTTTTCACATTCTCTGATTAAAAATATGATGGGAATTTAAATAGACATCAAAGATCTTACAAAATTTATAATGAAAATTATCAAATCTTACCACCGTCATATATATTGGTATATGTAATCATTTAAAATATTTATTCCATGATATAAAATTGAAACTTGAGAATCAAGCAAAAAGTTATGATTTATGAAATCCATTATTTTTCAGATTTCTAACTAAGAATTAATCTAACAGTTATAATTTTAAAATCATGATATGCAATATTTTGCAGATAAAAATTGGACAATTAATTTATGTATATAAACATAAAAATCACGATTGAATCAAAAGATGTATGTAGAATATATAATTGATTGTACGTAGAGAAAATAAAAACTTAACTTTTGATGGAGAACAATGCTTGTAACACGTTCCCACAGACGGTGTCAATCTGTTGAAGACAGAAAATGGCCACTGCCATTTTAGTGGCGTCAACAGCAAATAAATGATGAGGATGAGATTGAAGATGAAGATAAACATTCACATCAAACATATAAGAGACAAAGGTTTTTAAAGTGGTTCGGCTATGAATAAAGCCTACGTCCACTGTTATTTTATTCCCAGGAGTTTACAATAGCACCATAGGGTGTAGAGAGAAAAAGGATGTGTACCTTGTGTATGGGGTTTCTAGGTTCTCCTGGATCTCCTCCCTTTTGGCTAAGTGAATACATGTATTTATAGTGATGGGAGATAAAGAGATTCATTGTATGTAGACATTTATGTCTACATTCAACGAATCTAATTGTTGAATTGCTTGGTATGCTATGTGTTGTCATCTATTAATACAGTATAAATGTACATTAAGGCTCATTAAATGCGCTTTCATCTTCATTAATGCACATTAAATGCATAGTTATCCTTTGATCTTCCTGGTTGGTATGCCGACCAACTCTCCTCGGATGCCGACTAACTCTCCTCGGGTGCCGACCAACTCTCCTCGGGTGCCGACTAATACTCCTCGGGTGCCAACTAGTTTTCCTCGGGTACTGACCAACTCTCCTCGGGTGCCGACTAACACTCCTCGGATGCCGACCAACTCTCCTCGGGTGTCGAATATTGCCACGTAGGATGACATGTGTCCTTTTCTGATTAGTCCTCGTAGATGGAGAATTTTTGCGTTAACACGCACATATGAATTATAATTTGCGTTTGACATCTAATTCAAGATAAACATAAATATTATATTCAACCTGAACAAACAAAATAACTTACGTGGCGAAAAAATATATGATATTTCGAAAAATCATAATTTTTGCCAAAAAAAAAAATTTGAGTTATCACCAAATGGTTGTAGATAATTACTTCCAGATTTTAGGAGAGTTGTCATAATTTAAAACTTAATTTTCTGGAGTGAGATATCGACTTCAACACTATTACTAAAAACGACAAAATCATAAATTTTAAGGGCTTAAATGACATCAAAATGCAAAAGTAACGCAGTGCTAATTGTACACAACGGGTGTTGTCGGTATTTTTAAGTGATGATGTGGGTTTCGTATTGTTTCGAGCAAGTTTAGATTTTTCATTCCAATCAGTGAGTATTGACAACAGAAGAATAACGTCGTAGAAAGTCCGAAACACTAAATTTTATTATAAGCAAATATCAATAACGAAAATCATGAGATCTTAAATTTGAGTTATGATACCAAATGTAAAGTTATTTTTAAAAACATCATAATATTAATCAAGAATCCATTAATTTGATTAAACTTTGGCATATAACTGTTCTTAATAAACGAATCATGAATTTTAATGTTTTCACAAAATATCTCTAAACGATAAAAAAGAAAACTTATATTGATCCAATGCATTGATGAGTTTTGTTCTAGAAATCTCTTTAAATCATTTTAATAATTACTTTAACATAACCTTCGTTCACTTAAGCATAAATAATAATTGAAACTTAAAACTTTTCTCTCGTTTGCCCAATATATTGTGTGTTGTTATATAAATTATAATGGAATACAATCTACTAATTGGGTGAACGAGGACCCAGTTTTCTAGTTAAACTAAAATTTTATTATTAGCATTTAGATGACTTCTCTATAAAAATTCTTATCAATGGTAAATTGTTATGTGAACTATATTAAGTAAGATACTTATATTTAATTAGGTAATTAATTTGAAATTATTTTAATTTTGAAATTAAATATTAATTAAATGTTTCCAACATTTGTGGAATGAAGAAATCTGTGTATTAGTAGTTTTGCAACGAAAATTTCACATGGAGACAAAATCTATGTTGCCCGATATTGAACATTGCTAAAACTCCGTGTATTTCCCGTAAGAATCTTGATCCTTGCTGTCATAATGTAATCATGTCTGTTTTTGATTAATAGATTTACTACTTACTGGATTGATCAACTAAATCTATAATTGACAAAAGATATTCTGTTTTCGACCTATGGATTCACTTGTTACTGGATTAACCAACTAAAAATATAATTAACAAAAGATTATGGAATTAAACTTCCATTTCCGTACAACTTTATTGAGAAAAGAACTTTGGCGGGACTTACTAGATTGAGCACAAGGACACGCAATGTCCCAAAACTGACAGATGTCAGAAATTGGTTACCAAATAAGTCTTGGAGTTTGAAAGCTTTGTATTATTTCTGTTAAAAAACAAAATATAACATCAAGAATACAGTGGCTCAGACTAGCTAGATTCCATCCAAACCATGGTTACTTGTTTAATCATAATTATTTGGGGAAAATGCGTTCCTTATCTTATAAGCCCAAAACTGGAAAAAGGAGGAATGAATCGAAATGAGACATCGTTTCATTTCACAGCGTGGACTTGATATTATAGGTGCCATGCCATTGAATGTAGACCAGCACCTCTCACTTTCTTCATTTTCTTAGTCATGTTTCTTTCTATCTCATCCATCAAAGTCTCAATCAATCAGTTGCCTTTTCACTGTAGTTACATATCCATTACCATATTATATTTGGTCATTCGACTTCGTCATTTTCATCGTCATAAGCTATGCTCATCTTTACCGATCATTCTGGCTTTTCATGGCAGCTTGAAAGTTGCAATCAAGAATGGGGGTGGGGCATCCATAGATCATATCTTAGGGTCCGCTTATTATTAAAGTGGACAAACGAGTTAGAGTGACAAATTTTTCATTATAAAATATGTCATGAGAATAAATGAATAGTATTAATCTTTTAGATGGTAAAAGTGCATTATTTGATAACAGGGAGTTTTGAGAAAGGGTTCTTATAGTGTTTAAAGTGTATAAAAATAAGGCATTTCATATAATTTTATAAATTTAGTCCCTATATTAAAAATACCATAAAAAATTGTGAAAAATATTGTCGCTGGTGCAGACCTAAAAAATAAAGGTATTGTACTACAGGCGCTAGATTTATAAATACTATTGTACCACAGAGATTAGATTTATAAACTTGAAAAACATTGTCTTAAAAATCCAATTATAGGAAGGAGCATGATCTTCACCTGAATTCTCTATTGATAATATTAATAAAAAAATGAAATCTTGTTTAACAGAAAAAAAATTAACGGAAAGAATGATTTTTAATAAAATAAAAAAATTTAATGAAAAAACAGTATATAATGAAAAAAAAGCATTCTGAAAAAACTTTTTTTTTTTTGCCAAAAGAAAAAAAATTAAACAAAAAAAACAGTTTTAATAGGAAAAATCAGTTTTAAGGAAAGAAAAAAAACAGTTTACAATGAAAAAATTATTTTTTTAAAAGAAAAGCAGTTTAAAAAAAACGGTTTTTAACAAAATAAAAATAATTTTTAACGAAAAAACTGTTCTTTAGTTTTTAACAAAAAAGAGAATTTAAACAAAAAAACAGTTTTAACGAAAAAATAGTTTCTTTTAAGAAAACAATTTTTAACAAAATAAAAACAGTTTTAGCAAACAAAAAAACGAGTAATTTTTTTTAAAGGATGACAAATTTGTGGAAAAAAAATTCTTTACTATGTAGGTAAGAAGAGGCGGACCGAGATGGTCTTGAGGGTATGCGGCCGTCCTGTCTGGGTTTTCGAAATTCGAGAAATATGGTAAAAAAAAAAAATTGGACCTAAGTGCAATTTTTCATAGTGAAAGGCATTGAATTTATGCTATTTTAAAAGTTGAGGGGCGGAGGTGTAATAAACCGAGAAGAGAAACACACTTATTGCTTTCAAAAATAAAAACTCTTTCTCGAGAGTTTTTATTCTTTCTTGAGAGTCTTATTCTCTCAATTTTTCCATCTCTCAAGCTCCATCCACTCCACACCATACTGCACCACACCACGATCCCATGCCTCTTTCGCTTCCCTACTCTTTCTTCAGCTAACAGGACAACCTCCTCCTCCTCCCTTCTCCAGCGTACATGTTCGCCCCCTCCGACCTCCGACAGCCTACAAGTCTGCCCCTTCCGACGACACCCTTTCTCCTCTTCGGTGGCATCCTCTCGAGTGTCTCCCTACTCACAACTCAGGTAACTTTTTTTTTTTCATTTCAATATTTAGGAATTTTAAATTAATATGAATATTTAAATTAGTTTCATTTTTCAGCCCCAAAGTTAATGAATGTGTAAATTAGTTTAATTTTTATGAATGTGTATATTAATATGACTGTTTAAATTAATTTCATTTTCAACCCCCTAAGTCAATGAATATTTAAATTAGTTTATTTTAATTTATGAAAAAAAATTATAATTAGTTTATTGTAATTTATTTTGATTAGTATGAAAAATTAATATGAATGCATCAATTGATATGAATGTTTAAATTAGTTTCATTTTTCAGCCCCAAAGTTAATGAGTGTTTAAATTAGTTTAATTTTTATGAATGTGTAAATTAATATGAATGTTTAAATTAGTTTCATTTTCAGCCCCCCCCCCCCTAAGTCAATGGATATTTAAATTTGTTTATTTTAATTTATGAAAAAAATTATAATTAGTTTATTGTAATTGATATGGCCAAAATGTACCATCGTCTCTTAGGATGACGAGCATCACATCTCACGGCCGAGTAATCACAAGAGCCTCACATATCATTAGCGGGGTCGTCCAGATAAGGGTCGGCCTTAGTAAGGTCGGCCACGACTTAATCAACCTCGGCCTGATCACTACAGTCGAGACTACATTTGTATCTATCAGCGTAAGATCATCAGTCTGTTATTGGCAACCTCAGACATCATGGCAGCAACCTCGGCCATCATGCAGTGAACTTGATACCTCAGCGTAAGGGTTGGAACAGAAGACGTCAACCTCGGCCTCAGCCTATGACTAGGCCTCGTCTCAGAATAAGACCATAGTTAGCTACATCGGGCCTCTCCAATATCAAGGTCGTCTCGGCCTCAGTCGGTACCAGGATGACAGAGACCAAGGATGAATCCCATCAGGGGACTGACTCATCAACTCAGCCTCGGCCCTCTCCAGTATCAAGGTCATCTCGGCCTCAACCGGGACTAGTGTGACAGAGACCAAGGAGGACTCCCATCAGGGGACTGACTCATTAACTCAGCCTTAGCCCTCTCCAATATCAAGGTCGTCTCGGCCTCAGTCGGGATTAGGATGACAGAGACCAAGGAGGACTCCCATGAGGGGACTAACTCATCAACTCGGCCTCGGCCCTCTCCAGTATCAAGGTCGTCTCGGCCTCAGCCGGGACCAGGTTGATAGACTCTCGGTCGAATATACCCAGTTGAGACCACACACCAGAACATCAAGCAGAGCTACATGGGGGTCTCATACTTGGCCTAGACGAGACCCCCCCAAATGACATCTACTGTACGAGCAGTACAAGATTCCTACATGGCATATCCCACGTGGACAAACCTTTATGACCAAATTTTCTTGGCATGTAAAGGAATATTTCATCATCATCCTTTACATATGACAGTAACGTGTGGCTTCATTAGAATATCTAGATCATCCTACACATGCTCATTGCATGCCTGGGGTTACACTACACCCATGCACTATATATACTTAACTCTTGTGCATTTATAGTAGAGAGAGAAAGTGGAGTGATTGTATTGCTAAGGCCATTATAGCCCTCTTCTGATAGTGATACTTACACTTACTTGCATAGTGAACGTAGGCAATTGCTGAACCACTTATATTGGTGTGTGTTCCCTCTTTTCATCATCTCCTTATACATATATGTGTTGTAATTTGTTGTCATTGTTATGCCTGTTTGAGCTCTAACACCTCTTTATCTGGTGGTGGTGTTTATAGCATCATCATTTTGGCACCGTATGTGGGAACGAGAGGATTCATATCTTCCTCCTTTGCTGTTTGACCTCATCGGAGACTCTGGTGGTGAACCAGACTTTCTCCATTGGCTCGGAGATGTTTCACCATTGAAAGAGATCCCATAAGGTCTCAAGCTCTCTAATATTTTCATTACAAGCTCTTTAGTTTTTTTTATATGGCACCAGAGTTACCACCTCCGCCATCTAGTGTTGGAGGACCCAATTCTAGTCAAGCACCACCCTTGTCCGAAATGGCTGAGGTGGCGGAGGCCTTGAAGTCCTTAGCTGCTACTTAACAAGCAATGCATGAGAAATTTTCCTAGCTAAGCTAGAACATAATAATGATACAACTTGGGGTCTCATCGAAAATGATCACTCCGGCGGCTGATCAGGGACAATATAGGGCCAGGGGACCACCCCAGACACTAAGGAAAGACCTACCTCCTCCTCAACGGCGGAGGGATGTTGCTGACCCCAGGCGTTTATGCCTGGGGAGGCAAGGAAACCCTTGCCCTAAGGATATGTATGACGATATAGAGGTCGAGGATGCTCTAGCCGACTGTTGGGAGCCGTATGAGGTATCAAACAACATTGTATGTCCTATCAATCAGAACAGAGATCAAGAGGAAAGACGAGACGACGATGCCCGTCAAAGAGGTTCAGTTTTTGATCAATTGAGTAGAGAGTCGGCTTTCAAAAGACTCGGCCCAGTTAATGACATGCGAGAAAGGCTGTCATTGCCTCTCTCTCTCGTGGGTTATTAAACCAACTCGGTTTTGGAAACTAATAGAAGAAAAGAAGTACATTGCCTCTCTCTCTCTCTCTCTCCATGTAAACCCTATTTAGGGCTTGCATGGCTTCCCGTCCTACTCCCCTCATGAGGGTAGGGTTACCTTCTTCACCCCATCCCTCCAAGTTAGCAAGGAATGCCCTACACACAGTCAGTCTCATGCTCTTAAATCTTTTGTTCAAGTTCTTGGCTCCAAAGTTTCTATAAGTTATGATCTACAGGAATTCACCTCTTATAAAAGGGAACCAACGATATTATACGAAGATCATAAACTAATAGAAATGGCTACACCATTTAAACATACTATAGTAGAAAAATTCTCCTATGAAAGACCAATAATTGATGATATTCGTAAGTTCTTCTCCTCTTTCCATTTAAAAGCCTCATCTCTACTTGGTCTAATAGATCAAAATCATGTATTGATTAGATAAGACCACGAGGAAGATTATCATAGAATCTGGTTGAAAGACATATGGTATATCCACAATTATCCCATGAGAACATTCAAATGGGATATTGAATTTCATCCTAATAGAGAATCATAAATTATTCCATCCTGGATATTTTTACCTCTAATTCATATTCATTTATACAATAGGAATGAATTATTCTCAATTTCCCAAGTAGTAGGCACTCCTCTCAAAATTGATAATTCAATAGATTCATTAGCAAGTCCGAGTCAAGCAAGAGTGTGTGTAGAAGTTGATTTAAAGAAGATTTTGCCATTAAGAGTGTGGATTGGTAATAAAGAGAAAAGAATAGGTTTCGGACAACCAATTGTGTACGAAGACCTCCCCCCTTTTTGTTTCTACTGTGAAAAGAAAGGCCACCAAGAAAACAAATGCTACATGAAGAAATTAGAAGGAAACAACCCAGAATTTCAACCTACAGGAGTGCAGCAGGAAAAAGAGTTAACAAAAACATGGGTCTAATAATATTTTTACACATAAGATATGGAAAAGAAAACTACAAATATAGAGGAAGGTGAAGTTATTAGTGAGAAGCAGTAGAAAGTGTCAAGGCAAATATTGATAACTTCATTTATGCCAAAAAGAACATCAGGTCAGTATGTAGAAAGAATAGAGACTCAGGACAATGTAGAAAAGGAAAGTCAAGGGGAAGAGACCACATTACAGTTAACTCAAGTTCAGGTAAGGAATGAAGCAGAGCTATATATGGAGAATAGTACAGTCCCTCAACCACTATTGGATATGTTTTCGATGGAAACAGTTGCAGTTGTTACTCAGGATGCCAATACAGCTATAAATAAATCTACAAGGGGAGGAATTATCGAGGGGTCACCACAGGTGATTGAGTGTGGCACAAGCACTGAGGAGAAAAATTTGGAGAACAATACAATATTTCATACACAACTGGAGATGTTACCTCTGATAGTTGAAACAGATGACAATCAGTCTCAACAAGAGGCCAGAATTAATAAGAATCATACAGTATTAAATCCTATAAGGGGAGGAATAATTAAGGGGTCATTACAGGAGTTTGAGTGAAGCAAAAGCATTGAGAAGGTTCCAGTTCAATGCACACAGAGTCCAGGTAATGTAGTTCCAATTATGGATATGGAAGATGATGCAAATGATGGATTCACAGTTGTATCAAGGAAGAAAAAGGTTGTTAGAGGAGGTAAAAGTAAAGTCCCTTCTTAAGGTTCCATAAGGATTCTAAGGTCTAACTCAAAATTTCAACCATTAGCAAGTCTCAGTGATAAGGGCTCTGCTTTGGAATATTAGAGGTATATCCAATAAAGGTGGTATAAGGAGAATTAAAATACTAAAGAAAATTCACAGTCCACAAATGATAGTAGTGCTTGGATCAAAGCAAGAGGCTAATAAAATATAGTCTTTCTACTTGAAATTAGGCATTGGATCCTATATGTCAAATCTGAATAGCAAAATTTGGTGTTTCTGTAAGGAGGAGATTAAGTGGGAGGTTATTTCTGAAATGAATCAATGTATCACAATTAGCATCTCCTTGGATGGTAGCCCTATGCAGTGTAGTATGGTTTATGCTAGTTGTAACAGAAATGAAAGAAGGGATTTATGGGATTGCTTCAATGCTAGCAAATCAAATTCCCCATGGATGATAGGAGGGGACTTCAATATAGTGGCTTCCTTAAATGAAAAAGTGGTGGTAATGCAGTTAATATAGGAGCCATGTATGAGTTTGTTAAGTGTATTGAGTTGAATGACCTTATAAATGTGGGCTTTCAGGGGTCAAGGTATATCTGGCATAATAAAAGGGATGTGGAGCATAGTATATGGTGCAGATTGGATAGAGTTATGATGAATCAAGCCTGCATGGACATGAATTACAATTGGGTTGTTTCTCATTTAAGCAAAAGTATATCAGATCACTCTCCTCTTCATCATAGAGGAGAATCTCATCTGAATGCTACAACTAGAAGCTTTAGATTCCTCCACTTTTGGACAAGCAAAGAAGAGTGTGGTAACATAGTTAGAAATACATGGAAGAGTGAGACAAACCCCAACCCAATTTCAACAATTTCCCAGAAGCTTAAGGGAATTAAAAAGAATCTTAGTGTATAGAGAAAATCCACTTTTGGAGATATCTTTCAACAAGCTAGAAATGCTTAGGATGACTTACTCAATGCTGATATTACTTATGATCGGAGCCCTACAGAGGAAAATAGATAGGCCTTACATAGAGTTACTACTATGTATAACCAAAGGCTTAAAGTTGAGTAAGAATTTTGGAGCCAAAAAGCTAATGAAAACTGGGTTAAGAGGGTGATAAGAATACAACTTATTTTCATAGTATAGTGAGAGGGAAGAAGAAGAGGTTGAATATTCAGAGAATTAAAAACAGTGTTAGGGTTTGGGTTAAAACAACAGCTAAAATTGAAGCAGAAACAATTAATTTTTTCTTAAAGCAGTTTGCTCAAGATGGTGTTCAGAATTCAGTTGTCCAGGAGAAGTTATTGGAAGTAATTCAACATCATATCACCGAGGACATGAACTCTTTCGTAGTTTAGTGGCCCACAATGGAAGAGTTGGAATCCTCAGTAAAGGGGTTGAATGCCAATAGTTGTCTAGGAGTTGATGGTTTTGATGGGAAATTCTTCAATTTCTATTGGGATGAAGTTAAGGAAGACTTGCTGGAGGCAGTTCACTCATTCTTTGCAGGTAGTTATCTCCCAAAGATATGCACTACTACAAGAATTGCTCTGGTTCCAAAAAAAGATAACCCTCAATCTTTTAACGATTTTAGGCCTATTAGTATGCAAAATTTCATAAATAAGATTTTCTCAAGGATTATTAATGATAGAGTCTCCAAATTTCTTCCATCTATAATATCTCCATTGCAATCAGGCTTTATTAAAGAGAGATAAATTACTGAAAATGTCCTATTAGCCCAGGAATGTATGTCCAGAATCAATGCAAAGAATGTGGGGGGGGGGGGGGGGAATATCATCATGAAACTGGATATGTCTAAGGCCCGTGATAGAGTTAATTAGGTGTTCCTGGTAAAAGTTATGAGGAAATCGGGCTTTTGTGAACAATGGTTAGACTTAGTGTGGAGGTTGATATCTAATAATTGACTAACCATTATGGTCAATGGGGATAATGTAGGATTTTTTCATGCCACAAGGGGTATTCGTCAAGGGGACTCTTTATCTCTAACTCTCTTTGTTATTATGGCTAACGTGCTCCCAAGAAACTCACATGAGCTTGTTAAAAGCAATGGGTATGTTGGGTTTAAAATGCCAATTTCATGTCCCAAATTTAATTTTTTGGCTTTTGTAGACGATTTGATCATTTTTAGCTCTGAGACGAAGAGATAAGTTAAGAAGATTATGGGGATGTTGAAATTTTATGAGCAGGATTCAGGCTAATTGGTTAGCAAGGACAAAAGCTCAATAGTTATATCTCAGCAAATCAAGCCTCAATCAATTTAAAACTTGAAGATGATTAGGCAAATGCAATTCAAAAATGGCCCTCTGACTTACCTAGGATGTCCTCTGTACAGTGGGAGAAAGAGAATATGCTTCTTCGAAAACATAGTGCTTAAAGTGAGAAAAAATGCGCTGGATGGAAGGATAAGTGTTTATCAGCTGGGGGTAAGTTAGTTCTAATAAAATCAGTTTTAGTTTCTATGAATTAATATCTGCTAATCGCTTTATCTCCAACAAAAGCTATCATAACCAGACTGAATAAGGCTCTAGAAAATTTCTTTTGGGGATCTAGCTTTGGGGAGGAAAGGCACAACTGGTGTAAGTGGGTCAGATTATTAGAACAATCAAAGAAGAGGTTTGGGGATCAGAGACTTACAAGACATTATCAACACCTTGAGTACGAAGTTATATTGGGTGTTTAGATATCAAGAATCTATTTGGGCTAAGTATATGCACACAGCCTACTGTAGGACTCATCATCCATCTGTAGCTCCTAGAAGAAGTGGAGCTCATATATGGAATAGACTTTGTTCAGTAAGAGCAGTAGCAGAAGAAAATATGTTATGGCATCTAGGAAAAGGTGATATATGCATATACAGAGACAATTGGGGTTTTGAATGATGTAAGAGCCTTGAAGAAGTAGCAGACCTTCCAATAAACAGATTTTGGGGGCCAAATCAGACCTGGGTTAGATCATTGCTCGAAAATAAATTTCCTTTTGCTGTAGCAGCTGATATCTGTAGGTTCAAGGAGATCTGGTATGACCAACTAGATAAACTGATCTGGAAACCAAATGCAACAGGTAAGTTTAATATTCAATCAACATGGGAGATATGTAGATCTAAATACTCTCCCCAAATCAGCTCTAATTTTATCTAGAATAGTCTTATCCCATTAAAAGTCTCAGTTTTTATGTGGAAAATGTTAAATAATCTTATTTCAAATCATGACAAGATTAAATCTATTGGAGTTACTGGGCCATATAAATGTCACTGTTGTGTTAGTCCAGCAGAAGAAAACATAGATTATATATTTGGGTAGCTACTAGAGTATGGGGAAATTTATCTCAAGAGTATGGAGTTAAGAGAACTTCGGGAGGAGTTAGATTCTTTTTTTTTTCAATGGTGGTTTCATGGAACTAAATTTGATCCAGTGATCCATTTTCTTATTTCAGCTCTAACTTGTTGGTGTTTATGGTTGCATAGAAATATATGCAGGTATGATAATGGTTCTCCAAATGCTAAATTTATTTTGTATCAGGTTAACTATTTAAAAATTCTTTATAATTCAAAAAAGATCCCCCAAAAAGTTAACACAAGGACGCAAATCAGATGGTTCCCCCCCCCCCCCCCCCCCCCCCACCCCCACCCCTCAGGTGTCTTAAAGCTTAACATAGATGGTAATGCTATAGGGAACCCAAGAAATGATGGGATAAGAGGCATCCTTAGAAATCACAATGGTGAAATGTTGTGGGCATTTAATGCTCCTATTGGGGAAGTTTCTAACATGGAAGCAGAGGCTTTAGCATTGAAGAGTGGAATAGAGTTTCTCAAGGATTTGAAGCAGTATGCAGTAATTATAGAGAGTGATTCTAATGTTCTTATAGACATTCTCCAAGGAAAGGCTCAAATTCCTTGGAAAATAGCATGGTCTATTAATATCATCAAAAATCTCCTAAATGATTTCAAGTACTCTTTTCAGTATTCTCATAGGGAAGCAAATCAAGTGGCTAACTTCTTAGCGAAAAGAGGTAGTATCCATGCAGAAGAAGTTTTCTCCCATTTCACAAGGGAGTTTCCAAAAAAATTGAACGGTCTGATAAAAATGGATTCATGGGGTCTTCCAAATTTTAAGTATGTCCAAGTGTATATGGGGCTTAATCTTCTCCTCATCGGGATTCGAGTTAGCTCTAATTTATTCTATTTATTCTTTTATTCTTGTAAGGGCTCTCTTTTATAAATAGCCTAATTTATGTCCAAGTCAGTTTTGTTCTATTCAAGAGGATATGTCATGTAAGCTACCTAGTAAAGGCATGTTCTACTGATTATGCCACCTAGAAAGGATATTTCTCTATTCATCAATAACACTTGTGGGGTACCGTCCCTTTTCATTAAAAAAAACTCTTTGGGGTTAATGATATACAACTTTTGTAGGAAGACCTCAATTATGGTATAAAATATATACACAACCACCCTAGCCAGGGGCGGAGCTACAGTGTAACGAGTGGGTGCGGGCGCACTCATTGAAATTCTGATTTTAAAAAAAAAAAAAATATATATATATATATATATATATATACTTATGTGTAATAACTAAAATGTTGAGGTTAAAAATCTTAATTTTGGAAACTTAACTCTATACCCACAAACAGCAGCAGCCGGCCCTAATAAACAACAGCAGCAAACGTTGCCCTCTCTCTCTCTCCCATGCGAAAGCTCCAAGGTGACTTGATATGCCCTGTTATGTCATTTCTTTATCTCATATCATATTTGCTCTCTCTCTCATAAATTATATGGATATCCGATGATGGGTTCTTTAGAGGTTGTTTTTCAAGTTTTTTTTAGATGCTTTGTTTTAGAGATAAGCCCTCTTATGTCATTTCTTTAGAGGTTGTTTTTCAAGTTTTTTATTTTTTGATGGATAATTGTTGTGTTAAGTTTCTTTATATATCTATATATTTAGTAATTAATTTTGGAGTTTAATTAATGTTTAGTCCCTAGAAAATCTTCCATTTAATGTTTGGTACAATATATTTTCAAAAATAATTTTTATTCTTTAAAAAAAGTTTCATTTAATTTTCAGTCCAATACAGTTTCAAAAAGTAATTTTTAGTCCCCGCAAAAAATGTTCTATTTATTGCTAATCTCACTACTAAGGACTAAATGTTATTTTAAAAATATGTTGGTACACAATTATCAATCAATATTTTTTGGTAGACAATTCTAATTGACATATACTAAATATTTAATTATGTGGTGATGATACACTGTTTTCCGTTAATAAAACTGATTTTAGACCTTTTTTAGTGTTAGTGATGTTAATTATGGATCTTTTTGTGATGATTGTGATATTACATTATTTTGTGATTTATTGGATTCTTTTTATAATATTTTATGCCTTATTTAAAAACAATAATAATATAAAATTTGTCCCTTATTTTTTTTGGTGTATAAAATTGTTGGAAAATTGTTAAAGCATATTTTAAAATTGTTAAAGCACTCTTAATGTTATTGGTGTATAACATATTATGTTTTTAATGTTATTGGTGTATAAAATTGGTGTATAACTTATTTATGTTAGATTAATTCTGTTTTTTCTATTAATTTCAGAATATGTTGAAGTATTTTAAAAAAGCTAAAGAGTCATCCTCGACTCCGCCTCCATCTTCACCTCCACCGCCTCCATCTTCGCCTCCACCACCCATAGTGAAGACAAATTTTGAGGAGTATCCATCCGATCCGGGGTTAAGAAAAATCATTCATAACTTTGGTGCTAAAGAGAAAAAAAAATATTCGAATGTATTACTTGCAAAAAGGCCCATGTCAACCTAAGAATCATGTGTTCCCTTGGCGTTTATGCGGCAATGAAAGACGTAGATTCATCTCATCATGGTTTAGCGATCACTCTTATTGGTTGGAATATAGCATACAAAAAGATGCGGCATTTTGTTTGTGTTGTTATCTTTTCAAATGTGAGAATGGTGATCAAGGCAGTGGTGATGCGTTTGTTGTTTAGGGGTATACAAATTGGAGAAAGAAAGATCAGTTTAATGTGCATGTTGGAGAACCACCTAGTGTTCATAATCAATGTTTGAGGGCATGTCAAGATCTAACGAACCAAAAAAACACATTGACATTGTGTTGTCTAACCATTCCAATCAGACTCGAATGGACTATCGTATTCATCTAACTGCAACAGTTGGTTGTATTAAATTCCTTTTGCGCCAAGGGATGGCTTTGCGTGGTCATGATGAGTCTCAGGAATCTTTTAATCAGGGAAATTTTCTCGAACTGTTACGATTTATTTCTAGGCACAATGAGGAGGTCAATAGAGTGTCACTTCAGAATGCCCCTGGAAATCATACGCTAACATCACCTATGATTCAAAAAGACATAATTAGTGCCATAGCGAATGTGACTACAAGAGATATTCTTCGTGAACTTGGTGATGGTTTATTTTCTATCTTAGTTTATGAGGCGCGTGATGTATCAGTGAAAGAACAAATGGCCATTGCTCTACGGTTTGTTGACTCAAGAGGGTGTGTTGTTGAGCGTTTTCTTGGCATTGCACATGTTAGAGATACGACTGCCTTATCACTAAAGGCATCTATTGAATCTCTTTTTTCCCGTCATGGTTTGAGCATTTCGAGTCTACGGGGCCAGGGCTATGATGGAGCTAGCAATATGAGAGGCTAATTTAATGTCTTGAAAAGTTTGATATTGTTAGAGAATGAAGAAGCTTATTATGTACACTGTTTTGCACACCAACTTCAATTAACACTTGTAGCTGTCGCGGAGGGACATAGAACTATTTCTACATTTTTTGATATTATTTCCCTTTTATAAAATATTGTTGGAGCTTCATGTAAGCGAAGAGACATACTACGAGAGAAATAATTTGAGAAAGTTGTTGAAGGAATCTGCAATGGTGATATATTGACTGGTAAAGGTATGAATCAAGAAATGGCAATGAGACGAGCTGCAAACACACGTTGGGGTTCTCATTACGGTACACTTTTAAGTTTGATTCATTTGTTCTCGTCGGTCATTATTGTTGTTTTAATTGTTGAGGATGAAGGGACAAATGACAAGCAAAGAGGTCATGCTGAGGGGCTTTTAAAGAATGTGCAATGTTATGACTTTGCATTCATTTTACATTTAATGACAAATATTTTGTCAATTACAAATGATTTGTCCCAAGCTTTACAGAGAAAAGATCAAGAAATTGCCAATGCCATGAATCTAGTGAGAATAACAAAACAACAATTGCAAGATATGAGAGATAATGGGTGGGAATTGTTGTTAGCTGAAGTCTCATTATTTTGTGTCAAATATGAGTTGGATATTATACAAATGGAGGATTTGTATGGATTTTGTGGAAGGTCAAAGCGTAATGTTCATGGAAAAACAAATCTCCACCATTATCGAGTTGAAATGTTTTATGCGGTGATAAATTTACAAATTCAAGAGTTGAACAATCGTTTTACTGAGGCAAATACGGAGCTGTTGTTGTGTATGGCCTGCCTTGATCCTTTTGATTCATTTGTTAAATATGATGCAGAAAAATTGCTTCGATTTGCTGAATTTTACCCATCAGATTTCACTCCTATGGATTTAATGCATATTAAGCGTCAACTTGGAACCTATATTATGGATGTGCGCTCTGACGATCGATTTGATAGAGTTGAGGGGATTGGTGGGCTAGCTAAAGTACTTGTTCAGACAAAGAAGCATACTTTATATCCGTTGGTATATTTACTCGTGCAACTTGCATTACTTTTACCCGTTGCTACTGCGACAGTTGAAAGAGTTTTTTCTGCTATGAAGATTGTTAAAACTTCACTTCGTAATAGATTGGGGGATGAGGTGATGAATGATTGTTTAGTGGCATATATCGAAAGAGATGTCTTGGATGATATTGACACTGAAGATATCATTCAATTTTTCCAAAAAATGAAGTCTAGGAGAGTTGCATTGTAATAATTATCATATGATATTTTGATAATGATTTTTAATGCATGGTTTTTTTGTTGAAAATGAATATTAATGCATGTTTTTTTTTAAAATTTACTTTAGTACTAGATTTATGCCTAATATAGTTAAAATAACTAAAAAAAAATCGTCTCGGGAGCCACTAATTCACAATCCTGACTCCGTCACTGACCCTAGCTATTTTCTAATTTTGACAAAAGAGAAGACCCCGGCATTCTTAAGATTACAATTTCATCACTCTTAAATTACCCTTTGGCCAAAGCTGTACTGGCTATTTGACTCGTTTGATGGAGATGTGATTGTAATATTTAAAGATCCTTATGATATGAGTATGGATTCATGGAACAGCAGACATATATGGATAAAGGTACATGAAATATGTATAACGTGCCGAATGGTTATACATTGGAAAAATGGATTATTGCTACCCCACCACCAGGTCTATCGCTCCAAATGTCACACAACTAAAGCATTGTTTAAAGCTTATTATCACTATAAGTGGCAAATCTCTGATCTTCAAATATGGTTTTTTTCCCAATATTAAAACGTAACTATGGATGTTTAATCCCTCGATCAATCGCTCTCGTATCTCAATGTTGAGATTTTTCCTCCTCACCACCCCAAATAGGATGTCATTTTAAACATAATCGTGATCAAGCACTTCAACGCACTGGTGTCGTGTTGTGATTGGCGATGCAATGATTCAGTTACAGCCCTGAGATTTTTGTGGCCTAACACGAAACCCATTATGCACGAGAATATATATAAAAAATAAATAAAAAATCAAATAATTTATTATTTTTTTAATTTCAAAATAGCATGTAATCCGCGCAATGCGCAAAGTTTGATTAAAAAATTACAAAATACACTCTTAAAATCAATAGCATACGTACAATTTGAAATATAATGATAAGCAAACAGAAGTAGCAATTTTTTATCAAGCAAATCAATATAAAAATAAACAAAATTCTCCCACATAATTCATTCTCCCCCTTTTTAGGATGTCCCCCAAATAGAAAAATATGAAATATGAAAAACATAGAGTAAATGCAAATGGCGAATGTCACAAGGTAATCAAACTTTCTCTTTTTGAATTTTTCAAAATTTTTTTCACAAAATATACAACAAATAATCACACCATGAAATATGAAGGGATAGATGTGATTATTTGTTGTATATTTTGTGAGAAAATAATCACAAGGTAATCAAACCAACAAATAAATTTGTTGTATAAAATTTACAACAAATAAATATATTTCACAAGTAAATAAATAATATGTTTATTTGTTGGTTAATATATTTATTTGTTGTAAATTTTATACAATAAATTTTTCTCACAATATAATCCCAACAAATAATTCAATGAGAGAATTGAAAAGACTACTGGAGAGAATCGAGAATTTTATACAATAATTTTTTTTCATTAATATATAAAGATGGAAAAGTCAAAAAATTCAATAGTTGACAGAAGATTAAAGGAGAGAATTGAAAAGAGTAAAGGAGAGAATCGAGAATTTTATACAATAAAAAAATTTCATTAATATATAAAGTCTCATTAATACCTCTAATACTATTGTATTAGATGTATAATATAGATTACTAGCCATTGGTTGAAGGGCCCACATTTTAAGAAATATAGTTAATTTGCATACTAAAAATAATGAATAATTTATAATACAAAACATACACTTTAATACCGGTTCTTTCATTGATATTTTTCATATTAGTATCTTAGTAATATCACGTACTCTATATATTATTTAAAGAAAATCAATATTAATTTAGGACATACTAAAAATATTATATATAAAATTATAATTTTGGACCTTTTTTAATTTTGTATTTTAACTTTGAGCCCCTTAACATGAAACTCTTCGTTCATTTCAAGTGTGTTAGGTTGTTTTAAGTTTAAAAATCTAGCTTGTATATCAAAATTTTAGAAGTGAAAAAAATTGGAGTTGTATCCACAATGTTGTGATATTAGCATCCTCATCAGTTGGGGCCAAGTTGGCTCGCTTGCCTGCCTTAGTATAGACCACATAGATCTTAAAGAATCAAGTCGCTTAATATGTTAATTAGTTAATAAAATTCAAAATCCAGCCGATCTTGGGAAGAATTGATAATCTTACAAACATTACCATATCTCCCTACTCCATCTTGAATGAGGATCAAATTCAAGGAGAACGAGTTGAGGTCCAATATTTTGCCTCTTTTATATATCCTTGTACCATAATTTTAATAGTTGCGAACTTATAACATGTTAATATAAGAGTTCAACTATAACAACCTTTGTGGGTTGATTTTTATCATTTTTTTCACCAGTGTTTCGGTTTTGGTACAGAATATTAAACATCTGGAGGATCTGGTTCTAATAAAATAGCAAACCGAAATAAAGATTGAATTAGAATTGAACACGAGTGTACTATATATCGTGCACTAATGTGAACTCTAATTAAGAAAGATGGTAGAGGGCCCCAAAGTGCACTGTTGGTTGAACTATGAAATCAAATAATTAAAGAATGCAAACCTATCACGAACCTGTCTAGTGGTGCAACAACACACTTGTCTTAAAAATGCTGTTAAATAAAGGAAGGCTGTGTAATTATACTAAAATGAATCAAGTTGCAGAGTTCGATACCAACATAGTTACGTATACTTTATTATATATATACATATCGAAATGAATTGGAGGGGACATAAGCAGATATTTTAATCTAAGAATTGAAGTTAGTAAATTATGAGAAGCGTGCGTTTAGGAGATGAGACATTGATGTCCATTCCACCCCCTTTCTAGATTGCTTTGGCGGCTTTAGCTTCATAAACTATGATGTAAGATCACCCTGACCCTAGGATTGCTTGGACTACTACTAAAATCCACATATTTTCACGTGAAAATGGAATGTTTCTTGTGTCTATAAATATTTTATACAATTAGTCCTTAGTCCCTAGTGTTAGTTAAACAATCAATCAAACCCTTCAGCGTCGGCATTTTGGGTTAAATGTACGGTGGCAAGAGATCCATTCAATATATCAGTTGGATCCCGGTGAAATTCAACTTGAATCTAAAACTCCACTCCTCATAAATTAAGAGTATAGTTAAAAAGTTAAATCTTTAGATTTTTATTTTTATTTTTATTTTTATCCTTCACAAATAAAAATAACTTTAGGATTGCACCACGTATACTTAAATAATTGTTCTGTCAAGGATAATGCTAGAATAAGTAACTTTGAAATATGACCTACTTTTATATGCTACTAGCGTGTAAACTCTACGAGGCGGAGTCTTGTTTTAATGAAATTATTAAAATATGTACTAAAAATGTATAAAAAAAATGTTTCTAAAATTATACAAAAATTTATTCAGTTATAGAGTATACGATAGATCGAAAACATCTTTACATTTATCCTCCATATAAAATAGGTTGTTAGAAAAATATAAGAAACTAAAATGAAAAGAGTAAAATTTAGGCCATATTTGAAACAAAAATTGGAGAAAGTCAAAGTTATCTAAAAAATACACAGTTGAAACATTTCAACAAACATCATAATAAAATGACATTCAGATATCTATAATCAACAAATAACCAACAAGTTTCGTACAAAAATACATACATACATATATATATATAAGAAAACATGTGAGAGAGAGAACCCAAAGCGCAAAAATAAACTGAAAACCCAAAGCGTAATTTTTTCTTAAAATTCTTCAGATGAATCAAAATAAAATACATACCCTTTTAGCCAATGAAAAAACTGGCTTTGGAATATTCAATGACAATGGCCGGAATTGAGTACCTGGATAACAAAATCGACTTTGTTAGTTAAATTTTCAACAACACTACTATTGTCGATTAAAAATAAAAATATAATATATCTATGTTTTGGTTCATGAGCTTGAAATGCAAAAAACTCTTGGCCTACCGACCTTTCGAGATCTGTGCTTTCTCGATTGAGTTTTTGAGAAATAAAAAAGGTGAAAAATCAAAGTGAACAAAGGATCAATAATAATCATTCTACCAAGTAACCCAAAATTAAGGAGTCATTCTAAAAAATATGAAAATCACTAAACATGAATAAATCCTTCTAATGGAAAAGTAAAAGAAAAAGCCTAATAGTTTCTACTAAAAATCATGTGTATTCATTCCTTGGGGGGATGTTCCACTGACCAATATCCATTTTTTTTTATTTTCACAACATTATTAATTCATAGCATATTTCATAGCATTCAGTGGATTGAAGAAAAGGGCAATGTTGTTGTGACAATTACAGCAACTATCCAACCTCGGCCCAATCACACCCGCCATCAATGATCAAAATCAGCCCCAAATTCTCTACTATTTGAAATCAAGATTGTTAAAAATATATTGGATTTTACAATAAGAATATATAAAACTGAACAGGGCAAAAAAACTTTACCTATGTATCACTCAGAAAGTCTATGGAACATATATCCCGACACTTTACCTGCTTTAAAGTGATAAAATAGAGGGACCTTTCAATATTAATGTAAGATAAGTAAATGACTCAAATCCCTATTTATTTATGAGATGGGTGAGATGTAAATTCCACGGAGTCCGAGAAATGAGAAACTGAAGGTGACCCATTAACAGTGAAGGGTGATAATAATACAAATGGTCAGTGATGGTGGTATTTGGCTTATCCAAAGACTTGGACTCGTAAACAATATCATGCTTCATATTGATACCTGCAAATGCTTTTTTTAACAAAATTTGGACATGTTTTATCCAAAACAAAAACAATTAAGCAATAATAACACCAATGTTAGTAAGTGGGCTCGCACACAATTGAACTCAAACCTTAAAACCTCTGTTGTTCCTTTTTCCTCTAGCTTTCTTAAATTTCCATCCCGTGGCCCGTAAATATGGCTTGGAATGTCTATGCGGCACTCCGGGTGCTTTGCCAAAATGTTTTATTGCTTCACGAGAATTCTCTGGACCTCTGAGCAGGACCATGTTTTGACTAAGAGGAGCCCTAAGTGCAAGATGATAAAAAGTAATACACTCTCCACCAACTTTCTCAATCCTCGCTCTCGCCGTCTCAGTGAATCTAAAAGAGATCACTTTCAATGTTGGTAAATATCATCAGTTACACTTGGTTTTCTTGCTTTTGCCATCGACAACTAAATCGATACCCATTGTTTGTGATTTAGAAGGTGATGATTTATTGAGGAGCCGCGGCTGATACCTGCAAAAGTTACCATACACCATATGTAAAGCTATGGGTTTATTGCTAAATAGACCCTAAAATCAATTATGAAAATAGTGAGTAAACTCCTCATCTACCTAATTAATTATGAGAAGAGTGGGAAATAAACAGTAGAAGAAATATGAAGGGATAAACTCAAATATTTGTTGTAAATGGGAAATTGAAAGTCACGTGGGTAAATGAAAAAAATGAAAGGGTTAAATGGGTAAATTTCATTTATTAAATAATAAAACTTTAATTAAAATTGTTCACATGGCGCTCTGAAAATACGACAAATATCATTATCATGTTCCGCAATCAATTTTAGTTATATACTATATTTAAAAAAATGGACACTTAATTTAGGATATACCCAAACAAAAGCAAGATAGTTAACTTGGAACGAGCGGAGACTTCCATCACCTCTGGATGTTATGTATTCTAAACTGGACTTACTAATGTATTTATGCCATTTTTATTAGGCCATCCGTGGGGGAGAATGTAAATGTTTAAATGTGCATTATTTTTGTTAACAATGGGTAATAAACAATGAACATTCCATTGTGTAAAGAAGTAGCCGCAATGTAAGTTTGCATTTTGGGTAGACAATGGCTAAATGGGTCCCACAGACCTGGGCGGGTAACAGTCTACCACCTAGAACCCGTGGACGGAAAATAGAATCCCACCCAGCTTTTGTTAATTTTTTTTCCTTTTGTCATTCAAACGACAACTAACGGCTATTTCAAAATGGCTTTATTTAATATTTTGGTACAAATTAAAATCGGACCACGAACATTTTTACACCTAAAAAAATCTCAACATTTCAATAAATTCATCCTACAAATGGCATCTCCCTCCCAAACCATTCCTACAAACTCCACCTGCTTTCCAAATTTCACCCAACACGATGAAGTGTTACTTTGTCATGCTTATATAAAACATTCAATCTATTGTGCAGTTGGGACAAATCAATCTCGCAGCACCCTACTGGACAAAATAACTCATGAATACAACTGTGGCGAGGGTGTTATTTACAAACGCACCAACAATGCCTTCCATAAAATTCAAAGCGATAAACAAAGATTGTTTGTTGTATTCTACTAAGTTGTCTCGAGCATACGAAGTTAGTAAAGAGAGTGGGACACCTGAGATTAATTGGGTAACGACATTTATTTACGTTATGTCAAGTATTTATATCTGCGATAATTATTTTATAACCGCAATTTTATAAAATATTATTTTTTTAGATCACCCGAGCTCAAGCTGACTTCTAATGTGACGCGGGTCATATATTTAGGTTCGACCATTGTTATGAGTTGCTCAAGGATTTACCTAAATATAACATGTCAACTACTGGGTCACAATTTATGAATTAAGATGATCACTCAATCCCACAAGATTCGAACGATCCCAACCAAATTTCAATGGACATGAATAATCCACTTGAGAGACCCATGAGGCGTAAAGCATCCCACTTGAAAGGGGAGAAACGAGCAGCAGCCAACAGTTTGGCAACACACACGATGCATCAAGAAAATTTAGAGGAATTCAACGCAGCGTACAATGCAACTTCTGCTGAATCGCAAACAAATTGAAGAATCTAAATGATAAGATGATGGATTTAATTAAAATTCGCATTTAAAGAGTACTAATCTCAACTTCAGCATGATGAAGATCGAATTGTATACATGGATACTAGTAACTTCATTCCATAACAACGTGCCTTCATAACATTCAGACGAATAATGCATCGTCGTAATCAAGCACATAAGAACTCGTCACAATCGACAAATAGTTAGGGATTTATTAAACATTTATAGATATGAAGTTGTCATTTATTGTTTATTTTGTAACCCATTATTATGAATTTATTTATATTGGAAGAAACTTTCATAATATTTTAAATGTAAGGACATTGTCCATCAAAATTATTTATGTCATATTCCGCTACAAGTTGTCAAATGATTGAAAAGATTTAATCTACAAGAGATGAATCCGAATTACAAGAAGACTTCAACATTCAAGCCCAACAAGGATGAGTTTGGTAAAATATGTTTAAGTTTCATTTACATTTTACATTAAAGTGTTGGGATATTTTTCTGAAACATAAAATATTTTTCTATTTATGAAAAATGGTTTTTGGAATTTTTAATAAACGGTTTTTAGTTTTTCAAAAATATTTTCTCATAAAAGTTTTGGATAAATGTTTTCTGATCCCGTGAACAGTTTTAACTTTTAAGGTTTCCAAGTTATTTAAAAGTCTAAATATTTTTTAGGATCAGGGACTGTCGTTCGAACGACAGTGTTGTCATTCAAATGAGATCTTGTCTCGCTCGAACGATGTCGTATCTCGTTCGAACGACAGGTTGTTTATGCTGACATGTCACCGCCTTAAATTATATTATATATAGGGTGTCAGACTATTGATTTTCGTGTGGAGAAAAAATGATTTTCAAAGAATATATTTTTATACTATTCTCCAACCATTTTGAGGGTTCAATCTTTTGTCTTACAATTCCCAGTTCCAATTGCTTTTGTGTGAGTTATTTTGTGGAATCAAAAACATAGTTTTTTGTTGTTCATTATTTGTGAAAAGATCTCTACAACCGAGAGTTGCGTGCTATTATGGAGGGAGTCTCTACGGAGATTTAAGACTGCGTGTCTGGACTGCGTGTCCTTGTAGTATAGTTGCGTATGAACCATTGCTGATTTCAAGCCGTTGCTTTGAAGGTTTTACGAAGACACTGTGCGTTACACTTAAGGGAAATTATCAAGTTGTTTGTAAATCAATGGTCTTGTAAAATTATCTATGTTTTAGAAATAAAAAGGTTTTTCCCTGAGGGGATTTTTCCTGAACTTACCGTCGCATACTTTATTTTATGACACTTGCACGCACGTAGCTATTTGAGTTTAAGGGCTGAATTGATTTGATTCTTAAATTAACACTAATTAAATAAGTTTGTGATTGTAATTTGAGCATCTATTTGAATCAGCATCGCACACGATATTTTACAAATTCGTATAAGAGCAGGTTACGCTAATTTATCGCGTCTTCCTATTTTTCGCATATTTGTGTGATATTGATTTTTGTTAAAAATCAGTTTTTTGAAAAATCGCTTCAATGGAGCACTTATGTAATCAGATGCCCCCTCCTGTTGGCACGAGTCAGAGTTTTGATGATTTAAATCGTTTGAATTTGATGTTTGCTAATAGAATTAAAGTTTTGGAAAAAGAAAATTCTCATTTTAAATCCACGATGGATCTTTTGCAAACGATTCAAAATCAAAGAGATTTTTATTGTGAAAAATTTATTTCTTTGAACCATGACTTTAATGTTTTAAAATTTTCCAAAAAGGAGAGTGATGATAGTGTCCTCATTTTAGAAAAAGAGTTGGAGGACTTTAAAAATTCTAGGGTTCCTATTTGTGCCATTGAGGACAATTATTTAATTAATGATTTTACTGCTCGAGAAAAGACTCTTAGGGATAAATTTGTTTTAACTGAGGATGAGCGAGATAAACGTTTAGTTTTGATTGAAAATTTAAAAAAAGAATCCCTAATTTTGGAAGAGTCTAATTCTTTGTTTGAGTAAAAAATTTTGGAGTTAAAAAATGATTTAAAAGACTTGAGTAGTTGGTGTCGTAGTGGTAATGGCTCGTCGTCTTCAAATGCTTCCATTACTAAAGTTAAGACCATTATTTATTTTAGAGGGTCAACCATTCTCAAGGACGTTACGAAAGGTCTACCCATAGGCGTCGTTCCACCCGTTTACATTTGTTCACATTGTGGTAAGAGAGGGCACCTGAGGTGTTTCTGTTTTGATCTTCGAAGAGGTCCTAGGAAGACTAAGTCTAGTATTTTATTGGTTCCCAAAACTCCGTGTCACATTCATTTGGGTTAGGAAATCACTTTTGGATAGCTAGACTTTAGATGTGTTGATTCTCACATGCTTGTACATGATTCGTCACTTGCTATTTCATATCGTTGATTGCTTGCATGATTTTTTGTCATACACTAGTTGTGGTTTCATGATATATATTTTCTAGTGTGTTGACATGTACTTTTTGCATTGGATTTTTGTATGGAAATTTTTTAAAAAGTCAAAAAGATTTTATTTTGATAAATTTTTTAAGAAATCCATAAAGAGTTTTGTATTTTGTTTGCACAGTTTATGAATTGACATTTAGTATGACCAAGTCACAATTTCATTCCATATTCAAGTGACGATTTGATAGTATTTTGAGACAATATGTTGTGTCATCCATGTGTTTTACAAAGTTTGGAGTCTTTGAGATGATATATTGTTGCTATCTACAAGTTTGACTCATTTTGTCCTTTATTGCACACATGCATGGATTTATTTGATGTTAGTGCTTGTCTATCACATGTTGGTTGAGTGTTTTCATCTCAATTCTGTATATACAACGAACCAAATGTGATAAAACTTGACACAAAGTAGTGCATGGTATAAACCGTTTGTAAGTTTGTATTTTCTTTTTGAAATACGGAAAAGGGATGTGAAAGGTATTTCATTTTGTCCTTTGCGATAAAGCCATCATTTAAATGGACCTAAAAAAGTGAGGAATTGAAAATTATTCGGGGTCCAATGAGGTTTAAAAGAGCCCGAAAAACATTGTATGGTAATAAAAAGAAAATTATGCCAAAAATAGGCCAATAGGTTTTTTAGTTTCATCACCTCATAAGAAAAATAAGAAGCATTATCTTTTAATGATGGAGTTTGGGTGAAATTGAAAATGGTTTGCACGTCCATGAAAGTTATGAAAGAGCATTACATAGTTTTGAACGTAATTGGTGTGGAAATAATTTATACTTTGATCTGTTGATATGAATAAGATGATGTCATCTAATTTAACAATATTTACACCTATGAACTATTTTGATGTTCATTCGTTAGGAGTACACGTATGCATCGTTCACACATGTCGTGATTGAGTCGATTTTCCTATCGAATTTTTTCACACCCATTCATTTCATTTTCATGATTTGGTTATCTTAGTATATATTCATGGTGTGTGATTTTTGTAACATCATTTTTGCATTTTTGTATGAAAAATTCAAAAAATAGTTTGTTTGTTTTGTTTACTGTGACACCCCAATTTAGTTTATGTGATTTATTCTTTTTCTTGTCTATTTCAGACAAATAAAAAGGGGGAAACGAATAATGATTTTATGGGGGAGTTTATGTACGGGGGAGATTTGATTATGATTTTATGTTTATGCTTATATCATTTGAAACTCGATACATCACGAGATTTTTGCTTTGTCTCATGTGTGTAGGTACAATTGAAGAACATTATGTTTGCACACCTTGATGAGAAAAACTTGAAGTTTTGAAGAAGTTGATTGTTGAAGCAGCATTTGAAAATTTTGAAGATGTGACACCCCGTCTAATTAAATACCGGGTAGCTACTCCTTTATTAAATTAATACAGAATATCAAGTTGGTTCAGTCTTAGCATCACTGTCGAAAAATATTTAATTAATTTCTAGCCACCTAATATTTAGAAAGAGAGATGTCAAATTTTATTAATTAAGTTAACAAATAACGAAGAATTAAATCATTAACCATCAATCTTATAAACAATCTCATAAGAATAACCAACTAAATGAAATCAACTGAGTCTGGGGCAAACACTCCAACAATAATAATGCTAGAGTAAATAAAGTCCCAATACAAGAGTCTGAATAAATAAACCAATAACTCAAATAATGAAAGTCTGTAACTACAACTTCTAAATAAAAATGGGTGACATGCCCTAACAGATACAGATGACTAGGAAGAAATCAAGGATAAATATGAAGGCGTCTAATACCAAAATCCTGCAGCTTCCACAGCAGCTATAACACGTCATCAGAATGGAACTCCTAAGCTTCGCGTCCCTGTGGCTGGGCACCTAAAATATTTTTACAAAACAAAATAGATTTGGAGGAAAACAGGTCAGAGCCCGAGGTGAAAACAGTTTAAAACTTTAGCAAGTGTTTAAATTATAATTAAACAACACATATTATATACATGTTAGTGGAATACTCTCACATGAGTTTCTCCCTCTCAACTAATGTTCACGTCTAACGTATGCCCTTAACCCATCCTAGTTATGCCGCTAACTAACTAGTCTCTACCACTTTCGCTTTCGCATTCGACTATAGGATGTCTACTCTTAATACCCAAATAAGTTATATTCATAACCCGTATTCACATTTATTATATTACTTATCACAAGTGTTAATTAAATTCTCACATTCTTAATCCATTCAAATATCTTAGTTATTCACATCTACTAAGCAACAGTGAACCAGTCACAAGTATATATATAATTCACTCATAGTACATATATATACATATAAGGCACCCCTAGGCTAATTTGCGGTGCACACATACTCTGCTATCAAATCTATGTACATCACGTACGTAAGGATCACGTGTTCCGAATCACTCAGGAACCGTCATAATACAAATCACACATATTGGAGGCGAACATAGTTCACATACCCATGGATCACGCACATACCTACGCTCCCATGGTCAGCTGACTTATCAACTCACAAATAAGTCATTCACAGTCCTATGACCTTAAGGTACCAGTCTAAATCCCCCCAAAGGCACATAAGGATAAGAGGGTCCTTTTCCAAAAAACAAACTAACCTCCCATGATAGCAAGTATGGTAGGTATGTTATACACATAAGAAATCCATTCACTAGGCATTCGTACAACCTTAGTAATCATATTTCAATATCGATATTCACATTCTATCTAGTAAGTCTCATATGTAAGATTATCCCGAACAGCATACGTAAATATATTTTTAAATTTATAACTCTATCTCGTCCTGTCAATTTGAGTACCTAAACCTATCCCAAAAGGTTACTAGGTCTCCTATTAGTTTATAATGTTATCTTAGCAAATATAACATCCCTCTGCTACTGTTCATACCCTTAAATTGTCTTTCATTCCACTTTCAGTCCCAAATCAAAAGATTTAAACCGTCCTCACTCGGTAACCGCTCGAAATGATAATGCTCCGGGCAATAACTAAACCTTACTGACCCTAACTAAGTCCCACAATATCAATTTAATCACCCTAAGAATCATCCTCGGCCTTGGGATTTCCATTTACCCTCAAAGGAAAACAATTGCCAAAAATCAGAAGGGGTCAATCGATCGAAGAAAAGGGGTCGATCGATCGATCGTCAATCGATCGACATTCTTGAGTTGATCGATCGATCAGGCAAGTATTATCCCAGATTTCTTAAACAGTTACGGGTTTCATCCTTTTTACACCTCTAATTCTTCCTTAAAACGTCTCAAACTCCCAAGAAAGTTCACTAATCATCCTATTAACATAACAACATCATTTCTAACGTATTAGAATCATTAAACCCTTATGGATCATGAGTTTCTTGGATTAAAACACCCAATTTTCATCTATAACCCTAGTTCTTCTATTTCTTCAAGAATACTTTAAAATTTAATACGATTTAATAATTCTCTACCCATAAATCATAATTTCGTGGCTGCTATTATCTCCAACATTAAACTATATGGAAGACCTACCCAGATTATGATTTAAATTCTTCAAATCCATTCAATTTTCATTATTCAAGGTTAATCTCCAATTCTAACATAACATGGATGATATATGTGCTAAATTATTGCAAGTTAAATCACTTGCCTGGTAATGGAGATTCTGATCCGATGAAGTAGACGGTATGGGGATGATCCTTGCTTTCCGATCTATCCGGTGGTGGTGACGGTGGTGCAAAAACCCTTTAAGTGGTGGTTCTCCATTGAAAGTCCCTTTCTCTTCCACTCTAATGGCCGTTTATAATTTTTGGTTGAAAAATCCTAAGGGATTAAAGTGTTGGCTGATATTAACTATCTAAAATTCGTGGGTCACTATTCACCTAAAAATAGGAATGTCTAAAATACCCTCCCGGGTTTCCGGTTATGCCTAAAACGCCCCGGGACCCAAACTAAACCCCCGGCTAGTATTTTCTGACTATCTCGAACCTTTCGGACACGTTGGCATACTCAAAATACTCATACGAATGGTATAAAAATAAAATACTTTTAAATCTATTAAATTGGGTCCTGACACGACTGACACGCACGTCCCAACTTAATTATCGAAACTGCCGTATTTTCAACTCACGACAATTTTAATAAATATAATAATCACATATTATCCTAATCACTCGATAATATTCCACAACATTATAATAATCAAATACTAACTCTCGCCTCGCTAGCATTTAAATTCGGATTAATTTCTAATTAATCTTCCCAAATTAATTTTTAATAAATCTCATAATTCAAGGCAATTTAATAACTTAAATACCTTAATTAAAAGCCATAAAAATACGGGGTATGACAGAAGGCTTGTCAGTTTATCTTTATACTTTGGAGTTTATGGGAGGTTAGATTTGTATAGGTCATATTTGAGTTTGATAATTCGGATATTTTTATTTTGTACTGGCATAGACATAGGGGAGATTTGTAAGGACATTTTCCGTCACAATTATTTATGTCGTATGCCGCTACAAGTCATCAAAGGATTGCGAAGATTACATCTCCAAGAGACGAATCCGAATTACAAGCAGACTTCAACATTCAAGCCCAATAAGGATGAATTTAGTAAAATATGTTTAAGTTTCATTTACATTTTACATTAAAAATGTTGGGATATTTTTTTGAAAGATAAAATATTTTTCTATTTGAATGGTTTTTAGTTTTTCAAAAACATTTTCTCAGAAAAGTTTTGGATAAATTTTTTTTGATCCCGTGAACAGTTTTAACTTTTAAGGTTTCCAAGTTATTTAAAAGTCTAAAGATTTTTTGGGATCAGGGACTGTTGTTCAAACGAGATCCTGTCTTGCTCGAATGATCTCGTATCTCTTTCGAACGATAGGCTATTTATGCTGACACATCACCGCCTTAAATTATATTATATAGAGGGTGTCAGACTATTGATTTTCGTGTGGAGAAAAACTTATTTTCACTACCCAATTACTTTTGTGTGAGTTGTTTTGTGGAACCCAAAATAAAGTTTGCTTTTGTTCATTCTTTGTGGGGAGATCTCTACAACCGAGAGTTGCATGCTATTATGGAGGGAGTCTCTGCGGAGATTTAAGGATGCGTGTCCTTGTGGTATAGCTGCGTGTGAACCATTGCTGATTTATAGCCATTGCTTTGAAGGTTTGACGAAGACATCGTGCGTTACACTTGTGGACAATTATCAAGTTGTTTGTAAGTTAATGGTCGTGTAAAATTATCAAAGTTCTAGAAATAAAAAGGTTTTGCCCTGATGGAATTTTTCCTGAACTTTATGTCGCATACTTTTATGATGGTTTGACACTTGCACGCACGTAGATATTTGAGTTTAAGGGCTGAATTGATTTGATTCTTAAATTGACACTAATTAAATAAGTTTGTGATTGGAAGTTGCGCATCTGTTTGAATCAGTATCACACACTAATTTTACATTAAATGAGTCGTAATTGTGAATATTGCATATACAAAAATTAAGAGCACACGCATTTAATAGTACAATGGCATAATATTACATAAATTAAATTTAACAATAATATAAAGAAACATTAATAGAAATGAATAACACACATGATAGTAATGACTATCAATTTTACGATTCTGCATGGCAGTTCAAAATGTGTTCCATTACGTCATCATGCAATTGGTTTATCACTTTTTCTTCAATCTGTAATATTATGCTATCAAACGACTCGCTACTAAATTTTCATTCCATATATTCAATTTTATATCAACTAATGTTAAGTCCCTTAGACTCTAAGTCATTTTCCCAAATATCTACTCTCATCGCTAAGGCCTCCTTTTAACTCTCTACTAAAACTATATCATCTACAAACATCATACACCATAGGGCATCTACTTGCATATCCTTAGTAATCTCATTTAATACTACAACAAATAAGTAAGGACTTAAAGCCGATACTTGATGTAAGACCTCTTTAATCGTAAAATCCTTAGTTTCTCCACAAATAGTTCTTACAATAGTCTTTTTGTTATCATGCATATTTTCAATAACTTCAATATTACTAATAGGGATTCTTTTCCTCTTTAAATCCCACCATATTATATCTCTAGGTACTCTATCATATACCTCCTCTAAATCTATAAAGACCGTGTGTAAATTCTATTCTTACTTCTACATTTTCTCACAAGTTGTCTTAATAAGTAAATAGCTTTTATGGTGGATCTCCCTAGCATAAATTCAAATTGGTTATTGGAAATAGTTGATTTATTTATTAACCTTTGTCTATAACCTTTTCCCATAATTTTATAGTGTGATTCATCAGTTTGATTCCTATATAATTATCACAATTTTGTATATCCCCTTTATTTTTATACAAAGGTACTATGGTGCTTTTCCTCACTCATATGGCATATTTCCTTCTTTTAAAATTTTATTAAATAAACATGTTAATCACTCGAGTGGATTAACATGGGCCGTGACCATTCGCAGGATTTGGTGTAGTGCTCTCCCCTATACTTCGAAGGGTTTTCCACATCTCTATAGGTATTTTATCTGGGTCAATCATTTTATTCCTCACCGTTATTTTAATTAATATATCTACTTCCTTTTCATTAATCGGATTCACCATCCCTATATTTGGTTCTATGTTCTTGACGTCTTTTAGGATATTCTTCATTTAATAACCCTTTAAAATACTCTTCCCATCAATCTAGAATTTCTTTATCATTAATTAATATATTCTGGTTTATGTGTTTTATACACTTAACTGTACCCATATCCTTTGTCAATCTATCCATATTCCTTATCAATCTATATATCTCCTAATCTCCTTCCTTGGTACCTAATTAATTATACATATTATCAAGTGCACATTGTTTCAGATTCTAATAATATTTTTTGCTTCATTTTTTAATTTCTTATACCATTCTTAGCTTTTACTCTTTTGCAATTCTTTAAAACTTATTCGTTTCTTTTGTCTTATATGTTGAACTTCTTTATTCAACCACCAAGTCTCTTTTTAATGAAACCTTTTTCCATTAGTCTCACCTAAGATTTTCTTACCTATTTTTTTAATATCTATCTTTGTTCTCGACACCAAATGTTGTTAACATTGTCCTCCCAACTCCACGTCATGTTTAACAATAACTTTTGTCTAAATTCTAACTCTTTGCATCCTATTAAATACTTCTATTTTATATTTTGATAATCTATTTTTCATTTTCCGTACTTAAACCCTTTAATGGATAAATCTATTAATAGTAGGCGATGTTGATTTGATAATCTTTCACATGGTTTAACCTTACAGTTTGCAAGTTTTCAAGTCTCTTCTTTTAAATAAGCAATAATCTATTTGACTTTTATTCTTTCCACATTTAAATTTTATTAAATGTTCTTCCATTTTTTTAAAATATGTGTTTGTTATCTCTAGATCGCAGGCTTTAGCAAATTCTAAAATAGTTTTCCCTCCTATATTTCTCTCACCATGACCATAACCCTTGTGTATCCTTAAATAACCGTTCTGTTCTACTCCTATAATATCTTATAATTATAAAAGGGATATTTCCCTTATGAAGGAGTCTATTGAATAATATTTAAAACCGTAATGAAATTAATTTCAATTATCATTCTCCACCACCCAAGTTCTTGTAAAGTAATAATATACGTCACATTCGCTTCCCCCGTGGACGTAAGCAAGGAAGACCTTATTGAATAATATAAATTGTAATACCTCATAAATTTAGAAAGAATTTAATTAATTAATTGGGATTCTTGGGATATTTCTGGAAAATTTTATTCAATTATTTTTAAAATGAAAACTCAAATTTTATAATTCTTTTTATGGAAAAAACTAAAGTTTTATAAGAAAATTTGAAATTAATTTGGAGATAATTGAAATTTTGATATTGTTTTTGAAAAGAATGAAATTTAAAAAGTTTAAGTACTTTTCAATTACTATTTGGAAACTAAGTATTATAATTGGTTGAGTGGAAAGGTTAATAAGGAAATTGAACTAGACTTGGAGAAGAAGCTACGGTTAAGGAAATAAAAGGAAACGCACAATTAGGAGGTTTCAGTATAAAAACATAAGGAAACCCTAATACCTTAATTCATATTCCAAACTCACAAACTGACAACCACCTGCATTAAAACTTCACACCAAAGAATCTTTTCAATTCACGAGGCTTTTAGGGATATTCTTGAAGAACAATTCAATTATTTATTTAAGGAGGGCTCTTTGTACACAAATGGGGATTTCTCTACATAAATTGAGATTTATATTCTTCATAAGGCAAGATAATTCTACTTTCTCCTCTCATGATGTAAATAATAATTTCCACAGTTTTTGTTAAAAATTATGAAAATGGTGTAGAAAGAATTAGGATAATTTGATATATCATGATTTTGGTATAAAAAATTGAATAAACCCAAATTCTTGGAAATGTATGTTTAGTTTAATTGAATTGGGTTAGTGAATTGTATGTTCTTTTTGTGATATTCTTACTTATATGGAATCATGTGATAAACTATTTCTTTACATGTATTTAAGTAATTCCCTTCGCATATTAAGGTAGAAATTTGATATGAAATTTTATGTTAAAACCTCACAATTTAACGAGGGAAATTAGGAATTGTAATTGATATTTGACCCTCATAACTATTAGACCATATTTGATTTTTTTAGGGTGGTGTGTGTAGAACTACAATTTAAGTAGGAAATAGTAATTTGAATTATGGGCTTGGGAAAGGGATTGTACAAATTTGATTCTGGATGACTTTGGTTTTCATGCACCATGGGCAGGGTGGCGTGTAAACAAATAAGGTTTTTATCGTACGAACGACGTTGTGTGAAAGGCTGTAGTTTTATGTCCGTGCAAAGGGCACCAGTGGGGCTTCGTAGTTTAGTTAAACTTTAACGATACTTATTTGATAAATTTTAGATGTGTTCCTTTACATAGTAAATTCTGTTTATATGGCAAACGTTAGAATTTACAATATAAGTATTAAAAATTCTTAACTACCATGATTTGACACCGTGAAGGGCTAGGTAAAATAATCTATCTTTATAAGTGTAGATTTTATTATTTATACTCATGATTGATAATTTTATTACTTGAGTGCATAGCCATTATCTTGTTATGGTGGGCCTAACTCATCATGTTTTTATAACTGCTTCCCAGAAATAGACTTAGCTTCTTTTGTAGTGTACTCGTTCAATCACTTCCAATTTTAATTACGTAGGTGTTGGAGTTACTCTTAGTTCTGTCTTTTATTTATGTTTCGAGAGATGCGAGGATTCTCTTAGCATTGTACTCATTTTAGTTTGGTTTCAATTTTACATTGGAAGTTGGATTGTAATAGTTATTTTAGGTAGTACTCTTATTACTCAATGGTGCTTGTTGTTGTATCAAAATGGTTTATCAAAGTAAATTATACCATCAAAGTTATATATAACAGTCAAAGTATAAAAAATAGAGAGAAATAAAGATAAAGGGAGATAACATGAGATTTAGAGTGGTTCATCCAAGAAAATTAGAATACGCCCACTATAGAGTTTGATTATCATTAGACTCATGTAGTAATATAAGTTTAGGGAGGGGTCTTAGAGGCATACAAGAGGAGAAAAGTAGGTTAGATGCCCAAATATACAAATTATGTGTAGAAGAGGCTGCAGACTCTATAGCTTAAATTTAGGGAGGCCATGACTAGTAGTAGTTCACGTGGCGTAGCAGGTTACCTAAGTACTGACTCCAGTGTAGAGAGAAGTTGGAGAGAATTTTGTAGAGCTTTGCTGCCTAAAATGTCCCCATAATAAGGAGTTAATGGCCTCTATGTATGGTGGTTAGTGAGGGCATCAAGTGCATAGTGGACGTGCCTTATGGATAAGTATTATTGAGATGTATTTCTAGAAGGTGGACAGTTGATAGGGTATTAATAACGTGTTAGAGTATGCATCCTATACATCTAGGGATGTGCTGAGGCTGGGGGGCTGAGACCTATTAAAGGTATAGACACGACCATCTGATGCAGTCGTGTTATATAATCTGTGGCTTGTCAATGCACTAGGAGATAGTCTTGAGCATATAACAGGGGAAAATGGAGTACAACTAGTGGCTTGTATATGCTACAAACCATAGTCTTCAGCGCAAGCTGAGGCCTTTTGTTTGCACTTGATATATATTTCCCGTTTTGCTATGAGCCTCCATGCCACGTGTTTTATGTCCATTGGTTGACATAATTTGGTTATAAAAAAAAAACCCCAAGCCTTATTCTAAGAGGAGGGTGATTTTATGTAGATATTTGTTCTTGTTTATGGACCATCATCTTGAAGATGAGACCTGATGTTGAGAGGGAAAAACCATGTGGATGCTGCAGTTTACCCATTGAAGTTGAAACCTTATTAACGAAGAGGTCATGCTAACATCGTGGAGATTTGTTAAGGCATTTCAAATTTTTTGATGATTTGTCTTTCCGAAACCCCTTATATAAATAATCTGAGGATGTGGCCTCATTATCTTATTCAATACTTGACAACAAAGGCATTAAGGTGATTTTCGAAAGACGCTAGGAAATTTGTTATGACAATTCGAAGCAATTTAAAGTGCATTTTTTCTTCATTTTAGGCTATTTTCTGCGTTCTTTCTCACAATATCTTTTTAATTTTCATTTCCATGTATTAATTTTGCACATAGAACGCTTCGATTATTATTGAACTTAACTGAAAGCATAGAACATATTCCTAATTTTTATATTCGTCATTCTTGACAATTTGGGTTTTCTCTATTAATTTTTATGGATGTTGACTATTGATTGGTGTTCGCAATGGAGTGTAAGAGTGGATTACATGTTTATGTTGTTTTTTAGGCTGAGAGTGGAGTGTTTGGAAGGATTTTAGTATCTATTTAGTTGGAAAACATAAACTACTGTTCGTTTGCATTTTTTTTAGAAAATCAAGGGTTTGGGTTATTGATCTTTCCCAACTAATTACAATTGGTTTTAGGTGTTTGTGTAGATGGTCGCGAATTTATACAAATGGTTATAGCCTTTGATTAGTTATACCTTTCCCTTTGTTATTGTTTACCCTGACCACTGTCTCAGACTTATGTTTTTAGGAGTCTCTGGCCTTAGGTGTCATAAGTATTTTTGTGGACATACCCATAGTACTGTAACACACCGTGTTTTTAAAATATTAAATCTGTTGGGAATTTAAAATTTTGGGTAAAATAAATTTATGGAAATTAATTATTTTCATATTTAAAAATATTTATCTTGATTTATATTAAAATGATTTTTTATCGAAATTGAAATTGGATCCAAATTAGTAAAGATTTGTATTTTATAAAATAAGGGAGGAATTTTGGATGTCAGAGCATCCAAACCGGTTCGCAGGGAGGGGCGAACCATTTTGCTTTGTCAGTTTTGCAAAATAAAATCCATCTATTTTAGAGTTGTGTAAGACTCAAATTCTTTTTGGTATTAAAACATAAAATGACGGGTTGAGGATTTTCGAAACATATTTCAGCCCTCTCCAAAAGCAAGAGCCTTATATAATTTTCATCCTCTCTTTTCTTCCAGATCTAAACCCTTTATACTCAAATTTCAACTCAAGATTCGACAAACTTAATCAATATTTCTCAAGATTGCCCAAGAACGTATTTTCATTATTTTCTCAAGAGGAACGCAACCATCAAATTAAATTCTTCAAATAATTTTTACAGGCATGGATACTTCTATTATTTTCTTTTAATATTATGAGTTTTAAATGTTATCTAAACATTAATAATCATTGTTTTCCTAAAATAAATTAGGCAGACTAACTAGAAAAAAGTGATACTAAATTTGGGACTGTTTTTATTCAAATCTTTAAAACGAATTAAGATTAAAAATCCTTGCATTCTTAGATGAAAGGTTTGGATTCTGTTAGAATTTATGACGTTCGCATGGATGATAAATCGTAAGGATGTTATAAATTGATTTCAATATGTAAAATCACGTTAATTATGTGCATCTTTTAGAGTAAAGATTTATTGTCTATGCTCTTCAAAATATGCATGCAAATAGAAATCTGATAAGCTGATGATAAAATAAATTGTTTAATTAATATTATAATTAAACGAACATAATTTGAACAAATAGTGATCTTGTGATTAATTTAAAGAATTGTGATGATAAGTTAAAAATATGCCATCTGTGATTTGTTAATGTTATTAATAATTGACACCGCGGGGACGACATAATTGTTGGGGTACTTAGTGCTCTCACCTTATTTTTAGGTTGTTTGCTAGGTATGAGACTAGTAGGTAGGCCTTAGTTGTTGGTAATGCTTTCTAGTTATGGGACTAAATAGTGTGGGTTTCTACGGATGGATGATTCGAGGGTGGGGCTGAATTATACATCATTGGCGTTGGATCGTTAGCCTTGGTGCAAGGCTAGGCACTAACTATTGTTAGGTATTCTTCCTCAATGTTAAGCTATGATAAACTTGCGTTTTAGAGACCTCTAGGTATAGGAGTAGGGTTAGCTTGAGGAAATTATGCTCGATAAAAAGGGTGGGGCTAATAGAAAAATAACGAGAATTCAAGAGAATTGATAATTAATGCCTAAGATAATAAACGAGTATTATAATGAAGATACATTGTGAGTATGTGCAGGGATAACAGATACCAGGTCGATTGGCGGTAACGATGTGGGTGTGTGTTGGCATCATGGATATGTGCAGGGATGAAAGAATACAGACTAACTGGCTATAGTGACGTGTTATATGTGAAACCTCACGAGTATGTGAAGAACTGATAGAAATCGGGCTGACTGGCTATAATGAGGGGAATGGATGTGATGTGTAGAATCTTAAGAGTGCCAAGAGTTTGTGTAAGACATATAAGGGGTTGACTGGCCATAGTGGTGCCAGACGAATAAAAACAATTAGATAATGAAGTTAAGTAAGGATAAGAGCTAATGCTTAAATTATTATTGTAATGTAATAATTGTACTTGCACTTTGGGGTGGATTAGTTATATGGGTAGATAGTGGTAGTTTATGTTACTTGCATTTTAATATATCTCGTTTAATTTAAAATACTCTATTGTGATGTTTATCATGTATAATGTTATTGTCTAGGTTTATGGACCCTAATTGGGAGTATTAGCTAGTATTCATGTGGTGGGCTCTGACCCATTGCGTTAACTAACTTTTCAGGTATGTTGATGGAGTCGCTATACAAGAGTGCTTGGAGATATTTTTGAGAGTGCAGCTGGAGATTTATTTTTACTTGCTTTAGTAGTCTAGAATTTCTTTCCTTTCCATCACTTTTATTATGAGACTTTCATTTATGTATTTGGTGGGCCAATCGGTTCTACAGTTGTTTATGGTTTCAGTAAGATATTTATAGTCGGATGATTTCATTTCACTTTATATTTATTTGGAGTTTAATTTATTTTTAGGTAGTCGGGTTATGGATTTCAACTGCATGAATGGTTAAATTTGTTGGATAAATTTGATTATTATGTCGTGAATTGTTTTTAAATGTTTCATATATCTGTCACATGCTGAGAATAATAATTTATTTAGTGATGCCCGATGTAGTTTTGCGGTGGCGGCTAGCCATCTCGCTCTCCAGAATGCACAAGGTGTTACAAATGGTATCAGAGCATGGTCTTAGGTCTCGTTGGTTGTTAATCCATTTTAGCTTCCTCATTTTCTATCTTTGATTCCTTTTGATGATTTTTACTCTTAGTTATTCCGAGTCTGATTGTTGTTTGTTTTTGTCTTTTCAGATGGTGAACACTAGGAGATCTGGAGATAGAATAAGGGGTTCGGTATTTGGTACCGCAAGTCAGGAGCGGTAGAGGAGAGATATGTAGAGACACTTAAGGATGATAAATTATACTGATGTGCAGAAGCAGATGTGGGCTACATTCAAGCTGACTTGAGAAGTGTTGTAGTGGTTAGAGAGTGTCACACATCTGAGGATAAGGATCTCCTGAACTATGGAGACTTTCTGGTGAAGTTTAACGACAAATTGTAAGTACATAAGTTTATAAATGTTCGTTATCAACTACTATGTCGTATACCACTACAACTGATGTAGAACGTTCAAGATCACATATGAAAAAAGAAGGATCCGAATATCAAGTTTCTTCAACAATTATGCCTCTGCAAGATGAATTTTGTAAAGGTTTTTTTATTCCTTAGTATTTCACTTAGAATATTGGGATATTTTTCATCAAAAAAATTTCAAGTGTTGGAGCGGATTTTAAGTTTTTCGTCAAAATTAATTTTTGAAGTTTTAAGGTGAAGCTTTTACTGGCTGAAAATAAAAAATATTAATAATTAAAAGGATCATTCGAACGATAGCCTATGTCATTCAAATGACATATGGTCTCACTCGAAGTTCGTTCGAGCGACATATGTCATCGTTCAAATGAGATGTGATCTCCTTCGAGCGATCTGTTGCTTTAAGGTTTTATATAAATACACGTTAAACGAGGTTTATTTTGTTAAGAAGTCTTTTCATTTTTCATTCTGCAAACAGTGCAAATCGGCAGAACATTTTTGGCTTCTTCATTTAGGGCTTTAAACCCTTATTTTTCAATTCACAAAAAGTTCAATGTTCAGGTGAATTGTTTTGGAACCCAAGAATAAATTTTTCTATTGTTCAACCTTTGTGGAGTACGTCTATACACCAAAAGACTGAGGTCATTGAGATTCGCAGTGTGTGGATCTTTACTGAAGACTGGACTGCGATTCGTGTGAGTTTGTTGCGTGTAATCCATTGCTGACTTTAGACTTCGTGTCTATGTAGGTTTACTGAGATAAACTTATTGCAGATTTCATTGTAAGTGTAAATTGTGATTTAATTATAGTGAAATAAAAGGTTTTTCCTTGAGGGGAATTTTCCTGAAATCTGTGAGTTAGCATATTTATTTTTTTGTTGGTTTGACACAAGCAAACACGCAGATATTTAGTTAAGGGCTGAATTAATTTGATTCAAAAATTGACTCTAATTAAATAAGTTTGTGGTTGGAATTGTCCCATTTATTTAAAATCGGTATCGCACACAACACTTTTTTACAAATTGGTATCAGAGCAGGTTACACTAATTTATTGCGTATTCCTATTTTCTGCAAAAATTGTTTGATATTGATTTTTTTTGAAAAATCTATTTTGAGAAAAAATTGTTACAATGTTTCCAAGTGAAAACTTATATAATTGGTTACCAATTTTTTACGGTACTAATTATCCTTACTGGAAAACTCGCATGAGATCACATTTAAACACAATCGATGAGAGAGTTTGATTAATTTGTGAAACAGGCTAGACTCCTCCCACTGTCATCGCTAATAATGTCACTAATTTAAAACCTATGTTAAACTGGACTGAGGATGAGTTTACGTCGAGAACTTTTAATTCACGTGGACTTAGTGCAATTTTTGGACACGTCACCCCTGGCGAGTTCTGTCGTATTATGACGTGCACTGCGTCTAAAGAAGCGTGGGATATTTTACAACTCACCCACGAAGGCATTAACTCGGTCAAGAGTTCTAAAATTCAAAATTTGACCACTCAATTTGAGACTATCACCATGCTTGAGACTGAGTGTTTTGATGATTTTTATGCACGTTTGTCTGACATTGTCAATACTAGTTTTAATCTTGGTGAGCCTATAGCTGATGCACGAGTGGTTAAAAAGATTTTAAGATCACTGCCAAAATATTTTATCCCTAAAGTTACTATTTTGAATACCTTAGGTAATTTGAATCGTCTGAAATTACAAGAGCTAGTAGGAGACCTCCAGACATATGAGATTGACATGTTTCCTGACACTATCAATATTAAGGATAGAGGGATAGAATTTAAATCCCAGTCTAAGAAGAAAAAGAAAGTGAGTTTTTGTGAGTCCGAGCTTGATTTTGATATGGCCATGCTTGTAAATAATTTTAAAAAGTTTCTCAAGTTTTCAAAACAAAATTCTTCCGATAAAAAGTTTTTTGATAAAAAGAAAGACAAAACCAAAGAAAGCGATGAGAAAGAGAAAGCGGGCGAGGTAGATTTAGAAAAGTGACATGTTTTGAGTGTGAGGGAAAAGGACATAAGTCGTTCGAGTGTCTCACTAGAATTATAAGATAGGTCAGGAAAATTGTTATGCCAGCCACCCTTAGTGATAGTGAAGAAGAGGTGAGTGATACCGGGGATGAAAATTCACAAGGAAAGTTTATTTCCTTATTAGGTAGCCACGAGAGCACACCTAGTTTGTCCCATGATGATGAGGACACTTGTGCACGTGAGACCCCCATGGATGATATGAGTGTTTCTAGCGAGTCTGAGAGTGAGTGCACTAGTGAGGGTGATAATGAGCTCCAGATCGATTTTCGAGATTTATATGCCGAGACTTTAAAGGCTAAAAAATTGAATAAGGAGTTGAGTCTTAGGGTGAAAGATTTGGAGAGAGAGTTAGATAGTTTGAGGTAGTTTGAGGAAAAATCGAGCCAACTCTAGAAGGTGAAGGTTTCATTAAGTGAACAATCGAGAGCTTTAGGCCGAGAAAAAAGTGAACTTGTAATCCGCATGTCACAATTATATAGAGATCTTAAGCACGCCCTAGAGGTTAAAGTCACTTTAGAGAACACATCTAAGAAGGAAGAAAAGATGGTTCTAAATCCCATTTTAAGTAGAGGTGAGAGTTTAGGAATAGGTCATGACGGTGCATCCACTTCACATGTTGCACCCGAGCCGGTTCCCACTTTAGTATTTGATTCACATAGCTCTCAAGCCAACCCACCTAGGCGTCTCGTACCTTATAAGAGAGCGCATAGGAGATGTTTTGAGAGAGGTGTACCTAGGCCTGTTTATATTTGCAAGTCTGCATATTTTAAGGAGCAAGTAAAATTTTTAATCAAGACTTCACATGATTTGATTTAGGTTTTTCATAGGATGTCGCCTCCTTTGGAAAACTCCACTGTACTAATGGTTGAGGTTTAGACTTATTTGTTAGCATAGGTTGATTTGCATGATGATATATTTTGCCTATTGTTAGTATGTATTATTTTATATTAGATTTTTGTTTTTGAATTTTTTTTTAAAAATACAGAATTATTTTATTTTGATAAAAATTTTCAAAAAGTCAAAAAGAGTTTTGTACTTTGTTTTACTCCATATATGGATGGACATTTAGGATGACCAACTCATAATTTCATTCCATATCCATGTGATGATTTGACAGTATTTTGATATGCGTCATCATTTTATTTTTGTGCTTTACAATGTTTGGAGTCATTGAGATGTAATTCAGTGTTGCTACCTAGATTTTTTACTCATGAGTTTCTTTAATGCACAGTTGCACAAATTTTTTTGATTGTTGTACCTGTTTATCACATAGTGGTCAGAGTGTTGTCATCTTAATTTTGTCTTTAAAACGAACCATATGAGATAAAAC
This sequence comes from Sambucus nigra, assembly GCA_949130495.1. NCBI lineage: Eukaryota > Viridiplantae > Streptophyta > Magnoliopsida > Dipsacales > Adoxaceae > Sambucus > Sambucus nigra. Next base: position 425,985,300 of record OX422209.1, read on the forward strand.
TTGACAATGGAAGTAGTGCTTGTAAAAACCGTTTACTGTGAGGAATTTAATTGCAACAAAATATGATGAGTGAATCACGGGAAAAGGCTTCGAGAGTTCAAAATTAACTCATCGTGAAAGATACCACTTAAAAGAGCCTGAAAAAATTTAAAGACAATAAAAAGATAAATATTCCAAAAAGGGGACACCTCAAAAGAAAAATAAATGATTATTATTTATGAGGGAGTTTGGATGGAAAGAAATGAAAAACGGGTTTGCACGTCCTGACAACGTCTTGAAAAAGCATTCATAATTTTAGACATTATTGGTGTGGGAATAACTTTTGACTTTAATGTGTTGATGGATTGAGTCGATGTCATTTAAATTCAACACTTTTAAACACCTAAGGACGATTTTGAGATTAATTCAATAGGAGTACATGTATATATATCCTGCACATATGTTATATTTGATTGCGTTGATAGGCCTATTGAATATGTTCACACCCATTCGTTTCGTTTTCTTGATTTGGTTGTCTTAGTGTAAATTCATGGTGTGATTTTTATTTTATTTTTTGAAAATAGAAACAAAAAATAGTTTGTGCAATATGTTTGAGTAACTCTTTAATCGTGACAACTCCATGCTTGATTTGTTTATTCGTTCCTTGTCTATTTTGGTCAAATAAAAAGGCAGAGAACGAAATATGGCAGTTTTTGCATTATGGGGGAGATTTAATTATGATGATTGATGTATTTTTATATCATTTAAAACTCGATGTGTCACGAGGTATTTTCTTTGTCTGATGTGTATAGGTACATCAATGGAAGATCATATATTACACATCCTGATGAGAAAAGCTTGAAGATTTCATGTTGAAGACTTTGAAGAAACGTTTTGAGACCCACATGTTTAGTACCTTTTCATTTTTGGGTACATGAGGGTATTAGATTCGTACATGCATTTTATGTTTTGATAATTCAGATGTTTTTATTTTGTACCGGCATAGACATAGGGGGAGATTTATAAGTACATAAGTTTATAAATGTCCATTATCAATTAGTAATTCGTATGTCGCTACAACCATCGTAGAATGTTCAAGATCACATATGCAAAAAGACGGATCCGAATATCAAGTTTCTTTAACAATTAAGCCTCCGCAAAATGAATTTGGTAAAGGTTGTGTTTTTATTCCTTAGCATTTCACTTAGAATATTGGGATATTTTTCATCAAAAATTTTAAGTGTTGGAACGAAGTTTTTAAGTTTTTCGTCAAAATTAATTTTCAAAGTTTTAAGGTGAAGCTTTTACTAACTGAAAATATAAAATATTAATAATTAAAAGGTTTGTTCGAACAACAACCTATGTCGTTCCAACGAAATAAGGTCTCGCTTGAAGTTCGTTCGAGCGACAAGTGTCATCATTTAAACGAGATGTGATCTCGTTCGAGCGATCTGCCGCCTTAAGGTTTATATAAATACACGTTAAACGAGGCGTATTTTGTTAAGAAGTCTTTTTATTTTTCATTTTGTAAACAGTGCAAATCGGTAGAACACTTTTGGCTTCTTCATTTAGGGCTTTGAACCTTTGTTTTTCAATTCACAAACATCCCAATATTTAGGTGAATTGTTTTAAACCCAAGAACGTACTTCGCTATTGTTCAACCATTGTAGAGTGTATCCCTACACCAAAAAACTAAGGTCAATGAGGTTCGTTGCATGTGTATCTTTATTGAAGACTGGACTATGGTTCATGTGGGTTTGTTGCGTGGAATCCATTATTGACTCTAGACTGCGCGTCTATGTAGGTTTACTGAGGTAAACTTATTGCAGATTTCATTGTAAGTGTAAATTGCAATTTAATTATCGTGAAATAAAAGGTTTTGCCCTGAGGGGATTTTTCCTGAAATATGCGGGTTAGCATATTTGTGTTTATGATGGTTTGACACACGCACACATGTAGATATTTGTTTAAGGGATGAATTAATTTGATTCAAAAATTGACTCTAATTAAATAATTTTGTGGTTGGAATTTGCGCATTTATTTAAAATCGGTATCGCGCACGGTAGTTTTGTACATAAATATTTCTCGTATTTGATTAGGAGCGTGAAGAAGGTGGAGTTTTTGGACCTTGTCTAGTGTTCAAAATCAGTTGCTGAGTATGAGCAGGAGTTCACCAAGCTGTCAATGTTTGTACCAGAGGAGGTGAATACTGAGGCGTAGAAGAAAGAGTTCATCATTAAGGGTCTATCATGGTCTATTAAGCAGATAATGTTGGGGAATCTGACATAAACTACTTACACTCAGGTGGTGGACGCCGTACTATTATTGTGGAAAGAGAAAGTGAACTTCCAAAAGAAGTTGGTAAAGAGAGAAGAGCTAAATGATCAAGGAGGGGAGAACAAGGGTTGCAATGACAAGCCGTGGGAGAGACAACGATCTGATTCAGAGCATCAAACCTTTAAGTAAGGCAATAGATCCCCAAAGGGCCTTTTAGGGATGGGGCGTGGACAACAGGGTGAGCGTGGGCTAACTAGACAGTATGAGCATTTTAGAGGTGCTTGTTTTAGTTGTGAGGAAGTAAGGCAACGATCTTCTAAGTGTCCGAAAGAGCCGGACCAGCAGGGAAAAGGCGCACAGGGCCAAGGGCCTCTAGTACCAGCAACACTAAGTGCACAGAGAGTGCCAACAGAATCCACAGTGGGTGGATGTTATTTACTTTTGCCTCGGGAACCTCATGTAGGACGGGCTCAGCTAGAACCAAGGCATGACTAGTGGGGTAGCATGGTACATAAATATTTTCCTATATATTAATAGTTAATATGTCTATATATATTGTATTTTGTTCCCGGGGTAGGTGCCCCTAGGATTGGGTATAAGGGTGCCCATTCGTGTCATTCTATGGGTAGGCATACGTGAGCCTTATTTTATTTTGCGTGTATGCTCTTCGTCGAATTTTGAGGACGAAATGCCTATGCTGATGGGGAAGTATATAACCCCCCGTGTTTTTAAAACATTAAATCTGTTGGGAATATAAAATTCTGGGTAAAAAAAATTGGAAATGAATTATTTTCATTTTTAAAAATGTTTATCTTGATTTATTTAAAAAAGAATTTTCATCGGAATTGAAATCCCATTCAAATTAGTAGTGATTTTCATTTTATAAAATAAGGGGGGAATTTCGAGTGTTAGGGTATCCAAACTAGCTCATAGGGAGGGGCTAACCAGTTTACTTGGTCAGTTTTGCAAAAATATATATTTTTTTTATTTTAGAGTTGTGTAGGACTCAAATTCTTTTTGGTATAAAAACATAAAGTGACGGGTCTAGGGTTTTTAAAACATATTTGAGCGTTCTCCAAAAGAAAGAGCCTCCCATAATTTTCATCCTCCCTTTTCTTCAAAACCTAAACCCTTTATACTTAACTTTCAATTCAAAATTTGAAGAACTTAATCAAGATTTCTTAAGATTATCCAAGAACATGTTTTTATTATTTTATCAAGAGGAACACAACCATCAAATAAAATTCTTGAAACGATTTTAACGGGGATGAGTAATTCTATTGACCCCCTTTAGTATTGTACATTTTAAATGTTGCCTAAAACCTAATAATCATTATATACCTAAAATAAATATGAGAGACTAATTAGAAAAAAGTGAAACTAAATTGGGACTGTTTCTATTCAAATCTTTAATACGAATTAAGATTCAAAACCATTGCATTCTTTGATCATAAGTTAGGATTCTGTTCGAATTTATGACGTTTGCATGTAGAATAAAATGTTGGGATATTATAAATTAATTTTGATATGAAAAACCACATTAATTATGTGCATCTTATAGAGTAGAGATTTATGATTATATGCTCCCAAAAATATGCCTGTGAATAGAATTTTGATAAGTTGATGAGAAAGAAAATTGTTTAATTAATTTTATAATTAAACATATATAATTTGGATAAATAATATCTTGCGATTAATTTAAAAGAATTGTGGTGATAAGTTAAAAATATGCCATATGTGATTTGTTGATGTTATTAATAATTGACACTGCGGGGGCGACGAGATTGTTGGGGCAGTTAGTTCTCTCACCTGATATTTAGGTTGATTGCTATGTTTGAGACTAGTAAGTAGGCCTTAGTTTTTGGTAGCAATGTCTAGGTATGGGACAAGATAGTGCGATCTTTTAAGTATGGATGATTCCGAGGCGGGGCTGAATTGTACATCATTGTCAATGGATCCTTAACCTAGGTGTGAGGCTAGGCAGTAACTATTGGTAGGTATTCTTACTCAATATTAGTCTAGGATGCAATTGCATCTTGGAGACCTCTAGGTATGGGACTAGGGGTAGTTTGAGGAAATTATGCTCGATAAAAGGGAAGGGCTAATAAGAAAATAATTAGAATTCAAGAAAATTGATAATTGACGCCTAAGATAATAAATGGGTATCAAATGGATTTGCCTTACGAGTATGTGCAGGTCTGATAAATATCGGGTTAACTGGCTATAGCGACGTAGGTGTGTGTTAGCGTCACGAGTGCGGGGCTGTCAGAATACGGGCTGACTGGCAATGGTGTTGTGTTATGCGTTGAACCTAATGAGTATGGGTAGATCTAATAGAAAACGGACTGATTAGCTATAATGAGGGGAATGGGTGTGATGTGTAGAATCTTAAGCACCTCAAGAGTGTGTGCAGGAACGATAAGGGGTTGACCGACCATAGTGGTGTCGTACGAATAAAAATATTTGGATAATTAAATTAAGTAAGGATAAAAGCTAATATTTAAATTATTATTGAAAGAGTGATTGGAGATATTTTTGGGAGTGCAGCTAGAGATTTATTTTTACTTTCTTTAGTAGTTTAGACTTACTTTCTCTTACGTTGCTTTTATTATGATACTTTCATTTATGAATTTGGTGGGCCAATCAATTCCATAGTTGTTCATGGTTCCAGTAAGATATTTATAGTCTGATGATTTTCATTTCAGTTTATATTTATTTGGAGTTGAATTTATTTTGAGGTAGCTGGGTGATGGATTTTAAACTGCATGAATGGTTATATTTTATGTATAAATTTGATTATTATAATGTGAATTTTTTTAAATGTCTTATATATTTGTCACATGCCGAGAATGATAACTTATATGGTGATGCCCGACGTAGTTTGGCAGCGGTGGTTGTCCACCTTGCTCGTCAAAATGCGTGGGGTGTTACAAGTACCTTTGGATTCTGTGATATATTCTTGTGTCTGTTCTCGTGACTTTTTATTGAATTCGTGGTCTTCCAAACTCATGTCATTATATTTTGTTTATAAAGGATATAGCGCTTTAACTATGGAGTTTTCTCTACTTTATAGGTTCTGTCACGTCCTTATGCATCAGAATACTTGGGAATAATGTGAGGATTTTTGGATAATTCATTTCGGTGTTCTTCCTCCTACACTGTTAAACATAAAACCCTTATATACCCGGGGGTTATAAATTAAAAGAGGGCCCAACCTGTATTTGAATAGATTTTGAGTTTGCAAAGTCTTGTAATTGTAAAGATACAATGGAAGCTGCGAATAATAGCCATAGAATTAAGGACGATACTTTATCCATAAATAATAAAGTTCAAGTTGAAAGGAGTGTCGTGGCTCCTGGTGGATAAGTGCCTATTGCGAAAGTTAGGAATGATGAAGCTACGCCATTGATTTGTAGTACTTTGACAATAACGGATCTTGCTACCATCAATTATCCTTAAATGGTGAACTAGGAGTGGCTAGATTATTTGGATGAGACTAGCAAATTCCTTGAGGGGACCATATGTATGCTTCTTTTTGCAGACCAATGATCTTATTCCCGAGTCCCCAATGATGTATTCTTTCATTTACATGCATTCCTCCTTGGTTAGTGGCCCTAGCGCCCATTCCTATAAGGAAGATTCTAAATAGGATGAATCGAGACCTAACCCAAGTTGATCCTGATAGTTGGAGGGATCTCTTGGAAACTTTAGTGGTCTGATAGAATAAATTCACGAGGGATATTACAGTCTTGGAGTTCTTTAATTTTTATAGGCCAAAAGAGAACTCCATAGAAAATATGTGATACTACTACATGGGACTGTGGAATGGTATTAGGTACCTTATGAGGGGGAAGCCTTACAATCCCAAAAAGTAGGAAGGAAAATACTTTATCAATACTGAAATCAAGTGGGAGACACACATTGAGGAGTCTCATAGAGAGAGCACATAAGGATCCGCGGTCGTGGGGGCATTACCCTATGGAAGGTAGAACAAACTGTATAATACTTCCGCAAAATTTAGTTTTCATACTTGAAATAATATTTACATTGATTATTTTATAACTCTGTGGAGGTTTGGCCCCTACAGAACGTCAAATGAAGAGGATTAAGGATGCAGTCTTGATTCTTAATAAGAAAAAGTACTTTGCTTCAGTGGTTACCCTTAGAGACTTGTACAAGCTTGGATACTATACTACCCACATTGAACTTGTAAGGATAATAATTTTTACTTCATAGACTGTGGCCGAATTTGATACTTTTAATTTACAGCGTCCCCCCAAATTTTTTTCTTTGCCAACTTTTGTACAACTACCTCCGTGGATGGACATACGATAATGGAGATTGATTGGGGATTTCTTATTTACTAATTCGATGAGATGGAAAGGGATGTTCAAACACTAAATTAATCTTTGTGTAAGGGTAAGGTACAAAGGGGAAGAGGGTGATGCTCAATGGTGCTTTTCCATAAGCTAACATCCCCATTAGGACCCAAAATAAGGTCGTGACTGGTGACTCAATCATACGACTTTCTGATAATGTTGCGGTCAAAAAATCCAATACAAGAATAGTTTCCCCCACTGCCGGGGAGAAAAATAAATAACCGACAAACTCTAGGCATATCTCTATCATAAAGTCACATTTGCAGACATCTGTTCTAGCGGATGTAAACACCCCAACCCCATAAAGTAGGGCCTTTCCTTCTCGTCTGTAGCCTCATATAAGGAAAGAAAACCCAAAATATCCATGGGATACAACTTATATCTCAATCTCCTTGATGAGTGTAATACCCAACATTTTTTATATTAAATAATTATGGGACTAATTATTATTATTGGAATAATTAAATTAAAAAGGTAGAGAAATTTAATTGTTAATTAATCCCAATTTAAAATAATTATTAACTAGTGTGCCAAGGGTTAATACTTTTTGATGGAAATCATTTATTATTACTGTGGGTATATGCAATATGGAATTATAAAATTTCTATAAATTGTCAGAGGGCGAAACACGACAGTTTGGTATTTTAAGTTGGGACGCACGTGTGAGCCGTGTTGGGACTAATTATATGGGATAAAAAGATAAATTATTTTTGTATAACTTTTATGGTAATTTTGAGTGCCCCATTGAGTCCGCAAGGGTCGAGATAGTCGAAAAACTCTACCCTGACATTTTATTTGGACTCCGGGATAATTTTAGGCCTAACCAGCACCCCATAGGGGTAGTTTTGTCATTTGAATTTTTGGGGAATTAAAATGGAAAAAAATTAGATAATTATTATATCAGTTACGGGAGTTCCATTAGGGTTAAGTTACACAGAAATCAAAAGAGAGCCACAGAGGGTGGGGGAGAGCAAATCCCAAAGGAGGAAGGCCAATTAACACCACCTTGCATAACCACCACCACCATCGTGTAGATCGAAAAGTGAGGAACGCATCTATACCAACATCATCAGTGGATCAGACATTCAAATTTGAGGCAAGTGTTTATTACTTTCTTTCCTTTAGAAATAATCATGCTCATGTTAATGTAGGTGAATTTGATCATGAATTACATATAAAATTGGGTGAAAATTGGTGGTTTAATTTATGATTATGGACTTATTTCATTAGTAGTTTAATTAGTTCATGTATGTAGAGGATTAACCAACAAATTGGAAAATTATATCGATGAACAAATCTGTGTTGGTTAGGTTCTCTAATTGAAAATTTGGAAACTAGGGTTCTTATGATCTAAATTTGGGAATTTTGAATTATAATGATGGGGGATGATCTACTAATGTTATATTAGTGGAAATCAGACATACATGTTAGGAAGTTGATTTAGAATGGCCGATTGGTGATTGGGAGTGATCCGTAGAGGTTATACGTGTTGAAATGGTGAAGAGAACGTATATGGGTAGGGCTGTCTTTTTATAGGCATAGGTCCGAACTGCTTTTTAATAGGTTCGGATCATTTTTTTATTAATAGGTCCGGATCGTTTTTCATTAAAATGTCCGGATCTTTTTTCTTTAAAAGGATCCAGATCGTTTTTCATTAAAAGTTCCGGATCGTTTTTAATAAAAAGGGTCCGGATCGTTTCCTTAATAGGTCCGGACTGGCCTGCTGTATTTTCCAGAATTGAATTATGGACCTCTAGCACATCCTTCAGTACTTGAAATGCAAGAAACTTAATGAAGTACAATGAGATTTGAAGTGATGATATATTAAAGCAAGTGTGATTTAAGACTTGGGCATATGTGGGATGAATGGCCCTTAGAAAATTATGGGAAAGATCATAATCATAATTATTAACACGTCGAGAGTATTAAGTGAAAGTAATACTACGAATAGGACATGATAGTTAGTTGTGTGAATGCCTAGAGATTATAATAGGTTGTGTGTATACCTATGTATTGATTTATTATGTGTATAGCATACCTACGTTGCTTGCTATCAAGAGGGAGGTTTCGCGTAGTGGAGAGTCTTATCCCGTGTGACCCATTGGGGGGCTATTTGATTTGTAGCCAGAGCATATGAACTTGGATACGTGCTATATGTGATATAGGATAGTTTCGACGGTTGAATGGGAGCGTAGGTATGTGCGTGACCCATTTAGATGGTGAGTATGCTTGCCTATAATATTTGTGTTATGAGATTTATGGTTCGTAAGAGACATTGAACCAATTGTTCCTTGACGCAGTGAGCGATGCATCGGGACACGATATCAGAGTATGCATTTGCGCTAAGTGGTACTAACCAAGGGGCACATGATATATATATATATATATATATATATATATATATATATATATATATAGAGAGAGAGAGAGAGAGAGAGAGAGAGAGAGAAAGAGAGAGAGAGAGAGAGAGAGATGATGGGACTATATGTATATATGGATGTTAATGAATGATTCTAATGTGTGAAATCAACAAATATGTAATATTTGTAAACAACATAACTTAAGAGGGGTAAAGGATTTACTACCAAAATAGTGGATATAAAATATAGTTAATTGGAATAAGTTATTTAATAACGTATTATATGGGCTATACGGGTCTTCTCCTACGGGTTAATATTTTTAGTATATATCTATGACCTAGTTGGAAATATTAGAGATGACTAGGTTAGGTTGGACTACACTAGGTGTGCACATTAGTGGAGGGGTGAGAATATCAAGTGAGAGTTCGGAACTAACATGCACATAATAATTTCATCTTTTTAGTTTTAAATACTTGCTAAAATAAATATTTTTACAAATCGGGCTCTGATTCGTTTCCTGTTATTTCTCTTTTCTTTTGCTATATATATATATATATATATATATATATATATATATATATATATATATTATACCAAGTGTCCAGCCACAGGGCCACCACCAGACTTAGACACGTGAATCATTCGACGAGCTGCAGCTATTGTGGAAGCTGTAGATTATTGATATTAGATGCTACTATCTCTTCATTCTATTCCTAGTTCAGACATTTTATTTAGGGCATGTGTCCCTTGCTTCCGGATTAATTATTTTAGAGATTTTATTTTTTTTTAGCATTTCCTTACTGTTGGATTGAGTATTATGATACTTTGGTTTTAGACTTTGAACTAGAATGTTTTATCCAGTCTCATTTATTTTAGTATTTAATTCATATTTAGTATTTATTCTTGTGAAATGGAATTGGCTTATATATTAAAGCATGGAATTTATTAATGGATTAATTGGGTATAATTAATTTGGGAAAATGTTTTGACACTTAGCTTAATTAATTATTAGGTGATTAATAATGAAAATTCTTTTCGACAGTGATGCTAAGAATGAACCAACCGGACACTTTGATTTTAATTTAATAAAGGACTGATCACTCGGTATTGAATTAGGCGGGGTGTCACAGGTAGTATCAGAGAATTAGGTTCTAGTGCCCTTTAGGATCTGTATGGCTTAACCTGTTTTTCGCCTAGCGTTCTTTGATATAGAGCCCTATTTTTAGGACTGTTATACTATTATTTATACGTTTATGTCTTCAGCTATTTGAGATTTAATAATAATTGTGGATTAATAAATCCCTTCTCGTTTCAGATACCTCCGAGAAGAGCCCCGAGAAACAGAAATGCCTAGCCAAAGTAGTCAGTAGCTAAGGCTTAGGGAATGATTAACGCAGTTGATGTTGCCTCCATTATTGCTCAGGCGGTAAATGCAGCTTTAACAGTGGTGCAACAGGCCCCTCCCCAAGTACAGGTTATGGCACAAGTTTTGATTCAGTTTCCCACTGTATGGGCGAGGATCAGGGATGATTTCTAGAGGGCACATCCCCGAGAGTTCTCGACCGGTTCTAACCTCATCATAGCGAGCCAATGGAAGAAAGATATCCAGAGGCATCTTCGCATGTACGAGTGTATCGACATTCAGAGGCAGTTATTGGCTTCCTACAAGCTAGTGGGGGCCGCTTTGTAGTGGTGGGAGTCCACTACTACCTTGGAGGAGAGGGATAACATGTCTATTAAGAGCTTTTGGGTGCGGTTTAATCGTAAATATTTTCCCTCCATCGTGCAGACAGAAATGAGGTGGAGACTATTAAATCTGAAGCAGGAGGGTATGATAGTGGCAGAATATGAGGAGGAATTCACGAGGCTCCTTACTATGGTACCAGATGAGGCACCTACTGAAGAGAAAAAGATTATGTTGTTTATGGATGGATTGACCTGGAGGATTCGTCAGCATCTCATAGGTAATCTATCATCGGGTACTTTCACTGATGTACTTAACACCGCTCTGTTGCATTGACAGGACCATCGCTTCCATCAGTAGGGGATAAAACGAGCAGGGGAGTCCATCCAACAGGGCCAGACTGGAGGTAGTAGTGCCAGTTGGGCACCATCAGCTCAGGGGAAGGTCATTCAGGGTGAGAAGAGTTCCCACCAGGGGACCCTGCTAAACGATTTTGATCTGGAGATTCTAGGCAGGGATATGAGGGTTAGAGACAGGGCCAACAGGGCCAGTCTAGTCATCATGGCCAACAAGGCCAACATCATTATCACCAGGGCTAACAATAGGGCCATCAGGGCCAACACAGGCATCATCAGGGTCAGCAGGGCCAGTAGAGGGGCAGCAGTGGCCAGCAGGGCTGAGGGGAGGTAACTTTAGTGGAAGGTGCTTTTCTTGTGGCAAAACTGACCATAGGAAGAAGGATTACGCCGATAAGGGTAGGTTTGCCTAGCAGGAGGGTACCCAGCAGGAGCCCTAGACACCCATCTTTCCCACTGCCCTACCAGTACCAGCGTAGGCCCCAGCTTTACCAGCACCCCCAATTCAGTAGGGACAGTTATAGTATGGACATATTTATAATGTCCATCAGGAAGTAGCACAGCAGGTACCACCCGCGATTGAGGGTATGTTTCCTATCCATGGCACTATAGGGCGTGCTTTATTTGATACTCGGGCATCACACTGTTTTATATCCACTGACTTTGCATGGGCCAGGGGATTATTAGCCACAGTAGAGAGTATAGTGACTAGTTTAGACTCACCTCACCACTGGGTAGTGGGTCTTTGATTTTCTTTATATGCCGAGGGGTAGGGATAGAGATTGGGAGTTTAATTTTGCCTGCCGGCATGCTAGTCCTAGATATGCATATGCATGATGCCGTTATAGGCATGGATTGTCTTACTACTTATAGATCCATGACAGACTGTTATAGTAGGACCATTATTTTTATAATACCAATCCAGGAGATGTTTCTAGTGGCGATGCCTCGTCTCGAGGGAGGATCGTCCACCCACTTGTATTACATAGAGGAGGAGACCTCTAAGGAGGTGGTGATTCCTCTTCACTCGATTCCTATTGTTCGAGAGTTTTTTGATGTATTCGAGGAGATATCGGGACTACTGCCTAGCCGAGAGATAGAGTTCGTTATAAATTTGATGTTGGGCACCAAACCGATAGCCCACGCACCGTACTGTATGGCTCTAGCTGAGATAAGGGAGTTACAGGATCAGATTGAGCAGCTGTTGGGAAAGGGATTAATCCATAGGAGTACCTTACCTTGGGGTGCTCCCGTTCTGTTTGTGAAGAAGAGGGATGGTTTGTTAAGTTTATGTGTTGACTACTGAGAGTTGAACAAAGTCACGATACGAAATAAGTATCCGTTGCCCCGAATTAATGATTTGTTCGACCAGTTGAGAGAAACTACTTTCTTCTCCAAGATAGATTTATGATCGGGATACCATCAGCTACGGATTAGGGAGAAGGATGTGTCGAAGACTGATTTCTTGACGAGATATGGGTCCTATGAGTTCAGAGTCATGCCATTTGGGCTGATAAATTCTCCAGCAGTATTCATGGACTTAATGAACCGAGTGTTTAGATAGTTCTTAGATCAATTTGTCATCATCTTCATAGATGACATACTGATTTACTCACAGACTGAGGACGAGCATGCCGAGCACTTGAGACGGGTTCTTCAGACTCTATGAGATCATTAATTGTATGCCAAGTATGAAAAGTGTGGATTCTAGTTACGGGAGGTACAATTTCTGGGGCACGTTGTGTCAGAATTGGGGATATCAGTGGACTCGAGAAAAGTGTTGGTAGTGAGGGAGTGGGGACAACCCATGACACCGATAGAGGTACGTAGATTCTTGGGGTTAGCAGGATATTATAGGCAATTCATCAAGGGGTTCTCAAAGATTGCGGGTCGATTGACAAATTTAACTCACAAAGCAGTGAAGTTTATTTGGGTGATGCTTGCCAGTTAGCTTTCGATGAGCTAAAGGATAAGTTGACGTCAGCGCTAGTAATTGCTTTACCCAGTCTAGGAGTGGAGTACTTAGTGTACATTGACACCTCTCTACAGGGACTTGGTGGAGTACTTTAGCAGGAAGAACAGGCTATAGCTTATGCCTCCCGCAAGCTTAAGCCTCATGAGAGGAATTACCCCACCCATGACTTGGAGTTAGCAGCAGTCGTGTTTGCCCTACGGATATGGAGACACTACTTGTTAGGGGAAAATTTTTGCCTCTTCACAGACCCCAAGTCACTACAATACTTATTCACTCAGAGGGAGTTTAACATGTGTCAGCGCAGGTGGATGGAGTTTGTGAAAGATTACTAGTTTGAAATATAGTACCACCCGGGGAAGGCCAACGTAGTTGCTGATGCGTTGAGCCGTAGGCCAGTAGGTGATGTAGAGGAAGTGTGGAAGGCTAAGTGGAAAGAATTGGGACATCAGGAGGCAGTTTCTCGATCCTTTATATCCGTTATGACGGTCACTCCAGAGATTGTTACGAGAGTGATCTAGGACCAGGCCGTTGATTCATTTTTCCACGATCAGATTATACGGATTCTACCAGAGGGTGCAGAGTCCCACTCAGTGAGCTCAGATGGGGCAATACTATTTAATGGGAGATTAATGGTCTCGGAGGGAGAGAATTTACGTCATGTAGTGATGACACAATCTCATGGATCCAGATTTACGGTAGATCCTGGAGGTGATAAAATGTACCAGGATATGAGGTGACAGTACTGGTGGAGTGGGATGAAGAAGGACATTGTGAAGTTCATGTTCAAGTGTGCCACCTATCAGCTGGTAAAGGTGGACCACCAGAGGCCTCCAGGGTCACATCAGTCGCTAGAGATACCCACGTGGAAATGGGAGAGAATTTTCATGGATTTTATCACTGGGCTGCCTACTTAATAGCGGGGTCACGATTCAATATGGGTGGTGGTAGATCGGTTGACCAAGGTAGCTCATTTACTATCGGTACGTATGGATTACACTACGGGAAAGTATGCTTGGATATTTATTATCGAGATAGTGAGATTGCATGGGGTACCCTTGAACATCATGTCTGATAGAGACAAGACTTTTGTATCACGCTTTTGGGAGAGATTTCAGAAGGCTATGGGTACTGAACTACAGTTGAGTACGGCTTATCACCCACAGACAGAGCAAAAAACTGAGCGTACTAATCAGATGCTGGAGGACATGTTGCGCATGTGTGTCCTTGACTTTGGAGGGATTTGGGAGACACATCTTACACTAGTGGAGTTCGATTAAATTACTCCTATCAGTTTACGATCGGCATGGCCCCATTCGAGGCATTGTATGGAAGAACTTATTGTTCTCCTACTTACTGGCTAGAGGTGGGGGTCAACAAGATACTCGAGCTAGAGGTAATTCAAGAAACATCATTCAGGGTTGAGATGATCAGGAACTGTATTCGGGTACCTTAGGACAGGTAGAAAAGCTACGACGACGCAAAGAGGTTCTTCAGGGAGTTCAATGTGGGGGATTAAGTATTGCAATGGGTGTCTCCTATGAAAGGGGTGATGAGGTTCAGGAAAAAGGGGAAATTGGATCCGAGATACGTAGAACCATTTTCCATTATCGAGAGGATCGGACCGGTGGCATACAGACTTGAGTTTCCTAAGTACTTGCACCGTATTCACGATATTTTCCACGTCTCATCATTGAGGCGATTTCTTAGGGATGCGTTGGACCATACCCACATTGTGATTGAGAAGATTGATTTACTGGTGAGAGTTCAATGGGAGCATCATAACGTAGAGGAGTCTATATGGAAGCGAGAGGAGGATATGCGCGAGAAATATCTAGACTTATTCCTACCGGGTAAGTTTTACTATTCAAATTTTGGGGCGAAATTCAATTATTAGGTGGGAGATATGTAATACCCTACATTTTTTTATATTAAATAATTATGGGACTAATTATTATTGTTGGACTAATTAAATTAAAAAGGTCGAGAAATTTAATTGTTAATTAATCCGAATTTAAAATAATTATTAACTAGCATGCCAAGGGTTAATACATATTGATGAAAATCATTGATTATTACTGTGGTTGTATGTAATATGGAATTGTATAATTTTTATAAATTATCGGAGTGCGAAATATGACAGTTTGGTATTTTAAGTCAGGATGCGAGTGTGAGCCGTGCCGGGACTAATTATATGGGATAAAAAGATAAATTATTTTTGTATAACTCGTATGGTAATATCAACTGTGCCATTGAGTTCGGAAGGGTCGAGATAGTCAGAAAACTCTACCCGGGCATTTTATTTGGACTCTGGGGTAATTTTAGGCCTAACCGGCACCCCGTAGGGATAGTTTTGTCATTTGGATTTTTGGAGAATTAAAATGGACGAAAATTAGATAATTATTATATCAGTTACAGGGGTTCCATTAGGGTTAAGTAACACAAAAATCAAGAGAGAACCACAGAGGGTGAGGGAGAGCAAATTCCAAAGGAGGAAAGCCAATTAACACCATCTTGCACAACCACCACCACCACCATCGTGTAGATCGAAAAGTGAGGAGTGCATCTATACCAACATCACCAACGGATCAGACATTCAAATTTGAGGCAAGTGTTTATTGCTTTCTTTCCTTTAGCAATAATCATGCTCATGTTAGTATAGGTGAATTTGATCATGAATAACATATGGAATTAGGTGAAAATTGGAGGTTTAATTTATGATTATGAATTGATTTGATTAGTAGTTTAATTCCTTCATGTATGTAGAGGATTAATCACAAAATTGGAAAATTATATCGATGAACAAGTCTGGGTTGGTTAGGTTCTCTAAATGAAAATTGGGAAACTGGAGTTCTTATGATCTAAATTTGGGAATTTTGAATTATGATGATGATCGGTGATGATCTACTGATGTTATATTAGTGGAAATCATACATACATGTTAGGAAGTTGATTTAGATTGGTCGATTTCTGATTGGTAATGATCCATAGAGGTTCTAGGTGTTGAAATGGTGAAGAGAATGTATTTGGGTAGGGATGTCTTTTTAAAGGCATAGGTCCGGACCCCTTTTTAATAGGTCCGAATCATTTTTTATTAATAGGTCCGGACCGTTTTTCATTAAAAGGCCCGGATAGTTTTTCTTTAAAAGGGTCCGGATCGTTTTTCATTAAAAGGTCCAGATCATTTTTCATAAAAACGGTCCGGATCGTTTCCTTAATAGGTCCGGACCAGCCTGCTGTCTTTTCTAGAATTGAATTATGGACCTCTGGAACATCCTTTGGTACTTGAAATGCAAGAAATTTAATGAAGTACACTGGAGTTTGAAGTGATGATATATTAAGGCAAGTGTGATTTAAGACTTGGGCATATATGGGATGAATGACCCTTAGAAAATTATGAGAGGGATCATAATAATAATTATTAACACGTCGAGAGTATTAAGTGAAAGTAATACGACGAATAGGACATGATACTTAGTTGTGTGAATACCTAGAGATTATAATAGGTTGTGTGTATACCTATGTATTGATTTATTATGTGTATAGCATACCTACGCTGCTTGCTATCAAGAGGAGGTTTTGCGTAGTGGACAGTCTTATTTTGTGTGACCCATTGGGGGGATATTTGATTTGTACCCAGAGCGTATGAACTTGGATACGTGTTATCTGTTATGTAGGATACTTTCTATGGTTTAATGGGAGCGTAGGTATGTGCATGATCCATTTGGATGGTGAGTATGCTTGCCTCCAATATTTGTGTTATGAGATTTATGGTTCGTGAGAGACGTCGAACCAATTATTCATTTACGCAATGAGCGATGCATCGGGACACGATAGGAGAGTATGCATTTGTGCCAAGTAGTCCTAACCAAGGGGCACAGGATTATATATATATATAGATAATGCGACTGTATGTATATATATGTTAATGAATGATTCTAATGTGTGAAATCAACAAATGTGTTAATATTGGTAAACAACATATCTTAAGAGGGGTAAAGGATTTACTACCAAAATAGTGGATATAAAATACATTGAATTGGAGTAAGTTATTAAATAACATATTGTATGGTCTATACGGGTCTTCTCCTATGGGTTAATATTTGTAGTATATATCTATGACCTAGGTAGAAATATTATAGTTGACTAAGTTAGGTTGGGCGTACGCTAGGTGTGCACATTAGTGGAGGGGTGAGAATATCAACTGAGAGTTTGGAACTAACATGCACATAATAATTGCATCTTTGCAGTTTTTAAAAACTTGCTAAAACAAATATTTTTACAAATCGGGCTCTGACCCGTTTCATGTTATTTCTCTTTTCTTTTGCTCTATATATTACACCAGATGTCCAGCCACAGGGTCCCCACCAGACTTAGACACGTGAATCATTCGACGAGCTGTTGCTATTGTGGAAGCTGTAGGCTATTGATAGTAGACATTGTTATCTCTTCATTATATTCCTAGTTCAGACCTTTCATTTAGGGCATGTGTCGCCCGCTTTCACATTAACTATTTCAGGGATTTTTTTTTTAGCATTTCCTTTCTATTGGATTGAGTATTATGATACTTTGGTTTTAGACTTTGAACTGGAATGTTTTATCCAGTCTCATTTATTTCAGTATTTGATTCATGTTCAATATTTATTTTTGTGGAATGGAATTGGCTTATATATTAAAGCATGGAGTTTATTAATGGATTAATTGGGTATAATTAATTTGGGAAAATGTTTTGACACCTAGCTTAATTAATTATTAGGTGATTAATAATGAAAATTATTTTCGACAGTGATGCTAAGAATGAACTAACCGTACACTTTGATTTTAATTTAATAAACGACTGATCACCCGGTATTTAATTTGGCAGGGTGTCATAATGAGGGGGTTGGTGATCATGATGACCTTAAACGTTATGAGAAAGATGTTAAGGATATAGAGGAATACTTGTTCCATTATCTTCTCATGGTAAGTTTTCTTATACCATATACCTCCGCGACTTTTTCCCATGTCTACTTGACCAAGTTTTCTTTCCTTCTTCCAGAATATAGAGGATTCTTTAATATAAAGGAAAAAAATATAGAGCTATATAATATACATAAGGTCGCAAAGTCCACACGCCTGGTTGGAATGCTAAAAATCAAGGCCACTTCTTTCGAGGTTAAAACGACATTTGTGGAGCTTCTCTTAAGACTTCTAAACTCAAGTTGGAGCCTATTGAGCTTCTCTTAAGTCTGGTAAAAATCAAGGCCTCTTCTTTTGTAGCCATGAAGAAGGTGGCTGATGATCAAGCTCTGGCCTTGAAGAAAGATGATGAGGACATCATGGCTAGTTTCAAGACCTCCAGAGACTTCTTTATTGACCTGAATAATACGCACATATGTGGCTACAAGGAGATTAAGCGCATGGTTTCTAAAAACTATCTAAAGGCTAAGGAAAACATATTTTCTTGGAGATTCATGGATGCCGAACACACTCAGTGTATGGAGAAGCTATAAGAGGCTGACAAGCTTGCTAAGAAGAAAAAAGAGGAAGTCGCTGATGTAGCACTTGAAGATAAAGAAAATGGAACGGGAATGGATAAGACGATGACGATGAAGGGGGCACAGAGTCTTAATCTTCTTTTGCCCTCTCATTTCTCATTATGATTATAACAAATGTGATAAATAATGCTTTTATCAAGATCTAATTTACTAGAGTGAAATTTTAATTATGTAGTCTTGTATGCCTTATTTTTTTCCCATTTTGTCTCTAAACTGCAGACTGTATGCTAGAGTTGCTTGCTTTTTTATCTTCCTTGGCTTGCATGTCTAGACATCTTCACTTTGTAGATTTATTAGAATTGGAACTTTATTACCTGTAACTCAGGTTTATTTTTTAAAATGCATTTAGTTTAACTAATACGGTTGATTGTGGCTGTGACTTTAGTAATTAAATGTCTCTAAACAATGATCTGCGAACCTGAGGGGTATAGTGTCCCTTAAGGCTTTAGATATTTTTGTCTTTATATTTTGAGGTATTATAGTACTACTGTATGTTCTAGCTCCTCCAGTCTTCAAAGGCCAATACCAAGGCTTCATATAAAACTTTATAGGACAGGGGGTACAATGGACCCAAATGATGAGCATGACTGGTCTTTACAAGTGAGATCTTGATTTTAATTATAGTCATGACTTTAGTAATGAAATTTTGTTCAAAGTATTCAGATGTATAAGCTGCGAAACTAAGGGGGACAATGACCCTCAATGATTATAGATAAAATTTCATAGACTGAAGGGGTATAGTTTCTCCCCAAGGATTTGGACATAATGCTTTTTTATAGCTGCGATGTTAGGCTGATGTCTTCAACTTTCGTGGTCTTTTAGTGTTACCATGGTCTTCAAGTTTTTTAAATCTTCAGAGAATGCTAAGCTATTGTTCAAGAGCCTCCCCATTTTACTGAGGCTATGTTTTACAAGCCCTCCAAGGCTTCATTGTGCTATTCAGGAGTCGACCCCGAGTCTTTGATAAAAGACTCATTCTAATCAACGAAACGCCATCGTAGATTATCCGACTAGAATCACTCGAACAAAGTTGTTGCCTGGTGGGATCTCAGTGCAGATTAAGTTTGATTTCTTATGACCTAGGCTTTACCATTAGAGTTGAATCTAACTATCTTTCAATTCCTAGGTTTATGGGCACTACTGCTTCCAAGACTGTTAATATGGTTATTGAGTATTTCCTATTGCTTTTTACTGTCTGAAATTTAAAGTTGTATACCACTTCCGCGTTCTTCCATTACCACCGTGGTGTTCTTGTTGTTAGAGTATTAAAATCTTCATAGGGTACCTTATATCCCCCTAAAGCTCATAATATTATTTGATTTCCCCGACCGAAGTCTTTTTATTTCTTATAAAATAGGTTTTCTTATGGATCATTTGATTGCTTTGACCAAAGTCTTTGATTTCTTATTACTATGACTAAGTTATATTGCTCTAACTGAAGTCTCTGTATTTCTTATGAGTTAGGTTTTCTTGTGGACCATCTGATTGCTCTGACCAAAGTCTCTACATTTCTTATGACTTGGACTAATTCTAATTGCTCTGAATGAAGTCTCTTCATTTCACATGACTTAGGTTTTCTTGCTGACCAAGTCTGATTGCTCTGACTAATTTCTCTTAATTTCTTATGACTTGGACTAATTCTGGTTGTTATAACCGAAGTCTTTGCATTTTTTATGACTTATTTTTTTTGTTGACTAGGTATGATTGCTCTGACCAAATTCTCTACATTTCATATGACTTGGACTATCTGATTTCTCTCATCGAAGTCTCTATATTTCGTACGTCTTAGTTTTCTTGCTAGTGTTGAATGTGCTTTTATAACTTTTAATATCTTGATCCATCTATAGTTGCCTTTTTTCTCGTGGAATTTTGTCCACTTATGACTCTGCGGACATTCATGGGCATACGCCATCTACAACCACAATTTTCTCTTATAATTTGAAGGTTTATTGCAATAGTCACTGTCTTAAGATGTGATTGTCGCTAAGTTTCTTGTAAACCCTATTAAAAAATAATTTACAAAGGCATTAAAGTAAAATACTAACTTTTCGTTAATATATAAGCTTTGGAAATACAAAATTGATTTTTTTAGCCAGGATATGTCTTTGCAGGGATTAAAAAAGTACAAAGTAAACTAAATTCTCCCTCTGACTATCATAAGGTTACAACTACTTCATTCAATTAAACGTTGCCACCTTTTATAATTGTTGTAGCATTACTTATCTGACAAGCCTCTCGACCTCATTCTTTAGGCTCAAGAACTTGTTGGTCGTGTGGCTAATCTCTTTGTAGAAATCACACATCTCGCTTTTGTCTCTTTTATTAGTGGGAGATTTCACTTTCCTGTGACACTTGGGGAGGTTCTCTTCTTTAATGCTAGATAAAATAATTTTCAAGATGCAATTTAGAGGAATGAACTCATCATAAGACCTTTCTGAACAATCATCATGCTTCTTCTTATTTCCTTCCCCTGATTTTTCCGCAATCTTCCTCTAAAGAGTCGTGGACATAGTTTTCGCCTTAGGGTCTTAGAACTTCATCATGTTAATGAAGGATGGAAATGCAAGCACAGTAATTCTATTTCCAAGGAAATTGATCTGGCCTTGGAGTGAGTACTCACCATCATAGAGGTGGTTGATGTATCTCATCAAGTGGGTCACATTTTCGGTCTACTAGGGGATTTATCCTGAGTTACCTTCCATTATAATTAAATCGTGAGTTAGTTAGAAAATCTTTTCTCTGATATGAACTAAATAAAGTGACAAAATCCAAGAGTCATAGAGTTATCATAGTCAAACATTAAGCAAATAGTAACAATAGGAATCATCTGTTCACATTAAGGCCACAACATGTTAAGCCTATTAGAGATGAGGTTATGTCTTTTTCCATCATAAGGATTTTTTTTCCACCGCGATTGATATGAACAAGACGATTCTATTTGGCGGGTAAGTTACCAAGTACATGACTTTGGACAAAACAGTAACTGAAATGTTAATAAAAACATCTTAACCAGTATTGGGCAGTTTATTGATCCTTAAGGGAATAGCCTTGTCGAATATTTCCCATGGAATCATCAATTGTCAATCGCACGACCCAGCTTTATGTGATTTAAATCATCCGATAAGACATAAAACATGTTATATGAGTTTTAAGCATTTTGTGGCATATTTGGTCTAAAATAATATAATTCTTTAATCAGAAATGGTAAATGTGCTAGAAATATAAGCATTGACCCAAACTACCAACTGGAGGCCTCCATATGTAGCACGACAACATGGACAGGCAGCAGATAGTAGGGGAAGAATGTAGATTCTAACCCATATTTTCCCAAATATGATTTTCCATCTCACTAGTTTAGACTAAAAAGTATTTGGGGGCGCTGAACCTAGGCACATTAAGTCCTTATGTGCGAAATATCATACTTTTAGCTACAAATTACTATTATATAGGTTATAATATGGCAAAAAATTCCTAAAAGTGTAGAGAAAGCAACAAATATGTGAATCCCTAGTTCTCTGCCCTTATGAGGTCGTGGCATGTCAAGATTCTGAGCAAGATTTAGACATGAGAACATTAATGTGGTAGATGGATTTTCCCAAAAACCTTAACATTGTCTTGGGATCAAAATCTAAAAATATGAACATGACCTTAATGGGGTTATATACAAATGTGGGTCTAACTACCACGATCTCACCCATAAGGTGTAGATCTAGAGATCATTGTGGATGAAATAAGGTATAATGGACCCTATTTTTAAGAAACTCGACAGAACACCTCAGTGCCCACAAACAACGCTAAACGATTATCGCCTAAAAATGGTTTACCAAAGTATATCATGCCAATAAATTTATACACAACAGTTAAAGTATAGAAAAAAATAAAGATAAAAGGGAGATATCCCGAGGCTTAGAGTGGTTCGACTATGAAAGTGAGCTTATGTCCACTATGGAGCCCAATTCTAATTAGATTCATGTAGTAATACAATTTGGGGTGGGGGATTTTAGAGTCATATAAGAGGATAAAAGTGGGTTAGATGTACGATTTATAAGTTTTGTGTAGAAGAATATGCTAACTCTGTAGCATAAGCTGAGGGAGGCCGCGACTGGTAGTAATTCAAGTGTTGGAGCAGGTGACCAGAGTGTGGACTCAAGTGTAGAGAGAATTTTGCAGAGCTTTATTGCCTAATATGTTCCCCCTAATGAGGGGGTGAGTACCTCTACTTATAGCGATTGATGAAGGCATTACATACGCTGTGCTCATGCCTTATAGATAAGTATTTTTGAGATGGAATATTTTAAGAAAGTGGACAACTAGCAAGACATTAATGGCTTGTTAGGGTTTGTGGCCTATACATTTAGGGATGTGACAAGGCTTGGATGCAACATCCTATTAAAGGCATAGTTGTGGCCATCTTATGTACTTGTGTCATGCAGTTTGTGGCCTGTTTGTGCACCACGACGTAGTTTTGAGCATAGGTTGAGGCCTTTTGATAGATCTCGATATATATTTCCTATGTTTTCATGAGCCTCTGTGCCATGTGACGTATGCCCATTGGTTGACATGTTTTGGGTATAACAGTGGTGATTGATCATATCTATAATATCAATTGAGGTTTTATCATATCATTATTCATATTGATTATCATTATTCTTTGATTCCTATTTCATGCTAAGGATGATATTTAGATTAGTTTTGATAAACTGTAATAATTAATAAATAGACTTAATTAACCAAATTATTAAAAATTAGGAGGTGTCACAGTTGGTATCAGAGCATAGTCTTAGGCAACGTAGGTTCCATAGGTCCATTTTATTTTCCCACATAATGTTCCTTAATATGTTATTCCCTTTATACTTTTGTCATAATATGCATAATATTAATACACATTTCGTGTAATATTTCTTATGGCACCTAAGAGGAAGACCCATTTCGCCCCACACGTTGCCCAGCCTGATCCAGTAGCACCAGTGCCACCTGCACCACCCGTTGCACTACTTACAAAAATGCCAACTATCCTAGATCTTGATGCCTAAGGATAGTATTTTTTTAATATTTTTGATCTTATATCCTAGACGGTAGAGGTAGGAGTGATCGAAGGCTGGAAGGACATACCCATTTATGTACCATAACCAGTGGTATGGGATCCCTCAGTAGAGTGGGAGAAGATTCGTGACGCATTCATGATGAACATTTTGTCCATATTTTTATGGTCGACAGTTCCTCTGGTAACTATTTAGTGGCATCAAGATATTGATCACCACCTCTGTCTCTTATCTTGCACAGATGTTTCAAAGAAAATTTTAGCCAGTTTTTGATCAACCAATGACACTCTTCAGTGATGGGAGAGTGTGACTACTCTTGAGCAGGGAGATCAGATGATATATGCCATGTTTGTAGAGAAGTTAAATTACAAGTATTTGCCTGAGTCCATTCGCACATAAAAGAGGTTGCAATTTTTAGCCCTTGAAACAAGGAACTCACATGGTTGCAGAGTATGTGAAAGAATTCACAAACTTATTATTGTTTACAGCGGAAGAAGTGAATACGGAGAAAAAAAAATATTGTGTATTTTGTAGAGGGTATCATACACCCTATTCATCAGATTCTGATATCGAATCCAACTTATGCTACGCACACCCATATAGTGAATGTGACACGTACCCTTCATAGGGATGTTTTTTAGAATAAGAAGAAGTTAAAGAAAGAAGGGCAGGTAGGTGGGCTAAAGAGTGAGGCTGAATCCAGCAACGATCGGAAGGGAGGTCGGGGATAACAAGTTCAAAGAACATGGAATAAGTTTTGATCTAATTATTAGAGGCCCCAACTGGGTGGGTAAGGTCAGCAATAGTAGGAGAGACATGGTGATACTTCCCAGGGGCAGTCTTCACTAGTATGTTTCATTTTTAAAGGATTTGGTCATAAACAAAAAGATTGACCAAGTGAGGCCAAACTAGAGAAGTAGAGTTAAAATGCATTGGTCAAGGAGGGAAAATTTGTTCAGGTCCAGTAGGGCCAGTATAGGAAAGGCTAATGATAACATGGCTTTCGACCCAATTATCAGTTGCATCAGATGGAATGTCCTCCTCCTCATAGGCAATAGTGAACAACAATAGTTCCTGCACCAGCCGCAGCACCTCAGTAACTATTGTATTATGGTTGGGCCTACCATAGTAGACCTAGTGATCATCAGGTGCCTATTCAGGTTGTCAATGGTATATTTTTATTCATGGTAGTTTAGTAAGAGCTCTATTTGATACATGTGCCACACACGCTTTTGTTGCATGACATTTTATGAGTTTATTGAGGATGGTTCAAATTCCTTACTCTAGAAGATTATCTATAACTACTCCATTAGGCGTATCCATAGTTATTACTAAGTCTTATGATGGGGTATATACTTCTATTGGTAGGCTGGGGTTTGTAGAGAATTTATTAGTTTTAGATACCCACACATACAATGTGATATAGGGAATGGATTGGTTGTGTAAGAACCAGTCTAAGATTGACAATGTAGGTAGAGTGATTGTATTTACTATACGAGGATATGTGATGTATTTGGCGTCCATGCCTAGATGTGCACTACCCACTTGAATTTTATTTATAAGGAGACTCAATAGGAGACCGCATTGTAACTAGATATGATTCTCATAGTTGAGGAATTCACTAACATATTCGATGACATTCTAGGTTTAGTAGCAAGTAGGGAGATTAATTTCATCATAGACTTAAAACCAGGCATGAAGCCGATATCTAGATAATGGTATCGTATGGCCCCCTATGGATATAAAGGAACTCAAAGATCAAATTAAGCAGTTGTTAAAGAAAGTTCTTATCTGTCACACCTTTGGGTGGACCAGTGTTGTTTGTGAGGAATAAAGATGAGTCGTTGAGGCTGTGCATAAACTACCGTAAGTTGATTAAGGTGACTGTGAAGAAAAAATATCCATTGTCAAGGATTGATGATTTTCTTATCAGTTATAGTGAGATTCTTTCTTTTCAAAAATTGATTTGTGATCTGGTTATCACCCGTCGAGGGTACGAGAGGAAGATGTGATCAAGACAACCTTCTTGGATCATTATGGGTCTTATGAGTTTTGAGTGATGTCGTTTGGGTTGAATGATTCCCCAACTATATTCATGGACTTAATAAATCGGGTGTTTCGACTGTATTTAGATTAGTTCATCATCGTCTTTATTAATGACATTTTCATCCATTCAAAGACTGAAAAGGAGCATGATAGACATTTATGGATTGGATTACAGACGTTAAGTGAGCATAAACTTTATGTTATTTATCCAAATGTGAATTTTGGAAATGAAAAATGAAGTTTTTAGGTCATGTTGTGTCAGATAAAGGACTTTCAATGGACCCTAGTAAGGTGTCATGCATGTTGGATTGGGGACAACCTACTAAGATTCATATCTTTTTAGGTTTAGCCAGTTATTATAAGATATTCATATGGAGATTCTCAAAGATAGTGGGGACAATGAATGAGTCGACCAAGAAGGGTGTGGTATTTTATTGGACTGATATGTGTCAGCAAACATTCAACACTCTTAAGGAGAAGTTGACTTCGGTGCCAGTTATTGCCTTATCTAAGAGTGGAGTTGAGTTTTTAGTCTATACCGATGCTTCTCTATAGGGACTAGGTGGCCTATTAATGTAGGAAAATATATCAATTTTGTATGCCTCTCGAAAGTGTAAATCGCATGAGGTTCATTACCCGACTCATAACTTTGACTTATTAGCCATTATATTTGTATTTCATGCGTGGAGACATTATCTGTGAGGTTAGATGTTTAGGCACTTCAGCGATTATAAGATCCTATAATATCTATTTACACATGAAGATCTCAATATGAGGCAGCGATGATGGTTTAAATTCATCACGAATTATCATTTTACAATCCAGTATCGCACGAAGAAGGCTAATGCGGTAAGAAATATGTTGAGTCAATGACCCAATGGTAGTCTCTCAGCATTTTAGGTTGCTGAGTGGGGACCAGTAAAGATAATTGGCGAGTTGACTATATAATTCATGAGTATGCTCAAACTGACTCCAAAAATCATGGTACGAGTGATCCGAGGACATTCACAAGATGAGATGTGTAAAGGGAAGGTGAGGAATCTTTTCTCTACTGGTGTACCTTTCTTTTTGGTAGGATTCATTGAAGGGTAATGTTATAAGGTTAGGTTGGTGGTACCCTTGGATGACGAATGGATATGCGCTATTATGGAGGAGACGCATGGTTTGAAGTTTGTGGTACACCCAGGAAGGGATAAAATGTACCAAGATATAAAGCGATGGTATTGGTGGGATAACATGATGAAGGATGCGGTCGACGGTGTCGGGATGTACTACTTATCAAATGGTAAAGGTAGACAATCATAAGCCTTTTGATATGCTTTAAACTTTACCCATTCCTGAGTGGAAGAGCGATAACATCTCGATGGACTTCATCACAACATTAACCATCTCAACATCATGATTCTGTATGGATGATTATCGACCGCCTTACAAAGCTGGTGCACATTTTAGTCATTTGCATTGATTATGTGATCGAGTAGATTTCACGGTTATATGTTATCGAGATTATTAGTTTACATGGGGTTCCATTATCAATCATTTGATATCAATCCCCTAAATTTGTGGTACAGTTTTAGGAGAGTTTCTAGTAGGCCATCGGAACTAAGTCGCATCTTATCACAGCATACCATCCACAAATGGATGGCCAGACCAACAGGGTCATTCAGGCATTAGAAGATATATTGATATTGTGTATAGTGTACTTTAAGGGTAGTTAGGAGGATCATTTACCACTAGTGAGTTTGAGTATAATAATAGTTATTATAAGTCCACTTCTATGGCCCCTTATGAGGTACAATATACGAGACTATGTCGATCCCTAATATGTTACTTGAACCTAGGCGAGCGTAGACATTTGTGACCAGAATATATAAAAAAGGAAACTGAGAAAATCAAGTTGATTAGAGAGAGCATCAAGATCATTCAATATAAACAAAAGAGTTATGTCGATAAGAATCAAAAGTTGATAGAGGTTTTAGGTGAGAGAGAAAGTTTTACTGCGATTTTCCCCTATGAAAGGGGTGATGAGGTTCATAAAGAGGGGGGAATTATCCCCTCGTTATATTGGGTCATTCATGATTACAGAGAAGTTGGGTAAGGTTGCGTACCATCAAGCACTTTCGGATCACCTCAAATGAGTGTATAATGTGTTTCATGTCTTATTACTCCGTGTATTTTTGTACCCTAAGATTGCATATCAACATATTGATTTTGGTGAGATGGAGTTAGAATTGGATGCGCCATGAAATGAGCAGTTGGTGAGTATTTGTATCGGTGAATCCAAAAGTTTCCCTCCAAGGAGATATCATTAATTCTATCGCATTGGAATCATGACAACAAGGAGGAACACACTTAGGAGCGTGAGGACATGATGAGGCAATAGTACCCCCATCTGTTTTGACTCATGTATATGAGTTGTTAGTATATTTTGACTCAATTTAATATGAGGAGATTATTTTGAATCATTCTAACTTGAGGAGATGAGGAGATTATTTTTACTCATTCTCATACGAGGAGAATGATTTTGACTCGTACGCATGTGAGGATATGATTTTGACTCAGACACATGTAAGGAGGTGATTTTGACTCATACGCATATGAGGAGATGATTTTAACTCATTTTATATGAGGAGATGATTTGGACTCATTTTATTTGAGGAGATAAGTTGACTCCTTTTATATTAGATAATAAATTTTTTGACACAGTGAAGTAAGAAATGTATTATGAATTCCAAGGGAAAATTCTTTTTATTAGCGAGAAATATTATAATACCCCATAAATTTAAAAATAATATAATTAATTAAAATAAATAATTAATTCGAATTCTAGGGATATTTTCAAAAAAAAAAAAATATTTAACTATTTTTAAAACGAAAAATGAAATTATGTATTTCTGTTTATGGAAAAAATAAAGTTTTATTAGAAAATTTGAAAGTAATTTTGAGATAATAGAAATTCGGATCCTTTTGAGAAAATAATATTTCAAATGTTTAAGGACTTTTAAATTACTTTTTAAAACTGAGTAGTGTAATTAGTTGAGTGGTCAAGGCTAATAAGAGAACTGAACTAGACTTGGAGAGGAAGTTGGAGTTAAGGTCATAAGAGAAAAGTTGCAATTAGGAGGAGTTAGTATAAAAATATTAGAAAACCCTCAAGAAACCCTAATTCCTATTCTAAACTCACAAACTCACAATAACCTCCACCAGAACTTCACACTGAACCATCTTTTCAATTCACAAGGGTTTTGGGGATATTCTTGAAGAATAATTAAATTATTTGTCTAAGGAGGTCTCTTTGTACAAAATTAGGGATTTCTCTAAACAAATTGGGATGTATATCCTTCATGTAAGGCAAGATAATTTTATTCTCTCCTCCCATGATGTAAATAATGATTTCTAGCTAAATAATTTTTGTTATAAATTATGAAAATGGTGTAGAAAGAATTAGGATAATTTGATATATGGATAAATGATGATGTTGGTATAAAAAATTAAATAAACCCAATTTCTTGGAAATGTGTGTTTAGTTTAACTGAATTGGTTTAGCGAATTGTATGTTCTTTTTGTGAGATTATTAGTTATATGGAATCATGCGATTGACTATTTCTTTACATGTATATAAGTAATTCACTTCGCATATTAAGGTAGAAATTTGATATGAAATTTGGTTGTTTAAACCTTACAATTTAACAAGGGAAATTCGAAATTGCATGTAATAATTGACCCTAATAACTATTGGACCATATTTCAGGTTTTGGGGGCGTAGAACTACATTATAAGTAGGAAATAGTAATCTGAATTATGGTCTTGGGACAACGGGTGTACAAATTTGATTCTGGATGACTTTGGTTTTCACGCACTATGCGAATGGACATAACTTTTATCGTACGCACGGTGGCATGCAAACGGATAAGATTTTTATCATTCGAATGGCGATGTGCAAACGACCACATTTTTATTCCCATAAGAATGACCCCACTTGGGTTTTGTATTATAATTAAATTTTGAAGACACTCATATGATGAATTTTAGATGTGTTCCAATATGTAGTAAATTATGTTTCTATGGGAAATGTTATAGTTGATAATATAAGTATTAAAATTATTAACTCCCATGATTTGCCATCGTTAAAGGTGAGGTAAAGTTATATATCAGTATAACTATAGAGTTTATTATTTACACTCATGATTGACATTTTTACTACTTCATTGCATAGCTATTATCTTGTTGTGGTGGGCCTGACCCGTCGCACTTGTATAGGTACTCCCATGTACTCGACTTCGCTTCTTTTGTGGAGTACACTTTCAATCGATGTCGAGTTTGATTATGTAGGTGTTAGAGCCACCCCTTAGTTTTATCTTTTTTATGTATGTTTAGAGGTATGTAAGGATTTTATCATCATTATATTCAGTTTAGTTTGGGAACGGTTTTGTGTTTGAAGTTGGCTTTATGTAGTTATGTTTGGTAGTACTCTTATTACTCAGTGGCGGTGATTGATCCTATCTATAATATCAATTGAGGTTTAATCATGTCCTTATTTATTTTTATTAACATTATTATTTGATTCCTATTTCATGCTAAAGATGATATTTAAATTAGTGCTGACATGCTGTTATAATTAAAAAATAGATTTAATCAACCTATTTATTAAAAATTATGGGGTGTCACATAAATGACATGTATGTACATCTTATCTTTGTGCATATAAGGATAAATTTGATAATTAATATAATATATAATTTATTCCTCGTGCAATTTTTCTTCACATGTGGTAAAAGTCATGCAAAACCAATAACCTTATAGATTACTCAAATCACAACCACGAGTTTAGAAAATTAACATAACTACTCTTCCTTGTGGTCTAAACAAAATTGGGTTATCTTTCTCTTCTACCCTTATTTCTATTGGGAATATATAAAATAAAATTCTCTTGCCTGGACTTGATACCCTGAAACTTATCCTACCCCAAGGTGGGTTGGGAATCTCATCATCTGGTGGACAGTGGAAGGGACAACCTCAAACTACTTTAGAGAGATCCATCTTAGAATAAGGTTGTTCGCAGATATCACATGTTCGTTCTTATCGAAGTAGTTCACTTTGATCGTTAAGGAAGTTGGACATTTGACCATATAGATATCTAATTCCACTATTCCAAGTGGGGAGACTTTCCCCCCACTAAATATGATGAGAGGTTGATTGCAATGTTTAAGGTGCATAAAGTTGAGCTTAAGTCCCTTACAACAACCCTATAAAACTATATCATCTCATCCGCCTACATCTATGAATATTATGAAGACATCGTATTGTTGGACTATGAGGCTTATGACTAATGGCTCATCATTAAGGTAGAGGAAGTTTTTTAAATCAATTATATAAAATCCAACGATCAAATAATCTATATTCACCTTTCAAGGATGAGTTTCTTTTTCATTCTCCCTAGTAAGATCTATGTCCTTTCATCGAGATTTTCCTCTTTCTTCTCCTATGTACGCTTTTCTATCTACTGGCTCTACTCCACTATCAGTGAACCTGGTCGAAATCATGTTCATGTCAATCGTAATCAAATGCAAGTCTCCCTTGGGATTCTTATGTTTGTAGGCAAGTACGGTTCATTATGGGTGTTGTTATCTAAAAATTCATCTTTTGTCCTTTTTTACCTTCCATTTTACGACCTTTATCTTTGGTAGGCAAACCCCACCTCTTCCTTTTTTTCTTATGGGTGCCCATCTAGATCCAAAAATCTCTTCAACTGACTTTCTTGATGAGTCTTTCAATGTTATTTTTAAGATCATAACAATCATAAGTGTCATGGCCATAGTTCTTGTAAAACTTACAGTATTTGTTGTTGTTTCTTTTATTCAAAGAGAACTTTAATTTATTCGGCCATTTGATCATCCTCGAATTCATTTAAGATATGATCCACCTTGGTAGTGAGGGGCGTATAACTCGTGAAATTGTGATATGAATTTTCTTAAGACTTTTTGCCCTCTTTATCTTTGTTCTGACCATATTTCCCAGAACCTTCCTTAAACTCTCCCTTATTAACTACCATTGCATCTTCCACTACCATTACATTTCTTGCCTCGGGTAGAATCTCATTTATTGAGGTATAAAGATCTTTAGATAGCGTCTAATATATACTGTTCGAGTAAGATACCATTGATTAGGGATATCATCACAATATTATGACCGTAATCTAAAACTTCAAGTTTTTTTTATTAAAATGGAAGATGAAATACCCGAGGTCCTCACCCTTCTTACATAAAACACTAAGGAAATAAGTCACCCTCATAGAAAGATTTAACCCAAAGAAGAAATTATAAATGAATTTCCCAACCGATTCTTTAAAGCTTCTGATATTCCCTCTTGGTAGGCTCGTATACCATATATGTGTCACTACGGTAAGAGTGCATGAAAATGCTTGGCTCCTCTTCTCATTAAGGATAGAGTAAATGTTAGCAGTCGACTAGTGCATATCCAAATTATTAATAGGGTTCGACCTCTCATCATACTTTGATGATATCATAGGGGGTTTAAATTTTGCTAGAGTTAGTTGATGATCTTCAGAACGAAGGGAGATCCTTTCATATATCCTCTTTCTAAGCAGCTCTTGAACTTCATCAGGTACCTTAACTTGTTCTTAAGCCTCGGGATTGAATTATTCCAAAGTTTCTCACTCTAGGGATGATTGTCTTCAGATCCATGTCTTCTTGATTCCCCTCGGCGCTCCTATTGGTTAAGGTATGAGACAGATATTGAGGTTTAACAAAGGCTAAACCCCTTAGGGTTGGTGTTACCCTATATTCCTTACTATGTTGTCTTATATAACATTGACTATGATCAATGGGAGGGTCACGATACCCGGGGCTCGGTATATCTGAGGCTGAAGGCTTTCTAAGCCTGGTGATGGCACTTTCCCTCTATTGCGACGAATGACTTGCCTAGGTGGATCGTATTGATAGGAGTAGTCTCGTCTCCTTTGATGTGATTCATCATTTCCCTCTTGTTCTTATTCCGTGGGTATTTTCATGGTTGTATCTTCATCCTCACATCCCATACTCACCTAGTCAGATTATCCAATATATTTTCGTCTTATCCCTAATGGTCAACTTTCTTCGTCACATAAACTAACTCTTCTGGGGGTTCCGACTACACCTCACGAATGGAGTATGAGGGTTCACTACTCCCTCTAATGCCTTTCACACTAATCTTTGTGTGAGATCCAATATTTCCAATTGCATCTTCTTCTAGTTGGATATCACCATTCTTAACACTCTAATAAGCTTAACAATATCTGAAGGAGTTGTGCTTCCTGAGTCATGCATTCCATCTAAAGGTGGTAGTGGTGATAAATTACATAACATTTTCAATTAACAGATTTGTCGATTAAATAGGCAATTCCACCTAAAATCGTTGAGCAAGGGGATGGATAATAAGTTTAGGTGTTGTGCAACAACTACTTTCTTAGAAAGCTGTAGATGGTGAATAGTGATTTCACCTTCCAAATCTAATGAAAATGAATAGAAAAAAGTTGATCTAATGATAACTTTGAGATCAAATAGGAGAAATTATGATGGTGAACATTAGTTTCGCACAAAAAAAAACAGACGAAGATCGAAAAGAACATGCCCATAAATCAGCTTATAATGAACAATGAGAAAATCCTTAATCCAATCCTTATAATTATAGATCTAGATATAGTTTTACTTAGATATAGGTCTATAAGTAAAATTTGAATGAGGTATCTAAGGGAAAATGACTGAGTTTTAACTGAGTTCCCATTGAGCATGCCATACTGGTGATGCACAAAATTGCAAACCAACTTAGTAAAATAATAAGCTTAATTAAATATCCTGAATAACTATATTTGGGTATATGGTTTTATAGTAAAACAAAGGAAAAAGAGAGAAATAGATCAAAACACACAAACTTAAGTGGTTCAGCCACTTAGGCCTATATCCACTATAAATACACTTGTTTATAATTATTTTTAGAGTGTTATACAAGCTACAAGATGTAATTTCTCTCTCTGGAATACAAACTACAAGGGTTTTAGAAGGGTTTACAATAAAAAGCTAACTTAGAGTACATGTGATTGATTGAAGGATTTATATTGGGGAATTGGGGTGTAATGTGCACCCCAAGCACATGTTGCATGCTACTTGAAATGAGACTATTAGGGGATGTAGACACCACATTCTTGGACCCCCAAAGTCTCTCCTTAGGTCCCTAGCACCTTCCGATTTCACTACAAACCATAGGTCATAGTCCGAGTATCGATCTATAGGCCATCATGAATTTTTGGGCCGTCCCATTTGACTTCGGTCAACTCTATTGTCAGAGTAAAATCTTAATGAATCTTTAAAGGTATCTAAATCCCCTTTCCAAAGGTCCACCCCGTGCATGAATCGACAAAACGATTTAGACAAGCGAACCATTTTACTACCAAAAATCGATCTGGAGGCCACCGGGCGCTCCCGATCCTGGATTTGACCCCAAACAACTCCATCATGAGAGTGAAATCTCAATGGATCCTAGAAGGGCTCTAAACCCCTTTCCAGCGGTCTGCCCCATGCACTCAACGACATAACCATTTAGACGAACGATTCGTTTTCCCTAAATATTGATCTAAAAGCCATCGGGCGCTCCCGAGCTCCGTTTAACTAAGGTAAACTCATTAGCTTGAATGATACTCGATGAATCTTTGAAGGGCACTGAATACCCTTTCCAACGGTCCACCCCGTGCATGAATCAGCCTAACGGTACAGACAAAAGACTCGTTTGACTCTAAAAGGTCACCGAGCACTTTTAAGCCCTATTTGACCAAAGTAAACCATCCAAACAAAGAGAATCTATTTGTAACGACGAATTAGCTCGCATAACCTTTTCAACTTCCACCTTTTGCATGATTTTGACTTACGGTTTGGACGAATGATCCATTACCGTTCGACGGTCTCCCGTCCAACGAACCAATAGGAACTTTCGAGCCCCATTTGACCCAAAGTCAACTCCCGAACCCAAGAGAGTAATCTTAAAGGTATGTGAATTATATTTCTAACGGTATACCCCATGCACAATTTGGATTTACGAATTGCATTCTATGATAGCTTTTTCCAAATCAATCTACACAAGACTGTCGATTGGTAGGTCCATTTACCTGCCAATCGACAATGTGTCTAGGTAAACCTACCAATTGGCATGGCTAGGGATATGCTAATCGGCACTCTCCCTACCCTATATAAGGAGGGCATGAGCTTACATTCAAGGCACACCTCAGATCCCTTAATCTCAGTGATCTCACTAACATTCTTCTGCAATCAGCGAAGTTCCTTTGTGTGAAATTCTTTTCCATCTTTCATTGCCATCATTTTCATACTCAATTTAGTAAAAATATCCTTCTCTCTCATCCAACATTCATCTCAATTCGCAAGGGATCTCATCAAGGGTCAAGATTAAGCCTTATGTCTCCAAAGAAGGTCTAAACATCCTTCCCTCTCTAAATTTTCTTTATTTTTTCATTAGTTATATAAATTCTCAATTTATCTTTTATTTTAGATCATACACATTAACATCTCATCCTTTATTAGTTATATTGAACATACTTTATTTTCTATAAAAAAATCCAAAACAAAGAAAAAGAGGGTTAGACCTATAAATTCCAACGGGATTATTCACCACATTTTCTCAAAACTAAAATATCTTTTCTACACACACGCATATAATAAACTCCCATTTGTATCTATGGGATAAACCTCACCCTTGTGCCGCATGCGTACTATGTGGACTTTGATGCCTTTATAGGCTACGTAGGCGTTTCGGGCTAAAACCCAAGACTCGAGTCCGATTTTCCTGTTTTCATCTTTCTCCTATCTTATCAATATTTTATTGATATATATCATGCTTGTGATTAATACTTCAACATCTTATCTAAAAAATATTATCGTTATATTATAATGATAAATATCTCAATAAGCGCATACATCATATCTTTTAATTATTATTTTGGGAACATTCCTTTGGATGACTTCACTCCATCCTTTCCACGGTATGAGTCGAATGATTCCGATCTCCATTTATATATACATGCGAACACACTTTACGGAGAAATTAAGGAAAATAGTAACATAAGACCATGAGAGACCAAAAGGGCTGGATGGGTGCCTAACACCTTCCCAATCCATAACTTAGTCCCCGAACCTCTGAACTATTGGTTTCATATGCATTACTTTGTCTTTGAAGCAGCTCTCTCGAAGTGGCGAAATGTTCTTTTGCCTATTTTGTGCAAAATAGGTTGGATAATCCATCTATTTACATCACCCCACATCGACGACGGCCAAAGCAATCTCAGAAAAGGGCACGAGACCTTCTTCCCCCGCTCAAACTCCTCGTACGAGCACTGAAAACCCCTCGAGATGGAGGGAAAAGCTTGGGGGATGGACATAGGGGATAATACTTGTCCTTCTAGGAGATTTAAAGAATTTATGATTATTCCCTCACGTGGCGACTTCGCCGGGGAGTGACTTAAGAGGACTAGACTCTGTTTGCATGTGTGTTATCATTTTCTACTTGTATGACTATGCACCTACCAGTATGTTCCCTATTTTCTCCTTTATTACTTCTTGTATATATCTACCTCATTCATATATCACTCCTCACTCACACACACTTGTAGCACCACAATGCGAATGGTTATGGGCAAAGTCCTTGACTAGGATGGTGGGCAGTGGCCAAAGGTCGTGACCATTTCAGGCGTGACCATTTTTGTGGGTCAAAACCCAAATCCCAGACCAAACGAATGGTCACGGACCTCAGGGGTCAGGATAAATGGTCGCGAACAATAGGTGTGACCCACTGTTAGTGCTGGTTACGACTAATGGTGGTGGCCCATCATTTGGAATTTGATATTAGTCACAGCTCTGGTCATGGCTAAAGGCCGTGACCCATCCTTTGGAAACTGGTATTGGTCATGGCTTAAGGCCGTGACCCATACTTTGGAATTTGATATTAGTTACGGCTCTAGTCACGGATCAAGGCCATGACCCATTCTTCGGATATTTAGTTTGGTCACGTCTCTGGTCACGGACCTAGGCCGTGACCCATAAATTAACCTAAACAAAATAGTCACAGCTTTAGGCCATGACCCATTTTATACATGACGAAAAAATAAAGATGGTCATGGACTTTGTACATGACCATTTTAACTACAATTAAAGAAAAATTCTGGAATTTATGCTATTACCTAGACATTCTAAAACATTCGTAATGTAAATCCCGCACTATCGTGCTCTCAAACTGTGGGCCTCGTGACTACGTAGTCAGTTCCTATGAGTTAAATTGGCCCCGTGCGAGGTGTTGACGCCTCTCACGGGGTCGTTTGGGGGATGTTTCGGGAGTTTTCCCTCTAATGCCATACTTCTAAGCATAAGTATAGATATTCTCAAATTATTATCGTTCTCTCAAACTATGGGTCTCTTGGCCATTCGACCAGTTCCTACGAGTTACATTAGTCCCTTGAGAGGTGTTGGCGCCTCTCATAGGGCCGTTTGGGGGGTGTTTTAGGGTTTGGACCTCTAACTCCATGTTTTCAAGCCTAAGTGTAGATATTCTCAAATTATCACCGTGCTCTCAAGCCCGAGGTCCCGTGGCCACGCGATCAATTCCTACAAGTTATAATGGTCCCGTGCGAGATGTTGGCACCTCTTACGGAGTCGTTTGGGGGGGGGTCAGGGTTTCGCTCTGTAACACCATG
This sequence comes from Sambucus nigra, assembly GCA_949130495.1. NCBI lineage: Eukaryota > Viridiplantae > Streptophyta > Magnoliopsida > Dipsacales > Adoxaceae > Sambucus > Sambucus nigra. Next base: position 426,022,681 of record OX422209.1, read on the forward strand.
TTTTCAAATCTAAGTGGAGATATTCTCAAATAATCCATGTTCTCTCAAATCAGGGACCCCATGACCACATGGATAGTTCGTTCAAGTTACATGTGTCCGGTGATGTTGCTGGAAATAGCACCACCCAACAAGGTGTTTGTAAGCTCAAATCAGTGATAACAATGACAGCTCAAGTATATACTAAATATAAGAGATTGAGATGAGGAGAAGAAAGAGGATGAACACCAATATATAAGTGGTTCAGCTAATTAGGCCTACTTCCACTGTGCAAGTGAGTGAATAAGGTCACCGGAATAAGGCACTAATGGCCATGGATATAATAAGCTCTCAAGATTTCTCTGTAATTTGATAGAGTTTTAGCTAGGGTTATAATTTCGGATCCTTCTCAAGGTGGGAGAAGACAAGTATATATAGTGTTTGGGGGGGTGTAATGTACCCCCTATGCATGCAATGAGCATGTGCGTGTTGATCTAGCCATAATCTGATGAAGACACCTGTAACTGTCACATGTAGATAATGATGATGAAATATTCCTCCACGTTAGGGGATTGATTCGGTTACAACTGATTTTATCCACGTGTTCCTATCCTTGCATATGCTTATAAATGCTTGGCCCTGTCCCTGACTGGTGCAACCTCGGCCTGGTAAAGTACGAGGTTCGTGAAGTCTGAATGTTGCTTTATTCGAGGTTATTCATGATGATCTCGTCCAGGTAGGCCAGCCGAGGTAAGACAGGAGGAGTTGAAACGTCGGCCTAGGACGGGGTTAGGCAAGTATAGTTGGAATGTCGACCTGGGCCAATGATGACGATGAAGGGTGGTTAAACCCATGAGTCCTTGTTGGCCTCGACTTATTCCCAATCGAGATTGATATAAGAGGTAGATGTGATGTCGGCTGTGGATTACCTGATGGATAGCTGACCCCATGAGTTATGAGGACCTCGGTTGATGCCTGATGGTGGGTAACTAGTAACGTAGGCCGTAGCCGACCTTATTTTGGACGAGATCGTTGGTCGTCCGTCATGAGCCCTTGTTACCTCGGCCGTCCTGCTGGCCGAGGTCAGTGCCTCCGAGCTGTCAGGTACACTTTGGGCATATCAATCACCCCTAGCCCTTAGTTACCTATGTGAAATAGGTAACTAAGGGGTATGCAACTCCGAGGCTGTTCTTCCTTTTATGCCAACCTTTCTTTGACAAGTGTCAACTACTGAAGTGGATTGCGTGCTGGGCAAGTGCAATGATGATGACCTTTTGGGGTCCCAAGGCAATGATGGGCCTTGGGATTTGTGCCAGTGTCGTTAGGGTGTTTAAACCCCTTTTCTTTCTCTTTCTGCCTCATTTCTTCTCACTTTCCCGCTTGAATTTCGTCTGCTCTCTCTCTCTTCAAGAGATCCGTCGCGGCTGGGTTTTAGGATCTTTCCTGGTTTCTGATCTTCCTCTTCTTCATTTCTCCTTCAGACAAGTATCACCTTCACCCCCGTCTTTCCATTTTCATCCTTATTTTTCTATTTCTCATATTTTTCGGTGACTGTTCGAATTTTTCGGTGGTCGTATGAGTTTTCTGGTGGCTCTTTGAGTTTTTCGATGACCTTTGTTCTTGGCTTGAACTTGGTTTGAGCTTGATCAAAACCAAGTTTTGATCCTTATTTTAGCTTGTGTTTAGTTGTTTATTTTTTGTTTAGGGTCCAAGTATAAGGTCGCCTTCCTATACTCAGACCTCTTTATAAACTTATTAAGGATTTCCCTTCTCTTAGAGAGACGAATTTTGAAAAAATTAGGCAGATAGAGCTAGCCCAAGAGGAAGCTCGTAGGGCTAAGGACTTTCCCCTCAAACCTATCTTCCCCCCACCTCTGAAGGTGGTATACCCTGAACCAGCCGAGACTGATGTGCTAACATAAAATCCAATTGATCCATCTCCCATGTATGAGTCTGAGTCGTCCTCCTCAGACCCTATGTCTGTAGATTCATTCCAAGAGGCAATGGATTTCTCCATTAGGCAAGATTAGGTCCCTGATCCGGTCGAGGTCCAAAGTCGCGCCTCATCCCACAACAGTTCCAGCACTTCACGGACCTCTTTTGATGTTGAAGTTGTGGGGTCGAGTGTGGCTGTCCCACCACCTATTAATGCTATTATTCTATAGGCTGCCATAGGGGATGAGTTCGCTCAAAGGTTCCCTAATGGTGTTCCTACGCCTACCCAGGCCGACGTTGCAAGGGACGAGGATGATGGTCACGAGAGTGATGTTGACGTCTCGGAGGCAGCCGAGATAGAGAGAACTGTCAATGATTTCAAACTCTTAGCCTTTAGGCACCCTTATTCCATAGGTCCTTCTATCAAACTTAGGAGACCTCTGAGGGATGAGAGGGCCTTTAATGGCCGAGATGGGGAGATCTGCGTATATGAGCAGATGTTTAAGTTAGTATTTCGTCTCCCCATCCATCCAATAATTAGGGCCATATTATCCCATATTAACATGGCCCCTTCCCAATTATCCCCCAATGCTTAGAGGGTGATAATTGGAGCCATCGTCCTATGGAGGGCAGTCCATCACTCAGACCTTCCTGTCAGGGTCTTCACAGGGTGCTACGTGCCCTTCTCGGCTAGAAACCATCCGAGCTACTACCACTTCCTAGCTAGGAAGTCTGATAAGAAGATGTTGTTGGTTAACCAAACCTCAAATCATAATTGGAAACCACGATAGTTCTTCGTCTCTAGGGCATGGGAATTTGGTACTTGTGCCCCCTCTTCACGTAGGCTGCAACGTCTTTAGCCAAGGTCGGCCACCAGTATCCCTGCATAATTATCCTCTTAGCTAATGGTCTTCCTCCTATGTGGCTGGAGCAGGAACCCTCGTGTATATCCTGTAGAACGTGGGGGGCCTATGTGGGATGGACACATCTGAGAAGAGGCAGTAGAAATCCTTTCTTATATAGGACATCTCCTATTATTAAGAACTTTGCATCTCTGTACCTCAATTTCCTCCTTTCCAGCTTTAATTTCAGCAATTTTCCCTCTCTGATATATCTGATGAGGGGGTCCATCCATGAGTTTCCTAGGTTCAAATTGAGGCAAGAGCTGGCAACCTCTTCATCCTCAATGGTCGGTTTGCGTAGGATTTTAACTGGTACTGTCCTTCTGATGCATGTCCTTATTGCTGAAGCTAGCCTTGCTAATGCATCTACATAACTTTTTTCTTGTCGAGGGACCCTCTTCATCTTCACCTCTTCAAATCCTTCTAGCATCATTCTTACCCTCTTCAGGTATCTGTCCATCCTTTCATCCTTGGCCTCATATACTCCAAGCACTTGGTTGACAACCAACCTCAAGTCACTGTGAAGTAGGAGTCGGCCAACTCTAAAGGCTTTTACTAAGGAGAGGCCTGCTATCAAGGCCTCATATTCTGACTCGTTATTTGATGCCTTAAAGCTGAACCTTAGTGCATACTCAACGTCGATACCATCCGGAGCTGACAGTATCATCCATGCACCACTTCTATTTTCGCAAGAAGACCCATCAACGATGAGGTTCCAAACATCTTCATCTGAAGAGAAGTGACCCTATAACAGGGCTCCTTGCTTGAAAAGGTACCTTGCTTCCTCATTCTCAGCCACTCCTTTTATGGATCTGCTGGACACAACCTCTTCTGGGTCTCGAAAGACGTTATTGTTTGATTCCTCTGCGATCTATGGATTATTCTCAACCTCGGCCTCTTCCCATGTGAACTCAGCAACAAAGTCTGTGAGTGCCTGCCCTTTAATGGAAACCCTAGGTTGATAGAAAATGTCATACTCTCCCAACTCGATAGCCCAGGTCATCAATCTGCCTGACTTCTCGGGCTTGTGGAGGACTTGTCTTAGTGGGGAGTCAGTGAGGATGACTATAGAATGGGCTTGGAAATAAGGTTTTATCTTCCTAGAAGCGTGTATCAAAGCGTAGGCTAACTTCTCTATACGAGGATAGTTTTGTTCAAACCCCTGAAGGGCCTTACTATTGAAGTATACAAGCCTTTGTACCCCATCGTCTTCCCGTATTATGGCTGCGCTTATAGTTGACTCTCAAATCGCTAGATAAATATACAACTTCACCCCCAGAATGGGCCGAGATAAGAGTAGATGGGACCCAAGGTAGGACTTTAGCTCCTTAAAGGCCTTATCACACTCTTTATCCCACTCGAAGGCCTTTCTAAGACCCTTGAAAATTGGAAGACACTTGCCCATAGCTCTGGAAATAAACTTGTTGAGCGTTGCACCCTTTCGGTGAGCCTCTGAACGTCTTTTATACTTCTCGGTGTCTTCATATCAAGCAAAGCCTTGATCTTTTCAGGGTTAGCCTCTATCCCCCTCTGGTTGACGATGAATCCAAGAAACTTTCTAGCTCCTACTCCGAAGACACACTTGGCGAGATTGAGCTTCATCCTCTATGAGTTCATGGTGTCAAAAGTTCTCTCTAGGTCTGTTACATGGGTGCAAGCCTTCAACCTCTTAGTCAATATATCATCTACATATACCTCCATGGTCTTGCCAATTTAATCTTTAAACATCTTATTTACAAGACGTTGATATGTGGCCCCTGCATTTTTCAAGCCGAAGGGCATGACCTTATAATAATAGGTCCCCTTATCTGTGATGAATGTTGTCTTCTTCGAGTATTAAGCATCCATGAAGATCTGATTATAGCCTGAATACGCATCCATGAAGCTCATAAGTTTATGCCCTGCCATGGAATCTATCATCTGATCAATCTGAGGTAAGGGATAGCTGTCTTTCGGGCAATACTTGTTCAGGTCGGTAAAGTCTACACACATCCTCCATTTTCCATTGGCTTTAGGTATAATGACGGCGTTTGATAACCATTCTGGGTATATGACCTCCCTGATGAATTCTGCCTCTTCCAACTTTCTGACCTCTTCCCTGATGACATTATACTTTTATCTGGAGTAAATTCTTTGTCTTTATTTGGTTGGCTTAGAATCCTCTGCCACCTTGAGTTTATGAAACATAACCTCCGGGTCAATGCCAGGCATGTCTACGTGGCTCCAAGCGAAGACACTCTGCCTCTTCTGTAAAAATCTTATCAGCTCTTCCCTAATCCCCAGTTTTAAGGCCTTGCTAATTTAGATGGTTTTTTCTAGTTCTTCCTCATTGAGGACGCTGGATTCTACCTCTTCCGCGACCTCTCCTTTCTTCAATTTGTTTCATTCCTAGTGAGAAGTGCGAACTGTGTGATAATTGATTAAACTAGATTCGCAAGTTTCCAAGTAACCCTTATTTAATTAGAGTCCCTAAACATGCATCTAAGGTGCGTGTGTCAACCCATAAATAAATAAAGCATGTAACACGAAAATATGATGAGACACATATTTCAGGAAAAAAAACCCTTTCGGGTAAAACCTTTATTTCACTATGAATATACAAGTCGCAACTTACAATTACATAGAGAAATCTGCAATGGATCAACGCGCAGACAACCCACAAAGACACGCAGTCTTGAACTCATCAAGAGAATACACGCAGCACCCTCCAAGGACTCACAGCCCAAACAACGAAGGAAGAACCGCAACTCTCCTCAATGACACGCAGCCATAATACTTTGTAGAGACTCCCTCAGCAATGACACGTAGACCTCGGTTGCAAAGATCTCTCCACAAAGATGAACAACAACAAAGTTTGTGTTCTAGGGTTCCAAAAGATTCACAAAAGTAATTGGGATTTTTGTGTGTGAATCAAAAAGATGTTTAGCACATCAAAAATTGAAGTCTTATTGTGTTTGCACTCTTAGAAACGTTTTCTCAAAGACTTGAAAAAATACACCACCGAAATAGGTATATATATAATAAATATAAGATGGTGGATAAAAAACTCACGGAACTGAGCGAGTTTATCCCAGGCGGACCGGTCCGGCTAGGAGGCAGATCAGTCCGACCTCAGATAGGTTCTTTTAAAATATGGCTCTATCGGTTCGCTACCAGTCTGGGGTTTACTGAATCTTCAGCAAGTCGGATCGATCCGGGTAGAGGGCGGACCGGTCCGGTATAGAGGCGGACCGGTCCGGCTTCCATGAAAAATAAAAAAACTTTTAAAATTCTTATTTTTATAAAAACCCATTTTATAAAAATTTCCCAATACTAAGTATGAACTTTAAGGAACTTAAAAACAAAACTTTACCAAGTTCATTCTCGCAGAGGCTATGATGCTGAAGACGCTTTGATATTCGAATCCGTTGATGTAGATGCGATCTTGAGTTTCTTCAACGGTGTAACGGCGTACGACATACAAATTGATAATGGACAAAAATGTCCTTACACCTAGGATCAAGAGTATCAATATTATACGTTGTTGTTGCCCTCTTATGTTCCTCTCTCTCTTCCGCTGAGTTGAAATAGTATTCTCGTTCCGTATTCTAGTCACCTTGCATTTCCCTTACCCCGTAGGGGGTCAGGAATTTTAGCATTTGGTGGACCGTCGATGGCATGGCCTCAAACTCCTTAAGGGCTACTCTTTCTATAATGAGGTTATAGGCCGAGAAGACATTTTCATCCATAATAAAAAAATAATCTTCCTTGTCAACCTCTCAGGCCACTCGTCTCTCATTCATACATCCATCTCATACATGCCCAATGGATGGACCTTTTCACCGTTGAAGCCCATCAACGGATGATGAGAGGGTAAAAGCCTTGCTTTGATGAGGCCCAGGCTCTTAAAGAGGGGCCATAGCATAACATCTGCGGAGCTTCCTCCATCTACGAGGATTCTCTGTACCTCACATCCATGCACTCTTGTTGTAATTACCAAAGGGTCATCATGCGGAGCTAAGATACCTTTGAAATCAAGCCGGTAGAACCTAACTATGAGAGTGTCCATGTCCACCTTCTTTCTCTTCTTCTTAGCCTATGAAGATGCCAGATTTACAACCTCTACTTTGGTCACTGATTTAGCCTCTGCCACATGAGCTTTACGGTTGGCTACTTCCTCACCTTTCCAGATTTTAACATCTTCTCGATTTCATCCCTCAAAGCGAAGCATTTGTCTGTCACGTGGTGGTGGTCTTGGTGGAACTTGCACCACAAGTTCTTGTTCCTCTTATGCAGAGGGGCCTTCAACTTCTCAGTCCATCTCATAGACTGGTCATTCTTGATCTCGTTGGGGATGTGTTCGCAGCTCACCGTTAGAGGAGTATAATGTGCAAACTTGTCATCTGCAGACCTCTTTTTTCCATATTTCTTTCTTTGGAACTTTTCGCTGCCACTTCCGTTCTCATCCTTAGACTTCGTGGCCATCGCCTCTTCAACGTTCATAACCTTCCCTGCAGTTTCCAATAGCTCTGCCATGGACTTGGGAGAGTCTTTCGCAAGCTTCCATAGTAAATTCCCCTTCTAGAGTCCTCCAATGAGGGCTGTCATGGCTATATTCTCTTCGTAATCTTCAACCTCTAATTTTTCTTTATTGAATCTAGCAATGTAGTCTCTTAGGCTCTCGTTCTTACTTTACTTGACATACAACAGATGGGAGGTCTTACCCCAAAACAGAAATTATGAATGAAACGTTTAGCCAAGCCCTTAAAGTTCTCAATTGAGTTCTTCGGAAGAGAGGTAAACCATATGTGCATCTCCTGTCAAAGTCCCGGAGAAGGCCCGACACTTCATCTCATCTGGGATTGAATAAATATTCGTCGTAGACTGGTACATCTCAATATAATGCACAGGGCTGGTACTACCATCATACTTTGGAGATACCGTAGGTGGCTTGAACTTAGCAGGGGTTGGGAAGCTCACTATCCTGGCCACGAATGGGGAGTCCTCTGATAAACCTCTTTGCAGTGGGTCTCGACTTTTGATGAGGTCCCATATCTTCTCTTCGAGATATTGAATGGAATCATTCCATGGCTTTGCAACGTCGGCCTGGCCGAGGTTGTCCCCAGCCACCTCCAAGGGGTGTACTGAGGGTTCCCGGACCGCCACACAATGTTAGCTGTTGACCTCCTCTTGATCCCTGGGGTCGGCCATGATGGGGTCAGCCATGATGAAGCCGATGTTCTCCCTTTTCCCTTTGTGAGCCTACTACACTTCTTAACCTGGATAACCTCTACCTCAGGTCATTAACTGGGCCGAGCCTTTCAAATCCGACCCTCTGCTCAAGCGATCAAAAGCTGATCCTCTTTATTGGTCACCACCATCTCTTCCATCCCCACAACCTCGTCTTTGGTGGATAGGATGTATAGTGTTGTTCGAAACCTCATACGATTCCCAACAGCCCTCTGGGTCATCTTCTGTCTCCATATCATCATACTTATCCTCAAGGCAAGGGTGTCCTTGCTTCCCCAGGCGTAAATGCCTAGGGTCAGCAATGTCCCTCCTCCAATAAGGAGTAGGTTGGTCTTTTCGCGGTGCCTGGGGTGGTCCTCTGGCTTCAGGACGGGGTTGGACAGTTGCCGGAGTAATCATCTCCGGTGAGACCGCAGGTGACTTCATCATATTTTGACTGAGCTGTACGAATTGTTCCTTCATCGCGTGCTGCGTTACAGCCAAGGACTTTAAGTTTGTACCCACCTCATCTATTTAGGACTGGGGTAGTGCTTGGATGGAACTAGGTCCTCCAGCCCCAGATGGTGGAGGAGGTGGTCGTAACTCCGGTGCCATATGTTAAAACTAAAGAGCTCATAAAGAAAATTAGCTTAGTACCTTAAAGGACTTCTTTCAATGGTGAAACAGCTCCACGCAAGGGGTGAGGCCTGGTTCACCACCAGAGTCTCCGGTGAAGTTAAGCAGAAAAAAAGGAAGAGACAGCTTCTCGTTCCCACAGACGGTGCCAAAATGATGATGCTGGAAATAGCACCACCCAACAAGGTGTTTCTCAGCTCAAATCAGTGATAATAATGGTAGCTCAAGTATATACTAAATATAAGAGATTGAGATGAGGAGAAGAGGATGAACACCAATATATAAGTGGTTCAGCCAATTAGGTCTACGTCCATTGTGCAAGTGAGTGAATAAGGTCACCGGAATAAGGCACTAATGGCCATGGATACAATAATCTCTCAAGCTTTCTCTCTCTACTGTGTAATTTGACAGAGTTTTAACTGGAGTTGTAATTTCGAATCCTTCTCAAGGTAGGAGAAGACAAGTATATATAGTGTTTGGGGGGTGTAATGTACCCCCTATGCATGAAATGAGCATATGCGTGTTGATCTAGCCAATCTGATGAAGACACCTGTCACTGTCACATGTAGAGAATGATGATGAAATATTCCTCCACGTGAGGGGATTGATTCGGTTACAACTGATTTTATCCACGTGTTCCTGTCCTTGCATATGCTTATTAATGTTCGACCCTGTCCCTGACTGGTGCAACCTCGGCCTGGTAGAGTACGAGGTTGGTGAAGTCTGACTGTTGCTTTATCTGAGGTTATTCATGATGATCTCGGCCAGGTAGGCCAGCCGAGGTAAGATAGGAGGAGTTGAAACGTCAGCCTGGGTCGAGGTTAGGCAAGTATAGTTGGAACGTCGGCTTGGGTCGATGATGACGATGAAGGGTGGTTAAACCCATGAGTCCTTGCTGGCCTCGGCTTATTCCCAGCCGAGATTGATGTAAGAGGTAGATGTGATCTTGGCTGTGGATGACCTGATAGATAGCTGACCTCATGAGTTATGAGGACCTCGGTTGATGCCTGATGGTGGGTAACTAGTAACATCGACCGTAGCCGACCTTATGTTAGACGAGATCGTTGGTCGTCAGTCTTGATCCCTTGTTACCTCGGCCATCCTGCTGGTCGAGGTTGGGGCCTCCGAGCTCTCAGGTACACTTTGGGCATATCATTCGGTGCGGGGTGTTGGTGCCTCTCACGGGGCTGTTCAGGGGATGTTTTGAGGTTTTGCCCTATAACGCCATGTTTTCTAGCCAATGCGTAGATATTCTCAAATTATTTATGTGCTCTCAAATCGAGGTCCGGTGACCACGCAGTATGTTCCTACGAGTTACATTGGTCAAGTGCAAGGTGTTGGCACCTCTCACGGGGCCATATGGGGGGTGTTTCGAGGTTTCTCCCTCTAACGCCATATTTTCAAACCTAAGTGTACATATTCTCAAATTATCGTTTTGCTCTCAAATCGGGGGGCCCGTGATCACGCGGCCAGTTCCTACGAGGTGTTGGCCCCTCTCACGGGACCGTTTGGGGGATGTTTCGGGGTTTTGCCTCTAATGCCCTGTTTTTAAGCCTAAGTGTAAATATTCTCAAACTATCACCGTGCTCTCAAACGGGGGGTCCCATGGCCATGTGGTCAGTTCCTAAGAGTTATAATGACCTTATGTGAGGTGTTCACACCTCTCACGGGGTCGTTTGGGGGGTGTTCAGGGTTTCGCCCTGTAACGCCATGTTTTTAAGCCTAAGTGTACATATTATCAAATAATCACCATGCTCTCAAATCGGGGGTCCCGTGACCATGTGGTCTGTCGTTCAAGTTACAATTGTCCTGTATGAGGTGTTGGCACCTCTCACGGGGTCGTTTGGTGGGTATTTTGGGGTGTCGCCATCTAGCTCCATGTTTTCAAGCCTAAGCGTAAATATTCTTAAATTATCGTCGTGCTCTCATACTGGGGGTCCCGTGACCATGAGGTCATTTCCTAATAGTTGCATTGGTCCCGTGTATGGTGTTGGCACCTCTCATGGGTATTTTGGGGTTTTGTACTCTAATGCCATGTTTTCAAGTCTAAGTGTAGATATTCTTAAATTATCATGGTGCTCTCAAATTGGGGGATCCGTGACCATGCAGTGAGTTCCAACGAAGTACATTTGTCCCATACGAGGTGTTGGCACCTCTCACGGGGCCGTTTGGGGGTGAATTAGGGTTTTTCTCTCTAACGCCATATTTTCAACCCTAATTGTAAATATTCTCAAATTATCACTTTCCTCTCTAGTTGGGGGTCCCATGACCAAGCAATCAGTTTGAACGAGTTACAATAGTCCCGTGTGTGGTGTTGGTACCTCTCACGGGGCCGTTTGGGAGGGTGTTTTGGGGTTTCTCCCTCTGACACCATGTTTTCAAGTCTAAGTGCATATATTCTCAAATTATCGTCGTGCTCTCCAACCAGGGGATCCCATGACCACGCGGCCAGTTCCTGCGAGTTACATTAGTTTCGTACGAGGTGTTAGGGCCTCTCACAAGGCTGTTTGGAGGGTGTTTCAATGATTTGCCATCTAACGCCATGTTTTCAAGGTTAAGTGAAAATATTCTCAAATTAATTTTGTGCTCTTATACCGGGGGTCCCGTGACCACTTAGCCAGTTCGTACGAGTTACATTAGCTTCGTGTAAGGTGGTTGTTCCTTTCACATGGATGTTTGTTGGGTGTTTCGAGGTTTCGCCTTCTAACGCCTTGTTTTCAAGCCTAAGTGTAGATATTCTTAAATTATTGTCGTGCTCTAAAATCGGGGTTCCCGTGGCCACACTATCAGTTTCTATGAGTTACAGTGGTCCCGTGCCAAGTGTTGACACCTCTTACGGGGCCGTTTGGGGGGTGGTAGAGTTTAGGCCTATACGCCATATTTTCAAGCATAAGTGGAGATACTCTCGAATAATCCTCATGCTCTCAAATCGGGGGTCTCGTGACCCCATGGTCATCTCGTTCAAGTTACATTGGTCTGGTGCGAGGTGTTGGCGCTTCTCACGGGGCCATTTGGTGGGTATTTCAGGGTTTCACCATCTAGCGCCATGTTTTCAAGTCTAAGTGTAAATATTCTCAAATTATCACCATGCTCTCAAACATGTGCTCTCGTGGCCACGCGATCAGTTTCTATGAGTTACATTGGTCTCGTGTGAGGTGTTGGCACCTCTCACGGGGCCGTTGAGGAGGGAGTTCAGGGTTTAGCCCTATAATGCCTTGTTTTCAAGCCTAAGTGTAGATATTCTCAAATTATCGTCCTGGTCTCAAACCGGTGGTTCCGCGGCCACGCATTTAGTTCCTACGAGTTACAATAGTCTCGTGTGAGGTGTTGGCCCCTCTCACGGGACCGTTTATTGGTGTTTCAGGATTTCTCCTTCTAATGCCCTATTTTAAAGCCTAAGTGTAGATATTGTCAAATTATCTCCGTGCTCTCAAATCGGTGGTCTCGTATCCACACGATCAGTTCCTACGAGTCACAATGGTCCCGTATGAGGTGTTGGCACCTCCCATGAGTCCGTTTGTTGGGGGAGGGGTTTCACCCTCTAACGCCATGTTTGTAAACCTAAGTGTAGATATCCTCAAATAATCCCCGTGCTCTCAAATCGAGGGTCTTGTGATCACGTGGTCAGTTCATTCAAGTTACATTGGTATAGTGTGAGGTGTTGGTGCCTTTCACGCCTCCCGACGCTTCAAAAGACTATTGTATCCTTTGGGGGTTCAAAAAAGTTTGAATTATTTACAAAAATGCCATTATCAAATGATACCAGTGAAATTTTTTACAAGTGTGGGAAGTCGACTACCGATCAGATACTCAAAATAGTATGCCGAGCAATTTCCTGCACCAACTACTCCATACTTTTGATCAATCATCAAGCATGGAGCACTGGGGGCTTTGTTGTATGTAAAATTACTCTCCTACGTGGACCAGCGATAAATGTAAACCTGTCCTCCTACGTGGTCGACTAGCCACCTTAATCGGCATCAGAGATACTTAATCATCTAGACGGCCGACCAACCCCAGGAATGCCAATCATCAGGAATACAAAAAGTTACTCGGATGGGATGCCAACCAACACTAAATTCTAAGAGTTTCATTTATTGTACACATATGTAAATCATATAAAGGCATTCCATCTCTAGGGTTCTATACCATTGTAAATACGAAATACCCTCTCAGCTTGAAGGGACAACTCGAATCACTCATATGCACATCCTGCTAAGCTATTGTAAACCCTACTAAATAATACCAACAGTGGACGTAGACTATTTTACATCTGAACCACTATAAAAATCTCTTCTCTTGTGTTTGTGATTTGATTAACTTACTATATTGTTATCTGTGATTATAAATCTGGATTATGTCCATTTTTAGACATCAATAGTGCCTATTTTAAAAAAATAGTGAAAAATATTTTATTTTCAATCAAATTTGGTATACATGATCTTCATAATGAGGATTCATCTAAAAAAATTGATCAATAAACATTATTAAGACGGGAAATTATATTGATAAATATAATTTTTAGTGTACTTTTTATATGTATTAACACATATTTTATTTTATATGTATACATAATGTCAATATGCATGGGAATGTATAAGCATATGTGATGATTTAAAAAAAAATTAACAACTTTGAGTCTTTTTTTATTCGGCCAAGTGGATATATTACATGATTCGTTCACCTCTTCAATTACCAATGGGGAGAGAATTCTTGTGAAAATTATATTTAATCTTAATAGAACATTATAAAATATTGTTTTTTTAGAAACAAAAATTATTTTACTTCTATCGAAATATGAAATATATTTTTTCTCAAACAACACCTGATTAATTGAGTTCATAATTGTGAGCAGTGTCCCACATGTATTATTGGAAATTATGTAGCAAATACAGAAATAGAACTCTTTATTGTATCACAATAATGTCAACTGTAATACAACAATGTAACTTTATGAATCTTCAAGGCGTGATGTCACTTTCCTAAATACAGTATTTGCCCCACACGAATAACTTCGGTATACAAACGGGAATCCGCAAATCCATACTCAAGATACAATGAAGCAACTTGCACTGCCTGCAACTTGTATATTTGAAGACAGTCCTTGGATGCAACAACGAAGAACAGTCAATCAAGTTCTTATTCTGTTTATGTGCACAAAACAGAATAAGAGAATTTGTATCTCCTGAAAATTGTAAGAGAGTAATAGCAGGTCTTGGAAATCTGAAACTAGTTTTTTGTTATCAATCTGATTTCGTTTTAGGCAGCCTTTATTTATAGATAATGAAAAGCTTTATCTTCAAGAGTCATGACTGTTGAATTAACAGTCTTAAGTCAATTCCGAAATGGTATGACTGTTCATTACCAACAGTCTTAAGTCATTTCCGAACAGGTATAATAATACCGAATCGGTTTTGCACTGGTCAACTAAAAATTGACCGCGCCCGAGCCGAACGAATCCTGGTAACCCGCTACCACTGCGGACACGCGGCGTGCAAAGTGCACCACAAGCGCCTCTATAGCCCACTGCCCCGCACTCGCGCGCGCGCATGTGTGTGTGCGTACGGTACTTCGCACCGTATTGAGGTCTCTTGAATAGCCTCTTAAATGCTAGATGAGTTAACTCATCATCTTCCATTTGTACTTATTAAGTGCACAAATTCTTAATATTTTTTCAATGTGGGACTCAAAGGTTGCCCACTCCTTTTGTAGCTTAGTGGTGACACTTATCTTTGTACATTTTCCAATGTGGGACACTATCCCCTTTTATATTTGGGTTAGCTTCCCACCTCTTCCACACACTTCCAATGTGGGACAAGCTTTTACACCCAAAACTCTTACTCACTTATTTTATAGAATCTCCAACATTCCTCCACCATTTTCAAAATAAGTTTGTAAATCTTTGATTGTCTGTAAGACTGTGTATAAGCATTGGTGTCTCACGACTTGAACCAATACCCTGTGAAGGTTCGTCAAGGCTAACCATGAAAGTATAGTAGACTTGTCTTTGAACTATCAATCCATATTGATCAGCCGAATTTGTCTTCACACACAAATCTATTAGTCACTGATTATCCATATAAGCGGACACATGTATTAGGCCTTGTGTCTGTATCTTGATTTCATGAGTGCTTTAGAGTCAAGCCCGGTTCTCATAGGAAGCGGCACCACTTCCACACTCATATAGGTAGATTATCATAGGTGTCCATGTAACTTAAAACACCATAAATCTATTAAGGTTAAACTCATCCTCTTTCATTATTTATTACATGTTCTAAGCACTTATCCTTGGGATGTTAAATTTTATAGTGCTTACAATCACGTCGTATGATGTACTTTAATCATTGAACTTGAGACTTGAATATATCAAGTTTCAAGTTTAGTTTCCATCAAGAGTGATTATTATTAATGGGCTTTAGTCCCATCCCTATTGATGTCTTAGACACCAGTCCTCTTGCAAGACCTTTTGTAAAAGGAGCAGCTAAATTTTGACTTGATTTTACATAATCTACTGTGATTACACTATCTGTAATTATTTGTCTGACATAACTATGTCTCAGACCAATACGTGTAGATTTTCCATTGTACACTTTACTATAAGCTCTGGAAAGTGTAGACTCACTATCATAATGTATAGATATTGGAGGCATTGATTTTGGCCAAACTGGACTTTCAATTAATAAATTCCTTAACCATTCTGCCTCTTTACTAGTTGCATCTAATGCTACAAACTCAGCTGCCATAGTAGAGTCAGCTATACAAGTTTGTTTCTTTGATCCCCAAGAAACAACTCCTCTACCAAGAGTGAAAATTCATCCACTTATTGAGGAATGATCCTCCCGCTCAGTTATCCAACTGGCATCAGAAAACCCTTCTAATACTGAAGGATATCCACTATAGTATATACCATAGTACATAGTTCCTTTCAAATATTTTAATATTCTATTGACAGCATGCCAATGCAATAAACTTGGATTACTAGTATATCTACTTAATTTACCAACAGCATAAGCAATATCAAGTCGAGTACATGTCATGGCATACATTAAACTACCAATTACTCGTGCATATTCCAATTGTGAAATAGCTCTACCATTATTAGGGATCATCTTTAGCTGTGGTTCAAAAGGTGTACTAACAGGTGTGCAATCAAACTGATTAAATTTCTTTAAAATTTTCTCAACATAATGAGATTGACTGAGAATTATATTTTTATCTTTCCTTATTATTCTGATTCCTAATATGACATCAGCTACACCCATATCTTTCATATCAAATTTAGAAGACAGAAAACTCTTTGTATTATTAATGCTTTCTAAATCATTACCAAGAATTAACATGTCATCTACATATAAACAAATGATCACACCTTTACCATTAGCAAATTTACTATAAACACATTTATCAGATTCATGAATTTTGAAACCATAAGAAATAATGACTTTATCAAATTTTTCATGCCATTGTTTAGGTGCTTGTTTTAGGCCATATAAGGACTTAATAAGTTTACATACTTTATTTTCTTGTCCAGGCATAACAAACCCTTCAAGTTGTTCCATGTAAATTTCTTCTTCTAAGTCACCATTTAAAAAGGCAGTTTTCACATCCATTTGATGAATCTCAAAATTATATGTAGATGCTAATGCAATTAAAATTCTAATAGTGGCGGTTCTAGCAACAGGTGCATAGGTATCAAAATAATCAATTCCTTCTTTTTGTGTAAAATCTTTAGCAACCAATCTAGCCTTGAATTTATCAATTGTTCCATCTATTTTCATTTTCTTTTTAAAAATCCATCTACACTTAATGGGTTTAGATCCTGGAGGTAAGTCTACTAATTTCCAAGTTTTATTTTCCAAGATTGAATCCATTTCATCATTTATAGCTTCTTTCCAAAATGCTGAATCTACAGACTTAATTGCCTCACTATAAGTTTGTGGGTCTGTTTCAACGCTAAGAGTCAAAGCATATTGATTACAAGATGTGTCTCTAGTTCCTTCAACAAGATAGACTACAAAGTCGGGACCAAAGCTTTTTTCTTTCCTAGGTCTTTTACTTTTTCTAATCTCTTCTTGTTCTACTGGTGGAGTTTCAGGTAACTGTGAAGGAGTGCTTACTTCTTTTTCATTATTAATTCTAGGAATAGAAGAAAACCTTTGTTCATAAAAAATTGCATCTCTTGATTCAGTTATTGTATTTACCTCAACAGAATCATTAGGTTCTCTAACCAAAAATCTATAGGTTTTACTATGTTGTGCATAACCTATGAAAATACACTCAACACCTTTGCTTCCTAATTTCTTTCTCTTAGTTTCAGGTAGTCTTACAATAGCTCTACAACCCCAAACTTTAATATAACCTAAATTTGGTTTTCTATTCTTCCATAATTCGTAAGGAGTTTTCTTATTATCTTTAACAGGTATCCTATTCAAAAATGACATGCAGTTAAAAGTGCTTCTCCTAAAAACCCTTTACTTAAACCAGAATAAGAAAGCATAGCATTAACCATTTCAGTTAGTGTCCTATTTTTTCTTTCTGCTACTCCATTTTGTTGGGTGTATAAGGTGCAGTAACTTCATGTATAATTCCCATATCTTCACAAAATTGAAGAAAGTGATATTCACCACCTCTATCAGATCTAAGACATTTTATTTTAGAATCACATTGATTTTCAACTTCATTTTTATATGTCTTAAATCTATTAAGCACATCATCCTTTGAGTTTAAAAGATATACGTAACAATATTTTGAAAAGTCATCGATAAATGTAGCAAAAATATTTACTACCACCTCTAGTAGGTGTTCATGCAAATCACAAACATCACTATGTACTAATTGCAACAAAGATGTAGTTTTTTCTATTTTTGGAAAAGGCAATCTTGTTATTTTTGTTTGCATGCATATTTTACACTTTTTATTCATATCATTCTCATATTTAGGAATTAAATTTAAATTAACCATGAAATGCATTTTCTTTGTATTAACATGTCCTAAACGACTATGCCATAATGAAAGACAATCAACGATATAAGCAGAAGAATCTTTTTCATTGATATTGAGCTTAAACATGCCCTCATACAAATATCCTTTGCCTACAAAGGTACCATTCTTAGTCAGAATAAATTTGTCTGACTCAAATACAAGCTTAAAGCCAAATTTGTTAAGAAGACTTCCAGAAACTAAATTTTTCCTAACATCAGGAATATGAAAAATATTGGTGAGGCTAAGGATTTTTCCAGAAGTGAATTCGAGATCCACTGTCCCTTTGCCTTTAACCGTAGCAGTAGATGAATTTCCCATATAAAGAACACCTCCTTCCATTGTTTCATAGGCAGAGAACAAGTTCTTGTCCTTACAAACATGCCTTGTGGCACCAGAATCAACCCACCAAGAGTTGTCTTCTCCAAGCATATTAGCCTCGGATATCATAGCAGCAAATTTTTGCTTTGTGTCTGATGTCCCTCCTTTTTCCTTTAGTTTCTTGAACTCACGACAATCCTTCTTGAAGTGACCTGGTTTGTTGCAATGAAAACAATTTCCCTTCTTCTTTTTGTTTGCTTTAGAATTATTTGAAAAATTCTTCCGCTTGTTATTTTTTCCATGATTGCCATATTTTTGCTCCTTTCATTCCTCCACCACATGGACCTTAGAAACAAAATTTTCTTGTTCCTCTTTACCATCTAGAATTCGAGACTCTTGTTCAATTCTTAAATGAGTCTCTAATTTTTCAGGTGAAAGATCCTCCTTTTTGTGTTTGAGTTCTTTCTTATAATCTTTCCAAGAAGGAGGAAGTTTTTCAATTATAGCAGTAACAATTACATTATCATCCATATTTAATTTTTTCAGTTTGCAATGATTTATGATGCGTTGGATGTCATGAAATTGTTCTAGCACAGGCCTATTATCATGCATTTTAAAGCTTAAAAACTGACCGATAAGGAACTTCTTACTTGTAGCGTCTTCCGTAAGATATTTGGTATCCAATGTTCCCCACAAAGTTTTTGCAGTCCCAACATTTTGGTACAAGTCGAACAAATTGTCAGCAAGTGCATTGAGAATGTGACCACGACACAAGTAATCATCAGTCTCCCATTTTGTGCGTTGCCTAGTCTGTTCCACGGTTTCATCTTCATCTTCATCTTCATTTGGTTTCGGTTGTGACAAGACATATACAATCTTCAATGTTGTTAGAAGAAAATGAACCTTTTTCTGCCAACGCAGAAAATTACCACCATCAAAACGGTCCAATTTGACAAAACCTTCTGTTATTTGTCGAAGTGATTTGGAAAAGTCGGCCATTTCTGAAATTACTGTATTTAGATTGTTGGAAATTATATAGCAAATACAGAAATAAAACTCTTTATTGTATCACAATAATGTCAACTTTAATACAACAATGTAACTTTATGAATCTTCAAGGCGTGATGTCACTTTCCTAAATACAGTATTTTTCCCACACGAATAACTTCTGTATACAAACGGGAATCTACAAATCCGTACTCAAGATACAATGAAGTAACTTGCACTGCCTACAACTTGTATATTTGAAGACAACCCTTTGATGCAATAGCAAAGAACAGTCAATCAAGTTCTTATTCTGTTTATGTGCACAAAACAGAATAAGAGAATTTGTATCTCCTGAAAATTGTAAGAGAGTAATAGCAGGGTTGGAAATCTGAAACTGGTTTTTTGTTATCAATCTGATTTCGTTTTAGGCAGCCTTTATTTATAGATAATGAAAAGCTTTGTCTTCAAGAGTCATGACTGTTGAATTAACAGTCTTAAGTCAATTTCGAAATGGTATGACTGTTAATTACCAACAGTCTTAAGTCATTTTCGAACAGGTATAATAATAACGAATCGGTTTTGCACGGGTCAACCAAAAAGTGACCGCGCCCGAGCCGGACGAATCCCGACAACCCGCTACCCCGAATCGGTTTTGCACGGGTCAACCAAAAAGTGACCGCGCCCGAGCCGGACGAATCCGGCAACCTGCTACCACTGCGGACACACGGCGTGCAAAGTGCGCCACTAGCGCCTCTACAGCCCACTGCCCCGCACCGTGGACGTGTGCGTACGGTGCTTCGCACCGTATTGAGGTCTCTTGAATAGCCTTTTAAATGCTAGATGAATTAACTCTTCATCTTTCATTTGTACTTATTAAGTACACAAATTCTTAATATTTTTTTAATGTGGAACTCAAAGGTTGCCCACTCCTTTTATAGCTTAGTAGTGACACTTAGCTTTGTACATTTTCCAATGCGAGACACTATCCCCTTTTATATTTGGGTTAACTTCCCACCTCTTTCACACACTTCCAATGTGGGACAAACTTTTTAAGCTTTTACACCCAAAACTCTTACTCACTTATTTTATAAAATCTCCAACATGTATTACTATCATCCATTCACATAAGATATACATGGACAGGCTACATACCATAAGCCCCTTCATGTTTTGTATGGACAATCATAAATAATTGTTTTTTTTTTCCTCACAATAGGAAACAGGTTGTAGATTGACTGTAATAACAAAGTACTTTATGTGTAATATCATTCATTCTTTGTATACCTAACAAATACTTACGCGTGCTATAAGAGGTCAAAAAACTGATGAGAAGAAAAAAATAAAAATGTGGCAGCATATCATATGTTCGGGTCAAAGACGCTTCAGATAGATTAGAATAAGGACAATAGCATTATATATATATATATATATATATATATATATATATATATATATATATGTGCATAATATACATCTTATACCCAAGGAATAATGATTGATGAGAGAGAAAGAGAGTTTTACATTAGATGGATATCTACACCGTCCACTAGAAACCGTCAAACCTATACACCCAGAAAAGCCGGAATATCTTTTGACAAAAGACCAAGAAACAAAGGTTGTCCCTCTCACTGATTCAACTATATCCTTCATGTTTTCACAGGGTAAACTATAATAAAAGGGGTTTAAGAATATACAGCTCTTTTAGTCTTACACTTCTTCCCATATATTGGACTTGTGTTGATTTGCTTTGTTATCTTAAATTATTAAATATCTTCAAAATCACTTTGAGGGCATTTCAAATTTTCTCTTTGGGGATTCACTTGAAGTTGGTATAATGTAAACATCCGTCATTGTATGATCCTTATGAACTAGATGCCATAGCAACCAATTGAGTGCAAATGTGTGTACTCTAAAGCGATATATATATATATATATATATATATATTGTGCGGATCAGTCCGCATTTTAAGAATGCGGAGTGAACATGTGTCACCTGACGGTGGCCCAGAAAAGAGGAAAGAGAGAGAGTGTGCCTATAATTTAAGCGATAATTTCTAAGCGCATGGTTAGGTTACACAGGTTCGGTCCGCATTCTTAAAATGCAAATTAGTCCGCACAAAAGCGTTATATATATATACAGTCCTGCTCTTGTGCGGACAAGTTCGTATTTTAAGGATGCGAACCGAATATGTGTCATCTGGCAGTGAGCCCAGAAAAGAGAGAGAGTGTGCCTATAATTTAGGCGATAATTTCTAAGCGCACCGTTAGGTGACACATGTCCGGTCCGCATTCTTAAAATGCGGATTAGTCCGCACAAGAGCATTATTATATACACACACACACACACGGGAGTATGCCCGTCCATGCCTGAAGGCACGATGCTAATCTTTGAAAATGTATATCGCTGATAAGACCATACGTCGTATTTATTTTCCAATAGATAAACAATTTTTTAAATAAGCTATGATACAAACCTATTAATTTAAAACCATTGGAAAATTTTTGAAAGTATTTTAACATACATACATACAACGTTATAGGTACGTATTAAGTCAAAAAGTTTTTTACAACCCTTAATTGTAAACAATTTTAAAAAATTGCACAAAATTTTCTTCGTTTAGAGTTCTAGCCACTCTGTTTAAGAAATAAAAAAACATTCATCAACAATACTAATACTCAACAACAATACCAAGAAATATTAACTTTGTACAATTTGAAATGAGAACAAATGAATATCCATGAAAAACTATAAAGTAACCTATCATGAAATATAAAGTTGAACCACGGGTCAACCATCCCGCTCAATCTTCTTGAGCAAAGATTTTATATTAAAAAATGCACAATTACCAACAATTGCATTCATAAACAATAATATACACATACAAAGTGGTCATATTACACACGACTACACCTGACAACATGAAAGAAAGAAAAAAAGTAAAAAACATGTTGGAAGAACACAATAAACACGTATATGGCAGCATACATAAACACTATGCCTTAAACTAAGAAGCATTAAAGAAAAAAGGTGAACACTAAAGTCTGGATTGTTTTCCACTACCCATTATTCATCACCATCACTTTAAACTGCTGCAATTTAAATGACCAAACTCTGACATTACACCACCAGATCCACTTTATAAGGCACTTCCAACTTTAGAATTTTTTATTAGCACATGAGAAAATTAAATCAGACATGAACAATTTTGGAAAACCAAGATCAAAATTTTAATTTTCGAAATTCAAAAACTCCATATAGTAGACCTGTAGTGACCATAACCCAAAGCTTATGTATGAAGTTGGGTAGCGCCATAATGGCTTCGGAAGATCAGGCTGCGATCGAAAAATCCAACAGTCATCATCATGATTCCCTGCATATAACAACATCGAGTAAGACTAAGATAACCATATGGCTATAAACTTATAGCAAAAGTAAAAAATTTAAAAATCATAAAAAAGGTTTATGTGGTCATACAACATACCTGCAAGACGTGTATGTCGTGCTAGAACGTGGGGTAAATGAAGGGATAGTTAACTAATAGAGTTGAAAATGAACAAAAAGAAAAGTTAAAATAAAATAAAATATTGAATGTGGCGAACTCGAGTCGCAATGGAAAAAATATGGTGAACTCGAGAAATGGCATGGACTGCTTAGCACCAAAATCAAGAAATGGCATGGACTGCTTAGCACCAAAATCAAGTCAACTTCGGATCTTATTCCGCCTTTACCTTGAACTATGTATCATTTTCATAATCAAAACTAAACTTAAAACCTCCCCACAAAATTCCTCCTCTGAAGTTATGTGTGTACACTTGGTAGCAGGGATTGCTACTGTTATTTGAAGCACCGAAATGATTTAGACTGGTTTCGTTGGAATCATGAGGCCTCTCCCAAAATTTGTTTTCAGGAATCACCTCTTTCATTTCCTCAGTATTCATTTTCATAACCTAATATCACAACCAAGTTGGATGAAGGCCCAAGTGATAGCATCACATTAACCTCTAAATTAGCGAGAAGATTTCCCCGTACTATTAATCAGACGGTTTCAAAATAAGATCCATTAACAAAAAAACATCTCACATTCTTTAGTAAACCTGTGGCTTTCACCTCCATCCATGGCATAATGGAACCTTCTTTTACTGCAAGAACCATAGCCTTCTGGGATCATTGGTATTAGCGTCTGATAAGGATAAAAAGTGAAGAGTAACTTCTCATCTAGTTATTCTGAGTTCAATAGGACAAATTACAAATCCCTTGCAGGAAGAGACTGGGATCCGGAAAGTCTAAGCTTTAACTCTAAATGGCATTATTGTTATGCAGTGGAGATGGTATGGCTTACACTGTTGATAGAGAATGAAGAGCCATAAAAGCGACATTGGTTTCACCCTTCTCTTAAATCAAACTCTTCCTTTTCCAAACACCTGTATATTTTAAAACACAAGTGCAAAACGAAAATTGTAAATGAAGAGCCACATATATGATCCGAACATACTAAATGCAAAATGAAAATTGTAAAACACAAATGCAAAATAAATAATAATATGTGTTAAGTACCATTCTTCAATTGATGTAATTTGATAATGAAATTTAAAACAACTCGTGTGATGCCCGTGTCTTTAATATATATTTTATTTACTTTAACAAGTATATGAAACTCACGTAATGAGATTTAAAAGTCAACTATGAATAATTTAAGTATAACTTACGAAGTATTTTAAGTTGAAATTTCTCATATATTATAAACAGGATATACTATGATTCTTCCATTACACTAAACTAAACAAAAAAACTATTAATTATTCTATTTTACCAAATAATTTAATGTCAAACTAACATACATGTAGATTAGAATTCTGAATTGGTGGCATATTATTAGAAACAATCAAGATAAATGAAATAGTGTAACTTTCTCTTGGATTGTTTTAATATTCTAATATAGTGCATAATCCATGACTTTGTCCTTGTTATCTGCTCAGTGTTAATTGTTTTAAGAGGTGTTAGTCATATACAACTGGAATGAAAAAAGTAATGTTCAATTCACATTGACATGCCAGGATTTGCAAAGTGAAACATACCGACTATAAAAATTTCCAATAAAGTGAAAAACGTACGTTGCCACCATGAAAAATGTCAAAGTTTATTTCTTTAGTTTCTGTTCGTATTTATCTCAAAAACAACATAATCATCCTAATCTAAACCATAAACAAAATGATACATTATAGGATTAGTTCTAGTGGTATCAGAAAGATGATTAGTTCTAGAGGAATCAAAACATGAAAGATCAATTAACTATTCTCAAATCAACATTCCAAGTCAATGACCTTAACGACCGATGTGTCATATTTTGACTTGATCTCTTCTGATAATGCCTGTCATAAGGCAATAGTAGTAATGAAGCATAATATTACATATATTAAAACTCATCAGAAATCATAATTACATATGTCTACAAATTTCATCAAATAATAATGAACTGCTATAAAACCTGATAAATAAAAACTAAATATCCTTAGTAACATCGCCAACACGCATTGCTATGGGTATATCCAAAGAAGTTGACACACATTGAATGATAAATGTAAAACGGTGTAAATGAGTGAGGCTTATGTAGAGATCTGAAAACTTAAACAGTGAACTTCCACTCCACATACCAAGAAGAGACTGTCGTGTCCACCATGGCTCAACCCTCATTATTCATAAAAAGTATTTTGAATTGAACTCACTTGGGGTTACTGTTATTCAGCCAAATTTGGGGTCAGATATCACACCTTCTCGGTATATTTTCTGAAGTAGGCCAAATTTATCTCTTGGAAAGAAACACTAAGGGCCATAACACCAACCAAGAGATTTGGGGTTACTGTTATTCAGTTTAATGTGGAGCAATTCCCAGCACAGAAATCCCAGACTCTTTAACAAATCATCAATCATTCTTCACAGCCAATACGATCTTGTATACTTATCAAACTATTAAAAGGAGCAGAGAAGAAGCCCCACTATTTTCGTCTATGAATAGTGGCTTTTCGGGACATCAGGTAATACCAAATGAACACTGAGCTTTTGATTCGAAATCTTTCATCATAGGTTACAGAGCAGTGTTGTCACAGCTATTGTTAGGTATCAGACTTAACAAAATCCTGAACTGAAATAGTATAAATAAGAAAAATGTGAACAAAACAACCCTCATTGATATGATAGACATATCATTTAAGGAAAAAGTTAGTGCAGATGCAGCATACATTAAGTCCATTAAATAGTAGTACCAAAAGGGTCTTCTTGAAAGGGTCTTTAATGTTTCAATTGCTTAGTGAATGCACATAATTCAAATCACAAAAGGGTCTTCTTGAAGTCAACTAAAGTATATACATTAAAATATGCAAATATTGGAACAAACTAAAAACACGTTTTAAAATTCCAAATGTATTTGAAGAACATATGAATGCAATTATGGATATAACAATTTACCATACTAAAAATTGCATAGCTTTGTGTATCCATGCAGTGTTTGAATGTGACGGATTAGATAGGGTCGACCGAATGATAGTGGTTGGTTGTTTAGGAATAATACCAAATTCAACTTACAACTTATGTGCTTGTTCTCATTCACCTCAGCGTCATGGAGCCAAAAATTTGAATCCAAGTATTTTAGTTAACTTTTACTTTCTCCCAAATTTGAATCCAAGTATTTTCCTCCATTAATGAGTTCTTCCACAACTAATTCCTCTGCTATCTCCACTGTATATACGCTTAATGACCATTATCATGTCTATAACAACCCCATTAGGGCCCACTTGTTGGCCCGTTATAGCCTATGCTGTCAACAGAAGCTGGAGGACACTATATGGTGGAGATGCCTGCTCTATCGCACCCAAAATTTGACAAATTAAGGTACCCAAATATGAAAGATTAACATATATTTGAGTTCCAGCAATGTCGTAATCAGATTGGTAAATTATAAAATTAAGGCACCCAGATTTGGACTAAATCAGTTCCAGCCATGCCCTGATCAGATTGGTTTAATCCTTCATAACAATCTATGAATTACAAATAACCATTATGAATGTGATAATTACAACTAATGCAATTCAAACTAATGTGAATATGATTCAAACCAATGTGAATGTGAATGTGAATGTGAATGTGAATGTGAATGTGAATGTGAATGTGAATGTGAATGTGAGTCAAACCAATGTTATTCAAACTAATGCAATTCAAACTAATAGTGATTCAAACTAATATGAATGCGATTCAAACTAATGCAATTCAAACTAAGATAATTCAATATACAACAAATCAAACATAAGAAATCATAAAGCTCGGTTAATATGAAAATAAAATATATAAGCTTAATAAAATAGGCAATTTCCATCTCAATAGATAACAACAAATTAATTTCATTCCGGCATGCTTATATCTTACGGTACAATTGGGCGAACTCAATGCATATTGTGTGTTTGTTTCTATATAAGTACAATATTTAAAAAAATTACTGATTGATAAACTTTTTATATCAATGTTCTTGTACCTACGATACCGACAAGATAAAGATGAACATTTTATCTCTCTCTCTCTCTGTCTCTCTCCTTATATATATATATATGGGGAGAGGTTCAGAATTGAATATAAAAGACGAACATTTAAATAAACCTTAGCAAAAATACCTAACACCCAATCAACATTAATTACTATGTTGTAATTGGTCTGCTCCAGAAGCAACGGACACACATGCCACATGAGAGTATTAAAAAACACGAATGTCACACGAATGCCCGTTACTGCTAGCGAGGACCAATTACAACATATGAATTAAAATTGATTGAGTGTTAGGTATTTTTTGTTATGGTTCATTAAAATGTTCATCTTTTATGTTCGCTTTTGAACCTCTCCCTATATATATGTGTGTGTGTGTGTGTATAATGTGTCGAGAGAGAGTTTATGTGACCACGTGAAGTGGGGGTGTTGCACGGTTGCCGGGAGGAGAGGGTGAGGGAGTTGGGGGAGGGGTGGTGGTGGCTGCCCATGGTTTTTGAAGATTAAGGGGCAGGGTGTGTGTTGGGGAAAACATGGGTCCTTGTTGAGGAAGACGCATATTTCTGTTTTTTTTTTTTTTTTTCTGTTTTTAAGCCTTTTAAAGTAAAAAAAGAAATCTAATAATTTTGATATTAAAATTGACAGTTTTCGCCACGTTTAAAATCATTTTGACAAAATATATTTTATAATAATAATAATAATAATAATAATAATAATAATAATAATAATAATAATAATAATAATAATTTGTTGTTAGAATAAGTTTTTCTTTAAAGCTTTTTAAAGTAAAAAAAAATAATAATCTTGATATTAAAATTGATGTTTTTCACCACTTTTAAAATAACTTTGAAAAAATATATTTTGTAATAATAATAATTATAATTTTCTGTTAAAATAAGTGTTTGCTTCACATTAAACATTTTATTTTGGTAATAATTTATGTACGAAGAATTCGGCGTATGCGCGACTTACAATATACATACATATATAGATTAAATTAAGTTTAATCTTAAACTCATATAATATATATTTGTATATACATAATTAATCGGGTGAGATTGATTTATATATATACCCAACAAAGCATGTCCATATGTACTCTCACAGATCAATAATTACAAATGTATGACAATTTTCATTTTTAATTTTTTCCTGATACTTTATTCATTTGAATAACTTAATATATATATATATATATATATATATATATATATATATTGTAATAATTTCATTATTCACATAAACATGTACTCCATCATCGATTCAACATACCTCTTCAGATATTTCAAGATAATTCAATGTAATTTGATATTTTTAATTTTTGCATATCCTCCGTAAAATATATTTTCTAACTATTGCCTATGTTGTAGATATAGGTTCCTCTCTATTTTTTTTCCATGTTAATCATTTGTTGCAATTCCTTTACATTTTTGTCTATATCTAATGTAAATCGAATTCAAAAATTTCTGAATATGTTTTAAATATATTTACGTTGTCCTCTGTAAATATATTTTTCCCTCGACCGCATGCGTTTTAGATATAGGATGGAATAATGTTGACGTTGCAGTCTATGAAATGAAATCTTTTCGTCATGTTGCAGTCTATGAAATAATGTTGATGTCCATATATTTATCAACAATTTCTAAACGGAGTTAATGTATATTGGAATTTTCGCTTTGATTACATCTCATGTTATTCGCTTCTTTAAATTGTTATTAAATGTTAGGTATCATATTTTATGTGTTGACGCATTACTTGGTGAAAATAAGGTACGACAAAAAAATGATATACAATTTTTTTCTTTATATCTCCATTTTCATTAACAAATTAAAGCTCAATAAATATAATTTGGTAATGGGGATGAAATACTACATAGTCGCCGAATTCGAGAAAACTGTTGTAGATAATTCTTTCGCTGAGGATTGTGAAAGCTCATCAAAGGCAATATGTTATATATAACACTACAACATATTTAACGAAAAGCTCAAATAAAAAAAAATCTTCTTTAAAAAGGTAAAAACAAAGAGAAAGTATGTTGACAAAATTAAGGAGGAGGATTGAAACCGATAAGGAATTTTTACATGTCAAATGGAACGAACACATATAGCTCCAGGGTTAAAAGATGCTTCATATATTATTTTTATTCCTGCAAGTTGTAGTTTTTAACCAAATTTATATTAAACAGTTCATAGTAATTTCTTAGAAATTTTTTGTAATAATATTACTGTATTATTATTTCAAAATTAAATCCCATTTAAATCTTAGAATTTATTGTGTGAAACAAGAAAAATCATAAATAAATCAATTTTGATAAATTCGGCCACCCATCGCGTGTCCTTCATGCTATTATATGTAAAAACACATGATATGTTAATGCATTTATGATGTATGTATGTATGTATGTATGTATGTATGTATGTATGTATGTATGTATGTATGTATTCATGTATCATGTATGTATCAAAGTTTTGTATGTGTGTGTGTACATATATATATGGGAGATGTTCAAAAATGAACCTAAAAAATGAACATTATAATGAACCCTAACAAAATCACACCTTAACGACCCATTAATTTTAATTCTTATATCGTAATTGGTCATCGCTAGCGGTAACGGATACGTGCGTGACACGCGGGTGGGAGAGTGGGGGTGTAAGGTGTGTGTATTTAAAAAACACGTCTGTCCGTTGTCGCTGATGCGAACCAATTACAACATAAGAATTAAAATTAATGGGTTGTTAGGGTGTTTTTTGTTGAGTTTCATTAAAATGTTCATATTTTAGGTTTACTTTTGAACATCTCCCTGTATATATATATCAATTTCGTCAAATTTTAAAAAACTGTATTTAAAAATAAATTACTAAACATGCACCAATATTTATAAATATAAAAAATTATATTTTAAAACTGCATTTAAAAATAATATTTAAATCGAATTTTCGAACTATGGAATCATAGAGGCCTTTCTTGACCGAATTGGAATTCGAAAGTAGGATCAAATCACAATAAATAGTCGTACTAACATTGCAGGAGGACCGAATCGATTTTCAAGCATACCATCTTTAATTCGACCATGTATAGAAGACAAATAGAAATTGCATTATAATTGTTCAAGTCTTAGAAGAAAGGGATTTTGTATGGTGTGCCATATGTGGTGTGTAGGGGTGATTTGTTATGGGTTCTAAAAATTTTACTCCAAAACACCACATAAAAATTAAATACAAATTTTAATAATGAGATCCAAAAGTTTTAATCTTTTTTTTTTCAAAATGTCTAATATATCCTCAAATAAACTAGAAATTTCACACATACTAACACTACAAACTCAATATCACACAATACAAAATCTCAAAACTCTTCAACTCCAAAATAACCTAACTATTTCACCTTGTTTATTTGTCTCCCCGAGTGCAAAAATACATTCCCATAGTCCCTAAAACACATCTACATAATATATAATGTCTAAAACTATTGATAAAACAAAGAGCAAATTAAAAAAAAAGCTTTTTCATCTGGTGATAAACGATCTTTAAGGCTTATGATGAAGGTGATAGATAGCTATGAGAAAGTGTCTGGCCAAGAAATCAACAAACAAAAAAGATCTTTAATAGTGTCTAATAAGATTAAATCTCCAGCTGCTAGAAGAATTTCAGATATGGTGGGAATGAATATAAAATCTTCTCCCATTACATATCTAGGATGTCCAATTTACTCAGGAAGGAAGAAAAGTGTGATGTTTGAACATTTGGTAGCCAAAATAAGAGGTAGAATTGGGAGTTGGAAATCTAAGTTGTTGTCTACAGGTGGCAAAGTCACTCTCATTAAATCTGTTCTATGCTCCATGCCTTTATATCTATTGTCTGCAGTTCAACCAACTAAATTTGTTATTCAAGCTATTGAGAAGATGTTTGCTAATTTCTTTTAGAGTTCTAGTATGGGAGACAATAGACATCATTGGTGTAATTGGGATCAGATATGCAGGCCTATCAAAGAAGGAGGTATTGGTCTTAGAAGATTGGAGGATATTTGCAAAGCTTTTTCAATGAAGTTGTGGTGGAAGTTCAGAAGCAGAGATTCTTTGTGGGCTAGATTTATGGAAGCCAAATACTGTAGGAACTCCCATCCTTGTAAAGTGACTCAAAGAGGGGGATCCCACACTTGGAAGAGAATGATTGATATGCGAGGTGAAGCAGAGCATAATATTAAATGGAGAATAGCAGAGGGTAAAGTCAGTGCTTTGTGGGATAATTGGTCTAGCATAGGCCCTCTTCATCAATTCACAGATAAAGATGGCTTATTTGAGGTGAAAGATCTTTGGGATGAAAACAGGCAGTGGGACAAAGGGAAGCTATTACACTATTTCTCTGCAGAGGTATGTCATAAACTAATGAGTGAAAAAATTAGAAGTGTTAGTTACTTGGATGAGATAATTTGGACATCTACTTCTGAAGGACAATTCAAAATATCTTCTGGATGGAATTCTATAAGGAACCATTACATTTCCTCTTGGACTTCATCTTTTGTTTGGCACAAGGCTTTGACTTCTAAACTTTCAGTGTTTATGTGGAAGCTTTTAGGTGGTTTTTTGCCTTTAGATGACAAGTTATATAGTATTGGTTGGAAGGGGCCTTCGAGATGTGTTTGTTGTATTAATCCCCAAGTGGAAACTTATGATCATTTATTTGTGGAAGGTGATTTGGCTAGAAGCATTTGGGATCATTACAGTAGAGTTTTGGGAATGGTTTTAAACAGGTCTACAGTGAGAGGTAGGATTGTTCAATGGTGGATTAATGCTCCCAAATCTACTAAAGGTATCTTTCACATAATAATTCCCACTCTTATTTGTTGGTTCTTATGGGTTCAAAGAAATGACAGCAGGTTTAATGATGCATTGCCAAATAGCCTTTTGATGATTGATAGAATTAACAAGTTCAGCAAATCTATTGTTAAAAGCCATCCAAATGTTCCTAAAGATTGTTCAATATATAATGTTCATGATTTTCCTCATCCTTCCTCTAAATTTATTCTAGTGCATTGGGTGCATCCCCCAAAAGAGGTGTTGAAGTTAAATACAGATGGCTGCTCTATAGGTAACCCGGGTCCAAGTGGAGGAGGGGGGATATTGAGAAACTATAGAGGAGAAGTTGTTTGGGCTTATTACTCTTTTTTGGGGGTTAAATCAAATATGGAAGCAGAGGCTCAAGCTGTTTTGGAAGGCCTATCTCATTATTCCGATTTGAAAGATTATCCCATAATTGTTGAATCCGATTCTAAAGTTCTTGTAGATATTCTGAAAAGGCTAACTACATGCCCCTGGAGAATCAGAGATATGGTTGAGGATATTTGGAGTATAAGTGAAGGTCTATCTATATCTTTTGCTCATGTATATAGAGAGGGTAATACTCCAGCTGATCTATTAGCAAACTATGGTGCAGAGAGGCAATCTTCAATCTTTTCCCTTGATATTGATGTGTTCCTTAAGAAGATAAAAGGTTTAGTAAAGGTAGATAAATGGAGGCTCCCATCAATTAGAGTTATTAAATAAATTAGGGGAATATTCTTAGTTTTTGGTTCTAAGTTTTTCTAGTTCAATTCTTTGTAAGGGCTTTATTATATAAAGCCTTATTTATTTTCCTTTAAGTTGTCCTCTTGATCTTGTAAGCCACTTGATGGGGCTATTCCATCTATAGTGATTAATATCATGTGTGGGTTTTAAAAAAAAAAAAAAAAATGCACTTGCTGTACTTACGCCCCACGTCGCCGTAAGTGGTGAGTAGTTTTGATGAAATGTAATCACAACCAATTTTTCCATGATTGGAAGTGGGCGTGAAAACAGTTGTTACAGTAGCAAGTGGTTGTGGTATGTGGATTACGGTGGAAAGCAACCGAAACAAATAAACAACGGTGAGATGCAACCGAAATGAACATACATACGGTGAACTTGGACCGAGTTAGACCAACACCTACGGCGAAGTACAACCGTAGGTTCAGAGTTGGTAGATTTTTTTTTTTGTTTTGAAATCCTAATTTGTTCATTTTTCTTATTCAATATTTTATCATAGTGGGTAGGGGTGTTCACGGTCCGGTCCGGTCCGGTTTTAGGGTATTTTTGGGACCGAACCGTATTAATCGGTCCTAGAAAATTATGGACCGAGACCGGACCGGAATAATCGATCTCGATCCTATTCGATTTTCAAGCGGTCCGTGTTCGGTCTCGGTCCTATTCGGTCCATACCAATAAAAAACAGCACAATTTTTTTATTATTAAAAACAACCCTTTTTTAAATTAAAAACAACACTTTTTTTGTAAAACTGAATTTTTTATTTATTAAAAATAGCACATTTAAAACTACAATAAAAAACAGCACATGTTTTTTTTTATTAAAATCTGCATTAAAACAACTATTTCCTTCAAAAAAACAGTCATTTTCTTTATAAAAAAAAATAGCACTTTAAAAAAAACAGTGTGAGTATATTATGAGGTACCAATACTTGTGTTTTGTAAATTTTTATATTGCACAATACTGATTTAGTAATGGTTCATTACGAGATTTCAAACAGTGAGTATATTATCTGCATTTTTTCCAAATTTTATTGTTGTTGCTCATTTTTTATGAAATTTCCTCCATATACTGTTATTGTTGTTGCTCATTTTTTATGAAATTACCTCCATGTAGTGTTTTTATTGTTGCTCATTTTTTATATATTCATAACTTTTAAATAGTATCTTCCCTGTAATGACAACTCAACAATATTAGCTTGACAATAAATCAGATGGCTTCAAACACCCTTTCTTCATTTACGATCTGCCAAACCCCAAAGTTCATATTTAATGCAATGATAATTAATAAACAATAATGAATGGAACCTTGTTTGGAGAATATGTCCAATAATGAATGATAATAAATAAACAATAATAGAGATGACTTAGTCAATAATCGAACCTTGTTTGGAGAGAAAATAGAGATGAAGCAAACAAGTGAGGCTGTGCTGTGCGTGTTAGTTGGGTTACCAAGTGCGTCACTATGCGCGAGTTGTTACCGAACAGATGCTCGAGCTTGGGACGGGACCTTAGGGAGCTTTGGATTCGGAGAGAAAACAGAACTTTGGATTTGGGAAGGGGATGGAAAAGGTGAAGAACTTGAGCTTGGCTTGAGAGAGAGAAGTGTGGCCGACGGCTGTAGCTTAGAGAGAGAAGAGAATAAGGATTGTGTTTTAGGGTTTTGTTTTTGTGGCCCAAAAAAAGTGCGTGCGTGTGTTGTTTGTTACCAAATTAACAAAAAACTTATATATATATATATATATATATATATATATATATATATATATATATATATATATATATATATATATATATATATATATATATATATAAGCTGTCCGGTCCGGTCTAAAATCGTTTTTTACGACCCTCGACCGAAACCGAACCGAATTATGCGGTCCTATAGATTTTTAGACCGCATTAAGACCGAATTAAAAAAAAATCGCAAAAGTGGGTTCGGTCCGGTTCGATTTTTTCGGTCTATTCGGGTTCGTGCACACCCATAATAGTGGGATTTGTTAAATAGGTCTATATTTAGATTTGTAAGGTTGAGAGGGAGGTTTGGAAGGAAAGTTAGAGAATAAGGAAACAGAAAAAATAAGGTTTAAAATTTTTTGAATTTTTAGATGAGATAAAATTAATGTGCTGTTGTGTTTGTTTGATATTTTATATAAATATTAAGTACTTATATAATATTTTGTACAAATAAATATTTTAAAGTAAAATTTTTAATGTATTTATCGTGACCCTTTTGTTATTTGCTTTCCTTTCCTCCTTCCTAAGAAAAGTACCCTAAGCAGATGGTACCACGTTGGTATCTTTTTTTTTTTTTTTTCTTTCAAAAAAGGATGATTTTATTGATAATTAGAGAGAAAAGCCCTCTCTAGATGGCTTACATAAAAGAAAAAACAAAAACAACTACATTAATGAGCATCTTGACAAATAGCAATTTTGATATTCCTTGGGAGATCATCTTGATTTGAATAGCATATGATTCTTTGGAGAGAGGAACCACGCTTGGATAGAAGAGAAGCCACTATATTTCCATCTTTTGAGCAAACAGATGTAGAACATTGTAACCTTTTAAAAAAAACTTGAACCAGCTTGAAGTTGGATCGAGCACACCAATGGATTTGAGCAGCATCAGAAGAGGAGATAGATTCAACCAACTCTCTCGATTCAGCTTCTATATCTATGTTGAACAAGTTATGGTCTGAGCAAAAAAGTAAACCCTCTTTCAAAGCTTGGAGTTGAATCTCTTGATAAGAACCAGAAGCTTGAAAATTTGAAATAGCCCAAATGAAATTTCCATTACAATCTCTAAGGATGGCACCACCTCCAAGATGAAGATGATGATCTCTATAACAAGAGATATTAAGTTTAAATCTCCCTATTTCAGGCTTTGACCATAACTGATTAAATAAAAAAGAAGGGGTTGAATGAATTTGTTTGAGGTCAAAGCATTTGATGGCATCCTGATGAATAGAGCAGTCACCCCTCTTTAATCGAAAATCTTTAGAAAGCTCAGAGATTTTGGATATCACTCTGTGAATAATTATGTTAGATTTCATGGGAATACCTTCAAAAAGGGACTTATTCCTACTTAACCACAATTCCCACAAAATACACACTGGAATGATACTATGAAACCATCTAGATAGCTTAGATTTACCAGAGTGAATCTGCCATTGAGTTATAGAGCCATGTATTGAGGAAGACCTGCTTCTAATATTCATCAACGAATTGAAAAAATTCCACACCTTAGAAGCAATTGGACCATTAATGAAAAGATGACTAGGAGATTCAATAGCTGAGCAACAGCATTGGCATCTGGAAACCAACCTAATCCCCACCTTTTGCAGTAAAGAATCAACAGGAACACAGTTCGAGAGGGTTCTCCAACAGAATATAGAAAGATTGGGAGGGATCTTTGGGTGCCAAATCGAAGTGAAAGCCAAAGATGAGATTTTATGAAGGCATTGGAGATGAAATGCTGTAGAGAAACTAAAATTTCCAGTTAAAGTAGGTTTCCACACTAAAGAGCCATCAATCACCTCTGAATTTTCTTCCATTATATCCCAGCAAGACTGAATTCTCTTAAAAGTCATGGATCCAGACCTCAAACTCAAGTTTCTATACTTACAATTCATAAAATTAGCCCATAAGCTTTTATTTTCCTTAAACTTCCAGGCTAGTTTAACATTTGCTGCTTTCAGAACTGTATCTAAGCTTCTGATATCTAAACCCCCCTCCTTCTTATTATAACAAAGAGACTTCCAACTAACCCAATGATATTTTCTCCCATATTCTTTGTGGACTCCCCAGAAAAAATAACTAAGAAGCTTTTCAATAGATTTTATAATCAACTTAGGAGGGTTGAGAGCCAAAAGAGTATACAGAGGAAGAGAAGACAAAACAGCTTGAATAAGAGTTAATCTACCTCCCAAAGATAAGAATTTCGATTTCCAACTATGAATTTTAGATGTTATAGATCGGATCAAAGGTTCAAAATAAATAGCTTTTCTTCTACCTTTAAAAAGAGGACAACCAAGGTAGGTTAAAGGACCTCTTTCATATTTGAAATCAGTAACTTCTGCAATTTTGTACCTCATCAGAGCCTGGCTATGAACACTCACAGAAAAGCAACTCTTGTCTTTACTGATCAATTGACCTGATTCAGCTTCGAATCTTTGCAAAAACTTCATCAAGTTTGATAAGCTCCTCTTAGAACCTCTAGTGAAAATAATGATGTCATCTGCATAACTCAAGTGACTGATGAGAGGACAGTTTCTGGGATGGGAAAAGGCACTTATAACCTCTCTAGACATAAGGTCATTTAATCCCCTGCTAAAAGATTCAGCCATGATAATGAAAAGGCTTGGAGAAATAGGGTCTCCTTGCCTTAATCCCCTAGAAGGTTTGAAAAAACCTTTAGGTTGGCCATTAATAATCACAGAAAACCAAGGAGAGGATATACATCTCCAAATTAAGTCTATGAAAGTTTCTGAAAATCCAAATGCTCTCAGAGTTTTGATCAAGAAGAACCAAGAAGTCCTATCATAAGCCTTAGCCATATCAAGCTTGATAATAGTATTTCCTCCAGCAATCTTTCTATCCATCTGGTGCATCATCTCTTGAGCTAACAAAATGTTTTCTTGAATGTTCCTTCCTGCCACAAAACCTGATTGATTCTTAGAGATTATAAAAGGAAGAACATGACTAAGCCTGGAGTTAATTATTTTGGATATGATTTTGTAGCTAAAATTACAAAGACTTATAGGCCTGAAGTCTTTGCAAAATGAAGGCCTGGCAACTTTTGGAATAAGGCATATATGGGTAGAACTCCAAGATTTAGGAATATCAGCTCCTAGAAAGAAGTCTTGGATGGCAAGAGTGAAGTCCTTTTTGATGATCTCCCAGCAAGTAACATAAAAATGACCATTAAAACCATCAGGACCAGCAGCACTGTTTTGATTCATGACTTTAATTGCCTTCAGTATCTCTGCTTCTTCTGGAATTCCAACCAAATTTCTGTTCATCTCATTTGTAATGGATTTAGGAATGATTTTCAGCAACTCTCTATCTTCTTGGGAACCTGCATTGAATAAATTAGAAAAATAAGAAATAAACATGTTAGCAATACCATCTGTAGACTCAGTCCAAGATCCATCTTCATTTTTCACTTTATGGATCCTAAGCTTCCTTCTATCTTGCTGAACTTTAGCATGGTAGAACTTTGTATTCCTATCTCCATCTTTCAACCAATCCATTCTAGATTTCTGAAACCAGAATAATTCTTCCTTAGCTAAAGCTGAATTCAGATCTGCCTTTGCTTTAGAATATTTTTGTCTTTGAGATTCACTATTATCTAGATCCATCGCTAATTCCTCTTGTAACAGATTATCCTCTAAGAGATTAACCCATGCAAACAAATCTTTGAATTCCTTTCTACTCCAAATCTTCAAACAGCTCTTCAACCTCTTTAATTTGAAAGCAAAAACTTCCATCTTTCTTCCTGTAGCAGGCTGCTCCCAAGACATTTTAATCACTTGTTTAAATTCTTCATGAGTGCTCCACATATTAAGGAATTTAAAAGGCTTACTGGCTAATTAGACGATAGTATTAAATATGGTGGGCCACAACTGTTTTGTTGCTAATAAATGAAAATATATAACTTTCTCACTCTTCGATTTATTCAACAGTCTTTTACTCCATTCCAAGAAAAAATACTATAAGGGTCCGTTTGATAGAATTATTTGCCATGACAAATGACAAATAAGTTGGCAAATATGACATTTGCCTACAATTTGGTGTGTTTGATAGCAAAATTTGCCTACAAGCTATTTGCC
This sequence comes from Sambucus nigra, assembly GCA_949130495.1. Lineage (NCBI taxonomy): Eukaryota > Viridiplantae > Streptophyta > Magnoliopsida > Dipsacales > Adoxaceae > Sambucus > Sambucus nigra. The sequence goes on from OX422209.1 coordinate 426,060,544, forward strand.
AAAGTACAACACCTCTTATGCATAACATGTTGGCAAATTTTGCTTTGCTATATGGGTGAGAAATATTTGCCAACAAATTTGCTAACTTCTTAAACGCTTTTAATATTTTAAAAAATAATTTAAAAACTATTTTAAATAATTAAAAAAAACTGTTATGAATATTTTAAAAATTGTTATGAATATTTTAAAAATTGTTTTAAATAGTTAAAAAAAAACTGTTTTAAATTAAAATCTGTTTAAAAACTGTTTTTTCGTAAAAATCGTTTTAATGTAAAAAACTGTTTTAATGTAAAAATTGTTTTAATGTAAAAATTGTTTTAATGTAAAAAATGTTTTAATGTAAAAAATTAAAAATTGTTTTGATGTGAAAACTGTTTTAATATAAAACATTGTTTTAATGTAAAAATTGTTTTAATGTAAAAAATTATTTTAATGTAAAAACTGTTTTTTCGTAAAAACTGTTTTAATGTAAAAAATTGTTTTAATGTAAAAATTGTTTTAATGTAAAAAATTTAAAAATGTTTTAATGTAAAAACTGTTTTAATGCAAAAAATTACTTTAATATAAAAACTGTTTTAATGTAAAAAAATTAAAAACTGTTTTAACGTAAAAACTGTTTTAATGTAAAAATTAAAAACTGTTTTAATGTAAAAACTGTTTTTAGTAAGTAGTTTTGGCGTAAAAAACTTTTTTTTTTTATATATAGTTTGTTACTTTTTTAATAAATAAAAACGGGAAGTAAAAAAGAAAAGAAAAAACTGTTTTTTTATTAAATAAGACTTGGGAGGAAAATTAAAAAAAAAAACATATTTTTTATTATTATATATGTTAATATGGACGAAAAATGTGTTATTAAAATGTTTTGCCTAAAAAACTTGTTTTACCTTATTTGGTGTTTGATAGTCTAATGTGAGAAAAAAATATTTGTCTGGGCAAAATTTGCCCGAGCAAATTTTGCCCAGGCCAACAATTTTACCCAATATATATCAAACGGACCCTAACAGTTTTCAAACTAATAAGCCCCATTTTCAATTCTGATATATTTTTTTAAAAAAATAAAAAGTTTTTTTTATAAAACATTAAAATAATCTGTAATTTAACTACTTTTTTAATAAAATCAAAAAATTGTACTGTACAAAAAATCATTAATAAAAAATAATTTTTTATATAAAAAATTATTTATTTTATTTTTAAAAATTGCATTGTACGAAAAAAATTATATTATAAAATATATTTTTTAAAAAATAGTTAAATAAACATTAAAACCTGTTTTATATAAAAAAAACAGTTGAAAATTGAAATTTATATAATACAAAAATAAATAAATAAACATTTTATTTTGTTTATAAAAAAGGTTACAAATTTGTAATATATATTAAAGTAGTTTCGCTTGTTTATATAAAAAATTTAAAAAACAAGTAATTTCTAAAACAAACCTGTTTTGTTTGTTTAAAAACGTTAAAAAACCTACAATTTATAGAAAACAAAACAATAAAAACCTGTTTTTATACAAAAATAGTTAAAACCTATAATTTATTAAAAAAACCCTACAAATTACAAGTGTTTATACAATAGTGGTTTTTAATGTTTCGTTTCATATAAATTATGGGGTTTTTTAAACATTTTTATATTAACAAATTAATTTTTTTTCGAAATTACATCTTTTTTTAACGTCTTATATAAACAAAATAAGCTTCTTTTATATAAATTAAAAGTTTCAGGCGTTTCTTTATAAACAAAATAAAACATTTTTTTTAATATGTTTATATTTTATAAATTTCATGTTTTTTTTATATAAAACAGCTTTTAATGTTTTTTATACGATATGTTTTTAAAAATACATGATTTTTAATGTTTTTATACTGGTTATTATATACTATTTTTATATAAATTATAGGGGCTTTAACGTTTTTATATAAACAAGCTAAACTTTTTAAATATATAGACATTACAGTTTTTGTATCGTTTTATATAAATTACAGGTTTTTATAAACGATTTTTTTTATATAATACAGCTTTTGATTTTATAAAAAAATAGTTAAATTACAGATTTTTTAACGTTTTATAAATTATTTTTTGATTTTATAAAAAATAATATCAGGATTGGAAATGGGGTTATTAAATTATTAGTTTGAAAACTGTTATATTATTTTTTCTTGGAGCTGAGAAAAAGACGGTTGAATAAATTGAAGTATGAGGAAGTTATATGTTCATTTGTTAGCATCTACGTAGGTACTTTTTCTCCCTGCCTCCAGTCTCCTTACGGGGAGTAAGGCATTCACTTTCTGGAAAGCTCTCTGCAAACCTTATTATTAAATATTATTTTCCTTAACCTCTAGAAGTAACTCTCGTTACATAAAGATACGTAGGTCACCTTTTAGTCTTATCTTTTAATTTTAATAAAAAAAAAAAAAAAACTCAGTATGCTATTACTTGCTACTTAATGCTGTGTGTTTGATTGGTTTCTTTTTACCCATTTTCAGTTTCAGTTTCAGTTTTTACCCATTTTCATGGAATTAATTTCTACAAAAATAGATCATGACCCCTTTTTTTTCTTAAAAAATAGTCCCCCCCCCCCCCCCAAAAAAAAAAAAAAAGAGTTTTGGGCATTTAGTATTTGGTTACATTTGTTTATAATATTTAGTACTTGAGATACGCTACATTTCATTATTGTTGCATGGGTGTTATTTTAACGAAAAATGTTAAACTTTTGTAAGTCAACTATCATTCAATTGTTAAATGACTTATTTGCCGCTATCCTTTCATCTCAATCAACAATATATATATATATATATATATATATATATATATATATATATATATATATATATATATAGAGAGAGAGAGAGAGAGAGAGAGAGAGAGAGAGAGAGAGAGAGAGAGAGAGAGAGAGAGAGAGAGACTCCTGTACACACTAAATTTGCACATGCGCTGACGTACACCTATTTTTTTAAAAATCAAATACCAAAAAGTTCTTCAAACATTTTTTAATACACATTTAGTCCAACTTTTTATTTTGTATCAAAAAGTCCCTTATTCTTTTATCTTTAAAGGTCCGCGCCAATGGTATGGTAAAACGTTTTTGGCATGGTGAAGGACTTTTTGGTTGAAAATAAAAAAGGCTTGGACTAAAGATGTATTAAAAAAAGTTCGAGGGACTATTTGGTATATGTCCATTTTTTTTTTAAATATTAAAAAACATATTTTTGAATTGAGTTTTTATATGTAATATTTAAACATTTCAACGGAGCCATATAAAAATAAATAGCTAAAAAAATATTTTTTTGCTATTTTGAAAAAATCGATCAAACTTTTGCAGTTTTTAAGTGCTTTAAAAACTGCGAAAGTTTGACCGGTTTGTAGCTGATTTTTTTTATGGACTCCATGAAATGTTTAAATATCACACATTAAAAATCAGCTTAAAAATATTTATTATTAGAAATAGTTAAAGTATAAAAAAGATATTAAAAAAAAATCAGCTTAAAAATATTTTTTTTAAGTTTTTCTCTTTTTGGAAAAAATATTCAAAAAAATTATTCAAAATAGTTAAAAATATATAAAAGCTACATTTAAAAAAATAGTTAAAAAATGTTAAACCATGTTTTTTTTTTATTAGAAATAGTTAAAGTATAAAAAAGATATTAAACAAGCGTAATATAACTATTTAAAAATATTAAACAAGAGTAAAATATTAAGTTGTTTAAAAATAATTTTAGAATTGTTTAAAAAATAACTTTCTAAATGATTTTCAGTATAAAAAATTATTTCCACTAAATAAAATGATTTTCAACAAAACAAATTTTTTTCAAAAAAAAAAGAAGATTTCCATAAACAAAAAAAATAAATTCCAGCATAAAAATAAAAAATAAAACTGATTTCAGTAACAAAAAAAAAAATTTGCTGGCAAAAAATATTACAATAAAACAAATTTCAATTAAAAAAAAATTTCCAGCAATATTAAATGACCGTAAAAATAATTTCCAGTAGTATTTTTTCTAGCAAACAGATATGAAAATAAATTTGTGTGTTCTCCCTCTTAATTACATTAAGAACTGAAAATTATAGAAAATCTCATAATGAAAAAATGAAAATCAGAAAAAATAATGAACAACTCTAGTAAATTAAAAAAATCGAAGCTACAACGAACCAATCGAACAAATCAAAGACCAAATCCACCAAATCAAACACCATGTAAATCGAACCTGGAGTTAAAGGAGGAGATCTGGAGCTTGAACAATCCGGAAATCGAACACTAAATCGAACAAATCGAACAATAGAAAAGCTCCAAGATTTGGGGAATAATAAATCAAACAACAGAACGCCAATCTAATAACAGAACAACAGAACACCAAATTGAAAATGAAAAACAAGAACAACTCTTCCACTTGGGGGTGCCATCTTCCATTACATCGTCAAGAAGTGGGTGTTGTTCCTTTATTAAAACCAGTTAGGGAGGTGGTTTTGTTGTTGGCAAGTGGGTGTCGTCTGCCAGGATTTGAGGAGTTAAAGAAACAGACCATTTGGATTAAAACCCACAAATTATTCTCGGATTTAGATTCCTATTAAGAGAGAGAGAGAGAGAGAGAGAGAGAGAGAGAGAGAGAGAGAGAGAGAACCATTGTTAGTTTATTTGAGAGGGGAGAGAGAGAGGGGCGACCTCAATGTGTGTGACCCAGTACTTATGGTAATTGAGCGTAAATGTTATGGCTGTTAGACGACTGTTTATTCAAATCGATTAAATAACACTCATACAACAATAATGAAAGCTAGTGTACCTCAAGCACCAAATATTATAAGCAAATGTACCCCAAACAGTAAATGACCCAAGAGTTTTTGGGTAAAACTCTGCCCTTTATTTTCCAGAATCACATTTATTTAGTCCCACTTTTAAAAATTCATTTCTATTAACTCCTATCTTTTTATTTTTTTAATCGTTGACCCTGTTGTAACAACTGTAGGACGAGTGTCATTCTCCGCGGGGAGAAAGAGAGACGGTTACAAGACGGTTGAGGAAGGTTAAGAGTCAATTATGTAATGTCATGATGAAGATTAGAACATGTCGCATGTTAAGTATATGGTGACTTTAGTGTTGCAGACTTCGATCATTTTACCTTGGGGAATTTCATGATTTAGAATAGAAGTTGGTGGACCCCATAACTTTGAGGATTAATGGACCAAGAATTTCGGGGACGAAATTCCCCAAAGAAAGAATTTTGTAATATCCCGCTCCAATAATTTAATTAAAATTTTATATGGATTATAAATAAGGAGGAACTAATTATAATTAAGGAAGACTGGTGGATAAGAATTTGAGAAAAATAAAATGATGAAGTAGGGTCGTTCAAACGACATTGAGAGGTCGTTGGAACGACAATAGGCTCTCGTTAGTAACAACACGCAGGTTGCGGGATGCAGACTTTTAATGACATGCAACTAACTTACAATAGCAGGTCGAGCTAAACAGGGAAGGAACAACATTGTAAAAGTCGTTTGAACCACATAGGAAAGTCGTTCCAATGACGTAAGAAGTGGTTTTTAATCTCAATGCCCTTGTGCGCTGTCACAATTTGGATCAGTCCAGAAGGGCCAAAACAGATATTTGGAGTCTTAGGGAGGTTTTATAAGGTGTTATTTGGTCATTTGGGTTTATTTGTTATTGGGAGAAAATGAAAGAAGGAGATCGAGAGTGAGGGAGGTGGGTGGTATTCCACCTCCATCCACCATTTTAGGTGATATTACACCTTATTCAAACCCACAATACCATTTCCACCATTGATATAGAAGAGCTACGAATTTTGGAGGAGTATTTGGGGGATTTCGTGGAGAAGATGAGGGTAGGCTTTAATGGAGTTGAAGTGGGTCTTGCTTTTAAGCTTGGAAGAAGAACATATTAGAGCTTTTGGAGGATGCATTTGGTAATCCATTGAGGACACCTTTGGAGGTGGGGGTTGTTCCTCTTACACCAACACTTCCACTACCATTTGAAGCCATTGGAGGTGGAAAAACCTTACACTTAGTGTAAGGTATTATTTTGCATTTGTAGTCTTGTAGTTAGACTATTTGAGTATGATGTATTTAGTTAAATATTGTAATTGATGTGTAGACGGTAAGGAACATTTTTTATGGAATAAAAATGTTGAAAAAAATATTATTTTGTTAGAAATAACAGATGGATAATTATTTTAAGGTTTTGAAATGTTAAAATTGGGCATTTCATGAAAATGGTGTATTTTCAAGAAAAATTGAGGGTAAACATTTAAGAAATAAAATGCTTGTAAATGATGTGATTTTGTTGGTATTTGGTGAAATAATGATATTCTAATGTTCTTGCAAAAATGAAGGTTTTATGAAAAATAGACATTTGTTGAGGTCGAAGAAATAAAAATGTCTAGTATGTCTTGAAAATGTATTTTTGCAAGTACAGTAAATTTCTAGAATGAAATATGTGTTTAAACTACTTAATAGGATTTTAAGGTTTAAAGTCCATTCCCTCATGCATATAAACTTGTAGTAATTTGACACTAAGTGTATAAATAAGTTTAAGGAAGAATTATACGGTTTACACATGGAATGATAAAATTGGAAATTAAATGTGTGAAATAAGGATTTAAAATGTGATGAGCGCAAAATGTAAGAATACATGTAAAATGAAAGAAATGGTATTTTCTTATCAAATTAATATTAAGTGTAAATGAATTTCTTGAATACAGAAAGTAAATAAGTGTGTGTTTTGAGAAAATATTGATAAAAGTGTTTATTAAGTGTAATCGGGCGCGAACCGTGTGACTTGTAATACACAAATCGTTGTTATCGGTTTGACGACGTAATGCAAAAAACCTAAACTACAAGTACACTTGACAAGCAAGCACAACGGTAAGTCGGGTATCGAGAATCCACAGGGAGTGATTGAATTTTAGATTTTAATTGATTTATTATTTCAAGAATAAAAGTGTAAAAGGTGATGGGTTGAATGGTGAAAAAGGAGAAAAATAAGAAGTTAAGTCTAAACAATATTAAATAAAACGGGAGTCGGGATCACGCCCCTGCCATGGGCTAAACAACTAATAATTAGAATTTCGGTTCGAAAAAATTTAACCGAGCATTTTTAGTTAAACATAAACATCACATATGAAGGGATTTTAACCCAAAAATGCGAGATAAAATATTTAATCAAATATGGTCACACGCATCTTAAATTTGGATTATCGCTATAAACACTAACGTTGCATGACAAATAAAGGTAAACGCATAATAAACCAATTTTAATATTCGAGGTTTCAATCAAACGCAATTTTTCACAAAATCTAATTTTCGGAGCTCGATGCCCATCAATGGGGGACACACAACCCAAACCCTATTTAACTACTCACTACACATGATTAAACTAATTAAACAACTAATTAACTAATTAAAATAAAAAATAAATAAATTAAACTAATTTATCTAGGCATGGAAAGTAAGGAATAAGCAAGAAATAAACTAAAACAAGTTGAATAAATGAAGAAGAAGATGAATAGTGCTTACAACAATCCAAATGGTATAAACCCTAGGAGAGAGAAGCTCTAGCCAACAAATCCCCTCTTTTAACCTAAAATGATGGAAAAAAACGAGTTTTCCCACTTAATAGAATGTTTACATATATATACCCAACCAAAAACCAACTTAAAAAATGAAATTTGCAGACTTTCAGCCGAATCGATTCGCACTTTAGCCGAATCGATTTGCACTTCAGCTGAATCGATTCGCACCTACAGGTCTGGTTGTTGCAGCTTTGCCCAACTTTACGGAAAATGTCGTACCTTCTTCGTTATAACTCAAAATTAAACATGGTCAGAGGCTACGCGAAGATAAATCAAAGGGATACTGATTAGGCATATATTCTTCACATTTATCCCCTTAATTGCGGTATTTTTATGATCCCGTGCAATGTATTTAGCTTGGATTTGTCTCTTATTTATGCTACTAACCTTTTTTGGCAAGTATTTCGTGTTTTGTGTATTTCTCATGTGTTTTACAGGTATTTAATGCAAATAAGTGCGAAAGAGAATGCAAAACAGTGAAAGAAAGCAAGAAATGAGGAGTTCAAGGGCATTTTCATAATTTTACAGCCATATTCCGGTGGTGAGGAAAGCTAGAGAGTTGAATAGGTCTAAATTATAAGAACATTGGAAAAAACGGCACCTCAATCCGAGCTACGATGAAGAAGTTACGAGGTTTTGAAGTTGCGAGATAATGAAGAGTCATTTTCAGAACTGAAGAGACAACTCTTGAAATTTCTTGTTTAATTCGTTTTTATTAGTTGTAAAACGTGGAGAGGCATGGGAAAAGTCCTTTTTGAGATCTATAAAAGGCCAATCCCTATGTCATTCCAAAGGGAGTTGAATTCTGGAGAGAGGGAGTCAAATTCTAGAGGGTAGGAGTAGGATTAGAGAGAGAAAGTTAGATTGTAGTTTTCTTTAGTAGAAGTTTTCATAAACCCTAGTTGTAAGTTTGAAGAAGAAGTTTTGCTGGATTCAAATTCATCTCTTTCTCCTCTTGCTAAATACAAGTATCAATTTCTATTCTCTATTTTATTTTTCCATTCAATTCTCAATTGTTTTGCAAATTGTTAACAATGTTTGTTAGAGTTTTCTTTTGTTTTCATCATGTTTAGCTAATTTTTAAGGGTTGGGATGCATGAACCCATCCCGATGTAATTTATCTACGTAGGAAATAGAATTTAAATTTAAATTTGAAAGAATCGTGTAAGATAAGTTCACAATCATCCTAGATCTTTTAATCTCTCTTGCCCTAGGTACTTGGGATATTTAAGAATATGATGTGCGTGTAATTATTTTGCACCGCTTTATATTTATCTTTGATTTCATATGATGCGGGCTTGAATCTCATATATGTAATGCTTAGGATCTATAAAGACTGGATTCATTCAAATTTATAATTTACAATTCTAGTATTCTAATGGGTAATTACTAGGGATTGGGGGATTGTATTCCAACCTATTTCCTCATTCATTTTAATTAGTTTTATAAATTTGTTCCAACTTATTTCCTCTTGTCAACCATCATCATCTTTTTCACTTTTATTTTAGAAGTAATAAATCAATTAAATTCTATAAAACATTCCCTGTGGATTCGATACCCAGACTTACTACTATACTCCATAAAAGCGTAGTTAAAAGTTTAGGTTTTTTTTGTATTGAGGTTGGAAGCCGATAACAACGACTAGCGTATTACACGGACGCTCGGTTTTCCACTCGATCAAAATGGCGTCGTTGCCGGGGAATGTTTTGTTATAGATTATAATTGATTTACTATTTCGAAAGATTTTTTTTTTCTTTGGATTTTTTTAACCTTTTTTGTAGCCTTGCACAATTGAGCGCCAAGAAACGTAGAATCCTCAACCGCACACCTTTGTACTCAAATCTATAACAAAACATTCCCCGGCAACGGCGCCATTTTTGATCGAGTGGAAAACCGAGCGTCCGTGTAATACGCTAGTCGTTGTTATCGGCTTCCAACCTCAAAACAAAAAAAACCTAAACTTTTAACTACACTTTTATGGAGTATAGTAGTAAGTCTGGGTATCGAATCCACAGGGAATGTTTTATAGATTTTAATTGATTTATTACGTCTAAAATAAAAGTGAAAAATATTATGATGGTTGACAAGGGGAAATAAGTTGGAACAAATTTATAGTGAGGCTACACTATTAATCCCTCCAAGTCAAATTGTATTTTGGGTGGACCCTCAAATTTTTCGACTTCTAGTGTATGATTTATTAGCCGTTCAAATTATAGGTTGTAAATAATTAAATGTCTCAAACCATAGTGTGTGTGTGCAAAGAAAAAAATTAAACCTCAAACTTCCATTGATTGAGTATTACGTTACTTTCCGAAAATTCATTTTGATTTAAATTCTTACGGAATGCTCTCACAAACGAATCACTCGGATTGTGGCTATTTTCTCTCGGTATGCATGATATAAAGAGTAAATATAATGGACACAAACTCATGCATACAAAATTGAAAAGAAGGAAATATATGGTGAATAGATCTCATCATCGGAATACAGTTATTAGGAATTGGGAAACATCATCTCTTAATCACACCATTTTAATCTCTCATATTATCTTTTCATGTCTTAGCTCTCCATGCAGTAATTAATTTCGCCATTCGGACTCAGTTAGGACTTTATCGGGTTATAAGGTGTAAAGGGTAAAAATGGGAATGGACGGAATGTTCGGAATTGGAAAATGTCCTTATGATATCCATTAGTGCTTTTTCGGGCATTTGCTCCTTTTTCTCTTTTTTTTTTCTCTGTTCATTTTTTTCCTTTTTTTTTGAGCTTTTTTTTCTGTTTTTCTCTTGCCCCTTTTAATGCACACTTTGGACTTACTGAATATTCCATTTTCACAATTCCGGGCTATTTGGGTTTTTCGGGTTATCAAACGAAAGGGAAATATTTTATTAGGCTCAACTTGGGTTGCAAAGGGATAATTTTGTTTTTCACAACTTTTTATGGCTAATATTTTTGGGTAACAAACGAGGGCCTACTTCATTGTCCAAATTGCTAATCACATTACTATATGCATCTCGAGATTAATTAAATTTAGAGATATATTTAGCACGAATTTTGAGACAACATCTCACACATTTCCCATAACCGGTCAAAACAAAGGATTGAGATCATCAACGACTTATTAAAACGCTGAAAAGGACTTTGAGTTAATCATAAACTCGGGACGCGCAATGTAAATGAAATTATTTATCCCCTAATTATCCCCTTAATTAGGCATATATTCTTCACATTTATCCCCTTAATTGCGGTATTTTTATGATCCCGTGCAATGTATTTAGCTTGGATTTGTCTCTTATTTATGCTACTAACCTTTTTTGGCAAGTATTTCGTGTTTTGTGTATTTCTCATGTGTTTTACAGGTATTTAATGCAAATAAGTGCGAAAGAGAATGCAAAACAGTGAAAGAAAGCAAGAAATGGGGAGTTAAAGGGCATTTTCATAATTTTACAGCCATATTCCGGTGGTGAGGAAAGATATAGAGTTGAATAGGTCTAAATTATAAGAACATTGGAAAAAACGGCACCTCAATCCGAGCTACGAGGAAGAAGTTACGAGGTTTTGAAGTTGCGAGATAATGAAGAGTCATTTTCAGAACTGAAGAGACAACTCTTGAAATTTCTTGTTTAATTCGTTTTTATTAGTTGTAAAACGTGGAGAGGCATGGGAAAAGTCCTTTTTGAGATCTATAAAAAAAAAAATCCCTATGTCATTCCAAAGGGAGTTGAATTCTAGAGAGAGGGAGTCAAATTCTAGAGGGTATGAGTAGGATTAGAGAGAGAAAGTTAGATTGTAGTTTTCTTTGGTAGAAGTTTTCATAAACCCTAGTTGTAAGTTTGAAGAAGATGTTTTGCTGGATTCAAATTCATCTCTTTCTCCTCTTGCTAAATACAAGTATCAATTTCTATTCTCTATTTTATTTTTCCATTCAATTCTCAATTGTTTTGCAAATTGTTAACAATGTTTGTTAGAGTTTTCTTTTGTTTTCATCATGTTTAGCTAATTTTTAAGGGTTGGGATGCATGAACCCATCCCGATGTAATTTATTTACGTAGGAAATAGAATTTAAATTTAAATTTGAAAGAATCGTGTAAGATAAGTTCACAATCATCCTAGATCTTTTAATCTCTCTTGCCTTAGGTACTTGGGATATTTAAGAATATGATGTGCGTGTAATTATTTAGCACCGCTTTATATTTATCTTTGATTTCATATGATGCGGGCTTGAACCTCATATATATAATGCTTAGGATCTATAAAGACTGGATTCATTCAAATTTATAATTTACAATTCTAGTATTCTAATGGGTAATTACTAGGGATTGGGGGATTGTATTCCAACCTATTTCCTCATTCATTTTAATTAGTTTTATAAATTTGTTCCAACTTATTTCCCCTTGTCAACCATCATCATTTTTTTCACTTTTATTTTAGAAGTAATAAATCAATTAAATTCTATAAAACATTCCCTGTGGATTCGATACCCAGACTTACTACTATACTCCATAAAAGTGTAGTTAAAAGTTTAGGTTTTTTTTGTATTGAGGTTGGAAGCCGATAACAACGAATAGCGTATTACACGGACGCTCGGTTTTCCACTCGATCAAAATGGCGCCGTTGCCGGGGAATGATTTGTTATAGATTATAATTGATTTACTATTTCGAAAGATTTTTTTTTTCTTTGGATTTTTTTAACCTTTTTTGTAGCCTTGCACAATTGAGCGCCAAGAAACGTAGAATCCTCAACTGCACACCTTTGTACTCAAATCTATAACAAAACATTCCCCGGCAACGACGCCATTTTTGATCGAGTGGAAAACCGAGCGTCCGTGTAATACGCTAGTCATTGTTATCGGCTTCCAACCTCAATACAAAAAAACCTAAACTTTTAACTACACTTTTATGGAGTATAGTAGTAAGTCTGGGTATCGAATCCACATGGAATGTTTTATAGAATTTAATTGATTTATTACTTCTAAAATAAAAGTGAAAAAGATGATGATGGTTGACAAGGGGAAATAAGTTGGAACAAATTTATAGTGAGGGTACACTATTAATCCCTCCAAGTCAAATTGTATTTTGGGTAGACCCTCAAATTTTTTGACTTCTAGTGTATGATTTATTAGCCGTTCAAATTGTAGGTTGTAAATAATTAAATGTCTCAAACCATAGTGTGTGTGTGCAAAGCCAAAAATTAAACCTCAAACTTCCATCGATTGAGTATTACGTTACTTTTCGAAAATTCGTTTTGATTTAAATTCTTACGGAATGCTCTCACAAACGAATCCCTCGGATTGTGGCTATTTTCTCTCGGTATGCATGATATAAAGAGTAAATATAATGGACATAAACTCATGCATACAAAATTGAAAAGAAGGAAATATATGGTGAAAAGATCTCATCATCGGAATACAGTTATTAGGAATTGGGAAACATCATCTCTTAATCACACCATTTTAATCTCTCATATTATCTTTTCATGTCTTAGCTCTCCATGCAATAATTAATTTCGCCATTCGGACTCAGTTAGGACTTTATCGGGTTATAAGGTGTAAAGGGTAAAAATGGGAATGGACGGAATGTTCGGAATTGGAAAATGTCCTTATGATATCCATTAGTGCTTTTTCGGGAATTTGCTCATTTTTCTCTTTTTTTTTCTCTGTTCATTTTTTTCCTTTTTTTTTGAGCTTTTTTTTCTGTTTTTCTCTTGCCCCTTTTAATGCACACTTTGGACTTACTGAATATTCCATTTTCACAATTCCGGGCTATTTGGGTTTTTCGGGTTATCAAATGAAAGGAAAATATTTTATTAGGCTCAACTTGGGTTGCAAAGGGATAATTTTGTTTTTCACAACTTTTTATGGCTAATATTTTTGGGTAACAACCGAGGGCCTACTTCATTGTCCAAATTGCTAATCACATTACTATATGCATCTCGAGATTAATTAAATTTAGAGATATATTTAGCACGAATTTTGAGACAACATCTCACACATTTCCCATAACCGGTCAAAACAAAGGATTGAGATCATCAACGACTTATTAAAACGCTGAAAAGGACTTTGAGTTAATCATAAACTCGGGACGCGCAATGTAAATGAAATTATTTATCCCCTAATTATCCCCTTAATTAGGCATATATTCTTCACATTTATCCCCTTAATTGCGGTATTTTTATGATCCCATGCAATGTATTTAGCTTGGATTTGTCTCTTATTTATGCTACTAACCTTTTTTGGCAAGTATTTCGTGTTTTGTGTATTTCTCATGTGTTTTACAGGTATTTAATGCAAATAAGTGCGAAAGAGAATGCAAAACAGTGAAAGAAAGCAAGAAATGGGGAGTTAAAGGGCATTTTCATAATTTTACAGCCATATTCCGGTGGTGAGGAAAGATATAGAGTTGAATAGGTCTAAATTATAAGAACATTGGAAAAAACGGCACCTCAATCCGAGCTACGATGAAGAAGTTACGAGGTTTTGAAGTTGCAAGATAATGAAGAGTCATTTTCAGAACTGAAGAGACAACTCTTGAAGTTTCTTGTTTAATTCATTTTTATTAGTTGTAAAACGTGGAGAGGTATGGGAAAAGTCCTTTTTGAGATCTATAAAAGGCCAATCCCTATGTCATTCCAAAGGGAGTTGAATTCTAGAGAGAGGGAGTCAAATTCTAGAGGGTATGAGTAGGATTAGAGAGAGAAAGTTAGATTGTAGTTTTCTTTGGTAGAAGTTTTCATAAACCCTAGTTGTAAGTTTGAAGAAGATGTTTTGCTGGATTCAAATTCATCTCTTTCTCCTCTTGCTAAATACAAGTATCAATTTCTATTCTCTATTTTATTTTTTCATTCAATTCTCAATTGTTTTGCAAATTGTTAACAATGTTTGTTAGAGTTTTCTTTTGTTTTCATCATGTTTAGCTAATTTTTAAGGGTTGGGATGCATGAACCCATCCCGATGTAATTTAGTTACGTAGGAAATAGAATTTAAATTTTAATTTGAAAGAATCGTGTAAGATAAGTTCACAATCATCCTAGATCTTTTAATCTCTCTTGCCCTAGGTACTTGGGATATTTAAGAATATGATGTGCGTGTAATTATTTAGCACCGCTTTATATTTATCTTTGATTTCATATGATGCGGGCTTGAACCTCATATATGTAATGCTTAGGATCTATAAAGACTGGATTCATTCAAATTTATAATTTACAATTCTAGTATTCTAATGGGTAATTATTAGGGATTGGGGGATTGTATTTCAACCTATTTCCTCATTCATTTTAATTAGTTTTATAAATTTGTTCCAACTTATTTCCCCTTGTCAACCATCATCATCTTTTTCACTTTTATTTTAGAAGTAATAAATCAATTAAATTCTATAAAACATTCCCTGTGGATTCGATACCCAGACTTACTACTATACTCCATAAAAGTGTAGTTAAAAGTTTAGGTTTTTTTTGTATTGCGGTTGGAAGCCGATAACAACGAATAGCGTATTACACGGACGCTCGGTTTTCCACTCGATCAGATACAACATCCAAGAAGACATTAGCCAAAAAAATAATATATGAAATGACTAAAATTCCCTTGAATGTGTCCTTGAGTGTGAATTTGAAGTAAAAACCATCCCAAAAATGCCATAACTCCCTCATTATACATCAGAATCATGCACCGTCAGTGGCCACACGAAGAGTAATCAAAGGGATTCAACTTCCGTGAAGAGTTCGGGATCAAAATCCGAATGATGAAATTACTAAAATGCCCCCGAAGCTGCAATCTTTAACGAAACCTTTCCGAAAAGTGACCGAACTTCACACTAAGCACCGAAATACCTACAAAAGCTCAATTATACCTCATATAGCATGCTAACATATAAAATGGAGGTTGTCTGATTAACGAGCATAAATATAGCAATTACGACACCCGAGGGGGCTAAAAATGCATAAGTTAACGGGGGGGGGGGGGGGGGGGGGGAGGGAATACAATATTCGTGACGTTTCAAAGTGTTAATGGGTAAACATGAAAAAGTTAGTGAGTGTAACTTAGTAATGTTGTGAAATATTAGCACTTATGAAGTTGAAAGAACTAAAGAGGTAAATGTATTTTCAATTAAGTAGAATAACACTCCAAGTTAAAAAGGGTGTTAATGCATTAAACCACTTAAGAAGTATTTTCGGAAAATTAACACTTATGGAATGGAGTAAAAAGGGAGATTTTGAAAATAAATGTGTAAAGTGGTAATTTCACTTAAAGCGTAATATTTTTATGGAATAAAAATGTTGGAAATGGTGTTACACAATATGGTCTTAAATGAATATGATGTTTGGAATAATATCAAGGTTAATGTGTAAAGGACATGAAATGGTAAATTTTAAAGTGTAACACATGGGGGCAGTAAGTCCTGAGTTTTTGGCTTTGGTCGGGTAAAAATAAAAAGTGGGTAATGTGGACATTTTTAAAATGATAAAACGCATTAAAGGGAACTCGGATGACACGGGGGAAAAGCAAGAAGGGACCAGAGCCCTTAGGTGAAAATTCCTAAAACACTGGCTAGAGTATATGGTGTGCATATCCGACGGTGTGGAGCCCATTGAAGTATGCGGTATTGAAAGACTCCGAGAGAAGATAATGAAAATTTGGAACATGTAAAGAAATTTATTGTGTGGTAATTATGTTAATACAATGTAACTTCAATGAATAAATAAATGTTCCAGTACTACACCAAAATGGGAGATTTGTGAGTGCTGTTAGCACTCACAAATGACCTTTATAACTGCTACTTACCGTCATAATTTAGCGGGTGACAAAAGAAAATTTATAACTCCTAACAACAGTCACAATTTTTTATAACCCTTATGGGGTTATGACTGGTGACCCCAATTTGTAACTGCTATTCGTAACTGCTCTCAGCAGTTACGAATCATATATTTGTGACTGTTGTTAGCAGTTACAAAATTGATAGTAGTGATAAATTTGTGACTCCTATTAGCAGTTACAAACTTGAATTTGTTAAATGTTGTAAAAGCTATTACAAATATCTTTATATTTTCACAAAATGATGAAATAATGAAAGTAAAATAAATATCATGATAACAAGTCTAAAAATTTTGACAACATTTCATTTATATTTCTCATATTCCAAATATCCAGTACACATAAAACTTGTTTAAACTTAATTTAACATCAAACAACCCCTAAGTGGACGCCAAGTACAAAATGAACATAGAATAAAAAAAATAACGACACAACACTTCGTTGACATGGAATGTCATGAACATGTAACAAATCATTCTAAATCTAGACCAGGAGCCACCACGCAGTGGATACGATTCGTGAAGTCTAGGTATATCAGTCGTGGGGGTATTGATGCGGTGACATCCTCCCTCGCGTACTCGGAGTATGCCTGTTGAGAAAGTTCAATGGACTCAAATTTTTTGAATACGATGCCTTGGTATCCATTAACTTGTGCTTGTGTTGCTTGCCACGAAGTGTAAACACCTGGATTTAGGCCTTTGAATACTACGTATGCCGGGTATGCCATGTGTATGCCTACAAATAATAAAATGTGATTAATATTAAGATTCTTGCATATTTGAAGAACTTTAAGAATATAAAGACATTCACAATTCAGCTTAAAGAGGAAGTCTTTTGGAGGAGTTCATTTGAGTATAGAGAAGGATAAAGTATTTCTTGAATATTTCAGACTAAATAGACTGCATCTAATTTGTTAACTGGTATACATCATCGGAATCTGATAAATAAAGATAAGAGTAACAAATTAATATAGACAAAAAAATCTCAAACCCAATAAATCCCCTGCCTAGCCCACCCAGTTAACCAACCCAATTAATCCACACACCCCCTAAGCGCAACCTAATCACTTTGATATTTTTTCCAGCTAAATAGGACCTAGGTGAGGCGTACAGTCACTTCCTAGCGCCTAGGCGGTGGCACCTACACTGAGAACACTGATTAGGGCTGCTAATTAGGAGGGGGGCACAACAGAAATTACAGGTAGAAATTAGGACTAGCTAGTATCCAGTCAATAGAAATACAAGAGGGAGGGAGTGTTTTAAGTCTTATTAAAAAAAAGTTTCCAACAGCTATAGCCATACTGACTATTTTCAGAATCTGGACCTAGATGCTTAATCAAGGATGGAGAACACCTTCAAAATATTTGCACCTTGTTAGGTTCAAAGTATTATTTTTAGTGGATTGTTATACTAAGAATGTAATTGATAAAAAATATTTTGCCAGAAGTCAGATTCCTATTACCCTTTTTTTTAGTTTAGCTTATAGGTTTCTACACAGATTAGTGAATCATACAGACAAGTACATTAATTACAATGAATAACTTGGGAGTATTCTGCTGAAGAGCAAGATATTTGCTGTCCAGTAATGATGGTGCAACTACCATATTGTATGTGGATCGATTCCCAAGAAGTATCTAGAAAGGATTCTCCATTCACTGGAGCCCGATCAGTCTATCCGTTTCATGTGCCAGAAAGAAATAAAAATGGAAAAAAAAGATCACTGGAAGAAGTTCACCAAAATTGTTAGGTAATGGAGGAATCTATGATAGCCAAGGCTGAGCAAGAAAGGTGTGGAGTAGCAAGCGGAGAAAGTAAAGTTGCTAGAAGAAAACTAGCAGTGTGGGATACACGAGAGTAATTTTAGACGCCTTTGGACAAACGCATATCCTTTCATTAATAGACAAAGACGCACTATGAGGTTTAGGTTTGTGGTATCCAAGATAAACCCAATGTTACCTAAAACAAGGATCGTTTGGGTATATGGACCAGGTACAGAATGCAATATGCCAAACCCTCTAGAATCTGGTATGATAGAGGTAGACGTATCTAGATCATCTGGTTCACACGAGTTGGGCTCAATCTAAACACTAGCCATTAGAATGTCATAATTATAAATACTTCTAATATTCTTACGACACAAGTTCTTTATTCGACTTTGAGATTTCATACATGAGAACTATATACATAAACACGTATGCATATCGCAAACTTTTATTCTCTTGAAAATACCTAATCTATTCGTTATTAGATTGTAGCACGTTATGAATACACTTGAGTTTAATTATTTTTTCATAACAAAATTGAGGGAAGAAATATGAAAATATTTGCCGGACTGCTAATTTCAGTGTATTTAAATGGTGTGCTATGTTCGATAATGTGTGTACCAAAATCACTAGGGTGTTGGCATTCCCTGGACAGTATAGTAGTTGGGCAATATAAAAGGATATTGCGTCCCACTATTTCAGGTTCATGGGTTAAAATCATCCCCATGCATAAATATGCTAACTAATTAGTCAAACAAATCTATTAGGATGTGATCAAATCATTGCCCACAGCAATTTAAAACAGTGTTAGGGAAGTGGTATTTCTGTTTGGCTACTTAGAAGGCAGTCTCTTAAATAACCAAGTAAACTCTGCATTCTAACCTCTAAACCATATTATCTTTTTGAGAAGGGTCCTCTTAGCTAACTTGTGAACTAGGCACTCTATATGCCAAAACGTCCAATATAAATTTAACAGGATTTGAAAGCGCCACCAGAGCTTCTTTATGTATTTTTTATAAAGTTTTAAAAACAAAAAATACTTCATACTTATAGAATATTATATATTTATAACAATATCTTCATTTGGAAACATCTTAAAAATAAGAGGTAATTAAGGATGATATTCTGTACATTATTGCAAGTCTTTAACCATTACATTTTGAAGCAATTAATATCATAGTCATCTAATGGTTTGTCCTGGAGAGGAAGAGGAAGATTTGGTATGTGGGAGATTGAGAGTGAATAGGGTAGATAGGCCAGAAGGATGAAATCCCACATCAATTGGATGAACGTTTTCCTAACTGTGAATACTTATATTATATATACTAAAAAATAAAATTTCGACACAACTAGTAACTCCCTATACATTGTTAGTCCCATATCGATAGGAGAAAACAAAGACCTTAAGCCTTTTAAAATCATAGAGCAGACAGTGGCTGATTATTTTCAGACTGAGCCTTGATGGGCTTTGATTGATGCATAGTTAGAATATTCCCTTTTGGCCTAGGCTTTTGAAGAATTCACTTAAAGCAATTTTAGTTTAAAGATGTTACACGGATCTGACTAGGCCAAGTTTGATAGTGTAGGAAAAAGTAATGCCACTTTTCAAGGGATATACGGTCTACTACAAAAGGATACAAACAAGATTTTTGCATGAAACCCAAATGTCGGCGCAAATCACGTAGCACAATTCAGCGCCTAAAATTTATCTCCCTAATTATGAAAATCAGAAAAGTCAACTAGGAACCTCATAGGATGAAGCCATTTAAGAAAAGAAAAAAAAATTCAGAACCTCTTAAACTAGGTAAATTAAAGATGTAAAACAAATTAAGAGTCAAATTGATTGACACTTGACAACGAACATGGACTTTGGGAACAGGGGTGTTTCCTTGAGCTCATGTACAAGAATAGCCTGTGCCGCCACTGCTGCCTAAAATATAATTTAAAAGAGCATAATGAGATGACGAGTTGAAGTGAAGCATACATAACGAACATTATTGTATGATTCATATTTCAGCAAATTAAAAGAGAAAGGTATTTGAGAGAACAATAAAAAAATTAGATCTGTTCTTCAATGATATATGGTGATCAGTTCTTCAACTTCCGATTCTTTTTACCTGATATCAATTCAATCATTCTTAATTCTTGGAACTCACCTCTTAAAGCTAATCATCTCAGAAATTTCTCTTTAAAACATCATAGACTTAAAAAAGATCTAGTTAGCTGGAATAGATCTTCAAACCCCAATTGATCAAGTTCATCAGTTAGAGGAAGAAGTTGACTTTAAAGAGATCCTGTGTGAGTTTGATCCCAACTCTCTTAACAGAGAATCTATCCACATCCAAAGTCAAAAAGCTCTTAGGATCTTTGAAGTAGGAAGAATCTTTTTAGCATCAAAAAATGAGATGCAGGTGGTTATTAGAAGGTGAATCTAACACAGGGCTACTCTATGCCTCTGTTCAAGCCAGAAATTCCAAATTGGTCAAACACTACTAATATTCAAAACAGATAGACACTGGATACATTCAAAACAGATTACTAATTGAGTCAAAATAGATTACTAATATTCAAAATAGAGTTCAAACACTACTAATTGTTCACTTTGACAATTTGTTCAAATTTCTCAAGACAAATTACTCTGGATCACTTAAGGATAAGACAAAGAAACGGCCAAACCACCCAAGATTTCTCGACATCCTTAATAGTGTCCGCCCCATGACTTAGACGATACAACAGATGATTCTCTTCTCCTGGCTCAACACTACTAACGTAAACCTTACATTCAAATATTAGTAATTGATGGCCATGCACCACCGTCCAGTACTAGCTGAAGAAATAACTTATCCACTTGCAATCTTTCTCTAATTTGAAAACTCTAATAAATCGACATATGGATCATCTGGAGGATCAGTTAAATCTCCAAAATTTGGCTCAGTTGAATCTCTAAAGTTTGTCTCAGTTGACGGGGGGGGGTACGAATGTAATCGTGGGGACTTGAATGCGAAACTGGAGTGTAATTACGAGGACTTGGATGTGGGACAGGAGTATAATTGCGAGGACTTGGATGCGAGACATGAGTGTAATTATGAGGACTTAGATTTGGTATTTTCAATCCATTCGATTCAAAAGCACTTAAAAGCATGGTAACGGATGATTTAAGAAATGCCATATCCTCATCATGTTTTTCTTCTCGTGTCTTTGCTCTAGTCAACTGTGATACTATAGGAGCAATTGCCTTAAGTTTACTTTTGGACACGGGTCCAACACCACGAGTCGCCCCCTAGTATTTTTTCCTCTAAAGGCAGTCAATGCATCTATATCAATACTGTTTTGGCTTAAAGAACCTTGACTACTTCTCAGCTCACTCAATTTTTGCTGCAAAATTATTTATGAATCGATTAAAACCATTGAACGACGAAACTTGAAGGTATTTAATTATTACAACTGATATTACGAAACTCACTATATCATCAGCTACCTTTGGGTGAAACTCCCCAGTTTTCCGCCTACGACTTTTGAGATACACTTCCGAACGATCAACAGGTCGTTTATTGTTAAGCACCTATAAATTAATTTTCCACTAACTATTTGAGCAAGACATATAATATATATACACATTAAAATAAGAAAGGGTGTATACCATCTACTTAGTTTTCTCAGCATACGACATCCGACCAAGACAATGGACGTCAGTCTTTTTAGCCCCGTTCACCCGGCCTTGGTGTCGTTGTCTCAATTTTGCCTCAGATGCTTCACGCGAGACGAATTCATTCCACTCACGAACAAGGATATGCTCTTTCTCCGGTACTTGATCCTTCAGGGACTTTATCCCATCACTGTCCAATCCCTTAAAATAAATCGAGTGGAGGTTACTTCTAAAAGTCTTCAATTGAATACCAATGGCTTTCATGGACCCCTCCTTCTGGTCGGCCGAATGATTGAACTCTTTCATGAGCGTATCCCACAAGTCGTACTTTTTTACTTGCTCAACCGTATCCCAACTCTCATATTTTAAGCCAATACAAGATTTTAACAAAGACAAGGCTCGAGATTTAAAAGGATTCTTACCACCTATTGGCAAACCAAATAGGTTAAGGGAAACGTCAGCACGAGAATCAATGGCAGAATGTTCATCATGACTTGAACTTTCTAGCCTGGATGATGGAATTGTATTCTCGGACGCCATTTTCTGCATTTTTATATTTATGCATTAGTTCATATGTTAATACAAAAGTAAGGAAATAATTTAAAAAAATATAATATAAGTTATACCTTTTCAACATATTATAAAAGTTTTGATAATTCAACCATGTCATAAGTTTCATACTTCATCATTTCACGTAAAGTTTTTATTGGCCATGTCTGTGGACGTGTGTTGATAATTGCATTTCTGACACTAAACATATTAAGGCGTATGCCTTATCTCCTAAGCCGATAATAGATGTTAACTTTGTTGTACATATGTTTTCTCACAGTAGAGTCTGAACGCATCCTTGTCCTCTTCAATTCTATCCACAAAGGATGAATTTTTCTTTCTTCGAGTTCTAAAAACTCTACTAACTGCATCGCATTACTTGGATTGTGTTTTATGAAAACCCTTTCAACTGCTTCATCCCAACTTTGAGGTAGTGTGCGTAGAATTGATTGAAATAAATATGCTTCAGGTATGTTCCACCCATGATCTCGCCAGTAATTGCATTGTTTGATTTTTCGATAGCCATGCCGATAAATTGACGTGTTCTCTATAAAAGACCTGTTTTGAAAATCGTTGCATGTATATACAATATATGACGTCCTGGAAAAAGTAATAATAAACTTGTGAACAAGATTTACTATGAATACATGCTACGAAATAATTGAAACATGCTATTATACATAATTTTCAAGTCAACATTTAAAACAACATAACATGCCATACTTAAACATCTACTCCTCTAATGCATTTAATAATTTCTTTAATTCTGGGTTGTCATCCAGAATAGACTGAATCTCGATAGGTGCCTCTATATCGTCTACCGATGTAGTCAAGCCCTAAGGAGAATGTAAAACAAAAGACCATGGATCATTGTTGGGGCTCTTTGCATAAAACACTTGCTTTAAGTTTTGGAATGCACAAACGAATGACTCATCATTAACATTGTCTTTACTCTTCAACTTGGCCAAATCAACCTTCACCATGTGGGTGTCAGGGTTGACCATACATTCATTCTTGTCCTCCACTCTCACCCAATCACAGTAAAATACAGGTATGCTGAAAGATATATAATCTAATAGGATAATTTGTTTTATAATACCATAATACGTCATCTCAACTTCTATCAAGTTTTTATCTTTTGCGCTTGCCCTGAAATGAGTTAATGCTTTATATGAAATACCGCTGTTTTGTTTCCCAATGAGTTTTAACTCATGTGTGCTTGAAGAGAACACAAAACCATTGACACGATATTGTCCAAACTCCTTGGCTACAAAACTAGGCCCATTTGCTAGGTGTGCAAGCCTCGTCGATACTTCACCAGCTTTCAATAACTGAAACCAAGAAAGTATTTGCATTGTGAATATGTTGCAAAGACAATAAATAAAAGTGAGGTATTACTGTAGTCACCTCGGAAGCTACCCAATGCCTAAAGTCATTGTATACGCTCGCGCCTCCCTTCCTCCTCTTGGCATGCCCGCACTCATTATATTGCCTAGATTAAAACACTAAAAATATTAATTTCTAATGAATATAACATCGAAAATATTACATTATTTTACAAAACATTTTAAATAAACTCACATTTTCCATTTATCTATGTCTTCATGCGTCTCGAATACATATCGAGCCACCTGGTTATATTGTGTACTTGATAGATTCACTACCTTACCCTTCCCCAGGGCCTCCTCATCAGCAAACTCTTCTAATTCATCAATAAAACGTTCACGACCTCCAATGTTTGGGTTAGGCATATATTCCTTTGCATACAAGGAAGCGTCTTCCATAATGTACTCCTCAGCAATGGACCCCTCAACGTACCGTGTATTCTTAACGTAATCTTTAAAAGTTTTCATTAATCGTTCGAACGGATACATCCATCGGTACCTTACTAGTCCACATAAAAGTGCTTCATTGCACAAATGCACTAAAAGGTGGATGCTTATGTCAAAGAATGAGGGAGTAAAGTGCTTCTCCAAAACACATATAGCCTCGGTCAAAGTTTCTTTCGCTGCCATTATGTGCGTCCTGTTGACAACTTTCTCACACAATAGGGAGAAACATAAGCTAATTTATAGAATGGCCCTTAGAAGATCCTCGTGTTCCGAAAAACAGTGTCCAAACAACAGAGGGATAAGTTGCATTATCACATGCCAATCGTGGGACTTGCAATTTTTCAAATCTTTTGTTACGTCAAAGACAATCCTGCGTAAGTTGGATGAGAAATTAGAAGGGACCTTCAAGCCCTTTAATGTTTCTAAGAACATATTTCTTCCTTCAATGCTCAAAGTATAAGATGCAACTGGCATATGCTTTTTTCGAGTGTTTGTATCTTCTTTCAACCATAATGATCTTTTAATCTTCAAATGACGAAGATCTTCATGGGCTTTTTCTCCATCCTTGGAATGAGAACCACCAATGCATGTGCTTACGAGATGCTCAATAATATTTTTCTCAGCGTGCATTATGTCTATCACATGTCACATAGGATGTTCCTTCCACTATGGCAAATCAAACATTATTGATCTCCTCGACCATGCCATTTTCACATCAACATCCTTTCTTTTACGCTTTTGGGTCAAAATTATGGGGTGTTTTCCCCTCAACTTTTGATCACCCTTTAATGACCTTTCTTCAATTTCCAAACCAGAAAGTCTTGGTGGAGGTGGTCGCGTCTCGGTGCCTTCTGGGAGCAAATTTCTTCGTATTGACCTGAATTTGTGACTTTGGGGTAGAAATCTTCGTGACTATGATAAAAAAGTTTACCACTTTTCTTAAGTCAGCTGACTTCAGTCTCCTCTCCACATATAAGAAAACCTATGTAACCATGTACATTGCTCCCAGTTAAGGTCCCATAAGCAGGAAAATCATGAATTGCCCATATTAACATAGCTCTCAAAATGAATTCCTCCTTTTTGTACGAGTCCAACGCTCTCACACCTTCAACCCATAACTCATTCAATTCCTCTATTAGTGGCGCTAAGAAAACATCAATGTCACTACCCGGTGCTTTTGGACCTGGTATCAACAACGACAAAATTGAAAACTCCTTTCTCATGCACAACGACGGGGGAAAATTTAAAGGCGCCTTAAACACAGGCCATATACTCTTATCTGTGCTCAATTTTCCAAACGGGTTAAACCCATCGGTTGATATTCCGAGGCGAACGTTGCGTATTTCTGTAGCAAAATTCGGGTATCGCTGATTTGCATATTTCCACATAGCTGAATCAATCGGATGTCGCATGATATTCTCACCCACCTCCACTCGACCATGCCAAGTCATTGCCTCTGGTATCCAAGGTATAGTGTAAAGTATCTTCAATCGAGGACCTAAAGGGAAATACTTTAACACCTTCTTAGGTATTTGCGTATCTACTTTCAACAAACGTTTATTATGTACTATCATCTTTTGTTCATATCTAGGTTCCTTACATACAGGACAAGCCCGTTTGTCCTTGTGCTCCTTATGGTATAAAATGCAGTCATACTTGCAGCAATGAATTGATTTGTATTTCATACCCAAACCTTTCAAATTACCCTTCATGATCGGATAATTGACTGGCAGTGTATTTTCTTTGGGGAGCAAATATTTTTGCCCAGAGGAGTATTGCCATCACACTTTTTCCCGACAAGACAAATTTGCTTTTTAAGTTGTGTAACCCAACCATGGCATATAACTTTGTGTGGTCGGGGTTGGAGTTATGGTATAATGGTGTTGCGGCTGCAGCTTTTAATCGTATATAATCCTTAACTTGGTCCGTATCGTTGCTAACATGATCCTCACATCCTAAAGTATTTCCTCTACTATCTTTCTTTTCTTGTGGTGCGTGCACTTCATACGTATCATTTATGAGATCGTTTAACCAGGCATGTACTAACGGATCACCATTTGTGTGAACGGTTTCATGGATAAGTATTTCTTCTGGAATATACTTAAATTACCGCTCTCCATGGAAATGCCAAAACATGTAGTCAGCTTGCATACCCCAATGAAACAAATGTACTTTTACATTTACCCCTTTCAAGCGTTTACCATTTTTACAACGATTACACGGGCATGGGATAATATCAGTTTCGAGATTCTTCATTGCATAATTCACGAAGTCTTTAACCCCATTAACGTATACTTGCACCACTCTACAACTTTCACCCATCCACTCTTTATATTGTGGAAACCCCATTAATTCTACAATACAAAAAAATAAAAACTCAGTAAATTATAAAACTAAATGAAGTTTGAGGTGATATTTAGAACATAATCTCTGGCTTATTATTGCATTAATACTATCATTGCATTAAAACTCACAGGCAAACCCAACCAAGCACAAAACGTCAAAACTTCAACGAGCACAAAACAATGGTTATTTAATTAATTTTTAGATAAAATAAATATGAATAGTATAAAATGATTATTGAAAAAAATCTAACATATTCCCAAACAAAATAATATTCAAAAAATGAAAGAGGTTAAACGATGTGTAGATATACTCACAACAAGACAATCAGATTTGATTATATTTTGTTTAGAGAACGTTGATCACAAAGCTCGGGCAAAACTCGTTATATTAAAAATCCATTTGATTATATTTTGTCAAAAAAATATAATGTCTAGAGTTTTTGAATAATATTTTGTCAAAAAAATAACCTCAATACAATTTCTAGGGCTTATTAACATAAAATACAATTTGTATATAGATACACTCATAAACACACATATAAACATAAATCTATACATACACATACATACACACACATGTAAACATAAATCTATACATACACATACATACACACACATATAAACAGAAATCTCTACATACACACAAATATTACACATACCCACACATAATAAGAATCGAAATGCGCACACACACAATGAAAATTGAAATTAGGGCTTTAGACAGAAATTAGGGATTTAGACAGCAAAAATACCCAAAAATATACCTTCACAGTTAAGAAATTAGGGTTTGATTCATCGATCGAAATGCGCACACACCCAAAGTCTTTAATTCTGGCTTCTTCACAAAAGTACAGATAGAGGTTTTGGCAAATGAAAGAGAGAGAAGAGGACGGGAGCTCTTCACGTACAGATATAGGGAAATTAAAGTAGGTGAAAATTTTTGTGACCGCTAATAGCAGTCACAAATTTGTGACAGCTAATAGCAGTCACAAATTGAGTCTAAGATCAAAATTTGTGACTGCTGGGAGCAGTTACAAATTTGTGACTGCCAATAGCAGTTACAAATTAAGTCTTAGACCAAAATTTATGATCGCTAATAGCTGTTACAAATTTGTGACCGCTAATAGCGGTCATAAATTAAGTCTAAGACTAAAATTTGTGACTCCTCATAGCAGTTATAATTTCGTGACTACTCATAAGAGTCATAACTTATGTCTACTAATAAACTTGTGAGTGCTTGTGATAGTTATACATTTGTGACTGCTTATAGGAGTTACAAATTAATTATATGGTAACATTTGTGACTCCCATTTGTGGTAACAAACTAATTGACTCAATTTTTTTTAACCAGTTAATTTTATCACCCCTAATAGCAGTCACAAATAATTTTGTGAGTGCTCCCGGGAGTGACTAGTTTGTCACCCCTATTGGCAGTCACAAAAAAGGCAGTCACAAAATTAACATTTTGGTGTAGTGCGGTAATGGTTAAAATGGATAATGAATGTATAATTGTTAAATGTCCATATAGTAAGTAAAATGGCGAAAGTTAGTGGCTAATGGGTGATTTAGCAACCTAAGCTGTTAAACCCACAATTAACACAATAATGTGTTGTAAAAAGGTTTTCAAATATTAAATAAGTATTTCTTACACGATGTTTACGTGTGTTGAAAAGGTGAATTTCAACAAAAATACTAAAGTGTATCAAAATAAATAAAAAGGGTGATTTGGGCAAAGGAATGTGTCTGGATAAATAAAGTGTAGTGGATTCACGTGTTGAACCGGGTGTGTTAAATAGATTGAAAAAATGTTAAGAATGAGTAAAGGAAGTCTTTTACAATATTAAGGTAAATTAATCGGGGCCAGTAAGGTTTTCGAAAGTAAAACAGATAATGCATTTGAACATGTATTTTTCAAAGGTATACATATGTAGATACATACATATTTTCGCATACATGTGGTTGTAGCATGTGAGTATTTTTTATGTCGTTCGTTTCCATACTGTATTTTCGTAATCCCACTTGGCATTGACTCACACCCTCACTTTGTTACGGTTGGTTGGGTGCGGTTTCGTATTTTGAGAGCGTTATACATGTAAGTATTCTTATTTTTGTTTTACGTTAGTAGCTTTATATTCTTGGACTTCCGGGTGTTTCCCATGGGTCCCTCATGTAGTTTATTTTGAAACTAGAATCGTATGCTAAACAAGTGAAATGTTAATTACATTTAAAACGGTACTGGAAACATTATGTAGGTTATTTCATTGCATTTCACACCTAACGCTTGGATCGGACGAGGTTGACTACGGGTAACCCATAAATTCAGATTGGGGCATTAAAAATTGTATCAGAGGTCTAGGTTCAAGGTTCCTTTTAGAAGTGATATGGTGAGGTCGGTATTGGATTTTTCGACGTCGGTTTAGTTCGTGTCCTCGACGGTAAAGTCAAAGAGGTTATAACAATAAGTAAGTTAGTACCAATTGGCACACAATTATGTTAATTGTTATTAATTGATTATGCGCTTCTTATTAGAATTGTATTAATTTACCGGTGTCCATGTTAGACTATGATGGTCACACCGTGATTGTTAGTGTGAGGTGCTTATGTTAAATTTTGGTGACATAGAACCATTCGAGGTATCGATAGATTGGGTAAGTGGCACAAGTTGCGTGTAGTCAATAATATAGATTGATGGTTAGGGTGTCTCAACTAGGAACTGATTATTGGCGATTAAAAAGTATACAACCTTTAAGTGTGGTGCTTATGGGTAATTAGCGCCGGTGGCATAATCAGACAAATTTGATTCTTGGAGAAAGATCATAGTTTTTGGTAATTCAGTGAATACATGAAGTTGTGTAGAATGATAGTGGCAATGCTGTAAACCTTTGGGTGAGATGCATTGTAAAATGACCTTGGTGATGAGAGTAGCATTGTTAGTGGCTACAGTGAGTAGGGTTCGCTGAGACCTAGTGGTAAAGGTTATGTCTGTCATGTATGGAGACTAGATAGCTGAATGGAATTCACAAGTATTTATTTGTGGTGATAACATATTAGTCCCTTTGGTTGAGAACTTAGGTTGGGTATACCTTGGTTATGATATGATATTGAGGAAAAAGATCTCGTGCCTCATTCATGGAGCGGGCCTTGGCATTTACAGGCAATACCCAATGTTTGTATCCTACTAAGATCTATACAGTTGTGTTAACTTATAGGTTATCACACAATATGACGTTTGCGTAATGAGGCAATTTAGTTGACGTGATTGAACATTAAATTGAGGATTGGGTGAGGCAGACCTTGAGGTTTATGGGCTACAGGCGACGTCCTATATCCTCCCATGAACCGTAGTAGCATTAATTATGGTTTGTATGTGACTTATAGTCACGTCCGTTTTGAAAAAAGGTAAGATTAGTACTTAAGTGTTTAAACTCATTTTAGCAGTCGAGGTACTGGCTAGGTGCGAGGAAATCCCAGTGTGTGAGTAGTTCATAGGCACGTTGAGGTTCCCATATGACAAATTGTGTGTGGCATCGTTGAGGATAAATATCGAATGTTAGGATGTCTGGAGGTGCTTGAGGATTAAGGTAACTATAGCTACAAGCTCGTAGACTAATGTCTTTTTAATAACTAAGTAATATCGATGTGGGTATTGAAAGGTTTGTAGAGTGAACCTACGATGATGACGCATAGACGATGAAACCTTGTCGGGTCTTAGGACTTTTACATGAAATGTGTTTGATGTTCTTAGGAGAATAATTAAGTTAGATAAAAAGAGGCAGTAGAATTATAGTAATTATTGAGTTGAGGGTCAGAGGATGAGCCCAAATTGCTGGTTGTGTAGTATACGTGTTGGGTAGGGCCTTACAGTTGGCACAGTCGAGTGGTGTAATACCTAAGGTAGGGTGATAGTTGTGTCCTTATATGAATGATGTTCAGATGTCATGGAATGACTAATATAGTTGTGGTGGTAACCGGTTTCAGGATACACTAGAGATGTATCCGAGACATAGAATGATGACTATATATGGAATTTTGAAAATGACAATCAAGGTGGGGTAACATCGAAACATGATTATTATGCCAGGGTGTCAAGTGTATATGTTAGGGTCCTTGGTAATGGAAGGATTAGTTCTTGGCACATCTTTCCAAGTTAGTATGGGTTAGGATAAGTAGACCATTGTGGTACTTACTACCCTTAGAATACCAATGACAGTGGGTGTGGTCGTCACATAAATTCTGTGTAGGTGGAAAATCGAAGGTAGGTTTGGTGGAAATGTCGTGTGGTCAAGAACACAGTTAGGTGAGTACCTTACTTGAACTAAGTAATGTCCATGGACATTTAGGACTTCAGTCACGATATGATAAAGCATACAATAACTCAGGTGTAGTAGGTTGGTGACATCATCACTAGTTATAGGGTAAGGTTGATGTAGACAAGGCGTGAGGTATCCGCTAATTAGAATGATTCATTTATGCCCAGGATGTGAAATGCAGGGCTTTTCTCTTAAGGAGGGAAGTCGGGCATTTACTTCCTCAAGGACCACCGGTTCGTAAAATATTGCATGATATGAGAATGAATGGTTACGACTCGATTTGTCATGGCTAGTGACCTAGGCCAGGGTATATGGCCAGATTTGGTACTCGGTGAGAGTTTTTAGAATGAGTGACAAGACTTCAAGGATATGAGTAAGTTCACTTCCATAAGTCAAAATTAGATGCCTATGAGCGAAATTTCTCAGGACATCTGTTTGTTCTATCTGAATCTCCTGTATTCCTTTTGGCTTCGGTAAATGGGAATCAGTATTCTCACTTATGCGGTGACTCAAATTGGTGTAATTTTATTGTACAGCACGGTTGGGCCTGGGAGAGCGCGGTGGACCGAGTTTTATCAATGCAAATCGGTAAATGGGTGTGTCCATTTGAGGTATTCTTACTATTGCATAAAGTTTTATGTCGAGTGGCTATGTTTTTTCCACACGGTTTGCTCATAGTATCAGTCTCCCCTTAGATTAGTGGACTTTTGACTGGCCAACTCGGTAGTCAGTGGCTCCTGTTATGAAGAGTGTAATGATGGCTTGGGAATAGGGTATAGTGTTGGAAATTGGGAAACATAGAAGATGATGTTGATTTTCCACCGTGAGTGGATTAGAGTGAGAATCTAGTGATTACTTAAAGATAAAACACCTAAAGTAGTACTAGGTTCATCAGAGTGACACAACAGAAGGTGTAAACCAGGCTTGCGGTAATGGTTTGATGGAGGTATTCCTCCTTGGAGTGAGAGAATAACATACTATGGTTCTTGAGAGGCTCATGCGAGTTATGTTGTCAGGATAACATGAAGAGTTGTGGAAGATATATACGACGATATATACACCATGGGAAAATCCTCAATGTCGTTTCAAGAAAGATTGAGGATAAAACTTTTATGAAATAAAATGTTTGTAAATGATGTGATTTTGTTGGAATATTTGGTGAAATAATGATATTTCAAAGTTCTTGAAAGAAATGAATGTTTTATGAAAAATAGACATTTGTAGAGGTTGAAGAAATAAAAATGTCGTTTATATCTTGAAAATGTATTTTTTGCAAGTATGGTAAATTTCTAGATGAAATATGTGTTTAAACCACTTAATAGAATTTTAAGGTTTAAAGTCCATTCCCTCATGCATATAAACTAGTAGTAATTTAACACTAAGTGTATAAACAAGTTTAAGGAAGAATTATATGGTTTACACATGGAATGATAAAATTAGAAATTTATTGTGTGAAATAAGGATTAAAAATGTGATGAGTGCAAAATAGAAGACTACAAGTAAAATGAAACAAATGGTATTTTCTTATAAAATTAGTCTTAAGTGTAAATTTCTTTCTTGAATAAAGAAAGTAAAAAATTGTGTGTTTTGGAAAACTTAGTAATGTTGTGAAATACTAACACTTATGAAGTTGAAAGAACTAAAGAGTTAAAGGTGTTTCCAATTAAGTAGAATAATACTCCAAGGTTAAAAAGGGTGTTAATGTGATAAAACACTTAAGAATTTTGTGTGGTTGAGTTAATAGTATTTTTAGAAAATTAACACTTATGGAATGGCGTAAAAAGGGCAATTTTGGAAATAAATGGGTAAAGTGGTAATTTCACTTATAGTGTAAGATGGTCCAAAATGAATTTAATTTTTAGAATAAGTCAAGGTTAATATGTAAATGACAAGAAATTTTAAATTTCAAAGTGTAACACAAGTGGGTGGTAAAGTCCCGAGTTTTTGGCGTCAACCAGGTAAAAAGGAAAAGTGAGTAATGTAGACATTTGTAAATGGTTAAAACACATTAAAGGGAACTCGGATATCACCGAAAAAAAGCAAGAAGGGCCCCGAGCCCTTGGGTGAAAATTCCTAAAACACTGGCTAGAGCATGTGGTGGGCATAGCCGACAGTGTGGAGTCCGTTGAAGTATGCGGTATTGGAAGACTCCGAGAAAATATAAAGAAAATTTAAAACATATCAAGAAATGGGTTGTGTAGTAAATGTGTTAACACAACCTAACTTGAATGAATAAATAAATATTCCGGTAAAGGTTGAAATGGACAAGTGAATCTATAATTGATAAATATCCATAGAGTAAGTAAAAGGGAGAAAGTTAGTGGGTAAATGGGTGATTAATCAACCTAAGCGGTTAAACCCAAAATTAACACGAGAATGTTTTGTAAAAAAGTTTTCAAAGATTAAATAAGTATTTCTTACACGATGTTTGCGTGTGTTGAAGGGGTGAGTTTCAATGAAAATACTAAAGTATATCAAAAAATATAAAAAGGGTGATTCCGGTAAAGGAATGTGTTGGATAAATCAAGTGTAATGGCTTCACGTATTGAACCGGGTGTGTTAAATAGATTTATAAAATGTTTATAATGAGTAAAGAAAGTCTTTTACAAGATTAAGATAAAATAATTGGGTCAAGTAAGGTTTCAAAAGTAAAACTGTTAATGGATTAGAACATGTATTTTTCAAACATATACATATCTAGATACATACATATTTTCGCATACATGTGGTTGTAGCGTGTGAGTATTCTTTCTTTAGTTCGTTTCTATACTATATTTGCATAATTTCACTGGGCATTGGCTGATACCCTCTTTTTGTTACGACACATTGGGTACATTTTTTTTTGTATTTTGAGAGCGTTATACATGTAAGTATTCTTGTTTTTATTTTACGTTAGTATCTCTATATAATCTGTCTTCAGAGTGCTTCCCATGGGTCTCTCACGTAGTTTATTTTGAAACTAGAATTGCATGCTAAACAAGTGAAACGTTAAATAAATTAAAAATAGATTAGCAATATTATGTAGGTTATTTATTGCACTTCATACCTAACGCTCGGGTCAGATCGGGTTGACTATGGGTAATCCATAAATTCGGGTCGGGGCGTGACAATAGAAAGGAAACATAGTGATAAATCTTTAGACTCTTTAGAAATTAACGACAAGGATAATTTTTTTTAACAAGTCCACGTGTGTTACAATTATTAATGAGCATACATGTATATAAATGAAATTATACTTATTAATGTAAATGCAGTTACACTTATTATTGTAGATAGAGTTACAATTGCAATTGTTTCTATATTAATAAGTGTAATTCTATATACATTAATTAGTATAATTGTATCGTTTGGACTTATCGTTAATTAATTAAAAAGTTTATGGGTTTATCATACCAACAAGATTATTGCTTGAACTGATCATATATAAATAGATTTTAAGGAATTTATTAGCTAATGACCCATCATAGAATTGGAAAACATAATTTTTCACTTGAACCCATAATTATTTTCCACGAAAAATATTTCCATTTAAATATTTTTCATGAAAATAAATTATTTTCAATTAATTTTCCAACTTTGCAATCAAACACACCCGAAGTGAAATCATTTTGTTAATTTTAAGTTCACACAAATCTACAACATGTAGAAGAAATTGGGTACCAATATTCCCGAATGCATGATATATTAGATTTAAATGTAAAATCGTTCTTAAAAATAACATAATATTGATCTAGAATTTATTAATTTGATTAAACTTTGATATGCAATTGTTCAGAACAAGATTACTTACCTTATCCAATGCTTTAAGAATACAATACTCCGAATCATCTTAATAATTGCTCAAACATAACGTTCATAAAAAAATAAAAATATTTGAATATTTGAATTTCTCCCTATTGCCATTTTACTTTAGTGTGTTTCAGTAGATGTAGACTATTAATGGAATATAATCTACTGCATATAAGGATATATATGACTCAATTTCCTAGTTGGACTTCAATTCTACCATCCATCACAGTAAATTTTGATTAGGAAACTAATCGAACATCATTATCTATATTATTTAGATGACTTATCCAAAAGAATCTTTATCAAATCTTAATTCTTATGTGGATCACGTTAAGTAGGACTCTAATATTCAATTAAATAATTAATTTTGAATTATCTTAATTTTAAAATTAAAATAATAATTAAATATTATCAATAGTCTCCCACTTGTCCATTTAATAGTTTCACTTTATTATTCAATTCAAGGAACATAAGATGCGTGATAAATTTTAGAATAGCCACTATCAATTATTTACCTTAATTAAATAATCCAGAGTCATGGCAGTTCTAAACAAAACTTCTTTGAGAAAAAAAAATGTTTTATCTAAAGTTCTTCTAGTGAGGTATCTCTCTTGACAAAAATGAATGTCAAAGATTATTTTTGAAATAACCTAAGTTTATTTTATTCTTGAAATCGTTATTTTAGAAAAAAAATTCAAATTTGGTTTTACAAACAATGTATTTGCAAATTATAAAACATTTAAGCATGCAAACAAGAAATCAAAATGCGAGATATTTTACGTAGTAAAACCTCAAACAAGCTGGAAAAACATCCATGGTGACCTATATACCACAAACAAAAAATCATTAAATCTCAAGATAGTACAAGTTACAACAAATGTGGAGAAAAGTTTGAGAAAATGGAGAAAATATACCTAAATATGCGAGAACAACTTAAGCCAGTTTCCTCCTCTATTATTATGTTGTAAAACCCTTGCGCTTTCTTTCATATGTTCGATTAGAATATAAATTCCAAAAATAACAACCAACGTGGATTGTGCAAAGTATTGTGTTGTATTTTTGTGTCAACAAGTGACTGACTAGAATGCACTTAAATATAAATGCACACTCATATGTAGTTATTACAACAAATTCCAAACGAATTACAGAAATCTATATGAAGATTTACAAATACATGATTCCAAACAATATACAATCAGATTTATGGAATCAAATGTAAAAACCTAGAAAATAAAGTTTATACTCTCATGATAGATTTTAGAATATAGTTTTTAGATCTTGATTTTTATTTTTCAAATCTAGAAAATATTGCAAACAAAAAAAAAAAATTATTTTTAAAATATTTAAAAAGATATTGAGTAGAAAAATTAAGATCTAATGGAATATAAACAAATCATACAAAATGTACTCAAATTAAATCAAATATGCAACTTAGAAAATATTTAAATCAAGGATTATTTATGATTTTATTTTTATTAGGAGATAAAACTCATGTCAAGGTATGCTATTTCTTGAAGAAATTACTAGGAAGGTTAAAGATATATATACTAAAAAAAATCCTCTTCTGCACCTTTATTATTCTCACTCTCTCTATATATCGAATTTGGGTAGAACCTCTTTCCGTTCCATATTTTTTTTCTCAAGTGTGAGTATGAGACTCTTTCTAAATTGGGTTTGCCAAACCTAACAAATTTTATAACAGGATTTATCGATGAGGTAATAAAAGCATCTAGAAATCGGAAAGGAATTAACAGTTGAGATTAAAATGACTTAAATGTTTATAATCTAAGGGCTAATATTGGTGCTTATATTTTGAGCTCACTTACTAACTAGAACTAAGTCATCCGGTCACTACACTCAACAAAACCAGGTTTGGTATTTTAAAATGCAAAAACTATAAACCACTCAAAATATGCAATGCTTGTATTGGGGTTTTGTTAATTGCGTATAACTAACACATGGAGATAACGGTGATAAACGAAAATGCTAACTTACATAGCTATACACTACTAATTATAGTTTATAACTAAAGTTGATAGTGGAACCAGGTGTCGACTTTTTGTCGCTTACACAAGATGCCATGTGTACAATTTTAATAGATCAAATTAAATTAACCCCTTAAATCTTTTTGTATTCCACAAGGTGTAATGACTCAAATTAACTTAATTCCTTAAATCTTTTAAGTACCTTCCAATTATCTTTACCCGACTGTCAACACTAAATTTAACTCCAACTGTCACATGATTTTCATGTTTTAGCTGTGGATGATAGCATTATTGAAATAAAACTCTTGGAGAGGCTATTAACAATTTCTTCATACTAAGGTAGTTTTACTATAAACTCTTCAACTTTTTTCTTTTTCTTTACTTTGTTTCATCTCATCAATTATAGACGACATTTTACTCAATCATGATGACTTATTATATGTATAAATATGTTGATGCAATTACCTGACATTGGAATACTTGCATTTGCTTGATGCCTGCTTAAAGAAGAGTCAATGAAAGGAGCAATAAAAATTGAATTTTGTGGATCTTACTCGTCCAACCTCCATTCAAACCCACGAAAGGGGACTTCAATGATGATTTTTTCTCCTCCTTTTAAACCCAATTTAAAGTAATGTTTAGGTGATTTGAATGAGTATACTTTTTAAATTTACTGTTTTATATAACTATTTGAGATTTTGGCTAAAAAATACTTGTTTCGCGAGAGTTTACATTTTTGTCCTGGGTCATCCCGAGTACCTCTACCCGCATTCAAGTGTTGAGCCTTTCTATTTGGATTCTTTGATTTTTTATCTCATGTATGGGTTTTTTGGAGTGTGGATCTCATACTATAATCATTGATGCTTTTCTTTGGTAAACAAACCTATTTTCGTTAAAAAATGTTATAATGGTTGATTTATCTTTCACATTTAGATTATTTAGGTTGTTTATGACGTTTTTATTTTATGTGAGATCCAAAAGTGTAAGTTATGTTATGTCATACATGTGAGAAGATAAAAAATAATCACGAGGAAGATATGGTTATGTCTTCATTTTATTTCTGAATATAAATCCCAAATTGTTGGATTTTCTGAATTTTTTCTCATTCAATTTTGTTTTCTTTTTATTTGTTTAGATTTTTTTGTATATATCTTTTCACTATTTTTTTATTGTTAAATTATTTTGTGATGCATATATTATTTTATGCTACCGTGTTTGATTAAATGAAATGGTGTGTAAATAAAATGAGCCAAAAAAACTAATGACAAACTTTTCCAAGAGAAATTTTAATATTACTTGCAAAAGCTTTTTCATGTATTTTTAATATGTTTAAATAAGTTCCTTATTCTATCCTAGAAAATGTTGATCGATATCTTCCCAAGATATTTTTATCTAACATTAAACATGGATTTTTTAAAAAATAATTATCAATGTCACAAAAATCTAACCACGTATATCATGGTAATTGCAACTCCCCAACTTCATCACATACTTTTCACATATTTCCTTAAATAATAATTATCAATTGAGATGCTTTTGTGCACCGCGCGGATTGCATGCTAGTGGTTCTCTGAAAAATCTAATGGGGCTAAACTTAAGGAATTATAGATTTTAATGAATCTGATGGGAGGAAATGATCAATAATAAAACTCCTAAATCCAATGGACAGAAATCCACATGAATCTAACGCTCCTATTCTAGACAATTGTGAATGCGCTCACCATGAACATAACTAAAAGCTCTCAAGTATATGATCTTAATAAATGCCATGTGAAACCTAATGACATAACCTTTAACATATATATAAATCGGTCAAAACACTAATTAATAACCTATATTGTTCAGTTAATGTAATTATTACTAAGGGTTGAATTGGTTTGACAAAAAACTAAAGCCCTGCAGGTGGTAAAAGTTATAATCAATGGTTTCTTTTATAAAATCCAATTGTCAGAATTACAACGTCGTGACAACTAACGCCAACGATCCTACAATCTAATAGATCTTGTCGTAATGACAACATCCTACATTTGGAAAAAGAAGGATTGGAAGCATCTAATCCTACAAACATATATCAAGGTACAACATTGGATGGTCATGGTATCGCATGTGCTCGGCCTAATAATCGAGAGATCTAAATGTTAGTAAAAAGTACAAGATTGATCTCAGTTAAAGAATGTGTGAAGACACACGTGTGTTTGTGTAAGAGTATATGCAAAAATGACAATTCTATTAAACAAAAATATTATTTAAAAAATAATTTAAATTCATAAAAATTAAAAAAAAAATCATTTTAAAATCAGGAAATTATATTTTGATAAAAATAAACCAATTTTAATTTAAGAAATAATTTTAGACACATTATAGTATATATAACTAAAGTTGACAACAAAACGAGACGTCGACATTTGTCGCTTCCATAGGAGGACACGTGTATAATTTTAATGACTCAATTTTAGTTAACCCCTTAAATCTTTTTGAATACCCAAAGCTTGCACATCATTTCCACAAACCGGATACTTTTGCCTCTTCCTCTACTCCCTCTCTCCCCATTAATATTTGAGGTGAACTGAAGAAGTTCTTTTCATTTATATACCTATCTTTAAATATTTTTATATTCCTCTGTATATTTATTATAATCTAACTCATTACATTCGATAACCCATTTTTAGTTTTCAAATAGAGTAGTAACTTGATACTTTTGCCTCTTCCTCTACTCTGTATATCCCCTTTAATATTTGAGGTGAACTAAAGAGTTCTTATTTATTTTTTTTTATTTTTTATTTCTACAACTATCTTTAAATATTTTTATATTCTTATCTATATGTATTCTAATCTAACTCTTTTTGTTCCTAATCTGCGCTTGATGATTCATCAGCAGTGGATTTAACGTTCGCTAGAGAATCTTTTCCACGGAGATCAATCAAACGATGACGAAGATCTTCATCGTTTTCGTCTCAATCGCTGGTGACATTTTCCAGAATTAGAGCCGGAGATTCACTGTATTCATATTTCTTCAAAGAAGAGTTTCAGATGCAACTAGCATTGGAGATTAGTGTGTCGGATCCCAAGGGACCTGAACACCCATAATTTGCGTAGATCAAAGCGATGAAACAACAGATTTTGGGGACGTCTCTAGATGAAAGCTTCATTGAGTTTATCTCTCTTTGTTTTTGGGTAAGTTTATAGGTTTTTGTGCAATTGATTCTGGAATTAGGTTGACTTAGGTGAAATTGGGTGGAATTTGTTAATTCTATACCTCATTGCCTCTCTGTATGAAAATGATTCAATTTTTGAATAATAGAACTTTACTGGTAGAGATCATTCTAACATGTGTGATTACTTTAGTATTGAGATGTGTGTCATAATATTCTGGTTGGTTCTTTCTAATCATGTCTTCGTTCAAAAAGTGTGGATGACTGAACTTACCATTATTCTTTCAATTAAAAAAGAATAAAGTTTCGTATTGTTGTTTTTTTACAATTGGTGTTTTTTAATAATTTTATTTATAATCCGCTCACGCATCGCATGGACTGCATACTAGTAATCAATTAAATATATATAATATGCATGAATGCCTTAAATGTGCCCAAGTATAAGAAATGTGCAATTTTGATATGTGTATTCAATTGGTGTCATTTTCACCTTTTTACCATTACTCGAATTTTGTTGTTGTGTGTGTCTTGAGTAATATTGAGTCTCGAGGTATGAACGGGCTTGAATTTGATGGGGTAAGCCATGAGAGTAGCTCACATAAAATCTAAAAAATATTTTGACAAAAATATCTAAACTTTGAAAATCAAAATTAGAAAGGACTTGAACAAACCTAGTGAAGCCATCTAATTTGGGTGTTTCAATCTCTCCCATTAGATATTTGCTGACAAAACTCCTTGAGTACATCATGGGAACTATTGGAAGAAAAAAAAATCATATTCCTATATATTAAATTCTAAAATCTACCCATTCCAAAATATTATAATAAAAATACATGATTCAACTATACTATTTTACCATAAAACTATAATGGGACATGGAACAGTAAAATTGTGACATTTGTCATCATAAAGTGCTCATGGGACATTGTCAACACATCGTTAATTTGGTCGACTTAGTGTTTTCCCTTGGTTAGTTGTTTGGCCGACCACTAGTAATTAAGAATATTAAACATATGTGTAAGCTAGACATGGAAATATGTACAATCTCATTATACACGCACACGGGTTTATCCTTTCAACTACTTACGATTAGCTCATCATTAGTTGTCAACTAGAATTTATAAAGGTATAACTGCTAGACTTATAAAGGCATTCAACTTCTTCTTCACCTCTATCCCACTATAAATAGCACCCCATATTACATAATATGGTCATGAAGAAAATGATATACACAAAACCCTAGAGAGATCCTTGAGAGCTTGTACCCATTTTCAATATAAAACAACACTGCACTTGTGGATATAGGTTCTTTATCGAGACAAATTACGTTAACCTCTTGTCTCATTCCCTATTTCTTATCTCTCTCAAGATCAAACTGTTTTCTTTTATATTTTTTATGGTTTATTATTGGAAATTCCTACCTAAGACTTAAAAACATCTTTTTATTATTTTAGACATTAACATATTAGCGCTGTCTGTGGGAACGACTAGGCAAGCCCTTTGTTATTTCCTATTCATATACACTGGTCAACTCCTTTGTTGTAAGAAATGGGGGACAATACAGAAAGTAGCCGGGCAAATGAAATCATTCTTCCCTCTACCCCTGTAGAGATCAAGGATCTATAAGGAATATTGATGAGCATAGCGAAAGGCTAAGAGGTAATGCAGGAGACGGTGAAGAAATTAACTTAGACATTCCAGGCCAATCAAAATAGGCCTGAAGTAGATCTTATCATGCTATTTGGAAGAGGACCCTATGACAGGAGAGGGGAAATGTTGCCTATTGACCCCAACAAGGATAGGAAACTAGCCCATCACAAACAGGTGGTGCAAAACCCTACAAGGATAAACTTTGGATCCCAAAATGAAAGAAGCAGATTAAGATACTCTAATCACAAGATGAAAAATCATATCGCCCTAGAGACACCTCATCCCTCAGGAAAACCGATCACGATAATGAGCAATCATTCTCCAAGGAAAGGCCAAGTGTGTTGGAGAGGCTTATAAAAGGCTTCGCATTTGATCGACTAAGTTCCCGAGTAATGAGATGGAGATATCACAGAGAACCTAAAAGGTCATGAGATCATCGAGAAGGTTTCGTCAGGTCTAGGACTAGCATATGGTGGTTAGTACGCACCGAGAAGACTTCCTAACGAGAGAGCTCAGGGAAAAATAGTGATTAAGAACCTAAAACCATCTCGGCTAAGGATTATTTTGATGACCAATCATAGAAGGGCTCAATGTAATGACTGGAGGATCCCTTGAGGGAAATAACTAAGTCCCAAAATCCCTTACACAAAAGTTCGGTGAAAGGATCACCATTCATACCTTCTACTGTGGATTATCCCATACCTGATAAGTTC
This sequence comes from Sambucus nigra, assembly GCA_949130495.1. Lineage (NCBI taxonomy): Eukaryota > Viridiplantae > Streptophyta > Magnoliopsida > Dipsacales > Adoxaceae > Sambucus > Sambucus nigra. Next base: position 426,102,661 of record OX422209.1, read on the forward strand.
AAGCCACCTGTGGTCACTCCAAAATATGATAGAAAAACTTATCTAGTGTTACATAAAGAGCAATACCAATTTTCAATCAATATCTATTTAGTTCCCGATGAAATGCGTTGTCGAGCATTCTTTAGTACTATCACCGGATCCGCATAGATTCGGTACAATAATCTTCCATGAGGAAAAATCTCTAACTTTTAATAGCTGGCTAATTTGTTCGTCAGCAGCTTCTGCTTTGGAGCCAAGTTGGGAAAAAGGGTGACCCATGTACTAAATGTCCACCAGAAGGCTAGAGAGACCACTTGTGAATACGTTATCTACTTTAATAATGAGAAGCTAGAATTCGTTGACTAGATGAGAAGATAACGATCATTGCATTAATAAGTATCTTGCTACCTGAGAAGTTATATTATGAATTGACCAAGGAGCCACTCAAGACTATGGCCAAGTTTTTAGCCAAAGTAAGTAAAATTATAAATGCAGAAGAAGCTATGGTTACTAAAAAGACCCACAACTCCAAGACTAATGCAAACAGGAGTTTAGAAAGGAAGGAGCAAAAAGACAAAACGGTGGAGAAACCAAAGATATATGACGAATACACTCCTCTAACCGTTAGTATTCACCATGTTCTAGAAGAGATCCGTGGAAGTAGAGACCCAAAATGGACTGAAAAATTGAAATCTCCTCCAAATTGAAAAGATAAAAGTAAATACTGCGAGTTCTATAAAGATCACGTTCATAACACTGAGAATCTCATAACCCTGAAGAACGAGATAGAGACCCTAATCCAAAGAGATAAACTATCAAAGTTTATGAAGAAGGGAGGCCGAACATATTATGCATAGGAGTAAGAACCTAGAAAAGAGTCAAAATGCCTTTATAGAAGAGGAGATGATAAGAAAAGAGGCAGAGATAACGAATCCGAAGATGACCCATATCTACCGAGAAGGCCTAAAGATCTTGTTCATGAGGTAAACATGATCACTTTTGGATTTAAGTTTATTGCAGGAGGTGATGCATGTGAAAGAGATGAAATAGCAAAGAGGAAAACCTACCTCAATGAAGCCAAGGCATGTGCCTATATTATGCAGATCAACCTAACCAGTGATGTAGAAACTCGTCCGATGAAAGTAAAAAAAGATCATTTGGTGGTTAATTTCTCTAAAGATGATTTATTAGGAGTGCTTTACCCTCATGATGACCCCATGATTTTTACAATGATGGTATATGAAGAAAAGGTGACTAGAGTTATGGTCAACTATGGTTGTCTGACCGACGTCTTATTCTATAATTTCTTAAGAGGTTTTGAATTATGAGATGAAAAACTTGAGGCTTACCACATGCCTCTCATCGATTTATTTGGAGAGAAGGTTTATCCCTTAGGAATAGTTAATCTGGAAGTAGTGATCAATGTTTGTCCAACTTTTTGAGTTAAGATTATTCGTTTTTTCATCCCAGATAAAAAAGTCAACTCAGTGTATAATATTATCTTCAGTAGATTTGGGTTGAAGAAATTTGAAGAAGTACCTTTTATCGTACACCACTGTTTAAAGTTACTCACTCATTATGGGGTCGACATAGTTAAAGGGAATTAAATTGAGGCTTGGGAGTGCTATTACACTTCAGTTGACTAGAAGGAACGTAATATTTTTTTTAAATAAGAGGACTAACCCCTAAATTTATTAATAAAAGAAACATTTCAAACTTACAAGAAATCGAATGACTTTATAAACTAGCTACCTTTACAAAAGAATCAAGAGAAACTACTTATAAAATCTAAAATTTGGAAATCCCCAAGCATCCATATTGAGAAGACCCTTTAACTCTCTTGAAAAATCATTCATTGAGCTTGACTGAATTTGAATTTGAGATGTAACACCATAGTTAGCAAGGATATCTGCACATTTATTTCCTTCTCTAAGAACATGAAAAAACTTAGCATTGTATCCTTTGATCTTGACTTTAATCTTGGAGATAATAGGCTTGATGCACTAGGGACATTTTGATTAATTTAAAATAACTTTTATTATCATTAAAGAGTCTAATTCCACTTGAAGCCCTTCTATGTCTTTAAGAGTACACATATCAATACTTGTCCAAATTGCCATAGCTTCTGCTTGAATATTAATACCATTTCCAAAGAAAGAAGCAAAAGCTTTTATGAGTTTACCTTCTGAATTACTCAAAACTCCTCCCCCTCCCATATAGCCTAGATTACCTCTGTAACTCCCATCAGTATTGAGATTTAAAAATATCCATTGAACTAGTCTAACAGAGTTGGAGTGGATAGCTTTAGAACATATGTGTTTTTCCATTGACAGAATGTCAATATCCATATGAAGATTTATCAAAGAATAAATATCATGAATAATACTTGAGGAATTCATCTTGATATTATCAAATCTCCATGATTTTCTAGCCTTCCAAATCCCCATAAAACGAATGCTGAAATCAACTTTCTCTCATTGCCAATACGATTTTTATTAGATGAAGACCACCAAGAGATAAGTCTCCCTATAATTGAAGTATTAAGCATTTGAATTTCACAAACACTATTAACATGACTCCACACTGTGTAAGCCATAACACTATTACCAAACAAATGTTCTACTGATTAAATCAATGGATTTGTGCAACATCCACATTTAGAGGGACCTCGAATGCCTATTCTTTTAATAGCCTCGTCAACTGGTAAACAGTTTTTAACATTATTAAAAGAAAGAAGGAAAGTTTAATAAGAATTTGTTTTGTGCCAGATGAAATAATTAGTCCAACATGAATTTTTGTGTTGCCTCATAATGTTCCAAGCAAATTTTATGCTGAATAAACCCTCTGAATTAGGAGTCCAAATAAGATGGTCTTTGTGATGATTCCCCATTACTTCCACCTGAGAACATAATGACACAAAGTTAAATGGCAGCAGTATATTAACTTTGGAAGGATCCAAACTACCTGTCTCATCTAGCAATTCAGAAATTTGAGTATTCTCTGGCATATTAAACAGTTGAGGCCAATTCCCAGACCGGTTATACCATTTTGCATTTATCTTTCCCTTGCCAATCAACCATTTACTGTTATTTCCAGCATTCTCCCTCTACAAAAGCATTATATTCCAAATATGAGATCCTCTAGAATATGACACTACAACTGGATGCTTTATTCTATGATATTTTTCCTTTAAATATTGAGACCATAAGGAATTATTATTCCTAAAGGTCCACCATAATTTTAATCTAAAGGCGTCTACTAAATCAGAGAGGGCTCTCAGAACTATTCCTCCTTCTTCCACTAATCTGCACAAATCCTTCCAAGCAATCTAGTGATGCTTCTTGATTCCATCTTGAGTCCCCTATAAAAAATCATCCATAATTTTTTCAATAATAACTATAATTTTCTTTGGAGGTTGTAAGGGTGCTAAAGTAAATATTTGAATGGACTGTAACACATGCTTAATGAGAGTTATCTTACCCCCTATAGATAATAATTTTGCTTTCCACCCCTCCATCTTAGCCCTTATCTTAACAATTAAAGATTCAAACAAATTGCATCTCACTCTACCAGTATATATCGAACATCCAAGATAAACAAATGGAGGCTTTTTGATAGGAATCTACAGCAAACTTGATATTCTTTTAGCTTTAAAACTGTCAATTTGCTTGGCATAGTAGATTGAGATTTTGACTTGTTTACCTCTTGCCCTGAAATACTTTCATCTCTATCCAGCACTGTTTTGATGCACTTAATTATTCCAATTTTTCCAGAAGGGAAGATGATGATGTCATCTACGTATGCAAGTTGAGATACAAGAGGACAACCAATAGGAGTCTTGAATATATTTTGCTTAGAATTTTGAAAGATTTTATCAATATTTCTGCTCACCACTTATGCTTTAATGATAAAAAGCATAGGGGATAGAGGGTAGCCTTGTCTCAAACCTCTATATGATTATAAAAAACCACAAGAATCCCCATTAATCATGACATAAAAGAAGTTTTTTGAAATAAACCTTCAGATCATATCTATCCACATCTCACTGAAGCCAAATTTTCTCAAAACTTTTATCAGGAAAAGACAACTGACTCGATCATAGGCCTTGTGCATATCAAGTTTAATTGCAACATTACCTTCTTCATTCTTAACATTAAACATAAAGAATATTTCTTGAGTCAACAAAATATTGTCTACAATGTTTCTATTTTTAACAAAGCCACTTTGGTTTGGAAAAATGATCTTAGGGAGAATAACTACAAGTTTAGTGGCAATGATTTTGGAAATAATTTTAGTAAAGAAAGTACAAAGACTAATAGGTCTGAATTCTGGAAATGATTGAGGGTTTTCCTTTTAGCGGTTAAGAATGATAATAGTTGAGGTGAAGAATTTTGTAATGACCATACCATTATATAATCCTTCAATTGATTTACATATCTGTACAAATTATACAGAAGGAACATATTCAATTGACCACCACATGCCAAATTAAAACACTAGATCCATGTGAGGAGGCACAACTGGTCAAAGGAAAAATCATGGAAGCAGTAGAATCAATTATCTTGGATGAAGAACACCTGGAGAAAATGACCTAAGTTGACTCATTAATGAACCCTACCATCAAGAAGGAGTTGATTGATTTTCTTAGACAACGAAAGAACGTATTTTCCTGGAGCCATGAGGACATGCCATGGATTGATTCAAAGTTCATGTGTTAGGAACTTAATCTAGTCAAGGATGCCAAGCCGATTAAATAAAAACGACGTGTCTTCATCCACTAAAACGACATGGCCATACAAGAAGAACTAAAAAATCTATAAAAAGAGAATTTCATTGAATATGTCAAGTACCCAGATTGGCCTTCTAATATGCATTGATGGTCAAGAAAAATAATGACAAATAACATATGTACGTTGACTTTATTGCTTTGAATAAAGCTTTCTCGAAGGACCACTATCATTTACCAAGAATTGATCAATGGTCGACGCCACTATCGGGCATAAGCTACTCATTTTCATGGATGCGTACTTAAGATATAATCAATTCAAGATGAAACTTGAGCATAAGGAAAAGACTTCACTTATAACCAACCGAGGTACATATTGTTACAATGTTATGTCCTTTGGGCTAAAGAATGATGGGAAAATGTATTAAGGGTTGTTAAACAAAGTGTTTAAAGATAAGATCGATAGGAACATGGAGGTGTACATTGATGACATGCTCACCAAGAGAAAGATATTCACCGACCGTATCATAGACTTGGGTCAGAAGTTCAACTAGCTAAAAAACACAAAATGAAGCTTAACCCAAGATAATGTGTATTTGGAGTATGGGAAGGGATGTTCCTTAGTTTCATAATAAACCAACGAGGTATCAAATAAAATCCAGATAAAATCCAAGCGTTGATCAACATGCAGTCTACAATGAACAAGAAAGAAGTACATCAGTTAACAAGCAAGTTAGCAGCGACAAACCGATTCATTTTGCGAGCTACCAAAAAATACCTTCATTTCTTCAATATACTGCAAGAATAATTTTAATGGAATGAGGAATGTGAAAATACCTTCATGTAATTGAAGAAATATCTGGGATCTCCACCCTTGATCTCAAGGCTTATCATGGGTGAAAAACTTTACTTGCACTTTGTCGTATCTAAATCACTAATTATCTCGACGTTAGTCCGATTAGAGATTAGGGTGGAAAAACTTGTTTACTATACAAGAAAAGCATACCGAGGAGAGGAGATCTGATAACTAAGGCAGGAGAAACTATCTTTATCCTTAATCGAGGCTTCCCGAAGAATGAAGCCACACTTGCAAGCTCACACCATTACAGTCTGTCGAGATCTTCTACTACGACAAGCCATTTATAAACCAAAGAAATTAGGTAGACTTATGTCTTGGGCTGTAGAAGTAGGAGAGTATGAAATACAATATGAACCAAGAATGGAAATAGAAGGCCAAATTATCGAAGACTTCATTACTGAGTTTACATAAGAAGAAAAAACCACCAAGAAAACACTAAAGGAAGAGAGATCGATAAGGCAAAAGATGAAAAAACTTCTATGGAAGAGAGCTCATCTCTACCTAACAAAAAGACTTCTTCGAAAGAGAGATCACCGATTCAACTAGACAAGAAGACTCCTACAGGAGATAACCCGTCCATCAATTTTGCCATACCAAAATCATTGGCTAACCAAGAGGAAATTGCTCATACCCTGGAGCAATAAAAAAATTATTAAATTATGTGACCTTAGTTAAAGGAGACTTCAAGGAAAACCCTCCTGTCTCGAAGATTTTTTTAGACTATTCGTCATGTGCCTATGGCAGCCAGATGACACTAATGTAGAATATCCCTCAGATTCAAACTTGAGGACTCCAATAATGAGGCAGAGTAATAAACACTCATAAAAGGATTTGGCCTAGCTTCATCTTTTGGTGCCAAGCAAATACAGGAACATAGTGATTTCCAACTAATTATAAATCAAGTATTGAGATTTTATGAAGCAAAATAAGAGTTTGTAGAAAAATACCTGGCCAAAACACAAAGGATGATAACAATGTTCCTAGTAATCAAGGTGATCAGGATCCCTAGGGATGATAATATTCGAGTAAACGCACTTGCTCGGCTCACTTCAATTATCAAAACAGATTTGGGAAGAATAAATCCAGTAAAAATCCCCATGCATCGAAGTACCGATGAAGAGATTTATAATGAAATTGAATTGGACTTGAGGCCATCATGGATGGATCCACTATGAAATTACCTAGAAAAAGGCATATTGTCGTCAGATCCTAAGGAATTCAGGAGACTTCGATATAAAGAAATGATATATATATTAGAAGGGGGACTCTTATATAGGAGAGGGTTCATCATTTCTTTACTCCGGTATGTCCATCCGACCGAGGTCGACATCTTGATAAATGAAGATTTATATAGAGGACACTCAATGGGAAGATTATTGGTCAAGCGAGTAGACACACAAGGCTACTAGAGGCCCACCATGAAAGAAGATTGCGAGAAATATGCAAAGAAATGTGGTAAGTGCTAGATATACGTCGTAATCCATAGGAGACCTGGGCCTCACTCACATTCATATCCCCTTGGCCCTTTTCCATGTGGGGAATTGACTTGGTCGAACCTCTACTAAAAATAAGAGGAAGGTTCAAATACTAGGCCATTGTAGTTGACTATTTCACAAAGTGGGTAGTGTCTGAACCACTAGTTGAAATGCCATATCAAAAGGTCTTCCATTTCGTTTAGAAAAAAATATTTGCATTATGCAATGCCATATGCCTTCATCATCGACCACGACATGTAGTTTGATAATCATAAATTGAAAGGCTATTGTATTCGTTCCAAGATCCAGAAACTAAACCTGGTAACAGGCAGAAAAAGGTAACAAATAAAACTTTGCTTTATGGAATAAAGAAAAGACTGTATGATGCCAAAGTAAACTAGATTAATGAGCTCCAAAGTATACTCTGGGCATACTGGAACATACTATGAACATCTATCGGTAAGATTCCATACATGTTAGCTTTTGTAACATAGGTAGTGGTCCTAATGAAAATCGGTCTTCCAAGTCACCGGTCCTAAATTTTGACTCATCGAAGACTGACCTCATGAGAAGGTTAGATTTAAAACTAGTCGAAGAGGTCAGAGAGCACACAACTATTAGGATGTCAGCCTACCAACAGAGAACCACTTGGTTTTAGAATAAGAGAGTAAAGCCAAGAACTTTGAATAAAGAAGACTACGTTATAAAGAAAGTACTCTAAAAAGGAAACAAGTTAGAGTCAAACAAGTATGGTCCATATCGAATTTTTGATATTATTTGACCAGGAGCTTACATAATTGAAACACTTGAAGAGGAAAAATTCAGGAACCTTTGGAATGAAGAACACTTTAGGAAGTACTACCTCATGTTTTTTCGTCGGTATGGGAGATGTACTAAAAATTCAGTGTAATTTGAAGACATCTCAGCCATGCAAACTGATAAAAAAACTTCATGTACGACCTCATAAGGTCAAGAATAAGAAGTTACCAAAAAACTTTATGTATGAACTCACAAGGTCAAGAACAAGAACGTATATTAAAATTCATGTATGACCCCACAAGGTCAATAATGAGAGGTTTACCAAACCAAATTAAGGAAATCCAATGGAGTTAGTCATATAGACAAAAAAACCAATGATAACTGGCTAAAATCAAGGACTCATCCTATCACATTCGGTTTACACTGATAACTAACGATGACACTTAGTTAAAATGATGAGATATATTTGTACGAACAATAAGCTAGATTAGACGTTGTAGAACCTAAGGAAGGACAACCTAAGTTCATAAAAAAATGGTAACTAGTTAGGTAGATTAATCGGGAAACAACTCACCATATAATCACAAGGCTAAACTACTAGTAGACCATTTCTAAATAACTAATAGTCAATAAGTTGATGCAAAAAAAGATGTAAGTTCACATTATAAATCATGAAGAGTTATTACAAAGATAATAAAATAAAAATATAATCAGTTATCAAATGGAACGAGGTTTTACGCTTGATCCCTTCTCAGAACTAGTTAGAGGAACATGCAAGGCATAAGGAGTCACAGTGGTCCTCAAATCTCTAAGTCTTGTCTGACTGCTAGAACTTGCTTATCCATCAAGTGCATTGGTCGACTAAGTTCATCGTCTCCATGTAGGTTATAATCTCTAAGATACTTTATGATCAAACAAATTGGGATAACATTGGAGGAATCCATGAAACATCCTGTTTGAAAGGAGGATTAAGGTGCTTAAAGTAGTATGGATCATGCCAATACTATAATTCATCTTCCTTTGGCAACTTCATCACTATGAGGGAGTTAAGCCAATCTTGTTTGTAGCCGACTTTGTGGGCATGGTTAATCTCTGTGCTCATGTGTGTAAGGGCTTCATCATAACCATCCATCCAGATGGTACGAGGTCACTTATGAAACTGATATTTTAGCCAATCAACTTTCTTACTCAATATTTTATTAGTAAACGACTAATTCTTTATGATTGCGTATTTTTCAGACATAATAGTTTTAGTTCTCTCTTGTTGTTGTGTTTGCAAAGTCCTAGCCTTCTATTGAGAGGACAGACCCTTGCCCTTAGACTTATTTATATTCCTCATCTTTTCCATTAAACGAGCGTTCTCTTATTCTAAGAAATAAGTACCTTCATTCTGATCAGCAAACACTGGGTTCTTAAGGCCTTCAAGCTCAATATGTAAAGAATTATTCTCTTATTCGAGCAACTTGGCGAGCTATCTGAAACTCTTCAGCTCTGAATTAAGGACGAACTCATTTTTGGAGTAGGCTGATGATAATGAAAGAAACTTCTGATCAAATTCGCTGCTCTTTCGCAAGTCGGCCAACTTCTTCTCATAGTTGGCATAAAGACTTGCTACTGTTTCCTTATGGCTTTATTGAAGGTTGAGTATACTTTCATGATAAGCAACGTTATTTTCCACTACCTGGTGAAAAACGCAATGCATATTTATATATGTTTCCTTAGCTTGATCTAGCAACTCCTTAATCGCATCCTCATCCATCTCCTCATAGCCCGCTCTAAACGTTGATTACGCCTTTCTTGAAGGTCAACCTAGACCATGATCAGATATGCTACACTGGTGTTAAAAGGAAAAATAAGTGGAATGATATCTGTATTTTTCGATAAAATATACTTGTAAGAATTTTATCAAGAGAACGATATGGAGAATAAAACTTCATTTTGTTATAATAATTATGGGAGTTACATCAAAGTACTAAATTGAAGGAAGCAAAACTCCTCAATCGCTGCTCATAAAAATCCTAAACTATAAGGATCCATCTCCCACCTTTTCTTTATCAACCTCAACCTCAATCGCTGCTCGCTCGATAACCACCAGCTTATCATTGGTTGCAAACTCACCAACCTCCTCCTCCTCATCTATCTTCTCATTGATTTAATGAGGAGTTCCAATATTGTGCAAGTGAAAGATCCCAGACCCTTCTATATTACCGACCTTGACAAGGGTCATATCCTAGACATCCTTGAAGGAGAACTTCTTAAGATAACATATTTGCATAGAGGCATTGGAAAATGTCTTATCCCAACCCTTGGTGAAAGCATTACTCTTATACTTGGCAACTTTGGCCTTTGACTCTGCCACCTAGATTTTTGCCTGGTTAGCAACCCTATTAGCATCATCGACCTCCTTTCTAGCAGTGGTCATAGCATATTCTATCAAACATTTCTACTATTTTAGAAATTTGGCCTTCTCTTTCAACGTCGTCTTCTCGTCCTCTTGATCACGACCAATGGATTCCAAAGATTTTCACATTCCATTAAAGGCCACTTCAACATCAGAAAATGACTCTTTTAGTTTATCATTCCTCCTCAGAAGCTGGTTGTAATCAATCTATAACTGTGAGGTAAATTTTCAGGATAGGAAGTTAGCAAAGATAATTAAGGAAATATGATAACATTTACATAATGCACAATCAACTTACTAGGGTCAAATTATGATTTGAACGATTAACCAGCCTTGATAAGGGATAAAAGATGTTGTCGCTTCATCAGCAGGGAGAACTTCAGTACTTATTATCTAGCGAGAAAGCTCCGGGTTAACTGTAACCGATTGAGCAGTAACCTCTTCCTTATCAGTAGGCTTCTTTTCAACCATCTTTATAGGAGGAGCTAGGTCCTTTCTTAATCTCTTAGATAGAGGCTTATGGTCCTTGACCGGGGAGGTGTCTAAGAGGAGAGGATGACTCGCACCCCTGGCTTTAAGCTTTTTGCTCACTGGGGGAGGTGACTTGGTTCTGGATTTTTCGCTTCACCATATCTAAAGAAGAAATGTTTCTAGATACAAGAGAGACATATAGAGGCTCACAGGATGAAGAGGTTCCCCTTGTTGAGAAATGGCCCTCTACTCGGTGAGAGAACTAGATCCTTAAGTATCAGAAGTGGAGGAGGCAAGGTCATGCAAACTAATGGGTCCTGAGGGTATCCCCTCAATTAGTCTAGCTACAAAAGAGGTACTAGTACTCTGATATCTGATTAGGAATGAAGCCACCTTGAGATGTTCTTCAACACTAATTCTTTATTGAACCGACCAAATAAATTCCAAACCAACAATATTAACCTCTAAAATGTGAGGCATTTTCTTCTTACTCTTCTCTATAAAATAGAAATCAAAGACACATAGTTAGTTATAGAAGTAAAGTAGAAAATATATATAAAAACTATTTGAAATGTGTGTAGAAACCCCATCCTTGTACCCCCAACCACTTTCTTTAGTCCCTAACACTCCTTAAGCCTCCTTAAACCCCAAGTCATAGTACTGATTTGGAGGCCACCAGGACATTTAAGGCCCCGTTTAACTTTGGTCAACTCCTTGACCTGAGCAAAGATCAATGAAACCTTGAAGATATATGAATCCCCATTCCAACGATCTGTGCCATGCGTAAATTGACCTCATGATTCGCACGAATGAACCGTTTTTACTCCGAGTACCAATCTGGAGGCCACTAGGTACTCTCGAGCATTGTTTGACTTCGGTAAACTCTTAGACCTCAACTAAGATAAATTAATCCTAGAAGGTCTCTGAATCCCCTTTCCAACATTCTATGTTGTGCACGAACTAACCTAATGGTCCTGAGTATTTTCGTACCGCATTCAAACTTGATTAAATCTCTAACTGAGCGCATAATAATGAAATCTCTAAGGGCTCTAGATTCCCTTTCCAATGGTTTGTTTCATTATCATATCAGCCTCACAGTTTGCACAAACGAACCGTTTGACTTCCAAAAACTCATTTAGATATCAACGAGTGCTTCAGAGCCCCATTTGACTTCGGTCAACTCCCGAACTTGAGAGTGTCATAATGGAATCCCGAGGGGCTCTGAATTCTCTTTCTAACAGTTTTGGCCATGCGCTATTCAAACTCATGGTTAGTTTTTATGCATATTTGTTTGAAAAATTCCATTATGGATTACCTATAGGCACCCCAGACCCCCTGTCTATCATCAAGGTGTACTTTCCTTGCCTAGTAAGGAAGCGCTGTGCCGATAGGCAAGAACCATTCTGACAGACACCTATAATCCTAAAATTCACTATATAAAGATCCCATGACCTCACTCATGGGGAGGTCCCATGCAACAATTAGCAAATATTCTCTCGAAATCAGAGCGATGTCATTGTCAAAAAACCGAATTTTCTCTCCAAGCTCAGCTTTCTTCTACATTTGTTTACCTACCTCAACCTACTATACCACTCTTATATCACTACAAAAAGAAGCCTACATATCGCCCAAATTCGGCAACAAAAGCCTTTTTGGAGGCCCACCCGTATCTCTTTTTTAGTTTACTCATTTAATATTTTTATTCACTTTATTCTAATTTTTTGATATCTTTACGTCTTGTTTTATTATCTCACATAAAGTAATATCCACTTTTATTATTAGTATTTCACCCAATTTAATTTCATAAAAACCCCAAAAAAGAAAAAAAAGGGCTTACTTGTAAATTTAAAAATTAAGACTTCCTCATTTTCTGAAACTTTCATACCTGGACTCATTTTTCTCTCAAAATCACTCAAAAAGTAGTCTTAAATTTAGGTTTATGAGTTCAACCCCACCCCTGCATTATATTCGAAGTAGGTGAACTTTGATTCTCCTTGGGCTACGTAGGCATCCCGGGCCAATCCTGGGATTCGAGTCCTCATGTTTTTACATTTTTATCCCTTTTATATTCTATTATATCTATTTTTATGAGTCTTGGACGGCTACGTATTTGTGTCTCGTCCGACATGCACATTCTCTTCCCCATATTGATTCATCATTCGGCAAACCCTCATATCATATATTTATGATTATTTTTTAGTACACTCCTACGAATGATTCTACTCTGTCTTTTCCATGATGTGAGTCGAATGATTCCCTTCTCCCGTTATTTATATTACACACATCTACACACACATCATGCTTTGGAGAAAAGGAGAAAATCAACATAGCCCATGAGAGACCGAGAGGGTGGAATGGGTGACTAACACCTTTCCATTTTGTAATTTTGTCCCTGGACCTTTGAATCACTGGGTTTCGTATACATCGGTATACCCTGATGCCATTTTCTAGGGACATCTACATTCTTTTACCTGTTTTGAGCAAAATAGGTTGGCAACTCCATTCCTTCGTGTTATCCACTTTGATGATGACCAATTTGATATCCGAGGTAGCCCTTGAAGACACCAATGCAAGTGTTGGAAAGAGGACCTTCTAATCCTCGAATCACCCACACGTGCATGGTGGGGAAGAGAGGGAGACTCCTCCAAAAAAGGGGACATTTCCCTTCCCGTCCTGATTTTGGGGACGATCCGTGCTAGAGGTATCTGACTCAGATAGCCATAGTGGCGACTCCGAGGGGGGAAAGATAGACTAGACTTTATTTTCACATGGTTGTTACTTCTTTACTCTCTTACTTTTCTCCACACGTATATATGCCTCCACTTATATGTTCTCTTTACTCATATTCTTACATCTTGTATATATATATATATATATATATATATCATTCTTATTATGATGTTTATCTTTACCATAATCTCTTCTCATGTATATATCACCCTCTTGTCACATGTTTCACTTTTTTATACATGTTCACTATGATTTACCCTATGCTCACATGTATATATTCTCTATGCCCATTTCACACACTCACAGTCGTATATAGTCTCACCTCCACTAACTTTCTTCACAAACCAATTGTATATTATCCATGTCTAGCTTCACTAGAACACACCCTCACTTTTTCTCACTTGTATGTATCTCTTTGCTCACTTACACATCTTACATACCACTTGTTGATTATCCTTTCTTAGTCTCACTATCACACACTTCCACATTTTTCCCACTTATATATTCCTATGCTTTTTCACTCACACTATTCTCATGTCACTATATCACTTTGCACATACATCTCAGACACTTGTATTGTCACATGCTTTACACTCTATCACGATGCTTTGGAGAGTCTTCCTGCTGCATGCTAGCTTTACTTTCCATGATTATCCCTCTTATCTCATGCTATTTGTATATTCTCTCTCATAATGGTAGTACTACCTTTACTTAGCATACAAAAAAACTCCATAAGATACTAATCAAAACTCATGCATTTATGCAGACTACATCATGGAAATATTAACCAAAAGTTTATTCCGTACTGGGGGGTCACTTTGTGATGTGCGCCGGTCCTACGGGGCATGGTTTATCTACACGATATGATTCTCATCTTCCATTGACCTAATACCTTCAATGTATATCGAACGGTTCCTCTCGCATTGTACCTCTTGACTGAACTCCTGAAGGGAGGTATATAGAAGGTAACTCATTCACGTACGTAGAGTATATCGAATTCGCTCTCACATGTATCATCCCCATGAGGTATATCATGAGGTAATTCACGTACATTCAGGTATATTAAATGGCTTGTCCACACGTACCGATGACTGATTGTCCTTATAGGCTAGGGGTATGTCATCGAAGTTATGCCAAAGGGAGGAACCCTTCTACTAACCCACCAAATACATAAACCTCATATGGGCATCTACCTTAGGACACTCATATATAGATTTCTAGTTACTACGTGAAACTCTGTCAAAATTTTAAGTTGCCATGCCACTCGAATTTGTGACACCCCGTCTAATTAAATACCGGGTGATCAGTCCTTTATTAAATTTAAAACAAAATATCCAGTTGGATCAGTCTTAGCATAACTGTTGAAAACTCTTTATCAATTACTAACCACCTAGTATTTGAAAAGTCTTATGTCAAATTTTATCTTCAGAATTAACATATAATCAATTAAATGAATAAATAAACATTCATCATTCGATACAATCCCATAGGAAATGAAATGACATAATTAATTAACAGAGTTTGGAGTAAACATCTCCAGAATAAAAATTCCAATACAATAGTTTGAAATGAGATAAAGCTTAATAACTGAAATAAAAACCCTTGTCTGAAGTAACAGTCTCTTAAATAATAAAGGGCCACATGCCCTGACTAATATGAAGTTCTCCGAATGAGTCAAGGATAAGTGTAGGTGTCTATACCAAGGTCCTGTAACTTCCACAACAGCTATATCACGTCAACAGATGGGAACTCTAAGCTTGGTGTCCCTGTGGATGGACACCTTGTGTAATATATATATATATATAGACAAAAGGAAGATATTTGAAAGAAACGAGGCAGAGAGCCTGAGTTGAAAATAGTTTTAAAATAACAAGTGTTTAAATCTCATTAAATAATGAATACTATATACATGTAAGTCAGGTGCTCTCACTTTAGATTATGACCTCTCAACTATTGTGCACGCCTAACGCATTCTCCTAACCCATCCTAGTTACACTATCTCACTTAACTAGTTGAATCAAGTCTCTTACTATGATGCCCAAGTCATTGTGCCCACCCGTAACACCCGAATAATAGATTCTTGCATTTCCAATCATAATTAATTTAATTCAAATATCTCATTAATCCCATGAGCTTTCACGCACGTAATATATTTTTGACATCATTATCATCATGTTCTACTAAGCAACACAATAGAATAAACACAAGTAGATATATATTTCACCATTATATAATATATATAAATACCGCACCCCACATAGGTGAAACTAACGGTGCGTGTATACTATGCTATTAAGTCCCTGTACCTCACGTACGTAATAAGGACTATCGATTTCGAATCTCTTAAGAATCATAATAAAACAAAGCACACATAAACTGGAGGCGAACATGGCCCATGGTGTAATGGGTTCACACACACCTACGCACCCATATAACCCAAACTTATCCACTTACAGATAAGTCCTCCTTTAATCCCATGCTCTGAGGTACTAATCTATAATCCCGTTGAAGGGCTCCTTAAGATAAGACTGTCCCCTTCAAGACCTCCCATCTATAGTAAGTATGGTATGTATGTCATACACATAAAAATCCATAGAATATGTATTCACACAACCTAAGTATTTATACGTTCAATATTGGTATACACACATCCCATATTACAAGTCTCACACGTTGTATTTATAACTCGTATATCATACATTAATTTAATTAACGCCATAACTCTCGTCGTGTAAATTCAAGTTCTTTTCCCTATCCCAAAGGTTTAGGAAGTCACCCAATTATTCCTTAGGTTAATTCAGTACTATAGTGTCCCCTTACTGCTGGTATTAACCCTAAGTCATCATTTATCCGAATCAAACCCCAACCCATCAAATTTTCAATTGTAATGCATTCGAAGAACTCTCGTAAATTTCCCCATTCAATCCCATACATAATGACACTTTCTGGGCCTTAACTACAACCCTACTGACTTTCCTAAGTCCCATTGTATTCAATCAATCAGCATTAGGGGTCCTTAAAAGTTGGGATTGGATCGAAACTAAAAATGAAAACAAGTCATAAATTGCAGGGGATTCGATCGATCTAAGAAATGGGTCGATAGATCGATCAGTTGGTCGATCGACGTTCTTGGGTCGATTAATCGATCCATCAGATATTGGCCTATGATTTCTGCATAATTTTGCCCACGTGTTTCTTCAATTTTAAACCTCAAATCATCCATTACAATGTCCCAAACTCCCAAATAATTATACTAAATGCTATACCAACATAAATACATAAGTTTTAAGGTATCATAATCGTCCACTCATCATGGGGCATAATTTTCTTGGATTAAATCATGAATATTTCTTAAAAACCCTAGTTCCTTAATCTTTATTCAAGAACACCATAAATCTCAGATTTAAATTCGAAATTCCCAACTCTTAGATTATGATTTCATTTTTCTAATAATTTCAGGTATTCATCTGCATGCAAAACCTACCCAAATTCAAGATTAAATTCTCCAAATTCATAAATTATCAATTATTCAAGGAGTTTTCTTTAATTCTTGATTACCATGGATTATATATGCACTAAATCTTTTAAAGATAAATCACTTCCCTTTATTGGAAGTTCTGATCCTTTGAAGAAGATGGTATTGGGGATGATCCTCTCTTTTCGATCTACGTGTTGATGGCGATGGTGGTGCAAACGGTGTAGAGGTGGTGGTTCTAGGCTTAGAAACCTCTTATCCTTCCTCCTCTATTGGACTCCTGAGCTTTTGTGAATTCTCACCCTATAAGAAAACTCCTCTCATCTGATATAACCCTTGAATTTTCATACGTTTACTTACTCTAAAAATGAAAATGACCTAAATACCCTCTCGGTGTGCCGGTTTAGCATACAACTGTCCCGAAACCCAAACCAAACCTTCAGATAGATTTTTATGACTATCTCGACCCTTTCGGACACTTTGGTGCACTCGAAATGACCATATGAGTGACTTATACATAACATAGTTTTATTCCATTAAATTTAGTCCCGATACAGCTGACACACGCGTCCTGACTTAATTTTCATAACTGTCATATTATTCACTTACGGCAATTTTAATAAATTCATAATCGTATATTACTTTACTGACTAAGTAATATTCAACATAATTCACATCAATAATAGTAAATCCCATCACGCTAGTAAATTCAATTAATCCAATAATTATTTACTAGTGTGACGGGAGTTACTATTATTGATGTGAATTATGTTTAATATTACTTAGTGAGTAAAGTAATATACGATTATGAATTTATTAAAATTGTCGTAAGTGAATAATATGAATCATTAAAATTTATGGGGTATTACATGCTTCCCCCTAATAACGGGATTTTGTCCCCAAATTCAAAAAATAATGGTATACCTGGTAAGAATAACTGTGGATATTTATCATGCATCTCATCCTCGCGCTCCCAGGTAAACTCCTCCGTATTATGATGTCGCTACTGAACACGTACTAACGATACTATCTTCGACGTCACTTTCCTCTCGCCACGATCTAGGTTAACAATTGGTCCCTCCTCAAAGGAACTATCAGGATGTTTATCAATCTCCTCGAAAGCAATATGAGTGTGAACCAACTCATCCCAAAGATATCTCCTGAGTGAAGAAATACGAAACACATCATGAATCCTATGCAAGTGCTCCGATAGCCCAAGTCTGTAAGCCACTGGCCCAATCCGCTCAATAATAGGGAATGGATCCACATACCCCGGTGCCAACTTCTCCTTCTTCCCAAATAGCATTATCCCCTTCATGAGAGATACGTGTAGCAACACTGGTCTTCCAAATTAACTCTACAAAGAACCTTTTTTGCATTGGCGTAGCTCTTCTGTCTACTCTGAGTAGCCCGTATACGACTTCGTATCATCTCAATACTAGAAGAAGTATCCTGGATTACTTTGGGCCCAAGTAGTTTGTTGTCCCCCACTTCTAGCTAACACGATGAACAACAACAAGGCCTACTGCATAATTCCTCGAATGGAGTCATACCAATAGTAAACTAGTATGAGTTATTGTACGCAGACTCCACCAGTGGAAGGTACTGCTCCCCACCTCCCGTAGAACTAAAAAATACCCATACATAACAATTCTTCCAACATCCGATTAGTCCACTCAGTTTGTTCGTTCGTCTCCGATTGATAGGCTATACTCAATCCCAGCTCCGTACTCATGGCCTCCTTAAAACTCTCCCAATAATTAATTAACAATCTCGTCCCTATCGGATATAATATCGATTGGCAACTAATGCAGTCTCACTATCTCGGCGGTAAAAATAGCTTTAATTACCTTACATCAAAATGTTTCATCTTTGTTTTTTTATTTTTTATTTTTTTACTAATACTCCTTGGAGACTACTCCACGCCTTACCATTTTTTCCCAACACTTCCCATTTTGATGGGTCTTACATGCTAACGGCTATAGCATTTACTGTATTGGGAAAAGGTCCCCTCCTCCCTGGGTATCGACTGTTCCCCCTTTTTAAACCTTACACTCCCTTCATGGGGGGGACATCAATAATTATACCCGACTACCCACGTCAGACTTCCACATCTTCAATTGATCTTGACGTACTCCTTATCATGTTACTCCTCTGTATAAAATATCTCATGATTACCCTCGAGAATCTTTAAATGTACATTATCTGTAGTTACCAACACTTTTATTACCCCCATCCATTCACTTTTTCGCTCTTAGTGGCACACCTTAATATAACCTCATTTCCCCACGTCTCATTTGTATCTAGTTTACAAATACTTCTATGTTTATTTCATAATTTTCCACTTTTTTTCCTCCCTAAAGATACCCAAAATCTCAACTAACTAGGGCACCAATATACCCTATATCCCAAGAATTTGTGCACAAATTCAGTAAATATAATAGTCTTATTCTCTATTAAATTTTATATACGTTGTAGGGTCATACATTGAGGTTAAAAATCAATTTCCCCACTAATAGCAAGTCAATTACTCTCTAAATTTTCCAACCAATTTACTCATGTTGTAACATTCTACAATGTTCCTCTCACAATCATTACACGACTTTACTTACCTTAAATCTCAATATAAACATCAACTCCTGGTTATAACTACATATAATTATAATAAATATGGTGCTCAGGTCTTGTTTTAAAGGCCAAACCTTTACCCACTTCCAACCTTTGCTAAGTTTCATGCGTGGGAAGTCTCGCAAAGAGAAATCAAAACAAGGAATCCCCCGACACACTACTTCCTAACATTGTTAGTCATCGAGATTCGTTAGGCCCTTAGTCCATATTACGCATCCTAAAATTTTGTTTCTTAACATAAAATTATACTCATCCATTCTCATGATAAAAATGACAACATACATTACGGCGCTCTTATTAATACTAGTTTCTTAATGTGAATAGATCTCAAGCCATATCCCTCTGCCTGATAATAAACCAGCCTCTCTTGAATCACATCAGTAAACATCCCTAATCGCCGGGATAAAATATAACAAGATAACATATTTACCAAAGTCTGTGATACAATACCGTGTATGTAAATACATACAGGCTCAACCCTCTTTCAAGTGATACCTCTCAAAATAATATATTTCACCTTAGAATAATGAACATGATAGTCTTATCACATAATTTACTATCGCTCATACCCTCAGTATTCAATCACTACAAAGGATTATAATAAATTTATACTTTTATAATTCTCAATAGTAGAAAAATAATTTACACGATACAAACATCCCCCTAGTGTACGCACCCTCTCCCCATATAGGTGACACCAAATGTCCCACTACTAAACGATAAACATATTCATAAGATGGCTGATACAGCCAATGCACTTACTAGCCCGATTCACAACTCAAATTTAGTGCTAATAATAAAATATTGTGACTCATCCATATCACCAAAAATGTATCCTATACTCGTACGGATGAAGTAAAATTCTATTTCCCATTATTTGGTCAATGGGTCCTTGAGCATATCTCTCATGCCGGATCCGACCCGTGACTTACTGTAATAGTGGTATATTCAGGATCGCATCCTCTAGTTACCCCTTGCCTCGCTCTGGGTAATCTTTCCTTCCGTGGTCTATCACTTTGCAATCGTATTAATTCTTAGAAAAACTCTTTTATTTTTGTTCAGGCCTGCTGGCCTTCCCTGCAATTACCTCACCCCTAAACGCCCTAAGGAATGATTATACTGCTATTACTATTGAGGACCCTACTGTCCCTACCTGAGCTTTCCACTCTCCATCTAGTCACTTTCGAATCTAAATCTCTTAGTCATGTCATTATGCCAAAAGTTTTACTCCCATTGTTATACTCTGCTGGCATTATTCCCGTCTACATCCCATCCAGTTTGTTTTCACTTTTTAACTGTAGATAAGTTTTACATAGGTGTTAATAATCCCTACATAGAGGATACCTTTCTGAGCCATTCTCATATTTCTGGTCCCACTGGCCATATTGGTGGGTCCTTCAGTCAGATCGGGTAGTCTTATCCCTAATTTATACTCCGCATTCTCCCTTTGTTTTCTCTAGTCTTTTGGAACTCGTCGTTGAGCTTAATGGTTATAACTAATTTCACCATCACTTGGTAGATATTTGAGTGTTCTTAAATATTTAAATGGGTCCCTTACTGGGTATACCCTTCTACGACGCTTCACTAGCACCGTTAAATCAATTCTTGTCTTTAGGTTAGATTTTCTAACCCTATTGACTCCTTCCTCTTAGAAGTTTGATGTGAACTTATACACATGTGATCCAGACGATATTGACATTAGTTATCCCAAACGAATTTCCGTTCCACTCTTGTGAATCCTTCCAACGGGTCCATTATTAATCTATAGACCCTTTATCATTCTCCGTATCCCCTTCATCGTGTACAAAGTTTGCTAAATAATTCATCGTCTCTCTCACTATCGATCACCATCTTGCTTACTTATGATAAGTTTCCAAACTCCAATCGTAACTCTGTTAGAACAGAAGAGGGAAAACTTTTCGATCACTTATCTCGAACCCTTCAATTCATTTTATATCTACTTTCTTATATGGGATGACCAGCTCGTATCACCTCAATGCGGCTCCTATGAGCAAGGGTTGTACCTTAAATTTTAGTCCTGGGTGTTGCTTCCCTACACACTACATAATTATCTTTGGATCAGCTCCATCCGTTGGTCAAACATACTACCTCTCCTTCCCAACTCCTTACAGGTGACTCTTCGAAAGAGTCCCCCTGATTCACCCCTTCTTATAGAGCTGGATGAGTCTGGAATTGTACCATCGTTCTCTACAATGATGTTCGGGGAAACTACTGCTCTCGATTTAATATTATAATCATAATTTGTTCCAATAATATTCATGGTGACTTCTAACACGGTTAACATTTCCAAAATACTCCATGGATTATGTTGAGGTGTTTCTCATGTAATCCTTCTAATGTCCTTCAGTGGTCGTTTTGTATTTTTCAATGTACCATGTCCAACCGAACTCGTATATGAATCACCTTAACTCTTCTTACTAGTAGGAGAACATAAGTCGCATATGTATAAGAATACAATAATCCTAAAATAAGGCTCTGTATTAAATAACGCTACGTTGAATCGTGAAAAGACGCACAGATCCTAAAGACTCTAAAACCTAATGCTCTGATACAACCTGTGACACCCCATCTAATTAAATACTAGGTGGCTAGTAATTAATAAAAAGTTTTCAATAGTGATGCTAAGACTGATCCAACTGGATATTCTATTTTAAATTTAATAAAGAACTGATCAGCAGGTATTTAATTAGACGGAGTGTCACAAAATTTTTCCACTATTTCGCCCATTTTTAAAATAGGATCCTATCCTTGAGCCTAGAAACAAGTCAAACCATGTCTTATATCTTGTACCCTATCTTTTTTTCATCTTTGGTCTTGTTCGACGTTTATTTTCTTACATTTAGGCAAACATAATACAAGTGGAACCTAATAATAATAATAATAATAATCATGTTGATGAGTTTTTCCTTTTGCCTATTTTAAGAAAATTATACCAAAAACATGTATTCCCATTTTTAAAAAGAAAATACCAAAAATATTTTCTTTTTCCTTAAAAAATAAATAAAAAATCATTTTTCCCTCTCAGGTTGATAGAGTTCCTAGATTTTTTTGGGCTCCCTATTGGTTTTTGTCTTCCGTCAACCCAACCTGGAGGTCTACTAGTTCCTCTACTGCTTCCATCGAGTTTGAGACCTACCTTCATAAATTATTTATGGATAACGCAGACTAGGATCTGAATGCATAACAAGATTTGATGTCCATCCTAGATAAGTTCAGTACCAAGACTGAAAACCTAGGGGTTGATGTCTCTACCCAAAAAATGCTCATTAAAATACTCGGCACATCCACATTCTCACCCAAACCCCTCAAGGTTTGCCTATCCTTTCTCTTACATCTCATGATATTTATTGATTACATATGCCCCTCCTTACACGATCCTTCATTTCCATCCGCAACCAATGAGAGGGGGAGGCATGGAATTACCCGTAGTTATGGATCAACTCCCAAGGTTTGGGATGAAACTACCCATAGCGATGACCATCGACTAGGAAATGTTCATTAAACTTGTAGACACCCCATTCTAATACCCCCCAACCTCTCCTTAGGGCCCTAGCACCTCCCTTCATCATTACAAACCCAAGTCCTACCCTGGGTACTGACCTAAAGGCCATCGGGTACTTCTAGGCTCCGTTTGACTAAAAAGTCAAACTCTTTATCTCCACTAAGACTGAATGAATTTTTGAAGGGCACTGAATCCCCTTTCCAACGGTCCATCCCGTGCGCAATTTAGACTAACCATGCGGACGAACGACCCATTTCCCCCAAAATTCGATCAGGAGGTCACCAGACGAACCCAGGCTCCCTTTGACCAAAGTCAACTCTTCAACTTGATCGAGACTGAATGAATCTTCAAAGGGCATTGAAATTCCTTTCCAACGATCCACCCCGTGCATAATTTTGACTTACGGTATGGACGAACGATCATTTTTACTCCGAAAGGTCACCAAATGCTTCCAAGCCCTGGTTGACCAAAGTCAACTCCCCAAACCAAGTCAAGCTCTTTAGAATGTCAAAGTACATCTCCTAAACTTTACAATGGTCCACCCTATGCGCGATTCTGACTTACCATACGGATGAACGATTTGTTTGCGTCCGACGATCCCCCGTCTAAAGGACAGACAAACGATTTTGAGCCACATTTGACCCAATGTCAACTCCCAGACCCAGGAGAAGTCCGAAGTAATTTCTAAGGTCTCTGAAATTCCTTTCCAATGGTTCACCCCATGCATGATTCGGATAAACGGTTCGCGCTCTACGATCGATTTTCCGAAGGAACCTAAAAGACACTACCAAACTGCAGGTTCCAAGCCCTGCCTATCGGCAATGTGCCTAAACACACCTGACAATTGGCAGGACCAAGGCTATGCCGATCGGCAATGCCCTGGGCCTATAAAAAAGAGGGGACTAACCTTATTCCAAGGAGGAGGAATATCAGAGATCCATCACTCTCAATAAGCTCAGAAAACCCCTCTCGAAGTCAGCGTGATTTTCACATCCAAATACCTTTCCAACCTTCACCTTTCATCACTTTCTTCATCAAACTTGGTGAATTAAATATCCTCCATCATCAGCCAAGTGCAAGGGCTTCTCTCTAACACCCTTGATCAAGCTCAAGATCTTCAAGAAGGTCCAACTTTCTCAACTCTCTCTTTAAATTTCCCTAAATTCGTATTAACTTGTTTTATTACTTAGCATTCTTATTCTCTCATCTCACATATCCTAATATACTTTTTATTTAGTATTATTTCACATCTCTTATTTTCATATAAATAGAACCCCAAAAACAAGAAAAAGAGGAGTTGCTCATAAATTCTAAACGGGAATTCTCACACTTTTCTCACAACTAAAACAATTTTTTACACACACACACATACACACACACACACACATATAAGAGAAGTCCCCGATTGGATTTATGGGATAAATCCCACCCCTCGTTTTGCATACGAACTACGTGGACTTTGATGCCTTTATAGGATACGTAGGCATCTCGGGGTAAAACCCGAGACTCGAGTCCTTTTTTTCTACTTTTTTCCTATTTTTCTTTTTTCTTTAAACTTAACTCTCTTAAATTCTATGTATTTATATATATATATATATATATATATATATATATATATATATATATATTTGTTCTTAATGGTGTATTATTCCACATGCGTTATGATTCCCTTATAATGATCGACGCGAGGATAATCACATAAATCCTATTTTCTAATATTACTTTTAGGAACATTCCTATGGATGACTCACTTTATCTCTTCCATGATACAAGTCGATGATTCCTATCTTCACTACGTATACACATTTACACATATCACGGGGAAATTAAGGAAAATAGCAAAAACCCATGAGAGACCGTAAGGGCGGAATGGGTGCCTAACACCTTCCCATTTCGTAACTTAGCCTCCGGACCCTTTTCGAATCATTTTGATTTCGCATGTATCAGTATGTCTTCGGATGCTGTCCTTCGGGATGATTCCCTTTTTTTTCCTTTGTCTGTTTTGAGTAAAATAGACTAGCGACTCTATCTTTCTATATTTTTCACCTTATCAATGACGCTAGCCAAAGCGCTCCCGAGAGGGATGCGTGGGACCTAAAGGGATCCTCTTCCGCCGCGAGAGGATATATCTGGGGATGGCCACAGTGGCGACTTTGCTGGGGACTACTTCATTTTTTAGGGCTAGACTCTATTTACATGGGTATTTTAATTTCTTATATATCCCCCTATTTTCCCCTTTACTATTCATGTGTACCTCATGCTTATGCTTCTATTCACACACTTGTAGAAAATTCTCCATATACACTTCACACCACGTGCACCTAGGATCACATATATCCTCATGTTTCACGCATCACCCATACTTGGTATACCATTGGCACTCATACTTCGCTCCTTATTGGGCATGATCAAGAAAGATACTCTCATAAGATACTAATAAGATAATCATGCATGATTCACACGATATCACCAAAGAGCATTGTGATTGACTAAATTTTGTCCCGTAACTGGAGGGTCACTTCTTGATGGGCGCTGGTCCGGTAGGGCTCAGTTAGCTTAAGCGATATGACTCTCACCTTCCATTAGCCAAGTACCTTCGACGTATATCGAGCAGTTCCCCCGCATCGTACCACTTGATCGAAGTCATGACGGGAGGTATATCACAGGGAACTCGTTCACGTACACCGGGTATATCGAATTTGCTCTCACACGTACCATCCCCGCGAGTTATATAGTAAGGCAATTCACGTACACTCAGGTATATAAAATGGCTTGTCTACACGTACCGATTGACCTAAAAAATCAAGACGTATATCGTGGAAGCCATGCCAAAGGGGGAAACCCTTTCTAATTCACCCAACCACCTGCATATCCGCATATAGGTGTCAAGCCTAGGACACACATATTAAATTGTCAGTTTCAACCCGAAACTCTGCCGAAATTTCGAGTCGTCCTGCCGCCCAAATTTTCACACATTTTTAAAACGGGACCCTGCCCGTGAGCCTGGTTACAAGTCCAGCCATAACTTTGCATATGTTACAAACCCAACTTTTCCAGGCTCGGGTCTTGTCCGACATTTCATTTTGCATTAAGGAGAATTTAATACAAGTGAGAACATAATAATTAAAATAATCATGCTGAGACCCGTCTCCAAAGTATTTCTCCATTCTTCATCAAAAAACCCCAAAACATTTCCCTTTTCTCTATAAAAAATCCCAAAACATTTCTCTTTTCTCTATAAAAAACCCCAAAACATTTCCCTTTTCTCTATAAAAAATCCCAAAACATTTCTCTTTTCTCTATAAAAAATCCAAAAATATATCTCCTTTCTTTATCAAAAATCCAAAAATATTTCTCCTTTCTTAACCAAAAATACAAAAATATTTTGTCTTTCAATCTCAAAAAGAAAAAATGTCAAAAATATTTTCATCCTTTTTTGTCAAAAATAAATCCCATTTTACGCCTTCTCAGGTCGATCGCACGTCCTTGGCCTAGATCCTTATTGGCTTTGGTCATCAGTCAAATCACCCCAGAGTTCCGTATGTTTCCCGTCTACCTCTTTCGAGTTCGATATCCATCCGCTTTCCACGGAGAACACATATTAAGAACCAGTTACACAACCAGATTTGACGACAATTTTAGCTCAGCTCGTGTCCAAGATTGACAACCTTCAGACCGAGGTTTGGGAGATGCAATGAAACCAGGTTCCTATTCCTTAAGAGCCCGAGGCCCTATTTCTTCGCGTTATGGGTCCACCAGAGCCTATTTGGGTGCCCGAAGAATATCAACAAGCTCCTCGCGTCCCTCCTGTTAATGGGCCGCCGCCTGGCCAGCTTCCTATGCTGAACTTTGCCCAGCCTGGGGATAACTTGCCTATGATCGTTGATCCGAAAAAGGAAGAGTTGAACAAGGTCAAAGAAGATCTCAAGATATTAACTAAGAAGTTCGACCAAGTCAGAATCTCTAAAAATTACATGGACTACACCAACATGTCTCCTTATCCTAAGGCAAGGTTACCCGAGAAGTTTAAGATGCCGAATATCGAGAATTTTGGAGGAAGAGGACCACTTATTGTTCACCTTAGCATTTATCACCATTCCATGACTCTCCTAGGGGCTTCAGAAGAAGGGATTGCCTAATTGTTTCAGCAAAATCTGAAGGATAGTGCTCTCCGATGGTTTTTGTCTCTCGAGGAGTCCAAAATCAATAGCTGGGAGGATGTAGCCCTTGAATTCATGTCGCAGTACAAATATAATGAAGGGCTTGAGGTCACCCTCCATGATTTAGAGCTTATCAAACAGAAATCTGGGGAATTAGTCAATAACTTCATAGCCTAATGGAGGGAAAAGGCAGTCACTATGACCAATCAACCATCCGAGTAAGAACAAGTCAACATAGTAAAGAAGAAGTTCTTGCCCCATGTCTGAGCAACCATGGGAGGACAATACTATCCCCACTTTCGATCCCTTAAAGAAGCAGGAGTAGAAATAGAGGAAGGTCTTTCTAAAATAGAGGTTGAACCAAAGAAGGTGTCCGGACAGTTCACCCCCAGAAATTATGACAAACCTGCTAGTGCTGTAGTCTCAACCATCAACAACATTTCTCAACCGCCCACTTCGTGGGCACCAAAAAGCCGCCCTGTCCCAGTCTGAAAGGAATACACCGAGCTCCATGCTCCCCTCTCCAAATTTTATCAAGCCCTACTAAGCCAAAACCTCATCAAACCCTTGGATCCCCGTCCATTCCCCAATCCACATCCGAGAAACTTCAAAGAAGATTCCCATTGCACCTTTCACCAAACTGCTGGTCATACCACTGACCAATGATTTCACCTGCAAAACTTAATCCAAGGTCTAATTGATCGGGGTACCATTGGCCCACTAGCCAATCCTAAGCCAAACACTACTCACAACCCACTCCCAAATCATACCAATTCTATCTTCCTAGTAATGAATCCAAAATTTGATCCCTCAACTCAAATCACACCCATACACTCTCCCAAACCTCTCTAAACTTGCACATTTTTCCTCCTACACCCTACTAGCCTCATTGATCAGACATTGTCACTCCTTACCAGAGCATGCATCGATGTTCGTACCCATTTTAAAAATGGAGGTATGGAATTATCAGAAGTGTTAAACCAACTCCTAAAGTTCAGGATGAAATTTCCCTCACAAATGATCATTGATTACCAGAGGTTCAGCACGCTATTCTTAGAAGCACAAAAATGGACTCGAGAGTCAGACAATTGGGTGGTACCAACCGATGAAGTGATCTTGGATGACTTCGTTCGGACCATGGCAGAATTATTTAGGAAAACCAATGACATTTGCAGTATGACCGAGTTACTTGATACTCTGAAATTACAAGGGCGCCTGGTCCCTTTACCTTTACATATCCCCACAGAATGGGAAGACCTGTATGAAGAAGCCATTGAAGTTGCGAAATGCATTGACTTTACATGGAAAGACAAATTATTGCCACCGGATGGGGGGAAGAATTCAAAGATCTGAATGAAGAATAAGTTGTCGAGAAAATTAGCCCAGTAGCCGACATGTGTGGGATGATATCATTTGAGGAGCTCCCCGGGGAACTAAAAAAGGTAGCCATATAGCCCGAGATCGATGAAGAAACTGGGTTCATGTTCTTCCCTTCTTCAGTAAATCACTTGACCATCAGGGAGGCATTACCAGATCCCAAGCTCACTACCAGCCAATGAAAAAGGGAAGGGCATTGAAAACCTTCCTATGCCAGAAATGACCCTCGAAAAAAGCAAGATCCTCGATCAACTAAAGAAAACTTAAGATAACATCACCCTATGGGGGATTTTCTTATCTTACCAGCTGCATAGAAATGCTTTGATTAGTTGCTCACGGGATCCATAGTTCCTCCCTCTACTACACCAGAAGAAGTGGTAAATTTAGTCGGATCCTTGTCCTCTACCCAAATTCTATCCTTTTTCGAAGAAGAAATCCCCAGAATTGGGCCAAACCACAATCATGCACTCAATATCTCTGTCAAAGTTATGGGGAAAGTCGTACCACTCTCCCTTGTCGATAATGGACTCGCCTTGAATGTCTACCCATTAAGAACCTTCAAATGCTTAGGATTAAAGGAAAGTGACATCGTTCTAACCTCCGCTGCTATACGTGCCTACGATAATACTCATCGAGAAGTGATGGGATCTATTAAACTTGTAATAGGGGCTAGCCCTATAAACCCCGTTATTGAATTACAAGTTATTGACATTCCAACTTCTTTCAACCTCTTGCTCGGATGACCTTGGTTCCATAGTATCAAGGGTGTGTCTTCGTCACTCCATCAGAAATTAAAATTCTTTGCTGATAGACGAGTCATCACCATTTTGGACGACGATGATAATACCGAAGGTGTAAGTACCTGTAATCCAGTCATTGAGATACAACACGGGTCAAATGATATGATCCTATTAGAATTTTGAGTTGATCCACTTCTAGTCTCGACGAGAGATAATTTGAAAGAAAGGGTTTGTCCAGAATATGACCCTCATGGCAACGTTAATGTGATTCAGATGTTCAGAAACATGAACTTCATGCCCGGACTAGGGCTAGGAAAAAGACATCAAGGGATAATTGATCCCATTGAACTGAATAAGGCTTTCCCTCCTTGTGGTTTGGGGTATCAACCATCAGAATAAGAGATCAGAATGATCCACCAGTCTCGACCAAAGAGAAGATTAAACTGCATCCAGACTATCCTAGGTGACTCCTTGAATGGAAGATTCATCAAAAAGGGTGAAGACTTCCCCTTTTATGGATTTTCGAAACCATGGTGTGACCATACAGACAAGAAGATGAAGTTTAGAATGGAGATCTTTTTCCAAGACAGCTACTCATGGGATGAAAGTTCCCAACGCCATGTACAACCACTCATCAGAGATAGCGAGGATTCTGAGGAAAGTGACTCCGAGGACTCGTTCAACTTACAAACACTGGGGCTAACACTCTTCATGGTTCATTCAGGCACTACACCGCTAGATCCATCCCACCTGATTAAAGCAGCTGATACACCTCTCCTCAACTGGCATGCTGCGCCCGTTCTACCTGCTAAAATCCCACATAACCCCAATGTTTACCCCATTTCCTGTTCTGTTGTCTATCCTTGCACAAATGTAATCGATACATCCTTTGATGAGGTTCTCAGTGCTGTTTTTCCTACCAATGAAATAAGCCAAGATTTTGAGTATCTTGCTGTGCCTTACATTAATTGCTTAGATTCTAATCAAACTTTTGATCATGATGATTTTTCAAATGAACAATTCTTAACTCATCTAAATAAGGTTAATAACAAACAACATAACCATGTTCAAGTTAATGAAGAAGATACTGTTATTGTTAACCTCGATTCTAGTAGCCAACTGTGCGAGATTAGGATAGGGGCTATCCTTGACGAGCATGAGCGCGCACAACTCGAATAATTACTAAAGGAATTCGTGGATGTCTTCGCATGGTCCTACGATGATATGCCCGACATTGATCTCGAAATATCTCAACATGAGATCCCAAATCTTCCTGATTGCAAGCCGATTAAACAAAAGTTGAGAAATCTCTGCACCGAATGGTCGCTCAAGGTCAAACAAGAAGTGGTCAAATAGCTGAGCGTAGGTTTCATTCGTGTGATCAAATATCCCACATGGTTAGACAACATAGTGTCTATACCGAAATCAGGAGGGAAAGTTCGGATGTGTGTAGACTACCGGGACTTGAACAAAGCCTCTCTAAAGGATAATTACTCACTACCCAATATCGACATGAGCGTGGACAAAATTGTCAGTCATGCTCTTAAGTCATTCGTCGATGGGTTTTTCGGATACAACCAAATCAAAATGCACCCAAATCATCAAGAAATAACCACGTTCATCACCCCATGGGGAACCTTTTGCTACATTGTTATGCCATTTGGTCTCAAGAATGATAGGGCTACCTACTAGAGGGCTGCCACGACCATGCTGCACGATCTGATGCACAAAAAAGTTGAGGTCTATATGGATGATATGATTATCGAATCCAAAACTAGAGAAGGTCATGTTCCCGCTCTCTGAAAGTTCTTCGAACGACTGTGATAGTATCAGATGAGACTCAATCCACATAAATGTGTCTTCGGCATTACAAAGGGAAAACTCTTGGGCTTCATGGTTAGTGAAAAAGGGATAAAAGTAGATCCTGCCAAGCTAAAAGACATACTTAAGATGCCTCTTCCCCGAATGGAGAAAGAGGTCCAAGGTTTCCTTGGGAAATTGTAATACATCAACCAGTTCATCAACCAGCTCACCTCCATTTGTGAACAAATTTCAAACTCCTCTGAAAGGATTCAACCAAAGTTTGGAATGAGGCCTGCCAAGAGGCCTTCGACTGAATCAAACAATACCTGACTCAACCTCCGGTACGCATGCCACAACATCCTGGTCTCCCCTTGCTCCAATACCTAACCATAACCGACACTACAACTAGGGCTTTGATTGCTCAATACCTTGAAGATTCCTGTAAAGAAAGAGTCGTCTATTATGCCAGTCACAAATTGGCCGGATACGAAGTCAACTACACCACTTTGGAAAAAGCATGCGTCGCGCTTATTTAGGTCACCCAAAAGTTGCGACACTACATGCTCGCCTTCCCCATTAAACTTGTATCCCGAATGGATCCCTTCAAGTACCTTCTTAGGAAACCCACCTTATCCAGTCCAATGGCTCGATGCTTGATTCTCTTAACCGAGTTTGATATCGTATACGTCACACAGGAAGCCATGAAAGGAAGAGCCATCTTTGACTACCTCGCTAACTTCCCCATAGAAGAGGCTGATGATTGGATCTCCGAATTCCCAGATGAAAACATCTTCTACGCTACTCAAGATGACCTTCGATGGTAAATGTTCTTTGATGGCGCGGTCAATAAAAAGGAATATGGCATCAGGATACTTTTGATCGCCCCAGAAGACTCCCACACTCCCATCGCCATCAAATTGGATTTCCCCTGCACTAACAACATGACTGAATACGAGGCATATACGGTAGGCCTTAAAGTTGCTTTCAAGAAAGGAATTCAATGCCTACATGTCTACGAGGATTCTGACCTCATCATTGGTCAAGTGCTCAAAAAATAGAAAGTCAAGGATGAGAAACTTTAACCCTTCCATATCCACTTAGAAGAACTAGCCTCCTAATTCCAAGACATCACCTTCCACTACATACCTCGAGCAAATAATAACCTAGTCGATGCCCTTGCTACCTTGGCCTCCATGATCGACATGTCGAAGGAATAACAACGGCCCCCTTCCTAGTCCAAAAGCAAGATAAACTAATACACTGCTACCATATTGATCTCACCACCAAAGAAGATCCCGAGCTAGCCAATTATTGGTATTATGATATCTGACACCTCCTCAAGCATGGTAGGTATCCCGAGGGATCCAAGAAAAAGGCCGAGAAACCCTGTGAAGACTGGCCGCCCAGTACATCATCTATGACAAAGCACTTTTTAAGAGAAACTTTGGTGGAACCCATCTACAGTGCATCGCAGGGGCTGACAATTAAGAGGTAATGCAAAGAATCCATAGCGGAGAATGAGGACCCCATATGAACGGTCCCATTCTTGCCAAGAATATCATACGATAAGGCTACTACTGGACCACCATGATCCAGCATTGTACCACCTATGTCCGAAGATGCCTCAAATGCCAGCAGTTTTCCAACCTTGAACACTTGCCTCCGCGAGAATTATACAACATGACTTCTCCTTGGACGTTCTCCACCTGGGGCATCGACATTATAGGGAAGGTTACACCCAAGGCCTCTAGATGTCATGATTTAATCCTGGTTTCCATTGATTACTTCACCAAATGGGTCGAAGCCGAGTCATACGCAGTCCTAAACGCTAATAAAGTGGCTAAATTCATAAAAAAAACATCATCTGCTGATATGGGGTCCCGCATGAGCTAGTGTCAGCTAATGGGTTGCATTTTGAGGTAGAAGTCACATAAGTGGTCAACAAGTATAGGATTCAGAGACA
Organism: Sambucus nigra; assembly: GCA_949130495.1. Classification (NCBI taxonomy): domain Eukaryota; kingdom Viridiplantae; phylum Streptophyta; class Magnoliopsida; order Dipsacales; family Adoxaceae; genus Sambucus; species Sambucus nigra. The sequence continues at coordinate 426,135,730 of OX422209.1, forward strand.
TAAATCTTGTCCCTACCGACCTCAAACCAATGGTTCAGTCGAAGCCGCCAACAAGAACCTCAAAGCCATCATCAACAAGATGACCGAAAGTTATCGAGATTGGGATGATCGAATCCCATACGCCCTGTGGGGCTACCGAACCTCAATTTGAACCTCTACAGGGGCTACCCCTTACTCTCTAGTATACGGCACGGAAGAAGTCCTACTCGTAGAGCTAGAAATACCCTCGTTATGCATCACGCTTGAAGGCAAGGTTAGTGAGAAGGACTGACATCAAAGCCGCCTCGACGAGTTTTCACTCTTGGACGAAAGGAGACTGAAGCCATTATATCACATACAAGGGTACCATCATCGAATAGCGCATTCATTTAATAAAAGAGTCAAGGATCGCGGTGTCCAAGAAGGGGATTTAGCCCTCAAAGAAATAGTAGATCCCATCTGGGACCCCAAAGGGAAATTCAAGCCCAATTGGAGCGGCCCATACATTATCAAGAAGATATTGTCCGACGGTGCCGCCATGCTTACCGACTTAGACAGAGAATAAATGGCTCGTCCAGTCAACCTGGACCATCTCAATAAATTTTACCCCTAGTCCAAAATCTTGGTGCTCTACGACTCTTCTCATCTCCCTTCTTGTCTAAAAAAAAATCTCTTCATTTCCCTCTACCCAGAACTATGTGGTTCTGATCCTCTACAAAACTCTTTCTTGGAAAAATTACAATTTTTAAAAACCCCCAGAGGTACGTAGGCATCTCATATATCTTACATGAGCACGACCCCTTCTTTTTCACAAAAAACTATTTTTTTCTTATCTCCGAAAATGACAGTTAACTTTAACATATACTTGAACAAAAGGATTATGCATGCCTTAGCGATCGGTATAGATAATTAAAAATACAAATATCATCAAAAGGCACAACTAGATATTCAAAAACTTATTTATTTCATTAATAAGAAATTACGGCACAATTACATAAGAATAGGATCGGATAACTCCCTTCCCCCTACCTTCCTACAAAGCCAAATAAAATCCCCCAATTTATTACCGAGTACAAAAAAAAAACTCTCCAAGAGTCCTACCCAAAGATACCAGAGGATCCCACTTCATCACCATCATCTACATCCTGGGGTCCCCAGGCTTCCCCTGCCTGAATGGAGTGTCGTAGATGCTCCAGGACCGATAGGCTCGAACCAGCCTCAGAAAAACTACCACACCTCCCTCCATGGTATCAGATAAGGCAATCCATCTTTGTCCAGTCTCCACTTCCAACATCTTGCTAACTACTCTCCTCCATAACCACTTCATATAATCCCCAGGGATGTGCCAAACTCTCTCAGCAGACTGAGAGGGACGGGTCAACGGACGTCGACTCTCCCATAAAGATCCAAGCCGCATGCCCAGACTCTCTGTCAAATCTTCTATCGGAAAGAAATCTAGTGTCCGAGGTGGCACGATATGCTCCCAGCCAAATTGGCGCAGAAGCTGCCAAGGGAAATGCTAAGAGGCCTGTCTGAGACCAACCAGCTGGACATACGGGTATTCTCCTAGTTCTAGAATAGGCAGCATCTATCCCCACCAAGGAACTGACTAGTACAGATTTAGAGCCCCATGCTCTATGAACCAATTCTACCAGCTCTCAATATCTAGGCCAACACTGATGAAATGGAGTGAAAAGAAATTGGGTACAATCGACAAAGGGTATTCCAGAGGAGTCACCAGGCGGAATATTTCAGACAATAACATGAATAGCATCACAGGGCTACCCCTCAGAAAGGCAGAATGATCTTCTCGCCATGCATCCAGGACATATAGAGTCTCTTCCAGTATCACCGTCGCATGATTGTGACGGTAGGACATACATAAGGTAATAACTATAAGTTATGGGTCCACCAGCAGCTCCTTAGTCACCAGCAGCAATTTTGAAACCAAGCCTAGAACGACAATTATGGCATATCCAGCATCACCAACCTCCTGCAAATGCACGGACCACAACACCACCGGAAGAGAAATCATACCTCCATCCACCAGTGATTTGGCCGCTGAGGGCGAAATACAAAAAAGCCCAGCCAATAACTCCCGTGGATAACGGGAAAACTCAGGCAGAGCCGCAGCAACGCCAGGATTTATCTCCAACATGGCAGAAAATTCCTCATAAGTCGGACAAACTTCTTCTAAGCCAAAGCAAAATTCATGGTCTTCAGGGTACTAGAATTATACCGCCGCCATCAGTATGTTCCACTCTATGGGTCGATTACGCCATAAAGAAACTCGACGCATGTTGTAAGCATTGTGGTCGACGTTATAGGAGCACATCGCCCCCAAAGTATCAAGATAGTTGGCAAACTCAACGCTACCAGGGAGGTCCATCTCATAGAATAAGAAAGTAGGAATGTGAAGGTGTGAGGAAAACACTCCACTCGTAACCCTCTTTTATACTTTAAACCCCCCACAAAAGACATAACCCCTGCTGAAATCGGAGGAAATCCTGCCCCATAAGGTACCAAAGGCTGAAGAGGGTAACAATCAAGGCTTTGAATTGATGATATTGGACTGACCTACCGATAGGCAGGACAAGGTGCTTGCCGATCGACAACCCCCTACTTTTGGAAATTTTCCTTTTTCCTCTTTTGTCAAAATTTTTGAAAACTCAAAATAAACTGATCTTCTCAAATAGAATTTCAAAAATCTCCCTTTCATTTGTATATAAATTCTCATTTTGAAAAAACTTCCATTCAAAATCCCCAAAATATTTCTTTTTACGGTCTCAGCAGCAAAGTAAAAAGCACATGTGCAATTCGTCATTAAACAGAAAATAATAAAAAAAACCTTCATTGCATTGAATAGATATATGTTTATGTATTACATCATTTTTGCAGGAAAATAAAGAAAAGAAAAAAAAAATGGGACTCAGCCCCAACCCACAGTCTCTCTCTCCCACTTGCACTCTCTCCTAAAAGCTTCCACCTCTACGGCGCGCTCTCTTTCCCCTGTGGAGAGATGATGCACCACCACTACCTGAACTAGACTCCTCCCCAGATGAGGCACACGACACCAAGAAAGAAGGAACAGGAATTGCGTCCCGAATATGGGCAGTCGCGAAAGATATCTAGTCCTTAATATCCCTCAGCCAAGTGGTGGACACCTGGACATGATGCAAGAAAAGGCAAAATCAATATCAAGCAGAAAAGATCAGAGGAAACAAAAAGGAAGGAAAACAAAAGAGCAGAAAAGATATACCTCAGGGCGAAGAACCTCCTCTGTCAAGCCCAACTCCTCCGGGTCCATCACATGAGGACGATGCATCATAGGCACCATCCCTCCATTAGCCCGCCGGATGTTATATGAAGGAGTATGTAGCCGCTCAAAGGGGACCTCCGAGGTCACTGCTACCATAGATGTCGACGGACTGCCACCGCTGTGGGAGGATCCCACTTACAGACTCGAACCCGCGGGAGGGAAGGGCAGTGCATCATATATGCTGGGAGCCATCATCGAGCTCATCATAAAGTCCATATAATCATACGACACATCCGTATCGGTGTACAGCAGGGAGGACTCGCCAATCATTGCTGCGATCCTCGCATCCTCTGGCAGCAGCCGCTCCCTCCTCATAGACATAGGGGGCTTCGCAGGTGGAACCACCACCTCCCCCTCAGCAATCTAACGGTCCAAACTCTCCCCGAGATACCAAGAGTGGACAAACACATACGCCAACAAATGTCTCATCTACGTATTTACTCCAGTCAACCCCGTGTCCTAAACAGTCATCCCCCAAGGGTAAAAGGTCACGTGAAACATCTCCAGCAAAATATAAGCAAATATGGAATCAGAGCACCCAAATGTGTTAGACTAAGAAAAAGACTTACCCTGTCACTGGTCATGCCATTCAAGACCCGACGTACCGTCTCTAGAGAGAGACCTCCTCGACTGCCGATTGGCCTTACGCCATCGATGCAACCGACAAAAGTCCCCAATGGTCTCGTCCTTTAAAGTGATTAGCTGGGTATTACACACGATCACCTCATATAACCACGTCTGCCAAAGATATTTTTGCAATTAAAAATAGATGCATAAGGAAAATGCGAACGTATGAAATGAAAATGCGCAAATTAAAAAATACCTCAAGAAGATACATGACTCCAGTGAAAGACTACCGGCAGCACCGACTGAATGCATCCAAAGAGAAATAAAGGGTGGCCAAAGTCAGGCTCCCCCAATCATAAAGAGGGATGTTCGAAAACATCCTCAGATATGGTAAAAACCATAAGTGGACAACGTCGCTGCTCGACGCCACCAATAATCCCCCCAACACTAGCAAAATAAATAACTAGGCCATCTGCCTCACCTGCAGCCCGTCCTCCACATCGATTACTCTACCTAATTGTCCTTCAGCAGTGACAAACGAATGGAGTCCCAAGATACTATCCTCCTCACATCACCAAGTGCCAGGCGCACCGCCTCCGGCCTCACCCGCAAAGAGCGATCAACTCTATCTTCTCTCCATCGCAATCCATCCCCAACAACTGCTGCACATCTATGGGACTCAGAGTCATCTCCCCAAAACCAAAATGAAAGGTCCCCACCTCTCCCCTAGAGCGCAGACTACCGTCGAACAAGGCGTCTTATCTAGCATAGATGCCAACCTCCCAAAAACTGCTGATGATACCACCCAACACACCGCAGGTGGAAGATGCTCCCAGATATCCTTAAGTCCGTCGTCTCGCGGGCACGCATATTCGATAGAGAAACATCAGACTGCCAAAAGAGAAAATCCTTGTCAAAATCCAAGAAAAAAAGGGAAAGTCGCCAAAAAAGGATGCCAAAAGTCATTATACTTATATAATCGCCAAGGTTCACCACCCTCGAAGAGAGATTACGCGACGGCTCCGGTAGCAAGGTTCGCTCATCCACAACCGGCTCGAATGCGTCGAAAGATTTCTCGCTCCTTAAAGCAAGAGGCGCCCTGGCCCTCCACTCCACGTTTTCCCAGTCATTAAAAGCCCACCATTCCCGATGTACTACAGTGCTCACAAAACTGGCCATTTTTTAGATATCAGAATGCTAGAATCATTCGCATAACGTAGAAAGGGAGAAGGCAAGAAGCTGTGAAAAATGAGGGGAATTCGCCCCCTTTATATAAGATTCCAAGGGTCATGCCGATCGACATTGACCCCCCACCTACCGATCGGCACTGGCCCTTTGCCTTCTCGAGGTTGCCCAAACGTTCGTGCCACTATCGAATGGCACCCTCCACACCATGCCGACTGGCACCTCCCATAAATTTTTGTACAAAATTTCCTTGAAAATACCAAAAAACTCTAAAAAATCCTTAGAAATTTCCTAAATATCCCGAAAAGGATTTAGAGCATTTTCACTAAGAAAATGTCGCGCCTCCTCAAGCGGAACCCTCGAAAGCCAAGCGAATCTCCCTGACAACATCCCCAGAGGACCTCTAAAATATCCAAAACTTCAGGATCATATCCTATTTTCCAAAGGTCTCAAATCTTTCTGAGAAATACATCCAAACCCTAGACCGCCTAATCACTTTCCCAGCATCAAATTGGTTGTTCCCCAGGTAAATTGTCCAAAAGACACAAGGATTTACCCAGCAATCGGCTCCCCAGCTCAAATCAAAATCATGAGGTAATTTTCCAAGAAGAGTTCCCTAAGAAAATCTCACCTTAAGCTCACAGAATCTGCTTCGACCCGCAAAATTGGTCATCTCATCCTCAAGCCCGTAAAATTGGCTTCGACCCCGCAGAATTGGTCATCTCATCCTTAAGCCCGCAAAATTGGCTTCGACACGCAGAATTTGTCATCTCATCCTTAAGCTCGTAGAATTGTCTTCGACCCTCAGAATTGGTTATCCCAACTTAAGCCCGAATAATTGGCTTCGACCGGCAGAATTGGTCATCTCACCTTAAGCTCGCAGAATTGGATTCGACCCACATAATTGGTCATCTCAACCTAAGCCCGCCGAATTAGCTTTGACTCATAGAATTGGTCATCTCAACTTAAGCGCATAGAATTGGCTTCGACCCATAGAATTGGTCATCTTACCTTAAGCCCGCAGAATTGGCTTCGACCTGCAGAATTGGTCATTTCACCTGAAGCCCATAGAATTGGCTTCGACTCACAAAATTGGTCATCTCAACTTAAGCCCACAGAATTGGCTTCGATCCGCAGAATTGGTCATCTCAAACTTAAGCCCGCAGAATTGGTTTCGACCCGCAGAATCGATCATCATAATCTAAGCCCTCAAAATTGGCTTCGACCCACAGAATTGGTCACCCCCATCATTGTTGTAGGTCCTCATAATTGACCTAAATATTTGGTCATCATTTCCATTAATACCATCCCCAGCATACCCTTTTAAGCCCTCAGAATTGGCTTCGACCCGCAGAATTAGTCATCCTCATTTTAAGCCCTTAGAATTGGCTTTGACTCACAGAATTGGTCATCCTCCTACTTAGGTCCTCAGAATCGACCTCGACCCTCTGGTCATCCTCTTTCAAAGGCATCATGTGGTGTCTATTCAACGGCTTTTGTTTGTCCTAAACTCACCCGTCGAGGCGCTCTATAGACACCCCATTCTAGTACCCCCAACCTCTCCTTAGATCCCTAACACCTCCCTTCATCATTGCAAACCCAAGTTATACCCCGGGTACTGACCGAAAGGCCACCTGGAATTCCCAGGCTTTGTATGACCAAAAACTCAAACTCTTCAGCTCAACTGAGACTGAATGAATCTTTGAAGGGCACTGAATCCCATTTCCAATGGTCCATACCGTGCGTGATTTTGACTTACCATGCTAATGAACGACCCATTTTCCACCAAAATTCGATCAGGAGGTCACTGGACGCACCCAGGCTCCGTTTGACCGAAGTAAGCTCTTCATATTACTGAGACTAAATGAATATTTAAAGGGCATTGAAACCCCTTTCCAACGGTATACCCCATGCACAATTCTAACTTACGGTACGAATGAATGATCCATTTTACTCCCAAAGGTCACCGAACGCTTCCGGGCCCTGGTTGACCAAATTAAACTCCCCAAATCGAGTCAAGCTCTGTGGAATGTCAAATTGAATCTCATAACCTTTCCAGCGGTCTATCCCGTGCGCGATTCTGACTTACCATGCGGACGAACGATCCATTTGCGTTTGACGATCCCCTATCCAAAGGACCAACGAACGTTTTCGAGCCACATTTGGCCCAAAGTCAACTCCCGGACCCGGGAGATGTCCAAAGGACTTTTGAAGGTCTCTAAAATACCTTTGGAACAGTTCACCCCGTGTGCAATTTTGATCAATGATTCGCACTCTACGACCAATTTTCCGAAGGAACCTGAAAGACACTACCAAATGGCAGGTTCCAAGCCCTGCCCATCGGTAGTGTGCCTAAACACACCTGCTGATTGGTAGGACTAGGGATATGCCGATCATCAATTCCCTGGGCCTATAAAAAGGATGGCCTAACCTCATTCCAAGGAGGAGGAAAATCAGAGATCCATCACTCTCAGGAAGCTCAGAAAACCCCTCTCGAAGTCAGCATGTTTTCCACATCCAAATCCCTTTCCAACCTTCACCTTTCACCACTTTCTTCATCAAACTTGGTGAATTAAGTATCCTCCATCTTCATCCAAGTGCAAGGGATTCTCTTCAACACCCAACATCGAGCTCAAGATCTTCACGAAGGTCCAACTTTCTCAACCCTCTCTTTAAATTCCCCAAAATTCGCATTAACTTGTTTTATTACTTAGCATTCTTATTCTCTCATCTCACATATCCTAATATACTTTTTATTTAGTATTATTGCACATCTCTTATTTTCATATAAATAAAACCCAAAATATAAGAAAAAAGAGGATTTGCTCATAAATTCCAAACGGGAATTCTCACACTTTTCTCATAACTAAAACACTTTTTTACACACACATACACACACACACATATAAGAGAAGTCCCCGATTAGATTTATGGGATAAATCCCACCCCTTATTTTCTATACGAACTACGTGGACTTTGATGCATCTATAGGCTACGTAGGCATCTCGGGATAAAACTCGAGACTCGAGTCCTTTTTTCTACTTTTTTCCTATTTTTCTATATTCTTTAAACTTAACTCTCTTAAATCCTATGTATTTACACACACACACACACACACATACACACACACACACACACACACACACACACACACACATATATATATATGTATATATATATTTGTTCTTAATGGCGTATTATTCCACCTGCGATATCTTTCCCTTGTAATGATCGACGCTCGGATAATCACATAAATCCTATTTTTGAAAATTAGTTTTAGGAACATTCCTATGGATGACTCACTTTATCTCTTCCATGATACAAGTCGATAATTTATGTCTCCACTACGTATACACATTTACACATATCACGGGGAAATAAAGGAAAAATAGCAACAACCCTTGAGAGACCGTAAGGGCGGAATGGGTGCCTAACACCTTCCCATTTCGTAACTTAGCCTTCGGACCGTTTTCGTATCATTTTGGTTTCGCATGTATCAGTATGTCTTTGGATGATGTCCTTCAGTATGGCTCCCTTTTTTTCTTTTGTCTGTGTTGAGGAAAATAGACTGGCGACTCTATCTCTCTATATTTTTCAACTCATCAACGACGCCGACCAAAGTGCTCCCGAGAGGGACGCGCGGGACCTAAAGGGATCCTCTCCCACCGTGAGAGGATTTATCCGGGGATGTCCACAGGCCTATTTATAGAATCCTGTAATTAAGGTAGGGAATAAGATGAATGGGTGGTACATGTAGAATAAATCAGTTTAGATGATGTCATAAAAATCATGTCAGATATGTTTTTCTAGAAAGTGGAGATATCCATCATCCCCAAATTTCTCACATCCTTGAAACTCCAAGGGCATCTAGTTCCTTCACCCCTTCACTTCCCAACTGAGTGGGAAGACTTGTATGAAGAGTCTTAATAGGTTGTTAAATGCATCGACTACTCTTGGCACGGGGATATCGTTACTACTGAATGGGGGAATGACTTCGATAGATTAGATAAAGAATCAAACTATGGAAAAGTCAGTTAAAATATTTCTTTATAGGGAATGATATCTTTTTAAGAATTGTTGGGGGAAGTAAAAAAAGTTTCCATTCAACTCGAAGTAAATGAAGTCATAAGGTTCTGGTTTTTTCCTACCTTCATTAACCACATGATTCGATCTGGGCGATATTACAATGATTCGATTCCCCAATAAGCTAAAATAGATAAATAAAAGGGAGTTGTCGAAGAGCCCCCAATGCCTGAAATGAGAGTTGAGGAAAGAAAGGTTCTAGACAAACTCAAGAAGACCTAGGGCAATATCACTTTGTGTGGACTATTCATTGCCTCTCAGCTACATCGAAATGCTCAGATCAAACTCTTCACAAGATCTATAGTTCTTCCCTCTACCACTCTTGAAGAAGCGTTAATTATGGTTGGATACCTAACGTTTACCGGACTCAACTCCTTCTCTGAAGAAGAAATATCAAAATTTGGCCCTGGTCATAATTATGCTCTTAATATCTGTAATACCCTGCCTCAAATATTTTATTAATTTTCCCACATAAGTTGTAATAATATGGAAACCTTGAGATTTAGATCATTATGATTGGTAGTTTAATGGAGCAAGCTTGGTGGAGCTAGGTAACCTCTTTAAGGCCACGTTAGGATGTGGGAGTTTGCCATGTTCTTTGCCATTGTTGGAGCTCCATTTGAGGTGGAAAAATATACTCTTAGTTTAAGGCTCTATTTGTGTATTATTAGACTTGTTGTTAGAATTTAAGAGTAAAATGCATACGAATAAAATGATGGGTTTCTAATGGATTTGGTATTAAACATTTTTATGAAATAAAATTATTGGCAAAAATGTTATTTTGTTGGATATAAATTATGAGTAAATATTTCAAAGTTTACTTGAATTAAGGAATTGGGAATTTTATGAACATGCTGTAATCCTAGAAATTTGATGCTAAACATTTTATGAAATAAAATATTTAAAAATGATGTTAATATTGCTAAAATATTTGGCGAAATAATGTTCCAAAATTTCTTGAAAAAATGAAGGTTTTATGAAAGTTGGACATTTGTTGAGTTTTGAAGAAATAAAAATGTCATTTATGTCTTGAAAGTGCTTTTTGAAAGTATTATGAATTTCTAGAATGAAATGTATGTTTAACCCATTTAATAGGATATTAGGATTAAAGTTCATCTTCTTATGCATATAAACTTTTAACATCTTGATAATGGACATATGAAGAAATTTAAAGAAGGTTCTCTTGGGTTTAAACATGAAATAAGTAAAATCGAAATTATAGTCTTCAAAGTGTATAAAAAGGGGTTAAAAGTGTGAGAAGTGTAAGGCTATAAGACTACATGTGTTAATAAAAAGAAATGATTTTTTCTTATATAAGTAATCTTTAAGTGTAATTGTATTTCTTGGATGAAAAAAAAGTGGTTAGTGAAAGTGTTGAATAAATGTTAATGGTTAAAACATTGGGAAGTTGGTGTGTGCAACTTAATAATGTTTTGAAAGATTAACACTTATGAAATTGAAAAGGATATAATTGAATAAAGATGTTTTCAACTTGAAGACTGTTATGACAAATGTTAAAAGGGTGGTAATGTGTTAGAAACACTTAAGAAGCTAGTGTGGGTGACTCAATTGTGTTTTGGAAAATAACATGTGTGAAAATCGAGGAAAGACAAGTTTGGAAACAAAAACGGTAAAATGGTAATTTTATGTAAAGTAAAACATTTTTATGAAATAAAAATGTTGGAAAAGGTGTGACAAAAATTGGTCATAAATGAACATGATTTTGGAATAAAATCAAAGTTAGAGTGTAAAGGACATGAAATTCCAATTTTCAAAGTGTAACACAAGTTGGGGTGAAACTTCGGGTTTTGGCTTCGGCCGGTTAAAAAGGGAAAGGTTGAATAATGTGGACATTTATAAAATATTAAGACACATGAAAAAGGTACACAGATGAAACTGGGATAATTAAGAAGGGGCTTGGAGCCTTGGGGTGAAAGACCCATATTTACTGGCTAGAGCATATGGTGGCATCGCCAGCGGTGTGGAGCCCATTAAAGAACGCGGTTTATTGGAAGATTTTGAGAAAAAGATAAAGAACTATGAAACATGTCAACAAATGGGATGTGTGGTGAAAATGTGTAAAAACAACCTAACTTGAATGAATTAATAAATATCCCGATAAAAGTTAAAGTCGACAAGAAATGTGTAAATATGGTAATGTCCATAAAGTAAGGAAAATTTAAACTATAGTGGTTAAATGGGTAAGTTAAGGAACCTAAGGAGATTTAACCTATAATTAACACAAGGGTGTGTGGTGAAGGGTTTAAATCTAAATAATTATTTTGTAACATGGTGTTCGCATGTGTTGAAAAGGTGAATTTCAATGTAAATTCTAATGTGGATTGCTTAACAAAAAATGGCGATTTCGGTAAAGAAATGGTTTTCGATTAAATAAAGTGAGTTTGTTTGTGTACATTAAATAAAGGGATAAATGTAAAGTAAAGAAGGAAGGATTTCTTTATGATATTAAGGTTAATTAATTGCGATAAATCACGTTTTCGGAAGTAAAACAATTTCATGCATTAGGTGTGTATTTATATATAAGGTAGTTGCATGTGCACGTAGGTATAACATGTTAGAGTATCCTTTATTCCATTTGATTCAATATTGTATTCTTGTATATTTCTCACTGAGCATTTGGATCACACCCTCCTCTTTGTTACAATAGGTTGGGTGCGGGTTCGTATTTTGAGGACGTTACACATGTAAGTACTCTCTTTTATTTTACATTACTACCTTTGTATGCTGGGATTCCTGGGATGCTTTCCATGAGTCCCTCACGTAGTTTGATTGAAATTTGAATCACATGCTAAACAAGTGAAATATTAATTAAAATAAAATTAGATTAGCAACATTATATAGGTTGTTTCATTGCACTACACACGTAACACTCGGGTCGGATCGCTTGACTATGGGTAACCCATAAATTCGGGTTGGGGCATTATAACATCTCCGTCAAACTTTTGGGGAAGACAGTCCTCCTAGCACTAGAAGATAATGGGTCTGCTCTCAACGTATGCACACTTACAACTATCAACTTCTTGGGATTAAAAGTTAGCGATCTCACTCCCACATTTTCCATCGTGCGAGCCTATGACAACACCCGCCCACAAGTAATGGGTTCCATAAAACTAATGCTAGGGGTTGGCCCTATCCACCCTTTGATAGAGTTCCAATTCATCGATGAAACTTCCTGTTTCAATATACTCTTTGGCCACCTAAGGCTCTACATCATCCGAGCAGTATCTTCCTCTCTCCATCAGAAACTGAAATTCTTCACCAATGGTCAGGTTATCAGTATCCTTACGGACGATGATTGTTCAAACGGTGCATCACCATCAACTCGATATTGGAAATTGATCATAGAACTAATGACATGTTCCTATTCGGTTTCAAAATCGATCCACTACTTGTCCCAGAGGTGGATAATTTCAAAGGTCGATTACGTGAAAAACACAACCCTCATGGAAATGTCATCATGATCTAAATATTCATTAGCATGCACTTTTTGCCTAGAATGGGGCTAAGAGGATGCTAGGAATGGATCCTTAAGCCAATAGTCATAAAAGAATCCTTTTCTCCATGCAGATTGGGCTACCAACACTCACCAGCCAAAATCAAAGCCGTGCCAGAAAATAAGCCAAAAAGATAGGAAGGAACATCTCAGGAGACTCTCTAAATAGAAGATTTATCAAGGAGGGCGAAGATTTCCCCTTTTGCTGATTCTTTGAACCATGGTATGACCCCGCTAATAAAAGATGAAGATAGGGATGGAGATCTTTTTTCAATATGATAACACCTGTGATGAGAATAGAAACATGAAGTGGAACCTCTAACTGATGAGACCATAAAAAACACTAAAAACTCTAAGGACAATGAAACCGATGAGTTATGAAAAATATAGACACAAGGGCTAAGTCTCAACATGATTCGCTAAGAGGCTGATCTATTTGACCTGTCTACAAAGATCATCATAGCTAAAGCACCTCTCTTTAACGGGCATGCCATTATAGTCCATCTTTCCCAACCAGTATAAACCCTGCTATTGATGCCAAAAATTATCCATCTACGTGGATCAATTAGAAATGGACATCTATCCCCTGACGTGTCACCAACACTTGTCATCAATTACTTGGTCAACTTAGAAGATAGTTGATTGGCTAGTAAGATGACCAACTCGAAGAAAACCATCATTGTAGATAAACCATCATTCTACACATTCCCAGTGCTATCAATAATCACATTCATTATGTATGGGTATAAATGCATAAATATATAAAGGCATTCTAACTCTTGATCTTCGAGTCATTGTAAATACAATGTATTCCTTTCACAAAAGGCAGGAGAGAAAAGCACAAGGTCATTCTTCTAACAAGAATATCTAGTTGTCTGTACGCATAAACAACAATACAATCACAGTGGATGCAGGATTTTTTTATAGCTAAACCACTTAAAATTCTTGTGTCTCATTTATTTTTCTCTCATTATTTTATCTGTGATTATAAAATTGGCTTCATATCTAACATTACCAATTTTAGACATCAACAAATTGGCATCGTCTGTGGGAACATGTGTTTTTTATTGTTCTGTATCTCACTTTAAGGAAAATGAATGACCCTGAGGGTAGTGCATGAAATGAAAGCAACAATGCCATCCCATCTGCTCCGCCTACATCAGCCTACTTAAATGGAATTCTGGCAAAAATTTCTAGGGGATAAGAAGAAATGTAGGAAACCATAAGGAAATTGGCTCAGTCATTATAAGTCGAGTCTCCATCTCTTTCGAGACAAAGTATAGATCCACCTCTTAGGAGAGAGATTCCACCTCCTCTTCCTAGGAATAACCAACATAGTTATTCTAGATCTTCTCACGATAGGCCTTATCACTCGGGAGTAAGCTTCTCACTCAGATCCACAAAATTATATGATGGCCATTCTTTTCTCCAGAAAGGTCAAGCACTTTGGAAAGGTTGAGTCGAGCTTTACCTTTCGATCGTTTAGGTCCCCAAACAAATAAGAATCATCACAGGGAGTTATCCCGACCATATGAGCACCCAGCCAAACATCATTAAGGTTCAATCGAATCCTGATCAAACGTCCGACGTTATGTGAATGCCAAGCATACTCCTCATGAAGAGAGTTCGGCAAAAACACACGATCGAGATGACCAAGATTCTTCGAACAGATCTAATACAGGTAATCCTTCATGGAAAGGGTTAATTCAATGATTAGAAAATTGATGGGGGGATATGGCAAAGGAAAAGAATCCATTGAAGCAAAATTTTGTCACGAGTCTCCCTTCATCCACGAAATTATTAATTTCCTGACTCCATCCAAGTTTAAGACACCAATGGTTACTCGTAAATATGATGGTAAGATTGATTATTTTTTGCACATTGAGCAATATCAAGCATCTACTGATATATACTTTGTCCTTGATGAACTGCGATGTAGAGATTTTTCAACCACCATCACTGGTTCATTGCAAATATAGTACAACAACTTGCCCCGAGGATAAATTTCCAGTTTTAATTAACTGGACAAGCTATTCATTGGTAACTTATGTTTTGGGTCCAATCCAGTTAAAAGAGTAACTCTTCTTTTAAGTGTTAGACAGCGAGTAGGGGAGACCACCATAAAATACATTACTCATTTTAATAATGAGAAATTGGAAGTGGTTGATTATGAAGAAAAAATGACCATCACCGCCTTGATGAGTTGATTACTTCCCAAAAAGATGTATTACGCATTGGAAAAATATCCTCCCAAAACCATGACAGAGCTCATGGATAAGGATGGAAAAATCATGAATGTCGAGGAAGCAATGGCTGCAAAGAAAAGTCCTGCCACTAAGCCTGAAAAGAAGGAGTAGAAATATAATAAAGAGGATAATCCCAAAAAGTATGGAGTGTACACTCCACTGATGATCATTATCCACCATTTCTTGGAGGAAATCAAGAATAATAAAGATTTGAATTGTCCTTAGAAGCTGAGGGCACCCCCTAATAAGGGAGATAAATCCAATTATTATGAATTCCATAAGGATCATGGACATACGATCGATAATTGTATAGCTTCAAAGAATGAAATTGAATCCCTCAATCACTGAGGAGAGATGAGAAAATTTTTTGATTAGCATGAAAGTCAAAAAATTGGAGGAAGGTCCAATTCTCCCTCCAAACCTAGAGACAACAAAACGTGAGGCCATGAGGATGGTTATGAAGATAATCCATACCTGCCGAGGATGCCCAAGCAACTAGAAATTGAGGTAGTTATGTTAAATTTTTGTTCTTTTAATTGCCATGTCATCACAGGTGGAGATGTTATAGGAGGAGATCAAACAGCTAATAGGAAATCTTATCCGAATGAAGCACAAGCCTACTCCTACGTATAACCTATCAACTTAAATGATGATGATGATCGACCCATAAAAGTAAACAAAGATAAACTTGTCATTGGCTTTTCCAAAAATGATCTCTCAGGAGTACTATATCCCCATGATGACCCACTAGTTGTCTTATTCAGAATCTAAGAAGTCATCATTGCCAGTGTGCTAATAGACAATAGAAGTTCAGCTAATATCTTATTTTATACTTGTTTCCAGAGCTTAGGATTGAAGCTTAGTCAACTAGAATCGTACCACAGACCCTTGATTGGATTTTCAATGGAAAAGTTTATCCACTAGGAATAATCAAATTAGAAGTGTTACTCGGCACTTGGCCAACAAGACGTACTGAGAAGATACGATTCCTTGTTATGGTTAAAAATGTTTAGTTTTCTTACAATGTGATCCTAGGAATGGTAGGAATAAAAAAATTTAAATTTGTACCATACACTATCCACCAATGTTTGAAGTTCCCTACTTACTTCGGTGTCGGCATAGTAAAGGGTGATCAGAAGATGGCCAGAGAATGCTATTGTTTTTCACCTGAGTAGGAAAATTTGGTTGATTTGAAGAAAAAGAACACTACTTACCAAGTTGACACTCTGGAGCCCAATAGCAAGTTAAAATTGATACGTTAGATCCTCGAGATGAAACAGAGCTAGTCAAAGGGAAGATAGTAGAAGCTACTAAAAGCACAATCTTGGATGGTGAAAAACTAGAAACAACGACACAAATTGGCTCCAAATTAGACCCAATCCTGAAACAGGAACTGGTTGGGTTCCTAGAAGAACAAAAGAATGTATTCGCTTGGAGTCCTGAAGATATACCTGGGATTGATCCCAACTTCCTATGTTATGAGCTCAACATTAATAAGGACACCAAGCCGATTAAACAAAGGCACAGGGTGTTCAGTCATGTGAAGAACCAAGACATTCAAGAAGAAGTAGAAAAATTATAAAAAACTCAATTTATTTAAGATGTCAAATATCCAACATGGTTGGAAAATGTTGTGATGGTCAAGAAGAAAAATAATAAGCGACGCTTGTGTGTAGATTTCATTGATTTGAACAAAGCCTGCCCAAAGGATCATTTGCCTTCACCCCGAATTGATCAGTTAGTAAATGCCACAACATGACATGAGGTTGTTGAGTTTCATGGATGTCTATTCTGGGTATAACCAAATAAAAATGAAACCAGAGGATAGATAAATCACTTCTTTCATTACCAATCGAGGTACTTATTGCTACAACTTGATGCCTTTTGGGATTAAAAATGCTAGAGAAATGTACCAGAGATTGGTCAATAAGGTGTTTAAATAGAAGAGTGGGAGGAATATGGAGGTATACATAGATGACATGCTGACCAAAAGTAGGAAAACTTCAGATTATATCAAGGACCTCAGTGAGACCGTTGACAAACTCGAAAAGCATAAAATGAAACTGAATTAGACCAAGTGCATGTTTAGTGTGAAAGAAGGAATGTTCCTCGTCTTTATAGTAAACAAGAGAGGAATAGAACCAAATCCGGCTAAAATCAAAGTTCTAATTTAAATGAAATTACCAACCAGCAAAAAAGATGTTAAAAAATGTACTTGTAGAGTGGTTGCCTTAAATCGTGTAAGGACATGTTTGTATAAACGTTCTTTTAATATATAGGAAGTTTTCTGCGTGTCCTATATCACAGTTAGTATGCCAGATACCGTTACATTCTGTACATCAACACGTTCATCCATGACGACTACGTTCTTGCTCCGAAGTTATTATGCTCCCACTATATTCATATGTGCGTAGTTCATCATCACCGAGCATCGTGAAACGTGTGTCTTCGACATTAAACATTCCCACTACTCCACTCACATTAATGGTAAAATAGTTAATTTGGAGTTTTTAATGATTGCAAATTTATTTGGGAATTCCTAGAAAATATTTTTTAAGGATTTAAAAAGTTTTACTTCGATTGATGAATTTTTCTTAAGTGTAGAGGCGAAAGAAAAAATGACGCTCGTGTCGTTCGAGCGACAGAGCAACATCGTTCAAGAGACATGATGTTGTCGCGCGAAGTTGTTCAAGCGAAACGTCATATCATTTGATCGACATGCCACCTCAATTTTTGTATTCATAGTAGTGTTCATCACTCACGTTTTTCAAGTCTTTGGCACTCACAATTCCATTTTGGGAATTGACTTAGTCGGCCCATTGTTGACTACCAAAGGCAAGTTCAAGTATTTGGTGGTAGGTGTAGATTATTTTATGAAATGGGTGGAAGTTGAACCATTAATAGAGATGCCTTATGAGAAAGTGTTTCAGCTTATATGGAAGAACATCATATGTAGATATGGAATGCCTTAGCTTTCACTACAGACAATGGCACCCAGTTTGAGAATGATTATTTTGGGGCATATTGTGTTCAATCCAAGATCCTGAAACTTCATGCCGCTCTTGGGCATCCACGGTGCAACGGTGAAATAGAGATCACGAACAAAACCTTATTTTATGGATTAAAAAAAAGACTTGATGCTGCCAAGGGTAACTGGATCAATGAGTTATATTCTTTTCTTTGGGCATATAGAACCGCACCAAGAGCAATAACTGGAGAAACACCTTATATGATTGATTTTGAGAATGTGGCCATGGTACCAGAAGAAATAGGCCTACCAACTCATAGAGTGTTGAACTTTGATTCTCCCAAAAGAGATCTTATGCAAAGGTTAGATTTAGATGTGGTCGAAGAAGTCAAGGAGAATGCTTCCCTAAGATGTGTCACTTATCAATAAAGAGCTACACATTTTTACAACAAAAGGGTCAAGCAGACAAACTTGAAAGGGCGATACTATGTTCTTAAATATGTCATACAAAAAGGAAACAAGCTTGAGGCAAAATGGAATGGTCCATATCGCATTTCAATAGTGATCCAACTAGGAACTTTTTTAATATAGATACTTGAATGGGAAGAATTCAAGAACCCTTGGAACGCCGAGAACCTCCGAAAATACTATGAGTGACTAAAGGAATTTTGTATTTCTTTTTTCTTTATGTTTCACAAAATTTCATTTCAAGTTCAATAAATATCTTAATTTTAATTTACAAGTTTTTTGATATTTTTAAGTACGATGATATGCATCCCCTGAAACAATAAGCAAATAATATCTCTTGGTCTTCCGTCATTTTCGATCAACAAACGACAACAACACGACAAATACATAAATTAAATACTTAATCAGGTTGTACTTATCAAATTCGAGATGCACCTGCATCTCGAGATGCACCAACAACTTAACAAGAAGTAGTGTCTTACCCAACCAAGTTATTACTTCACGTATGACTTTGTATTAATAAGTTATGAACAAGAAGTTCGTAAAGCTTTATGTATTGACACAAGAAACTTTACCCGACCATGTTAAACACAGGAATATATACATTCTTAACACACTTGGTCTCCAATGATAATTACTTCATGTATGGCTTCGTCTTTGACGGGTCAAGAACAAGAAGCTTGTGACATCATATATACACATAAGAAGTTTTACCCGGATGGTTTAAATGCAGGAAGACATGTATACATTCCTAAACAAAGGAATACACACATATATTCTTCATACACTTGTTCTCCACTGATAAGTAATGCTACAACTTGGATCAACAAAAACTATTTACAGTTTTATCTAAGTGCATTAATAGAATCTAAGGACCTAAAATAACTCATCATCAAGCAAATAACTTAGTCGACTAACTAATTTACTAATTATAAGTTGACAAAAAGTGCATATATTTTTATTCAACTACTAAAGGTATTACATTCAAGATCAAGCAAGTACAAAAAATAAAAGAATTATTCAGCTGGACATTTCCCTTGGGCTTTGGTTATTTCAGAAGATGTTTGCTGCACTTTCTCCATCCTAGCAGGAGGATCATCCATGGTATAGGATGAATTTATGCAATTAAAATCTCTCAACATTTTCCTATTGCTCCTACTCGGCCTATTGATCAAATGACATGCACATCATGAAAGCCATAATCTCCCAGGTATTTGTTGATTAAACATTGGGGAATGACATCAGGAGGGATCCAAGTTATGTCTAACTTGAATGGAGGCTTGTCACAGTCCAACAAACCAGGACCATTCCAATACCATAACTCACTTTTTTGTCCATATTTCAGTAAGGTAAGCAAGTTGGTCCATCCCCATCTATAATCTTCACGATGATTTTGTGCAAGATGATTATCCACGTGGCTTTTTTTTGGTAGCATACCATGAGGTGTCCAGGCCAGCTTATGCGCACCTCGACTAATCCTCATTCGTGGTTCGTGGCTTCTGCTGGCCAAGCATTATTTTGACAGTTCTAGGGATCGAACTGGGGACCAAGCCCAATCCACCCCAAGACTGTCCCAGTGGAACCCTTATACCACTGGGCCACGAGGCTTGGTTAAAGAATCATCCATATGGCTTGGGGCCTTTTTGTAACCTTCTATCCATATCTCCTCGGGATTTTTATGAAAACAGAAGGTTAATCTTTCCACTTGATATTGTAGTTTCCTCATAATACCATTCTTGACTTTCATCCAGGGAGCTTGATCAACAATGACTTTATCCTTCACTTCTAGCTGAATAAATTGGTCGATAATGGCCTGATTCTTTACTTTTAACTAGACAACTTGGTTGGCTAGAGTTTTCCTGGTTCTTTCCTCCTTAGCAGTTGGTTAGATAACCACTCTGGGCCAGGAAGTTTGTCCAAGTCTGGTTTTCTTCAATGCTTCAAGTTCTTCCACCAACCTTGCATTCTCAGTTTCCAAAACTGAAGCACCTTCACCAGAACCATGGTGGACAATTTCTTCAAGCCATCTAACTTATTTCTAAGGTGCAAGAAATTTGCCTACCTCCGAAGCTTCTTCAACTTCTCGATTCAATAAAAATTCTTTTTATCTATACATGGAGGCATACTTTTTAATCTTTTTCTCAAATCCCCATCCTTTATGTAAATCTTTATACTGATCTTAATAATCAGCATGTAGTAAAGCTTTGGACTAACTATAATCGTCCTGAAGTTGCTCTATCATTTCATATCAGGCAACATTATTGGTTACAACCATGCTCCATGAATAATGAAGATGAGTACAAGACTCTTTAGCTTGCTCAGATACGTCAGGTCTTAGAAATACAACTAAATCCTTTTCAGATATGGGAACATGGCTAGATTCTAGAAGGTTTATACTAAGCCTGAGAAGGTTCGATTCAGTATAAACTATTGTTTTCTTCCTCGCATCAAACTGCAATTCATAAGGGGAAGAATCCAAAGACTACCAAGATGATGATCAAGTAAAAACTTTTAGGGAATATAATTTCACAACAACCAAGCAAGATGAGAAGGAAAAATAAAAAAGTTTGATTGAAGTAAAGCCTTTTTATTAATAAGAAAAGGGGTGTTACATAATGATGAAGATCCTAATACAAGAACAAAAAAGACACTTGCAAACAAAGGAAAAAGACAATAAGGAGATAGATCTTCTGCTTATCCCGAATATTAACTTCTAAAGGAACCTCGACAGGAAGGATAGAGCCACCAACTGGTTCCACCGTAGACTCGACAGGTTATAAGGAAGATTCCCATGACCTTTTTTCATCATTAAACTCTTCTTCCAAATTTGAAGGAGTGCCGAGGTCATGTATCTAGAACAACTCAGAGTTGTCAGGAATACCAAATTCCTTGAGTGCCTCCGACCTACCATCCTTAAAAGATTTCTTCTTGGCATACTCAATCTAGGATGAAGTAGCCCGCGGTGCCCTTACCCAACCTTTATCAAAAGAAGTGTTCTTGGTGCTCTTATTCCTGGACTATTTTACCACAAGATCAGTAGTTAGACCTTTAACATTCTCCTCAACATATTAAAGAAGAGTCTGATTTTCTAATAGATTATCCTCGGCCACCTTGGCCCTATTCTTAGCAGCAGTTAGACTAGCCTCAGCGGTCATCTATTTTCCTTCCACAGCAGTAGCCTTGTCATTGGCTTTCTTTATCTATTCTTCCCAATATTTTTACTTTGTCTCTAAATATTATCGGTAAGCTTCCAAAGACTTTCTCAAACCTTCAAAGACCTCTTCTTCCTCTCTTGAAGAAGAACGCAGTCGATCTTCCTTCTCCATCATCTTATTAAAGTCCACCATAAACTGCTAAAGTAAAAAGTAGCAAGTTAGGGAAAAAAGAATAAGGCACTAAATGTGAGCAAAAGATGAAAGATGGTTATTAATGCCAAAGTTTGGCAAGATCTCTCTGCTAGCCTAGAACGGGAAACAAGAACTACAGTTGCCCTATCAGTAGGAGGAGTTCCATACTTGATTATCTTCATGGACAAAGCAGGACTAACAGCCACTGAGGATGACCCAACAACTTCTAAGTCAGATTTAATCTTTTTAACCAACTTGTGTTGGTTGGCAAAAGTAGTCTTGGTCAATTTCCCAGGCAGTCCTCTCTTGACCCCTGCTAGCTTCACCCTAATTGGTATTGCTAAAATGAGGGAGTTTCCCAAGAAATTTAGACCCCTTTTTAGTCACTTTGGACATATAGGTATAAGTAGTTTTAACAGTCTTGGCAATAGGAGATAAAGGTCCCTCCATCAATTTGGGAAGCTCTCTCTTACCCATACAACTATTGGAGAACTAATAATTAAAGAAATATCCAAGGATTCAAACGAAGAAGATGTCCCAAGGTCTTTCTTAACTCCAGCAAACTCCTCAGTCGAAGAAGTAGGAATTGGTTCCACTTATAAATTAATGGGGATTGAAGGTCCTACAGTAGTTGGCCTAGCAACAAAAGAAGTAATTGAACTTATGTACTGTAACAGGTAGGAGGCTACTCTGGGATTCTCCTCCCCAATTCTTTGATGAATGCTCCACAAGAATTTAATCTCTTAAAGATTGATGTCCCCTTCCTTAGGACACTTTTTCTTTCTCTCAACTGTATTTTATAGGACAATAAATATTAGTCAACATATCATCAAACAGTTGGTCAGGAAAGAAAACAAATTATAATATCAAGTTCAGTAACCTATGCCATGTCCTTCCTGAGGACACCTGGGCCCATCATACACTTCGCCTCTTAGAAGAGGATCTTGTTTCTAGTTCTTCGCTATTACCCCATAGTCGAAGTAGTCCGTATTGGAGTCTGGTAAATTGACTACTAAGTCTCTATTGACAAACCTAGTTTTTAGGTAATAGTTGTTATCACTAGTAACCCATTTGTAGCAAAACATCAGCTTAGGGATACCAATATGGGTTATGTCTATTTGGTTAATCTTATAAATCCCATTTACCATTCTACATGTATTGGGGGCTACCCTAACAAGGACAACATCAAAATATTGACAAAACTCTAGAAATATATGATTTGGGGGAAAGTAATACCACACTCAGTTATAAATAGCGAGGGGATCCAAAGGCCCTCTGGTGATGATAAAACATCAACTGGAGGAACATGCATTTTTAATTGTACCCAATCAGGGATATTTTCCCCCCCTAAATTCATCTAAAGAATCCCCATGAACAATGTACACTATGATTACAGCAAAAAAAGAAATCAAAAGAAAGGGAATAAAAAAGCTTATAGAGGAAGTAGTGGTAGAAGCAAGAGTGAGAATGGGCCCAAAAAATAAATCTTGAAGATAAAAAGCTTGAGGACAAAAAAGAGTTCAAAAATTTTAAAATTTATGGTACAGAATTCAGCCAAAATCTCGCCTCTTATAGATTGCATAGAAAACAGTGCATGTAATGATTAACTGTATAGACGATTGACATTCTGATGGATAGATAGCTCCAAAGAGGAAAAATTACTAATACGCCCTTTGGCGGTTCGCTAAAATTCAAATTATTCATGAAATTTCCATCACATGATCAAATGATGAAATTTTTTACAAGTCATATAAGTCGGTCGTCAACTAAGACAACAAAAGATTACCGATTAACTCCATCTGTGTCATACTTCATCCTTTCAATAAAATATCAATAATAAAGCATTGGGGGATTTTCTTGATGCCAAAAATTATCCATTCACGTGGACTAATTAGAAATAGAAACCTGTCCCCTGACGTGGCACCAATTACTTGGTCAGTTTAGAAGATAGTTGATTGACTAACAAGTCGACTAACTCGAAGAATACAAACCACCATTGTAGATAAAAATTCATCACGTGGAAATAGTTAAAGAGTCATTCTACATGTGCCCAATGCTATCAACAATCACATTCATTATGTATGTGTGTAAATTCTTAAATATATAAAGTCATTACAACCCTTGATCTACGGGTCGCCATAAATAAAATGTACTCCTTTTAGGAGATACAATCACAGGGTCATTATTCTAACAAGAATACCTAGTTGTCTGTACTCATCAACAACAATACAATCACAGTGGATGTAGGATTTTTTTTATAGTTGAACCACTTAAAAATTCTCGTGTCTCATTTATTTTTCTCTCATTATTTTATCTGTGATTTCAAAATTGTCTTCATATAAATCATTACCAATTTTATGCATCAACACTTGCTATCCAATCTCTTAAAGATATCCCCTAACTTTTTTCTGTTTCTCCTATTTCTGATATCATTAAAACGAATACTCTTTTGATGCAGTTCTCAATGCTCTATTTTCCAGAAAATGAAATAAACGAGGATTTTGATCTTGTTGTGACTTACATTAATTCCATTGAGTCTAATCAAACTTTTGATGATGATGATTTAGTAAAAGAATAATTCTTAAATGATCTCAATAAGGAAAAAAATAAACCACATAACCGTGTACAAACTATGCTTATGAGAGTGTAGTTATTAATCTCAGTTCAAGTAGCTATCTTCCATAGATTAGGATAAGGTCTATCCTTAAGAAGTATGAGTAGGCACAATTCTAAGAGATTCTGAAAGAGTTCGTGCGCATCTTCGCATGGTCCTATGTTGATATGCCCGATATTTACCCACAAAGTAAACTCGTCAAGAAAAAACTGAGGAAGCTTTGAACAGAATGTACCCTCGAGGTCAAAGAAGAACTATGCAGACAGTTTAACGTAGGCTTTATTTGCATAATCGAATACCCTACATGGATTAAAAATTTTGTCCCCATGCCAAATCAGGAAGGAAGGTCCGCACGTGTGTCAAAAACCCAAATCTGAATAAGGCATCCCCGAAGGATGATTACCGTCTGCCCAATATCAACATAATCGTGGAAAACATGGCCAATCAAGCTATCAAGTCATTTGCTAATGGATTTTTAGGCTATAACCAGATTAAAATGCTCCCTGACCACTAGGAAAAACCCATCTTTATCACCCATGGGGAACTTTCTCTTACACATTCATGTCATTTGGGCTCAAGAATGCTGGGACTACCTACCAAATGGATGCCACAACCATCATGCATGACCTCATTTATAAAGAAGTCGAGGTTTATTTTGATGACATGATCATAAAATCCAAGACTGAGGAAGGTCATACCCTCTCTCTGAGGAAATTCTTTGTGAGACTACAGTAGTACCAGATGTGTCTCTTCTCATCGAAGTGTGTCTTCAGTGTCACTAAAGGAATACTCCTTGGATTCATGGTCAGTGATAAAGGGATCGAAGAAGACCCCACCAAATTAAAAGCCATACTCGAGATACCACCACCTCGGATGGAGAAAGAAGTATAAGGATTCTTGGGTAAACTATAATACATCAGTCGATTCATCAACTAACCGACCTCTATCTGCGAGCCCATTTTCAAACTTCTTCGGAGGAAGTTAACCAAAGTTTAGAACTAGTCATGCCAAGAATCCTTTGACTAGATCAAGTGATACCTCACCCCACCTTCGGTGCTCATACCTTCGCAGTCAGGTGTTCCACTCCTCCTATATTTTACCCTTACTGCTACTAAAATAAGGGCTTTGCTAGCCCAATACATTGAGGAATCACATTTGAGAGTGCGATCTATTATTCTAGTCAAAAGTTGGTTGGATATGATGTCAGCTACACTGACTTAGAAAAGGCATGTGTCACCCTGGTCTGGGTCAGGCAAAAAAACTGCGGCACTACAAGCTTGCGTTCTCCATCAGACTAATATCTATAATGGATCCCATAAAATACTTTCTAAAGAAACCTGATCCATCAAGCTGAATATCCCACTGGTTGATGTTTCTAGCCAAGTTCAAAAATGTGTACGTCACACCGAAATCTATAAGTGGGAGGGCTATCTCTAATTACCTTGTGGATCATCCCATGGAAGGAATCGAAGTTTGGGTCTGCGATTTCCTAAACAAAAACATCCTCTGCACCTTTCAGGAGGACCGTAAGTGGCAGATATCCTTTGACAAAGTCACCAACTAGAAAAGATATCGCATTGGGATACTCGTGATCACTCTTCGTGACTCTCATACCCCCATTGCCATCAAGCTAGACTTCCCTTACACCAATACAATGACAGAGTACGAGGCATGCACCTTAGGGCTCCAGATTGATCTCGAGAAAGGAATCAAGCACATGGAAGTCTATAGAAACTCTTCTCTCATTGTAAAAAAAAATTCGCAGGAAATGTAAAGTCTAAGATGAAAAAACTCCTACCATTTCACACCTATTTAAAAGAGCTTGCCTCGCAATTCAAAGATTTCACTTTCCATTACCTCCCTCGCTCGAAGAATTGTCTTGTCGACGCACTAGAAGCCTTGGCCTCTATGGTTGACATGCCTAAGGGAATAGCAATGGCCCCTTTTGTGGTTTGGAAACAAGCTACGCCTACCCACTGTTACCACAACGAGTTTGCCACTAAAGAAAAGATTCATATATGAAAGGATTATGGTATTATGACATTTGATGCCTTCTCGAACATGATAAATATCCTAGAGATGCAAAAAACAAACACCATATGACCTTTCACAAACTAACTGCCCAACACATCATCTGTGATAAAGCATTTTTAAGAGAAACTTAGATGGAACCCAGTTACATTGCATAGCAGGGGATAAAATTGAAGAAATGATGCAAAAAATTCACAATGGGGAATGCGGGTCCCGCACGAACAGTCACATGCTTACTGAGAAAATCATCCGTCAAGGGTAGTACTAGACCACCATAGTCTAAGACTACACTACTTATGTTTGGGGATGCCTTAAATGCCAACAGTTTGCCTACCTTCAGCACTTGCCTCTCTGAGAATTATACAACATGACCTCTCCCTGGTCCTTCTCTACTAGAGGAATAGATATCATATGGAAGGTCACTCCCAAATATTTAAACATGCACAAATTCATCCTATTCGCCATTGACTATTTTACGAAATGGGTCGAAGTCAAGTCATACGAGGTACTGAATGCAAAAAAATAACAAGTTTATTCAAAAAATATCATTTTCCATTATGGAGTTCCCCATGAGATGGTATCAGACAACAGACTCCACTTTGAGGCTGAGGTCACAGAATTAGTAAATGAGTATTGGAATTCAGAGGCACACGTCTTATCCCTAAAAAACCCAAACCAAAGAAGCTGTCAAAGATGCCAATAAGATCCCAAAAACATTCATCAAAGATGATTGAAAGCTGCAGAGACTGGACCGACCGGATCTCATATGCCCTTTAGGGCAACCGCACCTCTATGAGGACACTTACTAGGGCTACCCTCTATTATCTAGTATACGACAAGGAGGCATTTCTCCCTGTCAAACTGGAAGTGCCTTATTTGCGTGTTATGCTCAAAATCAAGACCAATGAGGAAGACCGATATCAGAGCCTCTATGACGAACTCTCTCTCCTATATGAAAATAGATTAATGATTTGTAACACATACAAGGGCACCATCACCGAATCGCACAATCAATAAAGAGATATCGCTCTCAAAGAGATTGTAGAACCCGTTTGGGATCCAAGAAGAAAGTTTAAACCTAATTAGAGTGACCCCTACATAATTAAGAAAATCCTGTTAAGAGGCAACGCTAGGCTCACAAACCTCGACGTAGAAGAAATGGTGCGCCCAGTAAACCTGGACCATCTGAAAAAGTTCTACTCTTAGTCCGAACTCTTTTCACATTACGAATCTTCTCGTTCCCCTTCCATTCTAAAAAAAAGAGAAAAATATGTCCATTTCCCCTACTCATAACTATGTGGGACCTAATGCTCTAAACACCCCATTTTTATTAAGGTCACAAATTTTCAAACCCATAGAGGTATGTAGGCAGCCCATAAAACCCATAATGGCGTGGTCCTTTCTTTCTCACAAAATGCTATTCTTTTCTTTCCCTGAGAATGGCGGTCTATCTCATCATTTAAATGAACACAAGGATTATGTATGCCTTAATGATTGGTATAGACAATTTAAATACAAAATTCATCAAAAGACATAACAAAATTGTCAAAATCACCTTTTTGTATTATTATCAGGAATTTAGTTATTACATGAAGTAACAACAATGGGAGTCAAACAAACCACTCCATTCCTAACCCTTACATAACCTATAAGTTCCCTACCATTAAGACAACTTCACAAAAAAACCCAAAAACATATCAAACACCTATATAATCCCAAAATACCTACCCAAACACAAAATACCCACAAACACTACACCAACTTCTTAAAACCTTGCCCTCAGCTAATAGATAGTTCAGCCTCATCATCATTACCGGCCCCTGGAGACTCCCAAGTATCCCAGTCCTGATTCTTGCCGTGGATGCGATCCATGTGACAGTAGGCCTTAATAAGCTTTGATGAAACCACAACGCCTTTTTCCAAGGTGTTAATCATGACAAGCCATCTTTCCCTAATCTCCTCCACCAAGATCTTCTCAACCACCCGTTTCCATAACGACTTCAAATAATCTTGGGATGTAAACCTAGCCTCTCCCAAAGATTGTGCTGGATGGGTAGATGACCGACGGTGCTTCCATAAGGGCCAGAGTATTATCCTCAATGACTTGGTCAAGTCCTCTAAGGGAAAAATATTGGTTATGTGGGGAGGTACAATCTACTCCGATCCTACTTGGCGCAAAAGCCGCTAAGGAAAATAAAAGGAAGTTTAGTGAAGGCCAACCAATCACACATACCCGTATCCCCAACTACAAAACATGATGCAAGTCTCCCAACCGTGGTACAGACCAGGGAAGGCATTAGTCCCCGTTATCCACATGGTAGTTAACCCAGTTCTACGTCAATGTGGCGAAGCTGAGTAAGGGCCTAGAAAAGAAATTAGGAATGCCCGACATAGGTTAGTTTGGAGGGTCTGTCGAGCACAGTCTCTTAAAAAGGCACATGAACAACATGATTAGGCTCCCCCCATAGAAATTCAGTCTGTACTTCCTTCAAGGCATCTAAGCCATTCAAAGTCTTCACTAACTTCACTGCCGTAGGACTATAGTGAAAGGACTACCACGCCTCTATTGTAGCCACTTAAGGGTCAATCGTTAGGTCACGCATAACTAACAAAATCCTAGAATTCAAACCTAGGGCTATAGGTACGACAAAGCCATTTTCAGAAAAATCCCTTTAGCACACTGAATTCTTGATTCTCAAGAGGATGATATTTCCCTCATCAATCAGTGGCTAAGAAACGGAGGTGGACATGTGATGCTACTCCACCACAGACACTAGGGAATAATGTGATACATCCAGCATAATTACCACTACACTGGAGATGACACCCAAAATCGTAGATAACTCCTCATAGGTGGGACAAACCTCGTTAAAGCCAAATTAAAAAGCATGGTCTTCAGGGTACAAAACTATACTACTGCTTCTAAAAGTTTCGAGTCAATGGGACTACTAAACTACAAAGAGACCTAGCACAAACTAAAGGCTTCATAGTTAACGTTGTGTAAAGGCACATTGCATCTAAACTTTATAGGTAAACAAAAAAGGCCTCGGACACCACAAGAGCCATTTGAAGAGAAGAAGAAAGATACAAAGGAGAGAAAGTGGAACGTGGTGATGAAAACACCACCAAGGCCGCTTTTTATACTTAATAATTCCATAAGAAAATAAGTCTTTCAAAGAACCACTGATTTCCCTGCTCCCAAAGTACCTAAAGTATGCAAAAAGTGCAATCAAAGCTAAGTGAGTGATTTGGAGCTCACCCTTATGCCGATAGGGAGGCTAAGGGGTATGCCGATTGGTGACCCCCCTTTTAAAGGAAATTCCGTATTCAACTTTTACACATCAATTTCCAAAATAAACATTTGCATTAAAAAATTCAATCTTTAGGTTAATCCTTTTTGAAATATTGCTTATTATCTACGTTGTGCACAATTCCTTAAATAAACATTTTTCTTGCACTTCGAGTCCCTTTTTTTTTATTTTATCTATATCTATGCAGAATAATGAAAAACCACAACATCAAATTAAAGAGCATATAAAATTATTTATTAAATCAAGATAACACTAAAAAAATGAATTTCTTATATATATCTCTTTGGATTCATTAAATTTCCTTGAAGGTACAGAAAAAAAATAAAAAATAAAAAATACACCGGGACACAACCTGATCCCTCAAAACCTCTCAAACCCAACCTTCAACCCCTGCGACAGACAAGATTTCCCCTGCGACGAGAAGTAGACCCTCCTCTCCCAGAGCCCGAACTATCGTCAGACGTGGGCAGTGGAACCAGGTAGGCCTGGATGAATTCCTCACATAAGATGACATCAACGCCATCCAATCCTTGATACCCATCAGCTAGGTGATCGATACATGGACAATATAGAAGAACAAAGAACAAAAGCACCACAATTGGGCAAACCAATAAAGAGAAAAATAAAGCAGAGAATATAAAATGAAAAAAAAAAAGATTATAGCTCACTTCGGAGAACATCCTCAAAACCCACCAACCCTTACACCGTCACATTAGGGTGGTGAGTCACAAACACCACGTACCCTCTACTCAGTCGAATGTGAAAAGAAGGATTGGAGATATGAATAAGAAGAACCTCCCTCATTGCCGTTGTCGTGCTTCCTCCAGAACTATGGTCCGACGTTATTGGTATGCTAGTACCTCACACAATCTAGTAGCATTAGGAGGCATATTCTTCATTTTATATATGCACGATGTCATCATTAATTTGGAACCAAAGTCTAGATAGTCAAAGCCTATCGTGTAGTACGTACAGGGCTCACCCTTCATTGCCACTTCCCTTGCCTCATACATCCTCTCACTTATTCGCCTCATGTATTCCGGGGGCACTGATGGTGGGACCTCCACCTCTCCCTCCATAATCTATCGCAACACTTTCTCCCTCAGGTACCAGATGTACCCAAACTCGTGTGCCAATAATCGTCTTATCTGTGCGTGCATTCTTGTAGTCCATGTGGCCCTCAAAGGTAGACTCCAAGGGCATATGGACACCTATTTACCCATTAAAAAGTTAGTAATATAACTAGAAGCAAACAAATTCTAAGAGGTCAGAAAGAGATAAGGATAAAAAACCTAACTTGATTTCTCTTTATGTCATTTACCGTCACCTGCACATCTTTTAGAGAAAAGTATTGGTTTAAACGCCTGTTCAATTTCCTTTGCTTATACATCCTACAGAAGTCCCCTAGATCGCTCCTCTTCAAGGGAAAAAACCCCACGTTGTACCCTATTACCTAATAAAACCACGTCTATAAAAGGCAACACCAAGAGTCAGAAGAGAAAGCAAAGAAAAGTAGGGAAAAAGGAGAATATTAAACTTAAAGAATACTTCCAAAAAATACATGGGTCATGTTAATGTCTGCCGACAATATCGACTAAAGGCATCCAAATAAGAATAGAGGGACACCATGGTAAATCTCCCCTAATAGTACAAATGTATGTCTTTGATAATCCTAAAAAATGATAAAAATCAAAGATGAAAGACGTTACGTCGCGTTGTCATCGTAAATCCCCCCAAGAAAAGTAAAATAAATAAGCGGGTTGCCTATATCACCTGCCACCCATCCATCTCATCAATCTACCTAGACAACAGAGTCTCTTTCAGCATAGATGTGTGAATAGAATCCCCCAACATGATTCTTCCAATATCTCCTAAGGTTGTCCGTATCGCCGCCTCCATGACTGGTAAAGTCATGTCCACGACGATCTGCTGACCATCATAATCTAGACCCGTCAACTGTTGGACATCCAAGGGAGTAAATATCATATCTTCAATCCCCAGGTGAAATGTATGGGTCGTATCCCAGCATCTCTCGCTCAAGTGAAATGTATGTGGCATTGCGTCCAATGCACCCACTAATGTGCCAAACTAGGAAGAAGCCACCGTCTGCTATATCGCCCCTGAAACATGGACCAAATTTCCTTCATCCCAGTCATCCCCGGGACCGAATACTCAAAGAATCTATGTCAACCTGTGCAAAATAATCAACAAACCCTTCATTTTGTCAAAAACGAGAAGGACAAGAAAAGGTAGAAAACCAAAATACAAATACTCACATAGCTATTAGGGTTCTTCACCCTCACCGGACGATGATGCGAAGGCTTGCGCATCAAAATCTTCTCGTGTAAGGGAAAATAGTTTAGCATAGGCTAATTATTTATTTTCTTTACACTTAGGCAAGTTTGGCGTATCCCATTACAAACCGTCACGATAAACCAACTCCATGATTGAAGACTTACATGCATCCAGCAAAGGTATAAATCAACATGTATTTAAATTTATTCATGAAATTTACTTTGAATGTTTTATTTTTATTAAAACTGAAATACTATTTTTAAGTCTGAAAATCAGGGAAGTTTTGTTTTTTATTATTAAAAATTTTCAAAGTTCGCTGACCTCGCTCAAATGAAAAGGCATTCTCGTTCAAAGGTGCTGTCAAAGTCATTCGAATCACAGTTTGATCTTTACATCTAACATGTATGTAATGAGGACGTACTGTTTTACATCGTTTGAAATTCGTTTGAAGTTGGTTCAAACGGGATGGCCTTATCATTCAAATGAACTCTGTTTTTATTCAAACAAATTACCTTTATCGGTCGAAAGAGCCTCACTTCATTCGAAAGAACAGCTACCTCAAATTTTATGCACAAACTATAGATATTTGTTTCATTTCCAAATATCGTGGGACTTTTTCCAAATTGATTTGTACTCATCTGTTGCAAAGGTTTTCACCCGTATTGGTTTATAAAACACTTTTGATTAATAAAAAAGTTCCCATATATATTTTTGTGAATCAGTTTTGAACCTTTTTGAGATATATTCTATGGAGAGATCATCTCTACGGCTGACTTGTGAACCCTAAAGGATTATGACTGAGGACTGAAGGTTGAAAGTTGATCGGTGCATACCGAGGGTGGACCACTACTTGTGGATTATTTAAGATTGAGGATTATTCCCTAGAGATTCTGCAAAGACTACACGTTGTACTTTTGGGTCATATTAAGTAGCATTGTAAATTGACTATCTTGTAAAGTTTCTATAGTGAAAAAATAATGGTTTTGCCCTGAAAAGGGATTTTTTCTCAGTTGCCGTGTGATTGCTTATTTATTTATCCAACTTATCACTTAGATGCATGTCATAGGATAATAACATAAAGTTGCATTTGTGTTTGGACATTTAATTATATAAATCCTTCCATTAAGATTATGAAAGCGCACTCTCAAATTGGCATGAAAACAGGTTGCACTAATCTATCACATGATCTTTTTAGGCAATTTTTTTCATTGATATCAAATTTTTTAAAAAATTGTTGATCTTGAAAGGCTGGATTTTAATGGGTAATTTACATAATCAAATGCCCATCTTTGATGGTTTCAATTATGCCTACTGGAAAGCTATGATAAGGTCAACATTAAAAGTCATATAATGTGTTTGGTTAGTCTATGAAGAGGGTGTACTCCTCCCACTGTCACTATTGATAATGTCATTGGCCCTAAACATGTCTCTTCATGGACAGAGGAAGAAATTAAGTGGAGTAATTTTAACTCTCGTGAACTTAATTTTATTTATAGAGTCGTCACCCCTGACGAGTTTCATTGCTTCATGACTTGAACCACATCAAAGGAAGTTTGGGATACCCTCCATCTCACACATGAGGGTACCAATGCTGTAAAGGCATCCAAGCAACACAATTTGATCATCCAATTCGAGACCATTACCATGCTACAGTCTGAGTCATTTGATGAGTTTTATGCATGTTTGTTAAACACATTTAGTTCTAGTTTAATTTGGGTGAGAAGATTCCTGAGATGAGAATTGATAAGAAAATTTTGAGGTCATTCCCTGCCTACTTTATTCTTAAGGTCACCGTACTTTGTTCATTACGGTTCCTAGACACTCTTAGGTTAGAAGAACTTGTAGTAGATCTTCAAACGTATGAGATTGATATGTTTCTCGAAACTATTAAACCTAAGGAAGTTGGGATTTATTTAACGACTCAATCTAAGAAAAATAGGAAAGAGAAAGTTTTGAGTCCAAATCTGAGGTTGATCTTGATTTTGATGACTTGGCCTTTTTTGCAAAAAAAATAAAAAAAAATCTCAATTTTTAAAAAGATAATTCTTCCAAAGAAAAGATTTTTGAGAAAAATAAAAATAATAATGAGGGCACGAGCGGAGGAGAGAAAGAGGATGATATTAGATTTTTTGAATTTGACGATAAAAGGGCACAAGGCACAAGAGTTTCCCACTAGGCTAAAGATAAAGGGCAAGAAATTTTCACATAAAGCCACTCTTACCGATAGTGACATCGATTTGGTTAATTTAAAGGAAGAATCACCACATGAACCGTGCATTGCGCTCAAGGCTAGTCATGTTTGCACTTTTAGTTTATCCCACGTTGATGAGAACATATCTAAACGTGAAAACCTTGATGATGTTTGGATTCATTAAGGAGATAGTGAGTGTGAGGATAAGATTTTAAGTGAGCGAGAAGGTGGTCTACAAAAGGCATTTAGCGATTTTTACACTGAGACTTTGAAAAGTAAAAAGCTAAATAAATAATTTTCTCTTAGGGTGTTAGATTTGGGTAATGAGGTGAAAGTTTTAAGAGAGTGTGTGACATCAATGAGTCAAGTTGAGAAGGTGAAGATTCATTATGTGAGTATTTGATCATTTTAGGTCGAGAAAAGATCAATTTGACAAACATTGTGGATAGTCTTATGGGAGATCTTCAATCTTTCTTGGAGACTTATGTGAAACTTGAAGCCCATGTATCCCAACTCGAGAGCGATCTCGAACGTTCTCGGGAGGTCAAGGTCACTTTAGAGAATACATCTAATAATATTGGAAAGATTATCCTCGGTCCCTCTTTAAGTAACTTTGAGAGGCAAGGAATAGGTTATGATGGTGCATGTAGTTCCCATGCCTCACCAGAGCCGATTCCTAAGTTTTTTTAGATCCTTATGGACCTGGAACTAACCCATCTTGGAGAGATTGTCATATATGTTTTGAGAAAGGTGAACGCAAGGACGTTTATGTTTGTACTCCTTGCAAACAAAGAGGTCACCTTAAAGAGTATTGTTTTAAGCTAGGGAGGGTATCTTATAGGTATGTTCTCCATTTTGCTCGCACACGAGTTCCTATACGAGTTCACACACACACTACCACACATGTTACTCTGCGTGCTCCCACACATCACTTGAGATATTTTGAGAGTTTTTGAGAGAAAGTAGAGTATTTATTCAAGACTTCACAAAATTTAATTGTTTTTTTTTCATAAGATGTCATCTCCTTTGGAGAAATCCTCGAGGACTAATGATTGAGGTTGAGATTTTTTACTTTAATAGGGTGTTTGACATGCTCATATCTTATATCCCTATTTCTAGTATGTATTACCATTGTACTTATATTTTTCATTTTGATTTATTTTTCAAAAATCCAAAAAGAGTTTTATCTTTCTTGAAATTTTTTGAAAAATACAACAACATTTTTGATTTCTTAAGAAAATCAGAAAAGGAAAAACAATTTTATTTTGATAAAATTTTTGAAAAAATCCAAAATGAATTTTGAATTTTTTTACACCTTATGTGGATGAACATTAAAGATGTCTGAGTCACCCATTCTTTCCATATCCACATGCTTATTTTGCAGTGTTTTGATATGTGACATCATTTCATTTATGTGCCTTATAATGTGTGGAGTCTTTAAGATGTAATTTGATGAAAACTTGCTACATTTTTTACTCCTCGTCTCCTTTAATGCATATAAGCGCGAGCGTATATGTGTATTACACTTACCTGTCACATGTCGATCATAGTGTTTCCAAAACAATTTTACTTTAAGACGAACCAAATGTGAAAAAAGAAATAATAAAAAGTTGTGCATGTGAGAACCATTACTCGGATTATATAAAACTTTTTCCCGATAAAATTGTTATATATTAGGCAATGGAATTGGGCTGCGACAAAGGCTTTGTGTGAAAAGCCACCATTTGTAATGAAAAGAGTCAAAAAATAGTAAAGGCAGATAAAAACAGAAATGTTGAGCCATTTTCATGAATATTGATGCTTCGTTAACGATGAGCATTAAATTCTTCAAATAATTAAGAGTATAATTGATATATATATATATATATATATATATATATATATATATATATATATATATATATATGAGATTTTGAGGGAGTTAAGTAGAATACTAGTGGGTTTGGACATTCTAAAAATATCTCAAAAAAACATTACATAGTGTTAGGCATCATTGGTGTGAAAATCACTTATTGTGTTGATTAGTTGATTAGGTTAAGTCAATTCCACATGAATTCACCATTTTTACATCAAAGGTAGACTTTGTTATCTTTCGTTAGTGGTGTTTCAATCATTCTTGCACATGTATCATGTGTGTATACATTGATCTACTTATGGAAAATGTCCACACCCCTACATTCCTTTTCCATGATTCGGGTATTTTTGTATTAATTCATGGTGTGTTGTTTTTGTAAAAATTTTATACTCGAAAAAGTTAAAATTTTCAAAAATAGTTGGTGAATGTGAGCGTTTGAGATTATCATTACATCTACGTTATTTATATCTCATATGATGATATCTTATTTATACGTGATGCTTTGTAATTGATGGTTATGTTTATTCCTTTGTCTATTTCGTACAAAAATGGGGAAAACAATTAAGGGGGGACTTGTTGATTTAATGACGAGTTTGATTTATGGGGAAGATTTCTTTATGAGTTTTGCTTTCTATTTCAAATATGATGCATCACAGGGTATTCTATTTGCTTCATGTGTGTAGGTGCATTATGAAAAAATCAAGTCACACAGAATAAAGTCAAAGGAGTCAAGGTAAGATCAATAAGAGAATGAAGTCAAATAATCTTATTAGGATATTTTTTGATTTACAGGATTATCTTATGTAATTTGGATTTCGGTTAGGTTTGCATAGTTTTGTACCGAAAAAATACAAAGGGAGAGATTTGCAAGGGCAAATAGTTTAGTTTAGGCTGAGTATTTGTTTTATTTTCACTTAATCTAGTTTAGTGAATGCCATTAAAAATCGTCATGTACGGTCACGATAAGCTGACTCCAAGGCTGAAGCTTCCCCGCACCCCGCGAAGGTATAAATCAACTTGTGGTTAAATTTATTCATGAAATTTATTTTGGGATTTTTTTCTTATTAAAGCTAAAATAGTTTTTTAATTTTAAAAATTGAGTCAGTTTTTTTAATATTAAAAATTTTCTAGGTTCGGTGACCTTGTTCAAATGAGAAGGCACTCTCGTTCAAACGAGATGTCAAAGTCGTTCAAAGCAACACTTGATATCTACATTTAGGGCATACATTTTTGCATCACTTGAAGGTCATTCAAAGCTGGTTAAAAATTATGGCCTTTCCATTCAAATGAGCTCTGCTTTCGTCCAAACGAATTGCCTTTCTTGTTCGAACGAGCCACATTTTTATTCGAACGAACCGTCACCTCGAATTTTGTGCACGAACTATAAATTTTTGTCTCATTTCCAAATATTGTGGAACTTTTTCCAAATTGATTTCTTCACATCTGTTGACTTGTGAACCCGAAAGGATCGAAGACTGAAAGCTAATCGGTGGATACCAAGGGTGGACCGCCACTTGTGGATTGCTCAGGATTGAGGAGTATTCTTTAGAGATTCTGTGAAGACTGTGCATTGTACTTGTAGATCATATCAAGTATCATTGTAAGTCTACTATCTTGTAAAGTTTTTAAAGTGCAAACATAAAGGTTTTTCCCCCAAAAGGGATTTTTCCTCGGTTGCGACGTGATTGCATATTTATTTATCTGATTATCACTTAGATGCATGTCGATTTCTATTTTGACGTTTAATTATATAAAACATTCCATTAATATTGCTAAAGCACACTTTCATCTCGTCAGTCATCGACTCAAAAAAGTCATAGGCATTCTCACTACCCAAAGATATCAACACCGTAGATTGCCATTCCAAACTTGCCCAATCGTCAGTAGACACCCATTCATTGTTGATATTTCCAAAGTACCCTCCATTTAAGATCTTACCAACAAATGGACTTAAAATGACTTTTTATAGATAGAAAGAAAGAGATTCAATCACTTGAAGGAGTGGAAAATAAAGAGGGTTGCCCCCTTTTTTAGGGGATAAGAAGCATGCCGATTGACAATCCCCAGGTCCTGCCTATCGGCAGTGACCTTTACCCTTCCTAAAAAAGCCTATTATTGTTTGTCCTACGACGATAGGCACCTCCCCATACCTTTCGATCGACAGTCCATTCAAAACATTTTACAAAAAATGCTAGAAAATTTTGATAATTGGCCAAAATTCCTAAAAACTCCTCGCTAAGCCAAGAACATCTTTTTTTAGAAAACCCATGGTGAATTACCCAAGCAAATACAAACTCTCGTAATTCCCCAGCTGGATCATTGGCACTCACTTTCCATGTCAACATACTTCCTAGTGTGCCCGCACTAAAGTACTGTATGCTTTCCATATCTGCACCACAATTCAGAAAGGTCCTTATAAACTACAATCCTTAGGTCCATAGAATCGAACTTTGATCGTTGAATTAGTCATCTCACTCCTTTGATCTACATAATCGATCTTTACCTTCTGAATTGGTCACCCTACTCTTTATGTCCTCATAATCCACCTCGACCCACAGAATTTATCATCTTACTCTTTAGGTTCTCTGAATTGACCTCAACTCACAGAATTGGTTTTCCCACTCCTTAGGCTTATAGAATAAACCTTTCCCCACTGAATTGGTCACCTCAATATTTAGGTCCTCAGAATCGACCTTGACCTACTGAATCGGTCACCTCAATCTTTAGGTCCTCATAATTGACCTTGACCCTCTCAGTCGATCACCCGAATCTTATGTCCTAAGAATTGACCTCGACCCTTTAAATCGGTCACCCTAATCTTAGGTCCTCATAATCGAACTTGACCCACTAAATCAGTTACCTCAATCTTTAGGTCCTAGGAATTAACCTTGACCCTCTGAATGGGTCATCTCAAACTTTAGGTCCTCAAAATTAACCTTGACCTACTGAATCGGTTACCTCAATCTTAGGTTCGTAGAATCGACCTTGGCCCACTAAATTGGTTGTCTCACTCATTAAGTCCATAGAATCAACCTTAACCCATGGAATTGGTCACTTCAGTCCTTAGGTCCGCAGAATCGACCTCAACCCTCTTAATCAGTCACCTCCACCCCTAGGTCCACTAAATCGACCTCATCCTCTTCTCAAACACTGGTGAGGTGTCTATTTTTTTATGAGCTTCTCTTTATCCAAAATCACCAATTGAGGGGACCTATCTACACCCCATCTTAGTACCCCTAATAACCTTGTCTAGACCCTAACACTCCTCATACCTCCGCAAACCCCAACGCAACTTCGCATTGTGATCTAGAGGACATTCGGCACTTTCAAGACCCATTTGACTCTAGTCAACTACTCGACTTGAGAGAAGCTCAATGAAACCTTGTAAGTACCTCAATCTCCTTTATAACTAAATGGTGAGTGCACGAATTGGCCTCGTGGTTCATACGAAAGACCCATTTTTACTTCGAGTATTGATTTGGAGGCTACTCGGTGCTCTCGATCCCCGTTTGACTTCGATCAACTACTCAACCTGAGATAATTTTAATGAAACCTTGAATGTCTTTGAATCCCATTTTCCAACAGTCCGTCTCATGCCTGAATTCGCCTCACTATTCACAAAAATGACTTATTAAACTCTGATAGGCCATCAAATGCTTATATACTCCATTCGAGCTTGATAAGCTCTACAACAAAGCGAAGCTCGGTGAAATTTTGATGGGATTTGAAATAACTTTCTAGTGGTCCATGTCGTGCACGAATCGGACATACGGTTCGAGCGAACGACCTGTTTTACTTCGATACCCCCGTCTAGAGATCATCATGCTCTTTTGAGCCACGTTTGACTTTGGTAAACTCTCTATCCCAAGAATGTCTCAATATAATCTTGAAGGGCTTTGAATTCATTTTCCAATGATCCCGACATGATTCGGACTTAGAGTTCACATTTTATGCCTATTTTTCTTAAAAAGTCTATTTCGAATAGCCTACAGGAACTCCAGAACCCCACCTATCGGTAAGGTATACTTTTCTTACCCAGTAAGGCAGGCACTATGTTGATAGGTAGACCAGGGGCCATATTGATTGACACCAGCAACTCTAAAGTGCATTATATAAAGATCCAATGACCTCACTCCTGGGGAGGTCCCTTTCAACAGTCAGCCAACATTCTCTTGAAATCAGATCGTCGCCATTACTAAAAAAAACTATTTTCCTACATTCTCCCACCTCACTTTTCTACTACATTTGTTCACCTACCTCATCCTACTATACCACTCTTATACCACTAACAGCCTACATTTCTCCTAAATTTAGCAATAAAAGTCTTTAGGAGGCCCATCCTTATCACTTTTCTAGTTTACTCATTTAATGTTTTTATTCACTTTATTCTCATTTTATGGTATCTTTTAGTCTCGTTTCATTATATCACATCAAGTTATATCCACTTTTATTATTAGTATTTCACATAATAAATTTTCATAAAAACCCCAAAAAAAAAGAAGGTATACTTGTAAATTCCAAAAGTAAGACTTCCTAATTTTCTCAAACTTTCATACTTGGACACATATGTTTTCACAAAAGCACTCAATGAGTAGTCTTAAATTTGGGTTTATGAGTTAAACCCCTCCCTTGAACTATATTCGAACTACGTGGACTTTGATGCCCCTTGGGCTACTAGGCATCCTGGTCCAATCAAAAAATTTGAAGCCTCCCTTTTTATTTTTATCCCTTTTATATTCTATTATATCTATTTTTGTGAGTCTTGGACTCCTAGATATTTGTGTCTCGTCCAATATCCACATTAGCTTCCCCGTAGCAATTTGTGATATGGCGAACACTCATATCATATGTTTATAATTATTTTTGGCTACACTCATACGGATGATTACACTCCATCTTTTCCATGAAATGAGTCAAAGATATCCTTTTCCTGTTATTTATATTACACACATGTACACACACATCATGCTTTGGAGAAAAGGATAAAATCAACATAGCCCATGAGAGACCGAAATGATGGAATGGGTGCCTAACACCTTCCTATTCCATAACTTAGTCCGCTGACCTTTGAATCATTGGGTTTCTTATGCATTAGTATGACCTTGATGCCTTTCTATCGGGACAACTACATTCTTTTGCCGTTTTTTGAGCAAAATAGGC
Organism: Sambucus nigra; assembly: GCA_949130495.1. NCBI lineage: Eukaryota > Viridiplantae > Streptophyta > Magnoliopsida > Dipsacales > Adoxaceae > Sambucus > Sambucus nigra. The sequence goes on from OX422209.1 coordinate 426,176,863, forward strand.
TCCGACTCCATTCCTTCATTTTTTCCCCTTTTGACGATGGCCATTGTGGCCATCCCGATTGGCGCGACACTCGTTCTGGGGGTAAAGGAGAAAGAGGATCCCCCTCCCCCCATGGGGATGGAGGCTGCATTGCAGTGTCACACCCTTCTCTTCGAAAAGTGGGATTCGGCTGTTATTGGTGTAGGATGAATGTAAAGAGATAGAGTCAGTAGTATATTTTTCTCAAAACAGGTAAAAGAATATGTTGCCACTTTCAAGAGAGTGTCATCCAAGACAAAACTGATACATGCAAAACCAATAGATCGGAGGTCCAGGGGCTAAGTTATGGAATGGAAAGGTTTTAGGCACCCATCCCGACCTTTCGGTATTTCATGGGCAAATGTTTATATTTTCCTTTTTATCGTCGTCAAGTGTCTGCATGTGTTTATATAACGGTGATTGGAACTATTTGACCCACATCATGGAAAAGATAGGGTGAAGTCATCCGTAGGAATATTCCCAAAATAGTAATAAATCTAGAAGATAGAATATGAGCGTTCATCGCGATATTTAATGTTATTGGGAAAGGATCATATGGGTGGGATAAGACGCGAGCAAATATGTCATATATATGTATGATGATAATGAGTAATTTTGAGCACTATGAAAAATAAGAGAAATAAGTTCTCGAATTTTAATCCGAGACACCTATGTAGCCTATTAAAGGCATCAAACTCTACGTAGTTTGAATGTAGGATAGGGGCGGGGTTTATCCCATAGATTCGAATGAAATTTTATTAGGTGTGTATGTAGAAAATGTGTTTTTAGTTTTGAAAAAAAAGTCTGGTGGATAATTCCCTTCGAAATTTACAGGTGTAACCCTCTTTTATTTGTTTTTGGGTTTTTTTAAGAAAAATAGAATATGTGCAATATACTAATAAAATTGTAGATGTTAATATGTATGAACTAGAATGAAACTAGATTACGAATATAAAGTAATTTATGCAAAACAAGAGATATGAAAGAGATGGATAAGGAATTGGACCTTGTTTTAGATCTTGAGCTTGGATCTTGGATGAAATCTTTTAAATGTTGATGGATGTTGATGAGAGAGAAGGATATTTGACAAATTGGGTGTGAAAAGGATGGGTATTTAGGCTTGAATGAGATTGCTCATAGGGAACTTCGCTGACTTCGAGAGAATATTGCTGAGATCACTGATGTTGATGGGTTTTTTCGCCCTAGCAATGAGGTCATTGCCCTTATTTATAGGGTCAGGGTGTGACGATTGGCATACCCCAGGGGGTGCCTATCGGCATGCCACCCTTGACACTGTGTCGGTAAGCAGGGTTCAGGACCTGCCAATTGGCAGTCCCACACGGACTTTCCTGGGAAAATGACCGTAGAGTACAAATCATGCACGGGGCATACCCTTAGAAAGATATTTCACAGGCCTATGATATTACTTTGGTCCACTCTCGATTTTGGGAGTTGACTTTGGGTCAAATGTAGCTCGGAAGTGCATGTCTCTCCTTTAGACGGGAGATCGTTGGATGTAAATGGATCGTTCGTCTGCTTGGTATGTTAGAATTGCGCAGGGGTGGATCGTTGGAAAGGTTAGGAGATGTACTTCGACATTCCAAAGAGTTTTGCTCGGATCGGAAATTTAACCTCGGCCAATCGAGGCCTGAAAGCGCCCAGTGACCTCTCGATGTAAAGCGGATCTTTCATCCGTACCGTAGGTCAGAATCGCACATGGGGTGGATCGTTAGAAAGGTTATTTAGTTCTCTTTATATATTCATTAAGTTTCATTCGAGATGAAGAGTTGACTTTCATCAAATGGAGTCTTAGAGCCCGGTGGCCTCCGGATCAATTTTCGAGGGAAAACTGATCGTTTGTCCGAATGATTATTATACTATTTTACAGACGGGGTGGAACATTGGAAAGGGGTTTCAGTGCCCTTCGAAGATTCAAAAATATTTCTCTCTGATGGTGAAGTTATTCTGAGTCAAATGGGGTCAATTCAGGGTTCGAGAGAGCCCGATGGTCTCCCAATCAGTACTCGGAGTGCGACATAGGTTTGTGGTAGAAGGGGGAGGTTCTAGGAGTCTAAGGAGAGACTTAGGGGGTCCTAGAATGTGGTGTGTATAAAGCCCCTCGACGGTTTAACTTAGAACAAGTGATGGCCATCGAATAGACACCACATGATTGAAGGAGGTCAGTTCTGCAGAACTAAGGGATGTTGATGATCGATTTAGAGGGTCGAGGTCAATTCTGATCTAAAAGAGGTGACAGCCAAGGGTAGAGGCTAATTCTGACCTAAAAGAGGTGACGACCGAGGACCAAGGTCAATTCTAATAAAACTAAGGTGACGATCCAAGACCGAGGTCAATTCTGGCCTAAAAGATGTGACAACTGAGGAACGAGGTCAATTATGACCAAATTAAGGTGACAATCGAGGACCGAGGTCAATTCTAACCTAACTAAGGTCACGGTCTGAGACTGAGGTCAATTCTGACCTAATAGAGGTGACGACCGAGGACCGAGGTCCATTCTGACCTAACTAAGGTGACGATCTAAGATTGAGGTCAATTCTGACCTAAGAGAGGTGACGACCGAGGATCGAGGTCAACTCTGATCAAACTAAGGTGACGATCCAAGACCAAGGTAAATTATTACCTAAGAAAGGTAACAATCGAGGACCGAGGTCAATTATGACCTAACTAAGATGACGATCCAAGATCGAGGTCAATTATGACTAAAAGAGGTGATGACCGAGGACCGAGATCAATTTTGACTTGACTAAGGTGACGATCCAAGATCGAGGTCAATTCAGACCTAAAAGAGGTGACGACAGAGGATCGAGGTCAATTTTGACATAACTAAGGTGATGATGTAAGACCGAGGTAAATTCTGACCTAAAAGAGGTGACGGTCGAGGACCTAGGTCAATTCTGACCTAACTAAGGTAACGATCCAAGACCTAGGTCAATTCTGACCTAAGAGAGGTGATAGACAAGGACCGATGTCAATTCTGACCTAACTAAGGTGACGATATAGGACCGAGGTCAAATCTAACCTAAAAGAGGTGATGAACGAGGACTGAGAACAATTCTGATCCCACTAAGGTGATTATCTAAGGCTGAGTTCCATTCTGACCTAAGAGAGGTGACGACCGATGATCGAGGTCAATTATGATCTAACTAAGGTGAGGATCCAAGATCGTGGTCAATTCTGACCTAAGAGAGGTGACGATCGAGGACCGAGGTCAATTTTGACCTAACTAAGGTGACGATCCAAGATTGAGGTCAATTATGACCTAAGAAATAGGTGTACTTTCCTTCGGGAAATTCGGGATTTCGCTAGGGATAAAGATTGGATTTTGGGTCCTGCTGGGGAATAGTGAATGAGATGGGAAACATTTAGAGTGTCCTTTGGAGACGTTTATGGGAAGAATGATTCTTTGGAATTCCATCGGTGGTATAAAAAATGTTTTCCTTAGTGAGCAAGGTGCCAGAACGGATTTGGCAATTTTTGGAATTTTTTGGGAATGGTTCAGAAATTTTTTTGGTATTTTTTCGAATTTTTTTTGTATGAAATTTTAAGAGGGGTGCCGACCGGCATGGGTGTGGTGGTGCGAATTGGTATTGGCACGGACTTTTGGGGTGCCTCGAGTAGGTGAAGGGCTCAGTGTCGATCGGTGGGTGGAAGGGACTGCCGATCGGCATGAACCTTAGCCTCTTATAAAAATGGGGTGGGTTCTCCTCATTTTGTACATCTTTGTGAATTCTTTTCTTCTATTATAAAACTCTTCAAATCATCCTAACATCCAGATTGACTGACTTCTCAATTAGTACGACCCATATTATGTGGCTCAATGCCGACGACTGGGCAGGTTTGGAGTGGAGGGCTAAGGTGCCCCTTGCATTGGGTAGAGAGAATTCTTTCGAGTTGTTTGAGCCAGTGGAGGATGATCAGACTCTTCTACGTGAGCCTTCGCGTCATCTCTCTTCAAGGGTGGTGAACCGTGGTTGCTATGTAAGTATTGCATGACTTTTTCTTTATTTCCTAAATCTGACAAGGGTTATCTTCATTCTTGACTGTCTGACGTCTCCATATCGGTTATTCATGCCCGTAGTACAACAAGGCTCAAGGATGTTTGGGAGCATCTTCCTTTTGTGGTGCGTTGGATGGTGTCCTCTGCGGGGTTTGGGAGGCTACCGTCGACACTAGATGAGACGCTCCATTGTGATTAAGTGCACTCTGGGAGAGAGGTGGTGGGACACTACCAACACCTTCCATTTCGGCTTTGGGGAGATGACGGTGACTCCCATTGACGCTCGACAGCTATTGGGGTTGGATTGAGGTGGACAGGACGCTGTGGGTGACGCCGATGGCGGTGACGACGGCTTTAGGTGACGTGACTAGGGTGGTTTCTGGGTATTCTCTCTGCTTGTCTTCTCTGAGGGAGATTTTGCTGAGTAGGAGGGTTGATGAGAGCGACGGGTAGCAAGTGCGTCAGATGGATCATTTATTTATCGTGTTCGTGTTGGGGGGTTTCTTGGTGGCGACGACTGACGACATCGGTCACTTATGTTTTCTGCCATTTCTGAGGATGTTTTTAAACATCTGTCTCTATAACTGGGGGAGCCTGACTTTGGCAAACCTTTACTATTCTTTCTATGCATTCATCCGGTGTTGCCGATCGACTTTTATTGGGTCCACATATCTTCTAGAGGTATTCTTTATTTTGCGCATTTTTCTTTACGCATTCGCATTTTCCATTCATGCATTTCCTTTTGATTTGAATGTTGATTCTTTTCCTTTGCAGACGTGGTTGTACAAGGTGATTGGGTTGAACACCCAACTAATTTTGGTAAAGGATGACTCCGTTGGGGACTTTTATCGGATGTTTCAATGGCAGAGTTCTAACCGACAGTCGAAGAAGAACCATTCTATTGAGGCAGTGCGTCAGGTCTTGAATGGCCTAACGAGCGAGAGGGTAAACATTATTTTATCCTTGAGATCCTTTGATGCCATTTTATTGACACTAATCATTCACTTTTGCTGGGGATTTGTAGGTGACCTTCTATTCCTGGGGGACGGCTATTTAGCATACCGGGGTGACTGGGGGACATGCACAGATGTGATGCCTGCTGGCGCATGAGTTCGGCCACTTTTGGTATCTTGAGGAAAGGGTAGTCCATTAGATTATGGAGGATGAGGTTGCTGTACTGCCAGCGAGGCCCCCTATGTTCATGAGGCATATACGAGAGATGTCCGATGATGCCTGGGTGGCTGTGATGATGGGAGATCCACACTCCATGTACACTGCCATAGCGGTGATGTATGATTACATGTACACTGCCTAGCATTTATGATGTGTTGCCTCTCCCTTGAGAGGGCTCGAGTCAGCAGGTGGGGTCTTTTCATAGCGCAGGTGGTGCGGCTGTGTCAGTGGCGGCGGTGATGGCTTCAAGGCCTTATTTTGTGCGGTTGCATTCCGTAAGTTACAACCTTCGACGGGCTGATGGGGGATCCATGCGTTTGCAGCATCCCCCTCACGCGATGGATCCAGAGGAGTTGGATCTCACGGAGGAGGTTCTTCGGACCATGGTATGTCTTTTCCTTTAATTTCCTTGATTTATTTCTCTCTCCTCATGCTTGACTGATTTTATCTTTTCTATTCTTCCTTGCATCATATCAATGTTTTGACCACTTGGTTGAAGGACATCAGGGATTGGATATCCTCGACGACTGGCAACATTCGCGAGACAGTTTCGGTTTTTTCTTACTTGGTGCCATCTGCTACGTCTGGAGAAGGATCGAGCTCTGGTAGTGGGGGCACGTCGTCTTGCCGTAGAGATGGGTGATCCTATAGAGAGAGAAAAGAGAGAGAGAGCGAGAGAGAGAGAGAGATTGGGTTCGGGTTGAGTCTCATTTCTTTTCTTCTTTTCCTGCAAAATGTTAATGTAACACATCCAAATATTGGCAAATGAAAGAATGAAATTTTTTTGGTTAATTTTCTTGTTTAGTGATTAATGCACATGATCTTTTTACTTTGCTGCTGAGACCGTAAAAAGAACTTTGAAAATTGATTTTGAGAAGTATTTTATTTGAAATGATATTAGTAAATCATAAGTATAAAGGGAATTCGGAATTCCCTTAAGATAAAAATTATTTTTGTTAGTTTTTCTGATTTTGAAAAACGAGGAAAAAGGGAAATTTCCTAAAATGGGGGGTTGCCGATCGGCATGACCCCTATCTTGCCTATCAGCATGTCAGTCTAGTCCAATAAATCTAAGGCTTTGATTACACTTTCTTCAATTTCTTGGTACTTGGTGGGAAAGTTTTACTCCAATTTCTACAAGGTTCCTTGTCTTGGATTGAGAGTCTCCAAGTATAAAAAGGGTGTGTGGATGGGTCTTTCTTCCTCTCACTTTCACTTTCCTCTTCTTACACATTCTTAATTGCTTACTATCTCTTAGTCTTGCAAGATGGCTCTGCCTAGTAGCATTTAGTTTGCTAACTACCTCAAAGACTTGGAAGTAATGTGTTCTTATAATGTTGATTATGATGACTTTCACATACGACGAGTCCCTTTTGTGGCGCAACCGACCCATTGAGTGGAACATGCCGATGGCTGCTGCCGAGTTTTGGTATCCCAAGGATCATGTCTTCCACTTAGGGTTGGATGAGATTTATCCTACTTACAAGGAATCTTCTTCCAGACTGGGGATAAATCCCAGCGTTACCGTGGCATTGCCTGAGTTTTCCCGTTCTCCGAGGGATTTATTGGTCAGGCTTCTTCATATTTCACCTTCGATGGCTAGATCCTTGGTTATGGGAGGAATGATCTCACTTCATGCGGCATTGCAATCTGTGCATTTGTAGGACATGGGTGATGCTGGATATGTCGAGTCCGTCGTCCTAGGCAGTGTTTCCAAAGTTCTGTTAGTGACTGGGGGGACGCTGGTGGATCCCCAACTGGCTGCTATTATATCTTGGGTGTCGTACTATCGTAATCCTGCGATAGTGATACTAACAGAGACTTTAAATGGCCTGGATTACCAGCAGGAGGGTCGTTCTGACTTTATACGGGGGAGCCCTGTACTGTTATTTATGTGGCTGTCAGAGAGGTTTCGTATGGCGGTCCCACCTGAGTGTCCCTTGCCTGTAGCTCGAAACTTCATCTCGCACTATTTCATTAGCGTGGCCTTGATATTGAGAGTTGGCGGAATTAGTTTATAGAGCACGAGGTTTGAGGCCTACGATGGTCCGTACCTTAGTGGGGGAAGCTATTGCCCATTCTGGAGCTTGAAGAGTACCAGTACGTCAGACTGGTTGGCCTCAAGCAGAACGCTTTCTACTTTCCCTGGCGGTTCCTGTGCCAATATGGTTGGGAAAAAAAATGTGCCACCACAGGCACCAAACTTCTTTCCTGTGGAGGATCTGACAGAGCCTATGCACATTTGTATTAGTTCCTTGTGGGAGAATCGTCATCCGTCGACCCGTCCTTCCCAGTCTATTAGGAGAGTCTGGAATGTCTTTTGTGACTACATGAAGTGGTTGTAGAAGAAAGTAGTTTCCAGGATGCTGGCGGTGGAGACTGGTCAGAGGTGGTTTGCCATATCTGACACCATGGAGGGAGGCGTTATTATTTTCCCCAAGTTGGTTCGGGCTTATGGCTCCATGGAGCGTCTGCGATACACCATTCTCATAGGGGAGGTTTGGGGAGTCCAGGATGCAAGTAATGATGGTGCTGGTTCCTCTGGCAACTGTGGGTAGGGTTTTGTGAAATTTCTTGTAGAAGGTGTTGTTTTGTTTTTTCTGGAATAATTGGAATGATTCTCAAAGGTTGTAGGTCTTGTTATTTTTTGGGTTTTTTGGCTAGGGAAGTCGTTTGACTTTTTATACTGATGTAATCATATGAAAATTTCAGATAATGAAATAAATAATTTTTTGATCATCTAGTTGTGCCTTTTGATTACTTTTTGCATTTTTAATTATCTATGCCAATCGCCAAGGCATACATAATCCTTTTGTTCATGTATATGTTAAAAATGAATTGTCGTTCTCTGGGATAAGAAAATAATAGCATTTTATGAAAAGAAGGGGGTTGGGCTCATGTGAAGAGAATAAGATGCCTACATACCTCTGAGGGTTTTGAAAAACTTTGCAATTTATTTTTGAAAATATTTTTAGAGGATCAGGCCCACGTAGTTATGGGTAAGAGGGAAATAAAGGGTTTTTTTGGGAATAGAAAGGGGTGAGAAGAGTAATGGCGCCGAGTTTTCGAAAAAGGGGTAAAATTTCTTGAGACGATCCAGAATAACTGGGTACGCTATTTCCTCCCCATTGAGGTCAGTCAGCACAGGGGTGCCGCCCGATAGATACTTCCTCACGAGGTAGGGTCCTTACCAATTGGGCTTGAATTTCCCTCAGGGGTCCCAGATGGGCTATACTATTTCTTTGAGGGCTAAGTCCCCCTCTCGGACACCGTGGTCCTTGAATCTCTTATTGAATGATCATGCTATATGGCGATGGTACCCTTATATGTGATATGGAGATTTCAATCTCCTTTTTTCTAGGAGGTTCATCTCATTAAGACGGCTTTGGTACCAGTCTTCTTCGCTGACCTTGATTTCAAGAATGACGTGCAACGAGGGTATTTCCAGCTCCATGGGTAGGACTTCTTCCATGTCGTAGACTAGAGAGTAAGGGATAGCCCCAATAGAGGTTTGAACTGACGTTAGGTAGCCCTAGAGGATGTAAGGGATCTTATCGGCCCAATCACAATAACTCTCGTCATCTTACTGATGATGGCTTCTGGGCTTTTATTGGCTGCCTTAAATGCTCCGTTGGCTTGAGGCCGGTATGGAGAGGATTTTGGTCTTTGAATTCCATTATCATCGATCACTTCTATAACTTCTTCCTCAAAATGTAACCCATTATCTGATACTAGCTCGTGTGGGACTCCATATCGACAGATGATGTTTTTCTCGATGAATTTGGTCACTTTATTGGCATTCAGAACTGTGTATGACTTGGCTTCGACCCATTTGGTGAAGTAGTTAATAGTGACTAGGATGAAGTCATGCCCATTGGATTCCTTAGGTGTAACGTTCCCTATGATGTCGATGCCCCATGTGGAAAATGGATAGGGAGAAGTCATGTTGTATAGTTCTCGCGGAGGCAGATGCTGTAAGTTGGAGAATTATTAGCATTTGAGACATCTTTTCACGTAGGCTATGCAGTCCTGTACCATGGTAGTCCAGTAGTATACCTATCAGATGATCTATTTGGTGAACATACAGACATTCACGTGCGGTCCGTACTCCCCGCTGTGGATTTTCTGCATAATCTCTTCAATGTTAGCCCTTGCAATGCAGTGTAAATGGGTTCAATCGAAGTTTCTCTTAAACAATGCTTTATTACAGACAATGTACTGGGCAGCCAGTCTGTGGAGAGTTGTTCGATCTCTCTTGTTGGCCCCTTGGGGATACTCATCGTGTTTAAGGAGGCGCTAAATATCATAGTACCAGTAGTTGGCTATTTCAGATTCTTCCTTTATGCAGAGCTTGATGTGGTAATAGTGGGTTAGTGTATCCTATTTTTGGACAAGGAAGGGAGCCATGGTTATTCCTTCGGGCATGTCAATCATGGAGGCTAGGGTGGCAAGGGCTTTATCCTGGATGTTCTTTGCTTGGGGAAGGTAGTGGAAGGTGATTTCTTGGAATTGGGAAGCTAGTTCTTCAAGGTGGGCATGGAAGGGTAAGATTTTCTCATCCCTGACTTTCTATTTCCTGAGTACTTAACCGATGATGAGAGATGAATCCTCGTAGACATCAAGATATCAAACTCCTTTCTTGAGGGAAACTTTGAGGCCTACCGTGCACGCCTCATATTCAGTCATGTTGTTAGTGCAAGGGAAATCCAATTTGATGGCAATATGAGTGTGGGAATCATCTTGGGAAATTAAGAGAATCCCAAATCCATACCCTTTTTTGTTGGCAGCGCCGTCAAAGAACATTTTCCATTAAGGATCTTCATGGGAGGCGCAAATGATATTCTCGTCTGGGAATTCTGAAATCCAGACATCGGCCTCTTCCACAGGGTAGCAACAAGGTAGTTTGAGATGGATCTTCCTTTTATGGTCTTCTATGTGACATATGTGATATCAAACTCGGCTAGAAGCATCAACTAATGGTTCATTATTCTGGATTGAGAGGTCTTATCAAGTAGGTACTTGATGGGATCCATTCAGGATACGGTTCTGATAGGTAAGGCGAGCATGTAGTTCCGTAACTTTTAGATAACTCGATAAAGGTGAAACATACTACTTTTCCAAGGCGGTGTAGTTAACATCATAACCGGACAATTTCTGACTAGCATAGTAGATGGCTTTCTCCTTGCGGGTTTCTTCAAGGTATTGGGCTAGCAGAGCCCCAACTGCGGTATCGGTCATGATTAGGTATAGGAGTAAGGGACGATCAAGATGTGGTGGCATGAGCACTGGAGGTCGGGTTAGGTATTGCTTAATTCGGTTAAAGCCTTCTTGGAAAGCTTCATTCTAGACCTTGGCTGAGTTTTTTAAAGGAGTTTGAAGATGGGTTCATAGATGAAAGTCAATTGGCTGATGAATCGACTGATGTATTATAATTTCCCAAGGAATCCTTGGACTTCTCTCTCCGTTCGGGGAGGTGGAATCTGAAGTATGACTTTCATCTTGGCAGGATCTGCTTCTATCCCCTTCTCATTAACCATGAATCCCAATAGTTTCCCTTTGGTAATGCCGAAGACACATTTTTGTGGGCTAAGGCGCATTTGATATTTTTGCAGTCCTTTAAATAGTTTTCGGAGAGTGGGAGCATGGCCTTCTCTAGTCTTGGACTTGATAATCATGTCATCTACATAGACCTCGACTTCCTTGTGTATCAGATCATGTAGAATCTCCCTGCATATCTTAGATCAAATGGCATGACAGTATAGCAAAAGGTTCCCTAAGGGGTGATGAATGCAATTTTCTTTTGATGATCAGGGTGCATCTTGATCTGGTTATATCCTGTAAATCCATCAACGAATGACTTGAGATGATGACTGGCCATGCTGTCCACAATCATATCAATGTTGGGTAGTGGGTAATCATCCTTCGGAAAGGCCTTGTTCAAGTCTCGGTAGTCGACACACATGCAAACCTTTCCTCCTGATTTTGGCACAGGTACGATATTGGCTAGCCATGTGGGATACTCAATTACATGAATAAATCCCAGGTTCAGTTGCTTGACTACTTCTTCTTTTACTTTGAGTGACCATTCAGTGTGGAGCTTTCGAAGCTTCCATTTGACTAGTTTACATTTCGGGAGCGTTGGAATCTCATACTGTGCTATTTCAGGGTCAATGCTGGGCATATCATCGTAGGACCATGCGAAGATATCCACGAATTCCTTTCGCAGCTCTTCGAGTTACGTGCGCTTATTCTCATTAAGGGTAGCCCCTACCCTAATCACATGCATTTGGATTCTAGAACCGAGATTAATAACAACAGTTTTATCTTCATTAACTTGAAAGAGATTATGTTTCTTATTATTAACCTTATTTAGATTAGTTAAGAATTGTTCATTTGAAAAGTCATCATCATCAAAAGTTTGATTAGAATCAAGACATTTAATGTAAGGCGAGACAAGATACTTAAAATCTTTATTTATTTCATTGACAGGAAAAACAGCATTGGTAACCTCATCAAAGGAGGTCTTGATTACATCAGAGTGAGAGGAAACAAATAAAGGGGAAATAGGATAGACATCAGGGTTAAGTTAGATATCAACAGGTGGCATAGGTGCAACATGCCAGTTGAGAAGAGGTGTATCACCATCTTTGATGAGGTAGGATGGTTCAGATGTTGTAGTCTCTGAGTGGATTATGCAGAGTGCTAGCCCCAATATCTGTGTGGCACCCCGAATAATTAAATACAGGGTAGCTTCTCCTTTATTAAATTAATACAAAATGCCAAGTTGGTTCAATTCATAGCATCACTGTCGAAAACATTTTAACAATTACTAGCCACCTAATATTTAAAAAGTGAGTGGTCAATTTTAATTAAATCCAATTAACATGCAAGTAGATAAAAATGCTAACATAACTACCACAATGGAATGACAATAGTATAACCATACAATAAATAATGAGTCTGTAAGAATACTCCTCACAACAAACCAAATACAGGAATAACGAATACTAAGTTTGAATCATAATTGATTACAACCCGAAATCTGAAATAAACTGAACAGATAAATTGTTTCTAAAAGAAATGGGGCGACATGCCCAACTGATGAGGAAATATACTAATAGAGTCAAGATCGAAAGTTGCAGCGTCTACTGACAAGATCCTATAACTTCCACAGCAGCTACAATACGTCACCTGAATGGAACTCCTATGCTTGGTGTCTTTATGGCTGGGCACCTAAAAGGTTTTAACAAGAAAATATATTTGAAAGCAAACGGGTACGAGCCCGATTGTGGAAAACTGTTTAAAATATAGCTAGTGTTTTCATGAAAATAAAACAATGAATGCAAAATACATGTTAGGACGTGTGCTCACATGAAATACTCACCTCTAGACTATTTGTGCACTCCTAACGTACCCGTACCCAATTCTAGTTATTCCCATATCTAACTAGTCCAATCATAATACCTAACATTACTATACGATTCACACTTTAATTCCAACATCATCAATTAAATAGAGAGCTTTACATTTATTCTCGGTTTCCCATTATTAGCAATACTAATTTACTAGAGGTCATCCATTTTATCTTTACAGAACGTTGCTATAATTATACTCACAATTAAACATGACAGTTCATCTCAATTAATAGTATATTATTCTCATCATAAATATACATTACTAGCACCCCGAGACTAAGCTGCGGTGTACACATACTCTGCTATCCAATCCCGATACATCACGTACATAAGGACCACGCATTCCGAATATCTCAGGAATCGTTTTCAGATAACAACGATCACACAAAATAAAGGCGAACATAGTTCACATCACAAGGGTCACGCACATACCTACGCTCCCATGATCAGCAGACTTATTAACTTCTCAGTAAGTCCTTCTCTGACCTATGCCCTCGAGGTACCAATCTAAATCCCCTATAGGCACACAAAGATTAGATGGCCCTAATCGAACGCAAACCTCCCCTGATAGCAAGTATGGTAGGTATGTTATACACATAAAACCACATATACTAAGCATTCGCACATCTTAGATATCTCGTAATATTAATATAAGTATACGTCTCGTTCTTATACCATCATTTAATGTTATACGATTACAAGTCCCCGATTTGTATATTAACGTTATCAACCCTTCTCACGTCGTAATTAGGTACTTGTTTCCTACTCCATAATTGACATCCGATTTTATTATAAGGTTCTAAGTTTTACTCCTTAACATACCCCAATTCTCACAATTATACCCACTAATCACTAAGGGAGGGTTAATACTCCAATTAAATAAGTCTACGGATCGTTTGAAATGAAATCAGGCCAAAAAGGCTATTCTGTTAACTCGTTAGAAGTCTCGTTCGAACGAGGTCGTGCGAACGCGTTCGTTCGAATGAAAGTCTTCGAACGAACTACCAACTCGTTAGAAGGGACACTGTCATCTCGTTAGAAGTTCGTTCGAACGAGGTCATTCGAACAACCTGGGCAGGTCTTCTAACGAGATGGCAGTTTCAACCCAGAAATTCTCTACTTTGTTTTTCTTCGATTTCTCTCCATTAAATCCATACTAAGATCATCCCAAATGAGTTTTAACGTGAAATAAACTATTCTAAGTTATCTTAAGTCACTATTTAACATATATTTGGTGTTAATGCTTCCTGAATTAACATATAATCATCAAAATTCCCAAATCTTGTCCCAAACCCTATAATCATGAACCTAGAATTTAATGACTACAATTTCTCCTTTACAATTCATTTTCACATCATCAAAAGACATATTTTGTATATCAAATTCATCCAATAACATTCTACATGCAATCCCTATATCATATTATGAATCCTACCTCAAATTTCATGGGTTTTCATCAAACTTCCAATATAAGAAAGTTATTCAATTCTAAGCATGGAAGAAACATTCGCTTGAAATTAATGTAATTAAACCCCTTGCCTTATGTTCTGACTTGATATTGAAGGATTGAAGGTTGATTCTCCTCCCTCTCTCTACAAATTTCTTCCAAAGATGGTGATGTTGGCTAGGTTTTCCTTTTGGAACTTCTTAAGACTTTCCCTCTAACTCCCGTAGCCCTCTAACTTACCAAATGCTGATAATGGCTTAGTGGGTTCTTTTCTAATATAAAAATAACCTCTAAAATTCGTGGGTTTTAATTCCTTTATTTTTAAAATTACCAAACTACCCTTTTGGGTTGCCGGTATGGCCTAAAAATGCCCCGCGATCCAAACTAAACCCCCGACTACTGTTTTCTGACTATTTCGACCCTTCCGGACACGTTGGCGCACTCAAAATGACCATTCGGTTGATAAAAATAAAATTCAATTTTTAATTTAAATAAATACATTCCTGACGCGACTGACATGCGCATCCCAACTAAATTTCCGAAATTTGTTTAAATATCATCAATACTTATGTATTACCATACATACTCGAAAATAATAAATTTTTAACATCATGATCAAATACTAACTCACATCTCGTTAGTATTTATATCCGGATCAATTCCCATTTAATTTAATTAATTCCTTAAATAAATAGATAATCTAAAATATGTGTCCTAGGCTTGACACCTATATGCGGGTATGGAGTTTGGCTGGCTGAATCATAAAGGGTTTCCTACTTTGGCGTGACTTTCACAATATACGTCTTGCTTTTTTAGGGCAATCGGTATGTGTAGACAAGCCATTTGATATACCTGAGTTTACATGAATTGCCTCACTATATACCTCATGGGGATAGTATATGTGAGAGCGAATTTGATATACTCGACGTATGTGAACTAGTTCCCTGTGATATACCTCCCGTCATGACTTTGGTCAAGAGGTACGATGCGGGGGAACCGTTCGATATACGTCGAAGGTGCTTGGCCAATGGAAGGTAAGAGTCATATCCCTTAGGCTAACTGCGCCCTACCGGACCAGAGCCGATCACGAAGTGACTCTCTAGTTATGGGACAAAATTTGGTAAATAACAATGTTCTTTGGTGATGTCGTGTGAATCATGAATGATTCTCTTATGGTGCGAGTATCTTTCTTTGTTGTGTCAAACAGGGAGGAAAGTATAGGTGATAATAATATACTAAGAATGGATAAGTGATGCCTGCAATATATGGATATACGTGATCCTAGGTGCACATGGTGTGAAGTGTGCATGTAGAATCGTCTACATGTGTGTGAATAATAACATAAGCATGAGGTACACATGAATATTAAAGGGGAACATGCAAATAGGGGAATATAAAAGAAAATAAAACACCCATGTAAATATATTCTACCCCTCTTAAACATAATCCCCAGCAGATTCGCCGTTGTGGCCATTCCGATCGGCGCGATGCTTGTTTCGAGGGGAAAGGAGAAAGAGGATCCCCCCTAATGATGGAGGCTGTGTCGCGGTCTCGCACCCTTCTCTTCAAAAAGGGGGCTTCGATCATCTTTGGGGTGGGTTGAATGTAAAGATATAGAGTCTCCAGCCTATTTTTCTCAAAATAGGCAAAAGAATATGTTCCCATTTTCAAGAGAGTGGCACCAAGGACAAAACTGATACATGTGATTCATTATAAATTGATCATTCTAAATGGATCGTTCGTCTGTACCGTAGGTCAGAATCACACACGGGGAGGATCATTAGAAATGGTTTTAAGTTCCCTTCAGAGATTCATTCAGTCCCGTTCTATCTGAAGAGTTGACTTTGGTAAAATGGAGTCTAGGAGCACCCGGTGGCCTCCGAATCAATTTTTGGGGGAAAAATTACCATTCATCCGAATGGTTATGCTATTTTTTGCACGGGGCAGACAGTTGGAAAGGGGTTTCAGTACCCTTCGAAGATTCAAAGAGCTTTTTCTCTGACAGTGAAGTTTACCGGAGTCAAATAGGATCGATTTGGGGTGCCTGAGAGTTCCTGATGGTCTCTAGATCGGTACTCGAAGTGAAACCTAGGTTTGCGGTAGAAGGGGGAGGTTCTAGGAGTCTAAGGATAGACTTAGGGAGTCCTAGAATTTTGTGTCTACAACAACTTTATATCTAAGACAATCCATGAAGATGCCAGTGCGAGTGGAAAAATGAGGACCTCCATATTCTCGAATCACCTGCACGCGCATGGTGGGGAAGAGAGGGAGACTGCTCCCAAAAAGGGGGATATTTCTCGATTTTAGGACGGAGGAATTCGACCCGAATGGCCATAGTGTTTGCATGGGCCAACCTATTCCTTGGCCTTCTTGAGGGCACCTTTGGCCACTATACATAGCACCCTCAGGAAGAGGGGCAAATGGCAAATTCTTCGCAATTAGACTGTGATCCAAATATTCCTTATTGGAATCAGGTAGATTCTCTACCAAAGCCTTATTGGATTGCCTCTTCTTCAAATAATAAATGTTTTCATTTGTAGTACCCAATGGTAGCAGTACATTAACTGCTTTGTTCTTATGTGTGTTATGTATTGCTCATTAATGGGGTGAACACCGTTAATGATCCTCTAAGTGTTAGGGGAAACTTGGGTAGGAACCACATCAAAGAACTGGAAAAACTCTATAAATTAACGATTCAAGGGAAAGGTACCCCACACTCAATAATAAAAATAGTGGGTAACCAATGACCCTCGGTTAAAGCACAAAAGTCACAAGGACAAGTCAGTAACTTAGTTGTTACCTATGTAGGAATTTCATGGGTAACCTTAAAAGGCTCTAATGAACACTCATCCAAAGTATAAACCATATTTTAAACCAAGAATTACAAAATTGTTATAAGGAAAAAGGGGAAGGAATTATTACAGCGAAACGGAAGAATACACCTCTTGCAAATGGCAGAAAAAGCTTAGAGAAGAAGAAATGGATATTTGAATTAAGGATGAAATGAACAGATGGAGAAAATGACACTTTATATGCCAGATGACATCTTTCTTGTTGAATAGAGATGGTATAATTAAAAGTATTTTCCATTTCATTTTAATAGTTGTTCATTACCCAACATGCCTTATTATCAGAGTACCCCCAGACGCTTCGTTATTTTTGCCCTTATTTACAAAACTACCATTCCCTCAAGAACAAAAATAATTTTCCATAAATACTACCTTTCAGAGATCGACTGCCGACCAAAGCAACTTAACAGTCCAAGGTCACAACCAAGGACTTACGACCAAGTTTCCATAAAACTGATCAGTACCTACTGGTCGCTCTAGTCATGGATTAAGTATTGTGGATTATGGGTTATCGTAAAACTATAATGGGAGATGGACTAATAGAATTCTAAAACCTTCCATCATAAAGTTCTCATGGAAGATTTTCAACACATCGTTACTTTAGTCAGCACAATGTTTTCCCTTAGTCGGCTATCTGGCCGACCACTAGTAATTAAGACTATTAAGCATATGTTTAAGCTACATGTAAGAATATTTACAGTCTCATTATACAAGCATGTGGGTTAATCCTTTCAACTACCTATGATTATCTTGTCATTAGTTGTCAACTAAAATGTAGAAAGGTTTAACTACCTCACTTATAAAGGCATTCCATTGCTTCTTTTCTTCTCTCGTACAATAAATATCACCCCATATTACATAGCATGGGCATGAAGAAAATTCCATACAGAAAACCTTAGAGATATCCTTGAGAACTTGTACCCCTTCTAATACAAAACCACACCGCACTTATGGATGTAGGCACCTCATTGGGCCGAACCACATTAACCTCTTGTCTCATTATCTCTCTCTCTCTCTCTCTCTCTCTCTCTCTCTCTCTCTCTCTCTCTCTCTCTCTATCTATCTATCTCTATCTCTCTCAAGATCAAAATGTTTTCTAATATATTTATTTTGGTTTATTATTGGTAATTCCTAGTTAAGACTTAAAAATATCTTTTAAAAGTTTTAGACATTAACATATACACCAATTACCGTAACACCTATTTGTGATTTCATGCATAATTGAGAAATACCAAACTCACAACAACAGTAAAATATTTAAGAAATTGATAAATCATAAAAAGTCATAAATATGATTCAAGTATCAAGACTAGGAATGATGTACTCTCTGCCCCATTTTTTTCTTAAATAGACAAGGGATAAAGATGTAACAATGGGAGAAACAAATAAATTAACTATCAAAAAAATAACAATCAAGTGTTCAATCTCGTGTCACTCCGACGTCAAAAAGCTTTAAGGGGTCCTTTTTTTCATTTTTCAAGCAGTTGGCCTCTAAAACCTCAGAGGACCATTATAAACAAAGATTAATACACTAACTACAATTGTTTTAACATTAAGTACATAACATGCATTCCACTAGCCTTGTGTAATTACTCAAATCTCAAACTTAAAAGGTTTCGTGAACATATCAGCATATACATACTTATTGAAAAAATAGTCCACAATTAAAATGATTTCCATGTAAGTCGAAGAAATATTTAGACTCCCCCATAAAAGATGTTTCTTTTAAGTCTAGGGGTTTAGAACTTAGAATTTCCTTTATTTTCTCTTGAGGCATATTTACTCTCTTTCTTATTCGGTATGAGCCAAAATAATAATTGAAACTCTCATATTCTTGAGTAAATTATGAATATATTATAGCCGAATAATATGATTAGATTGTCCAATTTTTTCAACTTAATCAAGTGGGCCTTATACTTGGGGCAAAAGTTTTAACAATTTTCTTTAATCCGAATCCCTCTTATGATTCATTTACCACTTTTATTAAGAATTTTAGAATCACTTTGTAAAAACAATCTAGGCCAACATCATATATTTGACTACTACTAATCGAATTATCCTCAAGCCCTTTGATTAAAAGAATGTCACAATGTAGTAGGAGTGAGAACGTCCCTACGATTCTTAGTTAAGGATGGTCAACAACCAATAATCTATTTTTATATTTTTCAAATTTGAAGATCAGCAATTTAAAATTAAAAAATATATAAATATATATTGTTTACCATACTCGCCTAAGTACTGTAGAGGCGTTCTTAAATTGGTATCAGAGCTAGAACATTAAGCTGACATGATTAGATCTCGTGTTGTTAGGCATGAATTTTGGTGGATTTGATGGTCTTAAAGCCTCGATGTTTGATGGGTTGAACTATGCATACTGTAAAATGCATATGAAATTAGCAGTTAAGGTTATAGATGAGTGGGTATGGCAAGTGGTACTTAATGGTTTGACCCTACATATAACCTTAGATGGAGAGAATATGATACCCAAACCTGTGAAATCATGGAGTAATGCTAAGCATATGTTATCAAATTATAACACGCGAAGTTAAAATGCTCTATTTTTTTTTGTCACCCTAAACAACTTCCGTTGTGTTATGACTTGCAAAACGTCTAAAGAATCTTGGGAAATACTCCAACTCACCCATGAAGGAATTAATGTTATTAAGGCTTTCAAGCTCGAAGACCTCACCGCTCAGTTTGAAACGACTAAGATGTTGGAGAGTGATACCTTTGATGATTTTTATGCTAGACTATCTGACATAGTTAACTCGTCTTTTAACTTGACAGATAAGATCCTGAAAATCAAGTGATAAGGAAAATCCAAAGGTTGTTGCCTAAAAGATTTAATTTAAAAGTGACAGTTTTGAATTCCTTAAGTACTTTTGATTCTATTAAACTTGAAGATCTTGTAGGTAACTTACAACCTTATGAGCTTGACATGTTTTTCTCTAAAATCGAGAAAAAAAAGATAAGCTCATTACCTTAAAAGTTTGAAAAGGGGAAACACCTGTTTCGGATAATGAGTTTGACATCGAGTCCGAATATATGTCCATATTAGCAAAGAAATTCAGGAAATTTCTCAAATTCCACAAGAAATTTAAAGATGCAAAAAAAGTTTGAAAAAAACATGTATTAAAAGGCAGATCACTTCCCTAAAAATCTAATGATAACTTTAAGAGTGATGAGTGAGAAAGATGTTTTGGTTGTGAGGGATATACCCATAGGGTAGCTAAGTGCCCCACTAAACTAAGGAAGGAGGATAAGAAATCGAAGGTGTAAAATGTCACCCTTAGTGATAGCGATAAAAAAGAAAGATCCGATTATAGCATGGAGCACAATTACATTGCGTTCATGGCTAGTCATGTGAGACTTGATAAGAAATATTTCCATGAACATATTTCTTTGCTTGACACTTTTGAGGTCATTATTTATGATCCCCAAATGAATGATGGTAGTGTGAGTGGGGAAGATAATGAGGATGAAGAAGATGCAGATGAGAGTGAAATCCAAGTTACCTTTTATGACTTGCATGTGAAAACTTTGAAGTTGAAGAAGACAAACTTGAGGTTGGAAGCTAAGTTCAAACAACGTTCGATAGAAAATGATGATAGTGTTTTGATTGAGGATCTTAAGACACGTGAGAATACTCTTCGAGAAAATCTAGAGTATGGTGAGGTTGAGAGAGATAACCTTCTTGGTTTGGTGGAGTTATGAAGAAGGAGCTTCTAGAGTTTGATGAGAATAGGAATTTACTTGAGTCTCAGATAGTTGATCTTGAAGAGATATTGAGAGACTCGATTCGTGTCAAATTTCATTTGGAACCTAGGTAAAAAAAAGTTACATAAAATGTTAAGAACCATCCAAATCAAAGATGATAAGTGTGGGATTGGCTTCAATAATCAAAATACTTCAACTACCTAAGCCAAGACTATGCATTAAAAAGAGTTAATTATTTCTTGGAACGTTCGTAAAGGTCAACCCTTAGGTAGCACCCCTCGTCGTGTCTATACTTGCACACATTGTGGTAGGAAATGTCACCTTGAGATATTTTTCTATGATCTTAAAAATGATCTTAAGGAGTCTAAGTCTAAAGTCACCGAGATTCCCAAAACCCTTATGCATCATGTTACACCCACATGTGTCAGGAAATCTGATTCAGAGGGTTTACAAATTAGATTTACTGATTCTCATTTTCTTTCACATGATACTCCCCATGATATATCTTATAGTTGATTGTGCTTGCATGTTTGCATAGACTCGATTTGCACTTCATGATACGGGAAAATGTTATGGAACAAATATTAAGAAAGAAGTCGACTATTTTGGACAATTCATTTGGATTTATGCCAGGGCGATCCACCATGGAAGCTATTTACTTATTAAGACAACTAATGGAGAAATGCAGAAGTAAGAATACAAATTTACATATGGTCTTCCTAGACTTAGAAAAAGCATATGATAGAGTACCTAGGGATATAATATGTGGGCTTTAAGGAGAAAAAGAATCCCTATGAGTTATACTAAAGTTATTGAAGATATGTATGATAACACAAAGACTAGAGTATAAACTATTTGTTGAGAAATTAATGATCTTATGATTAAAGTGGGTCTACACCAAGCATTGGCCTTAAGTCCTTATTTTTTTATCGTAGTAATGGATGAGATTACTAAGGACATAGATGAATATGTACCATGGTGTATGTTCTTTGCGGGTGATACAGTTTTAGTAGAAACTTTAAAGAAGGACTTCGCGATGAGAGTAGATACATGGAGAAATTCCTTAGAGTCTAAGGTACTAAAAATCAGAAAAAATAATTCTAAATTTATGGAATGTAAATTTAATGATGTGGCATCTGATAGCCTAATGTTAAAGATTGAATAAAAAATAATAAACCAAACTAATAAATTTCGTTATTTAAGTTCAGTGATACAAAGTAATAGGGATATTCATGAGGATGTTACGAGTAAAATATCAACTGGTTAGATAAAATTGAGACAAGCAAATGGGGTGTTGTGCGATAAAAGGATAATTAATAAATTAAAAGAAAAATTGTATAGAATAGTTGTTAGGCCAACGACCCTATACGGATCGGAGTGTTGGGCTTTAAAAAAATGAACAAAGTATCCATGTTAGTGAGATGAGGATGCTCGGATGGATGATAGGAATTACTAGAAAGAACAAGATTAAAAACTAGTATTTGAGAGAAAAGTTAGGAGTAGCTCCCATTAGCGATAAATTAAGAGAGAGTAGACTTAGACGATACATGCATGTGTTGCATATACCAATAATAAGAGGAAGATTATTAAAAATAGAGGGTACAAGAGAAAGGGGCTTCCCTAAGCTATCGTGGGAAGAAATTATTGGGAATGATATTAAGGCATTGAACTTGAATGATAATATTTCTTATAATAGATTAGAAAGGAAAAAGAGAATCTATGTGGCCAACCCCATGTGATGGGATTAAGTCAAGGATGGTTTCATGATATATATGTTTGCTAGTTGTATGTTGTTTAAGTCTTTTATATTTTGATTTTTCATTTATTGAGTCATATTGAAAAATAAAAAGATAGTTTTTTATCTTTTGAGTTTTTTTTTTTTAAATGGGTATTTTTCTTTTGAAAATATTTAGAAAAACACAAAGATTTTTTTCCTCTTTTGTATTTTAGTTTTACACATTTTGTGTGGCATATTGTTATGTTTGAATCCAATTCATTACAAGTTTCCATGCGACTAGGACATTTGGTTATGACTTTCAATACTTAGATTGTTCTCAATCATGCTTGCATGGAGTTCTATCGACTTTGATTCACTTAATGGATTCTATTTGAATATTCGTATGCATACACATGCACGAGATTTTTTAACGTTCACTTCACATATTTTATTTGAGATTTGTGAGATGTTCTCCCATCAATCTTGTCATCTACATATTATGTTATCATAGGGGATTTGTGAATGTAAGAACCTTATCCCGTGAGATTGTGTGAATTTTATTGAAAAATATATGAGGATACACGAGAGATGTCTACGAAAGGAGAAAATCTCCTTTAAAGGAAAGCCACCATTGGCGAGAGCCTAATAGAATAATTAGAGGCAATAAAAATAGAAAATTTGTTAAGGCCAACATGTTTAGTTTATTTGATTTTCAAAAGTGATAGCTTCTAAAGAATTGAGTGAAAAGAAAAAATGATTTATGTTTAGCTTTTGAGGGTGTTATATTTGAAGATTTATGGGTTTGAACAATGAATCCTAGTTATGCTTATTTTATCATGACGTTATTGATTTTTAGCATCATCAATATTCTAGGCATGTGTGCATTGTGCTTATTTGTTCATAGAGTTCACTTTATCTTGTCACATGAGGCTAAATCCTTTTTTGATAAATTTTTACGATCAAATAGAATTCCTTGAACATATCTGATTATTTGGGTCATAATTCATTTGTATAGTTCACACCCATTCATTCCACCCCACATGTTTAGACACATAAATATTATGCTAGTGTGTAAAGCTTATGTGTTTTATTTGAGTTTTTGTGGTATATATATATATATATATATATAAAATAAGTTACAATGGTGTTTTCACTATTCATAATATGGGGAGACACTTCACGGTTCAGATCGAAGCCAACAAGGCAACGATCTAATGGTTGAAATTAAAATACCACTCTTATTATTTTTGCCCCTCAGATACTTAAATTACCCCTCTTTTTTAACCCTCATTTCCTTTCCTCCTCTTACCGAAAATTCAAATAGATGGATATTATAAGAAATTAGCCCTTGCTGCCAAATACCAATTTACTGAAGTCCACCATCTCTCCCCGACCCTCATTTTTAGAGCACAACCTCTCTCTCTCTCTCTCTCTCTCTCTTTCTATATATATATATATATTTATATATATATATATCATTCAGTCACTTTCTCCCGTTCCCTCATTTGTACCCACGCAACCTCTCTCCTCGCTGCGTCGCACCTCTCTCCTTGCCACTTCTCCCATCTCCCTGTCGCGTCTTCTCTTAGGTAAGTTTTGAATATTTTCGATTTTAGGGTTTTATGGTTTCGATTTTAGGTTTAATCGATTTTATGTTTACGATTTTAAGGGTTTATGTTTGTGGTCTTAATATTTTTGCTTTTTGTAATTTAGGTTTTTTTAATGGGTTTAAGGGTGTTGTAATTTAGGGGTTTGTTTTTTATATACAGTTATACTCCCTCATGATTTCGCCTTTTATTTATATTTTGCGGGTACTTATTTGATCTATTTGCATTTTTATGTTCAAGACATAACATTTTTTATGTTCTAGACATAGAATTTTTGTCGATATCAATTTGAACGAAGTTATGTTTGTTTAACAATCATTGCTCTTCTTTTTCTGTATTCTTAGTTCATGTTTCAATATGTTTATCATTTTGAACGATGGTATTTTTGGAATCGATTGTTTTACTTTTGCATGGTTTCGTAGATACACGCAATATTCAACATTTGGAATCAATTGTTACTTGCCTCACTGTGTTTATCTTAGAGTAAATTTTCTTTATATTTTTGTGATTTGGTTCGTTGTTAAATCCTTTTTACTTGGATCTCTGAGTTAACTATTATATTTCTCTCTCTCTCTCTTTCTCTCTCTCTCTCTCTCTCTCTCTCTCTCTCTCTATATATATATATATATATATAATGTTTTTGTTAGATCTTTTTAGGGTTTTTGTGTTCCACATTTGGGGTTTTATTCAGTGTTTTAACTCTTAGGGATTATTTTTGTCGCTATTTTATATTTTAGGTACTAACTTTATGTTTTCCTAATTTTTTATGGTTTCACATTTTAATGCTCGTGATATCTCAGGTTATCTCTCATTCGTGTTTATTTTTTATTTCTAGGTAAAATTTGGTATTGATATTCATTTAGGTGTTAATATAGTTATCATGTATGTTCATATAGGTGTCCAAATGGGTTGTCATGTTAGTTTTGACGTTATTGATTTATTATTCAGGATATGGAAGCTAATCTTATCTTGTATGAAATTTGAAATGGATTTCTCTAACCTCTCTATCCCATTTTTCCATACAGGTGTATGTTTAATTCCCTTCTCACGCCTCTCTCATTCAGGTAACTTATATGACGTTTATCTCATGGTGTTAGGGTGTATTGGATGGGAAAACAAAACCCAATCAATTTTGATTTCATAGAGCGGGTTGTTGCTTACTCAATCATTTATGGAGGTTAAAAGATCCTATAATTGTTACGCTCAATCATTTATTCTTACTCAATGTCATCTATAGCCCTTGCACTAAGATAAGTTGAAAGTTGTCATCACAATTCATTCCTTTCCTTTAGATTTTACGTTTATGAATCTTGATTAGAAATTGGGTTTGAATGTATAAAGCGCCATATGTTAGAAAGTTCTGGCCCATTTTGGTCATGTTTTTCAAATGAAGGTATGTTGCATAATAATGATACGTAGCTAAACCTCATTTTGTTCATATCGTAATTATGAAATGTAGATGAACCTCATTTGGTTCATTTTGTATAATTACGATATGTGATTTTTTTTTATATTTGAGTTGTAGTATTGAATCCAGTAGGCACTTGGCGATGGAATTATGCTGCATGGGTTTCTTCTAAAACTGTTAGAGAAACCTTGGTGAAAGCTTGCATTCCTTTGTTAAAAAAGCCTTACAATCAGATTCTTTTTATTTACCATATTCATAAATGTGTGTCAATTTTTTTTCCACTTCCACCCTATTTTCCAAATCAGAAAAAATTAAAAAAGTCCTCCCTGACTCGGGGCTATTCATGTAAGGGGGAATGTATAATTGATCCTATACTACTATTATAATTTTGGTTCAATTTGGGATAATATCTTACTGATATATGACATTAAAATGGTAAAAGAGGGTGTTATGCATGACCTGTACTTGGGATAGTATCCGTGTTTGGAATTTGAGATTGCATTTATTATTATGTATATAGGTTCACCTTCCTCGTCTGATGCAATGTCCAAATCCCATATCTTGAAGATATCCTCATCTGATGGTTCTACAGTCACAAATGATGGGAAAACCAAATCCACTTCAAAGTCATAATTTTCAATTTATATCATTTCTCCATTGTAGGTTAGACGAAAAGCATTTTAGAATTTACTTCTTGACCATGAGCTAACATCAGTCTTTTTTATTAGATATTCATTATTGTTTTCCTCTGCTACTTCATAAATTTGAACATCATCATCAATAGCCACTTTCCCTATGAATATCATCTCTTCCATATTTGTTTCTTTGATTAGATATTCATATTTGTTTAGTTTTTAAGTTATTTAATGGATATCGTATCGGTAACGTCTCTAACATGATCTAAGTTTACTGCAGATGTCAGGCTCAACCACGGTGGCTGAAATGATGCCGAGTCTTTTGGTAAAGGTCAATCTTTTCACTTTTGTTAAGGTTTTGACTATATACAGTTATTTCATATTTTCACATCTAAAACATATATATTATTGCAAATATGTTTTTATCCATTCATGCATGTATCTTTTGGTATTCCACTCTGATTTTTAAAAGCACGACTTTTTTTAGGTTCAGCGACCACCCGAATTCTGGTGCCTGAAATAATTTGAGGCACTGCCATTATAGACAGACCTGCAGTATCGTACGCAGACATGCTAGAGCCTCCTGCAACAGAATCATTAAGAGAAGAAGTTTTAGGAGATAAATGCAGCCATCGCTTAATGCTGCAATCGCTTAATGAAGCCATCACTCAATTCTGATAAATGCGGCCATCGCTTAATGGTAATTTGTGAAATTTTAATTAATAAAAAGGAGAAAAATTTGTTAAAAAAGATGGGAGTTTGACAATGCGAAGCAGGGGTTAATCCCAAAATTGAAAAAAAGGATTGTACTCTATAGATTTTGTTAGAGACCCCCTGAACTATATCCAACGCAAGACCTATGTAAAAAATGCCGTAAAAAAGTCCCCATAAGGCTGTATTTTTTGCATTGAGATTTTTGGCTGCAACTTTTATTTTTATTTTTATAATCTTAATAAATTCCATGTTTTATCATATGTTCTGGAAGTTTTGGAAGTTCATTCTTCAGATGTTGAGTTCATAAGACCATTTTGAATGTTTGGAAACAGTTAATTTTGCCCATGTTTTCACATGGCAAAGAGCTGAATTAGCTTCCTGATATTGGTTCTTATTGGACCATGGACAAACATCCATCATAACATCCCATAGACTGCTCACAACCTCAGTGTCCGGTAATGCTACATCTTTAACATATTACTTCACAATTTCTATGATTTCTGATATACATGTCCAAATGTTGAATTTCAAATTTAGATTTTAGAGTATGGTATGATTATGGTGTTTCTCTTTTTATCATTCGCAAGGTTCGAACAAACAATGCAGCTGTTATCTAAGTGCAATGTGACCGTTACACTTTACATATTACATTTTTGCAAGGACGGAGCACTTACACAAGGTATAAGTTATAATAAAAACATCTCATTTCGGGAGTTTGTCCATATGAGTTTTTTTGTTTATTGGAACAATAAGATCATATTAGCTTATCTTTTTATCCATTCAACATGAATAAGGGTATTTAATAGAGCATATCATCTATTGGGTTGATGTTTTATTTCTTTGTCATTTATGTTTTTATACTTTGAAGACCCTGTTTGATACTTACTTTAAATTTACATTTGTATAGCGAGTGGTTTTCATCCAACCATATATAATTGTAACCATTGACCTCAAATGTGGAAATATCCAAAAACGTGAAGTTGTGGAAGTCCATTTTTTGGATGTTGAGTTCACAAGACCGTTTTGAACATTTGGAAACAGTTAATTTTACCCATGCTTTCACTTGGCAAAGTGCTAAATTAGCATTCTTCTATTGGTTCTTACTAGACCATTAACCAACATCCATCATAACATCCCACAGAATCCTCACAACCTCAATGTCCGGTAATGTAGCATCTTTAACATGTTACTTCACATTTTCAATTACTTCTGATATACACGTCTAATTATTGAATTTCAAATTCAGATTTTAGAGTATGGTATGGTTATGGCATTTCTCTTTTTGTCATTCACATTATTCAAATAAACAATGTAACTGTTATCTAAGTGTAATGTGACTGCTACACTTTACATATTAGATTTTTACAAGGACAGAGCACTATGTTTTAAAGGTCATGTGCATGTTTTGTTCCCCTATTCAGTGTGGCAATCGATTTGGAGTTATTCATTTTTTGTTGTCTATTTGTGATGTTTCATTTTGTATGGTTGTTGATTTAATCATTTTAGCCCTACATCTCCGTATCCCGTTTCATTTTTATCCCCCATGTAAAATGTTTTGGTGTCGAATGCTCTGTTTAGTTTAATCACTTTAGGTTTTTCGATTGGGTTCGAGAAAGTTCATATATATTTCATGATTAGTTCAACATTGCATGTAATGAACCCGAACATAGGTATTGTTCAAGTGCCTAATAAGTCATTTGCGAAACCTAAATCTAAAACTAAAATCTTCGTCTTTTAGTTTTTTTCCCAATCTTTAGTGTCAACTTCATTTCACAGAGTTTTTAACCTTTTATGTTAAGTTTTTCTAAGATCACTCTTACAAGCATTAGTGATGAAGGTACCGAGTTTAATTCACTGTAGTGTATCTTCCATATGTAATGTTCTTGCAAGGTTTCCAATAGTTAGGGGTGTTCAAAAAACCAAACGAACCGATGAACCGAATCGAATCGAGCCGAGCCGAGCCGAGCCGAATTGCCTTATTTTAGTTGATTTTTTTTGTTAATCGGTTCGTTCCCGATTTTATTTTTAAAATCGACTGAGTCGATTCGGTCCTCGAGTTTTGCATTGGTGTAGTCGGTCTGGACCGACTCGGACCGAAAATAATTAAATACATATATTTTATATTTTATTTAGCCTTTAAAATATGTTCTTTAAGTGTAGTGTCAAATAAAACAAAGATGGGGGTTAAAAAAGTCCATTGTCCAATGTTAAATCTAAACCCTACAGGACAACCACAACTTCACAAGAGACCAAATTGTCTCTTCTATCTATCTATCACAAAGCCAACTTTTTCCTTCTCCCTTTCTATCTATCAGCTGCCGACTTTTTCCCCTTCTCCCTTGCCATGGTCGGTGTCGACGATCCCATTCTCCCCCTTCTCCCTTACTTCCGAGACGATCAACAATAGATCATTACCAGATTAGCATCAGGTATTTGTTTTTTTCATACGATACACACTACGATTTATACGATCTGATGATGAACACCAATTCATATGATCAACACTAGCAGATCTGATGATGAACACTACGCTTTTTAAATACGATCAACACTAGTTCATATGTATTAGTTTTTTTATACGATCTGATGATGATCTGCTATGGTTTCAATACGGTTTGTTTTTTGATCTGACGTGATCTATTTTTTATCTGCTATGTTTTTTACCCGATCTGATATATTTGGTTTGCGTTTGGTTTTTTTATACCCCACCACCTATGTTTTCGATCTGCTATGTTTTTTTACCCGATTTGATATATTTATTTGGCTTGTTCTATTTTTTTTATACTCGATCTGCTATGCGTTCGATCTGATATTGATATATTTGGTTTGTGCATTTCTCTCTTTTTTAATATGATTGGTGCTTTTTTGTTTGTTGTAACTTGTAGGCTTGTAGATGGCTGGAAACGAAGGTAACGTAGGTAGTGGTTATGACGGTCTTCCTTCTACTGATGGAATAATGAAGGCTTTTTTGGGACTCTTTTGTATGTTGTTTATGTGCTGTTTTGGATGATTAATGTACTAGTTTTGGACAGATTTAAATGCTATTTTTGTGTTGTTTATGTACTAATTTATGATAGATTTATGTGTTATTTATGTAGTAATTTTGGACAGATTTATATGTTGCTTATGTAATAATTATGGATAGATTTATGTGCTGTTTTTTCAAATCTTCTTTGAACTTATTTCATTTTGAACAATTTATAAATAGTAAAAATTTTTTGGACAGTTTTAATTGGACATAATTGAAAAAAATTAATTATTGTTAAGACCGACAAACCAAACCGAACCGACCCTGTAAAAACTGAACCGAATAAGGTCGGTTAACTGACATTATCGGTCCGGTCTTGGTCCATTTTTTTAGAGGACCGACTTTGTCGGTCCGCTCCAAAAAAAACTTCAAAACCAAACTGGACCGGACCGCGAACACCCTACCAGCAGTATTTATCTCAATTTACACGATTCAAGCCCAACCAAAGTCTGGGTGAAACTTAGCAGAACCTGCTTCAGCCATTATAAAATGATTCAAGACTCAGCATGATCTTTGTAGTATGTCAAGAACTTTTAATTGACGATACATATACAAAACATGCCATGAAAGGAACTTACAAATGATCTTGAATCCAACATTGTTTTGTGGTTTCGACCCATTGACCATTATAACAGGTGCTTTATTGAATACATAGGGCAACATACTATGGAGAAAAAATAGATAATTCTCCCCAATGTCCCTAAACAATAATTTACATCTTCACATTGCATTTCAATTAATATAAATATACTGCTATATTCTTAGCAAATAATGAACTTACTTATCCTCAATGCTATTAATGTTACAACTGTATGCCTCTGAAGGTATTATTTTATTCATGGACATTCTTTAGGAATGTGAAGATTATATGCGAAAAATCATCCCTCACGAGATAACACTCATCCTATTAGGGTAACTTAGGGGTTTAAAGGCTTGTTGCATACGCTCAATGCAATCGCTTGCATGCGAAAAAGGTATTCTATCCCAATAAAGAGTTTAGAAAATTTGTTACATTATTCTTTTTATTTTACATTGCTTGGGACGCGCAAAGTTCTAAGTTAGGGGGGTTTTTATCGGGCCTGAATATTGTATCTTTATCCCCTTAATTTCGATACCTTTGTGAACCTGAGCGGTGCAATTGATATGGATTTAACTCGTAATTATGATACTATGCTTATTTGGCAAGTATTTAGTGTTTTGTGTTTCTCTTATATGTTTTATAGGTAAATAATGCAAACGGTGTGAAAGAGAAATCTAAACAATGAAAGAAATGCAAGGAAGGCAAGTTCAAGGTCATTTTCAATGTTCTTAAGCCTGATCACAGTGGTGGGGCCAACTGGAAAGCTGAAGAACTCAGAAAAACAAGAACTCCAGAAAAAATGACACCCAAATCTGAGCTACGGTGAAGCAGTTATGATCATTTGAAGTTGGGAAAAAATCCAACAAAGAAAAGAAGAAAGCTAGAAAATTTTCTAAGTGTTGAATTTCCAGCAAATAACCCAGAACCACATGGTGAACCGGTTCGGGGGGGGGGGGGGGGGGGGGGAACCGGTTCAGGGTACATACAAAACCGGTTCTCCCATTTTTCACCCTCAGAGTCCGTTACAAAATTAGTCAAGCTTTCTAAGTGTGACAAATTGCCAGATACATGATTTTTATTTTGTCCTTATCTTTTATCCAAAAGATTTTTGTGTTTTGGGGACTCTTCTAAACGAACTATAGCCTATATATCTAGCCATTAGGACTCTTTTTATTCATATTTCATTGATGTAAAATCTCCATAACAAGTAGGAACATCTAGGAGAAGAATTTACATACTTTGCACCATTAATTCAAGAGCTTTTTTTCGGGTTTTTTTCTTTGATTTCTTCTTGCATGTTCTCGTTCTTCAATCTTGGTAACTTTTATTTCCAACACTTTTATTATTATTTCTCATGTTTAATCTCTCTTTCCAAGAAATTATGAGTTCATGCGACATAGATAACATAGTTTTCATTAATTTCATCATGTTAGGGTAGATCTCTAAGGGTTGTTGTGCATGAACCCAACTCGATGTAATTTAGCCATGTAGAAACTAAGGTTTGAATTGAAATTTGAATGAATCGTGTTGTGTAGTTATCACACCCATCATAGACCTTTTTACCTCGGTTGACCCTAGGTAATCATGGTGTTTAATGATGTGATGCGCGTGTAGCTATTACGACACTACTTTACTCATCTTTTGATTATGTATGATGCGGGCTTGAACCTCATATATGTAATTCTTGGGAGTACTAAAGATCGGGTTCAATTAAATTTCTAATTCAAAATTCTATCATTCTATATGATAAATTTACTAAGGTTTGGAGGATTGTATTCTCAACATGTTTTCCCTTCATTCTTATTAAGTTATTCTTAATTAATTAATTTTGCTCACATAGTTAATGTAGTAGTTTAATTTAGTGTGCATTGAGTTAAGTAGTTATTTCCCATCTCAATCATCTTTTTGTTTCTTTTTAGACTCAAGTTAGGGTTAACAGTCTTACCTTTGTCGCCAAGTTCACTCGTCCTAGTTCCCTGAGGATTCGATACCGAGACTCGCCGTTATACTCTGCAAGAGTGTAGTTAATGTTTACGTTTTTATATTGTGGTCGGAAGACGATAACAACGATTAGCATATTTACAAGGACGCTCGATTTTTACCTCGATCAAACACTGATACCAATAAACCAACAAGTAAGGTCGACATATGTTTAGTCAGCAAATTCTCAAAACATAAATTGTCAACTTATTTATCATTAAGAGTCATACGATTACACTTAAAGTACTTTTTTGGTCAAACACTAATACCAAGCAACCAACAAGTAAGGTTAACACATGTTTAGTCAGTAAATGCTCAAAACATAAATAATCAACTTATTTATCATTAAGAATCATACGATTACATTTACATCAAAAGACCAAAAAATGTTTGAAGACCTACGATGGCCCAGCGCGACGAGCAAGGTAGTCCTCTACGCAAGCTCTCTAACCATCATCAAGATAAGGAACTAAGTCTTCTTCGAGGCTCTTTGGTCATGGCTCCAGAAGCTACACTGGAGTAGCATCTATTGTGATCCATAGATCATCCTTCGAGAAGGGATTTTTCAGAATAGATGAGCGAACGGTCTGATACTTATACCACAAGGTGGATTCCTTTAGAAGTTTTAATTCCTTGAGAACATTCAACCATCCCCTGGTAAAATTAAGTTCTTCAACCTCTCTTAGTCTTACCGAGGCATCTGTCCAACCTTGGTCATAACCGTTAGCCCAGGACGATCGAGGACCTTTTTGAAATAACAGTCTCAATCATGTAACATCCCTTGAAAGCCCATTAGCAATCACATAGGCTTGACGAACATCTTATTTCAGCTCAATAATCTTTTTCTTAGAATCTTGATCATCAAAATGAGCAACTATAGAAGACGATGAGGATCCCTGCGTCATCAAAGAAGGATCAGACGAAGGGTTTTCTTTAAGGCGAGCAATTTCTCTCTACGGAGTGTCATTCTCTCTTTGTAGAAACTCCCCCACCTGGTTGATCTCAGACGCATCCAGAAGATTCGCTTTTATGGCGTCTATCTCCTGTTGCATAGAGGCAGTAATCCACTCCATCTCCTCAAGCCTATCCTTTAGCTTGGCAACCACCACATATTGGTCTTTATAATCCTGGATTATTATCCTTGGGGATTTATAGATCCTTATAAAAGCTCGGAGAACTTGAGAACTTATGTTCGGCCCAGGAATCTGGCCTAAATGGGATTTATTAGGGATATATTCATCCAAATCGATAAGCTACAAAACGCGGTGAAAAGTTTCTCTTTCATTCAATTAAGGGGCACAAGCTAGTACAATGAAGGGAGGAAACAAAAGTACAATATAGGGATAAAAAAATAACAGCAGAGTCTAAAAATCCTAAGAAGCCTCAACCTGGCCAGATATGGACAACCCTTTCCCTTTTTCAGCAACTTAGTCGAGCGGAACCTCACCATCACCATCACCAGCACCTGGCGCAGCTCCTCCACCTAGGAAAATTGCCTCTTATGGATTAACCCCCGCACCACCAAAGGCAGAAGTAATGGTCTCAATGCCATCCTGAGCATCTAGATGGGAAGAGGATACTCTTCAACATGATTGCAACCAGGATGATGCTGGGAGAAGAGGGGGGAATCAGCAGCAACCCCTGCAGCCATCAAGGCTTGATCCCATCCTTTCTTGAACATAACCACCGAAGATAAGCAATCTAGCGTTCGTCATCATAATACTCTACATACCAACCTTCAGTATATCCATTTTCTCGAGCAGTTTCTACCTCACCCTTTAGCTTCTCCACCTCAGTGACCAGCCCTTTATTCGCCTCTGCCACTGCCAGTTTGTCCACAACAACGTACTATATGCTTCACGGAGGTTAGATAACTCTTTGGCAGAGTCCCCCCTCTTTTTGTAAAAAGCATCCTTGGTGTCAACAAGGGCCTTCTTGAAAGACTTTAGAGCTCCATCAAGATCTAAGTTTTTCCTTGATAGCTCTACCCAATCATGAAGCAATGCGGTATAGTCAGAAATGAACTGCAAGAACATAAAAGACACTGGATAAGCACGATAAATTAGAGGAAAACATATAACGCAGAAGCATAAGAGAAAGGGGTACTTACCAAAGCAAGCCGTTGGGCATACTTGAGGGCTAAATGGTTGTAACACCCCATATTTTTTTATAACTTTTAAAATGGGATTAATTATAATTAATTATGAGATAATTGAAAATTAATCTGGATTTAAATATTACTCGTGAGTAAAGTAATATGTGATGTATGTTGAATATTAATTGGTGATGAAAAGTAATATATATGATTATGACTTTACATATGATTATGATTTTTATAAAACTATCGCGAGTGATAAATATTATAATTTATGAAAATTCAGTCGGGACGCGCATGTCAATCATGTCGGGACTAATTTAATGAAATAAAATGTAAATTAATGTATGATCATTTCAAGTGTGCCAATGTGTCCGTAAGGGTAGAGATAGTCAAAAAAGTGTACCCGAGAGTTTAGTTTGGGTCTCGGGATGATTTTAGGCCTAACCGACAACTCGAGAGGGCATTTTGCTAAATTTCATTTTTAAGACCTTAATTAATGACAAAATTATTAAGGATATATCATATGGTTTGCCGAGGAAATTAGGGTTCTGAGAATCAAAAAGTGAGGAAACCCATAGGAAGAAGAATGAGAGAGCTTTCCAAGGTGTTCAACGCTAAGAACCTCACATTTTGCACCTCCACCACCACCAAAGCATAGATCGTAAGAAGAGGATCATTCCTAAACCACTCCAATTCGTTGGACCAGACTTTGAAGCAATTGTTGATCTTGAAGAAGAATGAGAGAGCTTTCTAAGGTGTTTAATTTTTGATCTTGTGTTTATACAACATCCATGTTAGGATAGGAGAAGCAATTGTATGTTTTTATGGTGATTTAATGTATTTAGAAGACTAGAAGGTTGATATCCTGATAACATGTAGAACATCAATCATGAATTTTAATGACTTCTAGAGGAAGAAATCTAGAAATATTATGTAATTCTTGAAAGAATGTGGTAGACTAGGGATTGTGACAATATCATGAATTGTACCCATTTAATGATGATTCTTTAAGGATTTAATCTAGATTTTTCATTGGAATTTATTCATACCCGTTACTATAAAGTTTGTGATGTTTGGTTGGGAGTTTAGGTTGAATTGGTAGAGGTTTTGAGGATTAAAGTTGATGAAACCCATAGGCAAAGAATTGAAGAAATTGGGTTAATATCTGATCGATCGATCAATCGACTGGATCAATCGATCTACCATTTCCATCGATCGATCGACTTGTCTTAAAATTTGAATCTTCTTTCCTTTTGAATGTTAATCCAACCCCAATGTGTAACGACCCTTATACATAACTTAAATACCATGATGGGACTTGGGAAGCACTAGTAGGGCTGCAAACAAGGTTCGAGTAGTACGATTTTATATGAGATTTAATCGTGGGGTCAAAAGGGTATAAAATGGGGTGGGGATCATGTGTATGTTAAATTAGGTCTTGTGAGAATTAAGGATGACTTGAACCAGTAGGGTAGAGAGTGTACACCTACTGATTTTATATTTATCAAAATGATACACTTCGAGAGTCGAGAAGTACTTAA
Source organism: Sambucus nigra (assembly GCA_949130495.1). Lineage (NCBI taxonomy): Eukaryota > Viridiplantae > Streptophyta > Magnoliopsida > Dipsacales > Adoxaceae > Sambucus > Sambucus nigra. The sequence goes on from OX422209.1 coordinate 426,212,808, forward strand.
GAACTTGCAGTAATTAAGAAAATAAAAGAATGAATTAATTATACGTAGGAATCGACGCTACGTGCCACGTATGGTTATAATATGTTACGGGTTGTGGGTGTACCAATCTGAATAATGTGAATACACATATATGTTGGTATGTATATATATATATATATATATATTATGTAAACATCTATGTTTAATCATACACGCGCTACTTGCTATCATGAAGGTTTTCGTGCCGGGATGGTCTTATTCTGATGTGACCTTTTTGGGGAATATTGACTTGTACCCTAGAACATAGGATCCTTAGTACAGGCTATCTACTGTGCTTGTAAGTAAATGAAATTGAATAATTAATATTAAATAAATTAAGTGGTTGAGAACTTAAGGTCATATTGAGATGTACATAGTTGGCTTGGTAAATCCATAAGAAGAAGTTATCATGTATAAATTATAGTTATGCAATCACGTGAATCGGGATTTATGAAGGGGGATTGGGTTAGACTAGATAACTGGGTTAGCTTTATCTAGATTAATTCAGTAGTATGTTAGGAGTGCACACTAGTTGAGAGGTGAGAATTCTCAAGTAAGTGTCGAGGCACTAACATGTATGTAATATCAACTAGTAAGCATTTTATATACTTGCTAAACTCTTTTAAAGCTATTTTACGCTTGGGCTCTGACCCATTTCTTGTTATCTCCTCTTTCTCTTATATATATATATATATATATATATATATATATATATATATATGTATGTATATATATATATATATATATATATATATATATGTATGTATATATATTACAGTTTCCCAGTCATAGGGGCATGAGACTTAGATCTTTGGACTGTTGACGTGCTACTGCTAGTGTGGGAGATTGCAGGTCCTTGCATTTAGACGACTTCATCCTTGTCATCTCAGCTCTTCACTTAGTCATCTTAGATAGGTCATGTGTCGCCCATTTCCAGTTTTTATTTAGTGAAGAGAGACTTTGTACTCTATATTTCTTGCAGTATTCAGTTTTAGTTGGGATTGTTTTAATTATTACATTGTCCTTCGATTTGGGATATTTTATTTGGAATTATTCATCGAGCCTGTTCATTCCACTTGGATGGTTTGATATTCAATTTTATAATTTGTGTTCATAAAATGGTTTAAGTATATAAACTCATAACAATGGAACTTAATCTATAAAATTAAATATTTTGACACTTAGCTTAATTATTTATTAGGTGATAAACAAATATAATTATTTTTCGACAGTGATGCTGAGAATGAACCAACCGGATACTCTGATTTAATTTAATAAATGACTGATCACCCGGTATTTAATTAGGCAGGGTGTCAGAGGTGGTATCAGAGCATCAGGTTCTAGTGTCCTTAGGATCTATACGACTTTCTACGTTTCAGTGTAGCATTTTTTGATGTAGAGCCTTCTTATAGGATTGTTGTCATCCCTTATGTATGTGACTTGCGTTCTCCTGCTATGAATTATAATTAATGTGACTCCTTATACGAAATCATTTGTACTTCAAGCACCAAACATTATAGGACGACCAACGAGGGCCATAATAAGGACTGCAGGAGAAGAATCCCGACAAAAGACATAGAGTAATCTGGTAATGGTGGTCGTGAAAAAAGTCACCATGAGTATTTTTAAGCAAATTATAATAGAATCATCACTCGGTAATAAAGGGTTCCCCAGGCACAGTCGTAGGTAATGGTGGAGCGATTTTAGGATCACCTAGCATAGTCGACGAGGGGGAAATTAGAGAGACTCTTTTGAAAAGTCATCAGTGAAGATGCAGAGAAGAAAGAGAGAAAATGTAACTGTAGATACCCCATTCTATTACCCCCTAAACTCTCCTTAGGTCCCTAATACCTCCACTCATCACTACAGATCTAGGGCATACCCCGAGTACTGACCTAGAAGCCATCGGGCACTCACTAGGCAGAGTTTGACCAAAAGTCAAACTCTTCATCTCGACTGAGGTTGAATGAATATTCAAAGGGTATTGAAGCCCCTTTATAACAGTCCGCTCCATGCACGATTCCCACTTACGGTAAAGACGAACGATCCGTTTGACTCCTAAATGTCATCGAATGCTTTCAGGGCCCGGTTGACCAAAGTCAACTCCCCGAACCTGATCAAACTCTTTGGAATGTTGAATTACATCTCCTAACCTTTCCAACGGTCCTCCCCGTGCGCGATTCGGACTTACCATGCGGACGAACGATCCGTTTGCGTCCGATGATCTCCCGTCTAATGGACTGACGAATGCTTCCGAGCCATATTTGACCCAGAGTCAACTCCCAAACTCGGGAGCACTCCAAGGGACTTTCAAAGGTCTCTTAATTACCTTTCCAATGGTCCACCCCGTGAACGATTATGATCAAAGGTTTGCGTTCTGCGATCGATTTACCAAAAAGGCGTGAAAAATACTGCCAAACGGCAGGTCCCAGACCTTGCCTATCGGCAGTGTGCCTAAACGCACCTGACGAACGGCAGGAACAAGGATATGCCGATCAGCAATGCCCTCGTCCTATAAAAGGGAGGCCCGACCTCACTTGCAAAGGAGCCCAGATCTGATAGAAATCACTCTCAACAAACTCCGAAAACCTTTCTTGAAGTCAGCTTGATTTCCAAACCCAAATCCCTTTCCAACCTTCACTTTTCATCATCCTTTTCATCAAACTTGGTGAATTCACTACCATCCATCATCATCCAAGTCTAAGGTATTCTCTCTAACATTCAAGATCAAGCTCAAGATCTTTAAGAAGGTCCAATTTTCTCAACTCTTTACTTAAATTTTCATAAATTCGCAATAACTTGTTTTATTACTTAGTGCTTTTATTATCTCATCTCACACATCCTAATATACTTTTTATTTAGTATTATTGCACATCTCTTATTTTCATATAAATAAAAACCCAAAAAATAAGAAAAAGAGGGTTTGTTCATAAATTCCAAAAGGGAATTCTCATACTTTTCTTACACTTTTCTCACAACTAAAACACTTTTTTCTACACACACACACATACACAAATAAGAGAATCTCCGGTTGGATTTATGGGATAAACCCCACCCCTCGTTTTGTATGCGAACTACGTGGACTTTGATGCCTCTATAGGCTACGTAGGCATCTCGGGGTAAAACCCGAGACTCGAGTCCTATTTTTACTTTTCCTCTCATTTTTTATTTTCTCTAAAGTCCATTATCTTATGATATATATATACATATATTTGGTCCTAAGGGTATATTAATTCGTATACGTTATCGTTCCCTCCTAACGATTAACGTAGTGATGGTCGCCTAAATCCTATTTTTCTAATAATTTTTACACCTTCCAACGGAAGAATCGCTTTACCTCTTCCATGGTGTAAGTCGATGATTCCTATCTCCACTATATATACACATGCACATATATCAAGGGGAAAATAAAAGGAAAATAATAAAAATATATGAGAGACCGAAAGGGAAGAATGGGTGCCTAACACCTTCCCATTTCGTAACTTATCCTCCAAACCCTTCTCGAATCATTTTGGTTTCGTATGCACTAGTATGTCTTTGGATGCTGTCCCTCGGGATGGCTTCCCTTTTTTCTTTTGTTTGTTTTGAGTAAAATAGACTCGCGACTCTAATATCTCTACACTTTTCAGCTCACCTCAAATGACGCAGTCTAAAGCTCTCCCAAGAGGGACGTGCGGGACCTAAAGGATCCTCACCCTCGCGCGACTCGCCCGCCGCGAGGATTGGGATCTGGAACAGGGATGGCCACAGTGGTGACTCTGCTGGGGATGTGTAAATTTATTTTGAGGGAAAGACTCTATTTACATGGGTGTTATGTTTGTTTATATTTTCTCCCTATTTCACATGTTCCCCCTTTACTACTCATGTGTAACCCATGCTTATGCTTCTATCCATACAGTTGCAAAAAATTCTCCATGTACACTTCGCACCACGTGCACCTAGGGTCACATATATCAATATTTTGCACGCATCATTCATCCATACTTGGTGTACCATTGGTACTTGCACTTTGCTCCCTGTTTGGCATAATCAAGAAAGATACTCTCATCATAAGATACTAATAAGAGGATCATGCATGATTCACACGACATCACCAAAGAGCATTGCTATGGATCAAATTTTTACCCAGTAACTGAAGGGTCACTTCATGATGGGCGCTGGTCCGACAAGGCGCAATTAGCCTAACCGATATGACTCTCACCTTCCATTGGCCAAGTACCTTCGACATATATCAAACGGTTCCCCTACATCGTACCGCTTGACCGAAGTCATGACAAGAGGGATATCGGAGGGAACTCATTTACGTACACTGAGTATATCGAATTCGCTCTCACACGTACCGTTCCCACGAGGAATATGGTGAGGCAATTCATGTACACTCAGGTATATCAATTGGCTTGTCCACACGTACCGACTGCCCGCAAGAGCAAGACGTATATCGGGGAAGTCACGCCAAAGGGGGAACCTTTTCCGATTCACCCAACCAACTGCATACCCTCATGTAGGTGTCAACCCTAGGACACACATGTTAGATTACCGATTTCAACCCAAAACTCTGCCGAAATTTAGGGTCGGCCTGCCGCCCGAATTCTCGCGCATTTTCAAAACAGGACCCTATCCGTGAGCCTGGTTACAAGCCCAGCCATAGCTTTGCATATATTACGAACCCAATTTTTCCTAGCTCGGGTCCCGTCCAGCATTTCATTTTGAATTTAGGAGAATTAATATAAGTGAGAACAGAATAATCATAATAATCATGCTGAGGTTTGTCTCCCGAAAAACAAAAAAAAAAAAAACTCCAAAAACATTTCTCCTCTCTTTATTAAAAATCCAAAAAATATTTTTCAATCTCGAAAAAAAAACAAAAATTTCATCCCTTTTTCTCAAAAATAAATTCCATTTTACACCTTCTCAGGTCGATCGCAAGCCCTTGGCCTGGCTCCTTATTGGCTTCGGTCTTCAGTCAAGTCACCCCGGAGTTCCGTCCATTCCCCTATTACTCCTTTCGAGTCTGAAATCCATCTGCTTCCCTTGGTGAACACAGATCAAGTACCCATTATGCAGCCAGATCTAATGGCAGTCCTAGCTTAACTTGTGTCCAAGATTGACAACCTCCAAACTGAGGTCCGAGAGATGCAACGAAACCAGGTTCCCGCTCCTCAAGAGCCTGAGGCCCTATTTCCTCATGCTATGGATTTCACCCGAGCCTATATGGGTTCCCGAAGAGTATCATCACGCTCCACGTGCCCCTCCGGTCAATGGGTCACCACCTGCCCAGCTTCCAATGGCGAACCTTGCCGAGTATGGGGATAACTTTCCTATGATCATTGATCCAAAGGAATAAGAGCTGAATAAAGTCAAAGAAGACCTCAAGATGCTCACCAAGAAGTTTGACCAAGTCATAATTTCAAGAAATTACAAGGACTACACCCACATGCCTCCTTATCCTAAAGCGAGGTTATCTGAGAAGTTCAAGATGACAAATATCGAGAAATTCGGAGGACGTGGACCCCCGATGGTTCATCTTCGAAGTTATCACCATTCTATGACTCTACTAGGGGCTTCTGAAGAGGTGATGTCCCAATTGTTTCAGCAAACTCTGAAGGATAGCGCCCTATAATGGATTTTATCTCTCGAATAGTCCAGAATTCGCAGCTGGGAGGATGTAGCCTGGGAATTCATGTCAGAGTACAAATACAATGAAGAGATTGAGGTCACCCGCCGTGATTTAGAGCTGCTCAAATAGAACTCTGGAGAATCAGTTAGTAACTTCATCGCCCAATGGAGGGAATAAGACGCAACCATGACCAATCGGCCTTCCGTGGAAGAACAAGTCAGCATAGGAAAGCAAGAGTAAAAATCGAGGAAGGTCTTGCCAATACAGATGTCGAATCGAAGAAGGTGTCCGGACAGTTCACCCCTAGAAATATGCTAAGCCTGCCAGCGCTGCAGTTTTAACCATCAACAACATCTCTCAACCAACCACATCATGGGGACTAGAATGTCGCCCTGTCCTAGTTCGAAAGGAATACACTGAGCTCCATGCTCCCCTATCCAAAATCTATCAAGACCTGCTAAGACAAAACCTCATCAAACCCTTGGATCCCCGTCCATTGCCAAATCCACTCCCAAGAAACTTCAAAGCAGATGCCCATTCCGCCTATCACCAAACAGCTGGCCATACCACCGACCAATGCTTTCACCTCCGAAACATGATCCAAGGTCTGATTAACCGGGGTACCATCACCCCACCAGCCAATACTAAGCCAAAAACTACTCATAACCCACTTCTAAATCATACCAATGACATCTTCTTAGAAGAGAACCCAGAATTTGATCCCTCAACTCAAATCATTCCCATATACTCTCCTAAACCTCCCCAAATTTGCCCATATTTCCTCCTACACCCTGCTAGCCTCATTGATGAGGCACTGTCACTCCTCACCAGAGCATGCATCGCTGTCTGTATCCGTTCTGAAAATAGAGGAATGGAATTATCAAAAGTCTTAAACCAACTCCTAGAGTTTAGGCTAAAATTTCCCTTACATATGATCATTGATTTCTAGAGATTCAGTACGCTGTTCTTGGAAGCACGAAAATGGGCCCGAGAGTCAGATCATTAGGTAGTACCAACCAATGAAGTCAGCCTGGATGATGTGGTCCAGATTATGGAAGGATTCTTCAGGCAGACCAACAACATTTGCAGTACCATCGAGTTATTCGATGCGTTAAAGCTATAGGGGCGCCTGGTCCCTTCACCCTTACACGTCCCCACAGAATGGGATGACCTTTATAAATAAGCCGTTGAAGTTGTGGAATGCATCCACTTTGCATGGAAGGACAAAATTATTGCTACCGGATGGGGGGAAGAATTAGAAGATTTGAATGAAGAGCAAGCTTCATAGAGAACTGTCCCGGTAGTTGACATGTGTGGAATGATATCATTTAAAAAACACCTCGGAGAAATAGACAAGGTAGCAGAACAACCTGAGATCGACCAGGAAATGGGATTCCGATTTTTCCCTTCTTTATTAAATCACATGACCAGATCAGGGAGGCATTACCAGATCCCAAACTCACTATTAGCCAATGACAAGGGGAACGGCGTGGAAGACCTTCCTATGCCATTGATGACCCTCGAGGAGAGCAAGATCCTAGATCAACTAAAGAAAACTCAAGCTAACATCACTCTATGGGGGCTTTTCATGTCTTCTCAGATGCATAGGAGCGCTTTGATTAAGTTGCTCACTGGACCCACAGTTCCTCCATCTACCACAACAGAAGAAGCGGTAAATTTATTCGGATCCTTGACCTTTACCCGACTGCTCTACTTTTCTGAAGGGGAAATCCCCAAGATTGGGCCAAACCATAATCATGCACTCAACATCTCTGTCGAAGTTATGGGGAAGGCTGTGCCTCTCTCTCTCTCTCTTGCCAACAATGGATCCTCCCTGAATGTCTGCCCACTAAGAACCTTCAAGTGTTTAGGACTTAAATAAAGCTACCTCACTCCAACTTTCGTCGCTATGCGTGCCTACGGTAATACCCGTCGGGAGGTGATGGGATCCATAAAGCTTGTAGTAGGGGATGGCCCTATAAACCCTGTCGTTGAATTCCAAGTTATTGACATCCCAGCTAATTTTAATCTATTGCTAGGACGACCTTGGATCTATAGTATCAAGGGCGTGTCTTCCTCACTCCATCAGAAATTAAAATTCTTCACCGATGGGCGAGTCATTACCATCTTGGGCGACGACGACAATGTCGATAGTGTAAGTACCAGCAGCCCAATCCTTGAGATACAACACGGTTCAAATGATATGGTCCTATCAGGAGTCCTAATTGAACCACTTCTGCTCCCGACAGGGGATGATTTCGAAGAAAGGGTTTGCCCTGAATATGACCCTCATGGCAACGTTAATGTGATTCACATGTTCAGAAACATGCACTTCGTTCTCGGACTGGGGCTAGGACAAAGACAACAAGGTATACTTGAGCCCATTGAACTAAAAAGGCTTTCCCTCCTTATGGTTTGGGGTATCAACCATCAGAACAAGATCTCAGAATGATCCGCCTGTCTCGACCAAAGAGAGGACTAGACTGCGTCTAGACTATCCCAGGTGATTCCTTCAATGGACGATTCATCAAATATGGCGAAGACTTCCCCTTTTACGGCTTTCCTGAATTATGGTATGTCCATACAAAAAAGAAGATGAAGCCCGGAATGGAGATCTTCTTCCAAGACAGCTACCCATGGGCCGAGAGTTCCTAACACCATGTACAACCGCTCATCAAAGATACGAAAGAGACTGAGGAAAGTGACTCCAAAGATTCCTTTAACTTATAGACACTAGGTCTGACACTCTGCATGGTTCATTAAGGCACTACATCACTGGATCCATCCCACCTAATTAAAGATCCTGATTCACCTCTCCCCAACTGGCATGCTGCGCCAGTTCTACCTGCTGAAATCTCCCCAATCCCAATGTTTACCCCCTTTCTTCTTCTATTGTCTATCCTTGTTTAAATGTAATCAAGTCCTCTTTTAACGAGTCTCTCAATGTTGTTTTTCCTATCAATGAAATAAACGAATATTTTGAGTATCTTGTTGTGCCTTACATTAAGTGTTGGGATTCTAATCAAACTTTTGATGATGATGATTTTGCAAATGAACAATTCTTAACTGATCTAAATAAGGTTAATAATAAACAATATAACCGCGCTCAAGTTAATGAAGAAGAGGTTGTTGTTATTAACCTCGGTTTTGGTAGTAAATTACACGAGATTAGGATAGTGACTACCCTTGACGAGCATGAGCGTGCACAACTCGAAGAATTGCTAAAGGATTTCGTGGATGTCTTCGCATGGTCCTATGACGATATGCCCGATATTGATCCTGAAATAGCTTAGCATTAGATTCCCACTCTCCCAGATTACAAGCTGGTTAAATAAAAGTTGAGAAAGCTCTGCACCGAATGGTCGCTCAAGGTCAAATAAGAGGTGGTCAAACAGTTGAATGTAGGCTTCATTCGTGTGATCGAATATCCCGCATGGCTAGCCAACATAGTAACCATGCCGAAATCAGTAGGAAAAGTTCGGATGTGTGTAGACTATTGGGATTTGAACAAAGCCTCTCTAAAGGATGATTATCTGCTACCCAATATCGACATGATCGTGGCCAACACAACCGGTCATGCTTTTAAGTCATTCGTTGACTGGTTTTTCGGATACAACCAAATCAAAATGCACCCAGGCCACCAAGAAAAAACCGCATTCATCACCCTATGGGGAACCTTTTGTTATATTGTCTTGCCATTTGGTCTCAAGAATGCTGGGGCTACCTACCAGAGTGCTGCCACAACCATCCTGCACGATCTGATTCATAAGGAAGTTGAGGTCTATGTGGATGATATGATTATCAAATCCAAGACTAGAGAGGGTCATGTTCTCGCTCTTCGAAAATTTTTTGAATGACTGCGATGGTATCAGATGAGACTCAATCCACAGAAATACGTCTTCGTAATTACAAAGAGAAAATTCTTAGGATTCATGGTCAGTGAGAAGGGGATAGAAGCAGATCCTGCCAAGTTAAAAGCCATACTTGAGATACCACCTCCTCAAATAGAGAAAGAAGTCCAAGGTTTCCTTGGGAAATTACAATACATCAGTCGGTTCATCAGCCAGTTAACCTCCATCTGCGAACCTATCTTCAAAATCCTTCGAAAGGATTCAACCAAGGTTTATAACGAGGCCTTCCAAGAAGCTTTTGACCGAATTAAATAATATCTGACCCAACCCCCGGTACTCATGCCACCACATCCTGGTCTCCCTTTGCTCCTATACCTAACCATAACCGACACTGCAGCTGGGGCTTTTCTAGCCCAATACCTTGAAGATTCCCGCAAAGAAAGAGCCATCTATTACGCCAATTGCAAATTGGCTGGGTATGAGGTCAATTACACTTCTTTGGAAAAGGCGTGTATCGCACTTGTCTGAGTCACCAAAAAGTTACGGCGCTACATGCTCATCTTCCCTATCAAAATTGTATCCCGCATCAAATACCTGCTCGAGAAACCCACTTTATCCATTCGAATGTGTAATACCCCGTACTTTTATGGATATTTATTTATGGGATTAATTAAATTAAATGTGAATTAATTGAGAATTAATCCGGATAAAATACTAACGAGATGTGAGTTGGTATTTGATTATAATGTGTATATATGGCAATATATGAATATTGAAAATATTGAAATTGTCGCGAGGCTGAAATACGGCAAGTTGGAAAATTTAATTGGGACGCGCGTGTCAGTCGCGTCGAGAATGAATTTATCAGATTTAAAAATAAATTATTTTTCTTTTGACCAAATAGTCATTTTGAGTGCACCAACGTGTCCGGAAGGGTCGAAATAGTCAGAAAACACTAGCCCGGGGTTTAGTTTGGGTCCTGGGGCATTTTTAGGCCAAACCGGCAACCCAAAAGGGTAGTTTGGTAATTTCGGAAAATTGGTAATTAAAACCCACGAAAATTAGACTTTAATTATAACTTATCATTAAACCCACTAACCCATTTTCAACCCTAATCTAAGTAGTGGGCTACGGGAGAAGTTAAGAAAATATTATAACTTGCCAAAAACCAACCCCCCACCTCCATTGTCATCTTGTGAGAAGAACTTGTAGAGAGAGAGAGAGAGGAGAATTCTGCAGAGAGAGAGAGAGGAATTCAACCATATCCAACCAACAACAAATCTGAAGAACATAAGGCAAGTGATTTTGTTACAATTGATTCAATGAATGTGTTCTTCCATGTTTAGTGTAATTATCGAATTTTGTCTTGGAAGATTGATATGAACCCATGAATTTGAGGATTAAAACTATAAACCATGTTAGGAATTGCATGTAGACATATACTGGACGAATTATGAATCCAAAATATAACCCTTGATGATCTAAAAACTAATTTAAGAAGAGAATTATTATTGTTCTTGAAAGAAATAGAAAACTAGGGTTCTTGATGAAGTTTTGATCCAAATAAAGCCCTTGCTTGATGATTTATTGGTTTTAGAACGTTAACGATGTTGTAGGATGGTTGTATGATGATATTATAACGTTAGATTAGAGTTTCATGCATTATAATGGAATGTTGGGGAGAAACTTGGACTGCAAAACAAAGCAGTCCGTAGCATAACTGGTGCGCTTGATCGATCGACATTCATAGGTCGATCGATCGATCACCATCGATCGATCGAACATACAAGGTCGATTGATCGACCTTCCCAGAATGAGTAAAATCTTCCCATTTAAAATTTTAAGGATGTTAACCCTAGAAAATTATTGATGGAGACTTTGTGAGTATTCTTAGACTTAAGGAAGACCAGTAGGTATGGTTGTGAAATCGGACCTTAATTAATTTGGGATAGTTGTCAAAAATCCAATAAAGCTCGACGAGTGAGATAATATTAGGGTTAAAAGAGTAAATTCGAATGATTTGATGAAATGAGGTCTGTGGCAGAAATAATGACCTTAAGAATAATGAAATTAAATGTGGAAATAATAGGAGACTTAGTAACCTCTTTGAGATAGGTTTTAAGTATAAGAACTAGGATGTGAGATGTGTCGACAGTCTACATTATATATTATCGGAAGACTTAAAATGCATAAAATTGGAATAATGGTATTGGGATGTAGAATATACGTTTATTAATATTAAGATATCTAAGACGTGTGAATACTTAGTATATGACTTATGTGTATGACATACCTACCATACTTGTTATCACGGAGGTCGTCGTTCGTGTTGGGCCAACTAATCTTTGTGTGCCTACGGGGGGATTTAGATTGGTACCTTAAGAACATAATACTAGAATGACTTATTTGTGAGTTAATAAGTCAGATGACTATGGAGCGTAGGTATGTACGTGACCCATGGATATGTTGAATTATGTTCGCCTCCATTTTTGTGTGTTGTGCTTATTCTAACAATTCCCGAGAGATTCGAAATTTGTAATCCTTATGTACGTTATGTACCGGGATGATATAGTAGAGTATGTGCACCGTAGCCTAGACTAGGGGTGCCTATAATATATATTTATGATGTGAATAATATACAAATAATGTTCAATGAAATACTTAGTAAAGTAACGATGTGTATACTTGTGCTATTTTAATAGAGATTAAAATGAGAACTCCACATAATAAAAGGTTGTTAATAGGGAAATAAGGCACATACATGGTATACTTTAATGACATGAATAAACCCTTAAACCTATAAAGTGAAGCTAGGTTTTGTATTAGACTAGTTAGTTAGTAGCATAACTAGTACGGGTTATGGATGTGTTAGGAGTGCACATTAGTTGAGAGGTGAGAAGCTCATGTGAGTGCACGTCCTAACATGTATTTTACATTCATTGTTTTAATGTTATTAAAGCACTTGTTGTTTTTAAAATACTCTCCACTTTCGGGCTCTGACCCGTTTTCTTTCAAATCTATTTTTGTAAAAACCTTTTAGGTGCCCAGCCACAAGGACACCATGCATAGGATTTCCATTCAGGTGATGAGCTGTAGACGTTGTGGAAGTTACAGGGCCTTGCTAGTAGACGCTTCCTTTAGTTTTGACTCCATATTCAGTTCCATCATTTGTAGGGCATGCCGCCCATTTCTATTAGAGACATTTCATATTTCAGTTATTCAGATTCTTGGCATGTAATTAATTCAGGGTACACTATTTTGTTCATTTCAGTTGTGGATTGTTGTGAGGAGTTTTTCCTCTGGACTCATTAATGTTTGTTGGTTACTTCGTTGAGACTTTATGGTGTATGGTTATGTTATTCTTTTATATCTCACTTACTGCTTGTTAATCAGAATTAATTTAAAATTTGACATCTTACTTTTAAATACTAGGTGGTTAGTAATTATTAAAAAAATGTTTTCGACAGTGATGATATTAACTTAACCAACTTGGCATTTTGATTTAATTTAATAAAGGAGTAGCTACCCGATATTTAATTAGTCGGGGTGTCACAGAATGGCCCGATGTTTGATGCTCCTAGCTGAGTTTTATATCACGTACGTCACGCAGAAAGCCATTAAAGGAAGAGCCATCTCTGACTACCTCGATGATTACCCCGTGGAAGAAGCTGATGTCTGGATCTCCAAATTCCCAGATGAAAACATCATTTGCACTGCATAAGACAACCTTCGATGGAAAATGTTCTTTGATAGCGCTGTCAACAAAAAGGGATATGGCATTGAGATACTTCTAATCGTCCCAGATGACTCCCACACTCCCATCACCATCAAGTTGGATTTCCCTTGCACCAATAACATGACTGAATTCGAGGCATGCACAGTAGGCCTCAAAGATGCTCTCAAGAAAGATATTCAATGCTTAGATGTCTACGGGGATTTTGCCTTTATCATCGATCAAGTGCTCAGAAAGTGGAGAGTCAAGGACGAGAAACTCCAACCCTTTCATGCCCACTTAAAAGAGCTAGCCTCCCAATTCCAAGATATCACCTTCCATTACCTACCCCGAGCAAAGAATAACCTAGTCGATGCTCTCTCTACCTTGGCCTTCATAGTCAACATGCCCGAAGGAATAACTATGACCCCCTTCCTAGTTCAAAAGCAAGACAAACCAACCCATTGTTACCACAATGAGCTCGTCACCATAGAAGATACCGAGCTAGCCAATTACTGGTACTATAATATCTGGCGCCTCCTCAATCATGGTAGGTATCCCTAGGATTACAATATGAAAGATCGAGCAACCTTTCAAAGACTGGTTGCCCAGTACATCATCTGTCCTAAAGCACTGCTCAAAAGAAACTTCGATGGAACTCATCTGCACTGCATCACAGGGGCTGACATTGAAAAGATAATACAAAAAATCCACAGTGGGGAATGTGGTCCCCATATGAATGATCACATTCTTGCCAAAAATATCATTCTTCAGGGATACTACTGGACCACCATGACCCAGGATTGCACCGCCTATGTCCGGAGATGCCTCAAATGCCAATAATTCTCCAACCTTCAGCATTTGCCTCCGAGCGGATTATACAACATAACATATCCCTGTCCATTCTCCACCTGGGGCATCGATATTATAGGGAAGGTTACACCGAAGACTTACAATGGGCATGAGTTTATCTCAGTTTCCACTTATTACTTCACCAAATGGGTCGAAGCTGAGTCATATACAGTGCTGAATGCCAAGAAAGTGGCTAAATTCATCAAAAAAATATCATTTGCCGATATGGGGTCCCTCACGAGCTAGTGTCAGATAACGGGTTACATTTCGAGGAAGAAGTCACAGAGGTGGTCAACGAATATGGGATTCAGAGACATAAATCTTCTCCCTACCGACCTCAGACCAACGGTGCAGTTGAAGCCGCCAATAAGAACCTTAAAGTCATCATCAGCAAGATGATCGAAGGCTGTCGGGATTGGGCCGACCAGATCTCATACGCCCTCTGGGTCTACCGAACCTCAATTCGAACCTCTACTGGGGCTATCCCTTACTCTCTAGTTTACGACATGGAAGCAGTCCTACCTGTGGAGTTGGAAATACCCTCGCTACGCGTTATTCTTAAAAATATGGTCAGTGAAGAAGGCTGGTGCCAAAGCCATCTTGACGAGTTGACCCTACTAGACGAAAGGAGATTGAAAGATCTATAACAAATACAAGGCTACCATCGCCGAATATCACGATCATTCAACAAAAGAGTTAAGGACCGCGGTGTCTAAGAAGGGGACCTAGCCCTCAAAGAAATCATAGAACCCATCTGGGACCCCAGAGGTTAATTCAAGCCCAATTGGAGCGGCCCCTACATTGTCAATAAGTTCTTGTTCGATGGGAGAAGAGATGGCTTGTCCAATCAACCTGTACCCTCTCAATAAATTCACCCCTAGTCCGAAATCTCGGCGCGCTACGACTCTTCTCATCTCCCTTCTATTCTGAAAAAAAAATAATAAAAAAAATTCTCTTCATTTCCTTCTACCCAAAACTACGTGGGTCTGATCCTCTATAAAAATCATTTTCAAATAAAGTATAAAATTTTCAAAAACCCCAGAGGTACGTAGGTATCTCATACACCTTACATGAGCATGACCCTTTCTTTCTCACAAAATACTATTATTTTCTTATCTCGGAGAAACAACAGTCAATTCCAACATACACTTAAACAAAAGGTTTATGTATACCTTAGCGATCGGTATCGATAATTCGAACAAACATAACACTAATCAGAGGCACAGTTGGATGATCAAAAACTTGTTTATTTCACTAATAAGAAATTATGGTACAGATTACATTAAAAAAGGAACAGATAACTCCTTTCCCCCTACCTTCCTAAAAAAGCCAAAATAAAATCCCCGCATTTATTCCCCACGATAAAATCTTTAAGAGTCCTATCCATAGATACCAGAGGAGCCCGCTCTATCATCATCATCTGCATCCTGGGGTCCCCAAGTTTCCCCTGCCTGAACAGAGTGTTGCAGACACTCCATGGACTGATAAGCTTGAACCAGCTTCGAATAAACCACAACACCTCCCTTCATGGTGTCAAAAGAAACAAACCACCTTTGTCCAGTCTCCACTGCCAACTTCTTGCTAACTACTTTCCTCCACAACCACTTCATATAATCCCCACGGATATGCCAAACTCTCCCAACAGACTGAGAAGGACGAGTCGACAGACGCCGATTCTCCCACAGAGAGCCAAGCCGCATGCGCAGACGCTCAGTCAAATCCTCTACCGGGAAGAAATTTGGTGTTCGAGGTGGCACGACCTGTGCCCAGCCAAATTGGCGCATAAGCCGCCAAGGGAAATAAAAAGAGGTCTGACAGAGACCAACTAGCCGCACATATGAGTACTCTACTAACTCCAGAACAGGAAACGACTGTCCCCACAAAGGCACTGACCAATAGAGATGTTGATCCCCATGCTCCATAAGCCAACTCTCCCAGCTCGCAATATCCAGGCCAATGTAGAAGAAGTGACGCGAAAAGAAGTTGGGTACAGCCGATAAAGGATATTCTGGAAGAGCCACCAGGCAGAGTCTTTCAGAAAACTACATGAATAGCATCACAGGGCTACCCCACAGGAAGTCAGAACGACCTTCGCGCCAGGCATCCATGCCATTCAGCATCTCCGCCAGTATCACCGCCACAAGATTGCGACAATATGACATCCATGAAGTAATGGCTGCAAGTTGCGAATCCACCCGCAGTTCCCCAGTTACCAACAATAATTTTGATACTAAGCCCAGAGCAGCGGCTCCAACATAACCACCATCTCCTATTTCTCACAAATGCATGGACTACAACACCGCCGAGAGGGAAATCATTCCTCTAGCAACCAGTGATCTAGCCGCTGAAGGGGAAATGCGAAGAAGCCGAGCCAGTAAATCCCTCGAAGAACGGGAAAATTCGGGTAAAGTCGCTGCAAGACTGGGATTTATCCCCATTATGTCTAAAAAGTCCTCGTAGGTAGGACAAACTTCACCCAACCCAAAATGGAATACGTGGTCTTCGGGGTACCAAAATTGAACCGCCGCCATCAGCATGTTCCACTCAATGGACCAATTACGCCACAAAGAGACTCGACGCATGTTGAAAGCCTCATAGTCGAAATTATAAGAGCACATTGTTTATAAGGCTTCGAGGTAATTAGCAAACTCAATGCTACCAGGTAGAGCCATCCTTCAAGACTAAGAAACAGTAGACAAGTGAAGGTGTGATGGAAACACTCCACCCTTCCCCTTTTTATACTTGAGAACCCTCACAAGAGACACAATCCATGTAGAAATCGGAGGGAATCCTACCCCACAAGTTACAAAAGGCTGAAGAAGGCACAAATCAAAAGATTTGAATTTATAGAACTGGACTTGGCTGTCGATAGGCAGGACAAGGGGCTTGCCGATCGGCAACCCCCCATTTTTGGAAATTTTCATTTTCCTCTTTTATCAAAATCAGAAGACCAATAAAATAAATTGATATTCTCAACAGAATTTCAAAAATACTTTCCCATCCTTAGAAAATTTCCCATTTTTAACATTCCTTCAAAAATCCCAAAAATATTTCCTTTTTGCGGTCTCAGTAGCAAAGTAAAAAGGGCAGGCATTCATTCATCATTAACAAAAGATAATAAAAAATCTCATTGCATTGCATATATATTTGTTCTCTGTGTTACATCAATTTTGCAGGAAATAAAGAAAAGAAAAAAATAACGGGACTCATCCCGAACCCATATTCTCATTCTCTCTCTCTCACGTACCCTTCACCCCTCTCTAAGAGCTTCCACCCCTGTGACGCGCTCTCTTTCCCCTACGACGAGATGACGCACCCCCGCTACTCGAGCCAGAGTTCTCCCCGGACGAAGCAGAAGGCACCAAAAAAGAAGGAATCGGGACCGCATCCCGAATGTGGGCAGTCATAGAAGATATCCAATCTCTAATGTCCCTCAGCCAAGTGGTTGACACCCGGAGTTGCTGTAAAGTAAATGGCAAAATCAGTATCAAAGAGGGATCGAAACAGAATAGGAACCAAGGAAAAGAACAGAAAGATATACCTCAGGTTGAAGAACCTCCTCTGGAAAACCCAACTCCTCCAAATCCATCGCATGAGGACAGTGTAACATAGGCACCATCCCTCCATCAACTCACCGAATGTTATACGAAGGAGTGTGCAATCGCACGAAAGGAAGCTCTGAAGCCGTCGTCATCGCCGAACCACCGCTGCTGTGGGAAGACCCCACCGCCCGACTCGATCCCGCAGGAGGGAAAAGAAAGGCATCATATATACTGGGCTCCATCAACCATCTCTTCACAAAGTCCATATAGTCATACGGAATGGCCATATCAGTGTACAATAGGTAGGACTCGCCGATCCTCGCATCCTCCGATAACAGCCGCTCCGGCCTCATAGACGTATAGGAGGCTGTGCGGGTGGCACCACCACCTCCTCCTCAGCAATCTACCAAACCACTCGCTCCCTCGGATACAAGGAATTGCCAAACTCATGTGCCAGCAAACACCTTATCTGCGCATTCACCCCAGTCACCCCCGTATCCTGAATGGTTGTCCCCCAAGGATAGAAAGTCACCAGAAAATCCCCAGCAGGCATAAGTCAATACATAATCAGAATGTGCAAAAATCAAGATTGAAAGGAAAGAGTCTTACCCTACCACTGGTCAGGCCATTCAAGACATGACGCACCGCCTCCAGAGAGAGAGATCCCTTCGACTGTCGATTGGCCTTCCGCCATCGATACAACCGGCAAAAGTCCCCAATAGTATCATCCTTTAAAGTGATCAGCGGGGTATTACACCCAATCACCTCATAAAACCACGTCTGCCAAACACAGGAATTCACAATAAAAAATAAACGCACAAGGAAAATGCGAATGCATGAAAAAGAAAATGTGAAAAATTAAGGATACCTCGAGGAGATACGTTGCTCCAGTAAAAGTTTGTCGGTAGCACCAGCTGAATGCATCCAAAGAAAAATAGAGGGTCACCAAAGTCAGGTTCCCCCAATCATAGAGAGGGATGTTAAAAAACATCCTCAACTATGGCAAAAACCATAAATGAACGACGTTGCCACTCGACACCACCATGAAGCCTACCAACACCAGCAAAATTAACAACCGGGCCATCTGTCTCACCTGCAGCCCGCCCTCCACATCGATCACCCTACTCAGCAGAACATCCTTCAGTAAGGACAGCTGGATGGAATCCCCAAAGACTATCCTCCCTATGTCACCAAGTGTTGTACGCACTGCCAATGACCTCACCCACAGGGGACGATCAACCTATATCTTCTCTCCATCACAAACCAGGCCCAACAGCTGCTGCATGTCTATAGGAGTCACCGTCATCTCCCCAAAGCTAAAGTGAAAAGTGTGGGTAGTATCCCACCCTCTCTCCCCCAAAGCGCACAAGACCGCTGTCAATTGAGGCGTCTCATCCAATCCAGACACCAAACTCCCAAATCCTGCTGATGATACCACCCAACGCACCATAGGTGGAAGATTCTCCCAGACATCCTTAAGCCCCGTCGTCCCGCGGGCATGTATGTTCTTCAAAGAGATATCAGATTGTCAAAAGAAAAAGCCTTGTCAGAATTCGAGAAGGAAGGAAAAAAACTACCAAAAAGAGAAGATTTTCAAAAGTCAGGTTACTTACATAACCACTAGGATTCACCACCCTCAAGGAGCGATGATGCGACGGCTCTCGTAGCAAGGTCCACTCATCAACTACCGGCTCAAATGAGTCAAAGGAGTTCTCACTCCCCAAGGCAAGAGGTGCCCCAGCCCTCCACTCCACGTTCGCACAATCATCAACGGTCAACCATTCCCTATGCGCTACAGTGCTCACGAAGGCGGCCATTGCTTGGAGATCTAAATGCTAGAATAATTCGCAGAGGAAAATCGTAGAAAGAAAGAAAGCAAGAAGCTGTGAAAAATGAAGGGAATTCTCCCCCTTTGTATAAAATGCTAAGCGTCATGTCGATCGGCATTGACCACCCACCGACCGATCGGCACTATCCCCTTACCTTCCTGAGGTAGTCCAAAAGTCCGTGCCACTGCCGAATGGCACCCTCTGAACTATGCCGATCAGCACCCCCTAAAAAATTTCGTACAAAAATTCCCAAAAAATACCCAAAAACCCAGAAAAATCCTCAAAAAATTCTTAAAAATCCCAAAAGGGATTTAGAACATTTTCACCAAGAAAATTTCACACTCCCTCAAGCGAATCCCCCATTTCCCCGGTAGAACTTTCAAAAAACCAAACTCCTCCCAACAACGGCCCCGGAGGATCTCTAAGGATCACCTCCTATCCCCCAAAGGTCTTGATATACATCCATTCCTTAGACCACCTAGTCGTTTACCCAGTGAAGTTTACAGCATCAAACTTGCCTTTCCTCCATGAAATCCCTAAAATCACAAACGCTTCCCTAGAGGAACTCCAGAAAGACATTTTCCCCAGCTCATTCGCCAACGGAATCCAAAATCCAATCTTCACCACTTTTTAGGTCAGAATTGACCTCGGACTCGGATCGTCCCCTTAGTTAGGTCAAAATTAACCTCAATCCTCGGTCCTCACCTATCTTAGGTCATAATTGACCTCGGTCTTGGATCGTCACCTTAGTTAGGTTAGAATTGACTTCGACCCTCGATCGTTACCTCTTTTAGGTCAAAATTGACCTCGGTCTTGGATCATCACCTTAGTTAGGTCAGAATTGACCTCGGTCCTCGATCGTCACCTCTCTTAGGTCAGAATTGACCTCGATCTTAGATTGTCACCTTAGTTAGGTAAGAATTGACCTCGATCCTCGGTCATCACCTATCTTAGGTCAAAATTGACCTCAATTTTGGATCGTCACTTGAGTTAGGTCAGAATTGACCTCGGTCCTCGGTCGTCACCTTGTTTAGGTGAAAATTGACCTTGGTCTTAGATCTTCACCTTAGTTAGCTTAGAATTGACCACGATCCTCAGTCGTCACCTCTCTTAGGTCAAAATTGACCTCGGTCTTTGATCGTCACCTTAGTTAGGTCAGAATTGACCTCGATCCTCGGTCGTCACCTCTCTTAGGTCAAAATTGACCTCAGTCCTCGGTTGTCACCTCTTTTTAGGTCAGAATTGACCTCGGTCTTGGATAGTCACCTGAGTTAGGTCAGAATTGACCTCGGTCCTCGGTCGTCACCTCTTTTAGGTCAGAATTGACCTCGATCTTGGATTATCACATTAGTTTGGTTAGAATTAACCTTGGAAATAACACCCCCCGTCAAGGAGTTTGCAATCTCAAATTAGTTATAACAATGGTAGCACAGAGACATACAAGTATAAGAGATATAGATGAGGAGAAGAGGATGAACACCAACATATAAGTGGTTCAGCTATTTAGGCCTACCTCCACTATGCAAGTGAGTGAGTAAGCTCACTAATATATGGCACTGAAGGCCACGGATACAATCTCTCATTCTCTCTCTCTACCATGTAAAAGGACAGAGATTCAGCTAGGGTGTGATTTCTGGACCCTTCTCTAGGTAGGAGAAGACAAGTATATATAGTGTGTGGAGGGTGTAATGCACCCCCATGCATGCCTTGAGCATGTGTGTGTTGATCTAGCCAATCTAATGAAGACATATGTCACTGTCACATGTAGAGAATGATGATGAAATATTCCCCCACATGAGGGGATCGATTCGATTACAACTGATTTTGTCCACGTGTTCCTACCCTTGCATACACTTGTCAATGCTTGGTTGTCTTCGATTGGTACCAACCTCGGCCTGATAGTGTACGAGGTTGGTGAAGTCTGGATGCTGCTCAACCCGAGGTAATTCATGATGATCTCGGCTCAGTCAGAAAACTGAGGTAAGGCAGGTGGCGTTATAATATCGGCCTGGGCCGAGGTTATGTTGGAGTAGCTGAAACGTCGGTTGATTCCCATCCGAGGTTGATCACGATGGTGGTGGTCCTTGCTAACTCAGCTGATTTCGGGTTGAGGTTGATGAATGAGGTGAATGTGATCTCTGATATTGCTCGACAACGAGCTTACCAGTAATGTCGGCCATAGCCGACCTTATGTAGGACGAGAGCGCTGGTTGCCAGTCAGGAGCCTTTGTTACCTCGGCCCTCTCATATGCTGAGGTTGGTGTCTCTGAGTTGTCAGGTACATTTAGGCCATATCAATCACCCCCTCGCCCTTAGTTACATATGTAATTAGGTAACTATGGGGTAAGCTCCGAGGCCATTCTTCCTGATGTGCCAATACCTCCTTGATAAGTGTCAAGAATGGAAGTGGGTAGTGTGTATGACAAGTGAAAAGATGTTGATTATTCTTTGGGCTCCTAAGGCAATAATGGGCCTTGGGATGTGTGCAATCAGATTTTAGGGTTAAAACCCTTCTCTTTCTCCTTCTTCCTCATTTCTTCACTTTTCCCGCCAGAGCTTTCCCTGCAATTCTCTTTCCCTTCAGGAGTTATGTTGCTACGATTGTGAGGGTTTCTTCAATTCTCATCTTTGTCCCCCTTATTTCACGGTCATCCAGGTATCCTCTCCACCTTTTTTTATCATTTTTAGCCTTTAATTTTCATTTCTATAATTTCTAGCGATAGCTAGTGTTTTTTGGTGAGAGTTTATGAGTTTTTCGGTGACTGTTCTTGCGTGTTCATGTTTGTTCTTTCACTAAAAGATCAGTTATATCCTTCATTAAGTCGTGCCCAGTTGTTTATTTGTGGCTTTGAGTCTCAAGTGTAAGTTCGTCCATATATGCTCAAACCTTTATACCAGCTTTTAGATGATTTACCCACTCTTAAGGAGAGGACCTTAGAAAAGATTAGGCAGATAGAGTGAGCTCAAGAGGAAGCTCGTAGGGATGAGGCCTTCCCCCTCAGACCTATATTTCCACCTCCTCTGAAAGTGATATATCCTGAGCCATCTGTGCCAGCAGAGGTCCCAATAGAACCCTTTTCGATGTCTTAGTCTGAGTCGCCAACCTCAGACCCTATGTATGTGGATTCTTTTCAAGAAGATATGGATTATTCCATCGGGATGGATCAATCCCCTGACCAAGCCGAGTTTTCAAGTCGTGCCTCTTCTAACAAGAGTTCTAGCACTTCACAATCTTCCTACGTTGTCGAAATTATAGGGCCTAGTGTAGCTATTCCCCCAATATATAATGTTATTCCCTTGTCGACCGCCACAAGGGCTGAGTTTGCTCAGAGGTTACCTGATGGTGCTCCCACCCCTGCCCAAGACGATGTTTCCTGGGATAAGGATGATGGTAGCGAAAGTGATGTTGACACCTTGAAGGCAGCCGAGATAGAGAGCACTGTCAACGAACTCGACCTCCTAGCTTTTAAGCATCTTTATTCCATAGGTCCCTCCATAAAACTTAGGAGGCCTCTTAGGGATGAGAGGGCCTTTGGCGATCGAGATGGTGAGATCTTCTTATATGAGCAGATGTTTAAGTTAGGATTTCGTCTTCCCATTCATCCAATAATTAGGGCCATATTTTCCTATATTAACTTGGCTCCTTCCCAACTCTCCCCCAATGCCTAGAGGCTGATGATTGGGGCTATCGTCTTATGGAGGGCAGTCCATCATTCAGACCTTCCCGTACCGGTCTTCACAGGGTGCTACGTGCCCTCCTCTGCTAAGAATCATCCGAGTTACTACCACTTTCTAGCTCAGAAGTCTACCAAGAAGATGTTGCTTATTACCCAGACCTCGAACCATAACTACAAACCACGATACTTTTTTGCCTCAGGGGCATGGGAATTTGGTGCCTGTGTCCCCTATTCATCTTTAGGGCCGAGAATACCTCTGAGGTGGGGAAAGGTGTCAATGGCTGCTAGGGCCGACCCTGGATTAAGACATAATAACTTTCAGAAGGTTAAAGACCTTCAAGATCAGGGGGAGCATGGTCTGCTGGTCAATTACGAGCATTTGATGACTCCCTACTACCTCTCTAAGACTGGTCTTGGGGGAGTCCTCTAACCGAGCTTCGTAAGTTACATTATTTTTTCAATAATTTGTACTTCTGATTTTTCTACATCTCTGATCTTCTAACTCAGACCTTTCTTCTTGCAGAGCGTCAAAAGTAATATCAGACGGTATTTAGGAAATGGAAGCCCCCACCCTTACAAAATTAGTTAAGAAAGCAGGCCTGAATGCGCCTCTTCCTCCTCCTACCACTTCAAGTACCGATGCCTCAAAGAAAAGGAAGTCCAATTACCCTACCCCTGAGGATCAAAGGCAGTAGAAGAAAACCTCTAAGGGGGATCGCGCGATCCCCATCTCCTCTGAGGACACGTTAGTTGCTCGTCTTGAGCAGTTGAAGATCGGTGATAGCCTTATTGGACAAAGCTTGAAGGCCTTGGATGCTATCGGCTCCGTTATGACCAACGCTGACAAGCAATTTTGCCGTTCTTTGGACACCCCTCTACTGGCCGAGTTCTGCCTCCACCGATCTATCCCGGTAAGACTTTTGTTGTTTATGTTTAAGTGTAACAACGGCTTTGAATTATAGTAAACCTTGAACTGACATTTCTGCGCATGTTTTGCAGGGTCTCCTTACCATGCACCAGTTCATTGACTGGACCCTAAGGAAACTCCCTCTGATTGAGAAGGGCAAAGAGGCTCAAAAGACAGAGGCTGTTCTGAATGCTGAAATAGAGCGTCTGAAGGCTTCCTTAGAGAAGTCTAAAGCTAATGTTAAGAGGCTGGATAAGGACATGGAAAAGCTTAAGAAGGATCATATCTCTGCTCTGAAGATCGAGGCTGACTCTCTCCAACACAAGGTCTATGTCGTTGTGAATGCTTCTCTGGATGACACCTCGGAGAAGTTCTTAGGGGACTACAATGTCTCTAACGAATTCATCAGCTTTGTCTTTGAGTGCCTCGAAAGGGGTGTTAAGGCTACTGGAAAATGGGCTGCAATGAAAGAGAAGGAGTCAGCGATCTTAGCAGCCTCGAACTTCGTTGGTTTGGGCTATGCTGATCCTCAGTTTGCTCAGGCCTTACAAGAGGTCGAGGAGAAAGGAGGTCATAGGTCTGTCGATACTGCTCAACTAGAAGATACAAGGACTGAAGATGTTAATCCTCAGGACGATGGGGTAGAAGTGACCAACATCGGCCAAGGAAGTGGGGGCATTACCACTAACCCTGAGATTGAAGACACTTAGGTTGTATTTTATGAAGCTCTCATCTGTAATTTTTTATTTCTGATTTATATCGGTCTGTAACCTCTGAACACATTTTCTATTAGCTTTTGACTTGTAATTCTAACTTCTTTGTGATATACCATTCTCTGAGGAGAACTTTTCTTCTCTTGCCTTCGAATGTTTTTATATGTCGTGCATCAGTGTATTCATTACTAAACTATGATGTTAACCTTGAAACATTTTACCCAATTAATGGCTATTAGGTCTGAGGTCATCAAACTAAGATGTTAACCGCATAAAATATTCACTAAATTAATGATGTTTAAGTTCTGAGGTCATCCAAGTATGATATCACCTCAGACCTTGTCACCAAATTATGATGTTTTAAAGTCTGAGGTCATCAAACTAAGATGGTACCCCCATAAATGTTTCACCAAATTAATGATGTTTAAGACCTGAGGTCATCCGAGTATGATATCACCTCAGACCTTGTCACCAAGTTATGATGTTTTAAGGTCTGAGGTCGTCAACTAAGATGTTACCCCCATAAATGTTTCACCAAATTAATGATGTTTAAGGTCTGAGGTCATTCGAGTATGATATCACCTCAGACCTTGTCACCAAATTATGATGTTTTAAGGTCTGAGGTCGTCAAATAAGATGTTACCCCCATAAAGTTGTTCACCAAATTAATGATGTTTAAGGTCTGAGGTCATCCGAGTATGATATCACCTCAGACTTTGTCACCAAATTATGATGTTTTAAGGTCTGAGGTCATCAACTAAGATGTTACCCCTATAATTTTTTCACCAAATTAATGATGTTTAAGGTCTGAGTTCATCCGATTATGATATCACCTCAGACCTTATCACTAAATTATGATGTTTTAAGTTCTGAGGTCATCCGAGTATGATATCACCTCAGACCTTGTCACCAAAGCATAATGAACCAACAATTAACACATGAACTGATCTTCTCATTAATAATCTCTTCATAAGTTGATACATTTACATAGATACCATTGCAACATCATATGTAATATTTTTTTAGATGATCAACATTCCATGGTTTGGATAAAGGTTCCCTTCAAGGTTTTTTAGCCTATAGGTCCCGGGTACAACCTCCCTGGTCACTTTGTAAGGGCCTTGGTTGCTCTCTTATGGGCCTCTCTCTCTTCGGCTGAGTTAAAGTAGAATTCTTGTGCTATGTTCTGGTCACCCTGCACTTCCCCTACCCCATAGGGGTCGGGAATTTTAGCATTTGGTGAACCGTTGATGGCACGACCTCAAACTCCTTAAGGGCTACTCTTCCTATGATGAGGTTATAGGCTTAGAAGAGGTTTTCGTCCATAACGAAAAAATTAATCTTCCGGGTCTACCTCTTAGGCCACTCATCTCCCATTCGCACGTCCATCTCATATATGCCCAATGGATGGACTTTTCGCCACTGAAGCCCATTAACGGATGATGATAGGGTACCAGCCTCGCTCTGCTAAGGCCTAGGCTTTTGAAATAAGGCCAGAACATCACATCTGCTGAACTTCCTCCATCTGTAAGAATTCTTTGTACCTCACATCCATGCACTCTTATTGTAATTACCAAAGGACCATCATACGGAGCTAAGATGCCTTTGAAGTCGAGTCGAGAAAACTCGACTATAATAGTGTCCATATCCACTTTCTTTCTCTTCTGTTTGGCCTCTGAAGACGCCATATTTACCACCTCTACTTTGGCTACTGACTTGGCCTCTGCCACATGAGCTTTTCGATCAGCAACTTCAGAGGCACCCCCTGTAAGTCCTCCGTATATGGTGATAACACCAAAGGATATCATACCAACCCTTTTTACTGGGGCATTGTCATCTTTTAGGGGGAGGTCTGGATCGTCTTCATCATCACCCTCCGAGTCATTGTCTCTTCTTGCTGGATTATCGTCACGACATCTGTCATTTATCTTCTTTTTAGGGTTATCTCTTCCCCTCTTAGGAGCCTTGCCATCAATATACTTCCCCAACTTTCCGGATTTCAACATCTTCTCGATCTCATCCTTTAAGGCGAAGCACTTGTCTGTCACATGGCCATGGTCTTGGTGGAACTCGCACCATAAGTTCTTGTTCCTCTTATGCAGAGGAGCCTTCAACTTCACTGGCCATCTCAGACACCGATCATTCTGGATCTCATTGAGGACGTGTTCAAAGCTCATAGTTAGAGGGGTGTAGCGTGCAAACTTGTCGTCAGCTGACGTCTCCTTTCCGTCCTTCTTTCTTTGGAACTTCCCGCTGCCACTACCGTTCTCATCCTTATACTATGAGGCCATGGCCTCTTCAGCGTTCATGAACTTACATGCAGTTGCCAATAACTCTGCCATGGACTTGGGAGGGTCTTTTGCGAGTTTCCATAACAACTTCCCTTTCTGGACACCTCCTATGAGAGCGGTCATAGCTATGTTCTCTTCGTAATCTTCAACCTCTAGTTTTTCTTTGTTAAATCTTGCGATGTAGTCTCTTAGGCTCTCATTATTCCCTTATTTGACATATAGCATATGAGTGGTCTTCTTTTGAGGTCTTACCCCAAAAGAGAAATTATGGATGAACCGTTAAGCCAAACCCTTAAAGTTCTCTATTGAGTTCTTAGGAAGAGAGGTAAACCAGATGTGTGCAGCTCCCATCAAAGTCTCGAAGAAGTCCCGCCACTTCATCTCATCTGGTATTGAGTAAATGTCCATCGTAGACTGGTAAATCTCAATATGATGTACAAGGTTAAAGCTACCATCATACTTGTGTGACACCATAGGTGGCTTGAACTTGTCAAGGGTTGGGAAGCTCACAATCTTGGTCACAAATGGAGAACCCTGTGAGAACCCTCTTTGTAATGGGTCTCGACTTTTGATGAGGTCTCCTATCTTCTCTTAAAGGCGTTAGATGGAGTCATTCCATGGTCTCGCAACGTCCTCCTATCCAATGTTATCCCCAGCCACCTCCAAGAGGTGAACTGAGGGTTCCCCAGTCGCAGCACAACATTGGTTGTTAACCTCCTCTTAATCCCTATCTCGGCCCTGATGGGGTCGGCCCTGCTGAGGTCGGACATGATGAGGCCGATGTTCCACATCTCTCCTTTGAGAGCCAGTGGCACTTCATGACCTACAAGGTCCACTTATTCATAACCGACTCGAATGAGTCAAAGGAGTTCTCACTCCCCAAGGTAAGAGGTGACCTAGCCCTCCACTCCACGTTCGCACAATCATCAATGGTCAACCGTTCCCTATGCGCTACAGTGCTCACGAAGGCGGCCAATGCTTGGAGATCAAAATGCTAGAACGATTCGCAGAGGAAAATCGTAGAAAGAAAGAAAGCAAGAAGCTGTGAAAAATGAAGGGAATTTGCCCCCTTTATATAGAATGCTAAGCGTCATGCCGATCGGCATTGACCACCCACCCATCGATCGACACTATCCCCTTACCTTTTCGAGGAAGTCCAAAAGTCCGTGCCATAGTCGAGTGGCACCCTCTAAACTATTCCGACCGGCACCCCCTTGAAAATTTCGTACAAAAATTCCCAGAAAATACTAGGAAACCCTGAAAAATCCTCAAAAAATTCCTAAAAATCCCTAAAGGGATTTAGAACATTTTCACCAAGAAAATTTCACACTCCCTCAAGAAAAACCCACATTTCCCCAGCGGAACTTTCAAAAAACCAAACTCCTCCCGGCAACGTCCCCGGAGGATCTCTGAGGATCACCACCTATCCCCCAAAGGTCTTGAAAAACGTCCAATCCCTGGACCACCTAATCGCTTCCCCAGTGAAGTTTACGGCATCAAACTTGCCTTTCCTCCGTGAAATCCCTAAAATCACAAATGCTTCCCGAGTAGAACTCTAGAAATTCATTTTCCCCAGCTCATTCCCTAGCGAAACCCAAAATCCAATCTTCACCACTTTTTAGGTCAGAATTGACCTCGATCTTGGATCGTCACCTTAGTTAGGTCAAAATTGACCTCAGTCCTCGGTCCTCGCCTCTCTTAGGTCAGAATTGACCTCAGTCTTGGATCATCACCTTATATTGGTCAGAATTGACTTCGATCCACGATCGTCACCTCTCTTAGGTCAAAATTGGCCTTAGTCTTAGATCGTCACCTTAATTAAGTCAGAATTGACCTCGGTCCTCGGTCGTCACCTCTCTTAGGTCAGAATTGACCTCGGTCTTCGGTCGTCACCTCTCTTAGATCAGAATTGACCTCGATCTTGGATCGTCACCATGGTTAGGTCAGAATTAACCGCGGTCCTCGGTCGTTATCTCTTTTAGGTAAAAATTGACCTCGATCTTGGATCTTCACCTTAGTTAAGTCAGAATTGACCTCGATCCTAGGTTGTCACCTCTCTTAGGTCAGAATTGACCTCAGTCTTGGATCGTCACCTTACTTAGGTCAGAATTGACCTCGGTCCTCGATCGTCACCTCTTTTCAGTTAGAATTGACCTCGGTCTTGGATCATCACCTTAGTTAGGTCAGAATTGACCTCGGTCCTCGGTCGTCACCTCTTTTTAGGTCAGAATTGACCTCGGTCTTGGATTATCACCTTAGTTAGGTCAGAATTGATCTCAGTCCTCGGTCATCACCTCTCTTAGGTCAAAATTGACCTCGGTCCTCCGTCGTCACCTTTTTTTAGGTCAGAATTGACCTCGGTCTTGGATTGTCACTTGAGTTAGGTTAGAATTGACCTCGATCCTCGGTCTTCACCTCTTTTAGGTTAAAATTGATCTCGATCTTGAATCGTCACCTTAGCTAGGTCAGAATTGACATTAGTGATGATGCTGGAAACAGTACCACCCGTCAAGGTGTTTGCAAGCTCAAATTAGTTATAACAATGGGAGCACAGGGACATACAATTATAAGAGATAGAGATGAGGAGAAGAGGATGAACACCAATATATAAGTTGTTCATCCAATTAGGCCTACGTCCACTGTGCAAGTGAGTGAGTAAGGTCACTAAAATAAGGCACTAACGGCCACGGATACAATCTCTCATTCTCTCTCTCTCTTTACTGTGTAAAATGACAGAGTTTCAGTTAAGGTGTGATTTCTGGACCCTTCTCAAGGTCGGAGAAGATAAGTATATATAGTGTGTGGAGGGTGTAATGCACACCCCATGCATGCCTTGAGCATGTGTGTGTTGATCTAGCCAATCTAATGAAGACATCTGTCACTGTCATATATAGGGAATGATGATAAAATATTCCCCCACGTGAGGGGATCGATTCGGTTACAACTGATTTTGTCCACGTGTTCCTACCCTTGCATACACTTGTCAATGCTCAGCTGTCTTCGATTGGTACCAACCTCGGCCTGAAAGAGTACGAGGTTGGTGAAGTCTGGCTGCTGCTCAACCCGAGGTAATTCATGATGATCTCGGCTCAGTAGGAAAGCCGAGGTAAGGCAGTTGGAGTTATAATGTCAGCCTGGGCCGAGGTCGTGTTGGAGTAGCTGGAACGTCGGTTGATTCCCAACTGAGGTTGATCACGATGGTGGTGGTCCTTGCTACCTCGTCTTATTGCGGGCCGAGGTTGATGAATGAGGTGAATGTGATCTCTGATGTTGCTCGACAATGAGGTGACCAGTAATGTCGGCCATAGCTGACCCTATGTAGGGCGAGAGCGCTGGTTGCCAGTCAAGAGCCTTTTCTACCTCGGCCCTCTCATATGCCGAGGTTGGTGTCTCTGAGTTGTCAGGTATATTTAGGGCATATCACTCGGTCCTTAGTCGTCACCACTTTTTACGTCAGAATTGACCTCGATCTTTGATCGTCACCCGAGTTAGGTCAGAATTGACCTCGGTCCTCGGTCGTCACCTCTTTTAGGTCAAGAATTGACCTTGATCTTAGATTGTCACCTTAGTTAGGTCAGAATTGACCTCGGTCCTCGATCGTCACCTCTCTTAGGTCAGAATTAACCTAAGTCTTGGATCATCACCTAAGTTAGGTCAGAATTGACCTCGGTCCTCAGTCGTCACCTCTTTTAGGTTAGAATTGACCTCGGTCTTGGATCATCACCTTAGTTAGGTCAGACTTGACCTTGGTCCTCAGTCGTCACCTCTTTTAGGACAGAATTGACCTCGGTCTTAGATCGTCACCTGAGTTAGGTCAGAATTGTCCTCGGTCCTCAGTCGTCACTTCTTTTAGTTCAGAATTGACCTCAGTCTTGGATCGTCACCTTAGTTAGGTCAGAATTGACCTCGATCCTCAGTCGTCACCTTAGTTAGGTCAGAATTGACCTCGGTCCTTGGTCGTCACCTCTGTTAGGTCAGAATTGATCTCGGTCCTGGATGGTCACCCTAAGCCCGCAGAATTGGTTTTAAACCGCAGAATCGGTATACGCGTCTTCGGGAATTTACCTAAACCTTTCCTCCAAACCATCCCTTAGGTCCTCAGAATTAGCCTCGACCCTCTAAATTGGTCATCCTCCCTCATAAGTGTCATGAGATGTCTATTCGGAGGCTATCATTCATTCCAAACTCACCCGTCGAGGAGCTCTATAGACACCCCATTCTATTACCCCATAAAATCTCCTTAGGTCCCTAGTACCTCCCCTCATCACTGCAGATCCAGGTCATACCCCGAATACTGACCTAGAAGCCACCGGGCACTCCCTAGGCTCCATTTGACCAAAATTCAAACTCTTCATCTCGATCGAGGCTAAATGAATCTTCAAAGGGTACTGAAACCCCTTTCTAATGGTCCACTCCGTGTGTGATTCCAACTTATGGTAAGGACGAACGATCCGTTTGACTCCGAAAGGTCACTGAATGCTTCCAGGGCCCTATTGACCAAAGTCAACTCCCCGAACCTGATCAAACTCTTTGGAATGTCTAAGTACATCTCCTAGACTTTCCAACGGTCTGCCCCGTGCGCGATTCAGACTTACCATGTGGACGAACGATCCATTTGAATCCGACGATCCCCCATCCAATGGTCTGACGAATACTTTTGAGCCATATTTGACCCATAGTCAACTCCCGAACCCGGTTGCAGTCCAAGGGACTTTCAAAGGTATCTGAATTACCTTTCTAATGGTCTTCCCTATGTTCATTTCTGATCAGTGATTTGCATTCTGCGACTGATTTACTAAAAAGGCCTGAAAAATACTGCCAAATGATAGGTCCCAGACCCTGCCTATCAGCAGTCTGCCTAAATGCACCTGCCAAACGGTATGAACAGGGCTATGTCGATCGGCAATGCCCTGGGACTATAAAAGGGAGGCCTGACCTCACTTGCAAAAGAGCCTAGATCTGATAGAAATCACTCTCAGCAAACTCCGGAAACCTCTCTCTAAGTCAACGTAATTTCCATACCCAAATCCCTTTCCAACCTTGACTTTCATCATCCTTTTCATCATCCAAGTCTAAGGGCTGCTCTCTAACATTCAAGATCAAGCTCAAGATCTTTAAGAAGGTCCAATTTTCTCAACTCTCTCCTTAAATTCTCATAAATTCGCAACAACTTATTTCATTACTTAGTGCTTTCATTATCTCATCTCACACATCCTAATATGCTTTTTATTTAGTATTATTGCACATCTCTTATTTTCATATAAATAAAAACCCAAAAAACAAGAAAAAGAGGGTTTGCTCATAAATTCCAAAAGGGAATTCTCATACTTTTCTTACAATTTTCTCACAACTAAAACACTTTTTTCTACGCACACACATACACAAATAAGAGAATCCCCGGTTGGATTTATGGGATAAACCCCACCCCTCGTTTTTATGTGAATTACGTGGACTTTGATGCCTCTATAGGCTACGTAGGCATCTCGGGGTAAAACCCGAGACTCAAGTCCTATTTTTACTTTTCCTCTCATTTTTTATTTTCTCTAAACTCCATTCTCTTATGCTATATATATACATATATTTGTTCCTAAGGGCGTATTATTTCGTATATGTTATCGTTCCCTCCTAACGATCAACATAGTGATGGTCGCTTAAATCCTATTTTTTAATAATTTTTACACCTTCCTACGGATGACTCGCTTTACCTCTTCCATGGTGAAAGTCGATGATTCCTATCTCCACTATATATACACATGCACACATATCACGAGGAAAATAGAAGGAAAATAACAAATTTCCATGAGAGATCGAAAGGGTGGAATGGGTGCCTAGCACCTTCCCATTTCATAACTTAGCCTCCGGACCCTTCTCGAATCATTTTGGTTTCATATGCACCAGTATGTCTTTGGATGTTGTCCCTTGGGATGGTTTCCTTTTTTCTTTTTTCTGTTTTGAGTAAAATAGACCAGCGACTCTAATCTCTCTACACTTTTCACCTCACCTCAAATGACGTCGGCCGAAGCGCTCCCGAGAGGGACGCACGGGACCTAAAGGATCCTCACCCTCGCGCGGCCCGTCGACCGCAAGGATCAGGATCCGGAACGGGGATGGCCACTGTAACAGGCCAATGGAAGTAGAAAATCCAAAGGCAAATGTGTAGAGTGGAGTGAAGCTACACCCAGAATTAAAATTGGAGTTAAATTTGTAGCTCTTAGGAACGATATAAAGCGATTAGAGTCAATCACCACATATAAAAAAGTGTTTTTTAAATTTAAAGAGAAATTTTGGTACGATTAAATCGTGAGGTCTTCCATTCGATGTTATAACAGAGATGCAAGGGAAATTTTGAAACTTAGTACAATGGTTAAGCTAGAGACCGGTCGTGAGAGAAATATTGAATTGCATAATGAACTTCGTACCTGGAAAATGGGCATAGAAAATAAAAGGCATTATAGTTGATAAAGGACCGTGTGTAGAATATGAGGATGGATGAGAAATTCAGCTAGGATAACTAATGTTGATGTCATCAAGGTTGTACGTTTGTAAGTTACTTCAGCACTTCGAGAAGAAGTGAGTCAGTCGGGTTAAATAATCTGGCCGAAAAGGAAAACTGAAATATAGGTGTTAGTGAAACACCACATGAGAATATGCCTAATAGGGAAGTCATTTATATAATTTTGATTGATTAACTTCAGACAAAGTGACAATGAAGTCAATCAGGTCTGTAGAGACCAACTATAGTTCTGAAAGGGGCGCATAGCCAAAGGGACAATGAGAGAACAATTAGGAGCTATGACTGACAGTCCGAGGAAAGAATATTCCAAAATTGTTAGTAGGACCTGTGATGGGAAATGGCTCGGGAAGTTTCCCCTATGTGTAGAGAGTGTAACCACCAGTGTTGAATGTGTCCATGTTGATAAGTGTAACCGATAAGATTTGAGAATGGTAAAACATAACCGTTAGGCATAACAACTATAAGGGTGAGATTTTTTGAGGAAGAATTAGGTCAAGAGAATTGGGCCAAAGAAGTTACAACCCGAGAGTGGTGGGTTTATGCAGGACTTGTGGAGTCGTCGGTAACAATGGCATATTAAATCCTCAGGGTCATTGGGGCCCAGGAAGAAATAGGGTGGCTAGTAAAGCCATAAGTGAGACCTAGAGATGTTAGGCTAGCATTTCACTGATGGATGTGTAAGCCACAGAACATAATAATTTTCCCACAATGAGGAGGGTCAACTATTGGATGAAATCCTAGATGTATAATGAGTGCAAGTGATCATGAGTTGTTTTGGTCGCGAGAAGTGCACGTAAGGACCATACGATTAAAAGAGATTAATGAAGTTTTGTTTCATCCTTAAGAGTAAATGATTTAATTACGTGACAGGAGGGTGTGACAACTTATATATGAACGATTAACACTAAAAATTAGCATGCGAGTCGAGTTTAGTGGGCACGTTTGTTTTGGACAGTCTAGTTATAAATGTATTGATCATGGTACATGATTTTTTTATGTCGCCTGTGAGTAAGCCGGGCGGGCACTAAAAGTATATTTTATTGTCATAATTTTACTACTGCATTGAGTTAGTAAAGTAGAGCTTATTATGGTAATATGTAGTGATATTTACTGAATGTTTCAACGAAAGTAGTATGAGTGATGGACTCTTGCGTTGGATACTGTGGGGGAGTAATATTAATTTGGTAAGGCATCATCCGATATAGGGTTGGACCTATACATATACAGTTTTATGAAAACTTCTTGATATCGTAGACTTCAGTGAGTATGTTGTCTAGTTATACGTGACCCCGGTGCGTAGGTATTTATTTACTAATCTGACTCAGGATACATTGTGTTATATATATAGTGTCGAAACTTGGGATAGTGATAGCGCCATATTTCATGTTATTTGTAAGGACATACGTAGATTAATACGTCAACATACGGAGATTGTGGGAAGGTACATACTATGGACTGAGAACCTTACGGATCTCGACGATCGAGAATGTTAGGTAGTAATGTAACAGGGGCTCCTTGTTTGGATTTCTCTTTGCATGACACCCCACGCATGAAACTAGAGAATGTCGGGAGTTGGAGAGAAGTTTTGATAATAGTACATGGGTTTCGTACCTTGGTTAATGTACATATATGAGAATATAATTAGAATTTATAATTTCATTATGACTTAAGGCCAGTAGAGTCGCCTAATCCTGATGTGAAGATTGATTTAAGAGGATTATATTTGATTTGTTAATTAATGCCCGTGACATAGTGTTTATAGGCCCCCTAAGTGACTAAATCTTGATTTTGTCCACATTTGAAAATTATGGGATAAGGTATATATAGAGGTTGAGAAACTAATTGATATAATGCTTGAGTTATGCATTTGATTTGTATATGCAATTCGTATTGTTGAGATTTATTCATCGTGCTAATTATCTTTGAGCATCTAT
This sequence comes from Sambucus nigra, assembly GCA_949130495.1. NCBI lineage: Eukaryota > Viridiplantae > Streptophyta > Magnoliopsida > Dipsacales > Adoxaceae > Sambucus > Sambucus nigra. The sequence goes on from OX422209.1 coordinate 426,248,265, forward strand.
TCGTGTTATATTGTGTAATTCCCCGTAGTTTCTTGTAAGGGGCATGTTAGCGTGGATTGGGACGCTATGGACTATTTTGGAGAATTGTTTTAGAGCATGAATTTGGCAGATATTTAGATGTGTGATTTAGTGGTGTAATTTTAGTTAGAGAATTTTGTTTTTGAGAGAAACTTTATTGTAATCACTATCGTGGAAATAGAAGGATTATGGACGTGTTGCATTTAAATTATGGAAATAAGAATCTCTATACTCGTTATTGATGGTGTTAGTTTAGTTTTTATCATAGTAGCATGTCGCGTGTCTCTTCTCGTTTTTGATCATTTATATAAGTTAGGACCATCATTCCCTAAATGTCCATGAGGATGGTTTTGTATCATGGAGTAGATGATAATTGTCATGTGAATTCGATAACATTTAACTAAGTAAGTTGAAGCTTATTCCGTAAGATTTGTCAGAGCCCTAAGTTTCACGAGAAACTGTTTTTAGAGCAAGGGGAAGGACTTGTGAGACGCGGTGAGGAAAAATTACATGGATCAAGTTTTGAGGTACATTTAAGAGAATATAAGATGTATCATGTTATAAATGACAGCGGTGATGGGATTTAATGAAGAGAAATATTACTAAATTCGTTTTACAATGGGTCATATGTCTATTGGTAAAGGGTGTACCATCCGAAACCAGCTGGTATTTCTTCAAAGATTAGGGATTCCTAAGTAGTAATGGGAAATAATTCCCTAGGATTTTATCGTGGAGAGGGTAACGATACTATATGGTGATAGTGGATGGGTTGACCAAAGTAGCTCACGTTATGGCAGTTAGGACGTATCATACTATGGGAAAGTATGTGAGATCTTTATAACCGAGATAGTAAGGTTATATAGGGTACCATTGTGTCCGATTGAGGGAAGATCTGTGTCTTTTTATTTTTGAAGAGTGTTCACGAGACCATAGGACCGAGTTGTGATTGAGTACGGCATATTGTTCGCAGACGAATGGGCAGAACAAGCGGACTAATCAGAAATTGGGAAAATAAATTATATGTGTACCCTTGAATCTTAGGGGAGGATAAGGAAAATACCTTCCACGAGTTGAGTTTGTGTACAATAACTCATATAAGTTCACTTTTGGGCATAGTGTCAGTTGAGGTATGACACGGTAAGCCTCGTTATTTTCCTGCTTGTTAGCTAAATGTGGGGGAACAAGTCCTATTGAGAAAATAAGATATGGGTTGATACTTAAAATATATAATGTGTGTAAAATATATATTACACAAATAACCTACCTGTGTGCAATTATCGTGAGACGAGATTGTATGTATCTAAAGAATGATTAATCTACTAAGGTGCGAATAGTAGAAGGCTAGATAGTGAATATCTAAATAAGTTTAAGTAGTGAAACTTAAACCATAAGGCTTGGACAAGAACCTACGTGGCAGGGTAACCTGGAATTTAAAACGAACATACGTGAGGTGTTTATTGTTAAGGGTACATGATAGCGTAATGTATGGGTGGTACGGAGTAGTTTACTCGTGAGCGCGACGATGCGATGCGCAACATATAGCCATAGTTGTTCTTATCTGGTATACTTTTTCCGAATTTCGGGATGAAATTACGTTGTAAGGGGGAAGTATGTAACACCCCGTATTTTTTTATAACTTTTAAAATGGGATTAATTAGAATTAATTATGATATAATTGAAAATTAATCCAGATTTAAATATTACTCGTTAGGAAAGTAATATGTGATGTATGTTGAATATTACTTGATGATTAAAAGTAATATATATGATTATGACTTCACATATGATTATGATTTTTATAAAATTGTCACGAGTGATGAATATGATAATTTATGGAAATTCAGTCGGGATGCGCATGTTAGTCGTGTCGGGACTAATTTAATCAAATAAAAAGTAAATTAATTCTAAGTCACTCGTATGGTCATTTAGAGTGAGCCAATGTGTCTGGAAGGATCGAGATATTCAAATAAGTGTAATGGGGGGTTTAGTTTGGATCTCAGGACGATTTTAGGCCTAACCAGCAAACCGGGAGGGGATTTTGGTAATTTTCATTTTTAGGACCTTAATTAATTATGAAATTATTAAAGCTATATCATATGGTGTGTCGAGGAAGTTAGGGTTCTGAGAATCAAAAAGTGAGGAAAACCATAGGAAGAAGAAGGAGAGAGCTTTCCAAGGTGTTCAAGGCCAAGAACCACCCATTTTGCACCTCCACCACCACCAAAGCATAGATCGGAAGAAGAGGATCATTCCTAAACCACTCAAATTCGCTGGATCAAACCTTCAATTTCCTGATCTTGTGTTGATACAATATCCATGTTAGAATAGGAGAAGCAATTATATCTTTTTATGGTGATTTAATGTATTTGGAAGACTATAATTCGCATGTTTGAGTAGAAACCATGTTAGATTGATATCTTGATTCCATGTAGAACATGAATCACGAATTTTAATGATTCTTAGAGGAAGACGTCTGAAAATATTATGTAATTCTTGAAAGAATATGGTAGAAATGAATCACGAATTTTAATGATTCTTAGAGGAAGACGTCTGAAAATATTATGTAATTCTTAAAAGAATATGGTAGACTAGGGTTTGTGAAAAAATCATGAATTGTACCCATTTAATGTTGATTCCTTAAGGATTTAATCAAGATTTTTCATTAGAATTTATTCATTCTTGTTACAATAACGTTTGTGATGTTTGGTTGGGAGCTTGGGCTGAATTGATAGAGGTTTTGAGGATTAAAGTTGATGAAACCCATTGGTAAAGAATTGCATAAACTAGGCCAATTTCTGATCGATCGATCGATCCACTCAAAAATGTCGATCGATCGACTGGATTGATCGATCGACCATTTCCATCAATCGATCGACTCCTCTTGTAATTTGAATCTTCTTTCCTTTTAAATGTTAATTCAACACCAATGTATATGGTCCCTTAGACATAACTTAATTACCATGACGGGACTTGGGAAGGACCAGTATAGTTGTAGACAAGGTTTGGGTAGTACAATTTTATATGAGATTTAACCCTGGGGTCACGAGGGTATAAAATGGGGTGGGGATTGTGTGTATGTTAAATTAGGTCTTGTAAGAATTAAGTGTGACTTGGACCAGTACGGTAGAGAATGTACACCACATGATTTTATATTTATCAAAATGATACACTTCGAGATTCGAGAAGTACTTAAGAACTTGCAATAATTGAGAAAATAAAAGAATGAATTAATTATACGTATGACTCGGGCGCTACGTGCCGCGTATGGTTAGAATATGTTATGGGTTGTGGGTGTACCAATCTGAATAATGTGAATACAAATATATGAGTGTATGTACGTATATATATATATATATATATATTTGTGTGTGTGTGTGTGTGTGTAAATATCTGTGTTTAATCATACCCGCTCTTCTTGCAATCACAGAGGTTTTCGCACTGGGACGGTCTTATTTTGATGTGACCTTTATGGGAAATATTGACTCGTACCCTAGAATATAGGATACTTGGTACATGCTATCTGAGAATGATAGTCAGACGGTCTTAAGAGACGTGAGGGTATGTGCTGACCTTTTGGTGACTTGGAACTATGCTTCACCTCTAATATGTGTATTTTATGTTAATACAGTTCGATAGTAGATCCGAACTAGTATTTCCCTCATTTTCACGAGTGGTACAAGTACTTGATAGCATAGTATGATAGCACTATAGATTTTATGTGGGGTGCCCTATTAGTATATATATTATGAGTGATAAATATATGTACCCATGAATCACCTACTATGATTGTAAGTAGATATTGAATAATTAATATTAAATTAATTAAGTGGTTGAGAACTTAAGGCCGTATTGATATGTATATAGCTGGCCTGGTACATCCAAAAGAAAAAGTTATCATGTATAAACTATAGTTATGAGATCACGCGAATCAGGATTTATGAGGGGAGATTGGGTTAGACTAAATAACTCCTGGATGTTAATTTCACTTGGATGGTTTTGTATTCACGTGATCTCGTAACTATAATTTATACATGATAAATTAATTTATACATGTATAATTTATCACTTGGATGGTTTATGAACAAAAAGTATAAAATTGGTATTCAATATTATATTTTGTGTTCATTAAATGGTTTAAGTATATAAACTCATAACAATGGACCTTAATCAATAAAATTAAATGTTTTGACACTTAGCTTAATTATTTATTAGGTGATAAATAAAGAATTTTTTTTACAGTGATGCTAAGAATGAACTAACTAGATACTTTGGTTTAATTTAATAAAGAACTTATCACCCGTTATTTAATTAGGCGGGGTGTCACAGGTGGTATCAGAGCATCAGGTTCTAGTGTCCTAAGGATCTGTACGGCTTTCTATGTTTTAGCGTAGCGTTCTTTGACGTAGAACCTTATTATAGGATTGTTGTCTTCCCTTACGTATGCGACTTATGTTATATTTCTATGGATTATAATTGATGTGACTCATTATACAAAATTGTTTGTACTTCCAGCACCGAACATTATAGGATGACCAGCGAGGGCCGTAAGAAGGACTACAGGAGAAGAAGCCTGACATAAGACATAGAGTAATCTCGGAATGGTGGTTGTGACAAAATTCACCATGAGTATTATTTAAGAAAATGATAATAGAATCATCACTCGGGAACAAAGGGTTCCCCAGGCACTCATAGGTAACGGTGGAGCGATTTTAGGATCACCTAGCATAGTCGGCGAGGGGAAAATCAGAGAGACTCTTTTGAAAAGTCATCGATTAAGATGCGAAGAAGAAAGGGAGAAAGTGTAACAGGCCAATGGAAGTAGAAAATCCTAAGCCCAATATGTAGAGTGGAGTGCATCTACACTCAGAATTAAAATTGGAGTTAAATTTGTAGCTCTTAGGAACAACATAAAGCGATTAGAGGCAATCATATAAAGAAGTGTGTTTTAAATTTAAAGAGAAATTTGGGTACGATTTGACCGTGAGGTCTTCCATTCGATGTTATAACAGAGATGAAAGGGAAATTATAAAACTTAGCACAAAGGTTAAGCTAGAGACCGACCGTGGGAGAAAGATTGAATTGCATAATGAACTTTGTACCTGGAAAAGGGGCCTAGAAAATAAAAGAGTTTATAGTTGATAATGGACCGTGTGTAGAATATGATGATGGATGAGAAGTACATCTAGGATAACTAATGTTGATGTCATCAAGGTTTTACGTTTGCAAGTTACTTATGTACTTCCAGAAGAAGTGAGTCAAGAGGGTTACATAATTTGGCTGGAAAAAAATTGAACTTAACGGTGTTAGTGAAACACCACATGAGAATATGCCTAATAAGGAACTCATTTAGATAATTTCGATTGATTAAATTCCTACAAAGTGATGATGAAGGAAATCAGGGCTATAGAGGCCAACAATAGTTTCGAAGGGCCCGCATAGACAAAGGGACAACATGGGAACAATTGGGAGCTAAGACTGCCAGTTCGAGGGAAGGACATTCCAAAATTATTAGTGGGACCAGTGACGAGAAATGGCTAGGTTAGTTTCCCCTATGTGTACAGAGAGTGGGACCACCCGTGTTGAATGTGTCCACGTTGAGAAGTTAAACCGATAGGATTTGAGAATGGTAAAATATACCAGCTAGGCATAACAACTGAAGGGGTGAGATTTTAGAGGAAGAATTGGGTGAAGAGAATTGGGCCCAAGAAGTTACAAACCGAGAGTGGTGGGTTTAGGCAGGACCAGTGGAGGCCTCACTAATATTAGCATATTAAATCCTCAGGTTCATTGGGCCCAGGAAGAAATAGGGTGGCCAGTAAATCCATAAGTGAGGCCTGGTGATGTTAGGCCAACAAGGGGGCAAGTTGGGGAGCAACAGCTACCGAGGCTCCCTCAACAACAGCAGCAGAAGGCACTATTGAGGCTTTTGAGTTCTGTGCTCTTCTTTTTTCTCCTTCTTTCTTCTCTCTCTCTCTCTATCTCTATCTCTGTCTCTCTCTCTCTCCCGCTTCTCCGTCTCTTCTTTCTTCTTCCTCTACACCTCCTTCTCTTGATCCACCACCTTGGAGCTACCGATAGAATCCCTAGCCTTACGCTTGAGGAAATTCATCCTGTTGGATAGCAAATCGTTGTCATCATCATCCTGGATTAAAATTATTCTCCTTGGAGGATCCATCTCTTCTTCACTGGATTCTCCCTCGTTGTATCCTTCCTCCTTGCTCTTACCTTCACCACCCCCTTCCTCACAACCTTTATCTGAGCGGCTCTCTTCCTCCATCTCAATAGGGTCAGAGGTACCACCAACCTCCTATTTTATAACCTCCAGATGGGGGATTGAGTCCACTGGATAAGCGATGAAGATGGAAGTGGTATTCTTATATTCTAGTAGGAGTGCAGCAGGCCGTAGATGTTCCCCTTCAGCAACTGGGTTCCTTATCCTTCAAGATTTCAGGAGTTCAGCAGCTTGAATCTCGTGAAGAGTTGGATCTTGGTTCTTGGTTTAGCTGAAAAACAAAAAAAAAAAGGAAAAATAAAAAGGAGTACACACAGAGGAAGGAAGGTAAGCAATAAAACAGAGATAGAGATAATAACATATGTACTCATCCCCAAAGGTAGGGATCTGAGGTCCCAAGTACCCCGCGTCCCCTGACTGGAGAGGAAATTGCCAATTCCTGGTAATAAAACCTTCAAACCAATAGTCCTTATGAGAATTTGGTAGGTTTAGTACCAATACCCCATCAGGGCGTCTCGCCTTTAAGTACAGAAGGACACCAATGGTGCGAGAGAAGGAGTAGAAATAGAAAATCTAAACTATTCCTACATTGGTTCCATAAAGCTAGTTTATCCTATAAACTCCATTAACAAACTTCCACGTATTCGGTGAACACTGAGTAGGGACTCTGTTGAAATATTGAAAAAAAAATGTAAAAACAGATGATTAGGAGGAAACATTAAACCCACTTGAGAGACTAACTGAACATTAATCCAATGACCATCTTATAGTTAATGAATATTTCTAGGGATTGACGAACACTCCATCTCTACCCAGTCAAGAATATTGTAACACTTTCTAAACTCTGGCAAGGATTTATTATCAAGCATCGCCATTAGAGAAAAACATAAGAAACCCTAGCTACAGTAGAAGAACGATGTGCAGAAGAAAGGAATATAGAAAAGAAAGAAGGATGAAACTTACGAGATAGAGAGGACACTTTGAAAAGCTGAGAAAGTCTTGATTTTGAAGAAGTGGAAGTAAAAAATAAATCCTGGAAATACGATGTGCACAATAACGAATAAGGACTATGAACTGACGCTTGGGTTTTTTGACAAACTAGTTTCAAACACTCAAGTGAAGTTTTACACTTCTCGAGGAAGATTTGACGATTCACTATCTCACGGAAAGGCAAAAGCACCTATCCTGCTTCAATGAATTGCGGATGTTGTAATAACCAGGCCGCGTTCTAGGACACTTATAAAATACATTGAACCAAGCAATGGCCCATGGATTTTAGGGTCAATTATGGGGACCTCTTTTCGTTCAAAGCCCACAACAACCATCAACCTGGCGCAACAGATGCAAAGAGCAGCTCAACCTCATATCCTGCAACGAAGCTACATGCATGTGCAATCCATACTGCCCTTAAACCAAGTCAATCTCCTATAATCCCGTAGAGATATTCAAGGGATTCATGGATCATAATTGGCATTGTGGATTTACTTAAACAATTAAGATTCTACATCTATAAATTGTAACCCTTGGCTTAGGGCATATAACTAAACACATTGAGAGATACTTAATAAAATAGTATACATCTCCGTGGATGTAGAAAATTTGTTGAACCACGTACATAGTTGTGTTATGTGTGTGATTTTCTACTTTTTCTATCGATTGTGATTGTTCTACGTATAATCTCTATTGCGATATTTTTTTATACCATGATATGTTATAGTAGGATTTAAATATGAGGGAACGGAAGAGTCTAAAAATCGAAAAGGAATTAAGGGCCAAGATTAAAATGACCTAAAGGTTGTTAATCTAAAGGTTGATATTGGTTCTTATATTTTAAGCTCATGGCCTAAATAAGTCATCCAATCATTACACTCAATAAAACTAAGTCTTGTATTTTAAAATGCAAAAACTATAAACTACTCACGATATGCCACGGTGGTATTGGGGTTTTGTTAATTACGTATAACTAACGCATGGAGATAACAAGAATAAACTAAAATGCTAACTTACACAATTAAACATCACTAACAATTCTATAAAAATCCAACGGGGCTAGAGTTAGGACATTAAAGAGTTTAATGAATCTGATGGGAGAAAATGATAGACAATAAAACTCCTAAATCTAACGTCTATAAATCCACATTAATCTAATGCACCTATTCCGGACAACTATGAATGCACTCACCAGGAATCCAGGAGAAATCTCTCAAAGATATAATCCAACGATTAATATATGGCATATACAACCTAGTGATATAACCTTTAACACGGGTAAGAGCCAGTCAAACGGTAATTAAAAACCAACATTGTTGAGTAAAAGTAAATACTACCTAAGGGCTGAATTAGTTTGACCGAAAGGTAAAATCCTATAGCTAGTAAAACTTATAATCTAGTGCTTTCCTTTATAAAATACAATGATCAGAATTATAACATCGTGAATTTTAATGGCAATGATCCTATAATTTAACTGATCTCGCGGTAATGGTAACATCCTACAAACTGTCAAAATAAGGTTAAGAAGGATCCAATCCTACAAACATAGATAAAGGTAAAATTGAACAAAGCCTCATATTGGTTGTTCAAGGTATGGCTTGGACTAAGCCTAATAAACAAGCGATCTACATGTTAATAAAGGGCCATGATTGATCTTAATTAATGAGTGTGTCAATAAACACATGTGTGTTTGTTTAAGAATATGTGCACTAACAACAATTTTATTAAAAAATCATTTAAAATTCATAATAATTCTAAAAAAAATCATTTCAAAATTAGGAAATTATATAACTCAATTTTACTTTTAAGGAAAATATCTTAGACACATAATCAATTAAATCTATATAATGTGCCTAAAATGTGTCCAAATGTAAAAAATGTGCAATTGTGATATGTGTATCCACTTGGTGTTATTTTTACCTTTTTACTTTTACTCAAATTTTATCGTTGAATGAGTCTTGAGTAATCTTGAGTCTCGAGGCACGGACGGGATTGAATTTAATGCGTTAAGCCATGAGAGTAATTCACATAAGATCTACAAAAAGTTTTGGGAATAATATCCAAACTTTGAAAACTGAAATTTGAATGCACTCGGACAAACCTAGTGAAGTCCTCTGATTTAGGTTCTTCAAGTTCCACAATAATTCAGGAGTATGGTTCCTTCAATCTACAATGCCACTAATTTCATATTCAATTAGGCCTAAAAAAGTGGGTTATCAAAAATGGTCCCATAATGTCCTCGTATAAGAAAGATTATTTATGTCACATTCATTCATTCACATGCATGTATAGGATAATGACAGAAAAGATAGGATTCATAAACATTTTATTGATACCACAATATAGTGTCAAACAATAAGCACTAGAAATCCACAACATTAACACTTTATTGGCCATACTTAACACTCATATATTAGTCATGCTTCATTAATTTCTTTGGTGATATCCCATTTATGAGTGAATTTACAATGTTAACACTTGTACTAACATGTTCAATTGACACTCGTTAAATTTGAATTTCTTCGTTAATTGAAAGGTATTTACATTCAATGTTTTTAGCTACTTTTAAATACCTACTACTTCTTCATAAATAAGATTGTAGCGGAATTATCATAATATTTGGTAGCTTGGTAATAGTATCGAGAACTCCATGTCATGAAATGAAGTCCCGCTGCCATAATTCATAAATTGTATCCTCAAAGTATGCTACAAACTCAGTGTTCATAATAAATAATGGATTACTTTTCACACTTTCATAATATGTGCTATTAAGCCAAAACAAACATACTTTATCAATAATGGACTTAATACTATTCATACATCTAGTAAATATGAGTAATAATAACTAGTTATCTTTAAATGAACAATCTTCCTAAGTGTGATCATATTATATTTTAAATATCTCATTACTTCATACATCGTACTCATAAAACCCACATAAATATTCAGTTTCTCTACTTTTAATTCCTTACATGTATATAGAGAAATTAAACATATAAGCTCACTCCCACTAATCTTAAGGTGTATGCAAACATACAAAGATAAAAGACATAATAGTATCGTTTCTTAAAATATCATAGGTGGGAAATATAGTTAAGTTTATGCAATGATATCTTAAACATATGCACTATGTTTATTAAACACCCATAAGAAAATTATTTTTCACATCCACTAAATGTAACTCTTAATCAAAATGAGCCACTAATGTTATAATAGTTCCAAGTTTTTAAATATAACTTAAAAGTTCATGTATAACCATTTCCTTATTCACGGTAACTGTATATCATTTAATTACCATTAACACCGCATTTGGTCATAATGACCCACTCATATTCGATTCTCGTATATTAATTAGGTAATTAAATAGGATCCCAAACTTAATTATAGTCCATTAGTTTCATTTCTTCTTATGAGTAGTGAAAACAAAATTGGATTGTTACTTATTGATGATGCTGAGATTCAGCACCACCAGATAAGTGAAGATGAGCTCAAACAGTAGTAACCATGGAAGCCATAGAGATGTATATGTATAAGTATATAAAAGGAGGTGAGTATAAGAGGAACAAGATAATGATATATAGTGGTTCATCCAATTAGGCCTACATCCACTGTGAGTGTGTGATCCACTAAATATGGGCACTAATGGCCTTGGATAGAATGCACATAAGCTCACTTTCTCTCCACTGTGTGTACAAGAAGAGTTTTTTCTAGGGTTACAATTATCGATCCCTAGGTAGGGTTGTAGGTAACAAGTATATATAGGTCTTGGGGGCTGTAGTGTACCCCCAAAGCATGCATGGTGCATGTGAATGATGATCTGACCAATATCCTGCTGACACCTGTAGATGCCACCTGTGATTAATGATGACATAATATTCCCTCACGTGAGGGGGTGATATTGTTATAACGATCTTCCACGTGCCATGTGAGCCTCACGCGCACTGTTCCACGCGTCTCCTAAACCACGTGCTATGATGATGTCACCCTCGGCCCATGATATAAGGCCGAGGGAAAAGTTCCTTCTGGCAGTGTCTGGCCAAATTTAGGCCTCGTACTGTCGTACCCTTGAAGGGTTGTCTGGACCTGATGAGGGGTTGGCCCCCTAGGAGGGTCGTCTGGGCCTGATGAGGGGTCGGCCCCTTGGAGGGTCGCTTGGACCTGATGAGGGGTACGCCTCTTGGAGGGTCGTCTGGAACTGATGAGGGGTTAACCCCTCGGAGGGTCGTCTGGACTTGATGAGGGGTCGGCCCCTCGGAGGGTCGTCTGGACCTGATGGGGGGTCATCCCCTTGGAGGGTTGTCTAATATTGGCTGAGAGGTCATCCGTGCTCCATTCAGGTGCGAGGCATCGATGTTGTTGAGATGGCTGAGGGATAGTGTTGCTTTTGAGATGAGTGTATGGATAGTTAGATGAATGACACTGTTGAGCTAATGTGACACTTAGGCAGATATCCCTTATCGTTCCAGTTTCCTCAGTGTGGCGGCTACACACTTTTCCTGGGACTTTATGCCCTAATGATGCCCTCCTCGTGGGCTGTGTTCTACCTTGGTCAATGGGCCCACTCATTAATAAGGTATTTAAATAATTTTTGAAATCATTTCCTTTCTTCTTCTTCGCGCCCTAACTCTCTCTCTCTAGCTTCTCAACAGCTTCCATAGCCATTTCTGCAACATTTCTGTACCAAGCTTCATTCAGCCTTTGCTTTCATCTTCAGGTACTATTCTTTGCCATAAATTTCATTTTTAATCTTCTTTTTCATTTCATGCATTGGGGTTGACTCCCCCTTGTAGTGTTTCTAGGGTTTCCTTGTGTTTTTCGATCCCTTCTTTGGCAAGTCGAGTTCCTCCCTTTCTTGAATGTTCTTGATAAAAACCTTTTCCTTCCTTATTTTTGATCCAAAAGTCCAACTTCGTTAACTACCAACATGTTTGTAATTAGCTTAGCCAAATTCTTTTTGAGTGTAGGGCATTCCCCTTAATGCTTAGGAGGCTTTATGTTTTATTCGAGGAATTCCCATCCCTGAGAGAGAAATTATTCGTAGATATTAGGCGAATAGAGGAAGAGGACGTGAGGAGACTAGGGGCTGACCCTAATGGGTACAACCCATTTTCCCCATTCCTTTAGACACAATAATACCATCTGAGTCATGTGGGTTGTCTTATCCTCCAGCCGAGAGTCATTCATACGAAGGAGAAATAGATGAGAGAGCATCGTCACCAACAGGCGCTGGGCCTCTTGGGAGGAGAGAAACGTCTGATCTTAGCCCAGGCCGACAGGCCGAGGGAGTGGTCCCTTCCGAGGCTGTTCTTATGACAACTTTATCCCCTCATGCCTTCTAGATGGCCTTTCCTGGTGGACCTCTGACAGGTGATAAGGCCGAGGGAGAGGGGACTGAGGATGATGGTGAGGATTCGGATGCTGACCCAGTTGACACCTCCCACGCCTCAGCTTGTGTTTCCACCGTTAGGGATCGCGACCTCTTGCTGTGGAGGCATACATTTGGTGTGCCCCCAACATAAGTATGAGGGTTCCCTCTAAGTCTGAGAAAGTCTTCCAGGGTGATGAGGTAGAGATCATTGTATATGAACAGATTAAAGGTCGACGTTAGGTTCCCTCTGCACCCTGTCGTAGTCAATATATTGTCAGCCATCGGCTTTGCTCCCTCTCAACTTCCTCCGAACTCCTGTAGGACTATCCTTGGTTATGTCTCCTTGTGTAAGAATACCTTCACTGACGAGCCTTCAGCCGATGTGTTCTTGGCTTTCTATAATACCACTTCCTCTTCCAAACAGCCTGGGTACTATCATCTGGGGGCGAGGAAGTCTGATAAAAAACTTCTCCACGTGGCACAAACCTCTAACCACAATTGGAAGAAGATATTTTTCTCCATATTTGGGGAATGGGAATTTTTTGCCAGGGCTCAGCCTTTGGACGACGATTCGAGGGTTCCAAGGAGATGGTTTAACCCCTCTATGAAGGCTAGGTTAGACCCCGGACTTATTCTGGATGAAAAGGACATAGTCCAGTATCTGAGAGAACGAGGGAAAGAGGGTGAAATTGTAAAGTTTAATGATTTGATGACCCCTCGGTTCCTCAAAGAAGATGGTCTGAGGGTTGGCTCCTTGACAAAGCTATGTGAGTTATTATTTTTGCTCAATCTTTGATTTTTTTTTCCTAGTGTTTCATCTTTGCCTCTGTATTTTTCTGATGTGTCATCTCCTTTTCAGGTCGTCCTGCAGGTATCTTTGGCCATCTTTGGGAAATGAGTGCCCTAAGCTTACTATCTGGTCTAGGAAAGAAGAAAGGCAAGGAGCCTCGGTAGCCTCCTAGGAAGACAAAGTTCGTGGGGCCGACACTTGTTGAGCCGACTGCTGACAGTCATAAAAGAAAAGAGCCAGAAGTACCTACTGACCCTCGACCGAATTCAAGGACGAGGGAGAGGGTGGATTCGTCTGAAGGGACTGGCTCCTCTTCCAGCATGGGAGCCTTTTGGTCTCAAAACTTAATATTCTTGAAGGTTGAGCCGTCTTCCCTGATAGCCAATCTGAGGGCGGGCAAGGCTTCTATGTTCTCTGCCCCATCGGTCGCTGACTATGACTTCTTGTCCAAGATGCCCCCGGCGAAGGTGTATGACCATGGTCTGCACACTCTGGCCTAGGTATTTATTTTTACTTCATTTCCTTATTTGAACTTTTTCACTAATTGTTTCCTTGTGCCCTTAACATGTGTATTTTTTGTGCATTCTGTTTGTGCCTTCACATCAGCTACCAAGTGAATAGCTGAGAACCAACATAAATTTCATGAAGCCGAGAGGTCCATTTAGCATTAGGCTGACCTACAAATCAATCTCGAGACTGCAAGGGCCGAATTGGAGAGTGCGAGGACCGAACATGCAAGGGTCCTGGACGAGCTGATGAAGAAGTATGATGCAGACCTGAACGCCAAGGACTTGCTTATTAAAGATAAGGATGAGGCCTTAATCAACCTAGGGGTTCAATTTAAGACTGAGCTTGAGGGGGCAGTAAAGAAAGCTGAGGCCGATGTTGTGGAGGCCTACAAACTCTCAAACGAGTTTCTAGGCTTAGATCTTGAGTACTTAGAGAGGGGGATTAGGAAGGCCTATCGGTGGGTTGTCCTTAAGTTCGTTGATGCAGTATTGTCTGTCTGTCCCTCTCTTGAGGCAGTTCAACTGGATGATCCTCTTATTGCTGAAGCCTTAGCTCAAGTGGAATCTCAGGTGCATATAGAAGGAACCGGCACGTCTGAGGCTCGGCCTGTCTTGGTCATAGTGGAAACTCCCATAAATGTTGAGGCCTTTCCCTCTGATGCCGCTCAATAGGGTGGATTTTTGTAGCCAATACCCTCTTCATGTATCACATTTTTGTACCTTACTTTTTTTGGACAAACATTAACATTTTGTAATATAATTCCTCTATCTGTCTTCTATACTTTTCTCTTGTATGATTTGCCTTGTGATGTTTTTAAATTAACACTCACTAACACATCCCTCGTCTTTCTTGAGGGTAAATGAGGGGTCTTCCCCACCATTTGACCTCATCATAGCCGAGGGTGGTTTCCCACCAACTGAATGATGTTTTAAATTTTGAAGTCCCCCTCGTCTTTCTTGAGGGTAAATGTGGGGTCGTCCCCACCATTTGCCCTCATTATAGCCGAGGGTGGTTTATCACCAACCTAATGGTTTTTGAAGTCCCCCCTCGTCTTTCTTGAGGGTGAATGAGGGGTCGTCCCCACCATTGACCCTCATCATAGCCGAGGGTGGTTTCCACCAACTTAATGATGTTTTAAATTTTAAAGTCCCCCTCGTCTTTCTTGAAGGTAAATGAGGGGTCGTCCCCGCCATTTTCCCTCATTATATCCGAGGGTGGTTTTTCACCAACCTAATGGTTTTTCAAGTCCCCCCTCGTCTTTTTTGAGGGTGAATGAGGGGTCGTCCCCACCATTGACCCTCATCATAGCCGAGGGTGGTTTCCACCAACTTAATGATGTTTTAAATTTTAAGTCCCCCTCCTCTTTCTTGAGGGTAAATGAGGAGTCGTACCCACCATTTGCCCTCATTATAGCCGAGGGTGGTTTTTCACCAACCTAATGGTTTTTCAAGTCCCCCCTCGTCTTTCTTGAGGGTGAATGAGGGGTCGTCCCCATCATTGACCCTCATCATAACCAACTTAATGATGTTTTAAATTTTAAGTCCCCCCTCTTCTTTCTTGAGGGTAAATGAGGGGTCATCCCCACCATTGACCCTCATCATAGCCGAGGGTGGTTTCCACCAACTTAATGATGTTTTAAATTTTAAGTCCCCCCTCGTCTTTCTTCAGGGTAAATGAGGGGTCGTCCCCGCCATTTAACCTCATTATAGCTGAGGGTCGTTTTCACCAACTTAATGAGGGGTCGTCCCCACCATTGACCCTCATCATAGCCGAGGGCCGAGGGTCATCTTTCTTGAGGGTAAATGAGGGGTCGTCCCCACCATTTTCCCTCATCATAGCCGACGGTGGTTTTTCACCAACCTAATATTTTTTCAAGTCCCCCCTCGTCTTTCTTGAGGGTAAATGAGGGGTCGTCCCCACCATTTGCCCTCATTATAGCCGAGGGTGTTCCTAACGAGTATAACCCTAATCACACTAGGATTAATCAAACACAAAATGAGGGATCAATGTGACATTCTCATTAACATTCCAAGTGTTCTGTTAGAGCAGCACATTCATTACAACTGTGGTCCGATAGGACATTACAAAATTATAGATAGTATTTCTTCAAATGATCTGCATTCCAGGGGTTGGAAAAGGGTTCCCCTTATAGGTTTTCTAGTCTATAGGTCCCAGGGAAAACTTCATCAACGACCCTATATGGGCCATGCCAATTTGGATGGAGCTTGTTGGGCTTCCGCCAAGTCTTTTTTAGGACTAAATCCCCTACTGCAATTGGCCTCTGCTTCACCCTCTAGTTGTAAAACCTTACAGTCCTCTGCTGGTAGGCGGCTTGCCTTATCTCGGCATCTTCCCTCCTTTCCTCAATCAGGTCTAAGTCAAGTCTCCTCTCTTCCATATTTCTCTGGGGGTCATATATTTGGACTCTGTGAGTAGGAAACCCAATCTCGGTGGGGATGACGACTTTTGAGCCATAAGCTAGCATAAACGGGGTTTCTCCGGTAGAGGTCTTTGTCGTCATCCAATAGGCCCACAGTAGAGAATATAACTCCTCAACCCATCTTCCTTTTGCCTCCTCAAGTCTCTTCTTGATCCCATATAGGATTGTCCTATTTGTAACTTCCGTTTTACCATTGGCCTGAGGTCGACCTGGGGTAGAGAAGAATTGTTTGATACTCACCCTTTCACAGTACTTCTCTAGAGATGTATTCTTGAATTGAGTCCCGTTATCTTAGATGAGGGTGTTGGGGAGACCATATATGCATATGATATTTTTCCAGATGAACTGGAAGGTCTTCTGCTCGATAATCGTGACCATCGGCTCTGCCTCCACCCATTTTGAAAAAATAGTCAATTGTTACGATGAGGAACCGATAGTTATTAATGGCCCTAGGCAAGGGTCCTACTAGGTCGATACCCCACACTGCAAATGGCCATGGGTATGTAATGGAGGTAAGAGGCTGATGGGGCTGGTAAGGGATGGTGGCAAATCTTTGACATTTATCACACTTTTTTACATATGTCGTGGCATCTTTCCCCAAGGTCGGCCACCAGTACCCCTGGGTGACCACCCTATTTGCTAAAGATATGCCTCCAATGTGGCTTGAACATGACCCCCTCGTGCACGTCTTGCAAAATGTGTGGAACTTCAGACGGGTGCACACACCTAAGTAAGGGGAGCAAAAACTCCTTTTTGTACAAGGTGTCTCCGATGACAGTGAATTTCACAGCTCTGTATCTCAACTTTTTCCTTTCTTGCCTTTCTTCTTTCATCACCCCCTCTTTAATTTATCTTAATAGAGGGACCATCCATGAAGATTCCTTAGAAACATTTAAGCAAGTGCCAAGTGTTCCCTCAGCATCTTCAATAGTTGGTCAAAGTGAAATTTCCACTGGGTTTGTCCTCCTAATATCTGTCCTAGTTGACGAGGCCAACCTAGCTAGTGCATTAACTCGACCATTATCGAGCCTAGGTATCCTATTCAATTTTGCTTCTCTGAAGCTCTTCAATAATGACTTCACTTTTTCAAGGTACTTGGCCATCCGCTCGTCTTTGGCCTCGTAGGCTCCTAGTATCAGATTCACTACTAGGATTGAATCACTATGGACCAAAATCTGGCCGACACTAAGAGACTTGGCCAAGGAGAGCCCTTCTATCAAGGCCTAATATTTAGACTCATTGTTGGAGGCTTTGAAGTTGAACCTCAGGGTGTACTCAATGTCTGTGCCATCAGGTGTTGATACTATCAGTCCAGCTCCACTTCTGCTGTCGCAGGAGGACCCGTCGACGAAGAGGCTCCACACGTTCTGTTCTTGTGAGAAATTTGCCTCGGTGAGGGACCCCTATATAAAGAGATATCTTACCTTCTAGTTTTCGACCACTTTTCCTCTAGTAGTGCTTGTCTCAACCTTGTCTGCGGGTGTATCGGTGAGTCTCCCTTGTAGGGTATTTGTCTTCTCGAGGCTCTCATCTTCAGCTTCATCATCTTCGTAAGTAAATTCAACCACGAAATCTTCCAATGATTTCTCCTTAATGGCCGGCCTAGGTTGATACACAATGTCAAACTCCCCCAAATCTATGGTACAGGCCATTAGCCTCCCCGATTTTTTTGGCTTGTGTAAGACCTGTCTGAGAGGAGAGTTGGCGTCCATTGTGTGGGACTGGAAGTATGGCTTCATCTTTCTTGATGCATGGATCAAGGCATAGTCTAACTTCTCCATCCTTGGGTATCTTTGCTCTGCCCCCTAGAGTGCCTTACTATTGAAATACACAGGCTTCTGTACCCCGTCTTCGTCTCTGACGATTACTGCACTAATGGATGATTCTGAGACGGCTAGGTACACCTAAAGTCGTTCACCCTGCACTGGTCGTGACAACAGCAAGGGAGACCCTAGGTATGACTTTAGCTCCCTCAAAGACTCATCACACTCCTCACTCCATTCGAAGGCCTTTCTGAGAATTTTGAATAACAGTAAACACTTGTATGTGGCCCTGGACACGAACCTATTCAAAGCATCCACTCACCCCATGAGCCTCTGAACGTCTTTAATGATCTTGGGGGTCTTCATTTCTAGGAGGGCCTTTATTTTCTCAGGACTGGCCTCAATGCCTCTTTGATTCATGATGAACACCAAGAATTTCCCTTCTCCGACCCCGAAGACACATTTGGCCAGGTTGAGCTTCATTCGGTACTTGTCCATTGTGTTAAAGGTCCTCTCGAGGTCGACCACATAATCCTCAACCTTTAACCTTTTGGTCAGCATGTCGTCTACATAAACCTCCATAGACTTCCTAATTTGGTCTTCAAACATTTTATTCACAAGGCGTTGATACATTGCCCCCACATTTTTAGGCCAAAGGGCATGACCCTATAACAATATGTCCCCTTATCGGTAATGAAGGTTGTTTTCTCTGAGTCTTCAGGGTTCATGAAGATCTGGTTGTACCATGATTAGGCATCCATGAAGCTCATGAGCTCATGGCCTACGGTAGATTCTACCATTTGATCAATGCAGGGGAGAGGGAAGTTGTCTTTGGGACAATGTTTGTTGAGGTCTGTGAAGTCTACACACATCCTCCACTACTCGTTGGCTTTTGGGACAATGACTACATTGGACAGCCATTCAGGATAGATGACCTCCTTGATAAACTCTATATCTTCCAGCTTCTTGAGCTCATCCCTAATGACCTCATACTTCTCTCGAGAATAAATTTTCCTCTTCTGCTTCACTGGCTTTGCACCCTCTACCACGTTGAGCTTGTGGCTCATAATTTTGGGGTCGATCCCCGGCCTATCTGCATGACTACATGCAAACACTCTCTGTCTTCTCCTCAACATCTTGATGAGGTCTTCCTTGATGTTTGGCTTCAGAGTTTTTCCAACTTGGACGATTTTTTCTGGCTCATCCTCATTGAGGATGATGGATTCTACCTTTTCCGCGGCTTCTCCTTTCCTGAGTTTTTTCTCATCCCTAGGGTCAAGGGTGTCAATATTGTAAGTGGTTATTTCCTTCTTGTGTGCCTCTCTTTCTTCGACGGAGTTGAAATAACATTCCCGTGATATCGTCTGGTCTCCCTGAACTTCCTCTACCCCGTAAGGGGTTGGAAATTTAATCATATGATGGACCGTAGATGGAATAGTTTCAAACACCTTGAGGTCTACCCGCCCCAGTATAATTTTGTAGGCCGAAAAGACATATTTATCCATCACAAAGAAGCTGACCTTCTTGGTAAGCCATGTCGGCCACTCGTCCCCCCTCCTGACATTGGCCTCATACACTCCAAGGGGAGGAACCTTTTCCCCACTGAAACCAATCAATGGGTGATGGTATGGGATGAGTCTAGCACGGTTGAGACCTAAGGCTTTGAAGCATGGCCAAAACATCACATCTACAGAGCTACCCCCATCTATCAAGATCCTCGGCACCTCGCATCCGTGCACCCTGGTAGTGATGACGAGAGGGTCATCATGTGGGGATAAGAGGCCTTTGAAGTCCATTCTTGAGAACCCCACTATCAGAGTATCCATATCGACATTCTTCCTCTTTTCTGACTTTTCCTCTATGGAGGTTGAGTGTATATCTTTTGTCACTGCCTTGGCTTCAGCTACATGGGCCTTCCTGTCTGCGACCTCTCACCCTCCTCCTTCCAGTCCCCCAGAGATCATCCCCACACTGAGAGAGATCATATTAAGTCTCTTAACAGGGTCGTGGTCATCTCTCGAAGGGAGGTAGGGGTCGTCCTCATCATCATAAGGGTCGTCCCCTCTTTTTGGAGGACCTTCTCTACATGCAACACCTCTCTTCTTTCTAGGGTCGTCCCCTCGGCCCCTCTTGAAGGCACTCTTATAAACGTACTTCCTTAGCTTCCCTTATTTTAACATTTTTTTCAATCTTATCTTTCAGAGCAAAGCATTTGTCTGTCACATGGCTATGGTCTTGGTGAAATTCACATCACAGATTTTTGTTCCTCTTGTTGGGGGCTTCCCTCAACTTCTCAGGCCACTTCAGGGACCGGTCACTCTTTATCTCGTTGAGAATATGTTCACCGCTGATCGTTAGAGGGGTGTAATCAGTGAACTTGTCGTCCATAGACCTCTTTTTCCCCTCTTTATTCTTCTTATGTTACTTACCCCCGCTAGTGCCTCCTTTTTCATCTTCGTATTTTGTGACCATCGCCTCTTCGACGTTCATCACCTTTCTTACTATCAATAGCAATTCAGCCATCATCCTAGGAGGGTCTTCAACAAGCTTCCATAACAACTTCCCCTTTTGGAGTCCTCCAATCAAGGTTGTCATAGCTATGCTCTCCTCATAGTCTTCCACCTCTAACTTTTCTTTGTTGAATATGGCTATGTAGTCTCTTAGACTCTCATTCTTCCCCTGCTTAACATAGAGCAGGTGCGTGGTCTTCTTCTATGGCCTCACCCCAAAGAAAAAGTTGTGGATAAACTGGTATGCTAGCTACTTAATGCTTTCAATGGAGTTTTTTGGAAGAGACATGTACCAGACATGTGCAGCCCCAGTCAGAGTGTCAGAAAAGGCACGACACCTCATCTCATCTGAGATAGAGTATATGTCTGTCGCCGATTGATACATCTCAATATGATGGATAGGGTTTGTACTCCCGTCATATCTTGGGGTGACCATAGGTGGCTTAAACTTTGATGGCGTAGGGAAGTTGACTATCTTCGACACAAAGGGTGAGCCTATGGAGTATCCTCTATGAAGAGGGTCTCGTCTCTTCAGTATATCACCGATCTTATCCTCCAGTCGCTGGATTGAGTCATTCCAGGACGTCGTAGGGTCGGCTTGGCCAATGTTATCCCCTGCCGCCTCTTTGAGGTGGACGGAGGGTTCTGCTGCGGCAGGCCTATGTCGGCTGTTTACTTCCCCCTGACCATCGTCCCGTCCCAGGGGTCAGCCCCCGTGGGGTCGTCCATCTGCTGCCTCCCTTCTGGACCTTGCAACACTCCTTGATCTCGACAATTTTTCTCGCAAGTCATTTACTGGGCCCAGCCTCTCAAAGGCCGACCCCCTGCTCAAGCAATCAAAAGCAGAGCCTCTCGAGCGATCATTAGAATTTTTCCTTCCACGCTTCCCTCTGCACCCTAGGAGAGGTTGCACAGTATTATTGGAGACCTCATACGGCTCCCAGCACTCTATGGGGGCCTCCTCTCCCTCCAGATCAACATACCTATCCCCAGGGAAAGGGTTTCCTTGCCTCCCTAGGCGTAGACGCCGGGGGTCAGCAATATCCCTTCGCCGCCATGGGGGTGGCAAGTATTTGCGTGGTGCCTGGGGTGGTCCCCTCGCCTCATGATGCGCTGGAGCCGCTGCTGGAGTAATCATCTCAGGTGAGACCCCTGATGGTCTTAGTATGTTCTGTCTTAGAGCTGTGAACTGCTCCTGCATGATCCGCTGGCTTGCTTCCAGAGACTTCAAGGCTGGCGCCACATCAGCCATTATAGACTGAGGTGGTGGCTGACTGGAACTGGGTCCTACTCCACTATTCGGCGGAGGAAGTGGTTGTGGTGGCATCTCTGGTGCCATGTGTTTGAGCTATAAAGAGTTGAACTGAAGAAGACTGGTAAGCTTGAGAACCTTAATGGGTCTCTTTCAATGGTGAAATAGCTCCACAGGGGGAGAATTGGTTCACTACCAGAGTGATCGGTGAGGTCAAGCTGTATAAAGGAAGAGATGTCTTCTCTTTCCCACAGACGGCGCCAAACTGATGATGCTGAGATTCAGCACCACTAGATAAGTGATGATGAGCTCAAACAGTAGTAGCCATGGCAACCATAGAGATGTATATGTATAAGTATATAGAAGGAGGTGAGTATAAGAGGAACAAGATAATGATGTATAGTGGTCCAGCCAATTAGGCCTACATCCACTATGAGTGTGTGATCCACTAATGGCCTTGGATACAATGCGCATAAGCTCACTCTCTCTCCACTGTCTATAAAAGTAGAGTTTTTGCTAGGATTACAATTATCGATACCTTGGTAGGGTTGTAGGTGACAAGTATATATAGGTCTTGGGGGTGTAGTGTACCCCCCAAGCATGCATGGTGCATGTGAATAATGATCTAGCCAATCCCCTGCTGACACCTGTAGATGCCACCTGTGATTAATGATGACATAATATTCCATCACGTGAGGTGGTGATATTGTTATAACGGTCTTCCACATGCCATGTGAGCCTCACGCGCACTGTTCCACGCATCTCCCAAACCACGTGCTATGATGATGTCACCCTCGGCCCATGATATGAGGTTGAGGGAAAAGTTCCTTCTGGAAGTGTCTGGCATAATTTAGGCCTCGTACTGTCGTACCCTCGGAGGGTCATCCGGACCTGATGAGGGGTCGGCCCCTTGGAGGGTCGTCTGGATCTGATGAGGGGTCGACCCTCGGAGGGTCGTCTGGACCTGATGAGGGGTCCGCCCCTCGGAGGGTCATCTGGATCTGATGAGGGGTCGGCCCCTCGGAGGGTCGTCTAGACCTGATGAGGGGTAGGCCCCTTGGAGGGTCATCTGGACCTGATGATGGGTCGGCCCCTTTAAGGGTCATCTGATATTGGCTGAGAGGTCATCCTGGCTCCGTCCAGGTGCGGGGCACCCTCGGCCTGGCCGAGGGTATATATGGGTATATCACTTATCCCTATGTCAAATTCACGTTCTTATAGACACACCACGTAATCATTATGGATAGTATGATCCTTTTAGAATCTTCTTAATAATCTTCCTCGTGATTTTATCTATATTTGTCTCACGGTGACAATAATATTATCTAGTAGTTGATCATTTATTTATATCTTATTGTTAAATGGAAGAATAATTATTGAAAGAAGTTATGGTTAGTTAGACTAGTAATATTACTTTCTTTATAATCATAATTGGTTGTTTTCTACTCCCACTATTTTCACCATTAATAAGGAATTTGACCTTTTCGATTCTCCTTAATGCAATAAGTACATCTTAGTGATGATTATATGATTTATATAGGTTCACTTAAGGAAATTTGGTCATAAACTCCCACTTGGGGCACATAGGTCATCATGATATTAAACACAGAAATATCTTCATAGCATGACTCGATGATCAAGATTTATAATTTTAAAGAGACATTTAGAAAATATAATGCCCATTAAATCAGCGAAGGGAGTTTAGATTTAATTTTGGTACAAGATTATAAAATTTCATTAATAAGGCTACAATTATGATGCAAGATCAAAAGGGTATTTAAAATAAAATATGTTAAAATATTATTTATACAAAAAATTAAAAGGAATACTATAACCAATGAGAATGGTATTCTTATATGTCCTTAAAGAATCATTAGAAACTTAAACAAAATTGAAAACATTAAGCATTTATAGAAACCTAAATGATGAATTGATTCCCTCATAACATAAGTAAAAAAATCTTATTTGATATTCTATTTTGTTTTATAAAGAATCATTGCATTGAATTTAAATATTTTTTTAGAATCCTAAGTTTAACTCGAAACATACAAAAGTTAAAAATTCTTTTCGAACCATGATTTATATTTTACATGATCTAAGTTGATATTCTCGGATATGTTACGTAATAGGAATATTTTTGTATAAAATTGATAGTTCATATGTACATTTAGTCTCTAACATCAACAGTCTAAGTGTGAAACAATCATTTTAATGAATCTAATATCAATAGAGTTATCGGGGTTATTCGGACACACTTGGGGAAGAAAAACATGTTTGTTAATCTCTCAAATGATTTCACTTCAAAAGTCTAAAGACGAATTAAATCTGATGAGCATAAATCATGGGATTAGATACAACCGATCATGTTGTGATAGCTATCTAAGGTCATGGATTCCTACACACCTTAATCTCTTTGTTTTAAATATAAACATAACCCTCATCCCTAGGAAAGGGGCCTATAATCTTTGTTATAAAAATATGATCAATAAAGAGAGAGAAACTCTCCATGGACGTAGGCACATTTCCAAAACACCTATAATTAAAGAATTTAGTGGGAATGAATTCATTTTCCAAGTCAAACAAAAATAAATAGTAACCATGTCTCACTCATACAGTCAACACTCTCCGCCTCACGATAGTTGGCATGATGATCAAAATGGACCTCAGGTTCCCAAAGTTCCCAAGGTCAAGTCTAAAATTTAACAAAATAGGAACCGTAATGCTCCCATTTCAGTCTATTGCCCACATGCAGATTAAACTATGGATAGAAATGATGAACCACGATCCAACTAGATCTCCAGGATCAAGGACACCTATGAACATTGACTCCAATAATAAGAGGCATCCACACTTGACCCCTAGGAGAAAAAATCCCGTCTCCAATGTCTCTTGGAGAGGATGGAGTAAGATATCCACTATGATAAGTGAAAACAATGTGAGATAGCTCATACTCCCAGCCCCCATGCGAGAAAAACTCATAGCCGAGGAGGGCGTTTGCGGCATGATCAACCACTCTTATCATTAGCAATCACCGAAAGCAAGGTATCGCCAAAGTAGTTGCCGTAAATAGAATGCCTTCGTCACCTTACACAAAAAGAGATATACAATCACCCCACCCACCGAGGAGCCAAGTCCACCAAGGAGTTAGCTAAGATGGTTCTCATCTATCAGATGAAATCTCCTTTTTTCTAGAATGATAGAAGAATTTGAGACTCTTAAGCAGTTTGCTACCCCCAGATTCAAGATTTATGCTGGCAAGACTAATCCCACTAATCAATTTAGATAATATCCCCAAGATATGACCCTTTAGAACAACAATGAATCTCTCATGTGACGTATATTACCTTTCATCCCGGGGATGTCGCATTGAAATGGTTTGAGAATTTACGACACCGATCTATCATAATCTTTAAGTATCTCGCGGAGGATTTTATAGTGAGATTCATTAGTAGACAAACAAAGATAATATATGCCATCATCATCATGAAGAATAATCCCATGGAAACACTATAAGAGAATGCTTGAATATTTTAGGAAACCTTCAATGAGGTGGACGATTGCTCCATGTAAGTGGTTGGGGACTTGTTTAAGATCAGCATGTCGAGTAATTCTATATTTCACTAGTGTATTACCAAAAAGGAGGCCAACACTATATATGACTTAATGTATTAAATAGAGATGTACTCCAAAGTAAAAAAATTGGTGAGCGACACCAAGCAGGATGATGGTGCCCCGAACGTAAGAAACTAGTTACAAGGAGAGAGCTCCCAAGAACGGGGAAAGAAGAAAAATGAAGAATCTAAGGATGATGAGAAAATAGATTCTAGCAAGGTACCCTATTCCATCAAAACACCATTTTTAAATAACCAATCTATAAAATCTTTAATACGATTAAGAATCAATAATATTTCAAACAAACAAAGAAGAGGGAAGGAGCCCCTCGAAAAGAGAAATACTTCCCCGAGATGTTCCTATAATAAGGAGAAATTGTAAGTTGAGGAGGGCTTCATTTCATAAAATTTATTCCTTCCACCTATATCCAAAAGATCAAAAGAATCATTGATCGAGGGATAATAAAGATACGAGAAAATCAAATTATTGCTCTATATGGTTTTATTGCTGCCATTCGACCCAAATAAGAATAGAATAAGGAGAAGGTGGAGAACACGGATGGAACCACTCCCTCCAAATAATAACTAAAATTTGGAAGACTGGGGGTGGAATAAACAAGGGTGACCATCACAAATAGAGTCTTGGAACCATTGAAAGAATTCATGCATGATAACTCATACCCAGAGAAGAAATTCTTGATCATTCGATCACTCACCGATCACAGGAAGAAATATTTAATCACTTTTCTCAAAGAATATCATGGTGTGTTTGCCTAGAATCCATATGATATGCATGGGATCATTCCCAATGTGATGTGTCGCTAGCTTCACGTGGACACTGACTTTCCACCGATCATGAAGCAAGCATCACGAATAACTCTAGAGAAGGTAAAAGTAGCAAAACAGGAAGCAAGGAAACTTTTAGAGGCAAGGTACATTAAAGAAGTTCAATTCCCCAAATGGATCTCGAAATTAGTCGTAGTAAAGAAGAGTACCATAAAGTGAAGAGTATGTATAGACTTCACGGACCTAAAAAAGTGCATCCTATGGACAACTTTCCCTTATCAAAGATAAACTAGTTAATAGATGCCATAGCTAGCCAAGAACCAATGAGATTCCTAGACGCTATTCTAACTATCAACAAATCCCTTTGTTTAGGCCCGACGAAGATAAAAACTCTTTCATCACTACCCTTGGTATCTATTTCTTCACGGTCATGATATTTGGACTCAAGAATTTGGGGGGGATGACCTGCCAGCATCTGGTCGATAAGATGTTCAAGCATTAGTAGGTAATACCATGGAAGTATACATAAATTACATGCTCGTGAAGAGAAGAAATAAAGACGACCATCTAGAAGATGTGGGAAAGACATTTGAGGTCATCGGATACTATAAAATGATGCTCAATTCAACCAAGTATTCTTTTGGAGTCCAATCCAATAAATTTTTGGGTTACTTGCTCAGTTAATGTAGAATTAAAGTGAATCCTGACCAAATCGAGGTAATAAATAATATACAACCACCTAAAATAGTTCGGGATGTTCAAAAGCTGATCGGGATGTTGGGCACATTTAAGTTTTTCATCTCTAGATCCTCCTAAAAGTGTCAAACTTTCTTTTCGTTGTTAATAAATAAAAAAAACTAGATCCGAAACAAAAAATGTCCGTAGGCACTTAAAGAGATCAAGCTCTATTGAAGCCAACATTCTTTACTCAAAGTCCCAATCCGAAAGATCTAGTTTACCAATATCTTTCGATGTTTGACCACACAGTAAGCTCGGACTTGGTGTGTGATTAAGAGGGGCAACAGTCCCAGATCTATTATGTTAATAAGATATTGTTGGACGCAGACAAGTGTTACCTTCCTCTGAAAAATTTTGTTACTCATTAGTGATAGTTTTAAGAAAGTTGAAGAACTAATTTGAAGCCCATTTTTTAAATGCTATCACTTCATTTCCTTTAAAATCCTACTAAAATATCTCTTGATTTATAGGCCGAGAAAAAAAATGTTGTTTTCCTAAGATTTTTTATCTCAAAATTCTAATTTAAATAGCTAGTAGTTATCATTAGCTAGACTAGAGTCCCAATAAAATGTATGTTATCCTCATAGACTACTATTATTAAATACCCTTTTGAGAATTTATTTATAAAAACACAAAGGCAAGTTTTATAGTTTTTGCATCCTTCCTTAAATAAGTATTCACTAAGACGATTGTACCAGGTTCTTCCATATTAATTGAAACTGAACAATGAACGTCTTAATCGAATTAAGTATGTACTCGTTGTATTTTCTTTAGGCAAAGAATATACTTCTTGGATTTTCATATATATATTTATGTGTCTATTTTAACGTATAAATTAGAGCTCATAACAACCATGAGTCTCATATTAAGATTTTGAGAAACCTATAAGCTAATCAAAAATCTGAAATTTATACCATCCATAATGGGAGAGTAAGTTTCTTCAAAATCAATTCTATGTTTCTGTAGGAGACCTTATGCCAAAAGTTGTTTTGCTTATTGAATTATTTCATTCTTCTCATTTATTTTATAACAAACACCTAATCGATACCCTACAGGGTAAACATTTTGGGGTTTGTACTATAGGTCCAAACATATAAAGTTTATTTAGAGACTCGAGTTCTTCCTTGGTGAAATTTTCATTTTTTCCATATTACTCTTTTTCGAAATTCATTTGTAGTACATAGTTCTAAATCATTACCAACATTGTGCTTTAAAATTGTGTATCTACTACATATGTAAATATATCATCGGAGAGTATTTTTGTGATCACATTAGTCTTCTGAATAGGTATAAAACATAGGGATATTATTATTATTATTATTATTAGTAGTAGTAGAAGGTACATTTGCCTCTTTAAGGGTTTCTATAGTCACTTTAGAGACTTGTGTGTCTCTTTAAAGATAACAACCTCTTCGAAGGTTTTCACCAAAGTGTATATATTGTCCATATCCTCTTTTAGAGTGTTATGATGACATAATTATTAAGTTGATCTCTGTTTTTGAGGAGCAGAATCTTTGGAACCTATAGTCCTACCACACATCTAATGTGAAGCAGATTCATTTCATACTAAAATCAATGTTTTCCCAGAGGCATATCAATTTCGATTAGAACATTTAGTGTGGGATAATGAGACTTGGTCACTTTTGTGCATCACTGAATGCAACAGGTAATTTATTTATAGTTTGCATAAGTCTCCAATATCCTTTGTAGTTCATGGTCACATTGAGTCGTACAAATTAATGTAAGAGCATATGTATGCGCATGTTCCATTGGCTTTTTATATTGTGTTACAAGAACTCATTTCGACTTTTAGTCCAATAGGTCTCCGAAAAGCTTCACATTCATGATTTCAAGAGTGGACTTCACTAAAGCTTTATCATGGAAGTTTTCTAAAGTAAGCCAAATTTAAGGACTTTAATGGTGAAGGTAAAACTACCTTCAATGACATAGATTTTAACCCATTGGTTATATATTTTCTACAAATGAAAAATGTTTTAGTTTAACATTGAGGTTTTTTAGGTTCCCAAATACATGATGCAATATATCCTTCATATAAAAAACTTTTTTTTTAAATTCATATTTGGTATTTAGAATTTACTTGGTCATAGGTTGGACAAGCAATTCTGATTTTTGTGAAATTTTACAAAATTGGCAACCTCTGGTTCTAGGCGTGACCTTACTCCTTGGTTCTTCGCGTTTGCAAAGCTTTATCATGATTTTCAATGACCATTGGAAACATATGTATGAGATCTCTGTCTTATGGTGTTACCTAGTGTTGCTGAGCCTTCATGTTAGTGAATACCATCCTTCGAGTCTGTGATCGATCCACGAACTTGATGATTTTTTTTATTTTTTATGCTATTTTCATAAGATCTCCTTAGATATTGTGCCAATAGACGATCTAAGTTAGTCAACCAAAATATATTATTTCTTGACCATTGACGAACAACACTTGATTTTTATCATCCACTTGCCTCTCACTCTTGGAGATAAAACATAAGGGTTACCTATTGCTCCATGAGAGAGAATGGATGAAGAGTATTATATTGACTGAAAATATGTTTAACTTATAAAATAATTTTTTTTTTATTCTTTCATCCTTGTGTTATTCAAGATTTTTGATTCATTTTTTAATCTAAAAAGTAAGAATATCGTACTTAAGATAGTTTTGAAAAAATTATCTTCCAAAATATATTATTCTTGAGTATTGTCTTCTTTCAATCTTTAAAATACATTTTGTGATATTTTTTAGATACTGTCAAATATTTTTTTCACACCATCAACTAATAGAATATTCTCACATATTCTATGTTTTAGTTCTTATCTTCCCTTAGTTCTGATTTACTTTGAGAAATTCCATATTCAACTTTTAAAAAAGCGTTGAAAGGTTAAAACACAACATTATTTACAAGGTTGACAACCACGACTTGGAGAGTGGTTGCAGAGTGATCCATACTTTCTCTTATTACTAAAAGGTGGAATATGTCAATTATAGAGTTTGTGAACTATTGAGTCTAGGATAGGTTCAAGTTTGTAACTCCTAAGAGTGGTTGCAGAGTGATCCATACTTTCTCTTATTACTAAAAGGTGGAATATGTCAATTATAGAGTTTGTGAACTATTGAGTCTAGGATAGGTTCAAGTTTGTAACTCCTATATCCCTTTTTGTAATACATTAACTATACTAGTGCAAGGTGTCAGTTTGGCCTGAGGTATTTTTCCACTCTAGATTTTTCTAGTGTGAATTCTTATCTTAAGTGCGTGATTTACTATTCTAAATTTTATTTCTTTATATTCTTATTGAACATATGTTAACTAAATAATTAATTTTTGAAATCACTTTATCACTTAGACGTTAGGATTAATTGTTTACCCAAATTTGGATTTAAGGAAAATATTTTTAATTAAATGTTTTTAATTAAGTATCAATCGTCGAGGGTTGCACACTCTCAGTCTAAATGAGACAAAGTTTAAGTATTCCAAGAAAACTCCCATCATTCTTCCAGAGTGGACTACACTTTGGGTACAGTATTCCCTCCCCTAATGGTAGGAAGTGTCCCTCATCAAAAAGACAATATGAAAATGTATTAGTTTACTCATCAAATATCAATCAATCAATATATTAATTATTGAGGGAGAATTATAACCAAAATATATTCCCATATGACATTGGGGTCCCATTTTGGTACTTTAATATGGGGGATGGGGTGGAGGAACGTGAACTACAAATTTACGCATGTGTGATATGTTTGGTTATCACCCTGGCACGATTTGAGAAGGTGAAAAAGAAAGGTAAAAAGTATGCCAATGTTTAATTAACTTAGAAGTGTGCAGGATGACATGTCCCCAAGAAGATACTATTAGTGTAAATTGAATAATTAAAGGATGTGCAATAAGTTACAAATGCTTAATTAAGGACTCGGTTAAATTATTTTGGCTGTGTACATGAGGGACTGCGTTCTCGGCACGAATTCCTTGAGATAAAAAATAGTCATAAAAACTTGAGAAGTAAATTCTCCAGCATTATCTAAAAAATTGATTGTTGATCAATAAAATATATTCTAAGTTTAATTATTTGAGAATGTAATTTTGTAAAGATAAAATCCGCGTAGATAAATGACAAACATATGCCTAATGAGTGGATGAATTAATTAAAACCATAAAATATGTAAATAGTCCACTAAAATAGTGAATCGACCCACAAATATCCCCATAAATTCTTTATAAAAAATGGTGAATCAAATGATATTTGAGAAAAGATTAATTATTTATTAATTTACCTTAAAAGTTAGTGCTAAAAAATGATCACTAGGTAAGGTCAATTGTTTGTTAATTAATGGGTGACCACTCGAGTTATTTATGATTCGACATAATATGTTGGATCCAGGTTGATTCAAATCGTTCTTCCAAAATATCATATAATTAGGATCATTGATATTTCGTCTCGTGACAATGTGTGATTCTACAACATTAGTTATTGTATGGTATAACCCCATGGATAATGTAGGCGGTTTCTCTAGTGTAAGCTTATGGTTTCCAACATTAAAAGTAATGCAGCATAATAACCATAGCAAGTTTCTCGAAAATTGACATAGCAAGAATATAATTATTTAAACTATGAACATTGACCCACTGTCCCCTTCACTTATCCTCAATAACAGGATGTGTATAGGGTGATATAGTTGGGTATGCCTCCACATCCCAATTTTATTATCCAAGATGAAGTATACATCTCATAATATAGGGATTAGGCATCCAAAGCATCAGTATTTACTTCCTTGTACACATCCATTATTAAAGAGACCCTATCATACTCCATTTATCATGTGTTTTAATCTAGGTTAATGTCTAAGTCAGGGAGGGTAGTAAGCCACGAGTCAGTATCCTACTTCTATGCGGTCTTCTTAGGTTGCATATGCTAATATGTGATATAATACGGTGATAAAATGGGATATTTGAATACCTAATATGCTAGAGATAACAATGATTACCTAAGTGGAAGAGATGAATGGTATCTATCATAAATAATATATCCCCATATCTTGATGTAATCTGGGACTGCACCACCTCATTCATAGCTATGTTTTGTCTTCCCACCCATGGTTGCAACCGATAGAGGACATCATCCTCATATCTAGCAACCCTCGTGTCATCACATGGTTGTGAATAATATCTTACACTCTGAGTAGTCTATGTTTATGTCCCCATGCCAGAATATAAGGGAATATATCAACGTTCAGTAGACCCTTCTCTATCCACGACTCCATGCAAGGCAAGTAGTCAAACCACCAAAACTAGAAATCCATAATTATTCAAATCAATTTAATACTAATAAATTTTAATTGGGGAAATATAAATTTACCTACAGTATTTAAGTAAATATGTGTACTTATAATGGATAGTATGGATATCCCTCTAAGGTGCCTCATCGGTACGCAATGTCTTGGGAAGTTTAAAAATGGGCCATGATATCATTGCTTCGGTCCGATCTACCCATATCTCCTACATCAATCAGTGGGTCCAATCATCCAATATGGATAGATATATTGCCAGTTATGAAGATCGAATGACCCCAAGTGCAAAAACTTAATGCCCCTATGTAGGCATCCTAGTCCCTGGATGGCTTATTTTCATCGACTATCCTCTTATGCTTGGAAAAGTGTGCCGATAGAACCACGCTACTAGCAACATGTGCATGTTCCAATAGAGGTAGATATTGTTAAGCATATTGGAACGACTTTAGGCCATTATTGAACGGCACAATCTCCCCTCGGACAACCTCCAACCTCATTAGCGTATTGAAGTTAAGAGGCGTAAACCCAATCACCATGTACGAGAATTAAAATCTGCGGGTATTTTACCACAACCTCTATACTAATGAAAGAATAAGTTCGCAATCAGTGTGGTATAGGGCATAATGATTATGTTCTCAAAAATTATTTCGTTTGAGAGATGCCACAATCCAAACCCAAGCATTGCTCCTACATATCTTGTATCATGCCACACTGTAGTATCACATAAACTATTTTTAAATTAATTAAATAAGAATACAACTTAAACTAATTGAATAATAATATAACTTAAATGAAGTACTATAATAATATAACATAAATTAAAAAATATAGACCTAATAAATATAATGAAAGATCGAATTGAAACATTAATATTAAATGACACATGTACCTTGTTCACTTAAATCATGAATGACCAGTGTCTTTGTGTTGAACACATTAAGGTAGGCATGTGAATAATGTTGTTCCCATATAGAAATCCAAAATAGTCAATGGCGCGATGAGCCGTGCGTTAAGACGATGCATTGTGAAAATCAGTGTGTTGTTTGTGCACACCCCTCCTCATTTTATTGAGGGGAATTTATGAGACAATTGGGGTTAGTTTGAGAGAGTTTTTGGTTAGAACGAATTTTGATTGAATAAATGTATGCACTGATGTTGTTGGATTTTATATACTATAATTTCACAACAGTCCAACTACCATAGCAAGAAAGCAAACCCGGTAGTTGGACTACCATGGGAGTGTTCAGTATACACAAAACATTGAAACAAAATCCTATTTTGATGGAGAAAAGTACCATCATTTCACTTTTGAAGAGAAAAATGAAAGTATGCCTTAAATATGGTCTTCTTTTAATCAATACTTTCCTCCTTTGTATTAATGGGATAAAAAATATAAAATATACCAAATATGCTATAATGTATTAAAGAATTATAACAACTTTTTTCCTTTTATTCCACGATTTTGTGATCCAAACATTGTGTATAGCTCATGCTTCAGATAAGTTCTTAGTCAATACAAGATGTTCATGCTTTTTTTTGTTTTAGTTAAATAAATGAATAAAACCTGAGGTTTTAGAAGAAACAATTTGATGAGGAATTTTCAAATGAACATTTGGATACACCCACTAAATTATTCATTACACCCCACATAGATTTTTTTCAATTAATTAAGAAAATGTAGTTTAAAAACTAAATACGTTACAAAAATATACATTCTCCCTTAATCTCATTTCCTCTCAACATATTTGTGTACAATTTAAGAATACTTATAAGTTGATTGGTGCAGTTGTTTTCACATAATTTTATTTTGAATAATATCATCCTACTTAATGGGTAATGTGAACGTATTTGATAAAATAAATAGTGAGTGAGAACCACTACTCTTAAAACTTGGGTGAGGTGAAATATTTTGTGGGTGAAATTTCCCCTTTTTAAGCGAGGAGTCTTTCCTCATAGTCAAGCATGGAGGAAATTTTGTGAGAATTTTTAAATGCACCCACTAAATTATGAATCTGAGGTCTATTTTAGGAAACATTCACTAATCATGATAAGTAATTTTAATTCAGTAATTAAAATATAGTAGGTTAAGTTGCATGCTTGTTAAAATGGGGTTAAGGTGCATACTAGATTTGGGTCATTCAAAAGATTCTGAATGTATTAGATGCAACAATGTTGTGTTTTCAAAATGAAAATAAATTTTTAAGGTTGGAAGAAATAATTTTTCTACTAGTCTTACCTTTTATGGTTCATTGATTGTATGAAGGGACAAAGCACAATACAGAAAGGGGAAAATCTAATATAACAGCTTTGGGGGGAAATATTTTAAATTCAAAATTTTGGGAAACATTTTAGGGGGTTATTTAATTATCGTTATTAAAGATTGGCCACTATAATATAGTGATATTAATTTTAGCCAAAATGTTGAACAAAAATGTCCATCTTTTGTTGAATTCAATGTTTGCATTGTCAATTAGTTCATGTTTGCTAAAGCGTAATAGGATAAAGAGGGAGATAGGATATGTAATTTTAACTCAAATAAAATCACTTTTTAACACGTGATGAAATAGTTTGTTCAGCATAATATATACATTATAAACACAAGGTATTGTTTAAAATAAATTTTGGGTGTATCAATAAGAATCATTAATCATTAAATGTATCATTTATGTTGGAAATTGTATGTATTTTCTTTTTTACATGGTCATTTCATATTGGGCTAAGATAATTTTTCCTTAACAATTTCAATAATTATCGAAGAGTGAGATCTACATTGTGAAATATAACAATTAAGACAATAACGCAATGCAAACTATAAAGATACATTTATTTAGAAAGTTCGCTTTGCCTACATGCATTTGGTAAAGAGATGGGATTTCATTCATTGAGAATAAAATGATCTTAGAGTACTAGAGTTTTTAGGTGAGGGTCTTGGACGTGAACACAATAGTGTATGTTGCAATAGATTATTAATATGTGGCCTCCTTATAATGGGTGTTATTCATACAAATATAAAGTCTTAACAAGTTATAACCTCTTGGTAATCAAGTTCCATTTCTTCTAGATTCTCTTTGGATCTATCCTTTCAACTTTAGTTATGTCAGTGTAGGACTATATTGCTAAGGTATGTGTTTGTGATCACCTATAATGTTTGGAATGATCTAAACTTACTCATCATTGTTTCGATCGGTGAAAGATTTGGTCCAAATGCATTTTGGAAATCCTTTACCATGTATCCTATTTTGTGGGCCGAGTAAAATATATTTCCCTTTCTTTTCCCCTAGAATTAAGGCGAGTGATCTATATGCATAGTCGGATTGATTATGTTGTTTATTTGGGTACATATAAGTTTTTAATGTTGACCTACGCCCAAGAAGTACGTGTCATCCATGCCCTTAGTGGGAACACAATGATGGGAAAGTTATTGCACGTATTATGAGCATCGATTGGTGTTTCTCAAGGCCTTTAAAGTGCATTTAGTGTGTTACCTAGGGGGTGTGAGAGTTAAATTCTTTACTCGAGACTCAACTTCGCCTCCTTTTGGAGGTTGAAGTTATAAATTTAGCTTCTTTTCTTCTCATTTTCCTTAAGTACCCAACTTATCTCTCTTTCCACCATTTTTTATTGACAGTTCTCTACATATTCTTTTTCAAAAACACCATATTTTCCAAAATTCTTAATTCTTTGTTTTAAATCTCCATGTCCAAGACCTTGAGGTAGTATGAGGTTTTCTCTACGAAAAATTTTAGGGATTTGTTTTACTAAGTACAATATCCTTTCAAATGTACATATTAGAATCCTAATGAAAATGAGAACTTATTTAGGCTTGACCATGTCCACATTGAGACATACACTATTACGGTGATGAAAGGGGGATTTAGTTTCCCCTTTCACCCTTTGCTAGTGGATGCACTACATCATTACATATTGAAGTCCCTTCTAGCGCACAATTATTTTCTAGCATCCTTATGGGGACATACGGTGATAAACCATATTTGAGGCATAGATTTCGGCCTTAATGAGATCAGGTATTATATTAACCTTCAATTTAATACTAGATCTTAAACATACCACTTCAAGGCTCGAACTATTCCTAACAAAATGATTAGATTGCTACTAAACTCCTATAAAAATACCGATATGGGCATCCTAGTGTGTTATGGGGACCTTTATTCAAATGGAGTGGACTATAAAGGTTACATTGTGTTTGTTACGGTTGTTACCCTTAGTGGTATAACACCCGTTTCACTATTTTTAATTTATTTTTGTTAAATTTTAATCGATTTTCTTTTATTTTCATATTCATTTCATAGAAGCAAGACCAAGGACTACCAAGTATGCTTGTCTCACCAGTGCAAGCTTTGGAAGCAGATGACTCCCCTATGTGTTTGTTTTTCTTGGAAATCTTCTCATATATTTCATAGATACGATCTCGTAATCATATCGACTAAGAACTTTAATACAATGCCAACTTCAACAACAACGTAATACACAATAGTTGGTGATTCTAACATACCCACCGCTCTCCCGATCATCAATAAGGATGCGAGAAGGATGTATATAGGAGTAATAGACTCCATATTTAGGGGTGTTAACCCATTCATATATCGAAGAACCATTCCTAGGTAGGTTTTATCCATCATTAGGATGATCTGACCCATTCGAATGTCATATTACCCATTATTAGGTAAATTTTAGCCCTATTTACGCTGAACTAACCCAGTTATAAGTTTTACTACCCATTCTTAGGTTTGTTTTAGCCCTCTTTAGGCTAAACTAACTTGTTCTTAAGGTTGGACTACCCATTATTTGGTAGTTTTTCACCATGGATGTGTTGTTATTGTAAGAGATCTTATTTTTGTTGCAGTACCACTTTAATGTGGTTAAATAACTGAGACGTTGAAACTTTATATATAATGTGTTGTTGAGTAATTCTTATTCTGCTAAAGCCTAAGGTAGTTTAATCTAAGTTTTAATGAAAAAACCTTTTATGGATAATGACATTCCATGACTTTGTCACATGTGTTCTGTATCCTTTCTTTAACTAGCATGAATCAATCCCTTCTACTAACATTATAATATTCTTCTCTAGTAATTTTATTAAATTATATATGGATTCTAAATTAGGAGGAGTTAATGATAATTATAGAAGAATTGGGGGTAAAATTGGAGAATAACAGAGGAAAAAGAGAAAGGGGTCATTCAAACGACAAGGGTATGTCGTTCTAACGACAAGGGGAAGTCCTTAGATGGTCGTGAGATATAAGGCTTCAAATGAGGTGCTACTAGTTTACAGTAGCAAGTCGCCCGAAGGGTCATGAGATCTATAGTTCGAATGACATGGGAAAGTCATTCGAACGATGTAAGTCGTATTTTTAATTTGCAGATGCTCTTATGCACAGTCACGATTTTGGGCATTAGATCTTTGAGATGCCGACCCCAGAATGGCACAGATTGGGCTGAGAGAGAGAGAGAGAGAGAGAGAGAGAGAGAGAGAGAGAGAGAGGGAAGAGGGTGGTCTTCCTCTATGGTAGGTCTTCTCCCACCACTCCTCCACCATTCCACCACCATTTTCATATAATATTGCACAATGTTTAAGACTATAATACCCATTTCCATCATTGTTGAGGTAAAGTAACGAATTTTTGAGGTGTTGTTAAGAGTTTTTGGAGAAGTTAAAGATGGAACTTTCATGGAGTTTGAAGTGAGTTTTGAAGGGGTTTTGCTTGGAAGCTTGATTGGAGCACATTTGGAGCATTTTTGGAGGATGCATTTGGTAAACCAGTGAGGCCACCTTCGAAGGTGGGGGTTGCTCCTCCTACACCAACATTTTACCACCATTGGAGCTGTTAGAGGTGGAAAAAACCTTACTCTTAGTATAAGATGCTATTTTGCATATTTATAGTCTTGTAGTTATATTATATGAGTAGGGTGAATTTGATTAAATGATGTATTTAATGTGTAGAAAATAATAAACAATTTTAAGAAATAAAAATGTTCGTAAAATGTTATTTTTGTTGAAAATAGAGATTGAGTAAATATTTCAAGGTTTGAAATATTAAAAGTTGGTATTTTATTACAATGGTGTATTTTCTAGAATCATTGATGTTAAACATTTTATGAGATTGAATGTTTGAAAATAAAGATTTATTTTGGTAAACATTGGTGAAAGAATATTTCTTGCAAAAATGAAGATTTTATGAAAAATGGACATTATGTGAGTTTAAAGAATTTTAATGTCTTTTATGCATTAAAAATTTATATTGGAAAGTATGATGAAATCGTAGAATGAAATATTTGTTTAAACCATTTAATAGGATTTTAAGGTTTAAAGTCCATCTTATCATGCACATAAACTTGTGGTATTTTGGCATAAAGTGTATAAACAAGTTTAAAGAAGTTTTTATTGGGTTTAACCATGAAATAAGAAAGGTTAAAATTCTTGCCTTTAAAGTATGTGAGAAAGGGGTTAAAATTGTGATAGGGATATATTACAAGACTACATGTAAAATGAAAGATATATCATTTTCTTGTAAAAGTAGTCTCAAGTGTAAATGGACTTCCTGAATAAAGAAAGTAAAGAAATGCGTGGTTTAGGAAATTTTTCATAAAGGTATTCAATAAGTGTTAATGGGTAAACATGGAAAAGTTAGTGTGTATAACTTAGTAGTGTTGTAAAAGATTAACACTAATGAATTTGAAAAGAATTAAAGAGGCAAAGTTGTTTACAAATAAGAAGCATATTAATCCAAGTCCAAAAGGGTGTTAAGGCATTAAAACACTTGAGGAGTTAGGATGGGTGACTTAATAGTGTTTGTAATAAATTAGGACTTGTGAAAATGGAGTAAAGGGTGATTTGGAAACAAATGGGTAAAATGGGAATTTTAATTAAAGTAGAACATTTTTATGAAATAAAAATGTTGGAAAAAGGTATTGCACAAGGTGGTCCTAAATGAACATGATTTTTGAATAAAATTAAGGTTAAAGTTTAAAGGACATGAAATGTTAAAGTTTCAAACTGTAACCCAAGATGGGGTGTAACCCCGAGTTTTTGCTTCAGTCGGGTAAATAAAATGAAAAAGTGGAATAATATGAACATTTGTGAAATGTTAAAACACATCAAAAGGAACTCAGATGACACCAAGAAAAGCAAGAAGGGCCCGAAGGCCTAGGGTGAAAATCCCAAAGCCACTGGCCAAAGCATATGGTCCGCATAGACGGCGGTGTGAATCCCATTAAAGTATGTGGCATTAAAAGTTTTCAAGAAAAGATAAAGGAAATTTGGAACATGTTAAGAAATGGGTTGTGTCGTAAAATCCATTAATACAACCTAACTTGAACAAAGAAGTAAATGTTTCAGTAATTTCTAAAATGGACACATAAATGTATAATTGATAATGTCCACCAAGGAAGGAAAATATTAAAATAAGTGGGTAATTGGGTAATTATGTTGTGTAAGCGGTTAAACCCATAACTAACACAAGAATGTGTTGTAAAAAGAATTTCAAAGATTAAATAAGTATTTTCTCACTATTTTTGTGCGTGTTGAAACAGTGAATTTCAACGAACATACTTAAGTGTATAAAATAAATAAAAGGGCCTAATTTTGGTAAAGGATTGTTTTCGGATAAGTCAAACATAATAGTTTCAAGTGTCGAACCTGGAAGGACATGATTTTATAAATGTTTGTCTTAGTATCTAGGAAATTTTCTAAGTATCCTAGATCACAACATATGTCTTATACTGTTACATTCGGCACGTCAACACGATCATCCATGACGACCTCGATCCGAATTCGAAGCTTCAAGTACCCATCATGATCCTCATGCGTGCGTTAATACAACCTCAATGTGCAACGTACAACTGCATCTTCAACATTCCCACTACTCCACTCATGATTATGGTAAAATATTTAATTTGGAGTTTTTAAGGTTTACATATCTCTTTGGGAGTTTTTTATAAACTATTTTTCAATCCCTGAAATGTTTTCCAACGTGATAGAATTTTGTCTAAGTGTTGGGGCGGACTGATTTGACGTTTACATCGTTCGAACGAGATCGTATTGTCGTTTAAGAGACATACACATATCGCGTGAAGTCATTCAAACGACACTGACTATTGTTCTAGCAACGTCCCTACTTCGTTCGAGCGATAACACCACCTTAAAATTCTTATAAAATCACATTTTATGCACTATCATTTTTCAAGTCTTCACAACTCTGTTTCTACAGAATCTACTGCAAATAAGACTTCATTTTTTTTTGTTTTAAACCTCTTTTGATTCACCAAATTATCCCAAATTCATATGTGAATCATTTAAACCCTAGATAACTTATGCTACTCATCTGGAGTACACTTGTGGAGAAGAAGGTTTATTCTCCATTGCTAACGATTGGAGCTCTTACGGGATCTTTTGTCAATGACAACGAACCAATGTCTTCGGGTATTCGTGTGTCAAGCTGTATTTCTCTGTATTTATAAGTGTTACAAGATATAGTGAAA
This sequence comes from Sambucus nigra, assembly GCA_949130495.1. Taxonomy (NCBI): domain Eukaryota; kingdom Viridiplantae; phylum Streptophyta; class Magnoliopsida; order Dipsacales; family Adoxaceae; genus Sambucus; species Sambucus nigra. Next base: position 426,289,065 of record OX422209.1, read on the forward strand.
TAAAAAGTTTTTAACCCTTTGGGGGATTTTTCCTCATATTTGTAAACGTGTGCATTCTTAATTTCATTTAACTAGTCAATCACAATTAGTTGCAAGAGTTAGGGTTTTTGGGACAAAAATTGGAATTTAATTAAATAAGTTGGTTCATTGATTGATGGCGCACTCTCAAATCGGTATCAGAGCCAGTTACACAATTCTACCGTGTAATTTTTTTCGTAAAATTTTTCTGGATATCAATTTTGGTGCAAAAATTGATTTTTGACAAGCGCGACTTCAATGGAAAACTTGTATAATCAAGTGCCAATTTTTGACGGGACAAATAATGCATATTGGAAAGCCCGTATGAAATCCCACTCAAAGGCCATTGACGAATGTTTTCGGGTTATGTGTGAAAGAGGATGGACTCCTCCCACTGTCACTGTAGAAAACTTAATAAATTTAAAAGATGTGACTGAATATACTGATGATGAATTTAAATGGAGAACATATTACTCACATGGGCTTAGTGCAATTTCAAGTGACGTCACCCCTGAGGTGTTTAGACATATTATGACGTGCACCACGTCTAAAGAAGCATGGGATGTTTTACAATTTACACATGAAGACATTAATGCAGTCAAAGAATCAAAATTGCAAAATTCAACTACACAATTTGAAATAATCACCATGCTTAAATTTGAGTGTTTTGATGAATTCTATGCACACTTATCTGATATTGTAAACACTTGTTTCAATCTAGGTGAACACATTCCTAATGCTAGAGTAGTTAAAAATATTGTGAGATCACTGCCTAAGCATTTTATCCCTAAAGTCACTGTGCTAAATTCGATAGGAAAATTGAGTAATCTAAAATTGGAAGAGTTTGTAGGAGACCTCCACACTTATGAAATTGACATGTTTCCTAACACGATAAAATCATAAGATAAAGGGGTAGCACTTAAAGCCCAGGATAGGAAGAGTGAGGGGTCAGCAAGAAAGAGAGGTGAGTCGTCTAGGAGAGAAGAGGAAGAGATGTATGATTCGGAGTTTGATTTTGACTTAGACGATTTGGCTTTGTTTACAAAAAAAAATCAAAAAATTTCTCAAATTAAAGAAAAATGAAATTTCAAAGATAAAAATAATTTTGAGAAAAATAAATTTAAAGAGAAAAATGATAAAGATAAAAAGGACACGACTAACAAAGACGATGAGAGATGTTATGATATTGTAGAGGTCATAAGGAATTTGAGTGTCCTACTAGATTGAAACGTCAATGCGAAGGTAAAGTTTCTTTAAATGCCTCCTTTAGTGACGACAGTGAGGTATAATCAGAGGATTCTGGAGACGAGTCATCGCATGAATGTAACTTCACCGAATTCATGGCTAGTCATGTGAGTACTGACAGTGTGCCTCACGAGGATGAGGATGCTACTTCATAAGGACACCTCAATAGTGAAATTGATGTGAGTGAGGGGGGGGATGTTGCAAGTGAGAGCAAGAGTGACATATGACCAGCGTATGCTGATTTATATGTTGATTATTTTAAAACTAAAGAGCATAACAAAGCTTTAACACTTAGGATCGTTGCCTTAGAAAAAGATTTGGGAGAGACAAAAGAGAGATAGTCCTCCATTAGCACTGCCTTGTGAGAGAGAGACTGGTTGGGTAGAGAGAGAGAGAGAGAGAGTTTGCATTGGGAGAGAGAATTTGTTTAGAGAGAGTGAAAGAGAGACTATTTGGAGAGAGAGAGAGAGAGAGAATAATTTAGAAAAAGAGAAAGGGGACTTGACCAAGAAAGTGTCTAGTCTTACGAGTGAGCTCCATTCTTCCCTGGACACTCGGAAGGAACTTGAAGCCTTTGTATCCCAAGTCACTCATGACCTTGAGGGAGCTCGAGAGGTCAAGGTAAAGATAGAGAATAGATCTGAAAAGATGGGAAAGATGTTCCTCGCCCCTACTTTAGGGTTTGGTGAAAGGCAAGGAATACGTTTTGATGGTGCTTTCACATCTCATGTAACATTAAAACCAATTCCTAAGTTTACTACGAATCCATATGGCCATCACATAAAGCCCCAAAGAAGAGCTTGGACAAGAAAAGAAAACCAAAGTCGGCCTAAGATTGTGTACTTTTGTACCAATTGCAGAAGAAAAGGCCAACTTAGGGAGTTTGCTATAGTTTGGGTTGGACACGATGTAATTTTTCTCCACCACGTGCCACTAGCTATTTTTCGAGTCTTAGACAGCAGGTTGAGTCTCTAGATGCCACATCTCATAGTTTAATGGAAGAATTCCAACGGATTTCTTTGCCGTCTATGGATACTTCCAGAATCCTAACTAGAACCAATAATGACAAGGGCAAACTTAAGGTTACCTCCACTTGGGTGGCTAAACACGACACAAAATCCCTTGTTGTTCATGTTGCTCTAAAAGCACATAATAACTCTGAGTAGTACTTTGATAGTGGGTGATCCAGACACATGAATGGTGACATTTCATTTTTTACCTACCTAGAGTATCGTAAGGAAGGTAAAGTCACATTTGAAGAGGGGAAAAAGTCCGTCATAATAGGACAAGGTATAGTAGAGATACCAGGATTTCCTAAGCTAGAGGATATTTTGTACGTCAAAGGTTTGGAAGCAAAACCTTCTCAGTATTAGCCAGTTATGTGACGATGACTTTGTAGTAAATTTTGATCGAAACGAGTGTAATGTTTATGATCTAGCCGGTAAACTTCTATTGCAATAGGTGAGGACTGAAGATAATTATTATAGGATTATGCCCAAGTCCTTATTTATCTACAACAATTCCATGATCACTCCTATGGATCTGTGTCATCGACGACTAGGTCATGTGAATTCAATAAATTAGCTAAAAAGGACCTACTATGTGGCTTCCTAACACATGGAAAGCCGACTTCTGCAGTTTGTGGACCCTGGTAGTTAGGAGAGAAAGTTCGTAACCCCCACGGGAAATTTAATTCCATTACCACTCCATGAGTTCTTGAGTCCTCGTGATAGTAGATGATTTATCTCGTTAGTCGATTCTAGGTTTTCTGAGAGAGAAATTCGATACTATGGAATTTCTTACGACTAAGTGTCGCGTCATGCAAAATCAATACGGTGTTACCATTAATAGAAGGCGGAGTTAAAATGGCATTAAGTTTAAGGAAGATAAAATAGATCTTTACTGTGATAGACTCGGGATCAAACATGATTTTTTAACCGTGAATACTCCTCAGCAAAATGGAGTTATTGAGAGGAAGAATCGAATGATTTAGGAGATGGCTAGATCTATGCTTCTAAGTCATAGAGTTGCTAGGAGATTTTGGGCAGAGGCAGTGTCTACTAAATGCCATATGGTGAATAGGGTTTATCTTCATCCACACACACCTAAGATTCCCTATGAATTGTGGATTGAAAAGAAGGCCAGCTTTTCATATTTTCGTGTCTTTGGGAGAAAATGCCACATCTTACGGGGTAGAGAGTAATTAGGAAATTTTGACTCCCGAAGTGACGAAGAAATATTATTAGGGTATTCATCGACCAGCAGAGCATATCGGGTTTTGAACCTGAGTAGCTCTAAGGTTATGGAGTCAATAAACGTCACCGTTCAAGATGATAAATTATCGGCGTTTGTTGATTCTAACCTTTTGTGTGAGGAGGAAAGACTTCCTACTGATGATCCCATTGTGCCTCCCACACCTAGGGTGGAACCTACTCCTATCTTAGGGGACACACTTATTTGGGTTCACAAGAGTCATGATCTTACTACCATTCTAGGATATCCCACCCTAGTGGTGAAGACTCATGCTCAGCTGGAAAACATGGTTAGTTTTATTTGCTACAGTCTAAAGTCGATACCAATAATGTCAAGGAAGCACTCAAGGATAAACACTGGATATTTGCTATACAAGATGAGTTGATTCAGTTTATAAAGAATGATGTCTGGGATCTAGTCACCTGACCTAGCAAGAAGAATGTGATTGGGACCAAGTGGATGTACAAGAACAAGATTGATGAGAATGGTACCATTATTCGAAACAATGCTAGGTTGGTCGCTCAAGGCTACACACAGATAGAGGGTGTAGACTTTGATGAGACATTTTCTCATGTTTCAAGGCTTGAGTCCATTGTCATACTACTTGTCAACGCATTTCATATGTACTTCAATTTATACCAGATAGATGTCAAGAATGCCTTTATGAATGGAGTTCTACAGTAGGAGGTTTATGTGGAACAACCAAAAGGGTTTAAAGACCCTAAGCATCATGATCGCGTCTATTTTATGAGAAAATCCTTGTATAGTTTGAATCAAGCACCCCATGCTTGGTACAAGAGGCTTACTTCCTATCTCTTAGCCCGGGACTTCATTAGAGGGGGAAGTTATTTGTTAGGAGATGATTTGGTACTATTTTGGTTGCCCAGGTCTATGTGGATGACATAGTCTTTGGATCCACGATCTCCCGACATGATCACAACTTTAAGGAGGAAATGAAGAGTGAGTTTGAGATGAGCATGGTTGGTGAGCTTACATTCTTCCTTGATCTCGAGGTTTATCAGTTAGAGGATGGGATGTTCATCTCCCAATCAAATTATGTTAGAGACCCTGTGAAGAAATTTGGTTTGGACTCCGCCAAGAAAGCACATACCCTGATGAGTAGCTTAACAAAGCTTAGCAAGGACACTTCAGATAAGGACGTAGAGAAAACCTTATATCGGAGTATGATAGGTAGTCTTATCTACTTAATTGTCACTTGTCCTGACATATCCTTTAGTGTTAGAGTTTGTGTCCGATATTAGGCGTCCCTAAAAGAGTCACACTTACTCTCTTTTAAATGTTTATCAAATACATGAGTGGGACTCTCTTATTTGGCATTTGGTATTCCTTTGATACCAATGACCATTTTTTCACCTATTTGAATGTCAATTGGGTCGGGCATGCAGATGGATGTAGGAGCACTTATGTTAGGTGTTTCTTCTTTGGTTTTGATCTTGTCTCTTGGTTGAGCAAGAAGAAAAACTCCATCTCTTTTTCCACTTTGGAGGTTGAGTACATAGACGCCGGGAGTTATTGCATGCAACTTCTATGGATAAAGCAGATATTGGAGGATTATGGGATATCATAGGACACCATGACTATTTCCCATGATAACACGAGTGTGATAAACATATCTCGTAATCCAATCCAGCATTCACGTACAAAGCACATTATGATACATGAGCACTTTATTCGTGAGCTTGTAGAATAGAAGGTCGTATTTTTGAGTTTTGTATCTAGTGACCTCCAGAATCGGGTGTGTTAATTGAAGTGAAAAATTTTTAAGGGTGAATAAAGAAAATCTCTATAAGGTTAAGGTAAATTAATCTGGATAAGTTAAGGTTTTGAAAATAAAAACCTTTTTATGCATTTTGTATATGTATGTATGTATATGCATATATTGTAGTTGCATGTGCACGTAGGCATAACGTGTTGAGTCTCCTTTCTGCCATCGATTCTATACTGATTTGTATATTTCTCACTGAGCATCATCTCAAACCCTCGCTTTGTTACGACAGGTTGGGAGTGGTTTAATATTTTTAGGGCATTATACAGGTAAGTAGTTTATTTATTTTTACGTTAATAGCTCTGCATAATTGGACTTCGGGGTACTTCCTCGAGGTCCTTCACGTAGTTTATATTGAGACTGGAATCGTATACTAACAAGTGAAACATTAATTAAATAAAACTGGACTACGAACATTATATAAGTTATTTCATTGCATATCACATCTGACGCTCGGGTCGGATTAGGTTGACTACGGGTAACCCATAAACTTTGGTCGGGACATTACAAACATGATCTGGTATGACCCTTCCCAATTAGGGGCTAACCTCTCATGGAAGGGTTTTCTTTCCTTTAAAAGAAACTTCATGAGGACTAAAGCAACCACTATAAGTTGGAACCTTTTACCTTGTTATTGTGCTACTTTGCGAGTTCCAACTGGTAGGCCTCTAAGTGGATGAGTTCTTGCTCTCTCTTCTCATTTTCTAGGTTTAATCCATGAGTTACTTGGTCATTACTATGATCTTCCTCGCATATCTCATATTTAAGTTTAGGCAGGACAAATTTTAAAGGGATGGTTACCTCTCTATATGAAGTCTCCTTGATGGATCTTCTTGGACTAGTGCAATAATCCCAAAGGCAATATGGGAGTTCATCCACCCATTTCCCATTATATATCTCTATTTATTGCTTAATTTTTATAAAGATTGTTTTATTAGAAATCCCAATCTACTTGTTCCTTTACGATAAGTTGACGAAATCATAGTGGTTACGATGACCCTATTATGTGCATAAGTATCTAAATGGTTTACTATCGAGTTAGGTATCATTGCTTGACACAAGAGATCTAGAGTTCTAAAATTTAGTAAGGATCTTTTGCCACAGAAATCTTCTAGATTCAACTTCTCCATTGTTGGTGAGAGGCTCCACTTTTATCCATTTAGTTAAGTAACCAATCACTGAGATTGAGAACATGTGATTATGTAAGACCCTTCGCAATGGGCTTACTATGTCCATGATCCATAAGGAAAATCACCATGGGCTTATAAGAGGATTCAAGTCTCCTTCCAGTTGTTTCATTATTGGGGAAAACTCTTTGCACTTGGGAAAAGTTTAACTAACTTGGATTGTATCCTTTTACATGAAGAACCACTAATATCCCATTTTTTTTCCCAATATGTCAATGATCACTCACTAATACGAGCTATATAACCACCTTCATATATCTCCTTGAGAAAATCTCACACTTATTTTAAGTGAACACATTTGATCTGAGGAGAAGTCATAGAATGCTGGTAAATACGGTTGGTTTAATTTAGGCAGAACAAGTCTAAATTTAGATTACTCTTATGATCTTCCTTTTTGTTTAATGGGAGATCAACACACCTAAGGTAAGTGGTGATAGGATCCATCCAATTAAATGTTTGGTTAATCTCCATCCTTAATGTCTATGTCTATCGATATTTTATGCTTTGTAATTCAATGAATTCAACTTTAATTATTCTCTTTAAATCGGTCTCAATGGCAGAGGCTAAGGTAATCAGGGACGAACATGACTATTGTGGTTCCTGGGCAACTCTTCAATTGATACCAACCTAAATTTCTTGATCAGTATCTTTTTTACATAGTAATCCATCATACCTAGGTCTCTAGACTCATATTCTCGATTCAGATAATTGGCGATCAAGTGATAGCCATAGTTGATGGATATATTTTCTCCTATTTGCAATAATTTTTTTGAGCATGATTATCATGGCCCCATCTCTACCCTTGTTGGATTCATTAAACCATAGTCAGGCTACTTCTTCGATCATGGATCCTTATGGTGCGATGAAGACGATGTCAATGTGGGTTCCTTATTCATCGGAAGCCCCATCCACAAATGAACTTCACATAAAGAGGTAGTCAATTATATTGTAAAGGGGTTTGCTCCAAAATAACATTAAACATCTCTAGATATGGGGTAGGTTGGATGGATTACTCCTCTAAGCAGCATGAGAACTTCCCAATGAAATTGTCCAAGATACGCCTTTTGGTGGTAGTTCTAGGTTCATAGTTGATAATGAAATGGGAGACCTCCAAGGACCACTTGGTCATCCTCTTGGTGAATTTGACAATGTTTAGGAAGAGTATGACTATGGAGTGGACATACAAATAATTGCTCAGCATTTAGATGGCATTATCATAGCTAAATCCAACTTCTAAATGGGAATATATCTCTTTGATCATTAAGGAGGGTATAGTCGAAATATTAAATTGGTCATTCATCTCCTTCCTCTAATCAGACTAATTCCCCACTGGTTGTGTGTTATGAAACAACCAATTATAAGTGGAGAATCTCACCTCTAAATGGAAATGACAACAAATATTAGGATCCAAGGTACCTTTTAGTCGTATTTAATGCCTCATAACATCGTCTTGTCCATATTTTTGTATTGGCGTGGTTCAATGATTAAAATAATAGTCGGCACTTATCTGAAGACCTCAAGATGAAACGAGTATTCACTGAAAGAATCATAGTAAGAACATGAACTTATCTAACAATGGTCGGCCTTTTGATCTTCTAAAAAAGCTTTAATCTGATACAGGTTGGACACAATGAACATTTGGGTAGCAAGGTAAACAAAATTTTTCCAGATCTAACCCTAAAGGAACAATTAGACGCGTTGAAATTCATTATGCAGTTGTTGAGGATATTGAAGGGTTTAGAGAGATCTTTAAGGTAATTGGCGACAAGATTGCATTTTACAAGCATGTCATTAATGTAGACCTTAATGTTTTTATCGATTCTCTTCCTGATCATATTAATGAATATTCATTAGTAAGTTTATCCACCATTGTTGAGGCCAAATGTAATGACCGTATAGAAGGGAAGCCAAAGGTAATGACCCTATAGAAGTATAACCCCAACATCGTAATAAAAGAAGTCTTTTACTTATCTGAACCAAAAAGTGGTATATGACCATACTCAATTTAATACTCACCAACTCTACCACCACTGATATCGTCCTCACTTTAATCATTGCACAGAGAAATATGAGGGTTTATTTCAAATCATATATACAAATAAGTGCCAATTATTTTTAAACCTCTAACACGTGGTATGTCGAACCACATGCCTTAAAATTAGAGCATAAATGGCCTTGGTTTTGGAAGAGTGAAAGTCATTAGGTATATGAACCATTACCATGCAGGTGATGTAGGATGTAACTTTATGGATATTAAATCAACTACGATACCCATTTGTTAAAATCCATTCCCTTAGAGGAACCCAACATGCTTGATGGGATGAAATGAACTATCACCTAACATGTTGGCACACTTGTTATAGTTAGGTACGATCTCTGATACCACTTGTAATACCCCCACTCTCCACCACTTATAATGTCCCCACTTTAACAATCGCACTCAATTATAAGGGTTTTATTTAAACTCATATCCGCAAATTGATGCCAATTAGTTTCCAACCTCCAACATGTGTATCACCAATCATATGCCTTATCAATTGAGTTGAAAATGCCTCAATGTTAGTGTAACACCTCGTCCGCCCAGGGAGAGCGGAGCAGAGCGCTACTACGATAAAACTAACCGAATCCACAAGCAATAAGGTATAGATTATCTAAAAATCCCATAATATAAAATAAATGAATCCACTTATCTCAATTTCTTCAATTTAAATACAACCAATTGTCTCTCAAAATAATACAACTATCTATCTCGAAATAAAATGCTCTATACAACAAAAATAAATACAATTCTCCTCATCTAGTACTCTCTAATATTCTTCCCAAAATAATCCACGCTAAAAAATCCATCTCCAAATTAGTCCAAAGCACCCAAATCCGCGCTAACCTGCCACTAAAAGAAATTATGGGGAAGTACACAATACGACAGGAAAGATGCTCAACAAATATTAGCGGTGAATAAAGCGTAACAATATGAGTACGAATATTCAAATCAAATGCGAATCTCATAAGCATTTTTATCAATATATTTTCTCAACAACATATTAACCGAGTCACCATGCCTCACCATACAGCGCCATATTTTATCAAGTAGACGGAACAGAAATCTTGACGGGTGCCTAACATCAGTGCCATAATAAAATCTCATGAAAACATGCCCAACACAATAATAATACCACATGAATCAAAATCTTATTCCAATAATTATTTCTCAAGATTTCAAAGAATTTAACAATTCAAATATGAGTTCAATTAAACATGAAATCAACGGAATAACTCTCGACAGATTTAAAGAGCATATTGTGTAAAACCCCATACCTCAAAATCATCGCATGAATCATCACATAATTTCAGCCTTAAAATCTAATCACACCATCATGTTCTTCTCACAAAAATAATCAAATCTCGTTCTAGCCCAAACTCGAGAAAAACACCAAATAAGCCTTCTAATCTAAGGTTGAAATCTTGAATAAGTTTGGGGATATGGTTTGTAGATTAAAGGGAGTAATTTTGGAAAGTTCTTTTGGTTGAAAGGTTTGAGAAAAAGTGATTTGAAAAGACAAGCCACGAAGTAGTTGTGATATATAAAGGATCAAGAGTTTGATTAAGAAAAGAGTTCTAATGAGATACACACACTAAAAATTTTATCCCAGACGATCGGACCATTGGAATTGAATGAAATTTCACAGAGAATTAGCTATAAATGAGAGGAAGCTGTCTAAAAAATTTCAGCTCGATCGGACCATTCAATATTTTTAAATATTATTTTTACTAGAGAGTTATGTGTTTTGAGGACTTTTAGAGAGTTTAATGTTTTGAGGACTCTTCTATATAATAAAAATTCAATTAAAACTCCATTTTAATTTCGATTCTAATTCCGTTTGAAATTTTATTTTTCAAATAAAAAAATTAACACTTTAAGTTATAAAATCCAAAATTTCATTTTTCTCTGATTTCCAAAATTAATTTAAAAATTCTCATTTAAAAAAATTCGGGTTATTACAGTTAAAAGTGTGTAAATAATTACATGTATGGACTTTTACCTAATCAAGTGATGTGGTATGTAATTATCTATCTATAAAATTAAACATGATACCAAGTCTCCATAAAATCCATTCCCTGATGTTTAACTGTTAAGTCAAAGAGTCGATCAATCCTTAGACATGGGAAGTTGTCCTTATGACAAGTTTTATTGATATTGGTAAAGTCCATGCAAACTCTCCACTTGTCATTCTTCTTTCGGACAACCACTGTATTGGAGATTTAATTTGGAAACTGAACCTCTTTGGTGGAGATGGCATGAAGTAGCTTCGTGACTTTATCCTCCACTACTTTCACTTTTTTAGGGGGGAATTTTCTTATCCTCTTCTTAACATATCAACTACCATAATCCATGTGCAACTGATGATATGTCATAAGTCAAAAGTATACCATGAAAATTATTTAATAGTTTTCTTAAGAAATTTCACCAGCTGATCTTTCTCAAATTTAGGGATCTTTGATCCATTGTGGATAAACTTCTCGAACTTTAGGTATCAAGAGGGTTTGTTCACAGTTCCTACATTTCTTCGTTAATAGGGGACATTATGTTATATTTAACCTCTAGTCGAGGACACTTTCATTTATATTTTTCATTTCGTCCTTAGAGTCATCATCTCCTTAATCCTCCTTGGACTAATCTTATACCTTTTTCATGTAACTGATGAAGAAACTTTTGGTTATTTCTTGATCTCCCCTGATTTATATTACGCCCTCGTCGGTTACAAAGTCTATCTTTCGATGAAGAGGTAAATTCATTTCCATACTAATGTGGATCCATCCCCATTTTAAGATGGAATTGTAGAGGCAATCTCACCTTACTACGGGAAATACAATGTCCCGATTAACTGTCCCTAATTTGATTGGCAACCTGATCTTCCCAAATAAGGTTTCTAGATTTCTGTTAAAGTCGATTAATAGTCCTACCTTGGTTATAGGTCTCTGGTACGACATCCAAGCTTATAGAATATGTCAATGTACATGATCTTTGATGAACTACCACAATCAACCAAAATCATCTTGATATATAAAAAAAATTAGCCTCAGGGTGAGGACAGTTGGGGTTTTCTTCGTAAAAAGATAAATGATGTTTATTTTTCAGTAACCGTGTGTTAAGTTCATTTTTAAATAAGATTCATGCTTATGATAATGCCTTATATGTATCTTAAATATGTCGTATATATGTATGACAATTGAACTTTTTATGAATTATGGTTGGTTGGGCTCGGTCTAATCACAGAAGATCAGAATCAAATTCTAGTTCAATTGAATAGTTCAGAGCCCAGATAGGGAATTGATATCCTATCGAAAAAGATGCAAGTACAAATTAGTACTTTAACTTGACTACGAGAACTTGTCTAATGATTTTTGAACTTGTCTAATAGTTCAAAATGGATTGCACCAGTACATCAGGAATATATTTAACAAGGCCACAGGCGACATTCAATTCTAGGTACTGACTAGATTAAACTTGAACAATCTCATAACATTTGTAAAGGGTGCATAGTCTTAATCCCAAGAATTATGACGATTTGAATATGCAAGCAATTATTTATTTGATTGTTATGCATGCAATTCAATTTATTGGGTCTAAATCTCCACAAGTTGGGAAATCATTGTGTAGGTATGTCTTAGATCATATTCCAGAGGAATTCCTATCAGGGAGATATCCTGACTGTGATACCCCTTGATAAACATATAAGTTTTCATTCTATTAGTAAACTCAGTATAAATCTGGTAAAGTATCAAATACATTAATCTTGAGAACAAGGAATACATAAAACAATGGTGTAAATCAATTTGTTGCAAAATAAACTTCACCAAGCGGGTATTGTATGCTTTACACAAGTGAATCATATTATACATTATTTAACTTTGCAAATAAGACCTCATTATTCAAGCAATTGTGTGATAATTAAATTGGATTCCAATTGTAATTATTTAGTGGCATAAATTACAATTAGACGGAGACGAAAATATATTATGGGTTATAATATGGAATTTTCATATTTTCTTTTGGAAATTGCTTTAGTTATTTACATTAGGTCCCTAATATAGTCCATTTACCAAATAGCAAGCCCAGCCTCTCCGAAAACTTAGCTTGGCCTAAGACCACTTTGTGTACCTATTTATATGGGTCAAGTAAAGGGGTTTAATATGCAATTGACATTCACAATGGTTAGATGGGTAGAGGAAAAGCATTGTGCGCAGAAAAATAGTGTTTTTTATCATAATTAATTAAGATATCATCTCTGAAAGTGCACGTGGCTTGCTTTGGGTGGCTCATATATTATAAGATCTAAGGCCCACAACACATTCTAGCAAGAATCTAAAGAATGAAAAAATTCCACAACATCGACTTATTCATTAATCATTCTCTTATATCGAAATACATATAAGATATGTAATGGTATCGTGATTCAAACCATTGATTAATTATTTGAATCAAGTTATTTTCCCTTTCTTTCTGAAATATGATCAATCGAATTTCTTAGGGAAAGTTTTTTTATAATGGAAATCCCCATTAAGGACTAAGGCATCCTTGTAATGGGTATTAACCCTAATCAATTCTTCATGAAAGAACATGATTGCTCAATTGATATCGATGTCACTATGCCTCATTTTGCTAAGCATCGACTTGGAAACCTTTGCTTGGATGATTTTTTGAAAGTCAATAATAATTATGATCCTCCCACAAAGCTTTTTATGTGTTCACCTAGAGGGGTCAGTACATCCATGAATGACGATCAACTTCCTGGAAGGTAATAGGTGTTCATCATCTTTCTTTTGAGCATTGTTATATCCTCTTAGATCCTTTGTCTTCTCCGTGTCTATTAATTCCTTGAGATAACCATCATTGAATGAGTCTTCCAGGTAACTCTGCAAAATTTTCCACTGCTTTATCTTATGACCATGATTTATATGGTAGGTGAAAAAGAGACCCATGCCTCTCTCACTAGCATCACACACCATCTTGGGGAATTTTTTTAGAACAATTTATCCTTGATATAGGGTAAAATCTTGTAAATAGGATCCTTGAAGAAGGTAATAATCACCTAGTACACATATTTGTTGGTAAGAACATTTAATTGGACTTTTAGTTTGTCATGCTTTTCCTCTTCTTGACCGGGGTTAATGTCGCATTGTCATTTTCTCCATTATTTGCATCTCCATTCTTCGTTACCTGCTGGTGGATATATTTCTCTTATCATCAACATTTAGGAGATCATATTTTACTTTGGAGTACTTTTTGAATGGTCCATGAAGTCATTCGCAGATAATGTTTAGGCTTCTGTATAAGAGTCTAGTTCAGATTGTCACATCGGGCCAGATCAAACTTTAATGTTGAGTACCAATTTTTTATCTCATTACAAAACTTCCGATACCATTGAGAATAATTTTGTAATGAGTCCCCATGCTTCATTCTTTAGTTGACAAGACAATGAACTTCTTAGCTAAATTTGTGAAAGTGGAGATTGATCTAGGGGTTATTTTTTAAAACACTTCGGATCGATCTCTCTCACGATAAATGGAAAATTCAGCACATAAGAGGCTCAGTATGATACCACAATGATATGTATTGCATTTAATTTCTAATATAATGAGAAGGATCGATCTATCCATCATAGATATTGATCTTTGGAACTAATAACTTATTTGGAGGATCCAATTTCTTAATCAGCTGGGATAATGGAGAGGTAAACACATAGAATAAAGCCCTTCTATACAATTCCCTAGGTGTACAAATCGTGAGGGTTGGAAGTCATGAATCTAACACTCCCTATATCATATCACATATACTCATGACCTAGGATTATATTCGAGGAGGATGAAAATCTCCTAGGATATCATGGAGGCTTTAGTGATATCATGAATTGAGACGGTCATCCTTAGTTGACTGGTTCTCTAAAGAGAGCCTCCATGGTAAGAGTTGGGATGATAAAATAGTGGGATCTTATATTTATAGGACCTTTCATCATTATAAGATACGGGGTCTTGGGGTAGAAAACCCATCTTCTCTATCAATAATGAGGCCCATACATACCAAAACTGTAGAACTCAAATTACCCACTTAATTTTTTTTAAATGAACATTCTCATCTATATATAGTTAAATCCCACCTTTATATTGCAATATTATTTATTCATAATGGATGACTAAACATGATGACTTCCTAGAGGATAAACTTCATTATTAGCAAAACGACTACGACGATTGGGGTCAGACCAGTAGGTTGAACGTCCCCTAGTTTTGGCATCACTTAGAGCAGGGGTATATCTAGGTGGAAAATTATATAACCTCTCAATACTAACCTATAAATGGATCCGATTTCCTCCATGGGATATGCATGATTGTTAAACATTTATTGTGGAAATTTTGATAAATCAAGCGGTGGTACTGGAGTGATTTCCACAAATGGTGCCAAATCGTAGGAAACCAAATATACAATGTGAAATTTATACCAATTAATACTAGAGTACAATCCATAATATAGACAATTGATTTTACATCGTTAAGAAAGTCAGATTTACCAACATCTACGGGGGAAAGAGATGGCGATTATTTAACTAAGAAGGAAATGAGATTAGAGTGCTAGGTCTGTTATTTAAAAGTCCAAACCATGAATAAAATATTTTTTTATGACAAGTTGTCAACATGTTTTGTCCTCATCACATGGAGTCTTATTCTTATAAATTATAAGTCCTAAATATTTACAACTACTTGTTCACTGAAGTCCATTAAAGTCGTCCTCTATGTGGATACTTTCTTCTAGTCGTTACTAAGATACCACGTCGCTTCATGGGATAAAACATGACAACATAAGATACCATGTCGCTGCCTGGGATCAGACAGGTTATACCTATCTCCTACCTCCACAGAGAACAACCTGCCATGGATAGTGACACATGTCATTTGACAATTGTTCATCTATAAAGATTCCACAATCGTACAAGTTATCTACATGTCACATGCTCCATGCATGTGACACCTCCCTTTTACTTCTATAAATATAAGTTCTCGCCTAAAAAATAGGGAGATTAGATTGGCTAAGCCCTGCTAAATTATTTACCCTACCTATCTCTACAAGCCGCTACACATGGGGGCTTACCCATCCGTGGCACTACTGAGTTGTAATCTACAGTTCATCTCCTAGATAGTCCAGTCTTCCAGTTCTTATGTATTCTCCTCTTTTACCTCCCTTGCATGCCTCTATTGGCACCACAATATTGTACTATAGAACTTAGATAATGAGAGTAGGGAAATAGAGTAAACGTAGGCTCATTTTTATAGCCGAACCACTCCATATCTTATGTTTGTCTCATTTTATTTGCTTTAAATGTACTTTTATCTTTAATACGATGGTTGAGAAGGATATATGTACAATTTCTCACATCATCAATCGTAGTTGAGCTAGTGTAGGAATATAATCCTAATGTAGTTACCTCAATCGTAGTTGAGTTAGTGTAGGAATATTATCCTAGGATAGTTATTTATGATTATCCATAGTTTTTGGAATGATACAGACTTACTCAGTCTTGTTTGAGTGAGTGGTCAATTAGGTCCAAGGTATTTTGGAATTATATGCCATATCTCCTGTTTTGTGGGCCAATTTGGCTATATTTCTCTTCTATAACAAACTACAAGAAATGAAATTTTACATGTACTAATATTTACAATAGTTCTAGTAGTGACAAACTTATTTTTTGAAATTATCTTTGAACTTTATCATTTTTCTTATTCAATTAAATGGACTTTTCCTTCCCTAGGTTGATGACATGTGTCATAGTCTGAATATTTGTTATTTGTAATACTAGTTGGTGATCTTAGTGAGTCTTATACGTGATATCAAACTTAATCAAGATTCCAAGTATTATACCCTAATATGTGACAACCCTGAATCTCCATATATAGGGTGACTAATTTTAAATATATAAATCAAGGGTTCCAAAGAGTATGATACCAATATTATGATTGCAATTAACAAAAATCTATAGATTTAGCTACAAAGTACACAACAACTAGAACTTTGGAATCCCAAAAAGAGGAAATTAGAAATAAAATTCATAAAATTGAATTTTATATGTCATTTATCCGGACATAAAATAGTAGCGTACGTAGGATATTACAGCCTGAAAATGTTGTAACACTATAAGAGATTAAGACTCTCACTATGAACTATCTAAATGTCCATTGGGAACTCTAAGACCTAAAAATTCAACAAAATGTTGGTTAGACCCATTGTAAGAAATCTCTACATAAACCTAAAAAAAGATGAAAATAGAATAATCTATCACATGTTATTAAGTTAATAAGCATTAACTATAATGAATGAACTTGGACTCACCATATGTACCATGAGGCTAAATATAGACTAACCCCCAAACCAATGTTTCCCATATTATTTCGTGAAAACAAATATAACATCAAAATGTTTGAAACGAAATTGGTCTCACTTGTCCCATAACAATACAATAGATAAGTAAATTGTTGGACCTAATACAATAGTAATAAAGACTCGACGGCGTTTAGGGATCGCTCGATTATCTATTAACATCAAACCATATGGTGTCACTTGTCATAAAATCACAATATCTCAAAAAGGGTGACCACTATTCCCCAAACCTATTGTGTAACCACATACCAACATTTACCCAACAAGTCAGCTAGTACAACATATCCATATTAGAGAATTTAATGAATAAAAAAAGAAATAATTGCCCAATTCTACTCACTAATCAGTACGCAATACATGATTCATCATTACCTCACCCACAAATTCCATCTGATAAGGTACATACTCATATAGACTCATACATACATGGTATGCTCAAGAAGTACACTCAATAACACGACATTATTCCATACATAACACAAACACTATGACATCATGTCCTCAATAAGGATTACTTCTTTTATGATTATAGTAACACGACTCTTAAACTATCTCCCTTTCCCACTCAAGTTATCTTAGTAGAATTATCTAATCACATACTCATACTAATTGAGGCACATATATTCAAAATTATAATTATAATTTTTTATATTTGGTAAGCTCATTTTCGGAGTTTGAAGTGAGTACAAGAACGGCCTTTATTTGATTTTTCACGCATGGTTATTCACATTTTAATTATACTAAAAAAATTCTCAAGAATAAAATTGGGATTCTTATTTTATATGATATAGTTAGAGATCCATACATTCACATAGGAATTTCTTAATTAACTGATGAATATGTCTCAATTACATGGATTATTTTAGTAAAGTTCACATATAGGATATATCCTTTTATTTTGATAAAAAAATTAATAAATTATTAATAAGAAACATAATTACGTATAGTTTTGGGGAATATATGCAACCTTTCAAGTAAAAGGAATAAGTAGAATATTTAATTTCCTAATGTGAATTAGGAAAGTTGTATTTACTCGTTAGGTTGATATCCAATCCTTCTTAAGTGATCCCCTCTTAAATCTTCCCAAGGGTTTATAATAACTCCAATAAATTTAAAGATGGTTATGGTGGCTTATCGAGGGTTTTGTGAGGGTTAGACAGAGGATGTGAGCTCACAATTCTCCATAAGAAGTTTAATCTGTAAAATAATGAAAATGTTACGTACCCACGACTATACCAGCCTTTAAATAAGTTACACACTAGGTATACAAGATTCCCCTAAAATGACTAGGATTAAACTAGTCATGATCCCTTATTAATAATTCTTAATACTTAGCATAAAATGTATTCTAAAGCTTATAAGTCCATCCTAAGTTTATATCAACTAACCTAAAAACTCATCAGGTTAAACCACAACTCAACGAGGCCTTACACACTCAATTTAACACACCCAAAATTTCTAAAGTATAACTAATAATAACATGTGATGAATTAAATATCGTTACTAAACATGACTTAACACAATGAACGTGGAATATTACATAATATATATGTTCAACAATGACATATAAACACTTAAAAACCATGGTTCATTGAGCTCTAGCTTGGCGAGTCAGAAATCAAAATAAATAAATCCTTAAGCTGGGCGAGTCAGAAATCAAAATAAATAAATCCTTACATATATATATTGAGAGTCCAATGTATACATGTATCAACCCTGAAATTGCAGTGTTATATGGATTCACCGGTATATTAGGTAACACACACAAAGATTCATTTTTTACCAAATTTTATCTTGATTAGAATTAAATGTAATACCCCGTAATTTTGATAACATTTAAAAAGGGATCTATTTGGCATTAATTGAATAATTTAAAAATAAATTTGAATTTAAATATTACTTGAGAATATAGTAATATATGATATATGTCGAATATTACCTAGATAACTAAAGTAATATATGACTTTACTTATGATTAATTTTAGAAGTTATCGCGAATAGTTAATACGGCAATTTCGGTGAATAAGTCAGACGCATGTGTATAGTAATGTCGGGACCATTTTTATATAAAATAAAATGAGGAATATTATTATTTCATCCAAATGGTCATTTTGGCTACGCTAAAGTGTTCAGAAGTGTTTTTACAGTAAAAAAATCTACTCGGATATTTGTATAGGGTCTCGGGGCACTTTGAAGACGAATAATCAACCTGGAGGGGTAATATGGACATTTCACTTAGAAGGTGATTAGTGTACAAGAATTTGAGAGTTTATTTATGAGTCTAAAGGTATTAGATAATTCATTCATTCTATAAACATTGAGAATAAGAAATTGAGAGAAAGTGATGAGTTCTCTTGGGAAAAGGATGAGTTTTGTGGAAGAACCAATAGCCAAAGGTCACCACCACCAACCACCACCGGAGTTCGACCAGAGAAAGGAAGAACCACCAGTGACATTAATCCCCAAAGGATCAGATCATCAGTAGAGTCAAGTGATTTCATAATTGCAATCAAGTTGGTATAATGTCCATGTTAGGATAATTAGGAATGAGAAGAAATTACGTCTTTTGAAGATAAACTAGTTAATGTAAATTCATTTCTGGAAAGTAGAGATATGTAGGATTAACCTCATGTTGTTGGTAGTCTTTAATCCATGAAATAAACATCACATGTTCGAGAAATTCAGAAGGTTACAGGTTTTTTCTAGAGGAAACATATATTTTTAGTTTTCTGGAAAATATGAAATGTATACACTTTAATCCAATCTCTGGATGATTCTAGGTTGTTTAGAACACTAGGAATCATTTAGATATGTTTCTATATCACGTGGTAGGAATTATAAGGAATTTGGGACGTTAAAATAGAGATTTGAAAGATCAAAAGTTACGAAACCCGTAGAACAAAAGTTGCAGAATCTGGGCTGATAACTGGGTGTTTGATCGATCGACCCATGATGCTCGATAGATCGACTGATCGATCGATCGACACCTGACCCTCAATCGATCGACCACCCCAGAATTGATGAACTTGCTTCCTTTTTATTTCTTGATTAATCTTAAAACTTTTAGGAATTTTTAATGATTTTTATTTGAACATAATGCACTTATGGGAGGGCAGTAGGTCATAAGTAAAACCCGGATTAATGTTAATATGTTTGGGATTTAAATTGGAGAGAATTACGTTAATTAATCGAATTAACTACGATTGATAGATTGACATTTTGGATTGTGATTCATTTATGTGAAGATTAAGAATAGGACCAGTAGGGTGGGGATCATTTAATCACCTAGAAAATCCTAAGTTCATATGTGAATAAACCTAAGTAAAGGAATGTATGGTTATGAGAGGGTAGGTTTTATCGAATATAATTCTACTTAAAGATTAGATTAATTTGCAATGATTCGAGGAGTATGATGACATGGCCCAGTAGGGTATGAGTGAGTTTGTTACTGAATATATATCCAGGAAAACTTATTTAATCTTCGAGTGATGAGATAGGCTCGGGAATAATAAATTAAGGAGTAAAGTCATAAAATTTAATACGTAGGAATTAAGAGATGAATAATACTACGTATGTGAATTATCTTACGGTTGTGTGAATACCTTGTTGATATTATAGGTGGATGTATACCTATATTATAGTTTATTGTGTGTATGACATACCTACGCTACTTGCTATCGGGGTGGAGGTTTCACGTAGTGGGCGGTCTTATCATGTGCGCCCAATTTGGGAGGAATTTTGATTCGTACCCTGAGCATAGGACCTTGGACACGTGCTATCGGTGAGATTGATAGTTTCGACGGTTGAATGGGAACATATGTATGTGCATGACCCATTTGACTGGGGAGTATGCTCGCCTCCAACATATGTGTGTTGTGTTATTTATGATTCGGGGAAGACACCAAACCATTTGTCCTTTAGACAATGAGAATTATGACTGGACATGATAGTAGAGTGTTCATGCACCGCAACTGTGTTTGGGAGGTGCTATATTAGTATATATGATAGGGTGAATATATATATATATATATATATATATATATATGTATACTGTTATTCAATCAACAGTGTGATATTGTAATTGATTGTGAATATAAGAAATTTAATTTGATTAAGCAAAAGAATACTTCATCCTAAGGCTATGAGAAGTCATATTCATATTAAAGAGAAAAGAATGTGAATAATTATATTACATGTGGTATGGGATATACAGGATTATTATAGGGGATAGAATAATGTTGTGGGAATTAATTAAAAGGAAATTACTCCAATACGTTAGACATGCACTCTAGGTGAGAGGTGAGAATATCAACATGTACATAATAAATGATTTATTTCATTTGTTAAACACTTACTGTTTTAAAACCATTTACACTCGGGCTCTGACCCGTTTCCTTGCATATTATCTTCTCCACTATATCTATATTAGCAGGTGCCCAGCATCAGGGACGAGTAGCTTAGGGTATGGATGTTGATCATGAGTTGCATTCCTAGAGATGATTTTTTTTTAGATGCTTTATTTCTTTGATTCATAAGTCTTACTACTTTTCTCATTTAGGGCATGTTGCCCAGAATTCTAGTTATTCCATTTATCTTTTCAGAGACGATATTGGGTTGATGTTGTTACTTTTATTTTAATTTTGTTGGATTGGTGTTGGATGTTTTAAACTGGGAAGTATTATCCAGTTACATTTAATCTTGTTATTAATTATTCAGTTGTGTTATGAGACTTCTCTATTATTGTTAAGTATTTTGATAATGGTTTCAATTGGTATCAATTATGGGAAAATGTTTTTCACACTTAACTTAATTAAGTATTGGATGAGTTATTTTAAAAAGAAAAATGTTTTTCGACAGTGATGCTAAGAATGAACCAACTGTATATTCGGTTTAATTTAATAAAGGAGTAGCTACCCGATATTTAATTATGTGAGGTGTTACAGGTGGTATCAGAGCATTAGGTTCTAGAGTCTTTAGGATCTGTGTGGCTTACTTATGCTTTCTGCTTAGTATTATTTGATATAGAGCCTATCATTAGGATTGTTGGAAATCATATTTGCGCATTTAGGACTTTAGCTATTTATGTGGTATTTTAAAATGCTAATTTTGATGTATCTTATTTCAGATGCCTCCACGATGTGCACAAAGAGCCTCAGGTGCAATACATACAGCACCACAGCCCGCTCTAGTTAAGGGCACTATAAATGCGACAGAGGTTGATGCCATTGTTGCTCAAGCAGTAAATGTTGCTTTGGTTGCTGCCCAACCAGCTCCTCCGCCAGCATAGGCAATGCCACCAGCGCAAGGGTTTCCCACTGCATGGGAACGTGTTACGGAGGCCTTCCAAAAAGCATATCCACCAGAATTCAAAGGAGGTTCTGACGTCGTAATTGCTAGCCAATGGAAGAAAGACATCTAGCGACATCTGCGTATGTATGAATGTACTGAGGTTCAAAAACAAATGCTATCTATGTTAAAGTTAGTTGGTGAAGATCTACAGTGATGGGAGTCCACTACCACAGCAGAGGAAATGGATACCTTATCTATTCAAGACTTCAAGGTGCGGTTCGATCGCAACTACTTTTCTTCTGCAGTTCAGAATTAGATGCGGAGGAAACTCTTAGACCTCACCCAGGAGGGGAAATCAGTTGCTGAATACGAAGAAGAGTTTACTATGCTGACCATTTTAGTGCCAGGAGAGGTACCTACTGAGGACAAGAAGATTCAGTTGTTCATGGATGGTCTTACTTGGAGGATTCGCCAGCATCTGTTGGGAAATCTTTCCTTATAGACCTATAATGATGTATTGAATGCTGCCTTACTTCACTAACAAGAACACCGTCTTTATGTCAAGGGAAGTAAGAGGGGAACTGAGTCCAGTCAGCATGGTCGTATTGGAGGAAATGGCAGTGGATTATCTTCAACTCAGGGACAGCCGAAATAGGGTGATCAAAATTCGCAGCCAGGGGATTATGCGAAACCTCTAAGATCGGGAGGATTTGGTTATGGGCAGGGTGGTAATAGGAAAGGAAACCAGGACCAACAGCACAATCAGCGGGGCCATCAGGGCCAAGGCATAGGTGGAAATGGTCAACAAGGCCGCGGCCAACAGGGTCATAATGGGGGGAAATATACAAGTAGATGTTTCACATATGGAAAAATTAGTCACAAGAAACAGGACTGGTCAGATAAGGGTAAGATGCCCCAACATCAGGGTGAGCACTGAGAGCCTCAGAGGCCTATGTTTCCCGCTACTCTTCTAGCACCGGCCTAGATGCTAGCCTTACCAGCCATTCCAGCAGCTCTGCCAGTATGGACATGTGTACAATATTTAGTAGGCAGCAATTCAGCAGCCACCACTCGTGATTGAGGGTATGTTTTCTATCTCTGGAGTTATGGGAGGTATTTTGTTTGATATGGGAGCATCACATTCTTTCACATCCACTAGTTTTTCTCGGGCCACGAGATTGTTAGAGACAGCCAACAATACTATTACTTATGTAGATTCACCTATGGGTCATGGAACGCCTATTTTCTTTATATATCGTAGTGTGAGTATAGAGATTGGGAGTTTGATTTTACCAGTTGATATGCTTGTATTAGAGATGTACGAATATGATGCTATTATTGGGATGGACTAGCTAGTCACTTATAGATCCACGATCTACTGCTTTGGTAGGAGTATTATATTCGCTATTCCTGGTCAAGAGATGTTTATTTTAGCGATGCCTCGTCCCGAAGGAGGATCGTCCGTTCATTTACATTACTTAGAGGAGGAGACCTCTACGGGAGTTTTAATTTCCCTTGATTCAATTCTAGTTGTTAGAGAATTCATCGATATATTTCAGGATATACCTGGATTACCACCTAGTAGGGAAATTGAGTTTGTGATTGACTTAGCACTAGGAACTTGACCTATAGCCCGTGCTCCCTACAGTATGGCTCCTGCAGAGATGAGAGAATTAAGGGATAAGATCGATCAGTTATTGGGATAGGGTTTCATCCGTAGGAGTACCTCACCTTGGGGTGCCCCAATTTTATTTGTAAAGAAGAGGGATGGATCCTTACGACTGTGTGTTGATTATCGAGAACTTAATAAAGTCACAATTCGGAATAAATGCCCTTTACCCTGCATCGATGACTTGGTTGATCAGTTGAGAGGTGAAACTTGCTTCTCAAAGATAGACTTGAGATCTGGATATCACCAATTGAGAATCAGAGAACGGGATGTATCGAAGACTGCTTTTCTGACTCGATATGGATCTTACCAATTCCGGGTTTTGCCGTTCGGGTTGACCAACGCACCGACTGTATTTATAGACTTTATGAACCGAGTATTCAGAGAGTTCCTAGATCAATTTGTCATTGTCTTCATAGATGACATCCTGGTTTACTCTAATACAGAAGAAGAGCACGTCGAGCATTTATGGAAGGTCCTACAGACACTATGTGAGCATCAGTTATATGCCAAGTACGACAAGTGTGGGTTTTGGCTTCGAGAGGTTCAATTCCTTGGGAATGTAGTGTCAGAAATAAGTATTTCAGTTGATCCTAGCAAAGTATCAGCGGTGAGGGAGTGGGGACAACCCACGACACCGATGGAGGTACGCAGTTTCTTGGGATTAACTGGTTATTACAGACAGTTTATCAGAGGCTTTTCAAAGATTACGGGATCGATGACTAATCTAACTCGTAAAGGCGTACCATTTATTTGGGATGATACGTGTCAGTTGGCTTTTGATGAACTGAAGGATAAGTTGACTTCTGCTCCAGTACTAGCGCTGCCTAGGCCAGGCGTGGAGTATCTCATATACACTGACGCGTCGTTATAAGGACTTGATGGGGTTTTACAGCAAAAAAAAGAAGGCTATTGCTTATGACTCTAAAAATCTTAAGGCTCATGAGAAGAACCGCCCTACCCACGACTTAGAGCTTGTAGCGGTCGTATTTTCCCTTCGAATATGGAGCACTATTTATTAGGTGAAAAGTTTCACTTATTCACGGACTACAAGTCACTACAGTATTTGTTCACTCAGAGAGAGTTAAACATGTGGCAGCGCAGGTGGCTTAAATTCGTGAAGGACTATCAGTTTAAGGTTCATTATCACCTGAGAAAGGCTAATGTGGGAGCCGATGATTTGAGTCGTAGACCTGAAGGTGAACTAGCCTCGGTGTGGAAGGCAAAATGGAAGGGACTAGTGTATCAGGATGCAGTTGCTAGGTCATTTATGTCTGTTATGACCATTACTCCTCAGATTATGACGACGGTAGTACAGGCCTAGTCAGCTAATTAATTATGTCAGGAGAAATTTTGACAACTTTTGGCCGAAGGAGTAGAGTCTTACTCAGTGAGCTCAGAGGGAGGCTTGCCCTTAAATGGTAGACTGATTGTTTCGGAAGGGGAAGAGTTACGGCACGTGATGATGTTTGAGTCACATGGTTCCAAATTTGTGATACATCCTGGTAGGGATAAAATATACAAAGTATGTGGCAGCAGTATTAGTGGAGCGGAATGAAGAAAGATATTGTCAAGTTTGTCTCTAGATGTGAAACGTGCCAATTAGTGAAAGTGGACCATCAGAAGCCAGCAGGGTTTCTTCAGCCGTTGAGCATTTCCATAGATTTTATCACCGGACAACCTACCACTTAGAGAGGTCATGATTCCATATGGGTGATTGTGGATCGGTTGACTAAGGTAGCTCACTTCTTGTCGGTAAGGACTGATTATTCTACAGGGAAATATGCACAACTCTTTATAGCCGAGATAGTAAGGTTACATGGAGTTTCACTTAATATTGTGTCTGATCGGGACAAGATCTTTATTTCTCGATTTTAGGAAATTTTCACGATTCCATGGGTACTGAAGTGAGGTTGAGTACAGACTATCACCCACAGACAGATGGTCAGGCGGAACACAATAACCAGATGCTAGAGGATATGTTACGTATATGTATTTTGGATTTTGGAGGGAGCTGGGAGTAATATCTTCCTTTGGTGGAATTTGCGTATAACAATTTCTATCATTTCACTATTGATATGGCCCCATTCGTGGCATTATATGGAATACCTTGTCGCTTTCCTGCATGTTGGTTAGAAGTGGGGAACAACAAGCTACTTGGACTGAAAGTGTTTCAGGATATGTCTGCTAGGATTGAAATGATCAGAAGCAGCATTCTTGTAGTGAAAGATAGATAGAAAAGCTACGCTGAAGCTAAGGGGTTCTTCAGGGAGTTTAGCGTGGGGGACCAAGTACTTTTGCGAGTATCTCAGATGAAGGGGATAATGAGATTTGGGAAGAAGGGGAAATTGGCACCAAGATAAGTAGGACCATTTCCTATCATAGAGAGAGTGGGACCAGTAGCATACAGAATTGGGCTACCGGAACACCTGCATCGTATACATGACATGTTTCACATTTCTTCATTATAACGGTATCTTAGAGATGAGTTGGTTCACACTCATATTGCATTGGAGGAAGTGGATTTACGGGATCTTACGAGGGGCGACCAATGATGATCTTAGATCGCGTTGAGAAACGCTTGAGGTCGAAAGTAGTTTCGCTTGTGCGTGTCCAGTGGGCACACCATAATATGGAGGAATATACCTGGGAGTGTGAGGACGATATGTACGAAATTTATCCACAGTTATTTGTACCAGGTATGCTTTTATTTTCCGATTTTTAGGACGAAATTCCATTATTATGGGGGAAGTATGTAATACCCCATAATTTTGATAACTTTTAAAAAGGGATTTATTTGGCATTAATTGAATAATTTAAAAATTAATTCAGATTTAAATATTACTTGAGAATATAGTAATATATGATATATGTCGAATACTACTTAGATAAGTAAAGTAATAAATGACTTTACTTATGATTAATTTTAGAAGTTGTCGCGAATAGTTAATACAACAATTTCGGTGAATAAGTCAGACGCATGTGTATAGTAATGTCGGGATTGTTTTTATATAAAATAAAAAAGAGGAATATTGGTATGTCATCCAAATAGTCACTTTGACTATGCCAAAGTGTTCGAAAGTGTTTTTACAGTCAAAAAAGTCTACTCGGACATTTGTATAGGGTCTCGGGGCACTTTGGAGCCGAATCGTCATCCCATAGGGGTAATCTGGACATTTCACTTGGAAGGTGAATAGTGTACACGAATTTGAGAGTTTATTTATAATTCTAAAGGTATTAGATAATTCATTCATTCTACAAACTTTGAGAATAAGAAATTGAGAAGTGAGGAGTTCTCTGGGGAAAAGGAAGAGTTCTATGGAAGAACCAATAGCCAAAGGTCACCACCACCAACCACCACTAGAGTTTGACCGATGAAGGGAAGAACCACCAGTGACATTCATCCCCAAAGAATCAAATCATCAGTAGAGGCAAGTGATTTCATAATTGCAATCTAGTTGGTATAATGTCCATGTTAGGATAATTAGGAACGAGAAGAAATTACATGTTTTGAACATAACATAGTTAATGTAAATTCATTTCTGGAAAGTAAAGATATATAGGATCAACCTCATATTGTTGGTAGTCTTTAATCCACGAAATAAACATCACATGTTGGAGAAATTCAAAAAGTTATAGGTTTGTTCTTGAGGAAACATATATTTTTAGTTTTCTGGAAAATATGAAATGTATACACTTTAATCCAATCTCTTGATGATTCAAGGTTGTTTAGAACAGTAGGAATTATTGAGATATGTTGCTATATCATGTGGTAGGAATTATAAGAAATTTTGGACATTAAATTAGAGATTTGAATGATCAAAAGTTATGAAACTCGTAGAACAAAAGTTGCAGAATTTGGGTTGATTACTGGGTGATCGATCGATCGACCCATGAAGCTCGATCGATCGACCCATGACCCTCTATCGATCGACCCATGACCCTCGATCGATCGACCTACCCAGAATTGATGAACTTTTTTCCTTTTTAGTTCTTGATTTAATCCCAAAACCTTTAGGAATTGATAGTGATTTTTATTTGAACATAATGGACTTATGGGAGGGCTGTAGGTCATCAGTAAAACTCGAACTAATGTTAATATGTTTGGGATTTAAATTGGAGAGAATTACATTAATTAATCGAATGAATTATGGTTGATAGATTGACATTTTGGATTGTGATTCGTTTATGTGAAGATTAAGGATAGGACGAGTAAGGTGGGGATCGTTTAAATCACCTGAAAAATCCTAAGTTCATATGTGAAAAAACGTAAGTAAAGGATTGTATGGTTATGAGAGGGTAGGTTTTATCAAATATAATTCAAATTAAAGATGGGATTAATTCGCAATAATTCGGGGTGTATGATTACGTAGACCAATAGGGTATGCATGAGTTTCTTACTGAATATATATCAATGAAAAATTATTTAATCTTTGAGTAATGAGATACTCGGGAATAATAAATTAAGGAGTAAAGTCATAAAATTTAATACGTAGGAATTGCGAGATGAATAATACTATGTATGGGAATTATCTTATGGTTGTGTGAATACCTTGTTGATATTATAGGTGGATGTATACCTATATTATATTTTATTGTGTGTATGACATACCTACTCTACTTGCTATCGGGGTGGAGATTTCGCGTAGTGGACGGTCTTATCATGTGTGCCCAATTTGGGAAGATTTTTTATTTGTACTCTGAGCATAGGACCTTGGACACGTGCTATCGGTGAGATTGATAGTTTCGACGGTTGAATGGGAACGCAGGTATGTGCGTGACCCATTTGGCTGGGGAGTATGCTCGCCTCCAACATATGTGTGTTATGTTATTCATGATTTGGGGAAGACACTGAACTATTTGTCCTTTAGACAATGAGAATTGTGACTGGACACGATAGCAGAGTGTGCATGCACCGCAACTGTGTCTGGGAGGCGCTATCTTAGTATATATGATAGGGTGAGTATATATATATTGTTATTCAATCAACGGTGTGATATTGTAATTGACTGTGAATATAAGAAATTGAATTTAATTAAGCAAAAGAATACTTAATCCTAAGGCTATGAGAAGTCATATTCATATTAAAGAGAAAAAAATGTGAATAATTATATTACGTGTGTTATGGGACATACGGGATTATTATATGGGATAGAATAATGTTGTGGGAACTAATTAAAAGGAAATTACTCAGATACAATAGATATGAACTCTAGGTGAGAGGTGAGAATATCAAGTGAGATCCTGGAATCTTACATGTACATAATAAATGCTTTATTGCACTTGTTGCTATTTTAAAATCATTTACACTCGGTCTCTAACCCGTTTCCTTGCATATTCTCTTATCTACTATATCTATATTAACAGGTGCCCAGCACCAGGGACGTGCACCTTAGGGTATGGATGTTGATCATGAGTTGCGGTTCCTCAAGATGATGACTTGTTTAGATGCTTCATTTCTTTGATTCATAAGTCTTAGTACTTTTCTCATTTAGGGCATGTTGACCAAGATTCTACTTATTCCATTTACCTTTTCAGAGATTATATTGGGTTGATGTTGGTACTTTCATTTTAATTTTGTTGGATTGGTGTTGGATGTTTCAAACTGGGAAGTATTATCCAGTTACATTTAATCTTATTATTCATTATTCAGTTGTGTTTTGAGACTTCTCTATTATTGTTAAGTATTGAGGTAATGGTTTCAAATTGTATCAATTATGGGAAAATGTTTTTAGCACTTAATTTAATTAAGTATTGGGTGAGTTATTTTGAAAATAAAAATGTTTTTCGACAGTAATGCTGAAAGTGAACCAATTGTACATTCGGTTTAATTTAATAAAGGAGTAGCTACCCAGTATTTAATTAGGAGGGGTGTTACATTAAAGTGAACATGCAAAATTATGTGAAGCCAAAATCCAAACCAAAACAGAATGGGAAGAAACTTTTCTTTCAAGAAAAGCCTATATTCATCACTATTTAAAAATTTGTCTGACTCGAATGACTTACATGAAAGTGCGCCAGTAATCAATAGACGAACTTGTTTAATTAAATTCCAATTTTAGTCCCAAAAAACCTAATCTTGAAATTAATTGTGATTGTCTAATTAAATGAAATCAAGCATGTACACAATCACAAATATGAGGAAAAATCCCCCAAAGAGGCGAAACCTTTTTTATTTCAGTATATCTTGTAACAACTTACAAATACAGAGAAATATAGCTTGACACATAAATACCCACGGGCGTCGATTCGTTGTCGTCGGCATGAGACCCCGTAAGAACTCCAATCGTCAACAATGGAGAATCGAGCACTTTTTCCACAAGTGTACTCCAAATGAGTAGAATAAGTAATCTAGGGTTCAAATGATTCACATATGAATTTGGGACAATTTGGTGAATCAAAAGAGGCTTAAAACTTATAAAAACGAAGTCTTAAATTGCAACTGTTTCTGCAGAAAACGGAGTTGTGAAAACTTGAAAAATGAGAGTGCAGAAAATTAGAATTTATAAGAAAGTTAAGGCAGTATTATCGCTCGAGCCAAATTGGGACGTCGCTCGAATGATAGTTGATGCCATTTTATCGACTTTGTGCAAGATGCGTATGTCGTTTGAAAGACAGTACGATCTCGTTTGAACAACACGAATGTGAAATCCAGTTCGCCTCAATAGTGTAATACCCCGTGATTTTAATGATTTTAAAATGGGTTATATTTTAAATTAATGGATTAATTGGATTTTATTATAAATTAATTCGCTTGGGTTTTATCCGAATTGTGGATATTAAAATGATTGATTCTGAATATTACTTAAAGATATTTAGGTAATATATGAATGTGATGTTATAGATATGGCTGTGTCATATTAATTCAATAATTTGAATTTTTAGTCGGACGCTGTATGTGATGTGTCGGGACTAATTTGCTAAATTAAAAATGGAAACTTATTTTTATATCAACCTTATAGTCGTTTCGACTGCGTAGTTGCATCCGGAAGGGTTGAAATAGCCAGAAAAGTCTATTTGGATGTTCGATTTTGGTTTCGGGTCATTTGGAAATGAAAAGACAACCCAAAAGGGAATTTTGGTCATTTTTACAAGGGGGATGAATAGTGATTTCGGGTTTTGTCTTATTATAAATATTTGGAGATTAGTGTACGTAGGTTCATTTCATCTCTTCTACACAAAATTGAAAAGTCATCTTCCTAGAGAGAGTGAAAGGTTGCTAGGGAAGAGAAAAGCTTGCTTGGAAAGGAGGAGAGCCAAAGGTCAAAGGTCACCACCACCATCACCATCGAAAGTTGACCGGATAAAGGGAGAACCACCTGTGTTATTCAACCCCAAAGGATCAGATCTTCATTAGAGGCAAGTGTTTGATAATTGCAATCTAAGTTTGTATATTGTCTATGTTAGGATAGTTATAAAAAAAATGAGATTTTACATGTTTGGAAGATGAAAAGATAGAGTTGTTAATGGATTTTTGGAATCTGAAAATATATAGGAATAAAACTCATGTTGTAGGTAGTTAGTAATCCACGAAATATTCATCAATCTGTTGAAGAAATTCTGAAAATCATTGTTGTGTTCTTGAAGATATCATGTATATAATTTTCTGGAAAAAGAGGATAAACATATGCTTTTAATTCAAACTCTTGATGATTCTAAGATGTTTCGAGCATTAGAAATCATTCACATATGTTGCTATATCATGTAGTAAGGTTTATAAGGAATTTGGGTAGTTAATATGAAGGTTTGAATGATCAAAAGTGATGAAACCCGTAGTAGAAGAAATGCAGAAAACTGGGTTGTTATCTGGGTGATCGATCGATCGACTCCCTGCCTTCGATCGATCGACCTCCCCAGAATTTGTGAAGTTGTTCCTTTTAATGGTTGTTCTTATCCCAAACCTTTTTGAAATATTTGGTGATTATTAATAGGATATAATGGGACTTAGGAAGGTTCAGTAAGCCCTTGTTAAAAGTCGAATTGATTTGATTGGGATTTAATTGATTACAATTCTGATAATTAAATTGAAAGAAATTTCGGTTTCTAGATTCATGTGTTGGATTCTAATTTGTATGCACGAGGATTAAGGATAGGTCCAGTAGGGAAGATTTAATATAACACTTGGGTGGCCTTAGGGTTACAATTTGAGCATCAAGTATTGAGTTTAAGAGCATTATTGATTGTGCAAGGACTGAGTGTAGTACAAGCGCTTAGTGGTATGGCTCCTAGATAGAGATGGGTGTCAAGACCAGGTTTGGTTGAAAGAGGGGATGAGGTTATCTCCGTTGCGTATTTGAAGTTGACGGACCTCCACGACCGACAAAGTTAAGTAGTAGTGTATTGGAGGGGTTCCTTGTTTGGATTTCGCTTTGCGAGACGCTCCGCGCATGAACCTGAACGACATCGGGAGTGGAGGGATGTTATAGGATGCGAGGATGTTGATTTTGTTGATAAGTCATATAGCGTGAATGAAACACTATAGACTATGGGACATGTGATGATGGTATTCAATCCTAGTTGATAGAAGATGTGTTTATAAGAGATTTGAAAATGTCGGTTATAACCCTAATTAAAGGGGGAGTTCAATCCGTGGTAATTCGGGAGATAAGATGATATGGACCAGTAGGATATTAGTGATTATCTTACTGAATAAAATGTTGAGGAAAAACCTATTGGACCTTGATTAATGAGTGAGGCTCGGGGATAATTAAATTAAAGAAGTAAAGTCATAATATTTTAATATTTTAATACCTAGGATGTAAGAGATATAATGCTACGTATGGGAATTATCTTAGGGTAATGTGATTACCTTGTTGATATTATATCTATAGGTAGATGATAGTGACTATTTGATTTGATTGATAATTTATGTGTATGACATACCTAGCTTACTTTCTATCGATAGGGAGGTTTGCGCGTGAGGGCAGTCATATCCTGATGAATCTATGGGATTTTTTATTTGTCGCTCGAGAACATAGGTCTATGAAAGACTTATCGGGGAGTTGATAAGTCCACTGACTATGGGAACGTAGGTATGTGCGTGGCTCGTGAGTATGAGAACTATGTTCGCCTCCAATTTATGTGTTGTTGTTTATGGTTCAAGGAATCCTTACCGAACCTTTAGTCCCCTATTCGGCAACCAGCGATATTGAGACATGATAGCAGAGTAATGCATTGCACCGCAGCTATGACTCGGGGTGGCGTATTATATATATATATATATATATATATATATATATATATATATATATATATATATATAATGAATTAAATGAATGTATATTGAGTGGCTTGATTAATCTACTGTGTGATAATTGTAGATAACGGTGAATTGAGAAAAAAATTGAAATAAGTTAATGAATGTTTATTCTTATAGATTTGAAAAGCTTAATTCATATTAATGAGAAACAATTCATGTTAATGGGAAACGTATATGAATGATTATACTATGTATGGTATGGGACATACGAGGTTATGATATGGGATGGAATCATATTATGGAAATTTGTGAAGAGGAACCATTAACTAGGAGGTTAATAGGAAACGTTAAGTGTGCACTCTAGATGAGAGGTGAGAATAGCAAGTGAGAGTTGGATACTAACATGTACATAATAAATGCTTTATTGCACTTGTTAAATACTTGTTGTTTTCAAAATCATTTTCACATCGGGCTCTGACCCGTTTCCTTGCATATTTTCTCTTCTATATCAGGTGTCCAGCAATAGGGACGCCAACCTTAGCAGATTATGACGAGCTATGGAGCTATGGAGTTTTGCTTAGATGCCTATCTTCATTTCATTCATAGTATTCTTATAGTTAGGGCATGTCGCCCAAAGGATCTCAGTTATCACTTTTTATCGGAGTCATATACTATTGTGTTCATTTCATTTCAATACATTTGTTATTGTTGGGATTACTGTAATGGATTAATATTATTTAGGAATGTTTATTCCAATTACATTTAAATTCATTTTTGTTATCTGTTCGGTTATCAGTGTTGTAGATTAAAATATGTTGTGTTATTCTTAAATTAATAATGTTTTTGTTGAATTAAAATTTGGAAAGTTTTTAACACTAGCTTAATTGGGTATTGGGTGGGTTGTAAATGTTTTCGACAGTGATGCTAAGGATGAACCAACTATATATTCTGTTTTAATTTGGTATGGGACTGGACACCCGGTATTTAATTAGGCGGGTTGTTACAGGTGGTATCAGAGCATCGGGTTCTAGTGTCCTTTAGGGTCTGTACGGCTTACTGTATTCTCAGCTTAGCGTTCTTTGATGTAGATCCCTATCTTTAGGATTGTTGATTTCTTTGATAAGATTCCGTATATATTAGTGAATCTTATTTGCGTTCGGACGGGTTCGTACAAGAAGTATGGCAGATGAGGTCCATTGGACGGATAGCAGAGATCGTACTTAGGAGGTTATGAAGTATGTTCGAGTATGATGACTGTAGTCGAGGTCACCCCTATTATGGAAAATTGAGGAGAGTCGTCAGTAGAAGTTCTTAAAATGCGGGAATTGGGTGTGGTACTCAATGAAGGAAATATATTCAAAGGCTTGGACATGTAGTGGAGTACGGTTAACTAGAACTGAAAATTTAGGGTAAAATTTTTCTTGACTCATCGGATCAAAGTTATAATAGTGGGATTCAACAACCACCACCCGTGAATGAGGGTATGTTTTCTATCTAAGGAGTTATGACGCGTGTATTAATTTTTGTAGCGATTGATATTGTATGGGCTAAAGGGTCGCTAAACTTAGCCTATGGCACTGTTATTTACGTAGACTCACCGAGGGGTGTGGGACACCTATATTTTTCATGTCATCGCGTGGGTCTGATTTTTATCACGGAATTACTTACTTTAGGCATGTCCTAACATGATGTGACTATCGACATGGATTGACTTGTGGTATATGAGAGTGTATAGCCAGCATCTTGTCTTTAATAAGAGAGTAGATGAGTAGAATTTTATTTGAAATCGATAAAACCTGTAGAGAGGTTATAAACTATTGACTAAGGACCTGAGGAGTTTCGATGACCGACTACTTTAGGTAGTTGTGTATCGGGGGGGGTTCCTTGTTTGGATTTCGCTTGCGAGACACCCCACGCATGAAACTAATAACCGTTGGGAGTTGAAATAAGTTAGGTCTTTAGGATATGAGTTTATAACCTTTGCGATAAATATTATAATAAAAGTTGTACGATAGGGTGTATGGACGCCCTGGATGGTTGGATTGTAGTAGTTTTCATAATTGTGAAACGGTAAGTAGTTGTGACATCATAATTTAGTTGTTTAATACGTGAGGATCATTTTTCCCAAACTTTGTCATGAGGATGGTGTAGGGAAGATTGGGTAAAGTTTAAATTTGATTCACTTGAAACTATATGGTGAGGCTTGGCGTATGACATCAATGAGGATTTTCGGTAATATACTGTATGGGCGATACGACATAGATTATTTGCGATGTGAGATTTATACTCAGTGTTGACCTTACCAGTGTGATTGATCTTTCTGAATTTCGGGACGAAATTCTGTTATAAGGGGGGAAGTATGTAATACCCCATGATTTTAATGATTTTTAAATGGGTTATATTTTAAATTAATGGATTAATTGGATTTTATTATAAATTACTTCACTTGGGTTTTATCCGAATTGTGGATATTAAAATGAATGATTTTGAATATTACTTAAAGATATTTAGGTAATATATGAATGTGATGTTATATATATGGTTGTGTGATATTAATTCAATAATTTGAATTTTTAGTCGGACGATGTATGGGATGTGTCGGGACTAATTTGTTAAATTAAAAAGGAAACTTATTTTTATATCAACCTTATAGTCGTTTCGACTGCTTCATTGCATCCGGAAGGGTTGAAATAGTCAGAAAAGTCTATTTGGATGTTGGATTTTGGTCTCGGGTCATTTGGAAATGAAAAGACAACCCAAAAGGGCATTTTGGTCATTTTTACAAGGGGGATGAATAGTGGTTTCGGGTTTTGTCTTATTATAAATATTTGGAGATTAGTGGACATAGGTTCATTTCATCTCTTCTACACAAAATTGAAAAGTCATCTTCCTGGAGAGAGTGAAAGGTTGCTAGGGAAGACAAAAACTTGCTTGGAAAGTAGGAGAGCCAAACGTCAAAGGTCACCACCACCATCACCACCGGAAGTTGACCAGAGAAAGGGAGAACCACCTGTGTTATTCAACCCCAAAGGATCAGATCTTCATTAGAGGCAAGTGTTTGATAATTGCAATCTAAGTTTGTATATTGTCTATGTTAGGATAGTTATAAAAAAATGAGATTTTACATGTTTGGAAGATGAAAAGATAGAGTTGTTAATGGATTTTTGGAACCTGAAAATATATAGGAATAAAACTCATGTTGTAGGTAGTTAGTAATCCACGAAATATTCATCAATCTGTTGAAGAAATTCTGAAAATCATTGTTGTGTTCTTGAAGATATCATGTATATAATTTTCTGGAAAAAGAGGATAAACATATGCTTTTAATTCAAACTCTTGATGATTCTAGGATGTTTCGAGCATTAGAAATCATTCACATATGTTGCTATATCATGTAGTAAGGTTTATAAGGAATTTGGATAGTTAATATGAAGGTTTGAATGATCAAAAGTGATGAAACCCGTAGTAGAAGAAATGCAGAAAACTGGGTTGTTATCTGGGTGATCGATCGATCGACTCCCTGCCTTCGATCGATCGACCTCCCCAGAATTTGTGAAGTTGTTCCTTTTAATGGTTGTTCTTATCCCAAACCTTTTCAAAATCTTTGGTGATTATTAATAGGATATAATGGGACTTAGGAAGGTTCAGTAAGCCCTTGTTAAGAGTCGAATTGATTTGATTGGGATTTAATTGATTAGAATTCTGATAATTAAATTGAAAGAAATTTCGGTTGCTAGATTCATGTGTTGGATTCTAATTTGTATGCACGAGGATTAAGGATAGGTCCAGTAGGGGAGATTTAATATAACAATTGGGTGGCCTTAGGGTTACAATTTGAGCATCAAGTATTGAGTTTAAGAGAATTATTAATTGCGCAAGGACTGAGTGTAGTACAAGCGCTTAGTGGTATGGCTCCTAGATAGAGATGGGTGTCAAAACCAGGTTTGGTTGAAAGAGGGGATGAGGTTATCTCCGTTGAGTATTTGAAGTTGATGGACCTCCACGACCAACAAAGTTAAGTAGTAGTGTATTAGAGGGGTTCCTTGTTTGGATTTCGCTTTGCGAGACGCTCCGTGCATGAACCTGAACGACATTGGGAGTGGAGGGATGATAGGATTCGAGGATGTTGATTTTGTTGATAAGTCATATAGAGTGAATGAAACACTATAGACTATGGGACATGTGATGATGGTATTCAATCCTAGTTGATAGAAGATGTGTTTATAAGAGATTTGAAAATGTCGGTTATAACCCTAATTAAAGGGGGAGTTCAATCCGTGGTAATTCGGGAGATAAGATGATATGGACCAGTAGGATATTAGTGATTATCTTACTGAATAAAATGTTGAGGAAAAAACTATTGGACCTTGATTAATGAGTGAGGCTCGGTGATAATTAAATTAAAGAAGTAAAGTCATAATATTTTAATATTTTAATACCTAGGATGTAAGAGATATAATGCTACGTATGGGAATTATCTTAGGGTAGTGTGATTACCTTGTTGATATTATATCTATAGGTAGATGATAATGCCTATTTGATTTGATTGATAATTTATGTGTATGACATACCTAGCTTACTTTCTATCGATGGGGAGGTTTGCGCGTGAGGGCAGTCATATCCTGATGAATCTATGGGATTTTTGATTTGTCGCTCGAGAACATAGGTCTATGAAAGACTTATCGGGGAGTTGATAAGTCTGCTGACAATGGGAACGTAGGTATGTGCGTGGCCCGTGAGTATGAGAACTATGTTCGCCTCCAATTTATGTGTTTTTGTTTGTGGTTCAAGGAATCCTTACCGAACCTTTAGTCCCCTATTCGGCAACCAGCGATATTGAGACATGATAGCAGAGTAATGCATTGCACCGCAGCTGTGACTCGGGGTGCCGTATTATATATATATATATATATATATATATATATATATATATATATAATTAATTAAATGAATGTATATTGAGTGGCTTGATTAATCTACTGTGTGATAATTGTAGATAACGGTGAATTGAGAAAAGAATTGAAATAAGTTAATGAATGTTTATTCTTATAGATTTGAAAAGCTTAATTCATATTAATGAGAAACGATTCATGTTGATGGGAAACGTATATGAATGATTATACTACGTATGGTATGGGACATACGAGGTTATGATATGGGATGGAATCATATTATGGAAATTTGTGAAGAGGAACCATTAACTAGGAGGTTAATAGGAAACGTTAAGTGTGCGCTCTAGATGAGAGGTGAGAATAGCAAGTGAGAGTTGGATATTAACATATACATAATAAATGCTTTATTGCACTTGTTAAATACTTGTTGTTTTCAAAATCATTTTCACATCGGGCTCTGACCCATTTCCTTGCATATTTTCTCTTCTATATTAGGTGTCCAGCAAGAGGGACGCCAACCTTAGCGGATTATGACAAGCTATGGAGCTATGGAGTTTTGCTTAGACGCTTATCTTCATTTCATTCACAGTATTCTTATAGTTAGGGCATGTCGCCCAAAGGATCTCAGTTATCACTTTTTATCGGAGTCATATACTATTGTGTTCATGTCATTTTAATACATTTGTTATTGTTGGGATTACTGTAATGGATTAATATTATTTGGGAATGTTTATTCCAATTACATTTAAATTCATTTGTGTTATCTGCTCGATTATCAGTGTTGTAGATTAAAATGTGTTGTTTTATTCTTAAACTAATAATGTTTTTGTTGAATTAAAATTTGGAAAGTTTTTAACACTAGCTTAATTGGGTATTGGGTGGGTTGTAAATGTTTATGACAGTGATGCTAAGGATGAGCCAACTGTATATTTTGTTTTAATTTGGTATGGGACTGGCCACCCGGTATTTAATTAGGCGGGGTATTACAAATAGTTAGAAAAAATTCTATCACGTTGGAAAACATTTCTGGTACGAAAAAATAGTTTATAAAAAAATCCCAAATAAATACGTAAATATTAAAAAAAAAACTCCAAATTAAATATTTTACCATAATTGTGAGTTGATTAGTGGGAATGTTAAAGATGCACGTTGCTTGGTTATGTTGAATTATCCACATATGAAGATGATGGGTGCGTAAAAACTTCGAATTCGGATCGAGGTCGTCATGGATGATCGTGTTGACGTGTCGAATGTTGCGGTATAAAACATATATGCTATTATCTAGGACACTTAGAAAATTTCCTAGATACTAAAACAGACATTTATAAACTCATGTCCTTAAAAATCTCCCCCAATGTATATGCCGATACATTCATACAAACTATCCAAATTATCCTACTCAAACTCAAAACAAATGACATATAATTAAATATCCCCATTATACCCAAAAAGTGAA
Source organism: Sambucus nigra (assembly GCA_949130495.1). Classification (NCBI taxonomy): domain Eukaryota; kingdom Viridiplantae; phylum Streptophyta; class Magnoliopsida; order Dipsacales; family Adoxaceae; genus Sambucus; species Sambucus nigra. Next base: position 426,328,488 of record OX422209.1, read on the forward strand.
AATACTAAACGACATGTCTTCAAAAAGGCTTCAACATCTTCAATTGTTCAGCTTCTCCAACCTTTCTTTGTCTTTATCAAGGTGGGGGAAAATGATCCTTAATTTTGTACCTACACATATGAGACAAGAAACAATACTCGTGATGTGTAACAGTTTGAAAAAATAATGATAAGCAAAAATCAATTCCAATTAAGCTTAAAAAACAATGATAAGCAATAATCAGTACCAATTAAGCTTAAACAAATCATTATCAATTATAATATGCTAGAAAAAATAATCTCCCCCATAATTCCTTCTCCCCCTTTTATGATGTCCCCAAATAAACAAATATGAAGAACACAAAGCAATGCAAATGGAGAATGTCACAAGTAATAAAACTTTCTCTTTTTGAAAATTTTCAAAATAATAAATATTTATTAACAAAAAATCACACCATGAAAGAACATGGAAAGAGCCAGGTTGGTGATAGTGGAAATGTAGGGATGTGAACATATTCGATAGAAAAATCAATGCATACTGATGCGAGGGAAACCGAGTGTTCGTGTAGGGACACTATCGTTGATTTCGGCTCCCGCTCGACATGCAAAAGAACCTAAACTACAACTACACTTGACAAGCAAGTAAAGCAGTAAGTCGAGTATCGTAAATCCACAGGGAGTGATTGAATTTTAGACTTTAATTGTTTTATAACTTCAGGAATAAAAATGGTGTAAAAGAAATAAGAAAAGGTGATAGGGTGGTTGTGGTAACAAAAGAAAAGAGAAGTTAAAGCTAAATTAAAGTAAAGCGAGGATCGGGATCGCATACGCACATTCACGGGCTGAAACAACTACTAATTAGAATTAAGGCTCCAAAGCATTTAATCGAGCATTTTCAATTAAGCATAAACATCACGCAAGAAGGAATTTAACCCAAAGTTGCGAGATAAAACATTTAACTGAAAAATGATCACACGCGGATTAAATTCGGATAATCGCTATAAACACTAACGTTGCATGACAAAGAAAGTTAAACGCATAATAATCCGACTTTAATACGCGAGGTTTCAATTAAACGCAATTTTACGCAAAACCTAGTTTTCGGAGCTCGGGGCCCGAAAATGGCGGAAAACAATCCCGACCCTATTTATCTAAGGGTACATAATGAATTAACTAAATTAAACTAATTAACTAAGAAAGCAATAAATTAAAGCAAGAAAACCTAATTATAAAGCATGGAAACTATCTAGAAAGCAAGGAAAGAATGAAATACAACTAGATTAATGGAGAGGGAAGATGAATAGTTAATCTTACAACCAATTAGTGTGTCAATCCAAGAGGGGAAGAAGAAAAACCAATCAAAAACCCAAACCCTAACTACAAAATAAGCTAAAAACGTTCTCCCCTGTTTATTACATCAACATTGGCTTATATACCAAGTGGGAATTAATTTAGAAAGAAAAGAGAAAAGAAATGCAAAATATCTGCAGGGGAGAAAACAGGGGATCGATCGATCGACCTCTGGTGTCGATCGATCGACAGTGTAATTCGTGGCAAAAATAATAAGGATCGATCGATCGATCCCCAGGCTTGATCGATCGATCAAGCAGGGGCAGCCTGCAATCCTCCCTGTTTTGGCATACAATCCAACGTCGCTCCAATCGCCGTAACTTTGTCGTTATGCATCGGAATCTTGCACCGTTCGCGGCCACGCGAAGCTAGCGAGGAGGGATACAACTTCCGTGTAGATGTCGGGCCAGGTGCCCAAGCTGTCAAAAGACTAAAATGCCCTTGCGCGTGCGGTTGTGTACGGAAATCGAGCGAAACGCATCCGGACTTCACACTTAGCATCCAAATACCTACAAAAGCTCAATTAACACCTGCGAAACATGTTAACATAGAAATCCGAGGGTTGTCTGGTTAACGAGCATAAATATAGGGAATAAGATACCCGAGGGGGCTAATAACGCGTATGTTAACGGGTGAAATACGCAATATTTCCGCCGTATCACATACAAACATAACATATGTGCACGATGAATTTTGGATATTCCTAAAAAATGAAATCAAAATCATCCTTAGGGGTAAAAAATGTTAATTCATATGGCATTGACTTAATCTAATCGACACATAAAAGTATAAAATGATTTCCACACCAATAACGTCTAACAATATGTAATGTTTTTTAAAGACATTATATGTGCAAACCCATTTTTTACATATCCATCCCAACACCCTCATAAATGATAAATCTTTTATTTTTTCTCGAGGTGATCTATTTTTCTCTTCTTAGAGAAATCATATTGTCCCCATTTTTGGAATATGATTATTTTCATTTTCTTAAAAAAAATTCTTGGGCTCTTTTAAATGGTGGCTTTCACGGCAAGTTAATTATGTACTCTCGCATCCCTTTTCGTTGAACACTCATTATTTTTTGCAATTTAAAAGCGGTTCTTACATGCATTACTTTCATTGTCAAGTTTTATCATATTTGGTTCGTTTTAAAGACATGGTTGAAATGAAAACACTTCAACCAACATGTGATTTGACAAGTACAATTATCAACCAAATCCGTGCACGTGTGCATTAAAGGAGATAAAGAGCCAAACATGCAGAAGATATCACTAATCACATCTTCATGACTCCATACATTATAAAACACGTGAATGAAATGATGTATCATCTCAAATCAGTAGCAAACAATAACGTGAAATATGGAATGAAGTTGTGACTATGGCGATCTTAAATGTTAATCCATAAATAGTGTAAACAAAATACAAAACTATTTTTGAATTTTTCAAAAAAATTTATAAATAGAAAATATTTTTATCTTTTTCAAAATTTTATCAAAAACAAAATATTTTTGGATTTTTCAAATTTTCAAAAAATAGAAAATCTTTTTGTATTTTTCGAAAAATAAGAAAGACGAAAAAATAAAACCAAAAAAATAATGATACAAATAATACAATCTAGAGATCGGACTCATATGATATGAACATGAAAAATGAATCTTACTCTAAACATGGTGACCACCCCTCAATCTGTTGTGAAAATTCCAAAAGACTTCCAAAGACTCTCGAATCTAAGGGCATCTAAAGGCTTCATCAAAATATCGGCTAACTGGAGGTCGGTAAACACAAAACTCAAGGATACGGCCTTCTCTTCTACTATCTCACGGATAAAGTGCTCGTGTATCCTAATGTGCTCTGTACGCGAATATTGAACTGAATTACAGGATATATGTATCGCGCTCATGTTATCACAGGAAATAGTCATGGTGTCTTGTGATATCCCATAATCCTACAGCATCTTCTTCATCCATAAATGTTGCATGCAACAACTCCCGACGTCTATGTACATAGCCTCCGCAGTGTACAAAGAGATGGAGTTTTTTCTTTTTTCTCAACCAAGAGACAAGAGCATAACCAAAGAAGAAACACCCACCAGAAGTGGTCCTACATCCATATGCATCCCTGGTCCAATCAACATCCGAATAGGAGGATAAATGGTCATCGGTATCGAAGGAATACCAAATTCTAAATGAGAGAGTCCCACTCATATATTTGATAATACTTTTGAGAGTGAGTAAGTGCGACTCTTTTGGGGATGCCCGATATCGCGCACAGACTCCAACACTAAAGGCTATGGCAGGATGACTAGCTATCAAGTAGAGAAGACTACCAATCATACTCCAATACAAGGTTTGCTCTACGTTGTTGCCTGAAGTGTCCTTGCTAAGATTTTTTTAGGTACTCTTAGGTGTATGTTTGTGAGAACGTGTGTGCTCGCGTTCAAATGATCAAATTATATATTAAACACTTTTTACACCAACAAACCCTAAACATGCAACTAGGTGTGATTGAAACAATATGATAATCTAAGCAAGAGATATTCAAACACACATAATTAAGGAAAAATCCCCCACAGGGGCAAAACCATTTATTTTCACTATAATTTGTAAGAAAACGGCTTACAATCGGATTACAATGAAAATACAAGTTGACTAAGAATTACCCTCAGGTATCGGATTCTGTAGTAGCGGCTGGAATTAGCCCTTTCCAGTAGGGCTGTAATGGAGAAGAAGAACGGTCTCCTCCATAAGAGTTGAACAGCAAAAGTGCGTTCTTGGATTGCCAAAAGGTGATTCACGAAGGTATGGAATTTGTGTGAATCAAGGTTATTAATCAATGGACTCAAATACCATGATGACTTTAGAGTTTTGGAACTCAGAAAATCGTGTAGAAGTCTTAGAAAAACCACTTCCCGTAGTGGGATTAAATAGGAGAACTTGAGCCCTAAAATTCGGAACATGATCTGAACACGATCTGTTTGAAATTATCCTCGTCGGATCGGTCCGGTCTCTTTAGGAGGATCGGTCTGGTGACATCGGATCGGTTCCTTTTTTGAAGGCGGATCAATCCGGTTGGCGTCGGATCGATTCATCTTTTTAGCTTCATCGGTTCACTATGGATCTGGGGTACACTGGCCTCACCTCAGCAGGCGGATCAGTCTGGTCTTTTTAGGCGGATCGGTCTGGAGGAACTAGATCAGTTCTTTTATTTGGGCCAGATCGGTCTGGTCTGTTCCCTGATTCCTTTTATGCCTTTGATATTCGGATTCCGTTGATGAGCGTATGATTCTTGAATTTTCTCAACGGTGTAACGGCGTACGACATATAAAATGCTAATGGACAAAAATGTCCTTACAAATCTCCCCCTATGTCTATGCCGGTACATACATAAAAACAAACATCCGAATTATCAATCATAAAAAATTGCCAATACAAATCTACCCTTCCATGAACCCAAAACTGAAAGATTACAAGTGAATAAGACTGCATCGTTTGATCTTCAAATCTTCAGGAATCTCAACGTTTTTCTCATCAGGGTGTGCAATACAATGATAATCCATGTAGTACCTACACACATGAGAAAAAGCAAAATACCACGTGACATATCGAGTTTGAAGTGAGATAAACATATATACCAATTTATGAACAAACTTAATTTATGAACAAACTCAAACTTTCAAAAACTCCCCCATAATAAGATAATTCATTCTCCCCCTTTTTATGATGTCCCCAAATAGACAAAGGAGAGAAATAAATCAAATAAGCAAGAGCGGGGTGTCACTAGGATAAAACCACACCATGAATGAACACAAAGCAACCAAGTCGATGATAGCGTAAATGAAGTGGTGTGATCAAATTCGATAGGGAAAACAATGCATACAAACATGACATATGTGCACGATGAATATTGGATATTCCTAGCGAATGAACTCAAATGCTTCCTTTGGTGTAAAAGAATGACAATATAAGATATTGACTCAATCAAATCAACAAATCAAAGCTCAAAATGATTTTCACACCAATAACGTCCAAAATGATTTTATGCTTTTTCAGGACTTTCAAGGAAGTGCAAACCCGTTTATATTCTCCAACCAAACTCCCTTAGATATTATGTTGAATAGAGGCATTCTAAATTCTCAAACTTTGGAGAATTGATGGGGAAACCTAAGAGGCCCATATTTGGCATGAATTGCTTTTTATTGCCTTTAAAAAAAATTGGGCTCTTTTAACCTCTTTGGACCTCGGATATTAAAATTCCTCCATTTTTTAGGTCCTTTTTAACGGTGGCTTTTGCGCAAAGGATAGATAATGACCTTTCGCAGCCCCTCCCCGTTATTCAAAAACACACAGTCTCACCAAAACGGTTTTTACATGCATTCCAATCATGTCAAGTTTTATCGCATTTTATACATTGTATAGACAGGATTCAGATGGAAACACTCAAGCCAACATGAGATTGACAAGTGCAACAATCAAATATAGCCGTGCATGTGTGCAATAAAGGATATAGGAGTCAAACATGTAGGAAGATATCATGAATTACATCTCAAAGACTCCATACAATGTAAAGCACATGGATGAAATGATGTAGCCTCTAAAATCTCTATCAAACAGTCACATGGGGATATGGAATGAAGTTGTGACTTGGCTATCTTAAATGCTCATCCATAAAAGAAGCAAAAAAAATCTTTTTGGTCTTTTTCAAAATTTTTATGAAAATAAAATCTTTTTGTGCTTTTTCTAAAAACTTTTCTTAAAGGAAAATCTTTTTGTATTTTTTCAAAAGAAATATAAACAGCAAAAAGAATAAATACAAGTTGTACAACTAAGCAATGGTACATATAAACAGACTAGCAATAGGAAGCATATGATATGAACATGAAGAAGCATCATATTCTAGATATAGACCAACCCCTCAGTCAACTGTGCAAATCCCCAAAGACTTCCTAAGACTCTCAAATCTAAGGGCATCTAAAGGTTTCGTGAAAATGTCGGCTAACTGACGGTCGGTGGGAACAAAACTCAGGGATACAGTGTTCCCCTCAACTAACTGACGAATAAAGTGCTCACGTATCCTGATGTGTTTTGTGCGCGAATGCTGGACTGGATTATGGGATATGTGTATCGCGCTCGTGTTATCACAGGAAATGGTCATGGTGTCATGTGAAATCCCATAATCCTCCAATATTTGCTTCATCCACAAAAGTTGTGTGCAACAACTCCCGGCGGCAATGTACTCAGCCTCCGCAGTGGACAAAGAGATGGAATTTTGCTTCTTGCTCAGCCAGGAGACAAGAGCGAAACCAAAATAGAAACACCCACCAGAAGTGCTCCTACAACCATCTACATCCCCAGCCCAATCGGCATCCGAATAGGCGGACAAACGGTCATCGGTATCAAAGGAATACCAAATTGCGTATGATAGAGTTCCACTCACGTATTTAATAATACGTTTTAAAGCAAGTAAATGTGACTCTTTCGGGGACGCCTGATATCGCGCACAGACTCCAACACTAAAGGCGATGTCGAGACAACTGGCAGTCAAGTAGAGAAGACTACCTATCATACTCCGATATAAGGTTTGCTCTACGTCCTTGCCTGAAGTGTCCTTACTAAGCTTAGTAGTGGTACTCATAGGTGTACGTGCATGCTTAGCGGAGTCTAAACCAAATTTCTTCACTAGGTCTCTAGCATACTTGGATTGGGAGATGAACATCCCATCCTCTAGCTGACGAACCTGGAGACTAAGGAAGAATGTAAGCTCACCAACCATGCTCATTTCAAACTCACTTCTCATCTCCTCCTCAAAGTGGTGAGCATGATGGGAGCATGTGGATCTAAAGACTATGTCGTCCACATAGACCTGGGCAACCAAAATAGCACCGTCATCTCTCCTGACGAACAACGTCATATCTACTCCCCCTCTCTTGAAGCCTCGAGCTAAGAGATAGGAAGTAAGCCTCTCGTACCAAGCACGGGGTGCTTGCTTTAAACCATACAAGGCTTTCCTCAGATAGTAGACGTGCTCAGGGTGCTGAGGGACTTCAAACCCTTTTGGTTATTCCACATAAACCTCCTCCGATAGAATGCCATTCAGAAAGGCACTCTTGACATCCATCTGATACACCTTGAAGCGCAGATAACATGCGATGGCGAGCAGAAGACGGACGGACTCAAGCCTCGCAACAGGAGCAAATGTCTCCCTAAAGTCTACACCCTCTATCTGTGTGTAGCCTTGAGCGACCAACCTAGCCTTATTTCGGATTATGGTACCATTTTCATCCATTTTGTTCTTAAAAATCCACCGGGTACCTATCACATTAATCTCACTAGGTCGGGGGACAAGTTCCCAGACATCATTCTTTTTAAACTGAAGCAACTCATCCTGCATAGCAGATATCCAGTGTTCATCCTTGAGTGCTTCTTTATGGTTCTTGGGCTCGACTTTGGACGTGTAGCAAAGATGGCTAACAACGTTCTCTAGCTGATCACGAGTCTTGACCCCTAGAGTGGGGTCACCAATAATGACAGAAGGGTCATGACTCTTGCAAACCCAAGCAGGTGTGTCCCCTAGTGCAGGAGTAGGGACCACAAAGTGTGAGAGAGGAACAGGTAAATCACTGTCAGAACAATTCTCATCCTCACACTGAAGGTTAGGATCAATAATCGTCGAAGGTTCGTCATCTTGCACAGTGACGTTTATTGATTCCATAACCTTAGAGCTCTTCAGGTTAAAAACTCGGTACGCTCTGCTATTCGATGAATATCCTAGAAATATTCCCTCGTCGCTCGGGGAGTTGAATTTTCCTAGTTGCTCTCTATCCCGTAGGATGTAGCATTTACTCCCAAAAACAGGGAAATACGCCAGGTTGGGCTTCTTGGCGGTCCACAACTCATAAGGTGTCTGTAGTGTGTGTGGTCACGAATAAACCCTATTCACCGTGTGGCATGCAGTAGACACTGCCTCTGCCCAAAATCTCCTAGAAACTTTACGACCTAGAAGCATATATCTAGCCATCTCTTGGATCGTTCTATTCTTTCTCTCAACAATCCCATTTTGCTGAGGAGTTCTCACAGCAGAAAACTCATGTTTGATCCTAAGGCTATTACAGTACAAATCAACCTTTGCTTCCTTAAATTCAGTGCCGTTGTCACTACGTATTCTGTTAATAGTGACACCGTGTTGATTTTGCAGGACACGGCACTTGGTCGTTAAAAATTCTACAGCATCGGATTTCTCTCTCAGAAAACCTACAATGGAGTACTTGGAGAAATCATCTACCATCACGAGGATGTACCTCTTACCACCTAGACTCTCGGTACGAGTGGGACCCATAAGATCCATGTGAATCAACTCCAGAACACGAGAGGTGGTAATGGAATGCAACTTCCTATGAGGACTACGAATTTGTTTTCCCAACTGACAGGGTCCACAAACGGTCGAAGTTGACTTTCCAAGAGATGGTAAGCCACGTACGAGATCCTTTTTAGCTAAACGATTAAGATCTCTAATGTTCACATGACCTAGACGTTGGTGCCACAGATCCATAGGAGTGATAGTGGCGCTGTTGCAGACAAGTGAGGATGTGGGCTCAGTCCCATAGCAATTATCCTCGGTCCTCATCCCTTGCATCAAAAGTTTACCGGCTTGATTGTAGACTTTACACGCGTCCGGGTCAAACTTTACTGCAAAGTCAGTGTCGCACAACTGGCTAATGCTGAGAAGGTTTGCTTTCAAACCTTTGACGTACAAAACATTTTCTAGCTTAGGAAATCCAGGTAACTCGACAGTACCACGTCCTATAATGCTAGACTTGCTCCCATCTCCAAAGGTGACTCTGCCATCCTGATAGTCCTCAAGAGTCGTAAAAAATGAGGCATCACCTGTCATGTGTCCGGAGCACCCACTATCAAAATACCACTGAGAGGTCTTATGTGCTTTGAGAGAAACATGAACAACAAAGGCCTTTTTATCTTTCTTAGGTACCCAAGCAGAGCTGACCTTTTGTTTGCCTTTGTTGTTGTTGGTTTTAGCTAAAATGTGAGAAGTATTTACTAACGGCAAAGACATCCGTCGGAATTCTTCCATTAAACTCTGAGTCGTGGCAGCTAAGAACTCAACTCGCTCTCTCAGACTAGAAAACTCATCAGTATGACGTGGTGGAGCAGTAGTACGTCGTGTCTGACCCATGCTATAGCAAGAATCCCTTAGGTGGCCTTTTTTTTGCAATAAGTACAAAAGATGATAGTCAAAGGCGGACCTTGGTTTGCTTTTCTTCGTCGAACTCTCCTTCGAGGTTTTTTACGATGGCCATAAGGAGTCGTAGTAAACTCAGGAACTGGTCCAGGTGAAATTTGGGATGTGGAGGCACCATCATAACCAATTCCTTACCGATCACCAAAACCTAAAGCGGGGCCGAGGAGCATCTTTCCCATCTTCCCAGATCTGTCCTCGATTTGTACCTTGACTTCCCGTGCTTTCTCAAGATCATGACTCAGCTGGGCAACAAGGGCTTCAAGTTTCTTCCGAGTCTCCACGGAGGAATGGAGCTGACTCGTAAGACTAGCCACTTATTTAGTCAAGTCCCCTCTCTCTTTCTCTAAAACACTCTCTCTCTCTCTAAACAAACTCTCATTCTCGACACAGGTAGATTCTCTCTCTCTCAGGGTGGTGCAGGTGGAGAACTCTCTTTCTCTCCCTTTCCTTAAATCTTCAGGTGATCTTAAGAACTAACGCTTTGTTACGCTTTTTAGTTTTAAAAGACTCAGAATATAACTCAGCGTAGGCACGTTGAATATCACTCTCGCTCTCACTTGTGTCATCCTCCCCCTCACTCACATCAATCTCACTGTCGAGATGTCCCTGTGAAGCATCATCCTCATCGTCGTGAGGAGAACTAGGAGTGCTCACTTGACTGGCCATGAATGTGGTGAAGTTACACTCATGCGGTGACTCATCACCTGAATCCACCGTCTCGATCTCACTGTCGTCGCTAAGGGTAGCATTAAGTACAGCTTTCCCTTTCTCTCTATTCAGACGATTGGCACACTCAAAGGCTCTATGACCCCTACCATCGCACTCAAAACATCTCTCACTTTCTTTCAGAGGAGGGTTTTTGGAGTCTTTTTCATTTTTCTTTTCAAACTTAGTTTTCTCAAAATTCTTTTTATCTTTAAAATTGCCATTTTTCTTAAATTTGAGAATTCTTTTGAATTTTTTTGCAAAAAGAGCCAAATCATCTAGGTCAAAATCACACTCAGAATTTGACGTGTCAGTCTCTCTCTTTCTAGATGACTCTACCCTCTTTCTAGCCGACCCTTCACTCCTTCTCTCTTGGGCTTTAAGTGCAATTCCCTTATCTTTAGATTTAGCAGTTTTAGGGAACATATCAATTTCATAAGTTTGTATATCTCCTACAAGTTCTTCCAATTTTAGCGTATTTAAATTACCCATAGAATTTAGCATAGTGACTTTAGGGATAAAACGCTTAGGCAAAGAACGAAGAATCTTTTTAACAACTCTAGCATTAGGAATATGTTCACCAAGATTAAAGCTAGTATTCACAATGTCAGAAAGTTTAGCATAAAATTCATCAAAGTATTCAGATTCATGCATGGTGATTGTTTCAAATTGAGTTGTCAAATTTTGCAACTTAAACTCTTTCACAGCATTAGTTCCTTCATGGGTAAGTTGTAAAACATCCCATGCCTCTTTTGACGTGGTGCACGTCATTATGCGTTTGAACTCATCAGGTGTGACAGACCCAGAAATAGCACTAAGACCCTTAGAATTAAAAGAAGACCATTTAAATTCTTCATCAGTCCAAGAAGTGTCAGGTTTCAAGTTGGTCACATTATCATCAGTCACGGTGGGAGGAGTCCCCCCTCGTTCAACCAAAATCCAGACACATTCATCAATGACTTTTAAAGCCGACCTCATACGGGCTTTCCAATAAGCATAATTTGTCCAGTCAAAAACAAGCATTTTATAATATGACTTCTCCATTTGAACACGCACTTTTTCAAAAATCAATTTTTAGAAAATTGATATCTTAGAAAAATTTTGCGGAAAAAGAATACGCGATAGATTAGCGTAACCTGCTCTGATACCAATTTGAGAACATGTGTGCTAGCGTTCAAATGATCAAATTATATATTAAACACCTTTTAACACCAACAAACCCTAAACATGCAACTAGGTGTGATTGAAACAATATGATAATCTAAGCAAGAGATATTCAAACACACATAATTAAGGAAAAATCCCCCTCAGGGGCAAAACCATTTATTTTCACTATAATTTGTAAGAAAACGGCTTACAATCGGATTATAATGAAAATACAAGTTGACTAAGAATTACCCTCAGGTATCGGATTCTGTAGTCGCGGCTGGAATTATCCCTTTCCAGTAGGGCTGCAATGGAGAAGAAGAACGGTCTCCTCCACAAGAGTTGAACAGCAAAAGTGCGTTCTTGGGTTGCCAAAAGGTGATTCACGAAGGTATGGAATTTGTGTGAATCAATGGTATGAATCAATGGACTCAAATACCATGAAGACTTTAGAGTTTTGGAACTCAGAAAATCGTGTAGAAGTCTTAGAAAAACCACTTCCCGTAGTGGGATTAAATAGGAGAACTTGAGCCCTAAAATTCGGAACATGATCTGAACACGATCTGTTTGAAATTATCCTCGTCGGATCGGTCCGGTCTCTTTAGGCAGATCGGTCTGGTGACATCGGATCGGTTCCTTTTTTGAAGGCGGATCAATCCGGTTAGCATCGGATCGGTTTGGCTTTTTAGCTTCATCGGTTCGGATCGATCGGTTCATAGCTTCATCGGGGTACACTGGCCTCACCTCAGCAGGCGGATCGATCTGGTCTCTTTAGGTGGATAGGTCCGGAGGAACCAGATCGGTTCTTTTATTTGGGCCAGATCGGTCCGGTCTGTTCCCTGATTCCTTTTCTGCCTTTGATATTCGGATTCCGTTGATGAGCGTATGATTCTTGAATTTTCTCAACGGTGTAACGGCGTACGACATATAAAATGCTAATGGACAAAAATGTCCTTACAGTGTGTGCTTAGTGGAGTCTAAACCAAATCTATTCACAAGGTCTCTAGAATACTTTGATTGGGAGATTAACTCCTCATCCTCTAGATGACGAACCTAGAGACCAAGGAAGAATGTAAGCTCACCAACCATGTTAATCTTAAACTCACTCTTTATCTCCTCCTCAAAGTCGTGAGCATGTCGGAAGTACATGGAACCAAATACTACATCATCCACATAGACCTGGGCAACCAAAATAGCACTGTCTCCTCTCCTAAAAAATAATGTCTTATTAACTCCCCCACTTATGAAGTCACGGTTTAGGAGAAATTAAGTAAGCCTCTCATACAAAGCATGGGGTGCTTGCTTCAAACCCTACAGCGTTTTTCTCATAAAATAGATGTGATCACTATGATTAGGGTCTTTAAAACCTTTTGGTTATTCCACGTAAGCTTACTCTTAAAGAATTCCATTCATAAAGGCACTCTTGACATCCATCTGGTAAAGCTTGAAGTGAAGATGACATGCGATGGTGAGTAGTAAGAGGACGGAATCAAGCCTCGTAATAGGAGAAAATGTCTCATCATTGTCTACACCCTCTATCTATGTGTAGAATCAACCGACCAACCTAGTCTTGCTTCGGATAATGGTACCATTCCCATCCATCTTGTTCTTATAGACTCACTTTGCACCAATCACATTCTTCTCGATAGGTCGGAGGACTAGATTCCATACATTATTCTTTTTAAACTGAAGTAACTCATCCTGTATAGAATATATCTAGTGTTCATGCTTGAGTTCTTCCTTGACGTTCTTAGTCTCGACTTTAGATGTGTAGCAAATAAAACTAACCATGTTCTCCAGTTGAGCATGAGTTTTGACCCCTAGGGTGGGATCTCCTAGAATGGCAGTAGGTTCATGACTCTTGCAAACCCCAATAGGTGTGTCCCCTAAGACAGGAGTACGGTCCACCCTGGGTATGGCAGGCACAATGGGATCATCAGTAGTAAGTGAATCCTCCTCACACAAATGTTAGAATCAATAAATGTCGGCGGTTCGTCAACTTCCATGGGGACATTTATTGACTGCATAACCTTAGATCTATTCGGTTTAAAAACCCGATAAGCTCTGTTGGTCGATTAATACCCTAATAATATTCCTTCATCGTATAGGATATAACATTTTCTCCCAAAGATAAAGAAATGTGAAAGGTTGGGCTTACTTCCAGTCCATAATTCGTAAGTCGTCTTAAGTTTGTGAGGACAAAGGTAAACCATATTCAACATACCGTACGCGATAGATACCACCTCTACCTAAAATCTCATAGCAACTCTACGACCTAGAAGCATATATCTAGCCATCTCCTAAATCGTCTGATTCTTCCTCTCAATAATCCCATTTTGCTGAGGATCTTTACGAACGAAAATTCATGTTTGATCCCGAGGCTATCATAGTAAAGATCTACTTTAGCTTCCTTAAACTCAGTGTCGTTGTCACTCTGCATTCTATTAATGGTGACACTTTGTTAATTTTACAAGACATGACACTTGGTCATAAGAAATTTCACGACATCGAATTTTTCTCTTAGAAAACGTACAATAGAGTAACGAGAGAAATCATCTACCATCATGAGGATATACCTCTTACCACCCAAACTCTCAGTACGAGTAGGGCCCATAAGATCCATGTGTATCAACTCAAGCACTCGTGAAGTGGTAATGGAATTCAAGATATTATGGGGCCTGTGGAATTGCTTTTCCAACTGATAGGGTCCAAAAACTGCGAAATTTGGCTTTCCAAATGATGGAAAGCCACGTATAGGTCCTTTTTAGCTAATCTCTCAAAATATCTAAAGTTCACATGACCTAAACGTTGATGTCATAGATCCATAGGAGAGATCGTGGCGTTGTTGCAGACAAATGAGGACCTAGACACAATCCCATAGCAATTATCTTTAATCCTCACCCATTTCAATAGAAGTTTACCATCTTGATCATAAAAATTACACTCGTTTTGATCAAACTTTACTACAAAGTCAGCGTCGCATAGCTGGCTAATGCTGAGAAGGTTTGCTTTCAAACCTTTGACATACAAAACATCCTCTAGCTTAGAAAATCCTGGTATCTCTATTGTATCTCGTCCTACTATGCTAGACTTTCTCCCGTCTCTAAACATGACTTTACCTTCCTTACGATCCTCTAGGTAGGTAAAAAATGAAACGCCACCAGTCATGTGTCTTGAGCACCCACTATCAAAGTAACACGCAGAGGTATTATATGCTAAAAGACCTTTTGGATCGTGTTTAGCCACCGAAGTGGATGTAACCTTTTGTCTACCCTTGTCATTATTGGTTTTAGTCGGTATTATGGAAGTATTCGCAGGAGGTAAAGAAATCCGTCGAAAATCTTCCATTAAACTGTGAGAGGTGGCGACTAGAAACTCAACATGCTCTCTAAGACTCAAAAAATCGCTAGTGGCACGTGGTGGAGCAAAAGTATGCCGTGTCTAACCTAAACTATAGCAAAACTCCCTTAGGTGGCCCTTTCTTTTATAATAGGTACAAAAGTACACAGTCTTTCTCTGGGTTTTTAGGTGATGGTCATATGGATTTGTAGTAAACTCAGGAATCGGTTTTAATGTCACATGAGACGTGGAAGCACCATTAAAACCTATTTCCTGCCTTTCACCAAACCCAAAAATAGGGGCGAGGAGCATCTTTACCATCCTTCCAGATATGTCTTTTATCTTTACCTCGACCTCCTGGGCTCTCTCAAGATCATGAGTGAGTTGGGATACAAGGGCTTCAAGTTTCTTTCGAGTGTCTTAAGAGGAATGGAGCTCACCCGTAAAACTAGTCACTTTCTTAGTCAGGTCCCCTTTCTTTTTCTCTAAACTACTCTCTCTCCATCTCTCTCTCTCTAAATTGAATCTCTCTCTCTCTCTCTCTCTACACAAACTCTCTTTCTCTCTATGCAAACTCTATCTCTCCCCCCCTCTCTCTCTACCCAAACAGTCTCTCTCTCTCAAGGCAGTGCTGGAGGACTATCTCCCTCTCATCTCTCCCAAATATTTCTCTAAGTCAATGATACTAAGTGATAACGCTTTGTTATGATTTTTAGTTTTAAAAGAATCAACATATAAATCAGTGTACGCGCGTCGTAAATCTCTCTCGCTCTCACTTACAACATCCCCCCCTCACTCACATCTCTTTCACTGTCGAGGTTTCCCTATGAAGTAGCATCCTTATCGTCCTGAGGTGCACTGTCAATACTCACATGACTAACCCTGAATTCGGTGAAGTTACATTCATGGAGTGACTTGTCTCCAGAATCCACTTATTGACCTCATTATCGTCACTAAGGGAGGCATTTAAATCAGCTTTCCCTTTACCTTGATGTTTCAATCTAGTTGGACACTAAAATGACTTATAACCTATACCATCACACTCATAACATCTCTCCTCATCTTTCTTAGGTGTGTCCTATTTTCTTTTTCATTTTTCTTTTCAAACTTATTTTTCTCAAAATTCTTTTTATCTTTGAAATTGCCATTTTTCTTTAATTTGAGAAACTTCTTAAAATTTTCCTAAATAAAGCCAAATCGTCTAAGTCAAAATCAAACTCCGAATCACACATCTTTCCTCTTTCTCCTAAAAGACTCACTCTCTTTCCTGCAGACCCCTCACTCTTCCCATCCCAGGCTTTAAGTGCTACCCTTTTATCTTTTGATCTTATCGTGTTAGGAAACATGTCAATTTCATAAGTCTGGAGGTCTCCTACCAATTCTTCTAATTTCAGACTACTCAAAGTTCCAATAGAATTAAGCACAATGACTTTAGGGATAAAATTCTTAGGCAGTGATCTCAGCATATTTTTAACTACTCTAGCATTAGGAATGTATTCACCTAGATTGAAACTAGTGTTTACAATATAAGATAAGCGTGCATAGAATTAATCAAAATACTCAGATTCAAGCATGGTGATTGTTTCAAGTTGTGTAGTTAAATTTTGTAATTTTGATTCTTTGACTGCATGAGTGCCTTCATGGGTAAGTTGTAAAACATACCATGCTTCTTTAGACGTGGTGCACATTATAATACATGTAAACTCCTCAGAGGTGATGGCACCCGAAGTTTCACGAAGCCGACGTGATTTATATGTGCTCCATTTAAATTCTTCATCAGTCCATTCAGTCCCAACTTTAAAGTTTGTTACGTTTTCTACAGTGACAGTGGGAGGAGCGCCCTCTTTAACACATAACCCAAACACATTGGGCAATAGCCTTTAGGTGGGATTTCATACGGTTCTTCCAATATGCATAATTTCTCCCGTCAAAAATTGGCACTCGATTGTACAAGTTTTCCATTGAAATTGCGCTTTTTCAAAAATCATTTTTTAGACCAATTTGTAGAAACATTACATGGTATAATTGTGTAATCTTCTCTGATACCAATTTTAGAGTGCGCTAGCAATTAATAGACAAACTAGTTTAATTAAATTTAAATTTTAGTCCCAAAAATCCTAACTCTTGCAATTAATTGTGATTGTCTAATTAAATGAAATCAAGCATGCACACAATCTCAAATATGAGGAAAAATCCTCCAAAGGGGAAAAACCTTTTTTATTTCACTATATCTTGCAACAGCTTAGAAATATAGAGAAATACAGCTTGTCACACGAATACGCGTAAGCACCAGTTCGTTATCGTCAGCAAGAGATCCCGCATGAGCTCCAATCGTCAGCAATGGAGAATCAGACTTCTTATCCACAAGTGTACTCTAGATGAGTATAATAAGTAATCTAGGGTTTAAATGATTCACATATGAATTTGGGACAATTTGGTGAATCAAAAAAGGTTTAAAACTCACAAAAACGAAGTCTTAAATTGCAGTTATTTCTATAAAAACGGAGTTGTGAAGACTTGAAAAATGAGAGTGCAGAGAACTGGAATTTATAAAAAAGTTAAGGCGGTGTTTTCGAACAAAATAGGGCATCGCTCGAACGACAGTTGATGTTTTGATCGATTTCACGCAAGATGCGTATGCCGTTTGAATGACAGTATGATCTCGTTCTAACGACAGAAATGTCAAATCCAGTCCACATCAACACTTAGAAAAAAAAATTATCACGTTGGAAAATATTTCAGGTACTGGAGAACAGTTTATAAAAAATTCCCGAATAAATATGTAAACATTAAAAAAACTCCAAATTGAATATTTTACCATACTTGCGAATGGAGTAGTGGGAATATTGAAGACGAACGTTGAACGTTTCTTAGTGATGTTACACTACGCACGTATGAAGATGATGGGTGCGTGAAAACTTCGAATTCGGATTGAGGTTGTCATGGATGATCGTATTGATGTGCCGAATGTAGTATAATAAGATATATATGTTGTGATCTAGGACACTTAGAAAATTTCCTAGATACTATAATGGACATTTATAAAATCATGTCCTTACATTACAGACTACTTATGGATCCATAAGTAAAATGAACAAGGGCCTTCAAATCTTAAACAGAAAACGATGCAGTTCCACACGGAACACAACATGTAGATCTCACCTCATTATCCACCAATCATCCTTCGGAAGATGTAATTCCAATATTTTTTTCAGTTGTAGAGCCTCAACTCTACCAATCAGCAACAAGGAATTTTTCTACAAGGGTTCAGAACTTTGGATTGTGTTCTTCTTAGTTTGATAGCATGATCCTAAAATATCCAAGGGGTTTGGATTAAAAAATTATAGAGTTTGTCACAAACTGAAATCTAAAAAGGCTTTTAAAGTAAATGCAAACCCGTATCCTTTTTAATAGGAAACGTTGATAGAAGGAGATAAGGATAAAATATTGCATCAGAATTATTTTAATAAATAAAAACACGCGTACTCATTTTAACTAATTTCCACCTCATTCAAATGCTTCACACATTCTCATTCTAACGATTTCTAATGATAATTCGAACAATATTCTAGAGCTGACCAAAATGACGACGCTTCATATCTCCTTCGAACCTGGGAACCTTGTTCTAATGACCATTCACAACTCATTCGAACAACATGCCATTTCAATCTAACGAGTTAGCGAGTTTTGTAAAAATCTTTAAAATCATTTCAAAAACATTTTGTAAAACAAACTCTATTTAAAAATAACCCTAAACAATTTAAGCTTTATCAAACCACTTTATAACTCTTCTCGAGTAAAGTTGTGACGAACGATCTTCAATCTTGCAAATGTCCTTAGCAATTATTCTCTTTGAAGAATTAAGAACGGTCATGAAGGTGCAATAGGGTGTAAATAAGTAAGACAAATAAAAAATAAAATGAGTTATTATACATTTTATTCTTTCAAATCTCCCCCTTTGTCTATTCCGATACAAAAAACACAAATTGAAGTCAAATGGACCCTTAAGACTAGTACAATTAATGCCCTCTAAAACCAAGAAACATAAATTCATAAATGTATAATTCTTCAACTAAAAGTCTTCATCTTGTGTGTTCCGTGAAATCATTGTCAAGACATAATGACCTACAGACATGAGACAAAAGAAATATCGTGATGCATACGGGAGTTTAAAATAAAATAAAACTCCCCCTCAATTTGTTCTTCACCTGTTTGTCCATAATAGATAAAGGGTAAGAAACTAATCATGGTACCTTATCATCACATGAATCCCAAAGAAATAACATCACAAGGATAAGCAATTAAGAACATGAGATGAATTTTCAAACATCTACAAACTATTTTTGAAAATTTTCAATTTTTTCGAGTGTAAAAAATATACTTATAAAAGGTACATATAAGTACAAATGCATCACACCATGTAATAACTCTAAAATATTCTAATCATGAAAGTGGAACGTAATCGTGTAAACATAGTCCATAGAAAAATAAACGTAGGCATTCATAACGTAGGCACACGAAGTCAATGAGATACTTTTAAAGAAAGAACCCAAACTATCGGTGTAAGAATGTTGAAAAAAATGAAGTGGACTCAACTTTTGCAACATGCCATGAATTTAAATGATTCCCAAAATATTATCAAACTATTTAATGTTTTCAAGAGAGTCCGTTGTGCAAACTCATTGATCTTCCATGATATAACACCCTCAAATCTCACATGTTTAAGAATTAACTCTCAAATTTTTAAAGATGTCATAATGCTCATGTGTAGCGAAGCATCAATGTAAATAAAATTGGCCTTGACACTTTTGTTTATATGCGTCGTTAATCTTTTAGGTTCTTTTGCAAATGATGGCTTTTAAAGCAAAGAGAATTTTCTCTTTCGTATCCCTTTCCATTGCTTAACGTAAAACAAGTTATCCAGGAAATAAATTCGGGCAATGGTTCTTATGAGCACAACCTATTTGTAGTACATTTGGTTCATTATTAAATACTATTGAGATGAGAATACCATATTCAACAAATGATAATAAAGTACAATGATCAAAAAGTTCATGCATGTGTGCAATAAAGGTGATAAAAAGTCTATCATGAAGAAAGTAATCATCAATAAACAATGAAATGCTAGCCACACATTATTAGGCACACTAAAGAAATGAAGTCGTGTATCAAAATACCATGAAAAATTTACATGAATGGATGGAATGTAGGGGTGATTAGAACATCTTCAATTCACATCCATATGTAGTGAGAAACAAAACACAAAAATCTTTGTCTTTTTCAAACAATATCTCAAAAAATAAAATCTTTTTTAAACTTTTTCTTAAAAAAATCAAAAATATTTTTGTGTTTTTCAATTTGTTTCAAAATAAAAACATATATAAATAAGAAAATACATATAAATACAATATATCAATAGGGACAAAAGATATGAACTTAATAAACACCCTATATGAATTTTTTTTTACCTAAACTCAATCATTTGTCTGGCAGGTGTTCTCAATAAGAATAGGCATCCTTTGAAATTCCTCCATCAAACTTTGCAAATTTTTAACCACAAACTCTACTTGATCTTTAAAACTCTCAAAATATATACGATCGTATATGGGAGCATGAGTAGGAACATGTGTGGGAGTGTGTAGGGGAAAACATGTGTGACCTCGCGTGGGAGCATATTGGGGAAAACACATGTGAGAAACTCTTCCTAGCCTAAAATAAAACTCCCTAAGGTGACAAATTTATTTGTAATGGGAACAAATATAAATAGGATGGGGTCTACTTTAGTTAAAATTCCTAGGATGCGCTCTCCTTTGTGGGTTAGGTCGAGGCCCACAAGGATCCATAATAAACTCAGGCACCGATTCAGGTACGGTATGGTACGTGAATGCACCATCATAACTTATTCCTTAAATATTGTTTAAACATAAAGTGAGAGAGTGAGAGAGAGAGAGAGAGAGAGAGAGAGAGAGAGAGGAACATGTTTCCAAACTTCATATATGTGTCCTCTAAAGTGACCTTGATATTCTGAGCACATTCGAGATCTTTCTCGAGTTAGAATACACGGGATTTAAGTTTTCTACGAGTCGCCAGTGAAGCTTGTAGATCTATTAAGACTAGACATAGTTTTGGTTGAATCGGTTTTTTCCCACCAACAATAATCAATTGGTTACATAAAGAAGCTTTTAACTTCTCAAGTTGACCCATCGATGCCTCAAACTCTCTCGAAATTCACCTCTTTCTCTAAATCAAACACCATAAGAGTCAAACTTCTATTTTACTTTTTGGTTCTCAAAGACTCTTTGTGACGTTCGTGGTAGGCACGTTGAAGTCCACCTTCTCCCTCACTAAAATTCTCCTCATCGCTCTCACTCTCTCCAGAATGGTTTGACAAAGTGTCGAAGCTATGACGTTTAGACATATCCTCACTAGCATGGGACAAACTAGTATTTTTAATATGACTAACCATGAATGCAAGACACAATTCATGTGGTGATTCATTCCCAAAATCCACAGACTCGACGTCACTATCGCTAAAATTGGTTTTGTATATAGTTTTGCCTTTTCCCTGTATCTTTAGACTAGTGGGACATTCATGGGTTTTGTGTCCTTTTTCCTCACATTTAAAACATTTCACTTGATCATTATCACAAACATTTTGTACCTCGTTAACATTTTTATTTTTCTCAAAACATTTATTTTCTTCGAAAGAATTTTCTTTTCCTTGTTTGAGAAATTTTTGAACTTTTTCTCCAAAGGGTCAAGATCATCAAGATCAAAATCAAATTTACAGTCAGAAGATACCTCCTTTTTCTTTTAGATTGGTCTTTTAAAGCAATCCCTTTTTCCTTTTACTTTTGAAACTTGGGGACATATCGATTTCGTAAGTTTGAAGAGCGAGTACTTATAACCTAAGAGTATATAAAATTCCCAATGAATTATGGATCGTGACTTTGGGTATAAAATGGGATAATAGGGATCTCAAAGTCTTTTTAACAACTCTCATCTCGAGAATTCTCTCACCCAAATTAAAGTTAGAATTGACCATCTCAAATAAACGTGTATAAAACTCATCAAAAGTCTCAGTCTCTAGCACGGCAATGGTCTCAAACAGTGTGGTGAGATTTCATAGCTTAGATGCTTTAACAGCATTAGTACCCTTGTGAGTCAGTTGGAGGATACCCCGTGCTTCCTTAAACGCGGTACACGTCCCAATGCGAAGAAACACGTCGGAGTGATTGCACCAGAAACTTCACTTAAGCCACGAGAGTTGAAATTAATCCATTTAAATTCATCATCAGTCTAGGTGATAAAATTTTTAACACTTATGACATCGTCATTCATCACAGTTGGTGG
This sequence comes from Sambucus nigra, assembly GCA_949130495.1. Classification (NCBI taxonomy): domain Eukaryota; kingdom Viridiplantae; phylum Streptophyta; class Magnoliopsida; order Dipsacales; family Adoxaceae; genus Sambucus; species Sambucus nigra. The sequence goes on from OX422209.1 coordinate 426,350,617, forward strand.
TGTCCACCTTTTTTACAAACAAGTCAGTCAACTTCAGTAATGACCTCATTCGAGCTTTCCAATAAGCATAATTTGACCCATTAAAAATAGGTAGCCTATTATACAAATTATCTACATAAAATCAAAATAAATATCACATAATAAATTATCATAACCTGCTTAGATTCCTATTTGAAAATGCGGGGTTATATGGATTCACATGTATATTAGGTCACACATCCAAAGTGTCATTTTTTACTAAATTTTATTTTGATTATAATTAAAGGGAATGTGAAAATTATGTGAAGCCAAAATCCAAACCAAAGTTGAATGGGAAGATTATAGAGGAAAAATACCTTTCGAGCAAAACCTATATTCACCACTATACAAAAATTTGACATACTAGAATGACTTATAGACTACTTAGAGATTTACTAAGTATAATCCACAAGCGTCTTCAAATCTTCAACATAAAATGATGCAGTCCAGCGGCACCCACATAAAACATATCATTTCTCGATATCCACTAATCAGCCTTTAGAATATGCAATTCGGGTCTTCTTCATTAGTAGAGCCTCAACTCCACAAATCAGCAATAAAGAATTTCTCTACAAGATTTTACAATTTTGGATTGTGTTCTTCTTGGTTTGGCAAAGTGATCCTAAAAGATCCAATGGGTTTGGATGAAAAAAATATAGAGTTTGATCACAAAATGAACTCTAGAAATGATCTTAAAATAAATGCAAACCCGTATCTCTTTTTATTGGAAAATTTGTTACAAGGAGATAGAAATAAAAGATTGCATCA